>OY730188.1:30516887-31843762 GCA_963422495.1 Polyommatus iphigenia
TTTTTTTTAATTTTGATGAGTATACAAACTATTACCGAGTAATAAGGTAATAAGGGCGACAACTATTTTCATATTCAGGAGAACAGCGAGGGTACCGCACAAGTACCTTCGGGCAAGCAAACTTTCAAGACTTCACCAACATCACTCTCGTGAAACTTGCCCTCCCCCCCCTGGAAGAAAACCCCACGGCTCATAACCCTGGTCCTGGACCCCCCGAGTGAGGGCTCATTTAAGGAATTTTCCGAAAAAAAATTCTCAATTTTGAGGCCAGGATCGTATAGAGGGGAAAAATCCAGGAAGAACATGCCGCCCAAAACCCCATATCCAGGACAAACAGTTACCAAGTTATAAGCACTCAAACTTTGACATTGACAGCTCGGCAACTGTCAAACGTCGAACAAAAGCGGCCATAACTCCGCTTCCAATAGGCCTAGAGGAACGGGGTTTCTTCTAACATCAAAGGCAATAGGCCTAGAGGAACGGGGTTTCTTCTAACATCAAAGGCAACACCTCGGCTACCCCCTCCCTGAATTTGAACAAAATCAGAGACATCAATATTTTTTTCTCAATTCTAAGGCCAGAATCGAATAGAGGAGAAAAGTCCAGGAAGATCAAGCCGAAGAAACCCATATCCAGGACAAATAGTTGCCGAGTTACAAGCATTCAAACTTTGACATTGACAGCTCGGCAACTGTCTAATAATAGGTAGGTCAATAGGCCTAGAGGAACGGGGTTTCTTCTAACATCAAAGGCAACACCTCGGCTACCCCCTCCCCGAATTTGAACTAATCAACTACTCTACTACTTTTTTATCTGAATAATGTGTACATTCTATATGTATACCTAATATTTACCCGGGAATACCCACTCTTTAAACTTTAAAGGATTGTGCATTCAAATCTTGTTAAAAAAATACGGTTGTACTTAGTAAGTACTTTTTTATCAGAATAATGTGTACATCTATCTATAAATATATATAAAACTCAAAAGTGACTGACTGACATGGTGATCTATCAACGCACAGCCCAAACCACTGGACGGATCGGGCTGAAATTTGGCATGCAGGTAGATGTTATGACGTAGGCATCCGCTAAGAAAGAATTTTTATCAATTCTACCTCCAAGGGGTTAAAATACGGGATCAAAGTTTGTATATAATAATATTAATAATACATTTTAACGCGAGCGAAGCCGCGGGAAAAAGCTAGTTCTATATAATATCCTATGCCTTTGACCACCTTGGACCAATAGAATAAAAAAAAAGTCGACATATTGCTTAAAAAAGTAAAATATTCAAGCGATCTCCCGTAATACAACACATAATATAATGGCTGTTACCCGCTTCTTGCATAGTCATTTGGACGAACCTTGTAACTTACCTGCTTCATCACCTGGCTAACTTTGTAAGTATACGTAAAATTCAATTTTTTTTTGTTGCAAATCATTTTCCAAGTCCTAAGTCCTTTTTTGCATTTATGCAAAAAAACGTAAATTTTCAAAAATGTTACTTAACTCATTCTTCCACTCACCTCTTCATTATTATCACTAATAAAGGCTGTTTCTCAAGCAATATTAATTGACAATATGGTATCGTTAATTTAGAATACAGCCACGCTCTAAAACAACCAGTAGGACGGAAGAAAGACGCGACTGGCGAGAGAGGCGCAGGACCGACTTTTTACATGCCAATCATGGATTACCTTACGTGTCAGACAATCAGGCCTGCAATTGTCCTAGACAAACATGGAAATAACATGTTTCCAAAGCGGAAATCGAACCCACGACCTCCGAGTCAAGAGCCGCGCTCTACACCATTGGACCACGGAGGCGTTAACTACTCTCTATAAGGCTTTAGAAGTCACTCACCTTGCACAGTCAGCGCATGCACCTCGCTGAGGTCGCTGTAGTAGCCGCGCGTGTTGCGTGCGCGCACGCCGACGTACGCCCGCCCCGTGCGCGTCGCCGCCACGGCCAGCGGCGAGAACTCCGCCTCAACCACCTCCATGTCTTCCGTGAGTTGGAGGAGTTCTTCAGGCATCTCCTTGTCCGATATCAGGATTTGGTATTTGTATCTGGAAATTGATAAATCACAATCTTAGCAAGACCGTTACTATATTACATATAAAGTAATCTATGGCAGGAGAAAGCTTATACAAACTGTACCGCGTACCAATAATGTTGAAATGCGAGAGACAGATTTAAGGATAAAATGACATATTTCCAAAGCATATCTTTCATTGTCTATTCTTTGCCTTTTCCTGTACCTTTCTGGCCTTAGACCTAAGAATAACTTAGCCTTTGTTGGCAGTTCCATGCTAGGAAGCTGTTAGAAATACGGTTTCGAATTCGTTTATAAGTGTAAGAGCAGTAGTGTAACAACTAACTTGGACTGCGAGTTGTTGTCGTCCTCGTGCAGCCAGGACACGAGCAGCCGGCCGTCGGGCGCCTGCCAGGCCATCACGCCGCGCGGCACCTCCACCGCGCCGGACCGCACCAGCTGACACGTGCGGCCCGCGCCCGGGGCTGACGTCTGTATACAAAATGGTGGACTATGAAATACACTGTCTAAGGCCGCGTCCGCATCGAACAAGGCGAGGCGTCGTCACCGTGCCACGACACGACGCCGCCACCGGAGCGGCGCTGCACCGTGCCACGGTGCCGCAAACGGTGCCCCTATTCAGTTTAATAATAATAATTGAAATCTGACAATATTTGCATTACGCAACTTTGATAGGTCTTTTCATATACCTCGTTTAAGATTGGAACGCATTTTTGTTCGGAATTTCACCCTGAATAGGGGCGCGCGGTGCATCGTGTCACAGTAATGGGGACGCGCTATAAGGTCTTTCATAGATAAGGTGAAGTAGTGTTGCCTGTCTTGTTAATTTTTAAAATCAGTCAAAATGAACGCACTGAGTCTCTCTCAAGGTTTAATCCTTCGATCGCGGATTCTTGGAAACCTATTGTTATTCTATTGTTATCGCGGTCACTGGTGCCCTAATGGGGCTTGATAGGTTAATATTGAAAATCGAACAAAATTTTAGATTTAATAAGCTTGTAACAACTAACGTAACTGTAAAACAACAAGTTTAAATAGGGACACTTTGTGCATCTACATGCTTCTACAACTACATCTAACTAGCTCTATGCCTATGTTTATTTCTTTCTCACGTTCAACTACAAAATATTTATTTTATATCTAAATATTAAACGATAGTTCTTTTGTAATATTATCACAACTCACATAAACACAGATGTTGTATCGGCCGCCAACGGGAACTCAGCGTGACGTTGGTGGTTGCTTTCAGCTCGTAACGACTCACTTCGTCCTTCGTCAACTCCGTCACTTCTACCTGTAAATGAAGTTTAAAATAATGATTACTATATAAATGATTTCCACTTTTATTAATCCTAAATGGTTTGCAATTTAAAAAACTCGAAAGCTTTAGTGAATATGAGAAATTTGGGTAAAATCACAGGCAAAATATTGTCACTATATTATATTTTATAGTAGATTTGTTAGGAATAAGCGTGTTCTGGCCCAGAACTTCTGGGGGAAATTTTCAAGTTATCGAAGGTAGGAAAAACACAAGTAATTAAATATACAGGTTATTAATATGATAAAGAAAAGAGAAAGCATTGAACGCCTCGGACAAGTAAATGTGTAGTCCATTCGGAATTTATAGACACAATAACTTTATTAACTTACTAATGAGTAATGACTTACCATATAGGTGACGGGGTCTCGTATGACGTCACAGTTAGCGAGCCAGTTTATACGCAGCTCAGCGTTTTTCTCGTCAAACACGCAGTGCAGGCCTTTCACAGGAGCCCTACGTACAAAAAATAAGCGTATTAAACACTACATCCAAAACCACAATACCTGTAATGGAACTTTGTATATATAGTGTGTCAATACGAAGATTTGTGTCTCGTCTCACGGTTTTGTCAGATATTCAGTAACATCTAGATGTTGTCTGCCTATATACCTAGAGTTTAAATCGAGAGTTAATATCGTATATGTTCCATACCAAGTTAAAAAAAAAACTCGTCAGTTGTATGAAAGTCTTCCTTAAATATAAATTTTATTGCACTATTTGTTGTTATATCGGGAACATAAAAAATATGACTTTGTTAGAGTAACTAGCTATCAAATATAGTGTTTTAGTGTCTAAGCACAATAGGCCGAAAATACGCGGCCGAAGCTCAGCATGATTACGCCAGCAATGCGCTACGCTAACAATATAACGCGCGACGTGATTTCAGCATGGTGTGTCATCGGTAATTTAAAATACATTGCAAGCGTAATCATGCCGAACTTCGGCCGCGTTTTTTCGGCCTTAGGTGTTTAGACACCTATTCTTAGAATATATATTATACCATATATATACCATATATACCATACACAAAGCACACAGTAAACACTGCCTTGTGTACCGTTACACAAGGCACACAAGGTAGTGTTTACTGTTTAGTTAAAAACAAATAACAATATTAAACTTACGTAGCATTCTCCCTAGTAAGGATCTGTAGGGCAAGCACGAACAACTTACGAAAAAGTATTCGTATAGTTAACGTTAGCAATTTGTATGAAAATATAACAGCGCCTCTGCTGGACGTAAAAGGAACTAAATTCGGGAGCACGAACTCTAATTATTACTTTCGTAACGTAAGCGTATCGTAACCTTGAACGTAACTTACACGATACTATAGCGTTTGTACGGAAATTTGCAGCACGAACATGTTTTTGACGTACGGTATCGTCCACGTATCGTCACAAGTATCGTGAACTTACGAATATTTATTCACGTGGAATTTTGCCGTGACAAAACTTTCGTTACAGTTTTCAACAGTGATTTTCGGTGTTTTAAGGTGGTTTTAAGTGTTTTTAAGAATCCATTTATACATAATAATGCAAGGACAACGTAGAAATGAACGTAGTACATTGTATTATTACCTTGCTGCAAGATTACTTGGAAGCAGCGGCTTAATGGAATGTAGAGAGACTACGTAAGTTTAAAACATTATTTAAGTACTTACTTAAACAAAAATAAGCTCAAAATTATGTGACTAATAAAATAACACGAATCTAATGAAATACCATTTTATTGTCAGCCAATAAAATAAAATCATAATGTCAGTTTTAATTTGCTTCTAGTGAAATAAGTCGCAGGGTTAAGCAAAGAGGAATTAGCAATTTGTTAGATGTCACTGAAACAGAATTTAGAAAAAGATATCGTCTTAGCAAGGCAGCTTTTAAATTTCTGTGTGACAACCTTCGAAACAATACAGCTTTAAAATCAAGCAAAAGAATTAACTTGGAACTCAAGGTGAGGTTAATGACAAAAACTTATCAACTCATTAGAAATACTTATTAAATACGGCTATGAAACATATTATAAGTATTTACTAACTTATTAATTCGTTTTTTTTATACATAAGGGCATAAAATTCTTATAAAGTGTACCCATGTAGTACCTAACTAGTATCTATTGTTTTACAGGTTCTTTGTGCGCTTTCTTTTTTTGCTACTGGTTCCTACCAAAGAGTTGTAGGTATGGGGAAACATTTAGGCCAAACCACCGTCAGCAAGTATGTGCAAGAAGTCACTGAGGCATTACTCACAACCACCGTAATGAACACGTTTATTAAATTCCCTGAAACAAGGGCTCAAAGAGATGCAACAAAAAATCAGTAAGTTTCATAACCACCACTGTGTTAAATGTGTGTATTGTGTGCTACTCTCTAATTTCTATTTTATGCAATTTCAGAATGATATAATTAGGTATAATAAACATTATAATATTTTAAAGTTACTATTATGTATATCCTATCTACGAGTATGTTTATTTACAGGTTCTATACTAAATACGGTATTCCTGGGGTCATAGGATGTATTGATGGAAGCCATTTCCATATATTTACACCTCCCAAAGAAAGGGAGCATTTATTTTACTGCAGAAAACATTTTTATTCTTTAAATGTACAAGTAGTAAGTATTAGTTAATCTTTTACATGACAATGACCGTAACAAGTAGATTGTAAGGGCAACTCTAAAAGTTTGTTATTAATTTACATATTTTTTCAGATATGTGATAGTGACTGTCGAATTTTAAATGTCAATGCAAAATATGGAGGAGCTACACATGATGCGTTTATTTGGGAGAATAGTTTAGCAAACAGCTACATGCAAGAACTACATCGAAATAATGAGAGAGTCTGGTTATTAGGTAAAATATGATTTTTTTTTATGTACCATGACAAAATAGCAGTCGAAATTGTTTGCAAAATCATTTCCAAATGCACACAGAAGTACTAGTCGAAATGATAAAAAAAAAATTATTTAAGCTTTATAAGCTAGCTATTTAAGCTAGGCTTATCTAACACGAAAAATGAGTATTACTGCGCCTAAGTGACATAATATGGCGAATTCATTTTTAAATTTGTTATTATTTTATTACTCATAAGATCGTCGTTATTTACAGGTGATTCCGGTTATCCTCAGCGGCCCTGGCTAATGACACCTATATGTGATGCTGTTGAAGGAAGTCCAGAAGCAAAATATAATTCCGTGCATGGAAAAGCCAGGGTCACGGTGGAAAACACTTTTGGGCGATTGAAAAATCGTTGGCGGTGTTTGTGCAAAGACCGCACCAGAGAAATGTGCAAAGATAATAATGGCTTGTAGTGTGCTGCACAACTTAGCCATTAATTTCAATGTGCCTGAACCGGAACCGGATACCGTTTTAAATGACCAACTGACATTTTCAAGGCATAGATTTCAAGAAAATGATGCTGGTGATGATTTAGTGCGAGGAAGGGTCTTAAGAAGCATGCTTGTGGAGAGAATTAACAGACTCCACACATTGCATTATCATATCTTTCCCATTTTCTGTGTAACCTTCTAAGAAACTTCATATTATATTTATTTAAGAAATAAAATAGGTAAGGAAATTCTATCTCATTCTACTATATTTATAGGATATTCATATCACCCTATCTATAATAATATATATTATAATAGAACCCTATATAGTATATATAATAGAATCCTTACATTTTGTAGCATTTATTTAATAAGTCTAAAGAGTTGTAAGTGAGAAGACTGACTTAACAGATTCAAATAAAACTTGACTCACATTTTGACCCTTGATTAAAAGATACTTTTTTTACCAACACTGTGTTGGTCAGGATTACATTTATGAGTTCTATTTATATTATAGCTATTATAAGGTAAAATTTAGTGGTAATAAAACAAATATTGTTTAAACAATTATAATATGTAAGTTTTATGTGCAACTGGGATTTAATAAAAAACATTTTAAATTAAAATATTAGTTTTAATAAAGTAAAAAATCCTATTAAAATAACAGATTACTTAACTACAAGGTGTAACATTAATTATTCTGTCTCTCTCTCGCGTCCAAAATACTTTAAAATTACATTCATAGCTTCTTTCAAAAATTCCAACCATTGAGCTTCTAACAATAGCTCCCGATCCTTCTGTCTTACCCTTTCACAAATTTCGTATTCGCGCAGCCGTTCCATAGATAATGCCTTAAATTTTTATTTATAGTGACTGTAACATACCTTTCCATGAACTCCACCATCATTAGGTATTGAACCTGACTTGTTCTCATTTTTAACAAATATGTATTATCAAAAAACTTTTAAAACTTTTGGTTTGCCGCTGTTGCACAAGTCACAATACGATTTGAAATACAAACATGTTACATGAATCCACTTGACATTATGTTAGTCGTTCGGAAACCAAAACCACAAAATGATCCAGAAATACTATGAGTCTTATCATGAAATACATGTTTTGTGAAATATTAATACAACTTATGTAATAAAATGATGTTTTCTATTGTTTTCGATAAAGTTTTAATCAAATATCTTCATAAAATTCGTGATTTTAAATAAACGACAAATTTCAGAACGTATCATTCGTCCCTATTCATTCGCATGGGCCCAACCTTGCTTACGTTAGGATGACGTCACTATCGTATTCGTATCGAGTTTACGTTACAAAGACGATAGTGCTTCGTGCTACGTACTAGCGTGACATTGCGTAATCGTATAGTAAACTCGAAACGTTTACGTTACGAATACATTAGAAGTTCGTGCTCGCCCTACAGGTGTGGAGGCCTTACTCGTGGCCGTGGAATCAGTGACAGCGTACTCGTACTGTGGACTTTAGGAATGATATCACTTCACAAAATTTGCGATTCCATTGAAGAATATTGTAATATTCATTTGGATACATCAGAACAACATGTCGATACAAGGACTTCACGCGTATCTCGTGACAATCAAGACTTAAAAAAACTGTTGGATTGGTTATCACAACATCCTCCCTTTCCCGAAATCGATTCACTCATTTCTATTAGCACCGGAGTAGTTGGAAATGAAAATATAAATTGTCATTTGTCTAGAGAAAAAGGTATTGAAGGAATGTCGACCATTGTACACACATATGACAATTTTGAGTCTATTAAATTAAAACGCAAAGACAAGGTACTTTCATTGGCAGCAGTTAACAACAGTGTTTACAGACCTTTAGGTCGGCGAAGACACATTTACGATCGAACCATTAACATTGTTCCAAAGGATGTGTATCGCCAGGAAAACTGATGATGAAGTGAAAGACTACCTGAAATTCGAGCTTGCGCCATTCCCTTTATCCTTATTCTCAGAAGAAGGCATGCGCAAAGGCACAAAATCTTCTTTGTATGCAGCTTTTACACAACTCCCAGAAAAAATGGACAGCGCAAATAACACAAAAACCGTTGTAGATGGAGGATATCTACTACACAAAGTAGTATGGCATGTTAATGACCAGTTTGAGGCAATTTGTGAGAGGTACGTTCAATATAAACGTAACCATTATGGTTCAAATGCAGTCGTTATTTTTGATGGATATCCATCTGATGGCGCAAAGGAAAATACAAAGTCTGCAGAAAGACTACGACGATCGAAGAAACATATATCAGCAGATGTACATTTTGATGAAACGATGGCAGCTCAAGTATCACAAGAAAGATTTTTGGCTAATACTAACAACAAAAGCCGTCTTATAACAATGCTGAAACAAAAAATAGAACAAGCCGCTATTGAAGTCAAGCAAGCTGAAGAAGATGCTGACGTGCTAATCGTCAATACAGCAATATCTTTGTGTGCAACATTTGAACATGTAATTGTCGTTGGCGAGGACGTTGATCTTCTTGTTTTGCTAACAGCACTATCTCCACCTCAAAGCAACATATACATACAAAAGCCTGGTAGAGGCAAAACTGCTGAAAAATTATACTCAGCTAATTGTTTTAAATACAAAGAAGCTGCAAAGAACATTCTATTTCTGCATGCTTTTAGTGGCTGCGATACGACATCGTCTCTTTTCAACCAAGGGAAAATTAAATGTTGTTCTCTTGTTGAGAAAAACCCACAACTTAATGCTATCATCAGCGTCTACAAAAATGAAGCAGCAAAACCAGAAGACATCGAAGACGCTGGAGCACGTTTTCTAGTTACTTTGTACGGAGGCGACATGGAAAAGGAATCCCTAGAAGAAATCCGGTATCAACGATTCGCACAATCGACAATAAAAAGTAAATTCAATCTTGCTTCGTTGCCACCGACAAAGGACGCTGCACGATATCATGCGTTCAGAACATACCATCAAGTTCAGAAATGGTATGGAATTAAAAAAAATCCAGAAGACTGGGGCTGGAAATATGACAACAACAGGCTCATTCCAATAAAAACAACAGAGAAAGCAGCACCCCAGGCGCTTTTGAAGATAATTTCTTGTCACTGCAAAAAAGGATGCAGTAAATCATGTAGCTGCAGAAAAGCTGGACTAAAATGCTCTGTCGTGTATGGATTCTGTGGTGGTCAGTCATGCGGAAATGCGTTGGAGATTGTAATAGATGACGAGGACTGTAATGATGAAATTTCATCATTAGAAGCCCGGATTGTCACAGATAATGAGACAAAAAATATCGACGACGACAAAGTAGTTGTAAACATTAATCAACCCGGGCCATCAAAACGGTTTAAAAAGTAATTTTGAATAATTTTATATAAAAAATTAAGTAAGATTGATGATTATTGCAATTTTGTTTTTCTTCTGCTAGATGTAACTTTTTATCTATAAAACTTACAGAATAAATGTGTATGAGAAAAATTTTGGTAATTTTGTCTTCTTTCTACTTCCCATAGACTATTTTGGCATAAAGTAAACGGTTGAGAAATTATTTAAAAAAAACGTAATTTTGGCACATTAAATTCAAGATGGCGGCTCGCGCCTTTTCTTCCCAAGGTCGAAAATTTGGATTTTTATTAGGCCTTCATACCTTAATAACATAACATCATAAACGCTTCTACTCCACCTTTTGTAGGGCAAAGACGTTTATAAGTCCCCACAGACTGGATTAGTATGGGGCAATGTCAACGCTGCATGTTAGCCCAAATTTGATCGCCAAGAAAGTGGTGACAAATTTGTCATTTCTGGTTTTATTCTGACCTGCAAGTAGGATCGAATCTTGAATAACACAAAACAAACAAAAGTCTAACTTATTTTACTTTCACGTGAGTTATACATATGTTTGATTTCATCAGTACCATTTTTGTCACATTTTCATAGAAATTCACTAATTTGTTGATTTTTCAGTAATTTAATAATTAATTAAATAGTTTTTGTTCATAAAAGTAAGTTAATTAATTATATTTTTGATTTTATTTGTCATTTTAATTAAATAATAATTGTTATGAAAACAATTGAGATTTTTAGATGGTCTACAATGGTAGGCCACGCGAGTACTCGTGTAAAAAAAAGGGGCGCGTGTCGCCCATGGACACTCGCAACATCAGAAGAGCTGCAGGTGCGTTGCCGGCCTTTTAAGAGGGAATACGCTCTTTTCTTGAAGGTTTGCAGGTTGTATAGGACCGGAAATACTGCTGGTGACAGTTCGTTCAAGAGTTTTCCATTACTGATTAAAGTTTTTAATGAATGTTTCTTTAATATGTGTTGTTAGTACAGTTAATGAAAGCAAAAATCAGGTGCAACCTCCAATTTCGTTGAACCTCCATCGATTTGGATGAAAATTTGGAATTAAGTACGTTAAGCCCTCTACTTTAAAAGTGACAGACGCTCGTATCGCGCTTTTTTTTATTTTAGGGGTGAAATCCACCCCTTTTGTTGAAAGTAGAAAAAATGCAGATTTAACCATTCTGGCTTAACTAATTGTGTTTCATTTGATAAAATAAATGTTTTTAATGTTTTATTCATGATTTATGATTATATTATAATTAATTTTTCATTCCTTTTAGCAACCATCCCTTTAATCGTGAAAAAAACATTTTTTGTATATCTTTGCTTTAAAATCGTATATTTACATTACATAAAGAGTTTGTTTAATATTTATGATATAATTTTTGGATAAAACTGAAATATAAACCCCTAAAAGTACACCTTTATTGCGAAATAACGGTCCAAAATTGTGTTCAAAAACTTAATAGGTTTCAGTTTTTAAACCCAATTTTTTCAGTTAATTTACTTAGTATTAATTTCTTATTTTAAAGTTTTCTTTGCAAAAAATTTTCACCCCTGCCTGTAAACTACCCAATGTCTGAATAATAACTGCTTTAAATTTTTATTGTAAGTTTTTTATCAGCTTTAATGAGTTCGAATATTTTACATTTTATATATTAATATATTTCAAACATTGATATTATTTAGTCCAAAATATTCAAACAACGATTTCAAACTACCCTCTGTGCAAAAAATTTACGCAAAGGCTGAATCTGCTAGACTGAAATATTTCATAGACGCACATCATTATAAAAAGCCCCTCTCTTATCTAATAGACATTTACCGTTTCGTTTCCTTTCTGAATATTGAAAGACTTGAAAAGATTAATGTATATTAAGTATGGATTATACGACGCCTGCAATAGCGCTGGAACCGTACATTTTTTCGGGATAAAAAGTATCCTATGTCCATATCCGTTCCCGTGATTCAAAGTATTTTCATACTAAATTTCAGCAAAATCTGTTGAACCATTTGGGTGTTAAGAGGTAACAGGTAGACAAAAACACTTTAGCATTTATAATATTAGTATAGATGTACCTATTGACAGGGTTTCCTACAATATTTGCATCCCAAATCTCTGCTTCAAAATTGTTTATAAAAAAATGTTCGTTAATATCACAATAGCTCTGTTAATTTTCAAGTGATCGGGTTCCAGTGGCGAAGCCTCCATAGAACACGATTCCTACCGGCTTACCTTGGCCAATTTTAATATATACATTTTTTATTATTAATAATTATAGCTTACCCCACTTCCTACAATTTCATAAAAATAATTCGCCATGTATTTAAAATCACGCAAACGCACACATACCCGTTTTTACGATCGCACTCAAAACGCGTACGTACTGCTCCGGTGGCCGGGGAACTCGCTCAAAACATCGGGAATCCAAACATTTGAAATGTATGAAATTCACGCACACATACACATTACTACTACATGCAAACGACTCGTCGATATTGTCGAACAACAAGCCGATCCCACATAGCCTACCTAGTCTTTATTTGTCATGTGTTAAGGTTTAGTTTCGCATGTTTCGCTTTAAAAGATTTCGTCCAATCACAACAGAGCTAATTGCAGCTGCGGCCGACCGGCGCGTGCTGTCATTTCAATTCACAATACAATTATATTACGCGGTCATTTGCACTCATTTTGTACTGTTATTATTGTAATATGCAAAATTTTGTTTATTAAGTTAGTGGGCTAGCTTGATTGTAATGTTATATAGTTTAAAAGAATCGAAAGTAGTGAAACTTTACTTGCCAAGTGTTGTGTTGTGTTTTTGTTTGTTACATCGTAAAGGTTGGTTTGTTTTACTTACTTTGAAATTAGTCGTGACACGGTTAGGTGAGAAATGGTAGCATTAGTACAAATTGACTGTTGTCTTACGGATTACCTATTAAATGACTTAAATTCGTTCTATTAAATAACGACGACAGACGACAAATAACAAAATTAAACATTTAGGTACGTATTTCTGCTGATATTTCTTTGCTACTAGCTTTTGCCCGCGATTTCGTCTGCGTGGACTTCAGACAGGTAGCCTATGTTCCTTTCCATGTTTGACATGGGATGCATGCAAAATTTCATCTAAATCCAGTTTTTGCATGATTGAGTAACAAACATCTACACTGGCAAGTCAGGATTCACTTATTTTTGGTGTGTGAGTGTGAGTGACGTGTGCTTAAAACGGCTTTTTTTAAAGCCACTTTTATCATACTCGACATGCACTGTTCATATAATACCAGTGATGTCATGTATGGTGAAGGTGGTGAATACTAACAACACTAACACTGCATGCAACGCACACAATGCAAGCAAAGCACCCTAGTAGTTATGGAAAAGGTAAACTAACACACTTAATACAGGTATGTAATTTATTGCACGTTTTTTTTACAAGAATTGGAATTTTGCTTATTCACGAGTTAGCCGTTTTTTGGTCCGGCTTTACCTTTTTTTTTTCACCCCACGCCACTGTCGGGTTCATTTATGGACCATTTTAAAGGTAATTTAAAGAGCTTTAATTCATGAAGCCCCAAGCGGCCACATCCGGCCGCGATAACAATGAAAAAGCTATTGTGTCTCGTTTTGCCACGACTGATGGGTTAAGATCGACATGACAAATACTTTTTAAAGCCCTTGGTTTAAAAAAAATAGGGTTAAAAGATCCCGGTTTCATGGTTCTCGCAGTAAAAGTTAGGCTTTAAACGTCTCTATCTTCGTTATTTTTCATCCTATAAAAATCAAAAGAAAATCAAAAGATTTCTAAAAATTGGACTCGATTTTTTCATTTTCGTTATTTATAATTTTTACGAAGGTTCAATATTTTTGAAGTTATGTTCAAAACAAAATGATATTTACGAAAATTTGAATAATTTTGATTTTACTAAATCAATCTTTTTTCAAAACTAAGCATTCTAAACCAAGAAAAATTTTTGAGGTCATTACTTATGCTAAAACAAAGAAAAACCTCTGGGGATAACCATAAATTTAAATTATTGTAGAAATGGTCAATGTTTTATTTTTCGAATTTTGCAAAAAAATTTTAAAGTGTCATCTTATTTTTATCATAACTTGTTCAATTTTAAAGCTATTAACTTTTTAAAATTCTCATTAGAAAGGTACTTTTAAGCACTTCAAAAGGTCTTAAAGAAGTACATGTCATAAAATGCATCGGTTTGCCGTTATTTCAGTTTGAATGCTTAGACTTAGGTACTCGCCGAAAGAAAATTTATATACAATCACCTGTAGCTCACTTTGAATTAATAAAGGAAGGTATTTTAGAGTAGAAATTAGTTGGTTTTTTTATTGGCTTTAATTTTGGTAATTAGATATTTTTCGTAAAAACCTACAGTTTTTTATTTAATTATGAAAAACCGCTTTAAGACATGTATTTTTCTCACGCAAAAACATGATCTTTGATCTTTAATAACTCCGAAAGTATTGATTTAATCAAAAAACTTTATACAACAAATTTTGCTTAAAATTTGTGTGTCTATTGATTCCTGGTGTTGTTTTTATTTTAAAAAAATCACCCCCCGAGAAGGGTTGGCATCCACCCCAGGGCAAAAGCGCAAGTTGACACTATGTCACTTTTGTTTCTTAGGGTGCAGGTGGGGGATCACCTGCTTACCAATTTTCATGAAAATCGATGGAGGTTCAACGAAATCGGAGGTGAAAACCTTCAATGCCTCCACTATGTAGTCTTAATCTCAATAGAATTTCCTGTACTTACAATAGTGCTTATTATGGCTTCTAATTTTTTTTTTTTATTTATAATGTCCTATCTTTTCTGGAACTGTAAGAGGTGGGAAAGATGTTAAATTATTTGTTATGTCTGCATAAGTAAAATTATTATTTCTCAAAGATATGTTTTTCTTAATTTTAGAAGCCATAATTGGGCACTCCTTAGAAATAGCTAGGTGATAACCTCCACAGTTTTTACATTTTTAAACTTCTGATGTGCATTCTTTATAGGAATGATTCTCTGGACATTTAGAACATGCTTGTTCATTAAAACAATATTTTGCAGAGTGATTGAAAAGTAAGCATTTAAAACATTGTAAAACTGGAGGATATATAATTATGAACCTTATATCTCCATCCATTTAAGAAAATGCATTGTGGTAATACAGTGCCAGAAAAAGTAGCAGTTATAGTATTTAACGGAACAAATGTATTATTTTCTTTTTTCATAAATCTACGTATACCAATTATGTCAATATCGCTACTTATTTTTTCAAATAAATCCCTATTACTAATTTCCTTAGGAATGTACCTATCTACCCCAACCCTTTCCACAGAGGCTGCTGGGATATATGCTCTTAGATTGTTTTCTTGAATAAATGATGCATTGAGGAAATCATTAGCCAATGCCGCTTGTTTGAAAGTTATTTTTATTTTGCGGGCGCTTATTCTAGCTCTTTCATAAACTCCTTTGGCGTTTTTGAAAATTTTCGAAAGGCTAAGGGGGTTCATGTTTCCTATTTTTGTATCCTTATTACAATGATCGACGAAGACAAAATCTCCGTTGCAATTATTGTCAGGATATTTTCTAGAATACGAAGGCTTAGTAAAGGGTTTGTACTTATCGCCTGAAATTTCATTTATTTTCCTTTTCTTCGATGACGAAAATTTATAGTTAGGACCATCTCCGTCGCTCTCGTCCTGCATATTATCTACTTTTCACGTACTTTGAATGTATAAAAACTATTAAATACAATTTTTACAAATTATTGTTGTTCAAAAAAGGCGCCTTCCTCTTCCCGCCAAAAAGAGCAAGTCCCCTGTTGTAACGTTATGTACTACTTATAGTGGTGTATAATCAGAGGTGGAGACGTATTAAAACACCAGTGGTCGGAATAGGAATGTTATATTTATTTAGGGCCCCCGTTCATTAGGCGGCCAGGTCGCTGCGACCACCCCACGCACTTTGCGGCCACTTCTGCGACCACACTCGTATGGGCCCCCGCGCATTAGGCGGCCAGGTCGTGCGGCCAGGTCGCTGCGACCACCCCGCGCACTTTGCGGTCACGTCTGCGACCACACTCGTATGAGTAGTGATTTGATGAGTCAACTTTGACAATTATTTTGTTTTCTGTATACAAAAAACGTGTGGCCCCGGCGACCAGTGCGCGCACACTGAGTAATTTCATACAAATTCCCGTATCTCGTTGGCCGCGTGTGTGTCGCGATGTTTTTCGTTGGCCGCGCGACCAGTTTTTAAAGCTGTTCAAGTTAATTTAACTACAAAAAAGACAAATGTAGCTTTATCTCCTTTTCCCCTTCCATCACAAAATATTGGAACTTCACCAATAAAACCTGTGAAAACTGGTGTAAAAAGAAAATTATTCGCAAGTAACTCTGATAGTTATACATCTATTTCTTCTATTTCTTCACAGATATAATTATGAACCCTGTAGCACGGATGTAAAAAAATACGGATGGAGCATTACACTATAAAGAGGTGAAGCATGCAAGGTTTAGGTAATTTCGTTTATTGTACACGTGACGGACACTCACACACGCAACTAGGTACTACAACCCGCTGTCATTGTACATTGAGTGACGGCGCCAATGACACGCACACATCCTACACGGGCGGCCATTACTATGCTTCACTCGGGATTAGACAAGGTTACGTCCGTAATTTTTTTAAGTAGGGTTGTCACTAAAGGTCTCTTGTTTGATTTATCCGGATAACTCAAACAAGAGACCTTTAGTCACAACCCTAGGTACAAAAAATCCGAATTTTTATTAAAAAAATTTAAATTGGATGTAACTTCTGACACAGAAGTTATTAGAGTGTGATTTTTAATAACATTGATAAAGGATTACTCACACTATCGTTTGATGCTTAAAACTTTTTCTAATTCGATCTAATCGCGAAATAAAAAATGAAAAACTAAAATTATGAAATAAATATCTTCCTACTTGATCACAGTAGTAAAGTATTAAGTGTTTGTTCAATTGGTATAAACAAAATTAATGTTACTTGATTAGTTTTTTTTAATTAATTTTTATGCAAATTTTTGACCCGGAAAAACGCCAACTTTGACACTCTTTAAAAAAATAACTACAAAGAATATCGATCTCGGAGTTTTACTCTAATGTTTATATAGCTATCAACTATAGTATTTTGAAAAAAAACGCGGTGAAACAAAATCGAGGTTTTTATCAAACTGTGCGACACCAACTGAGGTATATAATTTACTTATATCATTCAGAGCTAGGTATTCTAATGTTATTTCTATTATTGATTGCTTTGAAATCCAAATTGAAAAACCTTCTGATGCAGTCTGACAGAGTTCTTCAAAAACTTGTCACATTTACTGGAAGCTAGAACCAACCCTAGCACCAAAGATTAAGTAAAGCAGTCAAAGCAAATAGCAGCTTTGAGAATTCATGTTGAACGAGTAATAAATAGAGTAATATCTTTAATCGTGGTTTTAAGAAAACAAAGAGACTTAGGTGGTATTTCACCAATCATGTGTAAAACTTCGTTTTATAAAACTTAGTTCTCATTGAACGCGATGTTAATCTCGTGTTCTTGCAAATGTATCATCAGCTTCTTTATAATCTCGATTAATAAATCCAAGTTTACATGACGTGACGCAATGCTTTTAAATATTTCATCATATCACGAAGCCATGTTCTTTTTTATACAAAATAGTAAGAAACGTTATAAGCAATATCCAAACGCAACTGTCAAAACTGACATCTCGACATTTATTTCGATCGTTCAGACTTCAGATCAATTGTCAAATGTCAAGTGTCGAAATTTTTCCTGTTTGTTGTTTTTGTTGAGTTCGGTGCGCTTGCGATTTGTTTTTGATTTTTTCTTGTTTTGACCCTTGCAATACCTCCCGGATTTTGAATCCATCTTAAACGACGACTTTGGCACTGTTTAACGGACTGGATCTCCCTCGCTTGATCGACCTCGGCTTTGCATAACGGACAACGATGGCACAGAAAAGGAAAAAAGACCCGACTTTTTCGGCTGCCGAAAAGTCAACCTTAATAGATTTGGTGGAAAAATATTTTCATGTGGTGGAGTCTATAAAAACAGATGCCGTAAGTATCCGTTCCAAAAACGACCAATGGTGTCAAATTGCCGACGAATTCAATAGTATATCCAGTACACATCCCAGAGAACGGACAGTTCTCAAAACGAGCTGGGAGAATTTGAATAAAAGAGCAAAGCAGGAGCAAACCCAGCCCAACCAACATTATTTGGCAACAGGCAACTGCACATTTTTATTTCTTTATTGTGCAGTAATATTTTAATTTTGACTTGCTCGCGTTTCATGTGGACTACATAGAATCGGAACGAAGTTTTATAATAATCATATTTTGTTATCCAGACACAAGTTCAACCTAGAACAAGAAAAAAGGAGAAACGCCATTGAACTCGTGAGAGTAGAAAGAGCCCACTCAAAGGAGATGAGATTATTAAAAGAAAGCCTAGCGGAAGAAATAAACAAGACTAGAATAGAAACACAAAATATATTAAAGGAAACAGAAAACGTCATTAAACGGCTCAATTTCGAAACAAACGTACCCTCCAAATAAATGGAGGAGGCAGGAACATCACTCAAAAATATAGAAAAACACCTTAAAACATCCTACAACAAAGAAAAGAGCGACGAGGGGGACAAATGGAATAAAATATCAGCAGAAATAGAAAAACTCAACAAAAATTCTAGCACAATAACCAACCAACTCGACACGCTGCGACGCCACATAAACGAAATAATAAACAAATATTACAACCTACCTTTATTACAGCTCGGCAAAAGAGCAACAAATCGAACAAAATGACACCCCCAATCCTCAACCAACAAAAATACTGGAAGAAATGGCTGAAATGAAACCCCCCCCCCAAAGCTGGATCCGCCCTTGCAACAGATATACATAATCTGTGAAAATTTCAGAAGTCTAGCTTTAGCGGTTCTCGGGAGACAAAGATGGACGGACGGAACTACGGAATGGAAAACGGAACCTTAAAAAAAGAATGGTACATTAAAATCTTTAATCGTGGTTTTAAGAAAACAAAGAGACTTAGGTGGGATTTCATCAATCCCGTGTAAAACTTCGTTTTATAAACTTAGTTCTCATTGAACGCGTTCACACGGCGTTGTTAATCTCATGTTCATCAGCTTCTTTATAATCGCGATTAATAAATCCAAGTTTACATGACGTGACGCGATACGTTTAAATTTTGGACGCTTTCGTGGTGGGCTGATAACGTCAGAATCTAAGAAAACACCAAAAATTTTATTTTTGCTAATCATGTTGCGAGTTTATGAAATATGGAATAAATTTCTTCTACATTTTATATCACATTAAAAACTATTTCACAAAAAATCGTTCTATCTTTTGCGCGCGCGATCGCACTTCTGCCATACTTCAGCTAATCTCTATCGACCCGTTGCCTTCGCGACGGACGGTAGTATTTTATACGTGGGGGGGCTGTAAGCGTCAAAACGACGAGGGTTAGTATTAACGCGACATTTTATGTTATAAGGTTTGTACATTATTGCGCTTTTTTCTTCTTTTGCGGATTTATTTTATTGATATTGTTTATTAATATTATAACTACAATACTTTGGATGTTATTACAAGTTGAAAGCGCTAATCAAAATTCATCAGGGAGTGAGAAAGAAGACCATATCGAAATTGATCCAGCTCACATAACGGATGGTCGTATAAAATGTTTGCAAAGTAGTAATACTTCAATTTTTACGATAGAAACTGGACAAAATAGTACAGCTCATATACCTCTTGCACAAAAAGAAGGAAAACATGTGGCATATGTCCTAAAAGTACTTGCAACAAGTGCAAAAATCGTTGTGCGGCGATCAAAAACTTGACATATGCCACAAACATATAAATAACTACTTTTTAATACTTATTTTAATTTTACTAGTCTTTCGCATCCATTATTTTATTAATTTAACATTTTTTTATCCACAAAAAAAATGTCGTAGTAGAAACGACGAAGGTTAGTAACAAGCGTCGGAAAATAAGGTTAGTGTTCTAGGGTTAGAAAAAATTATTAGTTTTCATTATTATTGTTGTAATAATTTAAATTTCCCGCCCTTTATAATTTTTGATCTGTGGTCTATGACCGATGTCGTTGCTATCTGCTCTGTGAACATTACTAGCGTGAATTGCATATTTTTTGTAAATGAATTTATAATAAAGTGATAATATCAGTGATCATAAGCTATTTTCATTATAAACAACAGGTTAAGGGTCCAGAAAGCCCGACAAATAAAAACACTGCAGAAAATTAAATAGACATGGTGCGAAAATCAGTGCTGAAAAATTTCACACACGTGCCGCCATTAGAACGTGTTCGTATTTTATAGTTTTAGTGCAAAAGTTATCACAATGTCCGCAAATAAATCTCAAACACAATAAACTCCAATATTAACTTAGCTTAGCTTAGGAGTCACAATTATTAACCTTATTTCCGTGGTGCTCCCTCTTAAGTTCTTTGACTTTCGGTCATTGCAACTTTGTGCTGTCTCCCTACTCCTCCTATTTTCTTCTGATTAATTTCGTTGCGGGTCCCAAGACAGTTTTAGCATGTCCCTCGGGCTCCCTGAGATCATATCAAAGGGTTTTCGTGGTTGGATACCGCTGTCGATCCTGGCGACACAGGAGATACAGTGGTGGGAATGTGTGGTGGGCCAAAGCCCGTTTAAAAAAAATGTCCGCATATAACTCGCTGGCATTAATTGAGAAATTAACCGGCCGTGACAATTGTGTCACATGGCGTTTTGCAGTCAAAACCTACCTAGAGCACGAAGAATTGTGGGACTGCGTGGAACATGACGACTCCATTGTGATTGACAAAAAGCGTGACACCAAGGCTAGATCCAAGATAATACTTCTTGTTGATCCAATTAACTATATTCATATTCAAGAATGCACAACTGCAAAAGAAGTATGGACTAATTTATCCAGTGCTTTTGACGATTCTGGGCTTAAACGCCGGGTAGGCCTACTGCGAGACCTTTGTAACACTACGCTAGCAGGATGTTTAAATGTAGAGGAGTACGTGAGTAAAATCATAACGACAGCTCACAAATTACGGAACATTGGCTTTGAAGTTAACGATGAATGGTTAGGCACACTTCTTTTATCCGGCCTACCTGAAATTTGAAAGTTCAGGAATGAAAATTTCATCTGACTCTGTGAAGTCCAAACTGTTGCAAGATGTTAAACAAACTGAGAATAGTACATCGGCATTTGCTTCAAGTCAGAATACTTACAGTAAACAGAAAAAGTTTTCAAAAGGTCCCCGATGTTATGTTTGTAATAGATATGGACATAAAAGCCCTGAGTGCAAATCTAAACCACATAAAGAACAGAAGAAACAATCAAGCAAGCAAAATATATCCTACGTGGCTGTATTTATGGCTTCTTCTGGCTATTCTGATGTATGGTATATTGATTCGGGCGCTTCAGCGCATATGACCAAAAACAAAAATTTATTTAAACAAGAGTTACCTCCAAAAATTATGTCCATAAAAGTCGCAAATAATAAGTAAGTACGCTTTCTGTACAAAGCTCCGGAAATGTAAGCCTAAAAGTATATAATGAAAGTGGCCATGAAAACGAAATATTATTTACAAATGTATTGTATGTACCGGAACTGGCTACAAACCTGTTATCAGTAAGTCAAATCATCCAGAGTGGTGGCCAAGTAAAATTTAATAAAAATGGCTGTGCTATCCTTAACAGAAATAATGTGATAGTGGCAACGGCAAGCTTAATAAATAATATGTATCAGTTGAACATGCCTGGAGGCTATGCATGCATATCAGATGTTATTGAGCAAGATTACCTGTGGCACCAGAGAATGGGTCATCTGAATTTTCAAACGATGAAGAAATTGACTGAAAATACTGCTGACTTATGCTTTACCGCATGCGACTGCGAAGCGGCAGCGTCAATACAAAACACACATTTGACAACTTGTCAAATGTGTGTTTTGTATTGACGCTGTCGCTTCGCAGTCGCGTGGTCGCGTAGGTTTGTGCAAAGCATTAAACCTAAGACAATTAAAAGAATATGTCAAGTGCATAACATGTCAGGAAGGAAAGCAAACACGTACGCCATTCCAAAGTCAAGGACCTCAAAGCAAGGAGTTATTAGAATTAATTCATTCTGATGTCTGCGGACCGATAGAAACTCAGTCTTTAGGTAAAGCCAGATATTTTGTGACATTCCTGGATGATTACAGTAAAAAGGTATTTATTTACACAATGTATAATAAATCAGAAGTCCTAGAAAAATTTAAAGAATTCAAAAGTTGGGCAGATTGGGACCACCCTTCAATAGCCAAAAGGTACATATCACTGGGCAGGTCTCCAGTCTCCTCAATAGGAACAACAATCACTATTAGTGGGAGCAGTTATGAAGTTGACCTTTAAAAATTGTATTAAGCTATGAGCTTCATCACATATGTTCCTTAAGTGATTCTAGACTCTAGAAAAAAACATATTCTCAAAGTGGGCGGTGAGCAAAAAAAGGTTGAGAAACTATGATTTAAATGAATATTTTCGAAGATATTACAGATTTAAAAATTGCGGGACGTAGCTTTTGCGGCGGTACCGACCAATGCGGGCCACGGATAGTAATGACTAATGACTAATGAATATAAATCAAAACTACCTACTGAATCGATTTTAATATTTTTTTTCAGTGGGTGACATAGGCTATACATTTTACATTATACATTAGAAGCCGGGGTGGGTCGCTAGTAGACTATACGTCTTCACTTGCCTGTTATGTAGCAAGCTGTGTCTCTCCACGGTCTTTAAATGGTAGTACGAACCACTCATAACCGCAAGCTGCGATAGACTCCAACCCATCCCCAAGCCCACAGTCCAAGAACAACATATTCTTGAATGCAATGTGTTTTCATCGTCATTCATGATGTCTTAAATTATTTGCGTGTCAGTTTTCGTGTCAGCAAGTGTATTTCTTAAGTTTAGAATATATTTTTCTTAACCGATAAAAAGTCTCATTACTCGAAATGGACAGTTGTTACAGCAAGGTGGTCATATAGTGTAGGAGTTATGCATCGCTCCCATACAGAACCTTTAAAAATTGTATTAAGCTATGAGCTTCATCACATATGTTCCTTAAGTGATTCTAAGCATTTTCAGTCCGGGGGGCAAAACGAAACATGCGGCTAGCGGGGGAGAGGGGGGTTCAAAGATGGCCGCCACCTGGTTTCTTTAAAAAAATCTATTCTCGTCCTGGTGACTACTACGGCAAGATTGGTATCATTTTCGTATAAACCAAAGACGTAGAATCTGTTTTTGATATTAATTATACTAAGTTTCATAGTAATTTTACAAGAAAAACGTAAAAATGTGAAAATCTTACATTTTTACGTTTTTCTTGTAAAATTACTATGAAACTTAGTATAATAAATATCAGAAACAGATTCTACGTCTTTGGTTTATACGAAAATGATTTACGAATGTAAATGGAAAAAAATGTAATTATTTACGACATCACATTTGAAACCCCAAAAATTTGTATTTCTCCACTATTTAATTAATGTTTCTATACTTACGAGTATAAACCTTCCTCTTTAATCACTCTATCTATTAATCCTTCAAGCCCCATAAGAGCACCGGTGATCGCGACAATAATAGAATACAATAGCATTTTCAAGGATCCGCGATCGAAGGATTAAAGAAAACTGCATCAAAATCCATTGCGTAGTTTTATAGATTAACTAGCGATCGCACGATCAAAGTACTGCGAGTGCCGTAACTCGAAAACGCCAGTACTCACAGTACAATATGGCGACGATTGATGACGTCATATATTTCACTAGGGTACTGCGGTAGTATACTGCAACTCCATTACGGAACGATTTTTTCTACAGTGATAACACTGTGCAGTGGTCGCAGTACATTTCGGAACATAGCCTATGTTATTGACATACAATAAATTAAATAATATTATATTGAAAGTTTGTGATTCATATTTTTTGAGTATGGCTGAATAGATGTCACTTTCTCTGAAAAGCTTTTGTATTGTTTTTATAAAATTTTGTGCACTGGTAGAACATTACTTACGCTCAGAAGTTTGATTAATATGAAATTGGCATCACATTAAGATCTTATAATATTATCATGTCATTAAAAATACTGTACTTATTACATACATTTTTTTCTTGAAGTCACAATTTCATATCTTTTAAAGTATGTACTTTATATACTTTCAGACATCAATGAACCATCTTCATCTTCAAAACCTGTCACAGAAGGTGCAGATGATGAGTTCAAACACAATATGTTGACAGGTAAAGTATTATCAATGATTATATTAACATTAAATAAATAATATTTATTTATTTACTGAACATGATTATGAATAACTTATTATTTATTTATTTTCAGAAACAACAGTCCCACACAGTACAACTTTAAAGGTTTCCAGTAAAACCTTACATAAACAAAAAGAAATTAAATCCTGTGTCTTTAAAATTACTAGCAGAATATACAAAAGCCAAGAGGAAGTTAAATTTTTTGACCCGTGCTAAAAAAGCTATGAAATTATCAAAAATGGGATTGTTTGAAAATTAACAGCTGGTGTTCATCCGTTGACAAAAAAGATAATTTGGATGCAGATTAGCCAATCTACAAAGGAAACAAAAGGAAGAATATTTTCAGATGACGAAAAATTAATAGCTCTAGCCATTATGAAGCAAGGTCCCGAGACATATAAATTTTTAAGAATGTTTATTCTACCTTCAGTGAGGACTATAAACAAAATGATTCAAAAATTAAAAGTTGACTCTGGCATCAACACTGCTATATTTGATGCTATAAAATCAGAAGAAGTGAACAGAGTTATCGTTAGTACTATATCATATAATATGTAACCTTTTTATTTTTAGGTGCAAAACTGTCCAGAATCAAAGAAGTACTGTAATATAATTTTTGACGAAGTGGCCTTAGAGCCTGGTCTTTCTTATGACAAACACAAGGATAAAATAAGTGGTTTTGTGGAACTGAACACCATAACAAATAGGGAGTGCCTCCGCTGCCGGCGCCGGCTCCCAAAAATATCAGTAATGGGAACCGGCGCACATACAGGTATTTAAAGAATCTGGGCGGCCAAAAGTCCAATTTTTCAATTAGCAATGGTACTCATAAAACCGGTTCTCCCGGGTAGATTACCTACCTGACTACAGTACCTGATACCCCCACCCCCGCCATCACGCACCTAGCACCCGAACAGTCAGTCGGAATTGTGACGTTGCACCTTGTATATGTATCATTTCCGGCGCCATTACAAACATTAAAACTTAAAAGAGTTTTTCAAAGTGTTTACATTTATTTTACAGTTTAAAAGTGATGGATATTGTTAGTACAGGTAGGAAACTTTCAAATTACTTTAATAAAGTCATAATAAACTAACGAACTTAAAATATATTCGTACCACAACAGAACTCCTTTTTCATGCAATAATTTCCTCATTTCTTTTCTTTGCTGGACTTTATGTTAATGTATCGGGATAGATCGGGCTATGATTATTAGTATAGTATAAACATTAAAAATGTCCCCGGAAATGTCCGAAAAAATTAAACACCGTTTGAAAGGGCTGCAAACGATTTTATGTCAGTTCAGCGTTTGTGCCTGGAGGTAGAAGAGAAACGGACTGTACAAATTATGGAACTTGAAGAGAGGCGAGCCCATCAAATGTTAGAGATACAGCAAATGCATCTCAAGCTACATCACGAACGTGAGTTACGGCAGGGGCCTTATCACACTGGCGATTAGCGAGCGGTTTGAAAGCGACGCGATTGCGCAGCGCGCACGCCGCGATTGCGCGACGTGCACGCCGCGACAGCGCAACGGCGTCGCGGCGTGGTGTGGACGCCATTTTGTACACTCATCTAGGGAATTCCCTAGACAAGTGTACAGTTACGTTCAAAAGTCCAGTAGCAATCGTACGCAGCTATAGCGTCAACACTTAACGTTACTTGTGACCTTTTTCTATAAAGACAATTCACACACACACATACACTTTGGCTGTATATTCATATCGTCAATTTCGTCTCAACATGTGAGCACTGCCGTGGCCTAATGGTTAAGCAAGTGCGTGTGTTTATTCTAAGATCATCTGCATCAGCTAAGTTGCAGGATCGAATCCGACCCGTATTGAGTCTGCGTCGTTTTTACGTAAAACAATTTTTGAGAAATATTAATTATAAATTATTATGATTATGAATGTTGATAAAACTATGTAGAATAAAAAATTACGTTTCCAACTAAACTAAAAAGCACACTTAACGTTTAGTTAGAAACGTAACATTCTAGTCACAGCAAAGAATGTGAGGGTAGATTTAAAATAAAATGGAACGATTGCTTGAAGATAACAAAATATTAAAATGTTGTTGGTTGGTGAACTCAGCTACGAGTGTTTGTGTTCTTACTGTTGCGATACAATTTATCCAATATGCAAGCAAATATTACTATTGAAGCAAGAGCTAAAATTGTGGCCCTATATTCAAATGGCCTGAATATTTCTCAAATTTCTAACGAAACTGGCTTCTCAGTAAGTAGTAATTAATTATATTATTATTGTGATGTGTATTTTTTCATTGAGTAAAATCGTCTTTTACAATTTATTCTTTGTTTTTTTAGAGAAAGATTCGAGGAAGAAGGTGGCCTGCAGAGTCGTAAACGAAGTGGAAGGCCACTTCTTATTAACCAGACTCAGCGGCGTTATATGGCAGCGGAGTATGAAACGTTTGGTTTCATACCGACAAGTCGTTTTGCCGATGAATTTAACACGTCATTAGCCGCGTCCAGACCGGCCGAGCGCGGCCCGCGAGTCTGGCTCGCGAGCCAATAGTTCGGCCGGTGTGGACGGCGCTCGGGCTTCCTCGGGCGCACGTTGGCTCGCCCGAGCGCCGCTCGGCCCCGAGCCATGCGTTGTCGGTTTTTTGCCGATGCTCAAAGGCGGCTCAGTCTGAGCTGCTCGCTCGGTGTAGACGGACGTAAAGACACTCGCGAGCCAGTGAATGAAAAATGGATAAAGAAGACAGTATTCGCTTAATACAACTTTACGGAAGTTTCAAAATGTTATGGAATTCGAAAGATCCAGATCATTTAAATAAAAGTAAGCGAGAAGATTGCTGGAGGAAGATCTCTAATGAAATGAAGTTACCTGTACCCGAGTTGAAAAAGAAACTTGACTCATTGACAGGTTCATACCGACGCGAAAAGTCAAAGCAGAGAAAAAGTTATATCACTGGTTCAGGTAAAGTTGTTAGATTAATTAATCACATTGTCAAATATCCATATAAACAACATTTACTATAGGACACACTAGGAAACGAAAAATACCTATAACGTCTACATATTTGTTACAGGCGCTGACGAAATTTATATATCGAAGTGGTTTGGTTTCAAATATTTTGACTTTATGTCCAATAAAGATGACACAGGAATCACAAAAGAAGGCGGAATAGATAGCGTAAGTACTTTATTTATGTTTATTTTCAAAATTAGAACATTAATATTGATCCTGCCATGGAATTATTCCGTTTGTTACAAAATGTGTTGCTAAATGTAGACGAATATCTTTAGCACTAACAGTGCCTCTGCGCGGAATGGCCGTTAGAGGTAATAGTGTTGTAGATGGAATATTGTTTCTCCATTGACCAGGAATAAATGAACCATCCACTTCTCTATCATAATATTCTGGTGGAATAGAATAGTTATTTCTTCGTAAGTAATTATATAAATACACTGTTGCTAAGACCACTTTTGTAGCTTTTTCTGGCTCTAGGAGGATAGGTTTCCTAATGACTCTGTAGGCTGAACTTAAAATACCAAAGGCATTTTCAACGACTCTGCGAGCTCTGCTAAGTCTGTAATTAAACACTCTTTCTTTGGAACCCACCTCTGGATTACCTTCAAATGGTTTCATAGTATATTTGTTAAGCATAAAAGCTTTGTCGCCCAATATGAAATATGGTATTTTCATTATGTACGGTATTTGTAGTATCTGCGCTTCAGGAATGTTCAGTTGACCGTTTTCTAATTTTCGATATAAAATCGTACTTTTAAAAACTCCGCCGTCGGAAACACGCCCTTTACTTCCGACATTAACAAACAAGAATTTGTAATTAGCATCCACGAGAGCGAAGAGCACTATACTAGGAAAATTCTTGTAGTTGTCATAATCAGTATTTATATTGATGGGTCTTTGAAGAGTTATGTGTTTCCCGTCCATAGCCCCTATAACATGTGGGAAGTTCCATTTTATTTCAAATTCATTTGATACTGCTAGCCATTCTTCTTCTGTGGACGGTGTCTGCAAATAACAAAACAAACATTATTTTTACAGAGCAATCCTTCTCAAAAACCAGGACCGTCACAACAGTCTACGCCATCGCCACAACAACCCGAGCCATCCCCACAAGAACCCACGCCAACGCTACAAGAAACATCGCCATCGCCACAACAACCATTTCCATCGCCACAACAACCACTGCCATCGTCAAAACAACCATTACTATCGCCTCAACCATCGCGAAAGAAAAGACGGCTGAATACGAATGTACAAAATGATTCTATTGACAATATATTGAAGGACACTTTTGCCATAATTGAGAAAAGTTCAACTTCCATAAATGATCCATGTGTAGCATTCGGTAATCATATTGCACATGAACTCAGAAAATATGATCCTTACACTCAATCATGTGTAAAAAATGCTATTAATACTATTATTCACGAAGCGGACATGGGAAAATATCAGATGTATAGACCAGGATATTACACACAGCCACCCACTACATCTTCAACCATAACTTCCGCTGAAAATCTGCAGAACACACAATTTAGTCCTGCTACTACTACAGAAACATCAGACTTTAATTTTGGTGACAGCTCCGTCATTTAATGTATAATTTAAATATGAGGCAGATAAATAAATAATTTGATTGATTAGTTACCATGACTTTTTATTTACCTTAACGTAATCACTGAGGGCGTCTATAATTGCATCACACGTTCCTGGAACTATAGTTGATATAGATTGTTTCGATACTCTAAAAAGATATTGAAGACTGGTATAGGAGTCTCCTGTTGCCAAATATCTCAATGTTATTAGCACTCTTTCGGATACAGTTATTGCTTCTCTGTAGTTAGTGTCACATTTTTTTTATTTTCATAGCCACTAAGGAGCACAAATATTCAATGTCTCCCGCAGACATGCGTGTAAAATTTGAGACTGAATGGTCGATTGTTAGTTCCTTTAACAAACTGTTGCCGTGTTGGTTTCGGTTTTGGTACAATTTTTTAATCCAGACTTTTCGTTTCTCTTTTCTTTTTTTTATTATATATCCAGACAACATAAGCGCCGTAGCACCTAATAATACGTGGTTTTCCATCGCTACACGGAGAGAAACTAAATGCTCAAACCGGCTCACCTTGGCTCGCGAGCCCGGCTCGGAACTTTTTACAAATTAGGTCGGGTGCCGCGGCTCCCGAGCAGGAAGTTTGAGCGCGGCTCGCGAGCGGCGCTCAGCCGGTCTGGACGCGGCTATTGGTCACCGTTCGTCGTGCACTTCATGACGAGGGATAACACCACCGAAAGCCGGCGAAAAAACTTTTGACTCAAAGGCATAAAGACGAACGGCTACGCTTTGCACGAGAGTATTTAGATTTTGATTGGGAAACAACAATTTTTTCCGATGAGAAGACTTTTAAATCCTCTCAAAAAGGAAGACTACATTTATGGTGTAAAGATAACACCCGTTTGTGTGAAAATAACGTGGTGTCAAACACTGAATCTGGCAGTATAAGTGTGAACATGTGGGGATGGATTAGTGCTCAAGGGCCGGGTGAACTTGAATTTATACCTACGCGAGCCAACAGTGCAAATTATGTAGAAGTGTTAGAGGACATTATGTTACCTACTGTGCGAAATGTGTATGGTGATAGCGAAATAAGTTTTGTGCATGATAATTGTCCAATTCACCGAGCCTCCATAGTTCGCAATTGGTTCAGTGAACATTCTAATATTAAAGTTATTCCGTGGCCAGCACGATCCCCAGACTTAAACCCGATTGAAAATATTAGGTTTAATAGTGCAAAGATGGCGAGCACGCGATGATAGATGTCCGGAGCTGCTCAAATCTCATTGCATGCAGTTGTGGGAGGATTTACGTGGAACAGATATCTGTAAGAATATTGTGGCTTCCATGCGCAGACGTCTTCTTAGTTGTATCGAAAATAATGGAGGTTACACAAAATATTAAGAATCATTATTTATATTATTAAATTAAAAATGTATTTCTATGTCGCAATAATAAGTGTAAAGTAATTGTTATAATATTTATATTTCGTAAGTTTCAATTGGGCGTTCTACAAAGGAACGTGCTGGCCAGTAATTGGTAGGTTTAAGATTTTAAGGTTGAGGTTAAGTTTTAATCCTCTTTTCCTCGGAAAACGAATAATTAAACTATAACCTCAACAATATGAAATATTGATAACACAATAGATATAGGTATTATTATATTGATAGATCTGTGAATCAAAGATTTTACCGTAATCCGTCAATCAATTCAATTGTTCAATAATAATTGTTATGTCATTGAAATAAAATTTTTTTTTGAAAGTGTTGTTTTATTATAATATATAATTATCTAACTAAAATACTTTTACATTTATAATATCTTATCACTATGTTAAAATTTAATATTATTCCTAATAAATAAAACTTTCAAAATAGTCATTTTGTTAAGTTTTCAAAAATGCTGAGATAATAAAAACAATATGAAAACTTTAAAATAATTAGATAAACTGAGCTTTGAACCGTGACCATTTTTCGTCCTAGCTATGATGCGAGGCCAACTATTTACCGATGGAGCTACGAACTATCTTACGTGTCTAGTGAAATTTTTGCATTTATTGACACAGTGCAGTGCAATAAATGAAGAAGAATGAATGAAGAAGACAAACATATATGTTATCTTTGTCTTTCATCCACTACACGTAACTTTCTTGCATTGATACTGTACGACATTTAAGTGTGTACACGGTAACATGGCGCACACATAAATATGCACTGTACCGGCAAACGAATATGGTCGTTACGATGCTACTGGACTTTTGAACGTTGACTGTACAAAATAGAGTCCACTCGTCTAGGGAATTCCCTAGACGAGTGTACAAAATAGCGTCCACGCCACGCCGCGACGACGCTGCGCAATCGCGTCGCTTTCAAACCGCTCACTAATCGCCAGTGTGATAAGACCCGATGCAGCAACGACAAACTGAAGCCTTCAGCACTGGTGTAATTGTAGCTCAACAATTTGTCGGGGTAGCAAAAGATTTTCTAGAATACTTAAAAACAAGGAGTAATACCGAACCAATTTCCTTTCGAATAAATTACCTACTCCTTGTTTTCATTTCATTATTTTTTGGAACTTTTGTTAATTTTTTCATTATTGGATTATGGATATATAAGAATTATTTATCCAAATATTGGAATCTGTTGATTTAAAATAACATTTATTAGGTCAACCTTATATATTAATTATTATTAAATCTAATTTAAACTTAACATGAAGGTGACTGACTGACATGGTGATCTATCAACGCACAGCCCAAACCACTGGACGGATCGGGCTGAAATTTGGCATGCAGGTACATAGATGTTATGACGTAGGCACCCGCTAAGAATGGATTTTGATCAATTCTACCTCCAAGGGGTTACAATACGGGATCAAAGTTTGTGCATAATAATATTAATAATACTTTTTAACGTGAGTGAAGCCGCGGGCAAAAGCTCGTTTAAATAATCTATACATATAATAAAACTGTAGAAATGAAAATTCTGTACATTAAAGATATTCAAAAAATAATAAGCGGGGGGTGTTACTACATCGCTATAGAAGCCAAAAATGTGGTTAGTTTTTTTTGTCTGTCTGTCTGTCTGTCTGCCTGTCTGTCTGTCTGTATGTTTGTTCCACTATCACACGAAAACTACTGATCCGATTTGAATGCGGTTTTCGCAGATATATTTGTCTTCTTCCAACTTAACATCTGGTGTATAAAAAATTTCCCCCCACCCCTCTAAAGGGACGAAAGGGGGGTCAGATTTTGTATAAGACTTTTGCTTTAACACGAAAACTATTGATCCGATTTGCATACGGTTTTCGCAGATATATTTGTCTTCTTCCAACTCAAAATCTGGTGTATAAAAATCATCCCCCCACCCTTCTAAGGGGAGCAAAGAGGGGGTAAGATTTTGTATGAAACTTTTTTCTTTAATGGACTTACTTCATATTATTAACTGTTTTTTCCAACATAACATCTGGTGTATAAAATTTTTCCCCCCACCCCTCTTAGGGGACAAAAGAGGGGGTAAGATTTAAATACTTTAAATGGCAAAACAACGTTTGCCGGGACAGCTAGTAAATAATAAGTTTGCTGTCGGTCAGTCTACAAACTGGCTAATAAGACTTTTACAATAATAAGACTGATTAGTGGTTACTGAAAGTTTAGTTTACTAAGTAATATGTCATAACTTTTATAATAAAGATAATGTGCTGTAAAATATGTTGTAAATTTTATATCTTAGGTGTATTAGACCAATAATTAACTCATAATTTTTTTTATAAAGAATTTCTTTAAGTTTTAAATGCCAAAACTAGCATGTTCGTAGTGTAGAAATACTTCCAATTATTAATGAGTTGATTTACTTTAAAGTGCAATTTAGTTTATTTTTATGTCTTAAGAGTACCTACTACTAGTCAAAACTTCTATTTAAGGCTGCTCTTTCGAAAAAAGCGTGCAGATGAAACAACTTTTCATCGGCATTAACAGAGAAATTATATCTGAAAAAAATAATTAGTAATCTACATGATATGATACGTAATTTGGTTTTGCCATATTTTTTCTATCGGTATCACATAATAAAGAAATAAAAATCCAAATCACCTCCAAATCGTTGAATGAAACCACTTTACTCCTTCATTATTTATCAAAAGAATATATAAAAAATATCTACTGCTTTGCAATACATAAGTTAATAATTTGGTTTTTTTACTTTTTTGAAATATGTATTATATTAAGCCTTAAAAAGGTTTTTTCTCCTATTTCGCCCTATCATGGACGCGGCGAGCGTCGTAACCGCCACCGTACAAGGCGCGCTGTTATGAATGTTATTTTAATGTCATTTACGTCGATATTCGCACTGACAGACAATCGACCTGCTAATTTAGGGAGAGAGGGCCCTTAACAAAGAAAATGTCATGTTACTGTAAGATGTCTGTTTTTGGGCTTAAAAATTGCATTTGCATTGCATTCCGTTCCGTTTATATTTGATAGTTGATAGATGAAGTTTCACATAACTTGTCGGTAAGGTATTGATTTTTTGGTATAAATCGATGCAGGATGTTTTATTTTACTACATATTATTACGAATTTAGATTAGAATCTTTGAATTTATAAATGTTATTAATCATCCTTGATATGATTGTTTTGTGTGATCTATACAGGGTGCAATTAAACCTTCCTGCCAAATTTTGATATATTGATCCTTGTTAAAAATAAAAATACACGTATTATTTCTTTTATAATCACACAGTAAGTTTACTACTACTACCAATCACACAGTAACTTACTACAACTACCAATCAGTGAGCTATGTCCATTTGCAGTCCTGCACGGCGGACAGCCGTGAATGGGCCCTTTAAGTTTTAAATGTAAAATATCAAGATTGTAATCAAACTTTCTTATAATCTTGAAGTAGTTTTTAATAAAAGATATTTACAATTAATGTTAAAACTTTTTTTAGTTTCTTTACATAATATTATACTAGCTATTTGACCGAGCTTTGCTCGGTATTCGATAAAACACGAATAAAATGACATTTCAAAAAAATGATTCCTAGCTAGATCGATTTATCGCACCCGAAACCCCCTATATACTAAATTTCATGAAAATCGTTGGAGCCGATTCCGAGATTCCAATTATATACAAAAATTGCTCGTTTAAAGATATAAGATATTAAGATATAATATAGTCTCACAACAAAGAGTAGACGCAGAACAAAATTTTCTACGCTCAAAAACTGTGTAGGTACAGTATATTCGATTCTTTTTTGACAAGCTATACATTCATCATTTTCATTAAACTGCGAAATTATTAAACAAATTATTAAGATTTCCATTATATTTCTAAATAACATATTTTTATTATTATTTAGAAATATAATTGTTTTACAAAATAAGGGGCTAGCAAACGGTTAAGCTGATGGAAAGCAACTATAGTGAACTATAGTAACCCATGGACACTCACAACATCAGTTGCAGGTCCATTGTCATTTGTCAACTTTTGACAATTAAAATACAACGGATGAAATAAGGAATAAAATGTTACATCAGTTCATCCTATTAATTATGGTAGATCGTATTGCCCGGCCACGGAGATAATCATCATCGGAGGTGCTCTGTTCTAAGTGAAGTTCTACATCATCGTCCTGAGGGCCCTGTGGTAAATCGTGTAGTGGAGGCGGGGTCACATTTGCATGTAACGCAATATTGTGTAAAACACAACACGCATTAACTATTTTACTAGCCATTTCAGGATGATAATAGAGAACTCTATCACGAAGTAAACACCTCCAACGAGCTTTTAGTAGTCCGAAGCAGCGCTCAATACACGACCGGGCTTGGACATGTCGTCTGGTATAGCGTTCCTCCCTGGTCCCCGGATTTGCATTTAACAATAGTGTCATCAGCCAAGGCCTTAGAGGGTACCCCGAATCACCTGTAAAGTAATTTAAAATCACTGAAAATAAAATAGAAAAAAAAAGAAAATATAAAAAAAAACTGGTTGCACTCCGGGAGTGCCGGCAGAAGTGAAAACTTGATTATTAGCGTTGTGCATTTTTTTAACCCATTTTTTATGAAAATCGATTTTTAAAAAATCGTCAATCAAGTTGTTTCGATCAAGTTTCGATCAAGGTTTCGATCAAGGTTTCGATCAAGTTTCGATCAAGTTTCGATTAAGTTTTGAACAAGTTTCGATCAAGTTTCGATCAAGGTTTCGATCAAGGTTTCGATCAAGGTTTCGATCAAGGTTTCGATCAAGTTTCGATCAAGGTTTCGATCAAGGTTTCGATCAAGTTTCGATCAAGTTTCGATCAAGTTTCAATCAAGTTTTCGATCAAGGTTTCGATCAAGTTTCGATCAGGTTTCGATCAAGGTTTCGATCAAGTTTCGATCAAGTTTCGATCAAGTTTCGATCAAGTTTCGATCAAGGTTTCGATCAAGGTTTCGATCAAGTTTCGATCAAGTTTCGATCAAGTTTCGATCAAGTTTCGATAAAGTTTCGATAAAGTTTCGATCAAGTTTAAAGTTTCGATCAAGTTTCGATCAAGTTTCGATCAAGTTCCAAATTGAGGTCGAGTTCGAGTTCGAGTTCGACACAAAACACTACTCTCCAACCGTCTTACGCGTTTTGTATGGTTTTTCGATCAACACGAAAATCTATCGCGAGTTTCACAGTTTTTACCCATCCCACAAGTGCTCAACGCCGCTAAAGAAGTTTTCACTTCAATAAAAGGGTATAAGTACCATCCTAATTCCTAGGGTACCTAAGTTTTCAACTACAGAATTTCTAGGGGGGATAGGGGATTGGGTCTCCGGTAAACTCACTCACTCGGCAAAACAAAGCGCAAACCGCATCTCGCCTCCGAAATCGTGGGGTCTAAAGCGCATCACAGACGGTGAAGATAATATAAAATATATATTATCTTAGAGCATATTTTATAATATGCTCTAAGATAGCTCACCATACAAATCCTATGAACCATCACACACGACGAAGTTAATTTATATTTTATATTTTGTATCTTAAGATACCGAGCGATATGGAAATATATATTTCGTATCTTAAGATACGAAATATATGAAGAGTTATTTATAATATGAATAATTACTTGTCGGAAAGAAGGCGTGAAAGGATCGAAATTCGAATCTATTCCTCTTATCCTCTAGTCTGCCATTTGCTGCCCGGCGGTACGTCAAATCCCATCCCTGTCTGTCGCGTGTCGCCCGGCAGCACACAGAACAACATTCATACTACGCGCGTAGTTTGTCGCTATCTTAATTCTATTCATCTCGGCAACACTTGAATACGTTAGAGAACATACTTGGCTGTATCATTAACTATTCCTTTAAAGGCTTTCCTAGGAAAAAAAAAAGTTAAACGTTATTGAAAGTGTCAATCAGTTACGCTTTAACATTTCGACTACAATTCGTTGAAACGGAGTGATTTTAAGTGTTTTTTGTGTTGAAATATTTGAATAACATGGAAATAAAGTACTGCTTCATTATTTACTATATTTGTTGTGTTTCTGGGTTTATTCAGTGAAATATAGCCCTGTAACTGAAGACCTAACTGCTTCACATTCAAAAGCATGACCTTTGTCTTTGTCATACTCGATCTAAACAATGATATAAGTTAGGTTTGTTTTGAATTTTTTGAATGATTACAATTTACAAGGTTTTGCATGGATATTTACCTAAAAAGTGATAAAATATTTGATCTTTCTAATATAAAAATGCAACCTTTTACTGATTTGTTTGATATCAAAACGGCGTATCTCTAATATAAAGCTTACTTATTTTGTATTTACTTAATACAAAAAACGCGTAAGTGACTTTACACAAAACCTAAGCCAATTGCGAACAAATTTACGTTACTAACCACTAAAGGAAAGTACAAAGAACTAGCTGTTAAGTTCAGTCGGTAATAGCCCCCCTTCCCACTAGAATCGTGTCGCAGGATACTAAATCAAAACCCAAAAAAAAATTGAAATTGTAATCAAGCAAAATTATTTTATGGCTGCTCCTACATCTGCACTTATTGCATTTTCTTATTTAGTACACCACTCCCAAAAATAAAAACAACAAAAAAAAAAAAAAAAACACCAATTCAGAAAAGCCACTGCCACCGTTCCATACTAAACTAGCCTTGTCAAACCGCGTCTGTCACGAAAAGGGCAAGGAAAACAGCCTCGAGGCATATAATCGTTGGGCCATAGAGTAACGAAGATAATGAGTTATTCTCTGTTCCGGATCGGGACTGTGGAGGCGTCATTATGCGAATCTCTAAATTTCTATGCAATTGGGGCTCCGGGTGAGGCTGGGAACCTACTTTTTACCGGTTTAGCTAGTCCCGACGCCGAAGGGAACGCTACAATTTACCGAAGCGTTCCCTTACTTTGGTCCCTTTTGGAGAAGACCGTCCGGTCGTGGAGGGAGCCCTGTGTTTGACAAATCCAGAACATCCCTCCGTACACGGCTGAAGGCAAATCGCAGGTGGTTTTAGTGGGTAGGTTTAGCACCCCGGGGATATGGGCGACTAGAAAGTCGCCCATATCGCCGGGGTGCTTTAGCTTAACTGAGCTACTTCCCCAACCTGGTGATCATATTTTGTCGTGGCGATTAGTTGCCACTTGCCACCTGTATTGTTAAGGTGAAGATATAATGATCACATGACGTAATCTTCCTTGATCTTCAAAGCAATGGCAATGGTGGTAAATTAATTGAAACATTCTAGCTTGAATACAATACATAATATGAACAATATTAAACAATAATTAAAATACGTAATAATTAATTACGTGGTGGTTTATCTCAGAAAAATAGTTATTTCTAGGAGCACTTACTATTTTCGATATATTTTTCTTGCCGTCTACTGTTCTGCGGTATTGTTTCGATGGCAAAATGTACGTTTTTAATTGGATAATTTAAATTCTGTGAAGCCTAATATATGCCAATATGCGTTTGGAATCGGCTGGCACAATAGAAATTTTGCGCATTTTGCTGTTATGCGGTATTTACCAACTGCTCATACGCGGTATCGCACGCGCAGCGACGAAATAGTCATTAAGGGCGTTCCTTTCGGAGATAACGTAATTTACCGTATTTCAAGCATAAACTAATAATTTGAAAGCTACAAAGTTATAATAAAAATACAGCAATAATCTTCAGTATATCAACATTCCTTTCCCCGTTTTAAATTTTCTATTTTTGTTTATTATACTAATGATATCAGCTTCCAAAGTAAAACCAATTTATTAAAAATCAAGCATACATTCAGCATCTCCTTAGGATTTACAAATTACTTTTATTTGAAGCAGTAATTAGTTGATACAATGCTACTTTTAATTTATTTTTTATCTCTTTCTGTCTAAAATCTAAAAAATAGAACCTAACCTTTTTGATAATCCAAAATTTTTCTCGGCTGCTAAAGCCAAATATCACGTCCTCGAGTATTAAACATGTCTCACCAGTCACACAGTATGAGGGTGTCCCAATGAACGAAATTGATAATATTGGTTTCAAATTCCAGAAAAAGAAGCAGTTTAGTGAGGCCATTTATCAAACATACTCAGCTTTTTAACCGTCAACCTATCTACCTCACCTGGACCATCTGTTTTGCTGCCTCCAGTTGTCTTACAAAGAAAGGAGCAAAATTCGGAATCAATTTTAAGTAATTATGAGATGCCATTCAGAACATCAACACTCTTTGAAACAGAGACCCAAGATTCGCTTCAAAAATACCTCAAAATAGCTATGCCATTCAAGAATCAAATTCATATGCCTGAATCTTGTATGTCACCGCAATCATCAGTTGCTAATTATATTCATTTTATACTGCAAAGAATAACAGAAACTATGACTTTGAGGTTGCAAGTACTTCGAAAGATAAAAAAGTAAAAACAAAAAGAATCAAAAGCGCCTACTAACACCTTTTCTCAATCTGTTATACATCCTAATCGCGCACATCTTCATTTCTGGTCAAGTCGATCACTATGATATAACTTAACAACAAAAATGCAGAAATAATGTTGACGATATATGACAAGAGACTGGGAAACGTGTAGTACTACCGAGCTTTCACAACAGACTGATGTCACTCTCAACAATGGCGCGAACCTCAGCCTGAAGAAGGCGTAAAGGAGCCCCGGCAATTTAAGACCCGCCTGCTGAAGCTGCATATAAACGCTTTCTAATTCATGACGCGATTAAACATCTTACTACAGGAAATTGTGTGCCTTTGAGTGATACCAATATTTTAACATGCACTAAGCCAGAGATTGCAATTAATAATATAGATCGTAATCGTTTAGTCTAAGATTTTACGGATATTTCTTTTTCTTTATATAGTCCACGAGTATTTAGCGAACCCAACAGTCAACACTATAGACAGAATTTCCAGAACATGTTATAGTTTATATAGCAGGTTTTAAATCAGAATACAATATAAATTTACCCTATGAGCGCCGTACATTTTCCCAGCGCTGGGACCAAAAGCTATGGGACAATTAGGTCCAATCCAACCACTATTTCATCATTCCTTAGAAGTGGTTACCAAAAAATAAAAATAAACAAATTGATGAACAATTGATGAATTTGTTTGTGTGGGACTTGCAGCCGTTTTCAATAGTGGAAGACAAAGGGTTCCGCGAATTAGTCAAATTTGCTTGCCCAAATTATGTGATACTATCAGGAAAGTATTTCGCTAATAATTTGTTGCCGGGGCTATATGAAGAGGTTAAAACTTAAGGTAAGACCGCACTAGGCGTAACTGAACTGCAGCGGAACTGCGCGACACGACGCGTCAAAATATTCTTTGTATGAAATTATATGAGACAACACGCACTACGCGACAACTGAACTGCACTGCAACTGAACTGCGCGGCAAAGTTGATCAACTGACCAAAAGTGTCGCGACTTGTCACGACGTGTAGTTCCGTTGCCGCGCAGTGCGGTTTGACAAACTTCATTTTCATAGTCAGTCAGCTGGTTGGAAGCGCTATAATCAGTTAAAATGTCCATAGACGAGGAAAAATTAATTGTAATTGTGAGCCAATATCCGAAGATATATGACGTCCAGCATGAAAATTATATGAATACTTCCAGAAAAAAACAACTTTGGAGTGAAATAGCTCAAGAAATGGGAGTAAGTGGTAAGTAAATTTTGAATGTTTTTCGTTTGCTCTGGATAAAAGTCGGCCTCTCCAATGTATGAGTAATTGGTTTAATAGATAAAATTGTTTAGCTTGTACTTATTTATAAAAATAAAATCCTTTTTAATTAATCTTTAAATAAAATAATTAAATATATACGGACGGACAAATCACACAGATTGAGCTAGCGCAAAGTCAGTTCGAGACTTGTCTTATGAGGTTATCTCAACAACAAAAGTTCATTTTCCATCATGACCTGACCGGGGATCGAACCCGGGAACTCCGGTGTGGCAGCCTAGCGTGTTGACTACTCGGCCACGGAGTTCGTCAGGTTTTTATTGTTTGTCATGTAGGTATACCTATAAAGCAAAATATTAAAAATAAATCTCGTTTTTCATTAGCATAAAAATGTTTTTATTAAAGTAGGTAGGTTTACAATTTACGGGTATTTTAAGTACTATTTCCGTATTTCACTCTGGTGTCAGACCTTATTCACTCTCTTAGCCAGGCTAAGCTACCTTGAGAGGAATTGAAGTAATCTTTGAATGTATTTCGTACTTTGATAGCGTTGTTTACAAAATTACCTCCTATACGAGGAAGGTCTCTTAATTGGCATTGCTGGTTTTCAGTATCTTCATTATTAAATGATACTGTATCATATCTGAGAAAATTGTGCAAGACACAAGTGGCAAGTATCACATTATCTACGTGATCCGGGCTGAGGCAGATGTTACGATAGTAAATTCTGAATTTTTGGCACAATATGCCGAATGCATTTTCTGAAACTATTCGGGCTTTGCTATGCCTCTTATTATATATTCTGCTGTAACGTTGTAATAATTAAAATATTTAAAATTGATTTTTTTTTACAAAATAATACTAAAATTATTAACTTATTAATCCTATTTTATAACTACGGAACTACAAAATATAACATTAAATCACTAAAACAATATAAATAATTCAAAAACTTAAATAACTAAAAACCTATATAAATTTTAATAACTTAAAATGCCTAGCGCCGTCTTAGCGCTCCTTACAGCAGCATTTTAAGCCCGCGGACGGAATTATTCAAATCTGCCTTCATTTTACGTTATCATTCGTTTTGTGACTCGATCGTCACACACGATTCGCTGCGGGAGAACACGACTGGAAGCCAAAGGAGACGCACGTTATTGCGCCCGATTATTTTAAATAACGTTCCTTTCGAAACGTACCTTGTGTGTTTTTGTCAGTTTATTTAAACATCATTTTAAAAGTTAATAATTTATTAGTGCCGTATTGTACCCCAGATTGGGTAAGTGGTATTTTAACAGGTATTGCTATTGATTGCTTTGATTATAAAGATATTATTTCATTATGTGATTCTAGTAGCTGACTTCATATTCATCCATTTTCATTACATAGTTGCTACCATTGTGCTGTAGACTGTTCACTGTAGTAGCTTTCTGATTTTGCAATTTCATCGTTAAGTATAGAATTATTGCATCAGATTTTCAAAAAAAGACATACCTTCAATCATTTTTTATTAAAAATTAAAATATATATTATAATTTCGTAAAGTCTGTAATCTCCGATTCTGATTGAGATCATCCACGGCTGCACGTCTACGTAGTAGGTATTTTTCCTTATGCTGCAGTTAGTGTGGATGATCTCGGCAATTTCGGAACCGCCTGTAATTTTCTTTGATGGCGCGTTCCAGGGTTCCAAGATCGGTTTGGCATTTGTTTCCGTGCCGCCATTTTGTTGCCGTGGCTGCCGTTGGAGCCGACCTGCTGGAGCCTGGCCGCCGTCTCAACACCCTGCAGGCCGTTTTCGTCCTCCGTGCTGCAGCCAGGAGAGTACCTACCTGGGTTTCAAAAGTAATAAGACTTGCCCTGTTTGAACTAAAAGACCCACGCCCTCACTTCTCACTTCATAAGGGCAATAGTATAATCTTTTGTAATTGTCTATTGATAATATAATATAATTTTGTTCACGGGTCTCTTTTTTTTTTACTATTCTTAGCACAGGGCCTACCCCGTGACACTGCATTGGTCGTTCAATTGTGCAGCAGGATATTGTCTCATCAAGTATGTTTTTAAAGGGAAAGCTTCGTCACCTACTATTACATGAGGTTGTCGAACTCTGGTTCCTGGTAATTTTTTGGCTCTGGTATATTCAGCGTATTTGCTTCCAATCTTGCTGCTAAATTTGATCGCGAATAGATTCCTGCATCGCTATTCTTTCCTAGATCGCCGACATTAACAAATATAAATTTATAATTCGCATCCACTAAAGCGAGTAGCACTATAGAAAAGAATTTTTTGTAATTAAAATAAAGGGAGCCACTATTTGGTGGCGAGAAAATTTCTATATGCTTCCCATCTAATGCACCAATGCAGTTGGGATAGTTCCATTTCGCGGAAAAATCTTTTTCAATATTTTGCCAGTCCTCTTTTTTTGGTAAAGGCATTACCATTTTAGATAAAACTTTCCACAATGCTGGACATGTAGTGTGTACGATTTCTTGTACGGTTGTATATCCCAAACGGAAAGATTGTGCTATTGTCTTGTATGAATCACCAGTAGCTAGGAATCTGAAACAATAAAAATAAATACTTACCTATTTTTTTTTCAGAAAATCTGTGCAAAGAAAAATGGAAATCCTTGCGAGACGGTTATCATAGATGCTTAAAAAACCGCAAAAGCAAGAGTGGAGATGGAGCTTCAAAAATTAAGAAATGGAAGTACGAGAACCAGATGGAGTTTTTACAACAATACCTTTATGAAAGAGAAACGAAGGGTAACTTTGGGGATGCTGGATCAATTATGAGTGATGAAAATGTAAATTCTCCTCACCATATTACATCGATTAGCCCCGAGCCAGAAAACTCACATTCTTCATCAGCAACATCAACGATGTTCAAAAAATGTCAGCAAGGAAGAAAAAAACAACAAGTGAGCCATCAGTAGCTAGCGTTCTACAAAAATATATTGATTCACGGCCATCTACAAGGACGCCAACTACTGAGAACCCTATATTTTACTTTTTCAAAGCTATGGCTGACTCCGTCGTGACTTTGCCTCCAGACTTGCAGTTGAAAGCAAAAAATCAAATTTATTTAACAGTTTCTAACTTGGAATATGACAACTTACAAAGAAAAACAACAGCAGGACAAACTCAGAATATTCAAGTTCAGCAAGTAGAGCTACAATCACCTGCCTTGGCGAACAATTTGAAGGGCCAGGTTTCAATGAACCCCAAAATACACCAACAGTTCGGACTCAGACTATTCATGATTCCACAATCACCACCTGCCTTGGTGAACAATTTGAAGAACCAGGTTTTAATGAAGCACAAAATACACCAACAGTACGGACTATTCACATTCCGAAACAACATACAGATTCTCATACTGAATCTCAAAGTATTTTGACACCAGCGAAATATATCTTAACTACAGATGGTCGTCTACTAAACGTTAATTATGTCGCAAAATAAGAAGTGCCTACTTTTTGATATGGAAGAATACAAGAGCCACTGATAACAATTTACGCTATGAAAATTATGGTGAAAGCCGTTATAAAGTTAATTTGCTGATTAGATCAATTACTAGCAGAACATATTTTATTGAATCTTCTCCTCCTACTATAATTCTATAGAGAATGTTGTTTGTTCACGCACTTGTATTGTTATCCTATTTTAATAATTAAAAATATATTTTCTTACCTAATTGTCACCATGAGTTTTTCTTCCACTCCTATCGCGTTTCGGAATAGTGTGTCCATCCTTTGTATATGTGGCTGCATAATTTTTAATAACTCATTGAATTTGTATTGAGACATTCTAAAATAAGTATGGAATCTTATTGGATCCTTCATAAGTCGTGGCAAAAGCGTATAATACTCGCCTTCTTCATATCGCGAGTTTGATATGTCATGAAGCCATATTCTTTGTTTTTTTCTTGCCTGTTCTTGCTCGATCCTTTCCTCTTCTTCGCACAATAAGGAAATAATAATCGTATCCATTTCGTCGTTTATTTTGCTCAGAGCAGAGGTTGCCTAGATACTGAATATATTTTTGTAGCGCCGCTGCAGTTCAAGTGCGGTATACCCAAAAATGACGCGTCGTATCGCGCAGTTCCGCTGCAGTTCAGTTACGCCTAGTGCGGTCTTACCTTAAAACTAAAGCAGCTGTAAATGAAGGTGCCAAAAGTACATGTCTAACGACTGATATGTTGACATCGAGAAATAATGACCCCTACCTAGCAGTCACGGGTCATTTTATTGATGGAAATTATAATTTGCAATCAGTGTTCCTTGAATGTAAGGTGATAGAGAGCCGTCAGTCGTAACACAGGGCCTAAGAATAATAAAAACTAAGGAAAAGTAACTCCGTCAAAAAATTCGTTATTATTAACATAGTTTTTTAGGTTTATTGTTTAGTAACTTAATATGGGTTGAAAAGCCTGAAATAAACGTATTTAATTTTTTTATTTTTTATTTTTAAAAAACATGCTCCACAATACTTGTCAAAAAAGTGTACACATTTCAATACATTTGCAATATTTAGGTGACCTTGAGCGGTACTAGGCTGACGTTACATGACAGATCGAAAGGAACCAAATTTCAAACGGTAATAGTATGGGAGTTACGATTCCTTAGTTTTTATTATTCGTAGCACAGGGCTTAATTAAGCGGAAGAGTTAAGAAGTGTCGCTCAAGAGTGGAATATTCTTAACAAAATTCTTCTTGCAGTATCAGATAACGGGTGGCCCCGTTCACATCAAAAGTGCTATAGCTCAACTGGAGTGGAAACACTTTGGCTGTTATGCGCATACACTTAACCTGGCAGTTCAAAAAGTATTAGGAAATACTTACATTAGCGACACAATTAGTAAAGTGAAGGCTATAGTTTCCTTTTTCAAAGGAAGCCATTTAGCCTGGAATAAACTGAAAAAATACCAAGAACAGGATAATAAATACATAAAACAGCCAGTCCATGATGTTGCTACAAGGTGGAACTCCACATTCTACATGGTGCAAATGTTTGTGGAACTAAAAGACGAAATTAAATGTGCACTCAGTAATCTAGATACTGGCGCTTTAATTATACACAGACACTCCTAATATGACAAGTTGACAACACACGTTTGAAATATCCTGTAAAATTGAATGGGACCAAATAGATATCAATTGTCTTGTCTTGTCAATTTGTCGAAATGTTACTAAGAATGCCAAGATTGTGCAAAGAAATAATAAAAGCAAAAGAAGGTAATATGAATAAATTAAAAATTTAAATATAGAACCGTTGCAGACTAATTTACTTATTACTATATTTTCATCCAAATAATATGTTCTTTAAAATATAATCATCAAACTCGATCATATTGCTTTTATTTTTATGTATCGCGCAAAATATAGGGTGGGCAAAAACTTTTGAACGGTACAATACATGCCTCGTAACATGGATGAAGTCTCTGCGGTCACTAATGACTTTTACAGAATTCCCAAGGGTGATAGGTGCTATAGACTGTACGCATATACCCACACAGTCACCAGGTTGGTAAAAGTTGGATTACTGTAATGAAAATTACATGAAACTGTTATCAGTATATCTACAGACAAACTTAATTCATCAGTTACAGAACACGCTGAACTGTACAGGTGCCGAAAATATTCATTTTCCCTAAATGTATAAACAATTGTTGATACGAAACTCAGAATAATGGATATTGTATGCAGATGGCCTGGCAGTGTCCATGACAGCACAATATTTGATAACTCATATATAAAAAAGAGACTAGAAAATTGAGAATTTGGAAAGATGTATACGTATATATACTTAACATAGTTTTTAAATTATTATAGGTATAATAGTTGTAATGTTATTATAATAGTTCTTGTATTATAAATATTATAGTAGTACCTAATACTCGTACTGTTAATAACTTATTTTAAACTATCTTTTAAAGGCATTCGTTAGGAGATGGAGGTTATCCACAAAGGTCATACTTAATGATACCATTTCGCACATCATCGACTATAGCACAGGAAAACTACAATAAAAGTCACATCAAAACTCGGAACACAGTAAGTTGGCATATAATAATTAACTGCACAAAGTGCACAGTACTTTATAACATTGTAGGCAGTTAACTGTCCATTCCCAGTATTCTGAAGGCCTTACTTTTATCTATACTTATAAAATTACATGTCCTGACTGACTGACTGACTGACTGACTGATTCATCATCGCTGAGCAAAAACTGTTAAAGTTACAGCCACGAAATTTGGTAAGTAGGGTCGTTTTATTAAGTAGACACCCACTAAGGAAGGAATTTCGAAAATGTTACCCCGAAGGGGGTGAAATAGGGGTTGAAAGTTTGAATGAAAGTCCGTCATTTCTTGAGTTAGAAACATGAAACTTTATTTTTGGGTTAATGATTAAAAATGAATGGATACGTATTTAAGCGTTTTTGGAAATTCTACCCCCAAGGGGGTGAAATTGGGGTTGAAAGTTTGAATGAAAGTAAATTATTTCTTAAGTTCGAAACTTGAAATTTTATGTTTGGGCTACTGATTAAAAATGATTGGATACGTGTTTAAGCGTTTTTGGAAATTCTACCCCCAAGGGGGTGAAATAGGGGTTGAAAGTTTTAATGAAAGTCCGTCATTTGACATTTCTTTAGTTAGGAACATGAAAGTTTTGACGACCTCTGTGGCTCAGTGGTGAGCGCGCCGGTAGTTCAAGCCGGGGGTCGCGGGTTCGAATCCCGCCGACGGAACAAAAAGTTTTCAAAAGTTGCTGGGTCATGGATGTGTATTAAATATGTGTATGATATAATAAAAATCTTAAATATATGTATTGTATAAAAAGTATTGAATATATTTCCGTTGTCTGGTACCTGTAACACAAGTCCTTCCGGTACTTAGCACGGGGCCAGACTGACGTGGTGTGAAGCGTCCATAGATATTATTATTATTATTATTGGACTGCTGATTAAAAATGAATGGATAGGTATTTAAGCGTTTTTGGAAATTCTACCCCCAAGGACGTGAAATTGGGGTTGAAAGTTTGAATGAAAGTCCGTCATTTCTTGAGTTAGAAACATGACACTTTATTTTTGTGGTACTGATTAAAAATGAATGGATACGTATTTAAGCGTTTCTGGCAATTCTACCCCCAAGGGGGTGAAATTGGGGTTGAAAGTTTGAATGAAAGTAAATTATTTCTTAAGTTCGAAACTTGAAATTTTATGTTTGGGCTACTGATTAAAAATGATTGGATACGTGTTTAAGCGTTTTTGGAAATTCTACCCCCAAGGGGGTGAAATAGGGGTTGAAAGTTTTAATGAAAGTCCGTCATTTGACATTTCTTTAGTTAGGAACATGAAAGTTTTGACGACCTCTGTGGCTCAGTGGTGAGCGCGCCGGTAGTTCAAGCCGGGGGTCGCGGGTTCGAATCCCGCCGACGGAACAAAAAGTTTTCAAAAGTTGCTGGGTCATGGATGTGTATTAAATATGTGTATGATATAATAAAAATCTTAAATATATGTATTGTATAAAAAGTATTGAATATATTTCCGTTGTCTGGTACCTGTAACACAAGTCCTTCCGGTACTTAGCACGGGGCCAGACTGACGTGGTGTGAAGCGTCCATAGATATTATTATTATTATTATTGGACTGCTGATTAAAAATGAATGGATAGGTATTTAAGCGTTTTTGGAAATTCTACCCCCAAGGACGTGAAATTGGGGTTGAAAGTTTGAATGAAAGTCCGTCATTTCTTGAGTTAGAAACATGACACTTTATTTTTGTGGTACTGATTAAAAATGAATGGATACGTATTTAAGCGTTTCTGGTAATTCTACCCCCAAGGGGGTGAAATTGGGATAGAAAGTTTCAATGAAAGTCCGTAATTTCTTGAGTTAGAAACATGAAAGTTTTTTGACGTTTGCGTTTGACGTTTGCTTAAATAGGGTCCCGTTTTTACCATTTGTATAAGGAACCACAAAAAGGGGAAAACTATCCATCTTTGTTATTATACTATGTTGACGCGGACAAAGTCGCGGGCAACAGCTAGTATATATATAGATTGTAAGAATGCTGCTGCCTACGCATACTATGGGAGAAATGTTAATATATTAATAATTTGTTTTAACATAAAAATCTAAGCAGAAAGTTTCTCATTTTATAGGAGGGAAGATATCATAATTATTATGGTGTATGGAAAATAAGTTTTCCATGCGTGTGTTTAAAACTATGGGTGCATAAAAAGAATATGGAAGCAGTAATAGTTGCTACCGCTGTGCTATATAATATCTGTAGAGACCAAAATGAAACATGGAACTATGAAGACTCTGATTTACCCACCGAAGAACCGACAGTACCACCCGTCTGCCGATGTGCTCTTTTATAAGCAGCTACATCATAAATTAATAAAGAAAAAGAACACATGTGTATTTTATAAACCTAAAATTACTTATTACCTTTTTGGAATTCCTTTTCATGTATATAAACAAATAGTAAATGTCTTAAGCAAGAAATGGACAATGTACAGTTTATTGATACGCGGATTAATAAAGCTCAAAAAAGTCAGGAATGTAATGCATGTAATCTCTATAACCAAGGAAAGGCCACCCCTGGTTGTTTAGTAAGCATACACAAATAATTTTTATTAATTTTGCAGCCCCATTTCTTACTCATGATTGTGTAAAATTTGTAATATCAGCATTTCATACAAATATGCAATTCCTAGCTAGTCACAATTTATTGTTTGCACATAATGTTATGGAGGCACTTCACATGCCTATTTGTATTTGCGTATTTGATGTATTCGCAAAACAATCACCATGTGTAGACGGTATGTTTGAAAAATATTGGCCTTATTTACCTATTTGACAAATATGACCAATACCAAATACACGTATCCGTACCTTTGTCGGTTTTTGACGCACATCAAAGGAGTCAAATAGGCAAGTAAACAAAATCAAGTAAAAGTTTGGTATTTAAGAATAAGAATGGATTTATTTTTAGCATCACACAATACATTATAATATAAATCAGTAGTACAGTTCGCCTATATTTGACGTCCATGTGAGGAAGGCCGTATTTGCCTTTATTTGCTTGTTTGTGAATACGCCAATAATTTTGCCAAATGCAACAAATAGCCAATAGCAAATACCAATAATTTTGCCAAATGCAACAAATAGCCAATAGCAAATACAAATAGCCATGTGAAGTGCCTCCAAGACAGTTAGTTACATTTTAAATGTTGTTCAGAATAATTAATGGTCTGCGCCTGCAAATTACTTGGAATTTCAAGGCGTACCTAATAAAAAATGTTCTAGGGCTCCTGTACTATTTAGTTTGTATAGATTCTATACTATAGAAGAATGTTTACTTTTAGTGAGGTTGTAAACTCAATATAAATAATGTTAAACATTACAAGTGATTCAGGATACCCCTTAAGGCCAAGGCTTTTGACGCCAATAGTGGATGCAGAGCCTGGCAGTGCTGATGAGCATTTCAGTAATGTACATTGTACACTGTTCAACAAGAAACACAGTGGAGCGTTGCATAGGTGTACTAAAGGCACGTTGGCAGTGCTGATGAGCATTACAGTAATGTACATTGTACACTGTTCAACAAGAAACACAGTGGAGCGTTGCATAGGTGTACTAAAGGCACGTTGGCAGTGCTGATGAGCATTACACTACTGTACATTGTACATTGTTCAAAAAGAAACACAGTGGAGTGTTTGATGTCACATATTGTTCTAAATTATGACCACCACACAGTGGCAATAATAATAATTAATGCCTGTGCTGTCTTGCACAATATTTGCTGCCAATACCGCAATTGCCTAGTTGATCTACAACAAGATCTACATAATTAGATTGCACATCAGCCATTTCGTGATGCGACTTCCACAATAAGAGGAGAGCAGGACTTGTTAGCCAGTGGGAGAAGGCAAAGAACTCGTATTGCAGAGAGGTTGTGGTCTGATAGAAATTAATAATAAAACAGTAAAATGTATCTTAAATCCATGTCAGTACGATAGTTTTTATTTGTATTGTAGTTACTTTGCTTAGAAAATATAATATATTAATCTCCCACAATGGATGCAAAGGCATTTTTTAATAATAAATAACGTATAGGTACTCTCAAAAATAGTTATGGTAGAAAAGCACCAATTCGATGGTCGACATCCGCAATTGAATACCTTATATTTTTCTTGTAGATATAAATCTTTATAAATTCAAAGCGGACGTTTGAAATTTTTTCTTGGACCACTTCTGTATTTACATACATAAAACAACAATAAAATAAAGTTAGTTCCACACTTTTGGTTTTAATTAATTGCCTTATTTTTTGGTCATTTCAAAAAAACAAACTAGGTCGCAATCGTTTCTTCCAACTTACTCATACTGTTTTCTTTTAGAATATCATTCATGTAACCATTGCTCTAATTAAAATACTTTTGGTAGCGAAAGAACTTGTTTATACTAATAAATGAGGAGTCGGTTTTTTTGTCCGGTTATACTACGAAAACTACGGAACCGATCAGAATAATACTTATACCATAAGATACAGCGTGTTTTGGAGAAGGTTTTAGTATATGACATGTTGGTGATTACTTATCCGGAACCTATATTTATTTGACTTAGAAATAACGAATTTTTATTGTAACTAAATTTATTCTATTCGGTTGTCATTCTTAAAATATATTTTTTAATTCTATTGGTTATGTTTATATACTAGGCAGATTTCTTTACTTGTGAGAGCTGCAATTTCTATAACTGAAACTTTCAATGCTCATTACAATTATTTTTTTTCATATCAATTATTCATTTTTGTAAGAAAGATACGGGAATGATATAATGATTGCACATTGAAAGTTATAATGAATATTAGCTAGAATAATTACATAGAAGAAAGGTACATACCAATTCGATAGAATTTGGAATCAGTGCAAGTAAAAAAAAAAACTATAACTAAACAAGTCTAGATCTGAAAATGCAATTCTATAAAGAGCCTAGCAGAGTGGGCGAGTAACAGCTAGTTTTTGATAATTTAAAACCTAAAATTTATTGTTTTATTTAGCAGTCCCAAAATATTGATACCCATATTGTACAATCTCAGCCAACATTACGTCCGTGATAAAAATAATCGGCAGTTACACGAATACACATGAAGTTTTTTTCTCTTAGCTCTCGCTGCATTTATGCTGTAGAATTATAATATTTCTTCACTTAGTCGGTTTGAGTGCTCACTGCACGTTGTTCAGCTTAATTTTACATTTATCCATGTTGAATCACTCGTATATTTAATGACGTCTGAGTAGTTTTTCGAGTTTTAAATCACAATAAATACGCCTGGATTAAGACGAAACAAATCCAATTTACAACGAGACACAATCCACAACAGTCACATCGTAACAAAGTGCTTTGAAGTCTTAAATTTCCGCGGTAAAATGCATAGACCGGGTAATTTCTTCATACCAGTAGTAGACTTAATAAGTTCTGTTAATGATACCCTCGGAAGTTCGCAGCCCTCAACAAGAAGACTGAACATAAGTTTCGAAGAATTGTTGCGTCGCTTCGATGGAAATAATCCAAGAGTGTCCGAGCCAAGGAATCAAGATAACTCGAGCTTACTTGAGTCGGAGAATAGCGAACCCAATTCGACTTCCACCACAGCTGTACAAGCGTCAAGGTCTACAACACCACTCGTTAGAGTTTCAACTCCAGCCGATCAAGCGCGAGCCAATGAAACCAATGTTCCTCAAGTCGAATTCACCATCTTCTACAATTGGTTGATAAACACCGCCATTTTCGATGATTTGAGTTACAGACAACCTTTCATCAACTCCGCTCGAGATGCGAACCAATTAACAGAACAGGATTTGTTAAACCACGCTCTCAGTCTTTATCGCAATCCAGACCAGTTAAGACCACAAGAGTTGGTGAATCTACCGTTTCTCCCATGCAGCATGCATACTGGAAAGACATTGCTGGATATTCCTTTCTTGGACCCGCTACTGGTAGTACTCGGGTGCATCAACATCCACGACGACCACTGGATGCTCAACGTGCTTCCATGGAGAGTGGTGGATCGTCCCATCAGTCGGCAGCAGCATCCTTGCTGTAAGTAGTGTCATTAGTACCTGGATCACCCGCCAAATGATTTTCAATTAAATCCTGAACCATATCTTTTATTTCAGTGGATCATCGACATTCTTAACGTCCACAACTTCCTGGAATTTACCAGAGCTCCTCTCACCGTAGTCATAAAACTAATCCGGTTCGTGGAGAGTTATCATGAATCGTTTATTCTTAATGCTTAATGTTGTTTTGTTCGTAAACAAAGCCACGAGATTGTACTAACTTTTCGTTAAATATTAATTTACATTTTTTTTGGTTGAGGTTGTGTAGCTTAGTTTATAATTTGTCATCGGTCTAAAATAGAAAGTAGTATGATTATTCATAATAAAAACATTGCAACATTACATCAAAAATGTAAGTAATCAAACTGGCATAACCTCAAGATAAAATTAATCATTAGTTATGTAAACATATTCGTTCTTTATCTTGTTGATTGGCGCTGTAGTGGTGTATTAAATCTAAAATTTTCTCAGTTCGTTCAGTTTCATTGAACTTTCAGCCATGTTACATTATTCGCATAATCAACTATGTATGAGTCGCATTTAAAGTTTAAAGCCACAATATATATAATGTGTTCAGATTGATGCAAAAGAAATTCAGTTTATAACTTCATAGAAACGATAGTAGTCACAACGTAAATAATTGTTTTAATTTATTAAATTTGCATAGTAAAATGGATAGGCAGAGTAATAACATTATACCTGTTGTAGAAATTGCAAGTTCGTCTTCCGATTTCTCCGGAAGCTTGCAGTTGCCGGAAAGAAGAGTGAACAGAAGTGTTGTTGAATTGTTGCTTCACTTGGATGAAACTAGACCAGAAGGGTCTGAGCCGGGGAACCAAGACAACACAAGCTCACTTGAGTCGGAGAATAACGAATCCGATTCGACTGTCACCACAGCTTTACTAGCCTCTAGGTCTACCGCATCATTCGTCAGATTTTCCACCTTCGCTGATCATGTGCAAGCCATTATAGTCCGTTATCCTGAAGTCCAGGGTTCGGATGTCCGACCTAACAACTTCCACAATTGGCTAATAAACACTGTCATTCTGGACGACTTGAGTTTCAGAGAACCTTTCCTCAACTCCGCTTGAGATGCTAATCAATTGACCGAACAAGATTTGTTCCTCCGCGCTCTCTACCTCTATCAAAACGCAGACCTGATGGGGCCTCAAATTTATTCTATTCGGTTGTCATTTGTTTAAAATATATTTTTTAATTCTATTGGTTATGTTTATATACTAGGCAGATTTCTTTACTTATGAGCGCTGCAATTTCTATATCTGAAACTTTCAACGCTCATTACAATTATTTTTTTTCATATCAATTATTCATATTTGTAAGAAAGATACGGGAATGATATAATGATTGCACATTGAAAGTTATAATGAATATTAGCTAGAATAATTACATGGAAGAAAGGTACATGCCAATTCGATAGAATTTGGAATCAGTGCAAGTCAAAACAATACTCTAACTAAACAAGTCTAGATCTGAAAATGCAATTCTATAAAGAGCCTAGCAGAGTGGGCGAGTAACAGCTAGTTTTTGATAATTTGAAACCTAAAATTTATTGTTTTTTAATTAAGCAGTCCCAAAATATTGATACCCATATTGTACAATCTCAGCCAACATTACGTCAGTGATAAAAATAATCGGCAGTTACACGAATACACATGAAGTTTTTTCTTTTAGCTCTCGCTGCATTTACGCTGTAGAATTATAATATTTCTTCACTTAGTCGGTTTGAGTGCTCACTGCACGTTGTTCAGCTTAATTTTACATTTATCCATGTTGTATCACTCGTATATTTAATGACGTCTGAGTAGTTTTTCGAGTTTTAAATCACAATAAATACGACTGGATTAAGACGAAACAAATCCAATTTACAACGAGACACAATCCACAACAGTCACATCGTAACAAAGTGCTTTGAAATCTTAAATTTCCGCGGTAAAATGCATAGACCGGGTAATTTCTTCATACCAGTTGTAGACTTAATAAGTTCTGTTAATGATACCCTCGGAAGTTCGCAGCCCTCAACAAGAAGACTGAACATAAGTTTCGAAGAATTGTTGCGTCGCTTCGATGGAAATAATCCAAGAGTGTCCGAGCCAAGGAATCAAGATAACTCGAGCTTACTTGAGTCGGAGAATAGCGAACCCAATTCGACTTCCACCACAGCTGTACAAGCGTCAAGGTCTACAACACCACTCGTTAGAGTTTCAACTCCAGCCGATCAAGCGCAAGCCAATGAAACCAATGTTCCTCAAGTCGAATTCACCATCTTCTACAATTGGTTGATAAATACCGCCATTTTCGATGATTTGAGTTACAGACAACCTTTCATCAACTCCGCTCGAGATGCGAACCAATTAACAGAACAGGATTTGTTAAACCACGCTCTCAGCCTTTATCGCAATCCAGACCAGTTAAGACCACAAGAGTTGGTGAATCTACCGTTTCTCCCATGCAGCATGCATACTGGAGAGACATTGCTGGATATTCCTATCTTGGACCCGCTACTGGTAGTACTCGGGTGCATCAACATCCACGACGACCACTGGATGCTCAACGTGCTTCCACGGAGAGTGGTGGATCGTCCCATCAGTCGGCAGCAGCATCCTTGCTGTAAGTAGTGCCATTAGCACCTGGATCACCCGCCAAATGATCTTCAATTAAATCCTGAACCATATCTTTTATTTCAGTGGATCATCGACATTCTTAACGTCCACAACTTCCTGGAATTTACCAGAGCTCCTCTCACCGTAGTCATAAAACTAATCCGGTTCGTGGAGAGTTATCATGAATCGTTTATTCCTAATGCTTAATGTTGTTTTGTTCGTAAACAAAGCCACGAGATTGTACTAACTTTTCGTTAAATATTAATTTACATTTTTTTTGGTTGAGGTTGTGTAGCTTAGTTTATAATTTGTCATCGGTCTAAAATAGAAAGTAGTATGATTATTCATAATAAAAACATTGCAACATTACATCAAAAATGTAAGTAATCAAACTGGCATAACCTCAAGATAAAATTAATCATTAGTTATGTAAACATATTCGTTCTTTATCTTGTTGATTGGCGCTGTAGTGGTGTATTAAATCTAAAATTTTCTCAGTTCGTTCAGTTTCATTGAACTTTCAGCCATGTTACATTATTCGCATAATCAACTATGTATGAGTCGCATTTAAAGTTTAAAGCCACTATATATATAATATGTTCAGATTGATGCAAAAGAAATTCAGTTTATAACTTTATAGAAACGATAGTAGTCACAACGTAAATAATTGTTTTAATTTATTAAATTTGCATAGTAAAATGGATAGGCAGAGTAATAACATTATACCTGTTGTAGAAATTGCAAGTTCGTCTTCCGATTTCTCCGGAAGCTTGCAGTTGCCGGGAAGAAGAGTGAACAGAAGTGTCGTTGAATTGTTGCTTCACTTGGATGAAACTAGACCAGAAGGGTCTGAGCCGGGGAACCAAGACAACTCAAGCTCACTTGAGTCGGAGAATAACGAATCCGATTCGACTGTCACCACAGCTTTAGAAGCCTCTAGGTCTATCGCATCATTCGTCAGATTTTCCACCTTCGCTGATCATGTGCAAGCCATTATAGTCCGTTATCCTGAAGTCCAGGGTTCGGCAGTCCGACCTAACAACTTCCACAATTGGCTAATAAACACTGTCATTCTGGACAACTCTGAACTGAACTGAACTCCGCTTGAGATGCTAATCAATTGACCGAACAAGAATTGTTCCTCCGCGCTCTCTACCTCTATCAAAACGCAGACCTGATGGGGCCTCAAGAGCTGGTCGATCTGCCGTTCCTCCCGCGCGCCATGCATAGTGGAAACACATTGCTGGACAATCCGGTCGTGGATCCCTTGCTGATAGTCATCTGGAACATCCTCAAAGAGGACGTTCACTGGATGCTCAACGTCCTACCATGGAGGGTGGTGGATCGTCACATTAGAACCGGCTGCAGTATCCTTGCTGTGAGTAACATTGTTAACACCTGGATCAGCAACTAAATCACTCAATCCATATTGCACACCTCATAACGCGAAGCGGTTGAGGCAGTGCTCTAATCTTGCCTTACCAAAAGCAAGCAATTTTCTGAAGTAAAAATTTCTCTATTTTATTTATATTGCACTTATAGAATAATACAGATACACTTATAATTTAATTTACTCCGTCTATCTTCTATCGTCTAGACCTGGCTTTAGAAGTGATTGCCAAAAAATAAACATATTGATGAACAATTATTGATGACTTTGTTTGTGAGGGACTTGCAGCCGTTGCCCGTTATCAATAGTAGAGGTCAAATGGTTCCGCGAATTAGTGAAATTTTCTTTCCCAAATTATGTGACCATCCGAAGTATTTCGCCAATAATAATTTGTTGCCGGGGCTATATGAAGAGGTTAAAACGAATACTAAAGCAGCTCTAAATGAAGATGCCCAAAACTATATGCCTAAAGACGTCGAGAAATAATGACTCCTACCTAGCAGTCACGGGTCATTATATTGATGTAAATTATAATTTGCAATTAGTGATCCTTGAATGTAAAGTGATCGAGAGCCGTCACACAGGGCTTCATTTAGCTGAAGCGTTAAGAAATGTCACTCAAGAATGAACGATGTCAAATATTCTTAACAAAATTCTTCTTCCAGTATCAGATAACGGGGCCAACATCAAAAGTGCTATAGCTCAACTGGAGTGGAAAACCTGGCTGTTATGCGCATACACTTAACCTGGCAGTTCAAAAAGCACTTGGAAATACTTACATTAGCGATACAATTAGTAAAGTGAAGGCTAAAATATTTATATATTCCTTTTTCAAACGAAGTTATTTAGCCTGGAATAAACTAAAAAAATACCAAGAACAGGATAATAAAGTCATATAACAGCCAGTCCATGATGTTGCTACAATGTGGAACTCCACATTCTACATGGTGCAAAGGTTTGTAGAACTAAAAAACGATATTCCTTTCTTGGACCCGCTACTGGTAGTACTCGGGTGCATCAACATCCACGACGTCCACTGGATGCTCAACGTGCTTCCATGGAGAGTGGTGGATCGTCCCATCAGAGTCGGCAGCAGCATCCTTGCTGTAAGTAGTGTCATTAGCACCTGGATCACCCGCCAAATGATCTTCAATTAAATCCTGAACCATATCTTTTATTTCAGTGGATCATCGACATTCTTAACGTCCACAACTTCCTGGAATTTACCAGAGCTCCTCTCACCGTAGTCATAAAACTAATCCGGTTCGTGGAGAGTTATCATGAATCGTTTATTCCTAATGCTTAATGTTGTTTTGTTCGTAAACAAAGCCACGAGATTGTACTAACTTTTCGTTAAATATTATTTTTCATTTTTTTGGTTGAGGTTGTGTAGCTTAGTTTATAATTTGTCATCGGTCTAAAATAGAAAGTAGTATGATTATTCATAATAAAAACATTGCAACATTACATCAAAAATGTAAGTAATCAAACTGGCATAACGTCAAGATAAAATTAATCATTAATTATGTAATCATATTCGTTCTTAATCTTGTTGATTGGCGCTGTAGTGGTGTATTAAATCTAAAATTTTCTCAGTTCATTAGTTTTAGGCCTTACTGTATATCGTTCAGTTTCATTGAACTTTCAGCCATGTTACATTATTCGCATAATCAACTATGTATGAGTCGCATTTAAAGTTTAAAGCCACAATATATATAATATGTTCAGATTGATGCAAAAGAAATTCAGTTTATAACTTCATAGAAACGATAGTAGTCACAACGTAAATAATTGTTTTAATTTATTAAATTTGCATAGTAAAATGGATAGACAGAGTAATAACATTATACCTGTAGTAGAAATTGCAAGTTCGTCCTCCGATTTCTCCGGAAGCTTGCAGTTGCCGGATAGAAGAGTGAACAGAAGTGTCGTTGAATTGTTGCTTCACTTGGATGAAACTAGACCAGAAGGGTCTGAGCCGGGGAACCAAGACAACTCAAGCTCACTTGAGTCGGAGAATAACGAATCCGATTCGACTGTCACCACAGCTTTAGAAGCCTCTAGGTCTACCGCATCATTCGTCAGATTTTCCACCTTCGCTGATCATGTGCAAGCCATTATAGTCCGTTATCCTGAAGTCCAGGGTTCGGATGTCCGACCTAACAACTTCCACAATTGGCTAATAAACACTGTCATTCTGGACGACTTGAGTTTCAGAGAACCTTTCATCAACTCCGCTTGAGATGCTAATCAATTGACCGAACAAGATTTGTTCCTCCGCGCTCTCTACCTCTATCAAAACGCAGACCTGATGGGGCCTCAAGAGCTGGTCGATCTGCCGTTCCTCCCGCGCACCATGCATAGTGGAAACACATTGCTGGACAATCCGGTCGTGGATCCCTTGCTGATAGTCATCTGGAACATCCTCAAAGAGGACGTTCACTGGATGCTCAACGTCCTACCATGGAGGGTGGTGGATCGTCACATTAGAACCGGCTGCAGTATCCTTGCTGTGAGTAACATGTTAACACCTGGATCAGCAACTAAATCACTCAATCCATATTGCACACCTCATAACGCGAAGCGGTTGAGGCAGTGCTCTAATCTTGCCTTACCAAAAGCAAGCAATTTTCTGAAGTAAAAATTTCTCTATTTTATTTATATTGCACTTATAGAATAATATAAATACACTTATAATTTAATTTACTCCGTCTATCTTCTATCGTCTAGACCTGGCTTTAGAAGTGATTGCCAAAAAATAAACAAATTGATGAAAAATTTTTGATGACTTTGTGTGTGTGGGACTTGCAGCCGTTGCCCGTTATCAATAGTAGAGGTCAAAGGGTTCCGCGAATTAGTGAAATTTTCTTTCTCAAATTATGTGACCATCCGAAGTATTTCGCCAATAATAATTTGTTGCCGGGGCTATATGAAGAGGTTAAAACGAATACTAAAGCAGCTCTAAATGAAGATGCCCAAAACTATATGCCTAAAGACGTCGAGAAATAATGACTCCTGCCTAGCAGTCACGGGTCATTATATTGATGTAAATTATAATTTGCAATTAGTGATCCTTGAATGTAAAGTGATCGAGAGCCGTCACACAGGGCTTCATTTAGCTGAAGCGTTAAGAAATGTCACTCAAGAATGAACGATGTCAAATATTCTTAACAAAATTCTTCTTCCAGTATCAGATAACGGGGCCAACATCAAAAGTGCTATAGCTCAACTGGAGTGGAAAACCTGGCTGTTATGCGCATACACTTAACCTGGCAGTTCAAAAAGCACTTGGAAATACATTAGCGATACAATTAGTAAAGTGAAGGCTATAATATTTATATATTCCTTTTTCAAACGAAGTTATTTAGCCTAGAATAAACTAAAAAAATACCAAGAACAGGATAATAAAGTCATAAAACAGCCAGTCCATGATGTTGCTACAATGTGGATTTCCACATTTTACATGGTGCAAAGGTTTGTAGACCTAAAAAACGAAATTAAATGTGCAGTCGGTAATTTCTGTCTGGAACTTTAATTATGCTGACCACTGATGAATTTAATTTTTGTCTTTGATTGTATTTTGAATAACAAACATTAGAGTAGACCAAATGCTCATTGAAGACAGTGATTTTATGTGCCGCTTTCGAATCAGCAACACCATGGCACATTATCTTTGCAGATGTATTGAACATGAAGTTCGATCTAATACTCAAGGGAACTGCCCAATTGTCAAAATTATATCTACTTTACTGTCGTAAAAACTAGCACCACGGCGATCTACTTTACAACGAAACGATTAATCGCACTATTTATTATATACTACCTATGTATAATACTTACATAAGCACTGTTTTTAAGTTATCTCTACTAACCCACTGTTTAATTTTTTTTTTGGGTTGTCAGTGTCTGATCAACTTCTGATTGCATTGCGGGTTTATGCCACCTGCTCTATGCAGCAAGTTATTGGTGATATCGGCATAGTGCACAAAGCAAGTGTTTGTCGTGCAATACACAGAGTGTCCCGGGCTCTAGCAGCATTGGCACCAAGTATACATAATACACAATATACATGCCTCGTAACATGGATGAAATCTCGGCGGTACTACTACTATTTAGTTATAACCTATACAGAATTGCCAAATTCCCAAGGGCGATAGGTGCTATAGGCTGTACGCATATACCCATACAGTCACCAGGTTGGTAAAAGCTTGATTACTGTAATGAAAATTACATGAAATTGTTATCAGTATATCTATAGACAATCTTAATTCATCAGGTACAGAACATGCTGAACTGTACAGGTGCCGAAAAAATTCATTTTCCCTAAATGTATAAACAATTATTGTTGATGCGAAACTCAGAATAATGGATATTGTATGCAGATGGCCTGGCAGTGTCCATGACAGCACAATATTTGATAACTCATATATAAAAAAGAGACTAGAAAATTGAGAATTTGGAAACATGTATACGTATATATACTTAACATAGTTTTTGGATTATTATAGGTATAAAAGTTTTTTTTTTATTAGGTTCACAAAACAAGATACAATTCAAAATACATGTAGCTATAAATAATATATTATAAAGTTATAATACCAGAGAATGTATCTCTCTAAGGAGTGAACACAACATGCACATAACAAAATATAAAAGTAGTGTCAACTAACTACTAATAATTCTATAACACATATTTTGTAGAGATAGTTATAAAAAAACAATACAGTACCCTAGCTGAAGATCTCCTTAAGAGTATTTTTAGAAGAGACACAAGAGAACCAGAGAATATGTCATAAGTCATATTGACAGCATTACATGATGAACACATGCGGTACAAAAGGCCATGTTGTTCTAAATTTGTCCTGTATGACTCATCATACAGGACAAATTTAGGACAACATGGAGAAAGAAAGAAAGTGGAGGGAGAAAGTTTTACGATGTTGGAAACGACTACCTACTCTGGGTACGCTAAATGACAAGGATTCCAACAAGTCAGGCGCATCAACTAGTCCATGTGTAACCTTGTAGAGGAACATCATATCCAGCATTTTGCGGTTGAGGAGAGGAGATAGTTGTAATGTTATTATAATAGTTGTTGTGTTATAAAACTATCTTTTTAAGGCATTTGTTAGGAGATGGAGGTTATCCACATACTTTAATGATACCATTTCGCACATCATCGACTATAGTACAGTAAAACTACAATAAAAGTCACATCAAAACTCGGAACACAGTAAGTTGGCACATAATAATTACCTGCACAAAGTGCACAGTACTTTATAACATTGTAGGCACTTAACTGTCCATTCCCAGTATTCTGCAGGCCTTACTTTTATATATAGTTAGATTGTAAGAATGCTGCTGCCTACGCATACTATGGGAGAAATGTTAATATATTAATAATTAGTTTTTAACATAAAAATCTAAGCAGAAAGTTTTTCATTTTATAGGAGGAAAGATCATTTTATGGTGTGTGGAAAAGAAGTTTTCCATGCGTGGGTTTAAAACTACGGGTAATAGTTGCTACCGCTGTTCGACATAATATCTGTAGAGACCAAAATGAAACATGGAACTATGAAGACTGATATACCCACTGAAGAACCGACAGTACCAATTCACGAAGCATCCACAATAAGCGGAGTGACTGTACGGAACAACCTTGTGAGGGACTTTTTTACCATTAAAATGATGTGACCTCTTAGGTCTCTTAGGGGGCAGATTTGTGTTTTAAATGTGTAGTAAATAAAATATAAAAAATTATATAAATCTTTTATTTAATTCTTAATTATGTTTATTAAATAATTTCACTTATGAAGCTTTTCACTTTCTGAAGGTACTACCTAGTTAGATATCATACCCACTAATCTGGAACATACATATTGCAAACATATTGTGTGTTTAATGTTATCGTAACTTATCACTTACTATCGGAATCAAATTCTGATGGTGTTCCTTCTATAGATTCACGGTATGTGTCTATTTAAATTATGGCAGTTGTGTCATCGAGTGGAGCAGGACCTTTTCCACCACCCGTCTGCCGATTTGCTCTTTTATAAGCAGCTACATCCTATAAATTAATAAAGAAAATGAACACATGTGTATTTCATACACCTAAAAGTTACCTATCCTCAGATAATTTTATTACCTTTTTGGCAATCCTTTTCATGTATATGAACAAATAGTAAAAGCAAGAAATGGACAATGTATAGTTTATTGATACGCGGATTAATAAAGCTCAAAAAAGTCAGGAATGTAATGCATGTAATCTCTATAACCAAGGAAAGGCCACCTGGTTGTTTAGTAAGCATACAAAAATAATTTTTATTAATTTTGCAGCCCCATTTCTGACTCATGATTGTGTAAAACTTGTAATATCAGCATTTCATACAAATATGCAATTCCTAGCTAGTCACAATTTATTGTTTGCACATAATGTTATGGAGGCACTTCACATGGCTATTTGTATTTGCGTATTTGATGTATTCGCCAAACAATCACCATGTGTAGACGGTATGTTTGAGAAATATTGGCCTTATTTACCTATTTGACAAATATGACCAATACCAAATACACGTATCCGTACCTTTGTCGGTTTTTGACGCACATCAAAGACGTCAAATAGGCAAGTAAACAAAATCAAGTAAAAGTTTGGTATTTGACGTCCATGTGTGGAAGGCCGTATTTGCCTTTATTTGCTTGTTTGTGTATATGTCAATAATTTTGCCAAGTGCAACAAATAGCCAATAGCAAATACAAATAGCCATGTGAAGTGCCTCCATGACAGTTAGTTACATTTTAAATGTTGTTCAGAATAATTTATGGTCTGCGGCTGCAAATTACTTAGAATTTTAAGGCGTACCTAATAAAAAAAATTGTTCTAGGGCTCCTGTACTATTTAGTTTGTATAGAAGAATGTTTACTTTTAGTGAGGTTGTAAACTCAATATAAATAATGTTAAACATTACAAGTGATTCAGGATACCCCTTAAGGCCATGGCTTTTGACGCCAATAGTGGATGCAGAACCTGGCAGTGCTGATGAGCATTACACTAATGTACATTGTACACTGTTCAACAAGAAACACAGTGGAGCGTTGCATAGGTGTACTAAAGGCACGTCGGCAGTGCTGATGAGCATTACAGTAATGTACATTGTACACTGTTCAACAAGAAACACAGTGGAGCGTTGCATAGGTGTACTAAAGGCACGTTGGCAGTGCTGATGAGCATTACACTAATGTACATTGTGCATTGTTCAAAAAGAAACACAGTGGAGTGTTTGCTGTCACATAGGGTTTTAAATTATGACCACCACACAGTGGCAATAATAATAATTAATGCCTGTGCTGTCTCGCACAATATTTGCAATAAACATGGCCTGCCAATACCACAATTGCCTAGTTGATCTACAACAAGATCTACATAATCAGATTGCATATCAGCCATTTCGTGATACGACTTCCACAATAAGAGGAGAGCAGGACTTGTTAGCCAGTGGGAGAAGGCAAAGAACTCGTATTGTAGAGAGGTTGTGGTCTGATAGAAATTAATAATAAAACAGTAAAATGTATTTTAAATCCATGTCAGTACGATAGTTTTTATTTGTATTGTAGTTACTTTGCTTAGAAAATATAATATATTAATCTCCCACAATGGATGCAAAGGCATTTTTTAATAATATATAATAACGTATAGGTACACTCAAAAATAGTTCTGGTAGAAAAGCACCAATTCGATGGTCAACATCCGCAATTGAATACCTTATATTTTTCTTGTAGATATAAATCTTTATAAATTCAAAGCGGACGTTTGAAATTTTTTCTTGGACCACTTCTGTATTTACATACATTAAACAACAATAAAATAAAGTTAGTTTCACACTTTTGGTTTTAATTAATTGCCTTATTTTTTGGTCATTTCAAAAAAACAAACTACGTCGCAATCAGTTTCTTCCAACTTACTCATACTGTTTTCTTTTAGAATATCATTCATGTAACCATTGTTCTAATGGTGCTCCTAAACGAGCAATGTTTTCCTGCAATATGTGGCTGCAATACAGTGGTCGGCAACATTGCGAGCAATTCCAGCCATACTACGCAATATTGCAGGAATTTCCCAGACATATAGACACATATGTTTGATGTTGCAGCGAATGGCCGATATTGTTTTGATAGGTTGCCGGACGATCGCTGGGCTGTCGATTTTACTGCAATGTTGCCCAGCCAGTTTTATTGTTGTTTCAGTCGCTCTCAATTGTTATGATATAGTGCATCCTTTTCTACACGACGTGAAGTTGACTATGAGTGGGCTGTGCGAGGTGACGCACCGTGCCGTGACTAATTGCTATATTCTGTGTAGTTATCACGTTGTTTTGTTTTGGTTTTCGGGTTATGTATGTGAATTATAATTAATAAACAAAAATGACTAATACGTGGACTAACGAGACGGTGGTTGATTTTATCAATGAAGTTCATTTACATCCTGAGTTATGGGATACGAAAAGCGGAATTTACAAAGATAGAATGGCAAAAAAAGACGGATGGAATGAAATCGCTGAAAAATTCGGCATAACCAACGACGAGGCTTATAAAAAATTTAGAAGCCTAAGAACATACGCACTTAATGAGCAGAAAAAAAATAAAAGCGGTAGCGCTGGTGGTAGAATCGTGAAATGGTTTGCTTATGATGCAATATCGTTTGTTTATAACCAAAACACCGCGAATACAGGATTAGACAGTGAAAATGCAACACCTAATGTAAGTATCTATTTAATTAAGTATTTATGACATTTATAATGTAAGAAAATATTTAACTATAATGTAAGTAGGTATGTATCATAATGGATAACGTGAACTACTTAGTTCCTTCAGAATATTTTTATCTTGATCCTCTACTAGTTAAATATTTATCTTGCCATGCTACCCGCCCCTGCTGTGTCATAAAATAGTGCATAAATTCGTCTCTCACAGCTTTTGCCCTTGTGGTTGCATTCCTTCCCAATATTCTTAAATCTGTTAATCTTTGTTCATCATCTCTCCATGTACCTGGTATTACTTTACCAACATCAATATCTTCACAATCAAAGGTCCCAGGTGGTGAATATACAGATCGTGATCTTGTATTTCGTCGCAAAAAATTATGTAGATATGCACAGGCCATAACTAAAATCCGGAAAACTGAAGCCAAGATTCCAAAAGAGTTTTCAACTATACGGCGTGCTCTAGATATTCTATAGTTACATACACGTTTAGGAGACCCTATGTTCAAATCTAACGTATAGGGCTTGCAAATATTCTCCGTTAGTGGAAATGCATCATCTGCCAGGAAAACATATGGTGTTAACATTTCACGGCCCGGGAGGGATTTAGGATGTGGTATGTTAAGAGTTTGACTCAGGAGTGCTTTCCCAAAAGCTGTATGTCTAAAAACTCCCCCATCAGATATACTTCCTTGAACACCTGCATGTACATACAAAAAATTGTAACGTGCATCTGTTACAGCAAACAGCACTATACTAAAAAACTGTTTATAATTATAATATTGACTCCCACTGTTCGGTGGACAGATAATTGCGATGTGTTTGCCATCCATTGCACCCAAACAGTGAGGAAAATTCCAACGATCCTCGAAATCTTTCGCAACTTGCTTCCACTCTTCTGTTCTTGACGGCATCTGAAAACAGTTTAAATTTATATTCACAATTTCATGTATTGATGGCCGGTGTTGTTATTTCAGGTGGAAACTGCAAACACTGACGACAGTGCTGGCCCAGAAGAAGTCGTGAATACAGATACAACTGACTCTGTAGAAATCTTAGATACTAGTCCAAAACCACGTACTAAGAGACCTAAGACTGTAGATCCATTATTAGAAAAGGCTCAAAACATTATACGTGGTGCTGGTGAAACAAAAAGAAATGAATATGCTGGTTTCGGAGAGCATATAGCAAACAAGCTAAGCAAATATGACGATTACACCCGTGCTCAAGCAGAATTAAAAATTATGCAAATTTTGTTCGAATGTGATATGTCTATGCACAGAACTCGACCTTTGTCTCGATTTACACCAAGTCCTAACAGTAGTAGAGGTGGAGCTAGCACATCACAAAGCCAATATTCTGACATTAAAAATAATATCCAGTATGTTATTGTTCCTAACTCTCAAGATGTTAATACTTCAATTCAAACTCAGTCAGAGCAAAATACTTTACAGCATGTTTTGGATAATCAGTCTCAAGTTCCTCAGTCGACTACTTATGAAGAACTTGTGTCATATACTCTCTAGTATGATGAATCACAATGATGATGATTTATTACTATTATTTTTATAATTAGAGTTAAGTAGGTATAATTAAGTACACCTTATGATTATAATAACATACCTACATAATAAACCAATGTCAACTTACCTTGATGTATTCTTTTAATCCTTCTATCAAAGCTGCACTAACCTCTGGAACTATAACAGAAATCGAAGCATCTGACACTCTGAATAGATACATCAAGCTTTTAAATGAATCTCCAGTTGCCAAATAACGTAGAGTTATCGCTAATCTTGTGGTAACCGGTATTGCGTTCCTCATGTTTGTATCATTTCTTTTTATTTTCGGTCCGATTTTATTTAAAATATACTCGAAGTCACTCTTTGACATTCTAGAAAAGTTGTCAAATAATTTTTTATCAAGCATTAATTCTTAACATAAATTGTCTACTGTTTCACGCCTATTGAAGTAAGGTCGAATCCACATTCTCCGCTTTTTCTTTTTTGATTTTTCTCTTAAAACGATATAGGCTGCTGCGACGATTGTGATTTCGTCAGCCATTGTTGCCGGTTTGTGTGGCTCGTTTAGGAGTCTGCATCATGCGCAATACTATTGCAGACATATCGCAACACATGGCTCGGCCATAGATTGCTCGGCCATGTTTTGTAATGCAATATTTTTGTGATGGCCGGGCCATAGTTGCCAATAGTGCGGCCACTAATTGCTGAAAAAACATGGCTCGTTTAGGAGCACCTTAATTAAAATACTTTTGGTAGCGAAAGAACTTGTTTATACTAATAAATGAAGAGTCGGTTTTTTGTCCGGTTATACTACGAAAACTACGGAACCGATCAGAATAATACTTATACTATAAGATACAGCGTGTTTTGGAGAAGGTTTTAGTATATGACATGTTGGTGATTACTTATCCGGAACCTATATTTATTTGACTTAAAAATAACGAATTTTTATTGTAACTAAATTTATTCTATTCGGTTGTCATTCGCTTAAAATATATTTTTTAATTCTATTGGTTATGTTTATATACTAGGCAGATTTCTTTACTTATGAGAGCTGCAATTTCTATAACTGAAATTTTTTTTCATATCAATTCTTCATTTTTGTAAGATAGATACGGGAATGATATAATGATTGCACATTGAAAGTTATAATGAATATTAGCTTGAATATTTACATGGAAGAAAGGTACATGCCAATTCGATAGAATTTGGAATCAGTGCAAGTCAAAACAATACTCTAACTAAACAAGTCTAGATCTGAAAATGCAATTCTATAAAGAGCCTAGCAGAGTGAGCGAGTAACAGCTAGTTTTTGATAATTTAAAACCTAAAATATTGATACCCATTAGGGTGTCCCAAAAAAAATAAAGTTGTTTTTTTATAACGCATACCCTCTTATTTTGTTCGAATAATGTCAAAACTACCCTATATAAAATTTCATGTCATTTGAAACACGGCAACCCGTGCCGACTTACATCGAAACATGTGGGTACTTGTTTACTAGGCGCGCGGCAGCGATCGTACCGATATTCATGTTATTACTTGTTTGTTTAATCAGTGAACGCATTATTTTCGTACAATCAAGATGTCGGTCGAGTTACGCAGTTCAAAAAAGGATATTTTTTTAATAGGGAACGTAAAACACCAAATTACTGGTTCAAAACTTCCCTCAAATGGACAAATACTCGCAGTTCTATTCTACAATATTCGTGACGTGAATTTAAGTGTAAGTGAAAGTGCGAATCTGGCTATTCGCGAGTGCATTATTTATTGGGAAAAGGCACGAATTCCAACTAAGTCTTTTCCTAACTGCGTTAAGAAACTAGTGAATTTGTACCAAGTTTGGAGAGATTTGCAAAAGAATGCTAATAAGACGCAAAATGTATTTCAGCAGCGTAGACAGGAGTTTGTTACAAATTTAGACAACTTATTTGATATTGCACATGCCGATGCGCTGCAATTAATTAAGATTGACGAAGATAGGATCTTCTTACAACGACAGAGAGAACCAGGTCGGCCTGGTCACTTAGCTGGAGTAGACAAAAAACTGGCTGAAAAGGAAGAAAAGGCGCGCGTTAGAAGCATCGAAGAGCAAAAACGGCGTGCTAAACACTATTCAATTCTGGCGCCTTCAACTTCATCTTATATTCCTCAAGAAGATTCATCATCTGATTCTGAAAAAAACAGTTCACAAGAAATTTTTCATGCACCCGTTGAGAGCTCACGATCCGAGTCTAATATTTCTGTAAGGAAAAGTTTCATAACTCCAAAACTGGTTGCTGCATTAGATCGGTGTCAGATAAGTATGAGGAATTCTGTTAACATTATAGAAGCAACTATTGAAGCTCTTGGGCATAACATTGACGAATTTCCAATTAGTAAGTCGACCATTCAAAGAATTCGTACGGAAAAGCGAACGGAGCGCGCAGAAGCAATTAAAGCTGATTTCCAGAACAAAGTACCAGATACTGTAACTGTTCATTGGGACGGAAAGCTTTTACCCGCTTTAGATTCACGAAAATGTAAAGAAGAACGACTTCCAATACTTATTTATAATTAATAACTTCTTGCTGTGCCTAAATTGGACAACTCTTCAGGTCGTGAACAAGCAGAAGCGGTTTGGAATGCTCTGTTGGACTGGAATCTTGAGGACAAAGTGCAGATGCTCTGTTGTGATACTACTGCTTCAAACACAGGTCGAATTAATGGCGCCTGTATGCTCCTGGAACAGAAATTAAACAGAGAAATGCTTATATTTGCTTGTCGGCATCATGTTTATGAATTAGTATTGAAAGGCGTATTTGAAGCTAAAATCAACCAAGTTACACGAGCCCTGACATCCCATTGTTCAAAAAATTCCGAGAAAACTGGAAAAACATAAATTCTGAGAGAATAGAGAGCCACAAAGAAAAGCTATCATGCCTGAGTGATGCAAAGATTAAGGAACTGTTAGAGTTTTACCGGAGAGAATTAACTAAAGATATTGTTAGAGATGACTATCGCGAATCAATAGAGCTTTCAATAAAATTTCTTGACGGTGATACAGAAAATAAATTTAAAATCCGGCCTCCAGGCGCTATGCACCAAGCTAGGTGGATAGCAAGAGCTATTTACTCTCTCAAAATATCATTTCTAAGCTCGCAATGGAGAATAGCAAAAAAGGAAAAAGAAGCCCTCCTCGACGTCTGTCTATTCATCGTCACATCTTATGTCAAACCTTGGTTGCAATGTATTTTGGCAGTGAAAGCTCCTTACCAAGACCTCTGCTTTTTAAAAGCCACGAAGGCCTACGAAGCAGTTGACAAAAGCATCTCAAAGGCAGCTTTACAGAAGTTCTGTCAGCACCTGTGGTATTTGACCGATGAGGTGACTATTTTGTCTCTTTTTGATGATGATGTAGACCAAGAAACTAAAACTAAAATGGTTGCTAACTTATCCAACACAATTCCATCAGCTCATGGTAAGCGCTGTAGCGCATGGCATGTATGCCATCAAAACAAGAACTCTGTGGCCCACTTTACGAGAAAAGCCTCGAAGACTTTATTTCTGTCAAGAGCAAATCTTTGTTTATTCGCCTAAAACTTGATGACAGCTTTCTTAACGAGTCTCCCTCTTTGTGGTCAAATAATTCTTCGTTTCAACAGGCTAAAATGAAAGTACAGACCTTAAGAGCAGTAAACGATACCGCCAAAAGAGCAGTCAAGTTAATGCAAGACTTTCATGGCTTGGTCACTGTCGAAGAGGAACAAAAGCAATTTCTACTACGTTGCGTACAAGAACACAGGCAAATGTATCCGGACTTTAAAAAGCAAACATTGAAAAGAAAATATGAAAAATAAAGCCCTTTTTATGTTTATTATGAGAATAATACAAGTTACTGATAAAAATTTGTTTTATTAACTGAATTATAATTAAGTTCTTAAATTCTCCTATATTTCTCCATACTTACTTTCAGGTTCAAACTTTGGTGCTAAGTCGGCACGGGTTATCATCATCCGATTGCAATAATATTTCATATTTAAGCCTTAAGGGTCAAATCGAAAAAATATAGCGGGTATGCGTACCCAAATTCCCAAAAAAAAAATCGCCCTTATAGCTTGGGACACCCTAATACCCATATTGTACAATCTCAGGCAACATTACGTCAGTGATAAAAATAATCGGCAGTTACACGAATACACATGAAGATTTTTCTCTTAGCTTTCGCTGCATTTATGCTGTAGAATTATAATATTTCTTCACTTAGTCGGTTTGAGTGCTCACTGCACGTTGTTCAGCTTAATTTTACATTTATCCATGTTGTATCACTCGTATATTTAATGACGTCTGAGTAGTTTTTCGAGTTTTAAATCACAATAAATACGCCTGGATTAAGACGAAACAAATCCAATTTACAACGAGACACAATCCACAACAGTCACATCGTAACAAAGTGCTTTGAAATCTTAAATTTCCGCGGTAAAATGCATAGACCGGGTAATTTCTTCATACCAGTTGTGGACTTAATAAGTTCTGTTAATGATACCCTCGGAAGTTCGCAGCCCTCAACAAGAAGACTGAACATAAGTTTCGAAGAATTGTTGCGTCGCTTCGATGGAAATAGTCCAAGAGTGTCCGAGCCAAGGAATCAAGATAACTCGAGCTTACTTGAGTCGGAGAATAGCGAACCCAATTCGACTTCCACCACAGCTGTACAAGCGTCAAGGTCTACAACACCACTCGTTAGAGTTTCAACTCCAGCCGATCAAGCGCGAGCCAATGAAACCAATGTTCCTCAAGTCGAATTCACCATCTTCTACAATTGGTTGATAAACACCGCCATTTTCGATGATTTGAGTTACAGACAACCTTTCATCAACTCCGCTCCAGATGCGAACGAATTAACAGAACAGGATTTGTTAAACCACGCTCTCAGCCTTTATCGCAATCCAGACCAGTTAAGACCACAAGAGTTGGTGAATCTACCGTTTCTCCCATGCAGCATGCATACTGGAGAGACATTGCTGGATATTCCTTTCTTGGACCCGCTACTGGTAGTACTCGGGTGCATCAACATCCACGACGACCACTGGATGCTCAACGTGCTTCCATGGAGAGTGGTGGATCGTCCCATCAGAGTCGGCAGCAGCATCCTTGCTGTAAGTAGTGTCATTAGCACCTGGATCACCCGCCAAATGATCTTCAATTAAATCCTGAACCATATCTTTTATTTCAGTGGATCATCGACATTCTTAACGTCCACAACTTCCTGGAATTTACCAGAGCTCCTCTCACCGTAGTCATAAAACTAATCCGGTTCGTGGAGAGTTATCATGAATCGTTTATTCCTAATGCTTAATGTTGTTTTGTTCGTAAACAAAGCCACGAGATTGTACTAACTTTTCGTTAAATATTAATTTACATTTTTTTTTGGTTGAGGTTGTGTAGCTTAGTTTATAATTTGTCATCGGTCTAAAATAGAAAGTAGTATGATTATTCATAATAAAAACATTGCAACATTACATCAAAAATGTAAGTAATCAAACTGGCATAACCTCAAGATAAAATTAATCATTAGTTATGTAAACATATTCGTTCTTTATCTTGTTGATTGGCGCTGTAGTGGTGTATTAAATCTAAAATTTTCTCAGTTCATTAGTTTTAGGGCTTACTGTATATCTTTCAGTTTCATTGAACTTTCAGCCATGTTACATTATTCGCATAGTCAACTATGTATGAGTCGCATTTAAAGTTTAAAGCCACAATATATATATATATAAATATAAATATATATATATATATATATATATATATATATATATATATATATATATATATATATATATATATATATATATATATATATATATATATATATATATATATATATATATATATATATATATATATATATATATATATATATATATATATATATATATATATATATATATATATATGTTCAGATTGATGCAAAAGAAATTCAGTTTATAACTTTATAGAAACGATAGTAGTCACAACGTAAATAATTATTTTAATTTATTAAATTTGCATAGTAAAATGGATAGACAGAGTAATAACATTATACCTGTAGTAGAAATTGCAAGTTCGTCCTCCGATTTCTCCGGAAGCTTGCAGTTGCCGGAAAGAAGAGTGAACAGAAGTGTCGTTGAATTGTTGCTTCACTTGGATGAAACTAGACCAGAAGGGTCTGAGCCGGGGAACCAAGACAACTCAAGCTCACTTGAGTCGGAGAATAACGAATCCGATTCGACTGTCACCACAGCTTTACAAGCCTCTAGGTCTACCGCATCATTCGTCAGATTTTCCACCTTCGCTGATCACGTGCAAGCCATTATAGTCCGTTATCCTGAAGTCCAGGGTTCGGATGTCCGACCTAACAACTTCCACAATTGGCTAATAAACACTGTCATTCTGGACGACTTGAGTTTCAGAGAACCTTTCATCAACTCCGCTTGAGATGCTAATCAATTGACCGAACAAGATTTGTTCCAACGCGCTCTCTACCTCTATCAAAACGCAGACTGATGGGGCCTCAAGAGCTGGTCGATCTGCCGTTCCTCCCGCGCGCCATGCATAGTGGAAACACATTGCTGGACATTCCGTTCGTGGATCCCTTGCTGATAGTCATCGGGAACATCCACAAAGAGGACGTTCACTGGATGCTCAACGTCCTACCATGGAGGGTGGTGGATCGTCACATTAGAACCGGCTGCAGTATCCTTGCTGTGAGTCACATTGTTAACACCTGGATCAGCAACTAAATCACTCAATCCATATTGCACACCTCATAACGCGAAGCGGTTGAGGCAGTGCTCTAATCTTGCCTTACCAAAAGCAAGCAATTTTCTGAAGTAAAAATTTCTCTATTTTATTTATATTGCACTTATAGAACAATATAAATACACTTATAATTTAATTTACTCCGTCTATCTTCTATCGTCTAGACCTGGCTTTAGAAGTGATTGCCAAAAAATAAACAAATTGATGAACAATTATTGATGAATTTGTGTGTGTGGGACTTGCAGCCGTTGCCCGTTATCAATAGTAGAGGTCAAAGGGTTCCGCGAATTAGTGAAATTTTCTTTCCCAAATTATGTGACCATCCGAAGTATTTCGCCAATAATAATTTGTTGCCGGGGCTATATGAAGAGGTTAAAACGAATACTAAAGCAGCTCTAAATGAAGATGCCCAAAACTATATGCCTAAAGACGTCGAGGAATAATGACTCCTACCTAGCAGTCACGGGTCATTATATTGATGTAAATTATAATTTGCAATTAGTGATCCTTGAATGTAAAGTGATCGAGAGCCGTCACACAGGGCTTCATTTAGCTGAAGCGTTAAGAAATGTCACTCAAGAATGAACGATGTCAAATATTCTTAACAAAATTCTTCTTCCAGTATCAGATAACGGGGCCAACATCAAAAGTGCTATAGCTCAACTGGAGTGGAAAACCTGGCTGTTATACGCATACACTTAACCTGGCAGTTCAAAAAGCACTTGGAAATACTTACATTAGCGATACAATTAGTAAAGTGAAGGCTATAATATTTATATATTCCTTTTTCAAACGGAGTTATTTAACCTGGAATAAACTAAAAAAATACCAAGAACAGGATAATAAAGTCATAAAACAGCCAGTCCATGATGTTGCTACAATGTGGAACTACACATTCTACATGGTGCAAAGGTTTGTAGAACTAAAAAACGAAATTAAATGTGCAGTCGGTAATTTCTGTCTGGAACTTTAATTATGCTGACCACTGATGAATTTAATTTTTTTCTTTGATAGTATTTTTAATAACAAACATTAGAGTAGACCAAATGCTCATTGAAGACAGTGATTTTATGTGCCGCTTTCGAATCAGCAACACCATGGCACATTATCTTTGCAGATGTATTGAACATGAAGTTCGATCTAATACTCAAGGGAACTGCCCAATTGTCAAAATTATATCTACTTTACTGTCGTAAAAACTAGCACCACGGCGATCTACTTTACAACGAAACGATTAATCGCACTATTTATTATATACTACCTATGTATAATACTTACATAAGCACTGTTTTTAAGTTATCTCTACTAACCCACTGTTTAATTTTTTTTTTTTGGGTTGTCAGTGTCTGATCAACTTCTGATTGCATTGCGGGTTTATGCCACCTGCTCTATGCAGCAAGTTATTGGTGATATCGGCATAGTGCACAAAGCAAGTGTTTGCCGTGCAATACACAGAGTGTCCCGGGCTCTAGCAGCATTGGCACCAAGTATACATAATACACAATATACATGCCTCGTAACATGGATGAAATCTCTGCGGTACTACTACTACTTATAACCTATACAGAATTGCCAAATTCCCAAGGGTGATAGGTGCTATAGGCTGTACGCATATACCCATACAGTCACCAGGTTGGTAAAAGCTTGATTACTGTAATGAAAATTACATGAAATTGTTATCAGTATATCTATAGACAATCTTAATTCATCAGGTACAGAACATGCTGAACTGTACAGGTGCCGAAAAAATTCATTTTCCCTAAATGTATAAACAATTATTGTTGATGCGAAACTCAGAATAATGGATATTGTATGCAGATGGCCTGGCAGTGTCCATGACAGCACAATATTTGATAACTCATATATAAAAAAGAGACTAGAAAATTGAGAATTTGGAAACATGTATACGTATATATACTTAACATAGTTTTTGGATTATTATAGGTATAAAAGTTTTTTTTATTTATTAGGTTCACAAATTTAGATACAATTCACAATACATGTAGCTATAAATAATATATTATAAAGTTATAATACCAGAGAATGTATCTCTCTAAGGAGTGAACACAACATGCACATAACAAAATATAAAAGTAGTGTCAACTAACTACTAATAATTCTATAACACATATTTTGTAGAGATAGTTATAAAAAAACAAAACAGTACCCTAGCTGAAGATCTCCTTAAGAGTATTTTTAGAAGAGACACAAGAGAACCAGAAAATATGTCATAAGTCATATTGACAGCATTACATGATGAACACATGCGGTACAAAGGGCCATGTTGTCCTAAATTTGTCCTGTATGATGAGAGGGAGAAAGTTTTACGATGTTGGAAACGACTACCTACTCTGGGTACGCTAAATGACAAGGATTCCAACAAGTCAGGCGCATCAACCAGTCCATGTGTAACCTTGTAGAGGAACATCATATCCAGCATTTTGCGGTTGAGGAGAGGAGATAGTTGTAATGTTATTATAATAGTTGTTGTATTATAAAACTATCTTTTTAAGGCATTTGTTAGGAGATGGAGGTTATCCACATACTTTAATGATACCATTTCGCACATCATCGACTTTAGTACAGGAAAACTACAATAAAAGTCACATCAAAACTCGGAACACAGTAAGTTGGCACATAATAATTACCTGCACAAAGTGCACAGTACTTTATAACATTGTAGGCACTTAACTGTCCATTCCCAGTATTCTGCAGGCCTTACTTTTATATTATATAGTTAGATTGTAAGAATGCTGCTGCCTACGCATACTATGGGAGAAATGTTAATAAATAATTAGTTTTTAACATAAAATCTAAGCAGAAAGTTTTTCATTTTATAGGAGGAAAGATCATTTTATGGTGTGTGGAAAAGAAGTTTTCCATGCGTGGGTTTAAAACTACGGGTAATAGTTGCTACCGCTGTTCTACATAATATCTGTAGAGACCAAAATGAAACATCTATGAAGACTCTGATTTACCCACTGAAGAACCGACAGTACCAATTCACGAAGCATCCACAATAAGCGGAGTGACTGTACGGAACAACCTTGTGAGGGACTTTTTTACCATTAAAATGATGTGACCTCTTAGGTCTCTTAGGGAGCAGATTTGTGTTTTAAATGTGTAGTAAATAAAATATAAAAAATTATATAAATCTTTTATTTAATTCTTAATTATGTTTATTAAATAATTTCACTTATGAAGCTTTTCACTTTCTGAAGGTACTACCTAGTTAGATATCATACCCACTAATCTGGAACATACATATTGCAAACATATTGTGTGTTTAATGTTATCGTAACTAATCACTTACTATCGGAATCAAATTCTGATGGTGTTCCTTCTATAGATTCACGGTGTGTGTCTATTTAAATTATGACAGTTGTGTCATCGAGTGGAGCAGGACCTTTTCCACCACCCGTGCCCGTGCCGATTTGCTCTTTTATAAGCAGCTACATCCTATAAATTAATAAAGAAAATGAACAATGTGTATTTCATACACCTAAAAGTTACCTATCCTCAGACAATTTTATTACCTTTTTGGCAATCCTTTTCATGTATATGAACAAATAGTAAAAGCAAGAAATGGACAATGTACAGTTTATTGATACGCGGATTGATAAAGCTCAAAAAAGTCAGAAATGTAATGCATGTAATCTCTATAACCAAGGAAAGGCCACCTGGTTGTTTAGTAAGCATACAAAAATAATTTTTATTAATTTTGCAGCCCCATTTCTTACTCATGATTGTGTAAAACTTGTAATATCAGCATTTCATACAAATATGCAATTCCTAGCTAGTCACAATTTATTGTTTGCACATAATGTTATGGAGGCACTTCACATGGCTATTTGTATTTGCGTATTTGATGTATTCGCCAAACAATCACAATGTACATTGTACACTGTTCAACAAGAAACACAGTGGAGCGTTGCATAGGTGTACTAAAGGCACGTTGGCAGTGCTGATGAGCATTAAAGTAATGTACATTGTACACTTTTCAACAAGAAACACAGTGGAGCGTTGCATAGGTGTACTAAAGGCACGTTGGCAGTGCTGATGAGCATTACACTAATGTACATTGTACATTGTTCAAAAAGAAACACAGTGGAGTGTTTGCTGTCACATAGGGTTTTAAATTATGACCACCACACAGTGGCAATAATAATAATTAATGCCTGTGCTGTCTCGCACAATATTTGCAATAAACATGGCCTGCCAATACCACAATTGCCTAGTTGATCTACAACAAGATCTACATAATCAGATTGCATATCAGCCATTTCGTGATACGACTTCCACAATAAGAGGAGAGCAGGACTTGTTAGCCAGTGGGAGAAGGCAAAGAACTCGTATTGTAGAGAGGTTGTGGTCTGATAGAAATTAATAATAAAACAGTAAAATGTATCTTAAATCCATGTCAGTACGATAGTTTTTATTTGTATTGTAGTTACTTTGCTTAGAAAATATAATATATTAATCTCCCACAATGGATGCAAAGGCATTTTTTAATAATATATAATAACGTATAGGTACACTCAAAAATAGTTCTGGTAGAAAAGCACCAATTCGATGGTCAACATCCGCAATTGAATACCTTATATTTTTCTTGTAGATATAAATCTTTATAAATTCAAAGCGGACGTTTGAAATTTTTTCTTGGACCACTTCTGTATTTACATACATTAAACAACAATAAAATAAAGTTAGTTTCACACTTTTGGTTTTAATTAATTGCCTTATTTTTTGGTCATTTCAAAAAAACAAACTACGTCGCAATCAGTTTCTTCCAACTTACTCATACTGTTTTCTTTTAGAATATCATTCATGTAACCATTGTTCTAATTAAAATACTTTTGGTAGCGAAAGAACTTGTTTATACTAATAAATGAAGAGTCGGTTTTTTGTCCGGTTATACTACGAAAACTACGGAACCGATCAGAATAATACTTATACCTTAAGATACAGCGTGTTTTGGAGAAGGTTTTAGTATATGACATGTTGGTGATTACTTATCCGGAACCTATATTTATTTGACTTAAAAATAACGAATTTTTATTGTAACTAAATTTATTCTATTCGGTTGTCACTTGCTTAAAATATATTTTTTAATTCTATTGGTTATGTTTATATACTAGGCAGATTTCTTTACTTATGAGAGCTGCAATTTCTTTAACTGAAACTTTCAATGCTCATTACAATTTTTTTTTTTTCATATCAATTATTCATTTTTGTAAGAAAGATACGGGAATGATATAATGAATGCACATTGAAAGTTCAAATTCAAATTCAAAATTCTTTATTTGCACAAAACATGGTGAAATTAGATGTTACAAATATTGATGTGCCTACATGTTTTGCCTATTTATGGTATGCAAATGTTTTTTATGGAAGTCATATTAATTTAGTAACATGCATATTATGTGAATCTAAATAGGTTTATAAAATTAGGTCTTTTCTCATCACATTACAACATAAGTCACATATTAAAATCATGTCAAAATTATACATTACATTAAATTATATATACTTACTTATTAAAATATTTATTCAATTAATTTAATTATATTTATCGTTTAGATATTCTGAAACAGAGTAGAAATTTTTATCTATGAGAAATTTAAATAATTTCTTTTTAAAACTATAACAATTTTCAATTTGCTTTATGTCAGAGGGTAGTTTATTATACAGTTTTGGCATCATTATGTAAGCACTTTTACTAAGCTTACAAGTCTTTGATATAGGTATTTTAAGTTTATTTTTATGTCGCATACTTTTAAAGTTTTCGTACATCTGTATGTTATATTTTTTTTTAAATAGAATGGATTCGTAAATATATAAACAGGGTAACGTTAGGATCTTAAACTTTTTAAAATAGGGTTGACAGCTTTCTGTTTGTTTGAGACCGTACATAGAGCGTATGCATCTTTTCTGAGCTCTAAAAACACGTTCATGTTCAGTAGCATTACCCCAAAAAACAATACCATATCTTAAAATGGATGCTACGTAAGCATTGTACGTTATAAGCAAGGCATCAATACCGACTACTTTTGCTAGCATATATAGTGCATATGAGAACTTTTGTAATTTAGTACATAATATTTCAATGTGGGAATTCCAACTTAAGTCATCGTCAACCAAAAGCCCCAAGAATTTTGTTTCTGTGATTTCTTCTATCGCATGATTATTGTATTTAATATTTAACGTAGGTCGCTTCTTATTTTTGTTAACAAATGTCATTATTTTCGTTTTGTCAAAATTCAAATTTAATTCATTTTCTTTTAGCCATTCAATTATAATAATCAAAGTATTAAAAATTTTAATCTCAATATCAGTCATTCCGTCGTCAAAAAATAATAAGTTACAGTCATCGGCAAAAATTGTCAAAGGAATTTTAATATGTAGAAGAAAGTCATTTATATAGATAATAAAAAAAAATGGACCGAGGACACTTCCTTGAGGAACACCGCGAAAAATATATTTGAGTTCAGAGTAATGCAGTTCCTCTGTCTTTGTCTGGAAATTTATGGTTTGTATGCAAGTAAATTGCAATCTATTTTTTAAATATGATTTAATAAGTTCCAAGGCATTTCCTCTAATACCATATTGATACATTTTAGCAATTAAAATTTCATGATTTACAAAGTCGAAGGCTTTTTTTAAGTCCATGTATAAAGCGCAGGACATGTAGCCTTTGTCAACATATTCCATTAATTCTCTTAAGAAATTAAAAGTTATAATGAATATTAGCTAGAATAATTACATGGAAGAAAGGTACATGCCAATTCGATAGAATTTGGAATCAGTGCAAGTCAAAACAATAATCTAACTAAATTTTAAGTCTAGATCTGAAAATGCAATTCTATAAAGAGCCTAGCAGAATGGGCGAGTAACAGCTAGTTTTTTATAATTTAAAACCTAAAATTTATTGTTTTATTTAGCAGTCCCAAAATATTGATACCCATATTGTACAATCTCAGCCAACATTACGTCAGTGATAAAAATAATCGGCAGTTACACGAATACACATGAAATTTTTTTTTTCTTAGCTCTCGCTGCATTTATGCTGTAGAATTATAATATTTCTTCACTTAGTCGGTTTGAGTGCTCACTGCACGTTGTTCAGCTTAATTTTACATGTATCGATGTTGTATCACACGTATATTTAATGACGTCTGAGTAGTTTTTCGAGTTTTAAATCACAATAAATACGCCTGGATTAAGACGAAACAAATCCAATTTACAACGAGACACAATCCACAACAGTCACATCGTAACAAAGTGCTTTGAAATCTTAAATTTCCGCGGTAAAATGCATAGACCGGGTAATTTCTTCATACCAGTTGTAGACTTAATAAGTTCTGTTAATGATACCCTCGGAAGTTCGCAGCCTTCAACAAGAAGACTGAACATAAGTTTCGAAGAATTGTTGCGTCGCTTCGATGGAAATAGTCCAAGAGTGTCCGAGCCAAGGAATCAAGATAACTCGAGCTTACTTGAGTCGGAGAATAGCGAACCCAATTCGACTTCCACCACAGCTGTACAAGCGTCAAGGTCTACAACACCACTCGTTAGAGTTTCAACTCCAGCCGATCAAGCGCGAGCCAATGAAAACAATGTTCCTCAAGTCGAATTCACCATCTTCTACAATTGGTTAATAAACACCGCCATTTTCGATGATTTGAGTTACAGACAACCTTTCATCAACTCCGCTCGAGATGCGAACCAATTAACAGAACAGGATTTGTTAAACCACGCTCTCAGCCTTTATCGCAATCCAGACCAGTTAAGACCACAAGAGTTGGTGAATCTACCGTTTCTCCCATGCAGCATGCATACTGGAGAGACATTGCTGGATATTCCTTTCTTGGACCCGCTACTGGTAGTACTCGGGTGCATCAACATCCACGACGACCACTGGATGCTCAACGTGCTTCCATGGAGAGTGGTGGATCGTCCCATCAGAGTCGGCAGCAGCATCCTTGCTGTAAGTAGTGTCATTAGCACCTGGATCACCCGCCAAATGATCTTCAATTAAATCCTGAACCATATCTTTTATTTCAGTGGATCATCGACATTCTTAACGTCCACAACTTCCTGGAATTTACCAGAGCTCCTCTCACCGTAGTCATAAAACTAATCCGGTTCGTGGAGAGTTATCATGAATCGTTTATTCCTAATGCTTAATGTTGTTTTGTTCGTAAACAAAGCCACGAGATTGTACTAACTTTTCGTTAAATATTAATTTACATTTTTTTTGGTTGAGGTTGTGTAGCTTAGTTTATAATTTGTCATCGGTCTAAAATAGAAAGTAGTATGATTATTCATAATAAAAACATTGCAACATTACATCAAAAATGTAAGTAATCAAACTGGCATAACCTCAAGATAAAATTAATCGTTAGTTATGTAAACATATTCGTTCTTTATCTGGTTGATTGGCGCTGTAGTGGTGTATTAAATCTAAAATTTTCTCAGTTCGTTCAGTTTCATTGAACTTTCAGCCATGTTACATTATTCGCATAATCAACCACAATATATATATATATATATATATATAATATGTTCAGATTGATGCAAAAGAAATTCAGTTTATAACTTCATAGAAACGATAGTAGTCACGACGTAAATAATTGTTTTAATTTATTAAATTTGCATAGTAAAATGGATAGACAGAGTAATAACATTATACCTGTAGTAGAAATTGCAAGTTTGTCCTCCGATTTCTCCGGAAGCTTGCAGTTGCCGGATAGAAGAGTGAACAGAAGTGTCGTTGAATTGTTGCTTCACTTGGATGAAACTAGACCAGAAGGGTCTGAGCCGGGGAACCAAGACAACTCAAGCTCACTTGAGTCGGAGAATAACGAATCCGATTCGACTGTCACCACAGCTTTACAAGCCTCTAGGTCTACCGCATCATTCGTCAGATTTTCCACCTTCGCTGATCATGTGCAAGCCATTATAGTCCGTTATCCTGAAGTCCAGGGTTCGGATGTCCGACCTAACAACTTCCACAATTGGCTAATAAACACTGTCATTCTGGACGACTTGAGTTTCAGAGAACCTTTCATCAACTCCGCTTGAGATGCTAATCAATTGATCGAACAAGATTTGTTCCTCCGCGCTCTCTACCTCTATCAAAACGCAGACCTGATGGGGCCTCAAATTTATTCTATTCGGTTGTCATTTGCTTAAAATATTTTTTTAAATTCCATTGGTTATGTTTATATACTAGGCAGATTTCTTTACTTATGAGAGCTGCAATTTCTATAACTGAAACTTTCAATGCTCATTACAATTTTTTTTTTCATATCAATTATTCATTTTTGTAAGAAAGATACGGGAATGATATAATGATTGCACATTGAAAGTTATAATGAATATTAGCTAGAAAAATTACATGGAAGAAAGGTACATGCCAATTCGATAGAATTTGGAATCAGTGCAAGTCAAAACAATACTCTAACTAAACAAGTCTAGATCTGAAAATGCAATTCTATAAAGAGCCTAGCAGAGTGGGCGAGTAACAGCTAGTTTTTGATAATTTAAAACCTAAAATTTATTGTTTTATTTAGCAGTCCCAAAGTATTGATACCCATATTGTACAATCTCAGCCAACATTACGTCAGTGATAAAAATAATCGGCAGTTACACGAATACACATGAAGATTTTTCTCTTAGCTTTCGCTGCATTTATGCTGTAGAATTATAATATTTCTTCACTTAGTCGGTTTGAGTGCTCACTGCACGTTGTTCAGCTTAATTTTACATTATTCCATGTTGTATCACTCGTATATTTAATGACGTCTGAGTAGTTTTTCGAGTTTTAAATCACAATAAATACGCCTGGATTAAGACGAAACGAATCCAATTTACAACGAGACACAATCCACAACAGTCACATCGTAACAAAGTGCTTCGAAATCTTAAATTTCCGCGGTAAAATGCATAGACCGGGTACATTCTTCATACCAGTTGTAGACTTACTAAGTTCTGTTAATGATACCCTCGGAAGTTCGCAGCCCTCAACAAGAAGAGTGAACATAAGTTTCGAAGAATTGTTGCGTCGCTTCGATGGAAATAGTCCAAGAGTGTCCGAGCCAAGGAATCAAGATAACTCGAGCTTACTTGAGTCGGAGAATAGCGAACCCAATTCGACTTCCACCACAGCTGTACAAGCGTCAAGGTCTACAACACCACTCGTTAGAGTTTCAACTCCAGCCGATCAAGCGCGAGCCAATGAAACCAATGTTCCTCAAGTCGAATTCACCATCTTCTACAATTGGTTAATAAACACCGCCATTTTCGATGATTTGAGTTACAGACAACCTTTCATCAACTCCGCTCGAGATGCGAACCAATTAACAGAACAGGATTTGTTAAACCACGCTCTCAGCCTTTATCGCAATCCAGACCAGTTAAGACCACAAGAGTTGGTGAATCTACCGTTTCTCCCATGCAGCATGCATACTGGAGAGACATTGCTGGATATTCCTTTCTTGGACCCGCTACTGGTAGTACTCGGGTGCATCAACATCCACGACGACCACTGGATGCTCAACGTGCTTCCATGGAGAGTGGTGGATCGTCCCATCAGAGTCGGCAGCAGCATCCTTGCTGTAAGTTGTTCCTCCGCGCTCTCTACCTCTATCAAAACGCAGACTGATGGGGCCTCAAGAGCTGGTCGATCTGCCGTTCCTCCCGCGCGCCATGCATAGTGGAAACACATTGCTGGACATTCCGTTCGTGGATCCCTTGCTGATAGTCATCTGGAACATCCACAAAGAGGACGTTCACTGGATGCTCAACGTCCTACCATGGAGGGTGGTGGATCGTCACATTAGAACCGGCTGCAGTATCCTTGCTGTGAGTAACATTGTTAACACCTGGATCAGCAACTAAATCACTCAATCCATATTGCACACCTCATAACGAGAAGCGGTTGAGGCAGTGCTCTAATCTTGCCTTACCAAAAGCAAGCAATTTTCTGAAGTAAAAATTTCTCTATTTTATTTATATTGCACTTATAGAATAATATAAATACACTTATAATTTAATTTACTCCGTCTATCTTCTATCGTCTAGACCTGGCTTTAGAAGTGATTGCCAAAAAATAAACAACTTGATGAACAATTATTGATGACTTTGTTTGTGTGGGACTTGCAGCCGTTGCCCGTTATCAATAGTAGAGGTCAAAGGGTTCCGCGAATTAGTGAAATTTTCTTTCCCAAATTATGTGACCATCCGAAGTATTTCGCCAATAATAATTTGTTGCCGGGGCTATATGAAGAGGTTAAAACGAATACTAAAGCAGCTCTAAATGAAGATGCCCAAAACTATATGCCTAAAGACGTCGAGAAATAATGACTCCTACCTAGCAGTCACGGGTCATTATATTGATGTAAATTATAATTTGCAATTAGTGATCCTTGAATGTAAAGTGATCGAGAGCCGTCACACAGGGCTTCATTTAGCTGAAGCGTTAAGAAATGTCACTTAAGAATGAACGATGTCAAATATTCTTAACAAAATTCTTCTTCCAGTATCAGATAACGGGGCCAACATCAAAAGTGCTATAGCTCAACTGGAGTGGAAAACCTGGCTGTTATGCGCATACACTTAACCTGGCAGTTCAAAAAGCACTTGGAAATACTTACATTAGCGATACAATTAGTAAAGTGAAGGCTATAATATTTATATATTCCTTTTTCAAACGAAGTTATTTAGCCTGGAATAAACTAAAAAAATACCAAGAACAGGATAATAAAGTCATAAAACAGCCAGTCCATGATGTTGCTACAATGTGGAACTACACATTCTACATGGTGCAAAGGTTTGTAGAACTAAAAAACGAAATTAAATGTGCAGTCGGTAATTTCTGTCTGGAACTTTAATTATGCTGACCACTGATGAATTTAATTTTTTTCTTTGATTGTATTTTTAATAACAAACATTAGAGTAGACCAAATGCTCATTGAAGAATGAACCAGTCCATGTGTAACCTTGTATAGGAACATCATAGGAGAGGAGATAGTTGTAATGTTATTATAATAGTTTTTGTGTTATAAAAATATCTTTTTAAGGCATTTGTTAGGAGATGGAGGTTATCCACATACTTAATGATACCATTTCGCACATCATCGACTATAGTACAGGAAAACTACAATAAAAGTCACATCAAAACTCGGAACACAGTAAGTTGGCACATAATAATTACCTGCACAAAGTGCACAGTACTTTATAACATTGTAGGCACTTAACTGTCCATTCCCAGTATTCTGCAGGCCTTACTTTTATATATAGTTAGATTGTAAGAATGCTGCTGCCTACGCATACTATGGGAGAAATGTTAATATATTAATAATTAGTTTTTAACATAAAAATCTAAGCAGAAAGTTTTTCATTTTATAGGAGGAAAGATCATTTTATGGTGTGTGGAAAAGAAGTTTTCCATGCGTGGGTTTAAAACTACGGGTAATAGTTGCTACCGCTGTTCGACATAATATCTGTAGAGACCAAAATGAAACATGGAACTATGAAGACTGATATACCCACTGAAGAACCGACAGTACCAATTCACGAAGCATCCACAATAAGCGGAGTGACTGTACGGAACAACCTTGTGAGGGACTTTTTTACCATTAAAATGATGTGACCTCTTAGGTCTCTTAGGGGGCAGATTTGTGTTTTAAATGTGTAGTAAATAAAATATAAAAAATTATATAAATCTTTTATTTAATTCTTAATTATGTTTATTAAATAATTTCACTTATGAAGCTTTTCACTTTCTGAAGGTACTACCTAGTTAGATATCATACCCACTAATCTGGAACATACATATTGCAAACATATTGTGTGTTTAATGTTATCGTAACTTATCACTTACTATCGGAATCAAATTCTGATGGTGTTCCTTCTATAGATTCACGGTATGTGTCTATTTAAATTATGGCAGTTGTGTCATCGAGTGGAGCAGGACCTTTTCCACCACCCGTCTGCCGATTTGCTCTTTTATAAGCAGCTACATCCTATAAATTAATAAAGAAAATGAACACATGTGTATTTCATACACCTAAAAGTTACCTATCCTCAGATAATTTTATTACCTTTTTGGCAATCCTTTTCATGTATATGAACAAATAGTAAAAGCAAGAAATGGACAATGTACAGTTTATTGATACGCGGATTAATAAAGCTCAAAAAAGTCAGGAATGTAATGCATGTAATCTCTATAACCAAGGAAAGGCCACCTGGTTGTTTAGTAAGCATACACAAATAATTTTTATTAATTTTGCAGCCCCATTTCTTACTCATGATTGTGTAAAACTTGTTATATCAGCATTTCATACAAGTATGCAATTCCTAGCTAGTCACAATTTATTGTTTGCACATAATATTATGGAGGCACTTCACATGGCTATTTGTATTTGCGTATTTGATGTATTCGCCAAACAATCACCATGTGTAGACGGTATGTTTGAGAAATATTGGCCTTATTTACCTATTTGACAAATATGGCCAATACCAAATACACGTATCCGTACCTTTGTCGGTTTTTGACGCACATCAAAGGAGTCAAATAGGCAAGTAAACAAAATCAAGTAAAAGTTTGCTATTTGACGTCCATGTGTGGAAGGCCGTATTTGCCTTTATTTGCTTGTTTGTGTATATGTCAATAATTTTGCCAAATGCAACAAATAGCCAATAGCAAATACAAATAGCCATGTGAAGTGCCTCCATGACAGTTAGTTACATTTTAAATGTTGTTCAGAATAATTTATGGTCTGCGGCTGCAAATTACTTAGAATTTTAAGGCGTACCTAATAAAAAAAATTGTTCTAGGGCTCCTGTACTATTTAGTTTGTATAGAAGAATGTTTACTTTTAGTGCGGTTGTAAACTCAATATAAATAATATTAAACATTACAAGTGATTCAGGATGCCCCTTAAGGCCATGGCTTTTGACGCCAATAGTGGATGCAGAACCTGGCAGTGCTGATGAGCATTACACTAATGTACATTGTACAGTGTTCAACAAGAAACACAGTGGAGCGTTGCATAGGTGTACTAAAGGCACGTTGGCAGTGCTGATGAGCATTACATTAATGTACATTGTACACTGTTCAACAAGAAACACAGTGGAGCGTTGCATAGGTGTACTAAAGGCACGTTGGCAGTGCTGATGAGCATTTCAGTAATGTACATTGTACACTGTTCAACAAGAAACACAGTGGAGCGTTGCATAGGTGTACTAAAGGCACGTTGGCAGTGCTGATGAGCATTTCAGTAATGTACATTGTACACTGTTCAACAAGAAACACAGTGGAGCGTTGCATAGGTATACTAAAGGCACGTTGGCAGTGCTGATGAGCATTACACTAATGTACATTGTACACTGTTCAACAAGAAACACAGTGGAGCGTTGCATAGGTGTACTAAAGGCACGTTGGCAGTGCTGATGAGCATTACACTACTGTACATTGTACATTGTTCAAAAAGAAACACAGTGGAGTGTTTGATGTCACATATTGTTCTAAATTATGACCACCACACAGTGGCAATAATAATAATTAATGCCTGTGCTGTCTTGCACAATATTTGCAATAAACATGGCCTGCCAATACCACAATTGCCTAGTTGATCTACAACAAGATCTACATAATCAGATTGCACATCAGCCATTTCGTGATGCGAGTTCCACAATAAGAGGAGAGCAGGACTTGTTAGCCAGTGGGAGAAGGCAAAGAACTCGTATTGTAGAGAGGTTATTGTCTGATAGAAATTGATAATGAAACAGTAAAATGTATCTTAAATCCATGTCAGTACGATAGTTTTTATTTGTATTGTAGTTATTTTGCTTAGAAAATAGAATATATTAATCTCCCACAACAGATGCAAAGGCATTTTTTAATAATATATTTTTATTTTTTTTAAATCATAAAGATATGGGTGTAAAATTATTTAATATTATTGTAACTAATTATATAATAATGTGTTTAGGTATATTAGTTACAACATAATACTAAGGTATGTTAGTTCTAAAAGTTGTTGTTTTTTTTTTTACAGAAGTCAGGAAACAAAAGAATCCACATAAACTAAAAATATATTCCTGTTTATACTCACAAGTGCATTATAAAACAAATAAAGTAATGGTTACTAAAAAAATAAATGTGTTTATTTTACTTAAGTTATAAAAAATATAGTATGAAAATTATAAATGTCAGTGACTGAATTGGCAATTATTGCCATCTAGGGATGGGAACAAGCAGGCCAGGGCCTGCATGTTTAGAAACGAATTTTGTTAGTACTACCCACGCCACGGTCGGAGAAATACGAATGCTTCTGACGTCATAAATGAGAGCCGCCTTCTAGAATTTTTTCACCAGTGTTGCCACTTTAGCCAATTTTTAGCTAGATCTAGTCACATTTACGGTATAGTTAGCTACATTTTTTAAAATATAATAGCAAATTTTTTCAGTCACACATTATAGCTACTTTCAACACTGTTACTAATTAAATGAGTTGCCACTAGGTATTGGATATAAAAGTACCGTAATTGCTTTATTTACATGAATAATTTTGGAATGACTTTGAATGTTAATAAAAAAGTGAAAAATAAAAAATTTTGAATTTTTTCAACGGGGATCTCTTATAAGGCCTTTTAAGATTAGCTCAAAAGAATAATAAAAAAATCTGGATTTCTTGTTTTGAAATAATCAGCGTTTTATTTTAAAATTAAAATGGTGACTATTAACAAATTAAGAAAAGCATATTAATTAAACGAATTGTGATAATTGATTTTTGTAAACGGATTATTGTTTATTGATATGTCTACTTAGTACCCAATTTTTTTTATTCCTTAATATTATTATTTAATCTCATAAAATTTTTTCAGTTCACGTAGCAGATTGCGGCAAATCACGCGAAACCCGAACCACGCGGTTTTATCACTACATTCGCCGCTCAATTACAGCTATAAGGATTATTAGTAAGGTTCCAGGATGTAGGATTTTTTTTAGGAAATTTCCTGCTCTTTAATGATTCATTTTCAAATGTTGATTATCTTAAATAGTTTTCGAAATATAAAAAAAAACCAAACCCTTCTTTTTATGTTTACTTAATTGTTTATAACTTTTGCATTTTTTTTCAGCCCCTCTTGGAATTTTGATAGAATGTTCTAGATGGTATTCCGAATCGAATGAGACAAAAATCATAATTTTCGGTGCATGAGATCAGGTTTTGACGAAAATGGCACTTGTTAACCAGAGTACCAAGAAGAATTTAAAAGATGGTAGAGTACGGTTGCAGGTGAAATGTGCATTTTTTGTGCTAGTGATTTCAACGCTAAAATGTGGGACATTAAAAAGCACGCTGACTCTAAAAAACATAAGCAAAGTGTAGTTAATTTTTTCTTTTATAATTATAATAATAATTGAGCAAAACTACAGTGCAACCAGCTGATCAAGTTGCAGGAACATTATCCATATACGTTGCTGAATATTGTTCAATCCTTAGTGTTGACCACTTAACGGACGTACGCAACTTGCAAGAAAGTTTTTAAGAATTCACCTGCTGCAGAGTTGAAACTTCACAGAACAAAGTGTACAGAAATCATAAATGACGTTTTAGCTCCATATTTTCGCACTCTCCTGCTTGAAGATGTAGTCAAAAATACAGCCTTTTAATTGACGAGTCTATTGATGTAAGTGTTTATAAATATCTAGGGATAGTGATACGATACTTCAGCGAAAAACAAAACCAAATAGTAAGTTCTTTCTTGGCATTATAGTAGGGGAGGGGAAGGTGCTATTTGTGTAGTCACTCGAGCGTCATGGTGACCTAGTATGTTTTTTATATTAGGTAAAACTGATAAATAATATGAGCGGTTTTTATTTTAGCGGTGGGTTCAGAACCTGCAGCCATTTTAAAGTTTTGAAAAAGAAAATATATTCAGAAAATTGCTTATTTAGGAAAATTATAAATATATTTTAGACAACAAGGACTAAATCATTTAGTTTACTGCAAAATAAAATATCTGCGAAGCTTAGTTAGGAAAATATAAAGCTTTATTTTTGCATGTATTTCATATTAGAGCTATGGCGGGAGTAAAAAACCTAACAGCCTCTAAACCGCTTTTAAAAAAATTATAAATTCTTCCTTTAGCCAGCCTATACATATTAGAAGCGTGTTTATTTGTTAAAAAAATATGATTATCTATTCGAAAAAAAAAGCAATACCCGAATCAAAAACAAACTTAACATACCCGCACAGAAGTCGTCTTTGAACAGCAAAAATGCATATTGTATGACAGTAAAAATATATTATAATCTTCCAGATAAAATTAAAAAAGACCACACTACCTATGATAAATTTAAGAAAGCTCTTTGTGAGTGGTTGTTAGAGAAATGCTACTACACGGTACAAGAATATTTTAATGATATAATAACTTCAAAAAGGTTTAAATGACATTTTATTAAAATTGATTTATTTATTTTTTACTCTCTGACATTAAATGTATTCTAATAAATAAATTTATACTTATTATGACAAAACACTAGAATTATTATTTTGCTTATTGTATTTTATTCGATTAAATTGACATCGTAAATTTAGATAAAATTATTATTTTGACATGAACTCATTTCAATTTATTTATTATTGTATGACATGATTATATTATGATATTGCATCAATGTTAATGGATTTTTCTCTCTCAAAAATTTGTTATAGTATAAATTGTATTGATAATATTGTCATGTTATGAATTTCATTAATATTTGACTCTATTGAAATGATAAAAATGTTTTGGCTTGAGTTGACGATATTGATTATAATTATTGGATTTTTAAAATTGATTCATTAATATCCGAACTATTGTAATTATACTTGTAAGGAATTTTGTATGACACAACTATATGACAATATTTCCACGCCCATGTGGCAGAAATTGTGATCAAACTAAATTGTAAGACCTTTATGTACGAATTTCTTGGAAATAAATAAATAAATCTAAATCTAAATCATATTTTAAAATGTCCCTAAAGGCTTACCTAACCTTTGAATCGTCAACTGCTTTATATGAAAGCTTCTTTGGGGTATACTAAACATGCCCTATCTTAATCTGACAGATCCGATGACATTTCAATATTAAAAAAAAAAAAAACACCCACCACTTAAGAAATCTGATTTCTATACCATGATAACTAGACACATGTCGGAAGCCTATAAAAGCTTAATCTGACACGCTCGAGCTAATCCCGAAATCCCCTCTTCCCCTCCCCAACTATTAGTCAAATTAGAAACTTGTTATGCGAAAGGTATTGTCAATGGCTTGGTAGCTTGCTTACAAGAATATATTCCGCAACTAAAAATCCTTGTGGGAATAGGTACCGACAATGCATGTGTCATGGTGGGAATCAACCACGGCGTCCATGCTATCTTAAAACGAGATTTTTTTCTAGAAAACCTTTTACTAGTCAAATGCATATTATGTCATATTTTGTTACAATTGGCTGTCTCGCACGCATCTGAAAATACCATACCAATAAACATCCAGTCTTTTGAGCGCGAAATTTATTTATGGTTTTCAATCTCGCCAAAACGAAGAGAGGAATACAAAAAATATATATAAAAACATACAAACTGTGATGAAGAACCTCTGAAACTCTTGAAGGTTTGCGAAACACTTTGGTGATAGCTTAGTGGGAAGAGCTAAGTTACACTTTAAGATCAATCAGAGAGATCATTAAAATTCACGGTACAAACAATTTTTAGTAGCCTCGTTTAGGAGAACTCATTATTAATTTTAATGTCAAATTACAATGCTATAGCTTCAGTTGTTTAAGAGTTATCACTTATCGCCAAAATAAAAAGTAAATCGGGAAGTCAATGGAGCAAACTGGATTTCGTTCTGCGATAAAGTTCTTAACCGAGCAAGGAAAAGTCGGTTAAAACAGATCAAATCATTTTAAACAAAGTGTGTACTAGGCTGCTATTTATGTATCCGGAACTGGCCACTTACAAGAACAATATTTAAAAAGTAATTACAACATTTGAAAATAGAACTCTTTGGTTGAAGAATACATTTTGTTTCATGTGACTGTCAATTATTTTTCCATTGTGGCGTCATTTTGAAAATTGCGTGTCTTCATTTGCCATGGATTTAACGCGTGAACATTTTCGTGCAATGATTTACTACGATTTTCGACGTGGGCTAAATCAACAACAGTGCTTTATTCAACTCACCTCGACTTTTGGAGATGAAGCACCATCGAAAACCACTGTTTATCACTGGTACAGTGAGTTAAATCGTGGGCGGTCTGTGCTCACGGATGAAAATAAAGAAGGTCGCCGAAAATCAGCTGTTGTCCCACAAAATATAGATGCTGTGCGGGAACTAATAATGCGTGATCGTCATGTTACATATCGCGTGATAGGGGCGTCCTTAGGCATAAGTATGACGAGCATACATAAGATATTACACGAACATTTGGCTGTAAAAAATATGTTCGCGTTGGATTCCGCACAACTTGACAATCGATCAAAAACGGGCTCGTGTCGTTTGGTGCAAAAAAAATGATAAAAAAAATACAACCGTGGTGCGTCAAAAGCCATTTATAATAATATCTACACAGGTGATGAATCTTGGATCTATGCATAGTATGACCCCGAAACTAAACAACAGTCAACGGTGTGGGTGTTCCAAGATGAGCCGAAACCAACAAAAGTTACTCGTGCAAAAAGTACTTTGAAGCAAATGGTCGCCTGTTTTTTTGGAATTAATGGACATGTGGCTACAGTGCCATTAGAGAATCGTAAAACGGTTAATTCTGAATGGTATACGACCATATTTTGTTTACCAGAAGTCTGAAGAAATAAGAAAGGACAACCGACAACGCAGAATCATATTACATCACGACAATGCTAGCTGTCACACCTCAGCTGAAACAACTCAGTTTTTGGAGGGTCAAAAGATCGAATTGACTGGTTATCTGCCGTACAGCCCTGATTTGGCACCCAACGATTTCTTTTTATTTCCATACGTGAAGAACAAATTACGTGGTCAACGTTTTTCGAGCCGCGAAGAGGCTGTTGATGCGTTCAAAATGCACGTTTTGGAGATACCTCAATCAGAATGGAAAAAGTGCTATGAAAATTGGTTCCAGCGTATGCAAAAGTGTGTCGATCATCGCGGCGAATATTTTGAAAAGCAATAAAACCATATTAAATGATATATGTTTGTTTCTTTTTTTAATTCCGGATACATAAATAGTAGCCCTCGTACTGTTTGTGGAGATCATTGTCCTAATAAAACCAGGATTTTAAAAATGACACATGTTCACATGAGCCTTTGCTCATGTGAACATGTGTCATTTTTGCTTTTTTGGAACTTTTTTGGAACTTTTTGCAATGGATGCCCTAGACAAGTGTGGGTTCGTGTTTCTTGTACACCCACCATACAGTCCAGTTCTAGCCCTCAATAATTTTGATGATTTAGAAAAGACAATATTGAGAATACATAATTAAAAACTGTATTGATCTCATGAAGGACTATATTAAAAAAGAAAAAGTTCGGTAATTTTATTTATGTCAGAAACCTTCCATTCCGCGAACTTCCCTCCCCTAGTTTATTTATCAAATACAATAATTATTTTATAGTATCACTTCAGATTCCCGGAAGCGATGTCGCAAATGCTGACTTTAATTGGACGACGCAAATTTTCCCCCAATGTTAGAAGATTTCGACGGCTTTGTTTGTGGTTTGTCACTTGTTGCAAAACTTGATAGCACTTCGACGGAATTGCAATTTTGGAACAATTTTGTAGCAAAGACTTGTTGCTAAAAATTGTCTATTTTACGAATAGATATCATGAACACTTCGTAAGACATGCTGATCTAACACTATACTCAAGAATGCAACGATGGCAAGACGTGACCATTGATGACATTTACATCTTGCCTGTGACGCATCTAGCGTTATTATATTTATAGTGCATATTATTTATTTTAATTCAAAATGCATAAATAATTTGTGACGATAATAATGTCACCAATTTATTAAAAAAAAATAATAATACATACAATAATAATATTTAGCTCATCAAGGTCAAGAACTAATAAACGGGGTTCTAGAATTTTTTCCTGCCCAAAAAAAGGTCTATTAAATTACTGTCGATTTTTTTAAATAAAATGGAGATCACTTCTCTTGTACTATCTTCAAACCTAAAGTTCAAGTTATGTATAATAAATTTATGAGATCAGTCGACAAGTATGACCAAATGTTAAATTATTATTGTGCTGAACATAAAACGTTAAGGTGGTATTAAAAAGTAATCATCCACATCATTCAGGTTCAGTTAATAAATTATTTTTTTCTTTATAATTTAAATAGAGAAAGGATGACAAGTTTGTATGATTTTAGGTGTAATATGCTGGCCCACAGGTTCGCACGATGTAGTAAGGAGGCAAAAATAACACTGTTCAAAGCGTACTGCCAAACTTTTTATACGGCGAACCTGTGGACTAACTATACACAAAAATGTATTAACAAAATTAGGGTTCAATATAATAATGGCTTTAGAATACTGTTGGGACTGCCGCGGTTCTGCTCAGCGTCGGGTATGTTTGCAAATGAGCATACTGATGACTTTTATGCTATCATAAGAAAAAAGACATGGTCCTTGCTGAGCAGACTGCGATCGAGTGCCAACGGTATTCTAAAGATGCTTGCTGAGAAACACGATTCGCCGATACTAGAACACTTTATAAGGGTTCTAGTTCGGAAATAAATGTAAATTATTTTATAAGTACCTATCAACTAAAATTTACCTACTAATATAGTTTTTAAGATCGTTGTTACTAATAATTTGGGCCTTAGTTGCTCTGAATAAAGAATTTATTTATTTATTTAGATTACGAGTGATTGAATACTTATTACCTAATAAATCAGAGACCATTCCACCGTCGGTTTCGGGTAGGATTAATTTGCCAGCACATTTACCCAAAAGAGATGGCAAAACGATGAGAATTAATGATGAAGTATTGTTTGGCTGTCCGGACGCGTATTGCCAAACTGTATACTGACCCAGACCGGGGTTGCTCTGAGTTCGATCGCAGTTTGCCTTTTTAGTTGAAGAGCAAACTGTATACCTATTCAGAGCGTGTCTGAATCGAAATACATTTTGCTTTAAAATACTTGAGCAAAATACATACGAGTCCAGACGTCCATACTTTTCGGCGTCTGGTGTAGTATGTAATATGGCATCGATAATTTAGAGCAAAATGCATGCGAGTGCAGACATATCTTATCTCTTTTATTCCCGCGCGGCGCGCTATCATGCCTGCCTTGTCTTCTAAAACTTGCGCCGCTTGCGACCTTGACGCCTTTTTGTCAGTGTTCGTGACCTAATTAGCAATTACGCACGTGTCAAGGTTATTCTTTCACAAATAAAACAATTACTTGCCAATCGAGTGTTCAAACATGTGTGAAGTGAAGTTAAAAACATTCTTAGCGAAGCAGTGTATAGAATTTACGATTTTACAAAGCAATTATGTGAATAATGAGACATTTAACGCAAAAATTCAGTGCAAACTGCCATCACTGCAGAACGATTCGCCGCGCGAACAGTGCAAGCGTTTTGTTCAACAATTCTCCAAGTTTTCGAACACAAATTGGATTGTCAAGCGAAGTCCTACTGTGAAGCGATATGAATTCCGTAAACAGTATGGTTGTCAGCATTCATCATTCAATAAAAAACATGGTAAATCAAGAAATTTTCGATGCAAAGCTTCAGTAAACTTCCTATTTAAGAAAACTAACAGAAATACAATTAAAAACGACGCCTTTTTGAAACAAGGATTAAACACTATTATTGACATTTGTTTTAACCATTCGCATAAAATCCACGTTGCGTCTGCTTACAAATATTTACGATGCGATCCAGCCGTGCAAAGACAGTTCCATGAATACTTCGAGCAAGGTATGACCCCCACCATTGCGAAGAACTATCATGAGATGATCGTGTTAAATTCTGAAGGTAGTCAAACTGTCGCTAATGCTCAAAAAAATCCTACATATCGGCATATTAGATATTTATACGATAAATGGCGTAAAACAAATTTAGGTGGACGTTCAGATCGCGATGTTATTACCGTCTTGAAAAACCAATTGGCTTCCTTTACTGATAAAGGAATTCATGTACTGATTAAAGAAGATCCTATGGTGATCGTCATAATAACTCCAATTATGAAGAGATTATTTTTAAAAGGATTTTCCGATGAAATGGTGTACATAGATTCCAGCGGTTCCTGTGACCAGACATCAACGCGAGTGACATTCATATTTGCATCTCTAAAAATTGGTGCAGTTCCCATTGGTTGTGTTTTACACACCGCTGATACAGAAGCCAATTATACTCTTGCCTTTATGTCTGTTAAAGAAGCTTTAGAAAACGATTCAGCAAGAAAATTTCAACCACTTATTATAATGACCGACGACAGCGAAGCGGAACGTAATGCTCTAAAATGTGTTTTCCCTCAAGCGAATTTATTACTCTGTCACTTCCATATCTGTCAAGCAGTTTGGCGATGGCTATGGCTTTCTGAACATAAAGTTGCAAAAGAAAATAGAAAAGTTGTGATGAAAGCTTTCTTGAAAAGCTTATCTTAAAAGCTTTTCAAGAAAGCTTATCTTAAGCTTAAAAGCTTTCAGCATAAAGTACATCTTGATGTACTTTATGCTGAAAGTGAAGAATCGGCGTCCGAAAACTTTGCTAAATTGTTATCGAACCATATTGTTAAAGCAAATACTATGCTGACTGAATATTTTACCAATATATGGGCCAGACGAAAAGAATGGTGCCTGTGTTACAGAAATGACTTGATGACTAGAGGTAACAACACAAACAATTATGTGGAAGCCTCTATTCGAATATTCAAGGATGTAGTGTTGCAAAGGTCGAAGGTTTTCAACAGTTGCGCACTGGTAAAGTTTATGACGGAAAGTTTTGAGAACTACCACAAGTTACGTCTTTTAGATTTTGCACACTCCCGACGTGACAAAAATATGATTTACATGAAATATTTCAAAAAAGTAGAGGGACTCAACGAATACTACCAGATAAATGAAAACGAATACAAAGTGCAATCGGAAAAGGACCCTAAACAATCTTACACGGTATCTGTAGACATTGCATGTTGTGAATGCCCTGAAGGCTCCAGTGGAAGATACTGTAAACATTTGTGTTTCATGGAAAACAAACTAAATATTATTTTCAAAACATCACCACGTATAAAATCGCAAGATAGGAAAAGCTTTGCAGAACTGGCGTTAGGAAATGAAACACCATCAGGGGACTTCTATTCTAGCGTCGACTTAAACAGTGGTAACAATTCTTTCGAGGAGGTTGTAGCCAGCTCTTCAGTCCAACCCACACTAATGAATTCGTCTGACATCGTTATTATACCAGTAGAAAATTCTCAACAAAATGAGAGAAACATAAGAAAGGAAATAAATACAATGAAACAACAATGTGATCGCTTGGCTGATATACTACAAACTGACTCATCTCCCAGCAACTTAATGTTACTTAGAAAATTAAACAAAGTTTTAAGTGATATTGAAACCTCGGAACAAGCCAAAAACTTCTTTGCACAAAGAGTTAAATATTGTAGATCAAAAAAAAATTGGTGTTCAGCCAACTTCTATTGCAAGGAGAAAAGACAGAGGAATAACTAAAGGAAAAGGACGTATACAGAGTGGCAGAGACGTAACTAAAAAACGAAAACATAATTTATCAGAAAATATTAATAAAAATCAGCCGAATGCAAAGAAACATTGAAAAAGATTGATGGTTAATGTGGTAGTTGTAGTTGATTAATGATTACATTTACTTTAATTATGATTATACATGATTACACAAATTTATGTATTAAAGACACTTTATTTTTCAATATCGACCCCTTTCTGTGACCCCTTTAGTAAGAAATGTAGTAAAAGCCAAAATTCGATGTTACAATACAGGCAAAAAACAAAAATAGTAATTATGACATTTTTCTGTTCTTGATTCATTAATTTATTTGTTTGTTGTTGATTGAAGGAACCCTTTATTATTTTCAGTGAACATCGATTACAAATAGGTACAATTTATTGTGTCAGTCAGTACATCTTTCTTATGAAAAATTAATAAATACTGTCATTGGAAACACTTACATTTTTTTTTAACAGCCTGTACCTATAATTGTTACAGTTCAAATTTTTACAGTTCAAATTTTTCAAAATACTTACTCGTACAACGGGTTTTCTTTCGTTATAACCCAAAATAATTCACAATAGGTAGGGGAGACCGGGGCAAGAAGAAGCTCGAGGCAGGACGGGAAATCTGCTTGTGTGCGTGATTAGTTAATACACAGCACCATTCGTGCGATGTTCAGTCGCGTCACACGAGTCCGAGCGGTGGGTGCATGTCGCTACTGGTTTTGACTGTGTGGCGAGTAAAAACACTTTTTTGGAGGATTTTTACGAAGTTTACCGTTTTAAATCGATGTGCACCAAGGTAGGTATCAGGGCTATTGTAACATTTTACAACATACTTGTAGTATTGTTAAACTAACGAATTTTAATTGAATTTTCGCAGAATACTTTGTAGGTTAGAAATGTTGACACTTTTGCAAAAATATGTCCGTTGGGGCAAAATGATTGGGGCATAATGGGATATATCCCGTTTTGCCCCATATGTGTATTCTCTACCTAGAAAAAGTTATATGTTTTTTTTTCTTGTTTGCAGTTAAAATGGTACGAAATTATAAAAGAAAGACAGATCGGGCAACATGGGAAGAAGATGATATGAGAAGAGCCGTTAGAGCGGTGCTTTCTGAGACGATGGGATTCCTTCGAGCCTCGGCTACATATAACGTACCAAAATCGACCTTGGAACGACGAGTGAGAAAGGCTTGACTTGCTGAAGATGCTGACACTGATTCAGAGAATGACTATGGGAGAAAGAAACTAGGAAGCTACAAAACAGTTTTTAATAAAGAACAGGAAGAAGAATTATCAAGGTACATTAAATCAATGCAAGCGCGTCTTTTTGGATTAAGTGGCAAAGAGCTTCGAGTCTTAGCTTTTCAGTTGGCTGAGAGGAACCGTATTGAGAATCCATTCAACTCAGAAACTGGAATGGCTGGTGAAGACTGGCTCAGTGCATTTCTAAAAAGGCATCCTGATATATCATTTAGACAACCAGAGCCGACTTCTGCTGCGAGTGCTATGGGATTTAATAAAGTGGCAGTAAATGAGTTTTTCACATTGTTGGAAAATGTTATAGAAAAGCATGGCCTTACGCCTGACAGAATTTATAACGTCGATGAAACCGGCGTTAGTACGGTGCCAAAAAGTCACTCAAAGGTATTATCCCTAAAGGGTCAAAAGCAAGTTGGCTGCTTGTCATCTGCAGAAAGAGGACAATTAGTTACGGCTGAAATCTGTTTTAGCGCCGCTGGAACTTATATATCGCCAATGATGATCTTCGCTCGAAAACGAATGAAGAACGAATTAATGGATGATGCACCAACGGGGTTTTGGGGGACGTGTAGCAATAACGGTTGGATAACATCACAAATTTTCTTTGACTGGTTCAAAAAATTTGTAGAAATCGTAAACCCCACTGAAGAAAAACCAGTCTTGTTGCTGCTGGATGGTCACGCGTCACACACCAAAAATATAGACTTAATTGATTACGCTAGAGAGCACCATGTGATATTATTGTGTACGCCACCCCATTGCACACATAAATTGCAACCGCTAGATGTTGCATTTATGAAACCGCTAAGCATCTACTATAGTGCAGAAGTGAAAAAGTGGTTAAGAGACCATCCTGGACGCGTAGTTTCACCATATCAAGTGGCGAAGCTATTCGGGCAAGCATATTTACAAGCGGCGACTATGTTAACCGCTATAAACGGTTTCAGAAAATGTGGAATATGGCCACTTGACAGGAATGTTTTTACGGAAGCAGACTTTATAGCAGCTGAAACGACAAACACTGACACTTTGCCGTCACAAATTTTAAACGCAGAATCAATATCTCAAGTCCCAACCACTTCGACGTCAACTTCCTTACAGGCAAATCAACAAATATCGTCCATTAAAGCTCATAATGAGATTGCCCATGAATCTACATCTGCTTTAACATCAATCATAGAGTCTCTCCCCCCTGAAAATCTAAATAAGGGTTCCACATATCAGCCAATACATTCAACGCCAGTGATATCGGGAGGACCTGAAGATGAACCAACTATTCTAATACAAAAAGATGTTACTGCCAATCCTGCAGCTGCGGCACCAATGAGTACCGAGTTTTTGACTCAGCCTGCCACTTCTGCACACGGTATTAAAGAAAAGACCCCTGAAAGACCAATACAGCCCGCAAAAACTTCGTTTGCAGTGACACCAGAAAATATCATACCTATTCCCAAGGAAGTAAGAAGCGAAGAGAGAAAATCAAGAAAACGCGGTAAAACTGCAATACTTACAGCTTCTCCGTACAAGCAAGATCTCTTAAGCGATATAAATAAAAAACAAGAGAATATAAATAAAAGACAAGAAAATATAAATAAAAAGCAAGAAAAATTATTTAAAGAACAGGAGAAAATAAGTAAGGAACAAGAAAAACTCAATAAGGCGACTGACAAAGAGGAATCTATAAATAAAAAGACCGAAAAATACAGACCTGAAACAAAGAAGCCAGAAAAAAAGAATAAAAACAAAAGACGTAAAAAAGAAAGTGATACGGATACCAGTGGAGCTGAAGACAACGATGATAAAAAGAAAAGACCTGAAAAAAAGAAGCGTCAAAAAAAGAATGAAAACAAAAGACGTGGAAAAGAAAGTGACACGAATACTAGTGGACCTGAAACTGATGACGATGATAAAAAGACTGAAAAGAATAGACCTGGAATAAAGAAGCCGGGAAAAAAGGATAAAAACAAAAGACATAAAAAAGAAAGTGACACAGATACTAGTGGACTTGAAGACAATGACGATGAAAAGAAAAGCCCTGAAAAAAAGAAGCCGCAAAAAGAGAAGAAAAACAAAAGACGTAAAAAACAAAGAGACACAGATAGTACATCTGAAGACGATGTCCATGATTGTCCTTGCATATAATTATTGTGGGTACTTATATTCACAGTCCACTGAAGGATGGGTTATTTGTAGCGTGTGCTTTGGCTGGGCCCATAATTCCTGCGCAGGCGTAGACGATGACGATGAAGAGGCACATATATGTGAACGTTGCCAACCAGATTAAAAGTGTACTCATTATGCCCCATGGCGTTTCCCATTTTGCCCCGTTCACGGGGCAAGACGGGAATTTTGACATGTGCCATTTATTTCTCAATTGCCAAAAAAGTATGTGATTTAGCGCCAAAAAAGATTTTAATTATGTTAATTATAAATGTAAGTGTTGTTATACTTGAAAGAGATTTTTAATAAACAGTATTATTCTCATTATATGACGTTTTTTCTCTTAAGTATCCCATATTGCCCCGGTCTCCCCTATGTTTTAGGGAAAGTTGTTCAGTTTCACGGATAGGTATAACAACCACACACAACAACATAACAAAAATATACGGGAAATTATTAACCACATTGTATAGGTAGTTACAGATATTCGCATGTCACAGTTTGCTTTACATACAAGCGAGCAAAGTGCATACCTACTCAGATTGGTCTGAGCTCGTATATACTTTGCTCCAATTTTCAATGAGCGCGACGTAGTTCAGTACAGACTATGGGCGTCTGGGTCAGTATACAGTTTGGCAATACGCTGTCCGGACTGTCCAGGTTTTCCTGGATTATGCCTGGAATGCTTTAGAGTATTTCGCAAATACTGATCATTATGATAATTGATTTTAAGAATATAACGCGCCAATGCACAATGGAAGTACAAAAATTGCTCGTATTTTAATCATTTATTATTAATCTATAAACAGGTACAATTAATGATCACAATGATTAGTCAGTAACATGTAAAACAACAGCTTAATAATAATTAAAGTAAGTAATTAATAAATATCTATTATTTAGTATTAACGAAATCCTTAAATACCTAATTATAACAATCATTAAAACTTTCTATGTAACCTTTATGTACTCTAAACCTGTTGGAAGATTACTGTGTCATAATTAAGGCACAAAAACTGTCAGGAATTCACACGGACGGAGCCATCATCGTCCCCAACAAGCTCATTTCCAATTTAACCTTTTCAGGCAAATAATAGAAATATACAAGCAGTGTCCTCTATCTCAACCGTCAACTTCGCGTGGCATCCTTGACTCTTGCCGATTTTTAGAGCATTACTTTAGAGCATTTTCATACTAGAATACCAAACGGCAAAAGTCAGCGATGCAAAATGTGCGCAGCAAAACAAAACGGTCTGAAACTCGTTTTATGTGTCAAAAATGCAAAGTTTATTTGTGCGTAGATCCATGTGCTGCTGAATACCATAAATCTACAAAACAATCGATATCGTGATCCCTCGTCATTATTTTTGCTATAGGTCGGCGACTGCTTAGACGCGGTTGGCTTGACTCGACTGACAGTATTCGGCATTGAAGAGTGTTTGTAGCATCAAGCATGTGTGTTGACGGTGTGTACAATTAAGTGAACATATCACATTTTTTTAAGTTGAAATGGCGTCCAAGCGTATGTGGCCTTCAGAGCGCATTTTATCTGTTGTAAGTTGTGATATTATTACAAAATACTCATGTTTGTTTTTAATTTAAAGGAAATATTGAAGAGAGCCAGTCAATTTTAGCTACCGGTCACTACTTGGTCACTATATTGGAGTTTAAGGATTGGCTATCACCGGTCAACGATGATGCCACTAAAGCCTACTGCAAATATTGTAAGAGTAATATTATTGCAAAACTTTATTATTTAAAACAACATATTTCTACAAGTAAACATGTGAAGTGTGCTGAGCCCATGAAAAGTCAAACATAAATTATTATTATTATGTTTGTGTTCCTTGCTCACGGGCAATTAAATCCCGGACCTTTGAAAGACATGCGTGGGGCCGAAGCCAACACGTAGAGAGTAGAGACCCTATACACAGTTTTAATCTAAATGTAATGTGACACTAGCCGGCGACTCTCCCTGTCCGCACTATGGGAGTACGACCAAGGAGAGCCAGCGGCCAGTGTACGACTATTACAGAGAATGGACATTAGAAATGATACCGTGCTATGGGGGTGAGGTCCTAGTGGACTGGATAACTGGGACTATGGAATGACAATGGCATCTGCCGATACAACGTGGAAACATGTATCATAATATTGGCAGACGGTGACTTGCCAACTCATTGAAATGGGCCCCTCAAAATGATCGCACTCACGATGCACCGAGGCGGCAACATTAACAGAGCGGCTTGAGGCAGAAGAGATGTCGCTGGACTTTAAACGCCGATCATTTGCATCCTCAGGGGGTCCCATCACATCGCCCACTCGCCACTTACGCTTCACATCCTCCCTCCGAGCTCTCGCGACACCAGTCTGACCGGCTGTTAAGGCAAGGCAGAGGGTAGGGTCTGATTCTCCGTCAGTGTTCACTCTGGCCGGCCGTTGAAGGCGAGCCGGGGATGGAGAACAGGGGCTTACCTGGGGAGTGGGGACGCTAATCCCCAACAGCTCGCCACAAGCTGCACTGCGAGCTTGTTATTATTATTATAAGCCTAAACTGTCCCACTGCTGGGCAAAGGCCTTCCCCGAAGACTTCCATCTTTCTCTCTCCTGCGCCACCAATGACCAAACAAAAATTAACTTTTCGAAAATTCAAACCTTGATACCCATAAAGCGGAAGGCAATCTTGCACTTTTTATTTGCGAGCATACTGCAATTTTATAGGTGGATCACCTATCGGATTTGTGCAAAAAGACATTTTCTGACAGTAGAAGTACAGAGAACATGAAGTTACATAGAACAAAATGTAGCAATATTATAAATAAAGTCTTGGCACCGCACTTTGTCTCTGAATTGATAAAAGATGTGGGAGATGCAAAGATCAGCAAGAACGAATCTACAGACATATCAGTCACAAAAGTTTTCGGTATGTCAATTCGATACTATAGCCAGACCAAAAAAACAGATTATGTTATAATCTGTTTTTTGGTCTGGCTATTACATTCTTAGGTTTGGTTGAAATTGAGTACGGGGCAGATGGCTGAACTAACGCGCCTCGGCTAGAGACCTTGGTGCCCGGTCATGTCATCTATTGTGACCAATAATTACCAACTTCTAAACTCATCGAGGAACTCAATTCAAGGGGTTTTAAATACACCGGTACTATAATAAAAATTGAATTTCAGGATACCTGGGAAACGATCTAGAAAACGACAAAATATGTCTTTAACGTAAAAGTCGAGGAAGTCATGATGTCTTAGGGCGAGAGGATCAAGCCGCAATTACAAAGTGGTTTGATAACAAGCCCATTTGAATGCCCAAACAATAACGTTGCAGAAATCCATCGTGCACAAACAAACAACAGTAATTTGCATCAGTTGTAATATGCATTTGTGTTTGACCCCAAATCGCAATTATTTTGTCGACTTGTAGACAGGTCTCAATAAGGTTTATTTGTTAGCCAGTAGCCTTGTCTATCTTACTGTGATTATGAACCAGTAAATATTGTTAATTTTCTATATTGAAAACCGAGAAGGTACCCAATAATTGGATCGAATAACATTCAATTAAAATTTGGGCCACAGTCAAGGGCCACAAGTTTCAATAAGAAAAATTTCGGATATTTTTTCGAAATCTTAAAACTGTATATGAACGGCATCGCTTCGGCCCCTATTTACAATTTAGACGAATCTGGATTATCAACAGTACAACTAAGCAAGTTAGGCAAGTAACATCAGCTGAAAGAGGGACGATTGTAACGGGTTGCTGCGGTATTAATGCATTGGGTAACTTAATACCACATGTGATACCACACTTTTTTCATATTCCCACGGATCAATTTGCCTCTAAAAGATGCCCCTGTTGATTATGGAGCAGCACATCCTTCAGGGTGGATGACAGCTCCAATTTTTTTTAATATATGCACCATTTCGGAAAACACGCAAAACGAACGCCTTCCTCGCCAGTTCTTTTGCTGGTAGACAATCACGAGAGCCATATTTCAGTACCATTCTCGATTTTTGTATTTGCTTTGTTTTAATGACATTCCAACCGCACTGCACCCATAAACTGCAACCCCTAGACCTGACTGTCTATGGACCACTTAAAACTTATTATAACACTGCTGTTATAGCAGATTGGATAGTAAGCAATATTGCAATTGGACATATTATGTTCGAAGATCTTTTGTAACTTTGAGACTAATTAGTAATTACAATACCATAACTTTTCTTAGCAATAATTACTCGATATATTTGGAATAAAATTTTGATTATGATAAAAAATAACAGTATAATAAACACTTTCTTCAAATCGTCGATCGGTCTTCGATTCTAAGAGGAAAGATTTGTGTTTATAAAATTTTATTTAATAGGAGGAATTACAATAAACGTAATTGTCGTTTCTCTTATTTTACAGGTATGTCAATTTTTACAAATATTCTTGTGGGGGACCAGATCAGACCAGACCCGACCCATGCTTATATCGGCCCCGAAACCCAGCTTCTAGAACCTGCCAATAAACTTTTTAGTTTGGCAGGATATTACTGTAAACTGCTTTGATATTATTTTTGAATAAACGATTTTAAAAAATAACTTCCATGCCTCACCCCCGCTGATGGAATATTTATTTAAATTTTAACAAAATTACAATATTTATCAAAATATACACCTGGGGTGGTAAAACAGTAAAACCAACGGTTACAATAAACATTCCTACCGTTAAGAAAAGAAGTTCTGCTTAAAATGTTACTATATCAAGAGATAGAGTAACAAGAAATAACCCCATAAATGAAAACTCAAATTCAGATAATAACGAGATTTTAACAGAAAAAGTTTCTGATACCAGTATTATGCGTTTTGGAAATAACTAAAGTGAACCTGTAGATTTTACGAGCACAGCATGCAATCAAAATGACAAACCATCTGGAATACTATCGACGATCTCTGTGGCTCAGTGGTGAGCGCGTTGGTAGCTCAAGCCGGGGGCCGCGGGTTCGAATCCCGCCGACGTAAACGCGGGCGTAAACAACTTCTACATAAGTGTAGAAGTTGTTTACGCCCATCCACAATGGGGTTCCCATACAAACGTATTTTATCTGTTCTTGCAAATTATTGAGTTTATTACCTGAATACAAAAAATATCAGCTCATAACCTAATTTGTATTTTTGACACGCGAATTATTATACCGAGCAAAAGGGTACTCAAAGGAAAAAACAAACATTGTTGGACTACGTCAAAAGGAGAGCGGCGGTCAAGGACATCGGCGATAAATATTGTTCGTTCTGCCCGGGGTCCTACAAGGATGTGTAGGAATATCGTGGATCCAAAACTATGCTTTGATCTTTTCATCACTGCGGAAATTATCGATGAGATCGTTAAGTGGACAAATCACGAAATATCTAATAAATGGCGTGAAAACATGACCAGCGCAACGTTTTCTGACACATGTGTACAAGAAATCCGAGCTTTGCTTGGTGTTTTAGTATTTACAGCTGCGATGAAAGATAACCACCTTTCTTCTGAAGAGCTCTTTGACACCTCTTCTTCAGGGTCAAAATACGTAGCGGCTATGAGTCGAGATAGATTCGATTTTCTCATAAGATGTCTAAGGATGGACGATAAGACTTTGCGACCAGCTTTTCGTCAAGAAGATCCTTTCATACCGATTAGGAAAGTTTGGGAGCTTTTCATTACGCAGTGTAGAATAAATTATACGCCAGGAGAATACCTTACTATCGACGAACAATTACTTGGGTTTCGTGGTCGTTGCCCATTTCGTATGTACATACCGAACAAGCCAAATAAGTACGGTATAAAAATCCCTATGATGTGCGATGTTAGCTCAAATTATATGATCGACGCTATTCCATGCATAGGTAAGGCCACTAAAACAAATGGATTGCCACAAGGAGAATTCTACGTAAAAGAACTGTCTCGCAGTGTACATGGCTCTAACCGTAACATCACATGTGATAATTGGTTTACGTCCGTTCCCCTTGCTAAGTCTCTTCTCCTCCAACCTTACAATCTTACACTTCTGGGAACTATAAGATCGAATAAACGAGAGATACCAGAAGAGATAAAGAACACTCGCTCTCGACCTGTTGGCACGTCTATGTTTTGTTACGATGGCCCTTTGACCCTGGTGTCTTACAAACCAAAGCCTTCAAAAATGGTTTTTCTATTGTCTTCATGTGATGAGCCAGGGTTAATAAATGCATCCTCAGGAAAACCAGAAATGGTGATGTTCTACAACAAAACTAAAGGCGGCGTTGACAGCTTTGACCAAATGTGCTCCTCTATGTCCTGCTCACGTAAAACTAATCGAGGGCCTATGGCAATGTTTTATGGGATGTTGAATATGGCTTTTGTTAATTCTTACGTTATTTACCACCATAATATGACCGTCATGCAACAAAAGCCATTGAATCGTAGAGAGTTTATGAAAAAATTAAACACTCAACTCACAGAGCCCTGGATGAATAGCAGATTGCTCATTCCTACTCTTAAACGATCTGCCCGAGCCGCTATAGAAGCTACATTACCAAAATTGGCTAGAAATGCAAGAAATGCATCTGTGGCGAACACAAAAAAGATGTGTGTGTCGATTGCATTTAGTGTACCAATATAAGTCTCAAAGATATTTTTTTTATACTTTTATGTTATTTTTAAGTCGCAATAAGCAATACTTGTTATGATCTCACAAAGAGAAATTATATACTGTTAAAAGAAGACTGATATTTTTTGTTAATTTTTATTAAAGGTTTAAAAGTTTGTGTTATATTTTTCGTAAAATAAATAATTATAAAAATGTTTAGATTTTATTTACTTCTAATAAGTATGAACTGTATACTAAAGCAGGCTGGTCTTGAATAAAAAGCTTTTCAGGTGTCAGAGAAACCCTAAAAAAGTCGTGCGCTCGAGAAGCGCAAGAATATCTGTAACGTTACCCCCAACATGATTATCTTTCTAGGGTTAAGTATGTTTTAGCAAATATAATTAATGAAAAAAAATAATCAATTTTATTGTGTAAAAACCTAACCAAAAGAAATAAAATACAGATTTTCTACGAAATATCTGTGAAAAGTTTGTGACTGCAATGCAGAATAGGGAATGGGCCGTTTAACGGAGTTTTAATACAGCTGAAGCTACATGACGAATTTGGTCGCCAGCTCTCCGTCGATTATAGGTATCTGTAGGTACCTTGATTTAAGGTCTTTTTCTTTTTTTTTAAGAAAAATTCAACAGCTGCAGCTAGAAAACAAAAAAATATATAGGTTACGGATCAAACAAAATAATAATTTGTATTTTAAATCCAGACAAAAAACAACGTTCGAAAATAAAAACTACCGCCAAAAAAAAAGAAAATCAAAACTATTACTTGATTTTAAAAAATCGCAAAAGAGAACAAAGAAAATCGAAACACAACTAGTAATAAACGAGCCCGAGAGGCAGGTAAATTTTTGGTCAATGATTTCCTCCCGGGCGAAACTTTGTACAATGCATAAGAGACTATCCTGCATAAGCCGCCGTGCAGTCCGCCGGCTTATACAGGATAGTGAATGGTATTGCAGGCCTGCACGGCGGACTGCAATGCAGGACTGCAATGCAGGACTGCATTGCAGGATAGTGAATGGGGCCTTTTAAGGTCTAGGAGCTGTGTTGCGAGGAATGTGTTTTTGAGAACCGCCGCGCTGAGCGATGTCATGGCAAAATCATGTCAATGAAGCGATTCTATTGGTTTTCAAAAACACCTTCCTTGCAACATAGCTCAGCTCTGGTGGAAAGGCAGCATTAGTCCATATTTTTTTTAAGTTCTTAATATGGCCTAGCTACTGGAAATATTCTTAGTTCTGGCCGCCCATATTATTTTTTTTAGACCAGAATGCCTGATGTCCATTCTCGTTAAAAATATTAACAGGCCCTTAGTAGAAAGGATGGAGAGTAATAAATTATACTTTTGGTCTTAGAAAAACATCATATTTCCAAATTCTAATGGAGGTTTACAAGAATATTTGTATTTTACAGAATATTCAGGATGATAATAGGCCAGGCCCCTCGGGATATCATACGGCTGCTACGGAGGAAAATTATAGTGTAATAGGCTGAAACAGCAATATCACAATAAAATTTGTAATCAACACTCATTTGCTACGCACAATTTGGGGCCTGGCGAGCCGCACTATAAAATTTATTTTCCGCAGAGAATAAAACAAAATTTTACAGGTGTGTATACAGTAATATCCCTATTACTATTTTAACAGTTAGTGTCATAGCAAATAAAATTCAGTTCAGTGCAGGTAACAAAATATAGCTTCTCATTTATACAGCTGCTTTAAAATCTTCAACACGCATAAGCTTAGGCCTTAGAGCATAATTATTTCCTTTCGGGCTTATGCCAGGGAGGAAATAAAAATCTAATAGTAAGATAAAAATTAGAAGAAGATTATATTGTGGTTCCCCAATTGCAAATATCTTTCCTCTTTCAGACACGTTCAACAAAAGAACCGGTAAGCATTTAGAGATTAGAAAGTACTTTATAAATACTCTGCAGTAAAGCCTTTTTGTAGAACTATACAGGCTCGGGCTTAGGCAATCTCCTTCACTGCTTTTTCTCATCTGTGTCTTCTTACATACACCATACTATCATGACTAAAAGAAGCAATAATTTTTGTTTCATTATTGATTGTGTAAAATTTTTAGGTTCTTGATGGCCATGTATTACTTTGTAGTCAACACACTGCCAATAAAGTCGATAACGCACAAATTTTTAATACGTGGCCACACCCAAAATGAGGGCGACAGTGCCCATTCTATAATTGAAAAGTCAATCAAAAGGGCTAAGAAATCTGGTCCGATATATACGCCAGATCACTACGTACAGTTAATAAGAAACGCAAAAAAGACCGGAAAACCTTTTATTGTGCACGAACTTAATTATAGCGATTTCTTTGATCTGAAAGCACTGTCCGAAGAAATAGGGTTAAACACAGCAATTTTTTCAAAAAAATTATCAGAGGTCAAACTTATTCAGTTTACCAAAGCTGACTTTTATACGTATAAGATGCGTTACGACGAAGATTGGACTCAAGTCGATTGCAAAATCGTAAAAGGGCGATTTTCTAATAAGAGGAGTTCAATTTTGATGAATCAAATCACTTTGAAACCAGCATACACTTCGAAGATCAGTGTAGCTGAGCGAAAGAAGAAAGATTTGCTGCATTTGGTGGAAACTAACATAGTTCCCAAGTTCTACGAAGGATTTTTTAAGAGCCTACTTTAATTAAGTATATTTAAGTGAGGTTGACCTTAGTTCTATTTTAGTTAAAGGTATAGTGATTTAAAAGCAAGATCTCGTAATTAATTAGTACTATTTTTAAAAATGTGATTTAAAGACCAAAGTTACTATTAAAATAAATGAGCCATAAAAATATTGGTTTTAATGTTTCTATCCATAACTAGCTGCTGCCCGCGGCTTCGCACTCCCTTATCCAGGATAAAAAGGATAGCCTATGTTTGATTCCAGGTCTAGTACATAGCTAGCTACATCTATGCAATATTTCAGTTCAATCGGTTCAGTAGTATTGGCGTTAAAAAGGGACAAACATCTATCCATCTATCCATCTATCCATCCATTCATCCATGTATCCATTCTAATAACTTTCGCATTTATAATATTAGTGTGATAGTGTGACTAGACACATCTAGACTAGTGTCTAGACATGTGTCATAACTGACTAACAATCAAAATCTTAGCACAATAACGACGCAAATTACCGCGGCAATTTTTTTAATCGTATTTTTTGGTATTATTAACACTAATATTTGACACTTTATCCTATTCATTAACAAGCGTATGATCCAAATCATCATTTAATCAACAAAAATAATAAAGATCTTCTTCTTCTTCTTCTTAAAATATTTCCATGAAAACTTTAGAAACAAACTGACGTCTGTGCACTGTGTGAAGAGTTAAAAATCAAACTAAAAAATCCACATATTAATGATAATGCAAAAAGAGTATCGAGCGGATTTGGAGCTCCACAAAAGGCAAGCAAATAAGTTTTACAAAAAATGCAACAAGTGGAAAACATGTGCAAGAATGATCCAAAGGTGTACGGAATTGCATTTGACTTTATGCAAAACTTGCCCCTTCCGCATATTCCAGTTCAGGAGGTTTTTTATCTTCGCCAACTTTGGCTGTATGAGTTTTGCATATATGATCTAAAAACTGGTAAATCTGTTTTTTATTCTTATTGCGAAGGAGTCGCCAACAAAGGTCCCAATGAAGTGGGTACGTTTGTGCTGGATTATATAAAAAGGTATATTGGTAGTGATGCCAATGAACTGTACCTATTTTCAGATGGATGTGCTGGCCAGAATCGGAATCATGCCATGGTCCGTATTCTTTTATCTCTTGTGGCTGATCAAAACAACAATATAAGTAAAATAGAAAATTACATACCTAAAAGAGGTCATTCATTCCTTCTCAATGATAGAATGTTTGGGACAGCAAAGAGGCACATTAGAAAAAATGACAGGATTTATACGCCAGCTGAATATGAAAACCTTATAGCTGAGGCTAATGAAAAGTTTGAAATAGTAAGGCCCAAAACTGAAGATTATTATAAACATCAAAAAATGGTGGCCCAACCATTATAAGAAACTGGTGCTATCTGTAGATTCCTATGGCAGAGGAGTACCCAAAGATAAAAAGGTGACATTTTCTATTTCCAAGGTATCACATTTCACATTTTCCAAGCACACACCAGGTCTTGTGACAACACGTGAGTCCATAGACTGTTTAGTCAGTCATGATTTCCAGCTCTTGCAGAGGATGGGCACCAAGCCACCCTTACCAACAAGTAATACTCCTGCATATACTTGTAAAGTTCCAATAAATGAAAAAAAAATGACAGATTTAAGAAAACTTGAAAAATATATACCTGCGGAGTACCAACATTTCTATGCAGAGATATTTGCATGGCCTACAACTTCAGCAAACAATGAATATCAAGAAACTCAAGATGATTAAGTAACAGTTCTTCAGATTTGTATGTGCTGCAAGTCATTTTGAAAAGGGCATGAATCCAAACATTTAAATTAAAAAAAAAAAAAACTGTGTTTTTTTTATGTATCTTTTCAAATAATTATTACAAAAATATCTATGTCTTTTTAACCGACTTCCAAAAAAACGAGGAGGTTATATGTTCGGCTGTGGTTTTTTTTTAAATTTATGTTCAACGATTACACCGCCGTTTGTGAACCGATTTTCAAAATTTTTGTTTTGTTGTATTAGGTTTCACTCCAATTTGGTTCCATGTTCACAAAAGTGGTGACCTGATGATGGGATCCATGAGTAATCGAGGGAACTCCTCAAAATTCAAATGGAAACATATGCTTTTTTCGTTTCATATGAAGTATTCCAGGCATATGTTACCAAAAAGTAAGATTTTGCACCAGGATAAACCATGGTTCGAAGGTGGTGAACAGAGCTCCTTACTCCTTATTGATACATGTTTGGGGGTTTCGGCGTTGTTTTAAGAACTGAAAGCATATACTACTAAGCTAATTACATTAATCATCATCATCACCACCATTCCACCATACACCTTCACATTATATGGTATATTTGGTATATATATACAATAATTGGTAGGTATTTTTCATAATATTTTTAGATCAAAACGGATCACGGATGTCTTTAAACATTGTTCTGTAGAAAGTTAAGCTATTTTGGGACAAAATAAATAGTTATATTAACGTAGTTCTAAGTAGTTTAAGCATAATATTATATGAACAATAATCATAGTGAGCTAATGACTTTCCAGGAGTGTTGTGATAGAAAGAAAGTCACTGAACAGAACTTTAGAGCCTTTAGAGATAGGCGCATGAACATTAATTTTGTCATTGCTTGATTAACGCCAAGCTTATATTATACAGTGATACGAGTATATTCTTGAAGTTGCTTATGCAATTCTCTATTCCGAGAGGGCGCTAGGTATATTAATTTTATAGTTCTGATATCAGCAGTTCTAGATAACATAAGTATTAAATTACAAACTTATCAGGGAAATGTCATTGTGCTCGGAGACTTTAATTTAGGCTTCATTAACTGGACACTCGACACATACAACCCACCCCAATTGCAGCCCAGTTACTATAATAGCTCTCTCGGTTTTTCTCTAATAGATTTTATGTCCTTGAATGACTTCGCTCAATACAATAGTATTCAAAACCACAACGGGCGCGTACTGGATCTAGTCTTGTCCAACTTCAATAATACGAAAGTAACAAAATCTTCTGAACTGCTAAGCAAACTAGACCCCCATCACCCCCCAATAGAAATTGAATTAACATTTGACGGCTCGAACACCAAGTTTCTACGTAATAAATCCTTTGCTACCCACAACTTTAAAAAATGCGACTACAACCTTGTCAACACTGAGCTTAGTTCAATCAATTGGAGTAATGAATTGTTAGAATGCAATAACGTACGAGGGCTGCTATTTATGTATCCGGAACTGGCCACTTACAAGAACAATATTTAAAAAGTAATTACAACATTTGAAAATAGAACTCTTTGGTTGAAGAATACATTTTGTTTCATGTGACTGTCAATTATTTTTCCATTGTGGCGTCATTTTGAAAATTGCGTGTCTTCATTTGCCATGGATTTAACGCGTGAACATTTTCGTGCAATGATTTACTACGATTTTCGGCGTGAGCTAAATCAACAACAGTGCTTTATTCAACTCACCGCAACTTTAGGAGATGAAGCACCATCAAAAACCACTGTTTATCACTGGTACAGTGAGTTTAATCGTGGGCGGTCTATGCTCACGGATGAAAATAAAGGTCGCCCAAAAACAGCTGTTGTCCCACAAAATATAGATGCTGTGCGGGAACTAAAAATGCGTCCTTAGGCATAAGTATGACGAGCATACATAAGATATTAAACGAACATTTGGCTGTAAAAAAAATATGTTCGCGTTGGATTCCGCACAACTTGACAATCGATCAAAAACGGGCTCGTGTCGATTGGTGCAAAAAAATGATAAAAAAATACAACCGTGGTTCGTCAAAAGCCGTTTATAATATCTACACAGGTGATGAATCTTGGATCTATGCATATGACCCCGAAACTAAACAACAGTCAACGGTGTGGGTGTTCCAAGATGAGCCGAAACCAACAAAAGTTACTCGTGCAAAAAGTACTTTGAAGCAAATGGTCGCCTGTTTTTTTTGGAATTAATGGACATGTGGCTACAGTGCCATTAGAGAATCGTAAAACGGTTAATTCTGAATGGTATACGACCATTTGTTTACCAGAAGTCTTTGAAGAAATAAGAAAGGACAACCGACAACGCAGAATCATATTACATCACGACAATGCTAGCTGTCACACCTCAGCTGAAACAACTCAGTTTTTGGAGGGTCAAAAGATCGAATTGACTGGTCATCCGCCGTACAGCCCTGATTTGGCACCTAACGATTTCTTTTTATTTCCATACGCGAAGAACAAATTACGTGGTCAACGTTTTTCGAGCCGCGAAGAGGCTGTTGATGCGTTCAAAATGCACGTTTTGGAGATACCTCAATCAGAATGGAAAAAGTGCTATGAAAATTGGTTCCAGCGTATGCAAAAGTGTGTCGATCATCGCGGCGAATATTTTGAAAAGCAATAAAACCATATTAAATGATATATGTTTGTTTCTTTTTTTAATTCCGGATACATAAATAGCAGCCCTCGTAAATGATATGGTTACTTTATTCTACGAAAAGCTAAATAAAATAATTGAGACTTGCGTACCTAAATCCATACAAAAAAACAGAAAGTATCCTGTTTGGTTCTATCTAGAGTCGAGGCCGTATTAAAATCGTGCTACGCTAATTATATATCCAATACCGAAAATTCCATACATCGTGAGCCGAAAAAATTTTGGTCATATATTAAAGAGAGACGAACTTCCCTGTCTTCAATCCCTTCCGAAATGATTCTTGGCGATAGCGTGGCTAGATCAGGTAGAGATATAAGCAACTTATTTGCTGAACAATTCTCTACCCTATTTTCTAAACCAAATCCTAAGCATTGTATTAAGACACACATTGTACCTTACCCTCAAAACTCCCTCTCTTTTCTAAAAATATCAGAACGCGAAATCTCAAAAGCTCTAAGAAATATTGACTCAAGTAAAGGTGCCGGACCAGATGGTTCCCTCCTCTCTTTATAAAAATGACGTACAAAAACCTGACTCTACCCCTGAAAATAATATTTAACAAATCTATTGAAAGCTCTACATACAACACATAGGCTATATTTTACAACAGAAAACCATGTTAACAAAAACCATACTAATTAGTTTTAAGTTTAAAAGAGCGCAGCAGCGCCGCGTATTTTGACTAGCTCTGCCCTGCCTGCCTCTGGGCAGAGCTAGTCAATATAATAATAATCATTACCTAATGTAGACATAATATACAGAGTGTAACAAAAGAAAATTATAATACTCTAGACTCATTTTAATTATTATATTATCATTTTCTTTATCAGTTTAGAGTATTATGTGTCCCTTACATAGAGTTGAGGTATAAACATAAAGGAACTAAATTTTATAATGTTAAAGTTTATTGCAACAAACTCCATCAGTGAGTAACAAAAAAAATCCCACTTGAAGTATTAGTGGTTTAACAGGAATATGGTGCAGTAAGAGAAATAATCAATTTATTTACCTGCTAAGTATCCCATTGTCCTAGCAACTTTTTGACTTAGGACCTGTGTTGCATATTTTACTTTCATCTTTTGAAATTTATCAGGGCTGACGTGGCTTTCTGTCAATTTTTTCAATAATCTTGCACCTTTGTATGAAGGGTCTTCGTTATATAATTGTACAATATGTTCCCACTTTGCTACTTTTCTATGGTTGTCCATGGAGCATATTATATTTTTGTTTAAAAAATTGTTGCGAATTCCTTTTATGAGATGGGGGGGGGGGTCATAGAGAGGGATAACTTCAGCGTCGTCTATCTCAAAAATTTCTTGGCGGAGTATATCATTTCTTTGCAAATATTTTCTTTTAGTCCTTTCAATAAGAATATTAATAGCTTTCGAGTTTGTCGTACCTTGGTCGCAGACTGCAGCTAAAACTCTTAGACCCACTTTATGCAATTCTCTGATGATTTCTTTTATTAAGATTGAAAGCCCAACAGCACTTGTGGTTCCAGAACAGAAGGTGTAAGCTATTGGTTGCTTAAAATTTTTTAGAATTCCACGTATCATAAATACTAAAGGATGGTCTGCTAATTTTGTTTTTTTTGTTTTTCCGTCACAGACAAAGCCAGAAATTTCATCCTTTCTAGGATTGTATTGCAAGTTAGGGGAAATTGACATTTCGTCGAAGAGTAAGGTGCATAGCTTGTCATCTTTTTTCATTTTCTTTACTCTTCTCTTTAATTGCAAAAATATTTTTTTATTGATACCTGGCTTTAAATAAGCCTTCGAAATTAGTTTGCTCAAGGTCATGGTGGATGGCAAGACAAAGTGTTCTTGAAGCCATTTATAAGCTCTAGGGCTGCGTTTGTACAAGCTTAATGCCATAATTTTTTCTGATTCTGAAAATCTATACCCCTTCTTCTTCTTGCCTACTTCTCGAAATTGCATAAGAGTGAATATAGCTGCTAAGTTTTTAAACTTTCCCAGTGCTTTTAGGAAAGTTTTGTTTTCGGACAAATTCATTGCCTTTTTTAATCTTAAAGCATATTTCTTGTTCTTAATATCCAACTTCTTTACAGCCTTTAATAATGCTCTTGTTTTCACAAGCTTGTTTTGCTGGACTGTGGCTGCAGGCAAAGGTTCACCTGCAATTTCATATTTTGTTAAAATTTAAGCGGGGTTAGGAAATATTAGTACAATATTTTATAGTCCTAGCAATTCCCCTAGGTATAGCATAGTGCACAGGACAACAAAAAACAACTACTCAAAGTAAAACATAATACATATAAGTACATAGTATCAACCTAATACAGAAACATAGTTTTTAAAATTTATAAAAATAATAATTGTTACCTCTTGAAGTAGACGGCATAGCAGGTTGCATTGTTACATTTTCCAATGTGTTAGTTATTTCAATCAGTGGACCTCTAACATTTTGTGGACCTGTAATTAATGAAAATAAATTATACTAAACTTAAGTACTCGTAACTCCCCAACGTAAGATTAGATGAGATTTGACTCAACCCCCTCCCCCTCTTAAACACCTCACGTAATTTGTGGACACCCCTAATAAATTTTATATACAACGTAACATAGTCCAAATAAAGTAAATTATTATAGAGTCCCTAAAACTAAAAGGTTTATGCTAAATATCCTACCCTGTGTATAAAAACTAGGCCTTTGCATCCGTTGTGGATGACTTATACAACCACTCCTCAAATACTGTAGTGCCTGGGACAAGATTTTGAAATGACCATATGGTTGCCCAAGCACATACGACATTCTCGCAACATAGTCGGCCTAGTCCAGAGGAAAGAACTGGGATAGAATATAGATAGAATATGTGTACTGGGATAGATAGAATATGTCTGGGACCAACTATGTATGTAAACCTGGGACAACAGGTTTCCTCACATTGTTTGCCTTCACCATATGAGCGTCGGTCTTATGTACAAGATTAAAAAATTCTTTTCAATTCAATTTCTTTATTTGCAAAATATGAGTTAGTAAAGATGATAATAGAGTTGACAATGGTACCATCACATTTGCCCAATTGAGCATGCAAATGTTTAGCTTATAAACTATGTCTCTTAATGTCTCATTGGTACACGCCTCCACCCGGGATTGAACCTGCGCCCTCTAGGAGTGCGAACCAAAAGTCTACCCATTAGGCCACGGACGCTCCCTGTATATAATAATAATTATTAACATAATTGTTACCTCTTAAAGTAGACGGCATAGCAGGTTGCATTGAAACATTTTCAAGTGGACCTTCAATATTTGCTGGACCTGTAATAACATAAAAATATATTATTATTTATTACTAGCTGTACCGATGAACTTCGTATCACTTTAAAACCTTCCCTGGACTTCTACGAATATTTAAGACTAAAATCAGCCCAATCCGTTCGGCCGTTTTCGAGTTTTAGCGCGACTAACACATTTGAAAATCCATTTTTATATATTAGACTTGCTGTCCCGGTGAACTTCGTGTCACTTTAAAACCTTCCCTGGACTTCTACGAATATTTTAAGACTAAAATCAGCCCAATCCATTCAGCCATTTTCGAGTTTTAGCGCGACTAACACGTTTGATAATCCATTTTTATATATAAGATTAATGATTTTGGTTATTCATTAGGTTAGATTAACATCAACACAGCAACAATATTGTTAAATATATAATAATAATAAAATAATAATATCTATGGATGCTTCACACCACGTCAGTCTGGCCCCGTGATAAGTACCTGAAGGAATTGTGTTACAGGTACCAGACATCAGAAATACATTTAATACTTTTATACTATACATATTATATTTAAGATTTTTATAATATGATACACATAATATTTAATACACATCCATGGAACATAGATCTTTTTGTTCTGTCGGAGGGATTTTAACCCGTGACCCCCAGTTTGCGCTAACAACGCCAACTGAGTCACAGAGGTCGTCATAAAATAGTATTCAAGTATATTCTGCTTATTCTCTTTTAAATTATATTTATTTCTGACCTGTTAGAAATAAAGTCGGAATTGCTCCAGGACTCAATCTCCTACTCCAAGTCAAAAATTTCTCTTCAAAATGGACATGGCATATTTTGCGGTTTTTATATACAAATTGGGGATCTACAGATGATGAATTAATTCCAACAGCTTGAGTCAATATGTGGTAGCGCTCCATTTCTTTGTTAGGGTTTGGAAATGAATGCAAGATAGTATCATCTTTGCCTAAAAAATAGAGAAATGAAAACTTTACTTATAATAAATTTATGCAAGTAAAATTGTACAGGTGATACTTGCAAGATTGCTAAAATTTAGCCAGAAATTTGTATAAAGAGGCCACACTCCCCAGTTTTAAAAAATGTTCATATTATGCCACCTCTTCACATAGGCAAGCACATTCCCCAACGCACTGGCGCTGCTCTTGCCAATGCGCTTGTGAGTAATCCTCACACTTGCGACAGTTAGTGTCCTTTGATGCTACCGACACCGCAAGGCAGGCTCGCAAGCGCCCCGGCCAATGTTTAAATACCTACTGCCAATGTGCCAACGCCCATTCTACACATTGGGCCAGTGACTGGGTCAGCGCGCTCGCCAACACGCTTGTCTATGAGGAATGTCAGCATCATTTTAACCCATCAACCCCCAAGCAACACCCAGGTGCCGCATAACAATAAAAAATCTAGTGTGTCTGCGATTCCCATGGATTTTTCCGATTTGCAAGTACAATACTAATAAAATGTAAAATCAGACAGTAGAATTTATATATTATACAGTAATTGTTTGTACTGTTGGTTCTTGGTGAAAATTGATTTTATACACAAATAAAACACAATATTACATGCACTTTTTCCACTATCCTTTAGCCCTTTAACCCTTAAAGGCTACAATGATTTCGTGTACTATTATGACTACAACGGGTGTAAAAACACCCGGTTCTTAAAATTGGAAAATTATGACTTAATCAAAATCTTAACATTGCAAAAATGGGCTCAAAATGTTATTTGGACTTTTAACCCTTAAACAATATGCATAAAAACCTCATATTTATTATAAAAATACCTTCTATCATGACAATTAAGCAGAATCCTGAAAACTGAAGAAATATTACTACCTGTATGAAAAATCTTCTATATTGTATACAAAAGTGTTTTAATTTATTGATGTCTTATTATTTTTTATAATCATAGAACAGACAATAATAAGGTGCACAAAAATATTTATGAACTTATAAAAAAAATCTCTTCTTTTGTAATTGAAATTTCCATAAAATTTGTATAGTAAAAGATTTGTATGTCACGAAATAAATTATCCATAAGGCAAAAAAATACAATTTTATGTCATAATAACGTAAACAAAATCGAAATAAGCTTAGAAAGTTCAGCTTGACAGCCTTTTTTGGCGACAATACTTTATGCATCACTTAGTGAATGACTTTTGCCTGTGGTCCAATTTATCAGACTTGTCGATGTCCAAAGTAGTTTTTGAGACAGCCTATGATCTTAAATGAAACAAAACAACGATTTTCTACACAATGAGCTAATAATAAAACTAGGCATCAAAATAAACATTTTACTTTCGACAAATTTTAATACCTCACTATGACTACAACCTTCGTATATCAAAATCTGCGTGTGCCAGTCAGTTTTTCTGGCGTATTCGGAGGCTACTTAGATTTTAGAAGAATACACGAAATCACGAAGCGATCAGTTCGCGCATAAAAAAATTATAGCCAAAAGATTTTGTGACCCAGGTGTAAAAACACCGTTGTAGCCTTTAAGGGTTAATGAATATATTATGTAATTAATGAATTACAATTTATTTAAAACTTATTCTTTACTACTAGTTATTTAAAAGTACCAACGTTAAGTACACTGATGATGATTTATTTCGAAACCGGTCGTGTTTAAATTGTAATTAATGAATATAGTGTAAAAAGGCACGTAATATTGTGTTTTATTTGTGTAAGAGTAGAATTTATCACATAGTAGATGCAAAGCCAAAGACCGGCATTGTCTGGCTTTTCTAGAGTCATGGCCCCTTTATAATCATTGTATATCTGAACAGCTCAGTTGATCTTAAGGTTCACTGATATGAAAATATGTAAAATAACATTACGGTATAAGACAAAAACTTGTTGTAAAGATTCAAAGGTGGTTATTTATGATTTTATGGATATTTTAATCTTTTAAAATATTTCAGTTTACTTACGTGTTTTACCGCATGTAGGCACACAGCAAGATCGATCTGAACCACCCATATTCCAAATCAACAAGTACCAAATCGCGAAGCAACTCAGAATCCAGGTAAACGAGCACAAGTTCAACGTATAGGCAGTCTTCGGAGTCCAGGGAGCGTGAATAGGTTAAACGTATAAGCAATCTTCTGAGTCCGGGGAGCAAGCGTAAGTCAACGTATGGGCAATCTTCGGAGTCCGGGATGTAAGCAGTTGTTGAAAAAATAAAAATTATCACCAAAAGAGCACATTCACAATCTACAACAAGAGATGGAATAACAACAAGATGGCGGATGGAAAACAAACAATTTTGACATATTTCAGTTTGACATCTCGATTTGGCATCTGACAGATGAACGTAAAAGCACCATCTACTGCTATGAGTGCGAAGCTTTTCGTCGCCTTAAACTCCCATACAAAAAAGATTGTTCGAACATTTACGCCCCGTCCGCGCGCGAATTTCATACCGACGTCGTCTCTCTGCCGCTCGACGCCGCGCCGCCGCGAGTAGTTGTGCCGCCATTTTGTGAAGATGTTATGCAGCTCTGCAAACGCCATGAAGACTGTAGCTACGCTGCGAAGATTCCTCTCTTGATGTAGGCACGATGTGAAGACGCGTAGTGAAGTGTTGCGAAGAATCCTTATAGAAAAAGTCCTTATCAGGGCTACTTCATGTCTGGTGTTTCTCTCGTCATTTCGAACGTACGTTCTTTGCAGAACGATTTTCTTCTGTGTTTCAATCTTCCATGACGAACGTATACAAAGACGGCGGGCGCTTCTTTCGGAGCGTGTTGTTTTCTTTGTTTCAATCGACGAACGAACGTGTAGGTACTTTGTAGGTACTGCTACAGTGCTCCCCCTCAAGCGAAGCGCACCGGCAGTCTGACGGCACGGCCCGTTCTTGTTGTCTTCTGTGCTGGACTTGCTGGTGTCTTCTGCTTGATCGGTGATGCACTTGGTAAGGTTGTGAGGTAATAGGTAAAGGTAATGAGGTAACGGGTAAAGGTAATGAGGTATTTTGAGGTAAATTATTGGTATGTGAAGGTAAGGTAACAGGTACATTGGTATTAGGTAAGTTGGTAATTACCGGTGACTGTTGTACATTGCTCGTTGACTCGCCGAGGTAATCTTCACTTAGTATGTAGGCGGGTTTTAAACGATCGATGGATACTATTGCTGTGCGATCGGGTAGTTGTATCACGTAGTATTTTTCTTCTCGTCGAAGAACTTTGTACGGCCCATCATACGGACTTTGAAGTGGTTTTCGAACGGCGTCTATTCGTAGAAATACGTATTTGCACGTAAGTAGATCACGATGTATGAAGATGTTGCGTTGATTACCGTGGCGATGTACATTGTTTTTCGGCTTGAGAGAATCGATGTTTTTTCTGAGTTGCTCGATGTAGGTATGATCTAGGCTCGATGATGATGTTGTTTCGAAGAAGTCGGCCGGTAAGCGTAGGTTACGGCCGTAGGTTAATTCGGCGGCGCTGACTCCGGTGTCCTCTCGTATTGCGGCGCGTAGTCCGAGTAAAACTGTAGGTAGCTCGTCGATCCACGATGTATTACTATTGATGAGTCTTGTTTTCAGTGAATTTTTGAGACTTCGATGCCAGCGTTCAATCATCCCGTTTGATTGCGGGTGATACGGCGTTGTACGGGTTTTATCGATTCCCATACAACGTGTTAAGTTGACGAACAGCTGACTCTCGAAATGGCGTCCTTGATCGGTTGTTATTGTAGTAGGACACCCGAATCTTGCTATCCATTGTTCGTAGAATACTCTTGCGACGGTTTCGGCGGTGATCTCGGTGAGCGGTACAGCTTCAGGCCATTTTGTCGAGCGATCGATCATAGTAAGTAGGTATCTATGACCACTCGCTGTTGTACTTAGCGGTCCGATTATGTCGATGTGCGTATGTTGAAATCTATCGACTTGTGGAAATGTCGACACGGCGCTCGGTGTATGTCGTTGTATTTTGCTTCGCTGACATTGTATGCAGGTTTTCGTCCATTCACTAATGTCGGAGTTCATTGACGGCCAGAAGAATTTTTGCGCGATTAGTTTTCTTGATGCTTTTGTTCCAGGATGACTTATGTTGTGAATAGAGTCGAAAATGGCGCGTCGAAAGTCTTGCGGAATGTACGGGCGAACGTATTTTGTTGATGTTTCGCATACAATCTTGATATCGGAGTTAGGTAGCGTTGTTGTTTTGAAGCTTAAGTTTTCTTGACCGTACAGTGTAGGTAGCATGCTATCTCGCTCTTGCGCGCGAGCTAACTCTTCGTAGTTTACAGCTGACGGCGTGTTGATTGTTTCTATGCGGCTGAATGTGTCTGCGACGATATTATCTTTTCCGCTGATATGACGAATGTCGTGCGTGAACTCGGAGATGAAAAGTAGTTGCCGAGTTCTTCTTGGAGTTTCCGATGTCGATGTTTTCTTCTGTAGGGCGAATGTCAATGGCTTGTGGTCGGTGAATATAATGAGTTCTCGGCCTTCGAATATTTTTCTGAAGTATTTTACTGACATGTAGATAGCTTGAAGTTCGCGATCGTAGGTGCTGTACTTCGTTTGCGCTGTAGTAAATTTCTTCGAGAAGTAGCCGAGTGGTTGCCATTTGTTATTGTAGTATTGTTGTATTACGGCTCCCGCTGCGGTGTCCGAGGCGTCGGAGAAAATAGCGATCGGTGCTTTGTGATTCGGGTGGGCAAGCAAAACAGCGTTTTTAATGCTATTTTTGCAAGCCGTGAATGCTTCTTTTGATGTCTCGTTCCATTCGATCGGTGTCTTGTCTCGCTTTTTCGCATTGTGTAGGTATGCGTGTAGCGGGGCTTGAATTGTGGCGGCGTTCAGAATGCTGTCTCGGTAGAAGTTTAGCATGCCGAGGAAACGACGTAGTTCTACGTTCTTCGGTAATGGGAATTCTTCTATGGCTTGTAATTTATCTTGTGGTGGCTTGATTCCGTCGCTGTTTACGCTGAAGCCGAGGAATTTAACTTCTTGCTTGCCGAGTACACATTTAGCTGGGTTTATCGTGATTCCGTTTTCTTCTAGACGTTGAAGAACACACCGGAGATGTTGGCGATGTTCTTCTTCGCTGCTGGATGCTATTAACAAGTCGTCGGTGAAGGAAAACACGAAATCGTATCCTTGCAGTATTTCGTGTATGAAACGTTGAAATGTCTGGCCTGCGTTTCTAAGGCCGGGACACATTCTCGGGAACTCGAATAATCCGAATGGTGTGATGATAGCTGTCTTCTCTATATCTTCTTTATGGACTGGTAATTGTTGGAAGGCTCGGTTCAAGTCGATCGTCGAGAAGATAGTTTTTCCGGCGAGTTGGGAAGTGAAATCTCGAAGTCGTGGTACAGGGTAGCGGTCGGGCTTCGTTACTGCGTTGAGTCGTCGGTAGTCGCCGCACACCCTTATGTCGCCGTTCTTTTTCGGTACGACGTGAAGCGGAGAAGACCAGGCGCTCTTGCTGGGCCGACAGAGACCTTGTTGCATCATATTTTCAAATTCTTTCTTGACTTGATTGTAGCGATGTGTGTCAGGTGGCCCAGACGTTTCGATGAAATGTTCGACACTGTGTTTTGGCGTGATGTTCATCGCTGTCAATCTCGTGATGCCCGTGAGTAGGTACTGCTACAGGTAAAAACTGTGAAACTCGCGATAGATTTTCGTGTTGATCGAAAAACCATACAAAACGCGTAAGACGGTTGGAGAGTAGTGTTTTGTGTCGAACTCGAACTCGAACTCGAATTCAATTTGAAACTTGATCGAAACTTGATCGAAACTTTATCGAAACTTGATCGAAACTTTATCGAAACTTGATCGAAACTTGATCGAAACTTGATCGAAACTTGATCGAAACTTGATCGAAATTTGATCGAAACTTTATCGAAACTTTATCGAAACTTGACCGAAACTTGACCGAAACTTGATCGAAACTTGATCGAAACTTGATCGAAACTTGATCGAAACTTGATCGAAACTTGATCGAAACTTAATCGAAACTTGATCGAAACTTGATCGAAACTTGATCAAAACCTTGATCGAAACTTGATAAAAATTTGATCGAAACCTTGATCGAAACCTTGATCGAAACTTGATCGAAACAACTTGATTGACGATTTTTTAAAAATCGATTTTCATAAATAATGGGTTAAAAAATGCACAACGTTAATAATCAAGTTTTCACTTCTGCCGGCACTCCCGGAGGGCAACCAGTCTTTTTTTTTAAATATTACCACCCGTCCGTCGATCGCGTCGTCGCGTCGCGACGAACGGTCTCTGTCGCAAGTTGCAAGTTGCAACTCGCACGCACCGTTCCGGCATGGCAACCGTTCACGCATTTTTAACCAGTTTATCAGTAGGCGCTAAACTAGTTTACACGTTCTTTACTAATAGTTTAATAAAACGGTTATTTCATTCAACGGCCATCTCTACCATCCATAGATAAAAATAATATAGTCTTGAACAATCATGAATCAGCCCACAGATGACAGAACAATAAAAACAGCATCCATTCGAGTTTCGACCAAGTTTCGACCTACCTTGCCTACGGGGCAGTTCGATGTCGAAAACTCTATATTTTGTCATGTTTGCTCTAGAGTCTAGCCCCTAGGCCCTAGCTCAGCTATCCAGTATCCTCAACCCGCGGCCCACGTAAAGTTAAACGATTTTGAAATGCATGCCCACCGGGCACCGGTAACTTAGTCGCGACTCGCGGCTCCCCCTCAATTTTTTCAAAATTTTAAGATATTTCTTCCACATTCGTTATAATATAATGTATTATAATAACAATCTTATTTCAATAAAAAAAATATTTATATACAATCTTTATTAATTCATCAAGCCCCAAGCGGCCACATCCGGCCGTGATAACAATGAAAAAGCTATTGTGTCTCGTTTTGCCACGACTGATGGGTTTAATCGATTATTATATTAATTTAACTTTCATCGTATGATGGAAGACCAAAGCTTTCTGGTTTAAATTGCTCAATAGAATTTAATATAAGTGTGGCTTCTGGTACCAATTTGTGGTCTAATCTTGGATCGGGAACCATCACTACTTGCATACCAGCACTGCGCGCAGCTTTCACTCCATTTATGGAATCTTCAAATACTAAACACTGTAAGAATTAAACGTTAATTAAGAATTAAATACTTCTAATAAAAAATAAAAATTTACACCACTATTTAAAACTACACTGCGGTCCATACAATCTTTTGTCTTTATCTTTCGTGCGACTTCTCGAATGTATTAAAAAAGGACAAATGAAAGTTAACTCCTAAAAATTTGTACAGAGACATATAATTATTCTTTTTATATCAAATATCGCATCGCCTTTAGTCGCCGGTTAGACGATCAAATTTTCGTCAATCTTTACCGGATTGATGGATCAGATTGATGAAAATTTGACAGTGTAATCGGCGACTTACACCAAATCGCATCGCGTAATGAGAAAAGGCCCTAACTGCTAAATATACTGTCTTATAACGGAAGTAAAATACCTTTTCTGGTGATGGGTGGTCAGGAAATTTGGCTGCGGCAACTAAAAAAATATCCGGATATGGTTTTCCTCTTTTTACATCCGGATCTGAAGATCCCCATGTTTTGTAAGCGAATAAATCGAATATATCCTTATGATGGACAACTTTCATGTTGTATGACTCAATGCTGCTACTGGTTGCCAGTCCGATAGGTATTTTATGTTTATGAAGATGACGTAGAAGCTTTTCAACTCCTTAAAATTATCAACAATACAAACATACTATCATAAATATAATTTGTTATTTATTTGGACAAACATAATCTTCTCTTTTTTTTCTACGTTCATACTTAAGGCGGACGGAGTCCCACCATCTGTGGCGGGGCAAGACCTAAATTTTATGGGCAAGTTATATCTTGCGAGGCCCCCTAAAATATATTATGCGAGCCCCCCACATTGGATGACGCTATAGAACGGATTTATTGAGAGAAATAATTTTTTGATAAGTACTTAAAGTTTTATTTATAAAACTTTGTATTTATGAATATTTTTTGTATCACGTACAACTCGTAAAACCTTTAAAAAAACCTAGTGGTCCAAGGGGCGCGAGGCCCCTAGGACCGCGAGGCCGTGGGCGGTCGCCCACACCGCCCACGCCTTGCACCGCCTCTGCCCACCATACACAAAACTGTGTCCTTCAGAGTCGGCCAGCTGAGTGCTGACTGCATGTACACGGTCCGCACGCATATATTATTACGCTAGTCCATAATTCTATTTTAGAGGAAAGTGACACGAAGTTCACCGGGTCATCTAATATTGTATCTACGTCCAAAGAAATCTTATTCTAACTCTAGTATATTCCTGGGAAAATTGATTAACAATAGTAGGAAAATTTATAATTTTGGAATATAGAAAATATTCAAGTTTTACTTTGCCATACATTATGAGTTAGCGCACTTACCAGGCATTAGTTCTGATTGCGGAAATAACTCTTCAAACAATTTTCTAGTCTCCTTTAAAAAGTCCTCAACGGTCAACGGTAGTTGAAGGGCATCTATTATAGACTGGGCAAACTCTTTGCTCTGTTGACCCATTATTTTAGATTTTAATTCGAAAGTAAATTCCTTGCCGTAACGTGAAACCACCCTTTGAAATACTACAGTATACAGATCTTCAGTATCTAAAAAAAATACTTTATGGTTTTTATTGTTCTGTGATAAATAATAGGTGCAGTAGGTACAGTTTACCAAAGATTTTGGTTTTACAATATAACGCGACATAGATATCGGATTAAAAAATGATTAAAAACATTATTAAAAATTGTATTAAGCGACATCAAATATCATCCTTCGATCGGAGATTCTCGGAAATGCCATTGTGTTCTATTGTTGTCGCGATCACCGGTGCTCGTACGGGGCTTGATAGTTGATGGGTTGGTTGATCTATTGGATGGGTCAATGATTAAAATCAGTTCGACAAGGCTGTTTATGAACGTGGCGAGAAAAGGAACTAACGCTTCTATCATTGAGATAATATACGCTTCTATCATACAAAAAGTAAAAACGTAATTTTTGACAGTTCTCCTTTACCAGCAGCGCCCTTGGCCCATAGACATCATTGACATATTCATAAAAAGCCTTGTCGAACTGTATTACAAGTTCGACAAGGCTTTAAATCAGTGGTCCCCAACCTTTTTTTCATGCGGGCCACAAACATGTCTTGGTCTTGGTGTCGCGGGCCGCAACAAAAATTTTTTAGGGTTAAAAAATAACATTCTTCAAAATTAACGATTTTAAAGTGAAAAAAATTTAACGACTATCACGTAGACTTTACGTTATTTTGCTGGTGGGCGTGAATTTCAAATTTTTTTAACATCACGCGGGCCACAAATAAAGTCCCGGCGGGCCGCGGGTTGAGGATAACGGCTTTAAATGAATGTGGCGAGAAAAGGAAGTAGGTAACGTGGGACACCTTACGGTGCGTCCACATTTGTATCATTTGCGCGATCAGATCTCCGATCAGATCTCCGTCGCGTATCATCGAAGCGTGTCAAAATGATACGCGTATCATGATACGCCCCGATCGCTATTAACCGCGTACGGCGTATCTGATACGTGTCGTATCAAATACGTGCATGATCGGCAGAATGATCTGATAGGCGTCCACACTATGATACTACTATACGCATACTTGATACGGCGCGATGATCGCGACGGAGATCTGATCGCGCAAATGATACAAATGTGGACGAGCCTTTAAGTACCCCGCAAACGATCAAATTTGTTTGACAAACATGTTTGATGTAATTTACGTTTTCATCAAACAGCAGCGCAGATGATCAAACGTGCATCAGACAAGTTTGTCAAACAATTAGCTACCTCTGTGATTGGTCCAAATTTTGACAGCCTACCTATCACAGAGCCTGAACCGTGTCTTGAGACCGAGATGCATCTTGAGTACTGACCAAAACTACGGGCCCTAGAATCGGTTTGAGATCATGAGATCTTGTTTGAAAAATACTTCACGTTCAAACAAGTTTGTCAAAGGCTACGCAAATCCAAATTTTCTTCAAACAGGTCAAACAAAGCTATACACTATCAAACTGTTTGACAAACAAGTAAAATTTGACAAACAATTTGATCGTTTGCGGGGTACTTAACGCTTCTATCATACAAAAACGTCATTTTTGACATGTGTTTGACAGTTCTCCTTTAAGGTACAATTCCGTGCATCGCGACAGTCGTAAGCCGCGCGCGGCCGACGACTGTCGTCGGCCGCTCGCGACAATATTGTATGAAAATGTATGGCACCGCTTCCGAGGCCCACGACAGACGTGCGCGGCCGACCACTGTCGTAAGCCGCGCGCGGCCGGGTCATAACTTTGACACGGTCGCGCGGGGCCTACGACAGACCCGCGCGACCGACGACAGTCGTAGGCCCCGCGCGGTCGTCAAGACACGGCCGCGCGCGGCTTACGACAGTCGTCGGCCGCGCGCGTCTGTCGCGGGCCTCGGAAACGGTGCCATACATTTTCATACAATGACTATTGTCGCGATGCACGGAATTGTACCTTTAGCGTATTATTTTCACGAATCATCCCAATTAATATTTAATATCCAGAAACGTGCTATTTTGTGTTCCCTCCAAAACTCCATCGAAAGTTTCAGTAAAGCGTCTACCACTTTACTGAATCGACCGACTTGACTCCTGTGACTGTATTGACTTTTACTTAGACTTTGACTAGACTTTAGACCTGACGATACATGAAAACGATGATGAAAATTATAATAGGAAGAATATGGTTTTCCCGCCATATTCCTTACCTTTTTACCTTGTCTGTGGCACAACATACACATCCTTTGTGTCAAGTTGCCAAAAAAGAAGAAAAAAAAAATGCTGAGTTTTGGCGGGCATGTGAAAGAGTGCTGTTGTGTTTTTGTATTATTTTCCTAAAATTGTGTTAGCTGGGTTTTTAATGTGTAATATTGGTAGAATAATAACCATTAGATATTCGTGTTCATGCACAAGTGTAGGAAAGTGATGTAATATCCCGAAACGTGCTATTTGTGTTCCCACCAAAACTCCATCGAAAGTTTCAGTAAAGCGTCTACCACTTTACTGAATCGACCGACTTGACTCCTGTGACTGTATTGACTTTTACTTAGACTTTGACTAGACTTTAGACCTGACGATACATGAAAACGATGATGAAAATTATAATAGGAGGAATATGGTTTTCCCGCCATATTCCTTACCTTTTTACCTTGTCTGTGGCACAACATACACATCCTTTGTGTCAAGTTGCCAAAAAAGAAGAAAAAAAAAATGCTTTATTTATAATAAATCTTAAAAACAAACTTGAGAGTTTTGCCGGGAATGTAAAAGGGTGCTGTTGTGTTTTTATATTATTTTCCTAAAATTGTGTTAACTGGGTTTTTAGTGTGTAATATTGGTAGAATATTAACCATTAGATATTCGTGTAGGAAAGTGATGTAATATCCAGAAACATGCTATTTTGTGTTCCTTCCAAAACTCCATCGAAAGTTTCAGTAAATCGTCTACCACTTTACTGAATCGACCGACTTGACTCCTTGACTGTATTGACTTTTACTTAGACTTTGACTAGACTTAAGACCTGACGATACATGAAAACGATGATGAAAATTATAATAGGAGGAATATGGTTTTCCCGCCATATTCCTTACCTTTTTACCTTGTCTGTGGCACAACATACACATCCTTTGTGTCAAATTGCCGAAAAAGAAGAAAAAAAAAATTTATAATAAATCTTAAAAACAAACTTAATAGATACTTGAAAATAAAAAAACTTACTCAGTAATAAGCCATCCATATCAAATAAAACGTGAGTCACTGGTTTAAACGTCATTATTAATAATAATTATTATAGTTACAGTACCGTAATTACTTGCTAAAATATTGTTACCTATACTCTGCAAGCTCTGGTAAAATTATGTGCTTTGGCGAGTGCTAACTGCTACGATGTTACAGTATCTATGCAAACAAAGTTACACCAAATTAGAACTGTTTTGCGTCATCAAATATTATGAAGGTCAAGACTCAAGAATCAAGATAATTCATTAAATCCGTAGTCAGTAACTTAGGCCGTGTTCACACCAAACCGACTGTGAGCCACCGAATGTGAGCAGGCTCACTGTGAGCCCCAGTGTGAACGTGAAAAACATACGGTATCGAATGTCCGCGAATACGCCTAGCGTAATAGTGTATTGTCATTTGTCGGTGATGTGAACGAAAAAGTGAATATGTATGGAAATACCTACAATAAACTGCGTAAGGTTTGGTGTGAACACGGCCTTAACCTCATATTTTTACACTTTGGTTAATGATTAAACAACAAACGCCACAGATTTTTATTATTCCTCATAATGTCGCGACGACAATAATTAGTTTGCCTCGACAGTCGCCACGCGACTACTCTGTGACCGCGGCCTTAGCCAATAGGAATAGGTCTTGACTCTTGTATGTTGTTTTGTTTCCGATTTCTAGAAACCAAAAAGTAGGTAGGTACCTACCATACTGTACTAAAACTTTACATAGACTAGCCAATCAAAGTACAGCGCAAACCATTGAGCTCAAAAATAATAGGTTCATGGCGCAAAATGGCCTAGGTACCTATGTCCTATACCTATGATTCTAAACTTTTTTTTGTTAGGTAAGCAATACACTAAAAAAACCACACTTTCTAAATTATTATTTTACTATCACACAGGATGTACTTAAAACTGTCTTTAAAACTTGCTAATTGCGACAGAGAGGGCTCATATTATAATTAATAAGGTATGTCCAACTTCAGTACAAGTAAGTCATTGAATAAAAACTAAACAGAGACTTAGCTTTCCCAAAAAAAAATATTAAATCATTATGAAACAAGTAACTTACAACTGCCATACCTCTTATAGTAGACTAGGTAGGTACTACATAAATATAAATTTTTGGAGGTGTACATACTTACTTTAAAAAATTTAAATACATATTTGCGTTTAGTAGATTTCAACTAAACACGTTAATTTAAGGACATCATCATCAAAGTTTAAAGACTAAAGAGAAAGAAATGAGAAATAAAGGCATTCTTAGTACACTTGACAGTGATGACGAATTCCCAGGTAAGTGTATTTTTTCTATAATAAGTACTAATTTTTCTTTATAATAATTAATTAAGAACTTTATATTTTTTTATCCTTTAAGTTCCTTAATTAATGAACATGATTATGAATTGTGGGAGCAAATAGATTTCAGCTAATACAATTTGTTTTAGCTCCGTGCTTTGTATTAGCTCCATGGTGGGAAATATAGATTAGTAGATGTACTTAGTAATTTTTCTTGAATTTCTTTTTGCCTAATTAATCCTTCGATCGGAGGTTCTAGGAATTCCCATTGTATTCTTTTGTTCTCGCGATCACCGGTGCTCGCGCGGGGCCTGAAAGATTAAATTAATATTTTCCAGGTTTTCCTTAAAAATAACTGCATTGTTTAGTCCCACAACAGTTATTAGTAGTGCACTCAGCACTGATTCAGGCTACTTTATAAAACACAAGATGAACTGGTGAACTTAGTCTGTTTCCTTTTAATATAAACCTTCTTTTGTCAACCACATGTGTTTCAAGACTAAAATTAAGTAAATCGGTTCAGCCGTTCTCGAGTTTTAGCAACACTAACGAAATTGAAAATTCATTTCTATTTATATAGATGAAGTTGTACTAGTGGACTGTGGCAGAACTACTACGGCAGTGGTGACTTCTATAGGTCTACCAGGAATCAGGATCTCATGGCAAAGATGGCAGATTTTCAAAAAAATATCCTTGATCATTGGATAAATTTTTATATTTTCATGTTTCACACACAGAATCAGCCGATTTAAGGAAAAAAAGGATCAAAATGTTTTATTCCAATTACCCTGATCCCCGGGGTACTACTCAATTTTTTTTTCTCCCTTTTTGCCATCAGTTTCTGGTAGACCTATAATAGTGACTAGTGAGGTGCTCTAGTGAGGTGTGTCTGTTTTTTCAGATGAGCACAATGAAGTAGCAGCAGTCCCCGATTACCTGAATGACTGGAGATTTGATAAAATCGAATTCCAATGGCTTGAAGATAATCAAATACATGAAGACAATAACAAGTTATTGAACAGTAAAAACAATGAACTTATCCTAAAAAAGGGTGTTATGAATGAGCAAGACTTGTATTGTTTAAAAACTATTGCAAATATTTGCCCCAACATATTGGTGTGGTATACAAATTTTATCATTTACAAAGATTTGCAATTGCCGCATAATTTTCTGCAAAGTTGCTTAGTGACCAGATATAGAAAGTTCTAAGTTGGATTGGATTTTAGTTGCATGGTCAAATTACATTAAATTCTGTAAACGTCCAGGATGGGCCTTTGTTATGTAGCTGCTGTGACTTGAGTGACAGAGACTTCACAAATCGCAGGGAGGCATAACGTCATAATATACCAAAACAATTTTGTATGTGACCCACACAATATAAACTACAGTACCCGGCGATAAATATTGCACATCGACCTTTGGAAATTGACAGTCGGTTAATTTCGGTTTTGTAGAGCGTTATCTCTTACGCACGAAATACAAAAAGTCCGGTATATATTAGGAGCTGTTAAAAAAAAACATTAAGTTATGGCTTTAGGTTCGGGTAAAATAAAATAAAAAAGCGTGTTCAAATTATGTTTACATATATTTTAATTCTTTTGGAAAATAACAGCTGTAGGGGTGTTAGCAACTCTAAATATATATTTTGAACTGGACGCGACTGCACTCTATTGAATTTGAACAACGACTGACATAATCAAAGAGAATATAATCACTATGGACATAATGTCAAATAGGCGTGTGCTACAAAGGTAACGCTCTATGAAACCGAAATTAGCCGATTGTCTCTTTCCAAAGGTCGATGTGCAATATTAATTGCCGGGTATTGTACCTATACACACATAATATTATAGTTCAACACATTACTGATTTGTGGTGTTATATTATCTGTAGTTGTTAGGCTCCCAGCACATGTACCAACTCAGAAACAGTTTGTATCTGTGTCGCCTCGGGTTTTAGTATTCTTTGTATGAAACTCCCAACTGCAAAACAGCTTTAGAATCGTAACAGCGCTTACGGCTCTTCGTAACCACGCTTACGGCTCTTCGTAACCACGCTTACGGGTCCTCGTTTCCGCGGTAAAGGTCGTCGGCCACCCCTGACCCCGTAACTGTTTACATTCAGCCAGTCCCACTGCTCCTGATGCTGCTAGATATACTTCCTTGAATACTTCTGTGGCAGTAACGACGCGAATGAGCGTTCACACTGACGCCTCGAGTAGTGGCAGCGGCATGACGAGTGGCAGTGCTAGGCTGGTATAAATAATCAGTACTCAAGATGCATCTCGGTCTCAAGACACGGTTCAGGCTCTGTGATTGGTTGGCTGTCAAAATTTGGACCAATCACAGAGCCGAACCGCGTCTTGAGACTGGGTCGCATCTTAAGTACTGACTATTTACACCAGCCCTAGTGTCGTATACATTCTCGAAATGCCCACTTCCCTGCTCAACAATGCTAGTTGTAAACAACCCATTTGGATCCACGTCAGCAAGCGGTTGGCGAGCCGTAAGTGCGGTGCTGTAAGTTGTGACTACAGCGATCAAGTATTACAATTAACACCATTTTTGAAGACTTGCAAGTTTACATTTTTAAAAACCTTCAAGTTTATTAACCCAAGTAGCAGTTTTATAATTCTTGCGACACGTAATACATGAACGCTGCCCAGGTAAATTTTTATGAAATTGTTATAATTATGGAAACCAATAATTTTATACAGGAAAATAAATAGAGTTTATAAGTCATACTTCTATATCTTTTTTACTATAAAAACACTCTTCCAACTCCTCGTTTTCATTTAGAATTAATGTTTGTAACCTTTTGCTTCGTAAAGTTTTAATAAGTTTAAGGGCTATTGGTATGAGGTTTGATAAAGGTATTCTAATAAAATTTTCCTTCTTCCTAACCACATTATAGCATTGTCTATACAAAAATATTGGTGTAAATCCATCTCTATAGAATTTCGCAATTTCCTTCCAACGGATATCACTCCAAACTTTATATGGCATTTGCGCCAATCTGAAATAATTTAAAAAGAAAGTTAGGTTGATTTTGGCTTTAATCCTTCGATCACGAATTCTTGGAAATGCTATTGTATTCTATTGTTGTTGCGAACACCGGTGCTCTTATGGGGCTTGAAGGATGCCAACCAAAGTCTTAATAGATCAAAATCGAATACATAGTTAATAATGTATGGGAAAGACAATAAAATCAGCTGTCATAATATTATCTTAAATATCCATCAACTTCAATATCTGTCCTGATATCATGTCGGAGAGTAACAACAAAATAACGTTAATTGTGAAAATAACTAGAGCTGTGTTAGAGTTACTATTGATTACTATGTTTCTATGAGCAATGCCCCAAAGTCATGAATTTGCATATTTGCCAATACTATTACATAATATATAAAATACTATATAAAAAATAATAATACTATAAAAAAAGTTACTTCCAGCTCTACTACTTTGACAGTAAGCTGTATAAAGGACACGTACACAGTACACACCCTAAAGGATTTAATCACTTTGTTTTGTTACACCCAGGCCAGTACAATATGACATACCTTTTAAATAATTTTTTCCGCAACCTATTCCTTTTGACATCACGTTTGACGAACAACTGTGCATGCAGTGTATGGTACCAATGGTACTGCAGATTGATGTAACTATACTGCATTTCATCCTGTAATTTGTACCACAATGACCGGTCAAATGTTTTATTCTTCAATTTTTTCAAAGGCAAATCGGTGTGTTTCATCAATAGCTTCAAAAACTGTGTTGACAAAGGCAGCGTCCATTTTCTTCTATCAAATTTTAAAGGTTCTGAAATTAGTTTAATTAATTTTTAACATTACACACACAATTCCACCTACTAATTAAAATAGTTATGAAATGGATAATGGATATGCAAAAAAAGTTGTGTTCTTGTCTATCAAGTGTATTTTCTAGTGCATCAGACAGTAGACACACTTGTTTGTGACATCTAATGATTATTTGACTTTATCCATTGAACAACTTTCAGAACATTATGAAAAATATAGACTTGGTGCTTAAATTGATTATTATAGCTATTAGGCTGCATTTCCACTGAAGCGGAGCGGAGCTTAGCGGTGCCAAATTGACCAATCACCATGCTCGAAATCTTCGCTCCGCTTCTCTGTCATTCCTCTGTAATAGCATGATTGGTCAATTCGGGCAACGCCAAGCTCCGCTCTGCTTCAGTGGAAACTGCAGCCTTAAGCAATTATGAAATGTCATTGAGCATTTAATATAATAATATTTTGTAATATGATACATAAAATGATAGTTATGTAAAAATGTCGCTGAACGCAGCAGTAATATTATTTACATAAGTCAGAAAATTATGTAAGTTTCTGACAGACCTATTTATTATGTTTAATTCTATCGTGGAAAAATGAGACACAATAGCCTTTCTATTGTTATCGCGAGCACCGGTGCTCATACATGGCTTGATGGGTTAAAAGAACTAAAAGTAAAGAATATGAAAAACATTTCACCTTTATCATCCTGATGCAATCTTTTGTAAATGCCTCTAGGATCTCTCCCTAGGATAAGTGATATGGTAGGCACAGGATTCTTGGGTATATGGTATAAACATATCTGCATTATTTTCTCCTCGTAAGGTGTATAACGCCCTTTGCTGTGATAACCGTACCGGACTACAAAATGTCTGTACACCTGATGCAGATTTCTCTCTAGTCCCTGTGCCAGAAAAGAGATGACAAACCTACGAGCGCACTCCTCTGCCGTTCTTGGATTTCTGGACTTACTGATGTTCTTCCATCGAGCGAGGCAAATTGGTGTATCTGGTAAGTTAAACAACTACAAAGAACAAAAAATATAATACATACTTCATTTTCCACTTACGTATTTAACAATCAGTTGTAAGTTTCAGTATAGGGCCTCAAATACGGAAAAATATTATTAAATTAAGTTGAACTAATGCAGATGTTTATTTAGTTCAGTGGACAGTCTGAAGCGATTCCAGCAGCATACCCATGTGGGACTTGAGTGCGATTCTTAGTTGGGCCAAGTCAATAGCCATTTAATACCTCAATCATGGGAATCACAGACACACCAGATTTTCAATTGTTTGGCGACAGCTGGGTGCCGCATGGGGATTGATGGGTTAAAAAGAAAATTTAATCAATATGTAATACCTTTCGTAGTTTGTGCCAATTATTATCAATTTTGTTACTTTCATCTGATGATACAGCATCTGTGCGAAATGCTTCCTTCTGATCTGCCTCTTCAAGTAGTTCATTATCGAAGACTTTTTTCGTGAGACAATTGGATTTCTGATACCATGGTAGTTCCCATGAAATAACCATATCGTCTCGTCTCGCTAACAGTTTCTGAAATATTCGTGACATGGGTTAAGTAGATCATTGTGAGAGTTATATATTTAACAAAATAGTAATTCATAAACAATTATTTACCTCCATGAACTCTTCGTCTTGCATTTGAATCTGATCCAAATATATCAACACTTCGTCAAATGCCTCAGAATCTGTTACATCTCGCACGTTCAAAATTTTTTCTTCTAAAGAGGACGCCATGACTGATGACGAAAATTCGACATCAAAATTCAAAATTTTAAGATGTTCAAGTACAAAATCTATATTCAAATAATAATATAAGATGTTCCTTGTATTTTTGAGGTTAGATTGGGATTTTAGGATGTGTTCCGAAACAAAACAGCAGGCACAGACCACGTAGTGATTATATAATAGTCGTGTTCGTTTGCTTTTTCAAAATTTCAACTGCGCATGCGCGGCTTTTTTGTGTGTCAAGAGAGTGTCATATTCTAAAATACCGATAAATTTCTGTCAGGTGAGTGTCATGTTCAAGAAGCTTACACTTGGTCATGTTCTAAAATACCTGTCAGATTTTCTTTCTTTTCTTTCTTTTTCTTCTTTTTTTGGCAACTTGACACAGAGATGCGTATGTTGTGCCACAGACAAGGTAAAAAGGTAAGGAACGGCGGAAGGAATAAAAGATAACGGAATTTGGAAGAAAGTTAATTAAATCAATGCGGTAAATTAAATTCTATAAACTAAATAAAATAAACATACTTATTTTAGATATTAATATTATTTAATGTTAAGTAATTAGATATACAACTATATACACATTTATCATTAGAACTAAGAAGTATATTTACAGAAGTAGGAAATGGAATAAGGATTAAAGACAAGTTATGATACAATTGGGAATGAGGAGTTTTGGCGGGCATGTGAAAGAGTGCTGTTGTGTTTTTGTATTATTTTCCTAAAATTGTGTTAGCTGGGTTTTTAATGTGTAATATTGGTAGAATATTAACCATTAGATATTCGTGTTCATGCACAAGTGTAGGAAAGTGATGTAATATCCAGAAACGTGCTATTTTGTGTTCCCTCCAAAACTCCATCGAAAGTTTCAGTAAAGCGTCTACCACTTTACTGAATCGACCGACTTGACTCCTGTGACTGTATTGACTTTTACTTAGACTTTGACTAGACTTCAGACCTGACGATACATGAAAACGATGATGAAAATTATAATAGGAGGAATATGGTTTTCCCGCCATATTCCTTACCTTTTTACCTTGTCTGTGGCACAACATACACATCCTTTGTGTCAAGTTGCCAAAAAAGAAGAAAAAAAAAATGGGAATGATCATGGAGGGAACATGAAAGGATAATGTGGTTCAAGTCACCTACATCTCCACAGTCGCACAAATCATCATCTCTGACGCCAATTCTCCTAAGATGCGTTGGAATGCACATATGACCAAAGTCTCATCCGAATAATTGACGTTGTTATATTTTTAGAAAGGAAAATATTAGAAAACCAGGGCTTAGTAGGGATCTCTGGTTGAATTTTACGATACTGTATAGCTATTGTTTGACTGCTCAAGGCCCATAACTTATTCCAAGATTTCAATAGGGAACCCCGTGCCAGAGAAGCCAAGTCATGCGCATAATTATTAAAAGGGAACAAATCACCACTAAAAACAGCCTCTTTTGCCAATTTGTCAGCAATTTCATTGCCAACAATGCCGCAATGGCTCGGTATCCATACAAATGTTATTGAAAAGCCTTGAAGTTTACATTGATATAAAAGGTTTCTAACTTGGACAATATTTGGATAACAATTTTTTGATTTAAAAGGAAATTTAATCAGGGATTGTAGAGCGCTTAAAGAATCTGTAAATATTAGTGTCTCTTTAAGCCTGCCAAGTAAAATATACTCAACAGCCTTAAAAAGGCCGTAACACTCTCCTGTAAAAACAGATGTTTCAGGCGGAAACTTTACTTTTTGTACAATATTATACTGTAAATGGTAGACGCCAACTCCAACACAACTATCTGTAGTATTCTTCGATGCATCTGTATATATGTGGTGGTAGCCCTGCCAATTGTTATTCGTGATGTACTTAAATATATTGTTAGCGAAATATGTATCAGTTTTTTTAATGCCAATGTCTAATCTAATATCTGGCACAAGCGTTAGTGCTTCATATGCTGAATCAAATAATGGAAAAGTTTGAGAACGAAAAGTGGGGGCGTCAATGACTAAGAATTTACGATAGCTAGTGAGAAGTAAGGGATGAGATTTATGATGCCAGTATTTATTATTACTATGACACAAATGAAATAAGGTTCTAAGTTTGGGAATTAAGGGGTGATTTTTAAATTGGTAACAACGAACAAAATATTTATCCGCCAGATATTGTCGACGGAGTTGAAGAGGAGGTTCGCAACATTCTAACTGAAGTGCGTTTATGGGAGATGATCTCATAGCTCCGCAGATTATACGCAAGGCTTTCGCTTGTATTTTGTCATTTTTTTGTAAACCAGTTACGCTACACGGCTCTAAAAGAAAAGTGCCATAATCTAGGACACTTCTAATTATTGCATTGTAAATTAATTTCATAGTAAATGGGTGTGATCCCCACCAAACACCAGATAAACACCTTAACATATTTAGAAGCCGCTCGCATTTGGCACAGATGTAATCGATGTGTGCGTTGCCATTTAATTTTCCATCCAAATATAGCCCTAAAAATTTGACTTTGTCTTTAACAGGAATCGGCGCACCATCATAAATAATAGTTATCGGGGGAGGCATACGCATTCGGGTAAATAAGACGACGGAACTTTTGTTGATCGATAAGTCTAAACCATGCTTGTCCATCCAAGATTTTAACTGTTTCAAAGCATTAATAAGATCTCTACAAGCAATATTTATAGAACTATTGATTACATAAATAGCCTTGTCATCTGCATATTGAAGTAATTTTATTATACTTAAATCTAGACAATTTTCTAAGTCGGATGTGTAAATATCGTAAAGTAATGGACTTAAAACTGACCCCTGAGGAATACCTTTCCGAATAGTTCTAGTTTCCAAAGAGTTGTTTAAAACTATTATTCTTTCTATTAAAATATTAATAATGAAATTAACTAAAATTAAAGGCAAACCAAATTGTATTAATAGCTTTTCTTTTAAGATACTTATGATAATATTATCATATTATGCAGAATTTATATCCAAAAAAGACGCAACGACAGATTTATTTTCTGTGAATGCTGTGCGTATATCTGTGGTTAATATGGCAATATTATCTATGGTACCTCTACCCATGGAACTAATAAGTACTACCGTACAACTGGAATGAGCTCTTGTCCGTGAAACCGAGCCGAAAGAGAAATAGCACATTGACCATTGCGTCCTTTTCTTACTAGGGTGACCATATAATTTTGAAATTTAGAGAAAGTTTGTATTTTGTTTGTTTAGAGAATTATTGTTTTTTTGAACGTTTGAAATTCATTTTGTATTGTAGGTAGATGTATAATGAAATTATAAATTACGATTGACGACATATATGTAATCACATAATATGGTGATAACTGTTTCTACGCACATTGTACGAACCAGGAAATATTCTAGTATAGAGAATGTTAAGTAAGGAAAAATAAAAATGCATATGCATACTTAAAACAAACAGTTTATTATTTTTACTTGCGTATTGTTCCTTATTAATTTTTATACAGTTACGATTGTCACACATTAAATAATAAACACTCTTATGATTTAACGGTTTAAGACGCAGACTAGAGCCATGAATGACCTCGAGTCGAACATCACTTTTATGCTTATGGTAAATTCCATGCGTGTGAGGACGGAATCCGTTAATTTCTTGACAATTTTACATATTCGTCTATTTCTCGAAACTACAAAGTTGAATCAAAAATCTAAATCGGTGAGGTGTTTCATTTATGTTTCATACGTAATTGTACTCAATATCATTTCTATATTTGACTGCATATCTAATAAAAATGGGAATCTTTCTTAAATTTTCATCTTTCAGAGGCAAGTTCGCGATTTTTTTCTATCGAGCGAAGTTTACGAAATCATATTTTCGAATTGGCGATTACGCCAGATATATAGTCAAGTATAACTCTGATTTTTTTGATGACGATATCTGTTATAGGCTTCACACAAAATGGTCCTCAGTGAACTCAATTAGCTCACTTCAGCCTCTTAATTATAAAACGCGATGTAAATAAAGGTGTCTATCATTTAATCCTCATAAATTGCTAAATAAAATCGTTTTATGCAGCTTTTGTCTCAAACCTATGCTGCCCTTTGAAATTCTTGTGGATTTTAATTTTGTTGCATGGTAAGATCTTAAGTTAAAATAAGAATCTGATATCAATTTAACAAGTTGAATATCGTGAGGCTCTTCAGATTGAAAACACTGCCAAGGATGAGAAACTTCCAGATATTTACACAATTTGTTATGAAATTCTTGTACAACATATGAAATCATTTTTTTTTTATTTAGATTTTGTAATGAATCTCGTGACATTACAGTAAATAATTTTTCGCAATACTTTAAAGTTTCGAATACAAAACGAGATGCGTACTTAAGGCCTCCACGATCTATAAATGTGGTAAAAGCTGAAAATTTAAAAATGTCTATGCAGTATTCATGATCAGTGTTCTTGTTTGTCAGCAAAACGGATAAGCAATATGAACAAGAAATTTTGCTCACTATTTTATTAGCAATACATCCTGCAATATAATAAATAATATTCATTTTAAAATCACTAACATTCGACTTTTCTATAAGATCAATTAATTTATTAACAGACTGATCGTTATCGTTATCAGGTACATCAAAAATTGCCTTTTTCTTGTGTCTGAATTCTAGTACTGGTGTCATTTCATAATCGTTGCTGGTACAGTTTGCATTGATGCTAGGTTGTACACTATTTTTGTACAACAACTTTCGTAATGTAAAACGAAATTGCAGCGCATTGGGATTATCATTGCTGCCTCCCCTAGCTCGGACACAAGAGAAAAGCATTTCTAGATGGTCTTGTGAACATTTATACGTAAGAAAATATTTAAAATCTTCGAACTGTAATAAATCCAAAGCTAAACCCTCAAAGCTATGAATGTTCACAATAAATCCGAGTATCGGTGTTTTGCGCCTATGCTGCAAAATATTTTTACCATCGATATTCAAAGACGACAAGTATTCCTTTGTTTCTTTTAAAACATTCATCCAAACCTCTTTATTCTCATTTTTAAGGGGGCTTTTGAATCCAGTTCCAAAAGGGTTCTTACAGTTCATTAAGTCAAATATACGGTCAAGTATTCTAATATATTCAACAGCAGCTTGACTATTAACAAAACTAGGATTGCCTGTTTCCCTCATAAAATCTATGGCATCTGCAACTGAACTGCTTAGTAATTGGCTAGCTAATCTGACGTTCATTTTTTTATTAAAAAAATTTATGTGTGCGTCACATAGTTTGTTTGCTAAAAGTAATCCTTCTTCTTGTTGTATTTTATGCAAATTTTGTACAAACTCAAATTTAATTTCCCCTTTTTGTGAACCTAAATTTGTTTCAGCAAAGACATTTCGGGCTAGCTTAAGCATATGAGGGGGATCGAAAATACAAAAAATATTAGAATTGTGAGAGGGGTGTTTAAAAAAGGTTTTCATTTCAGGAAAGTCAAATTTACATCCCAGATTGAGGTATGTTGCTACATTTGTGGCTGCCCCATCGCAAGTCAGTGATCTTACTACTATATCAATGTCATTCAATAATCGAATTGCCGTTAAAATTAATTGAGTTTGCACATTGGCACTTATTTTATTTATGAAAAAATATCCAATGGGACATTTAAATTTCTTTTTTAAAGAAATTATCTGAAAAACCAAGACTTCCGTTGCTACATCCTCGGCATTCCCTGCAGAGACAATGCCACCATAATCTACATATCCCCAGTACTTGTCCGTACTTTTGTCATAAACAATCTCAGAGCGAATGCTCATAGAATCAAATACTAAAGTAACATTTTTTAGAGAACTATCATTTTGGACTGATAGTTTCAAAAAGTCTAAAACTTCTTGCATAAAGCCAACGTTACATTTGTTTGTAGCCAGCATTTTTCGTAATGTAGCTGGATGAGGTAAAACTACACGAGTCCTTAAATGACAATATGCTCTTGCTGAGAAATAATACAAAGAAAGAGCAAATTTTTTAATTTCATCACTATACCTTACACCTTTGCTGCTTTTATCTTTGTTGAGATAATTATGTATGTCTATAAAATTTGTTTTTATCATCATCTGTACCTCATCAAAATTATTACATTTCTTCTTGATAACACTCAAGAGAGTTTTCATATTTAGTATTTTTTCTTCACGTCTTCGTAACCTTTGAGTTAGAAGTTTCACTTTTCGCTGAAGTTCTTCATTGCGTACAGGTTCATTTGTTTGAGCACTAACGTCCTTGAAGTCTTCAGTACGAAGTTTTTTGCTAGGTGGCTCTGTGGATGCGAGTTCATCTTCAATGTTATTGCATCCAGGCAGTAGTTGAATATTGCTAAGTACTTCTATTTTTTTGGAAGCAGGCTGTAAAAAATGGTAGTATGTACACTTTAATTATCTATGTGGTTAAAGGTCGAGTGTCAGTATTCAATGTAAAATAAAAACTTTATGGAAAAGTGTATTAAGATAATAGATAAAATAATATATGAGTGAATTATTTACTAAAAGAACTATTTACTAATAGCGTCGGTGGCTTAGCGGCTTAGGATGTGGAGTCGTGATCGCTAGGTCGCGAGTTCGATCCCCGGTCGGGGATCGAACTCCACGGCTTCCACGGTGAATAAAAACATCACGAGGAAACCAGCAACGCCAAGAACCCGAAAAGGTTTGAAGCATTAATAAATTTCACTTTATTGCTTTTACAAGAAAGTATTTTATGGAGAAACAACGAAATTCTAAGGCTCGTATAAATAGTCAGTACTCAAGATGCATCTCGGTCTCAAGACACGGTTCAGGCTCTGTGATTGGTTGGCTGTCAAAATTTGGACCAATCACAGAGCCGAATCGCGTCTTGAGACCGGGTTGCATCTTAAGTACTGACTATTTATACGGGCCTAAGACCCTAAAAAGGAATTTTCTTAACATTTCATACTCCAACTAACAAACTATTCGTGAAACTCACTACAAATTGAAAAAGTTCTTGCTTACCAATAGAAACAATGTTGGAATAGCAGTTTCTTTTAAAACTGGTCGAGCTAAATTAGGAATGTAATCTTCCGATTTAAAGTGCTTGCTGCATATGACAGAATTCTTAGTCACTTTCCTGTCCCCATGAGGTATAATACTCAACCACCTTTCCCGCATAGTATCATTTTTCGGTAATCTGTAAATAAAAATAATGTTTAATGTCAGCGCACATCCTACTAATTTTATAAACTCGAAAGTTTGTAAGTATGGATGGATGGATGTTTGTTACTCTTTCACGTAAAAACTACTGAATTGATTTTAATGAAACTTTACAATAATATAGCTTATACATCAGAATAACACATAGGCTACAATTTATAAAAATATTGTGTGAATTGTCCAAAATATGACTATAAGTGTCAATCCTACAAAAAAGCCCTAATCCTGCGCAGAAAAAGTCGCAGGCACCAACTAGTTTATGTGTAACTAGATGTCCCGCGCGGCTTCGCCCGCGTAAATTAGGAATGTTACAGAAACCGTACATTTTCTCATAAAAAATAGCTTATGTTCCTAGTCCCTACACTTGGTCTACTCTATATCAGTGCCAAATATTGCCATAAAATTGCTCCAGTAGTTCGTAATTTCTAATATTTCCCGCGTTTTTCCCACATTTTCCTGAGTTTCTTCGGTCGTATTAGTCTTAGCCTATAGTCTTACTCGATAAATGATCTATCTAACACTGAGATAAGTTTTTAAATCGGACCTGTAGTTCCTGAGATTGACGCGTTCAAGCAAACATACTCTTCAGGTTAATAATATTAGGTAGGTATAGATTTTTTTAATTATCGCATGACAAACTCGAGTCTTGATCTAAAAGACTATGAAATCCATACTTATATTATAAATGCGAAAGTGTGTCTGTCTGTCTGTCCGTCTGTCTGTCTGTCTGTCTGTTACCTCTTCACGCGCGAACCGCTGAACCGATTTTGCTGAAATTTGGCATGGAGATACTTTGGACATAGGATAGTTTTTATCCCGTAAAAATGTACGGTTCCCGCGCGAAAATCGAATTTTGGCGCAACAGAGTTGCGGGCATCATCTAGTGGTATAATATGGTGGTGATGATGATGATGAATGTAATTTGCATAGTAACATATGCTTTCCGTTCTTAAAACAACGCCGAAACTCCCAAACTTGTATCTATAAAGAATCAGGGGTTCTCTCAGCACCTTCCGAACCACGGTATACCAGGTATACCTCGGTCCAAAATCTTACTTGTTGGTAGCATATGCTTAGAATACTTCTCACGAATCCGAAGTCACCACATGTTTCCCTATAAATTTTGAGGAGTTCCCTCGATTAATTATGGATCCTTCATCAGATCACCACTTTTGTGAATAAAATACTAAATTGGGATGATACTCTATATACCAAAAAAAAAATTTAAAAATCGGTTAATAAACGGCGGAGTAATCGTCGAATATAAGAAAACGAACATAACACCTCTCCAATTTTGAAAGTCGGTTAAAATTGTAGACTATGTGATATTCTGATGTATAAGCTATATTATTGTAAAGTTTCATTAAAATCCGTTCAGTAGTTTTTGCGTGAAAGAGTAACAAACATCCATACATCCACACATCCATACATCCAAACAAACTTTCGCCTTTATAATATTAGTAGGACTAGTTGGTGCCCGCGACTTCATCTGCGCAGGAGGATTTGGGCTTTTATGACACTTATCGTCAATTACTGTTCTGTTACACATACCAAGGCTTCCATTTTGCTGGCTGAAAGATTACATAAATATATGTAAATTAATGGTAGAATATAGGGTAGTACGATGGAAGTCGTGAGTTCGGAGATTTTTTGTTCAAAATAGGAGAGCGAAAATTTACATCATAATTTATTCTTTTACATTTATTAGATATTTTAAATAATGACTACTTATACATTTTTAAAATCTGCCAATATTTTGACTTGAAAGAAAAGTATTGTCACCCGAATTTCTAGAATATTCTGAATATAAAAAAACTGCAATAAAAACTTACTTATGATAAGATAATCCACAATCCGGATAGTATTCACTTTTACAAGCTTCTACGATACATATTTTTACCATTTTGTATAACTAGACTTGCTAAATTTTAGAAAATCACCACTCAACACGATGCAACCACAACTTTCATCAAAATGGCGTATGGGGTTGCAGCCTTTTTATTTTTATTACTGCTAGATCTACGAAATCAAACATTTAATATTGGTTACTTATCATCTAAGTTTAAAATTTTGTTCTTAAAATATTTTCCTTTTCATATTTAATAAATATTGTATATTATTTCATTTGTTGATTTTACAATTTACATTTTTAGTGCATAATTAAAATCTACCAAAACTAAAGTTTAGTATAAAAGAATGATATGGCAACACAAAGACCTCTGTCAGAAAAGGACACAGTGGTATCTTATAGCTATCTCGCTCGGACCGGTTTTTGTAATGCGTGCACAGTCGACTTTAAGTCTGTTACATAAGGGTTGTTTTTATTAAACTGACAGAAAAATAAGTTTGCACTGCTCAGTCCTGGTATATTAAGTCCATGCCTCTACCTTTACGGAATCCAAATTGTGTATTCGAAAGGAGGTTATGTTTTTCTATAAACCATTCTAGTCTGTTTTTAGCTAAATGTTCTGCAATCTTTAATAAAACAGAGGAGAGCACAATGGGGCGATATGATGTAGCCAAAGATGGGGGTTTGTTGGGTTTTGGAACTGGGATAACTTTTTGTTTTTTCCATGCAGCAGGTAAATTACCAGTTAATAAAATTTGGTTAATTAACTTGAGGTAGTACTGTAAAATTTCTTCATCAGCATGTTGAAAGAAGGAATATGGAATGCCATCCAATCCGGGAGAAGAATCTTTCAAGTTTTGTACTACCCCTTTTAACTCTTCTATTGTAAAGAGTGAATCTAGTTCTTCAGAATTAACATTTTGTAAAGGAGGAGGTGGTTCGTTAGAAATAGTAGGAGGAGCTAAATTGTCTAGAAACTCAGAAGCTAAAGAATCAGATATAGGGTGAGAAGGAGTAGTGAATGCAGATCTATACCGTCTTATGTTTTTCCATACTATAGTAGGATGAATACCTGGATTTAATGATAAACAAAAATTTCTCCAACTTAGTATCTTCTTTTTCCTAAATAATTTCTTAGTATCTTTAAGACAATCAAGATACAGCTGGTAATTGGCTATGTTTGGATTTAAATTATATTGTTTTTCAATCTCTTTCCTATTCTTAATGGCAACTGTGCATTCTTGATCCCACCAAGGTGGAGATGGTGTATGATGGTGTGAAGTATTGTTTTTTTGGAAATGATTCATCAGCAGCTTTAATAAATGCTGAAGTCAAAGCCTCAGCACATAGTGATTCATTTTCTGATGATATTTCGGGAAGAAAAGATAACTGATTTCTGAGTAAAGTTTGAAATTTATCCCAGTTAGAATTACTGTTAATATGATATTTTATTGATGCAGACTGATTTGATTTACTTTTATCTTTACCTGGAAATGATAGAATTATAGGAAAATGATCACTGCCATGACTTGACTCCAACACGTACCAATGAAAAACAGATGATAGATTAGGTGAACATATTGACTAATCTGGTACACTACAACCTTCATGAGGAGCAGTGCGACGAGTCGGTTGGCCAGAATTAAGAATACACAGTTTATTATAATCTATTAAGTCTAAAACTTCGTAACCCCATTGATTGTCTTTGTGACTCCCCCATGACTGGTGCTGGGCATTGAAGTCTCCTAGTATTACCACTGGTTGTGGTAATTGACTAATAATACTTTTTATTTCAGAGAAAATGCAGTATGAAGGATGAGGTATATACAGTGAAACAAAACATGTGTTATTTACAGATGCAGCAATGATTGAAAAATCAGAGTTATGTGAAGGAAGAGGTATATGATGAAATGATTGATGGTGTTTGATGAGCATGGCTGTACCACCATACCCATCTGATCTGTCTTCCCTGAGACAAGTGTAGCCAGAAATCCTAAAAAGTGATTCCGGCTTGAGCCATGTCTCTTGTAAGGAAAAGACGATAGGTTTGTATTTATTAATTAAAAAAATAATTTCGTGTTTTTTACTAACCACACTGCGGCAGTTCCACTGGACTATGTTGTCCATTGTTGAAAGTGGTATTAATTTGTGATTCAGCGTTGGACGGTGATAAAGATGATAATGATGTAATCAGTTTGTTTAATGCTAAAATTGTTTCATGTATTGAATCCATGTTAATACCGGGAGCTGGATATGCAGATCCATTATCTCCTACTGGAGGATTATAATCTTTTATTAAACTATTATGTGTTTGTCTGTCATACCCATTTTGTTGTTTCTGTGGCAGTTTTGGTTGTTTGAAAACAGTTTTTTTATATGACCGTTGCATTAAATTCAAATTCTGTTTATTATTATTGTTGTTGAAAAATGATTTTTGTGTATTTACAGGTGATGATGATGAAGAAGTAGATGACATTAATACGTCAGAATATAATTTTGAAATGGGAGGATGTAACTTCGAAGCTTCTGAGTAGGATAGACAATTATGAGCCATTGACTCCTTAATTGATTTTTGGCGTTGGAATTCTGGGCATTTTTTATCAGTTGCAATGTGCGAACCGTGGCAAATACAACAATAAATAGACTCCTCTTCAACTGAGCAACTATCACCAGCATGCCCTTGGCCACACCTAAAACATCTAGGTGTTGACCGACATTGGTTTTTGACATGTCCGTATCTACAGCAATTGAAGCACTGTATTGTAGGGAATATATATAAGTCTACAGGAAGTGCATTATAGCACATGAAGACTCTCTTTGGTAATGTCTGTCCGTCAAATGTTATTACGACAGATTCGGTGTTATTAAATTGAACGATTCCATTCACTATTGTTTTTTTCTTTAACCTTCTGATTTTTAATATTTCACCACATCCAATTGGTAAAGTAATATTATTAATAACATCATCATCGGACCAATCAGCAGGTATACCTCTAACTAATCCTATTCTACTTACCTGAAAGGTTGGAATAAAAGATTTAAATTGTTCTGAGTTAAATTTAAGGTTACTTATAAAACTATTGGCTTCATTATATGAAGAAAAGGCTACAGATAATCGGTTTCTGGCTATTTTCTTAATACTACCATCTACAATATTTTTAATGTTATTTGTTTTCAAGTAATGGCCAAACACTATGGGGTGAAAGTTTATGTTTTCATTAGGTGACTTTGGTACCTTTTGTATATGGACAATATACGGAGAGGAGTCTGTATCTTTATACAGCATCCTACCGACCCGTGAAACTAAGCCCTGGGATTTTTCAGTTGTGTTCACATTTGGTTGAGTTTCAAGTATAACGTCTTGTTTAAGAACATTATGGTTTTCGGTATCGCTAAGACACATGCAATTGATATCAGGCTTGGCCTTATTAGGGTCTTTTTTAATTTTTTTCTGGAACTTTTTGCAACGCCTCCTAGGAATCGCTGGACGTTTTCTAGTATTTACTGAGCATGAGGTGTCAGTGTCCATGCTCGAATCATTCGATACAGTAACATAAAGACCAACGGGGGGACCAGGTCCCCCCGGGTCGGGCTCCTCCATAATATTCTTATGAACTACGATATATAAATAAAAACTTACCAAATAAAATTAATATATACAACAAGAAAGAAAATTAAAACTAAAACTACACTATTTAATTAACTAATTATAGATATAAAAAGAATTTTAAAATTTTCCAAAAAAATACCGCGTCCGCCCTTTGAAAGTTCCCGCGCTTTTTTTTTCACCTGTCAGATTTTGACAGAAATTGATCGGTATTTTTTTTTTTTTCTTGGCAACTTGACACAATTTTGCGTATGTTGTGCCACAGACGAGTAAAAAGGTAAGGAACTAGCGGAAGGAAAAACAGGAACGGAATTTGGAAAAGTTAATTATTATAGTTTAAAATTTAACATACATTAAAAAAACAAAGTAATATTTATAATAAAAGTGTATAATATTATAATAAACTCAAAAATTAAATATTAATGCTATTTAAAGATAAGTAATTACTTAGACAAATATATACATGTTTATTATTATAACTTAGCAATATATTTACAGAAGTAGGAAATGGGATGGGTATAGATAATAAGCTGTGATATAAATGGGAATGATCATGGAGGGGGACAGGATAAAATAATATGGTTTAAATCGCCAATTTCACCACATTCGCATAAATTATCACGTCGTATGCCGATTCTCATAAGATGCGTTGGAATGCACAAATGACCCAGTCTCATTCGAATAATGGATGTTGTTACATTTTTTGAAAGATGAATTCTGGAAAACCAAGGCTTAGTTGGGATCACGGGTTGAATTTTTTGGTAATGAATTGCTTTTGTTTGACTGCTCAGTCTCCATGACTCATCCCACGAGTCCATGAGAGAGCTCCTGGCAAGAGCAACCAAATCGTGACTGTAATTTTGAAAGGGGAATACATCCCCACTTAAAATAGCATCTTTTGCCAATTTATCGGCTAATTCATTGCCTATAATACCACAATGGCTAGGTATCCATACAAATGTTACAGAGTAACCTTTACATTTACATTTATATAGAAGATTTCGTATCTGAATGATGATAGGAAAACAATTTTTTAATTTAAAAGGAAACTTACTTAAAGATTGTAAAGCGCTTAGGGAATCTGAAAATATTAGTGCCCTCTCAAGCCTACCGAGTAGAATGTACTCAATAGCCTTGAAAAGACCATAACACGGGGAGTGTTATGGTCTTTTCAAGGCAAGGTAAAAACAGAGGATTCAGGTGGAAATTTAACTTTTTGCACAATATTATATTGCAAGTGGTAGATTCCTACTCCTACATGACTGTCTGCAGAATTCTTAGATGCATCAGTGTATAAATGATGCCATCCCTGCCAATTGTTATTAGTAATGTATTTAAATATATTACTAGCAAAATATTTATCGGACTTTTTGATACCGATATCATAACGAACATCGGGCATCATAGTTAGAGCTTCGTATAATGATTCAAATAAATCTTCTTCTTCTTCTTCTTCTTCTTCTTCTTCTTCTTCTTCTTCTTCTTCTTCTTCTTCTTCTTCTTCTTCTTCTTCTTCTTCTTCTTCTTCTTCTTCTTCTTCTTCTTCTTCTTCTTCTTCTTCTTCTTCTTCTTCTTCTTCTTCTTCTTCTTCTTCTTCTTCTTCTTCTTCTTCTTCTTCTTCTTCTTCTTCTTCTTCTTCTTCTTCTTCTTCTTCTTCTTCTTCTTCTTCTTCTTCTTCTTCTTCTTCTTCTTCTTCTTCTTCTTCTTCTTCTTCTTCTTCTTCTTCTTCTTCTTCTTCTTCTTCTTCTTCTTCTTCTTCTTCTTCTTCTTCTTCTTCTTCTTCTTCTTCTTCTTCTTCTTCTTCTTCTTCTTCTTCTTCTTCTTCTCTCTTCTTCTTCTTCTTCTTCTTCTTCTTCTTCTTCTTCTTCTTCTTCTTCTTCTTCTTCTTCTTCTTCTCTTCTTCTTCTTCTTCTTCTTCTTCTTCTTCTCTTCTTCTTCTTCTTCTTTTCTTCTTCTTCTTCTTCTTCTTCTTCTTCTTCTTCTTCTTCTTCTTCTTCTTCTTCTTCTTCTTCTTCTTCTTCTCTTCTTCTTCTTCTTCTTCTTCTTCTTCTTCTTCTTCTTCTTCTTCTTCTTCTTCTTCTTCTTCTTCTTCTTCTTATACAATAATTGGTAGGTATTTTTCATAGTATTTTTAGATCAAAACGGATCACGGATGTCTTTAAACATTGTTCTGTAGAAAATTAGCTATTTTGAAAATTATTTTATTATTTCGACCTGATGATAAGGTCCATGAGTGATTGAGGGAACTCCTCAAAATTTATATGGAAACATATGGTGATTTCGATTTTATGAGAAGTATACTAAGCATATGCTACCAAAAAGCAAAATTTTGCACTAAGATATACCTTGGTTCCGAAGGTTCTAAGAGAACTCCGGATTCCTTATAGATACAAGTTTGGGGGTTTCGGCTTTGGTTTAAGAACTCAAAGCATATGCTACTATGCTTTGAGTTCTTAAACCTTATTATTATTATTATTATTATAACTCTTAATATTTTGTCGAACTATTTCAAAAATTATATTGGTGTTATATTGTTATATCAAAGTAAATGATTCAAACTTGGTGATCAGGTTACTAAGTTAGCAATTTGATTATGAGATCTATGAATTATGAGGTATGTCCGTATGTAGGAAACTCCTTGTTATTGGGACAAAATAAATAGTTATATTAACGTAGTTCTAGGTAGTTTAAGCATAATATTATATTATGAACAATAATCATAGTGAGCTAATGACTTTCCAGGAGTGTTGTGATAGAAAGAAAGTCACTGAACAGAACTTTAGAGCCTTTAGAGATAGGCGCTATGAACATTAATTTTGTCATTGCTTGATTAACGCCAAGCTTATATTATACAGTGATACGAGTATATTCTTGAAGTTGCTTATGCAATTCTCTATTCCGAGAGGGCGCTAGGTATATTAATTTTATAGTTCTGATATCAGCAGTTCTAGATAACATAAGTATTAAATTACAAACTTATCAGGGAAATGTCATTGTGCTCGGAGACTTTAATTTAGGCTTCATTAACTGGACACTCGACACATACAACCCACCCCAATTGCAGCCCAGTAACTATAATAGCTCTCTCGGTTTTTCTCTAATAGATTTTATGTCCTTGAATGACTTCGCTCAATACAATAGTATTCAAAACCACAACGGGCGCGAACTGGATCTAGTCTTGTCCAACTTCAATAATACCAAAGTAACAAAATCTTCTGAACTGCTAAGCAAACTAGACCCCCATCACCCCCAATAGAAATTGAATTAACATTTGACGGCTCGAACACCAAGTTTCTACGTAATAAATCCTTTGCTACCCACAACTTTCAAAAATGCGACTACAACCTTGTCAACACTGAGCTTAGTTCAATCAATTGGAGTAATGAATTGTTAGAATGCAATAACGTAAATGATATGGTTACTTTATTCTACGAAAAGCTAAATAAAATAATTGAGACTTGCGTACCTAAATCCATACAAAAAAACAGAAAGTATCGTGTTTGGTTCTCACGTAATTTAATAAAGTTGATTACTGAAAAAGAAAAAATTAGGCGGCGCCTTAAAGCCCATAAGAATCCCAGAGACCTGTTGGAATTTAAATTGGCGAAATCTAGAGTCGAGGCCGTATTGAAATCGTGCTACGCTAATTATATTATATCCAATACCGAAAATTCCATACATCGTGAGCCGAAAAAATTTTGGTCATATATTAAAGAGAGACGAACTTCCCTGTCTTCAATCCCTTCCGAAATGATTCTTGGCGATAGCGTGGCTAGATCAGGTAGAGATATAAGCAACTTATTTGCTGAACAATTCTCTACCCTATTTTCTAAACCAAATCCTAATCATTGTATTAAAACACACATTGTACCTTACCCTCAAAACTCCCTCTCTTTTCTAAAAATATCAGAACGCGAAATCTCAAAAGCTCTAAGAAATATTGACTCAAGTAAAGGTGCCGGACGAGATGGTATCCCTCCTCTCTTTATAAAAATGACGTACAAAAACCTGACTCTACCCCCGAAAATAATATTTAACAAATCTATTGAAAGCTCTACATACAACACATAGGCTATATTTTACAACAGAAAACCATGTTAACAAAAACCATACTAATTAGTTTTAAGTTTAAAAGAGCGCAGCAGCGCCGCGTATTTTGACTAGCTCTGCCCTGCCTGCCTCTGGGCAGAGCTAGTCAATATAATAATAATCATTACCTAATGTAGACATAATATACAGAGTGTAACAAAAGAAAATTATAATACTCTAGACTCATTTTAATTATTATATTATCATTTTCTTTATCAGTTTAGAGTATTATGTGTCCCTTACATAGAGTTGAGGTATAAACATAAAGGAACTAAATTTTATAATGTCAAAGTTTATTGCAACAAACTCCATCAGTGAGTAACAAAAAAAAATCCCACTTGAAGTATTAGTGGTTTAACAGGAATAGGGTGCAGTAAGAGAAATAATCAATTTATTTACCTGCTAAGTATCCCATTGTCCTAGCAACTTTTTGACTTAGGACCTGTGTTGCATATTTTACTTTCATCTTTTGAAATTTATCAGGGCTGACGTGGCTTTCTGTCAATTTTTTCAATAATCTTGCACCTTTGTATGAAGGGTCTTCGTTATATAATTGAACAATATGTTCCCACTTTGCTACTTTTCTATGGTTGTCCATGGAGCATATTATATTTTTGTTTAAAAAATTGTTGCGAATTCCTTTTATGAGATGGGGGGGGGGGATCATAGAGAGGGATAACTTCAGCGTCGTCTATCTCAAAAATTTCTTGGCGGAGTATATCATTTCTTTGCAAATATTTTCTTTTAGTCCTTTCAATAAGAATATTAATAGCTTTCGAGTTTGTCGTATCTTGGTCGCAGACTGCAGCTAAAACTCTTAGACCCACTTTATGCAATTCTCTGATGATTTATTTTATTAAGATTGAAAGCCCAACAGCACTTGTGGTTCCAGAACAGAAGGTGTAAGCTATTGGTTGCTTAACATTTTTTAGAATTCCACGTATCATAAATACTAAAGAATGATCTGCTAATTTTATTTTTTTTGTTTTTCCGTCACAGGCAAAGCCAGAAATTTCATCCTTTCTAGGATTGTATTGCAAGTTAGGGGAAATTGACATTTCGTCGAAGAGTAAGGTGCATAGCTTGTCATCTTTTTTCATTTTCTTTACTCTTCTCTTTAATTGCAAAAAAATATTTTTATTGATACCTGGCTTTAAATTAGCCTTCGAAATTAGTTTGCTCAAGGTCATGGTGGATGGCAAGACAAAGTGTTCTTGAAGCCAATTATAAGCTCTAGGGCTGCGTTTGTACACGCTTAATGCCATAATTTTTTCTGATTCTGAAAATCTATACCCCTTCTTCTTCTTGCCTACTTCTCGAAATTGCATAAGAGTGAATATAGCTGCTAAGTTTTTAAACTTTCCCAGTGCTTTTAGGAAAGTTTTGTTTTCGGACAAATTCATTGCCTTTTTTAATCTTAAAGCATATTTCTTGTTCTTAATATCCAACTTCTTTACAGCCTTTAATAATGCTCTTGTTTTCACAAGCTTGTTTTGCTGGACTGTGGCTGCAGGCAAAGGTTCACCTGCAATTTCATATTTTGTTAAAATTTAAGCGGGGTTAGGAAATATTAGTACAATATTTTATAGTCCTAGCAATTCCCCTAGGTATAGCATAGTGCACAGGACAACAAAAAACAACTACTCAAAGTAAAACATAATACATATAAGTACATAGTATCAACCTAATACAGAAACATAGTTTTTAAAATTTATAAAAATAATAATTGTTACCTCTTGAAGTAGACGGCATAGCAGGTTGCATTGTTACATTTTCCAATGTGTTAGTTATTTCAATCAGTGGACCTCTAACATTTTGTGGACCTGTAATTAATGAAAATAAATTATACTAAACTTAAGTACTCGTAACTCCCCAACGTAAGATTAGATGAGATTTGACTCAACCCCCTCCCCCTCTTAAACACCTCACGTAATTTGTGGACACCCCTAATAAATTTTATATACAACGTAACATAGTCCAAATAAAGTAAATTATTATAGAGTCCCTAAAACTAAAAGGTTTATGCTAAATATCCTACCCTGTGTATAAAAACTAGGCCTTTGCATCCGTTGTGGATGACTTATACAACCACTCCTCAAATACTGTAGTGCCTGGGACAAGATTTTGAAATGACCATATGGTTGCCCAAGCACATACGACATTCTCGCAACATAGTCGGCCTAGTCCAGAGGAAAGAACTGGGATAGAATATAGATAGAATATGTGTACTGGGATAGATAGAATATGTCTGGGACCAACTATGTATGTAAACCTGGGACAACAGGTTTCCTCACATTGTTTGCCTTCACCATATGAGCGTCGGTCTTATGTACAAGATTAGAAAATTCTTTTCAATTCAATTTCTTTATTTGCAAAATATGAGTTAGTAAAGATGATAATAGAGTTGACAATGGTACCATCACATTTGCCCAATTGAGCATGCAAATGTTTAGCTTATAAACTATGTCTCTTAATGTCTCATTGGTACACGCCTCCACCCGGGATTGAACCTGCGCCCTCTAGGAGTGCGAACCAAAAGTCTACCCATTAGGCCACGGACGCTCCCTGTATATAATAATAATTATTAACATAATTGTTACCTCTTAAAGTAGACGGCATAGCAGGTTGCATTGAAACATTTTCAAGTGGACCTTCAATATTTGCTGGACCTGTAATAACATAAAAATATATTATTATTTATTACTAGCTGTACCGATGAACTTCGTATCACTTTAAAACCTTCCCTGGACTTCTACGAATATTTAAGACTAAAATCAGCCCAATCCGTTCGGCCGTTTTCGAGTTTTAGCGCGACTAACACATTTGAAAATCCATTTTTATATATTAGACTTGCTGTCCCGGTGAACTTCGTGTCACTTTAAAACCTTCCCTGGACTTCTACGAATATTTTAAGACTAAAATCAGCCCAATCCATTCAGCCATTTTCGAGTTTTAGCGCGACTAACACGTTTGATAATCCATTTTTATATATAAGATTAATGATTTTGGTTATTCATTAGGTTAGATTAACATCAACACAGCAACAATATTGTTAAATATATAATAATAATAAAATAATAATATCTATGGATGCTTCACACCACGTCAGTCTGGCCCCGTGATAAGTACCTGAAGGAATTGTGTTACAGGTACCAGACATCAGAAATACATTTAATACTTTTATACTATACATATTATATTTAAGATTTTTATAATATGATACACATAATATTTAATACACATCCATGGAACATAGATCTTTTTGTTCTGTCGGAGGGATTTTAACCCGTGACCCCCAGTTTGCGCTAACAACGCCAACTGAGTCACAGAGGTCGTCATAAAATAGTATTCAAGTATATTCTGCTTATTCTCTTTTAAATTATATTTATTTCTTACCTGTTAGAAATAAAGTCGGAATTGCTCCAGGACTCAATCTCCTACTCCAAGTCAAAAATTTCTCTTCAAAATGGACATGGCATATTTTGCGGTTTTTATATACAAATTGGGGATCTACAGATGATGAATTAATTCCAACAGCTTGAGTCAATATGTGGTAGCGCTCCATTTCTTTGTTAGGGTTTGGAAATGAATGCAAGATAGTATCATCTTTGCCTAAAAAATAGAGAAATGAAAACTTTACTTATAATAAATTTATGCAAGTAAAATTGTACAGGTGATACTTGCAAGATTGCTAAAATTTAGCCAGAAATTTGTATAAAGAGGCCACACTCCCCAGTTTTAAAAAATGTTCATATTATGCCACCTCTTCACATAGGCAAGCACATTCCCCAACGCACTGGCGCTGCTCTTGCCAATGCGCTTGTGAGTAATCCTCACACTTGCGACAGTTAGTGTCCTTTGATGCTACCGACACCGCAAGGCAGGCTCGCAAGCGCCCCGGCCAATGTTTAAATACCTACTGCCAATGTGCCAACGCCCATTCTACACATTGGGCCAGTGACTGGGTCAGCGCGCTCGCCAACGCGCTTGTCTATGAGGAATGTCAGCATCACTTTAACCCATCAACCCCCAAGCAACACCCAGGTGCCGCATAACAATAAAAAATCTAGTGTGTCTGCGATTCCCATGGATTTTTCCGATTTGCAAGTACAATACTAATAAAATGTAAAATCAGACAGTAGAATTTATATATTATACAGTAATTGTTTGTACTGTTGGTTCTTGGTGAAAATTGATTTTATACACAAATAAAACACAATATTAATGCACTTTTTCCACTATCCTTTAGCCCTTTAACCCTTAAAGGCTACAATGATTTCGTGTACTATTATGACTACAACGGGTGTAAAAACACCCGGTTCTTAAAATTGGAAAATTATGACTTAATCAAAATCTTAACATTGCAAAAATGGGCTCAAAATGTTATTTGGACTTTTAACCCTTAAACAATATGCATAAAAACCTCATATTTATTATAAAAATACCTTCTATCATGACAATTAAGCAGAATCCTGAAAACTGAGAAATATTACTACCTGTATGAAAAATCTTCTATATTGTATACAAAAGTGTTTTAATTTATTGATGTCTTATTATTTTTTATAATCATAGAACAGACAATAATAAGGTGCACAAAAATATTTATGAACTTATAAAAAAAATCTCTTCTTTTGTAATTGAAATTTCCATAAAATTTGTATAGTAAAAGATTTGTATGTCACGAAATAAATTATCCATAAGGCAAAAAAATACAATTTTATGTCATAATAACGTAAACAAAATCGAAATAAGCTTAGAAAGTTCAGCTTGACAGCCTTTTTTGGCGACAATACTTTATGCATCACTTAGTGAATGACTTTTGCCTGTGGTCCAATTTATCAGACTTGTCGATGTCCAAAGTAGTTTTTGAGACAGCCTATGATCTTAAATGAAACAAAACAACGATTTTCTACACAATGAGCTAATAATAAAACTAGGCATCAAAATAAACATTTTACTTTCGACAAATTTTAATACCTCACTATGACTACAACCTTCGTATATCAAAATCTGCGTGTGCCAGTCAGTTTTTCTGGCGTATTCGGAGGCTACTTAGATTTTAGAAGAATACACGAAATCACGAAGCGATCAGTTCGCGCATAAAAAAATTATAGCCAAAAGATTTTGTGACCCAGGTGTAAAAACACCGTTGTAGCCTTTAAGGGTTAATGAATATATTATGTAATTAATGAATTACAATTTATTTAAAACTTATTCTTTACTAGTAGTTATTTAAAAGTACCAACGTTAAGTACACTGATGATGATTTATTTCGAAACCGGTCGTGTTTAAATTGTAATTAATGAATATAGTGTAAAAAGGCACGTAATATTGTGTTTTATTTGTGTAAGAGTAGAATTTATCACATAGTAGATGCAAAGCCAAAGACCGGCATTGTCTGGCTTTTCTAGAGTCATGGCCCCTTTATAATCATTGTATATCTGAACAGCTCAGTTGATCTTAAGGTTCACTGATATGAAAATATGTAAAATAACATTACGGTATAAGACAAAAACTTGTTGTAAAGATTCAAAGGTGGTTATTTATGATTTTATGGATATTTTAATCTTTTAAAATATTTCAGTTTACTTACGTGTTTTACCGCATGTAGGCACACAGCAAGATCGATCTGAACCACCCATATTCCAAATCAACAAGTACCAAATCGCGAAGCAACTCAGAATCCAGGTAAACGAGCACAAGTTCAACGTATAGGCAGTCTTCGGAGTCCAGGGAGCGTGAATAGGTTAAACGTATAAGCAATCTTCTGAGTCCGGGGAGCAAGCGTAAGTCAACGTATGGGCAATCTTCGGAGTCCGGGATGTAAGCAGTTGTTGAAAAAATAAAAATTATCACCAAAAGAGCACATTCACAATCTACAACAAGAGATGGAATAACAACAAGATGGCGGATGGAAAACAAACAATTTTGACATATTTCAGTTTGACATCTCGATTTGGCATCTGACAGATGAACGTAAAAGCACCATCTACTGCTATGAGTGCGAAGCTTTTCGTCGCCTTAAACTCCCATACAAAAAAGATTGTTCGAACATTTACGCCCCGTCCGCGCGCGAATTTCATACCGACGTCGTCTCTCTGCCGCTCGACGCCGCGCCGCCGCGAGTAGTTGTGCCGCCATTTTGTGAAGATGTTATGCAGCTCTGCAAACGCCATGAAGACTGTAGCTACGCTGCGAAGATTCCTCTCTTGATGTAGGCACGATGTGAAGACGCGTAGTGAAGTGTTGCGAAGAATCCTTATAGAAAAAGTCCTTATCAGGGCTACTTCATGTCTGGTGTTTCTCTCGTCATTTCGAACGTACGTTCTTTGCAGAACGATTTTCTTCTGTGTTTCAATCTTCCATGACGAACGTATACAAAGACGGCGGGCGCTTCTTTCGGAGCGTGTTGTTTTCTTTGTTTCAATCGACGAACGAACGTGTAGGTACTTTGTAGGTACTGCTACAGTGCTCCCCCTCAAGCGAAGCGCACCGGCAGTCTGACGGCACGGCCCGTTCTTGTTGTCTTCTGTGCTGGACTTGCTGGTGTCTTCTGCTTGATCGGTGATGCACTTGGTAAGGTTGTGAGGTAATAGGTAAAGGTAATGAGGTAACGGGTAAAGGTAATGAGGTATTTTGAGGTAAATTATTGGTATGTGAAGGTAAGGTAACAGGTACATTGGTATTAGGTAAGTTGGTAATTACCGGTGACTGTTGTACATTGCTCGTTGACTCGCCGAGGTAATCTTCACTTAGTATGTAGGCGGGTTTTAAACGATCGATGGATACTATTGCTGTGCGATCGGGTAGTTGTATCACGTAGTATTTTTCTTCTCGTCGAAGAACTTTGTACGGCCCATCATACGGACTTTGAAGTGGTTTTCGAACGGCGTCTATTCGTAGAAATACGTATTTGCACGTAAGTAGATCACGATGTATGAAGATGTTGCGTTGATTACCGTGGCGATGTACATTGTTTTTCGGCTTGAGAGAATCGATGTTTTTTCTGAGTTGCTCGATGTAGGTATGATCTAGGCTCGATGATGATGTTGTTTCGAAGAAGTCGGCCGGTAAGCGTAGGTTACGGCCGTAGGTTAATTCGGCGGCGCTGACTCCGGTGTCCTCTCGTATTGCGGCGCGTAGTCCGAGTAAAACTGTAGGTAGCTCGTCGATCCACGATGTATTACTATTGATGAGTCTTGTTTTCAGTGAATTTTTGAGACTTCGATGCCAGCGTTCAATCATCCCGTTTGATTGCGGGTGATACGGCGTTGTACGGGTTTTATCGATTCCCATACAACGTGTTAAGTTGACGAACAGCTGACTCTCGAAATGGCGTCCTTGATCGGTTGTTATTGTAGTAGGACACCCGAATCTTGCTATCCATTGTTCGTAGAATACTCTTGCGACGGTTTCGGCGGTGATCTCGGTGAGCGGTACAGCTTCAGGCCATTTTGTCGAGCGATCGATCATAGTAAGTAGGTATCTATGACCACTCGCTGTTGTACTTAGCGGTCCGATTATGTCGATGTGCGTATGTTGAAATCTATCGACTTGTGGAAATGTCGACACGGCGCTCGGTGTATGTCGTTGTATTTTGCTTCGCTGACATTGTATGCAGGTTTTCGTCCATTCACTAATGTCGGAGTTCATTGACGGCCAGAAGAATTTTTGCGCGATTAGTTTTCTTGATGCTTTTGTTCCAGGATGACTTATGTTGTGAATAGAGTCGAAAATGGCGCGTCGAAAGTCTTGCGGAATGTACGGGCGAACGTATTTTGTTGATGTTTCGCATACAATCTTGATATCGGAGTTAGGTAGCGTTGTTGTTTTGAAGCTTAAGTTTTCTTGACCGTACAGTGTAGGTAGCATGCTATCTCGCTCTTGCGCGCGAGCTAACTCTTCGTAGTTTACAGCTGACGGCGTGTTGATTGTTTCTATGCGGCTGAATGTGTCTGCGACGATATTATCTTTTCCGCTGATATGACGAATGTCGTGCGTGAACTCGGAGATGAAAAGTAGTTGCCGAGTTCTTCTTGGAGTTTCCGATGTCGATGTTTTCTTCTGTAGGGCGAATGTCAATGGCTTGTGGTCGGTGAATATAATGAGTTTTCGGCCTTCGAATATTTTTCTGAAGTATTTTACTGACATGTAGATAGCTTGAAGTTCGCGATCGTAGGTGCTGTACTTCGTTTGCGCTGTAGTAAATTTCTTCGAGAAGTAGCCGAGTGGTTGCCATTTGTTATTGTAGTATTGTTGTATTACGGCTCCCGCTGCGGTGTCCGAGGCGTCGGAGAAAATAGCGATCGGTGCTTTGTGATTCGGGTGGGCAAGCAAAACAGCGTTTTTAATGCTATTTTTGCAAGCCGTGAATGCTTCTTTTGATGTCTCGTTCCATTCGATCGGTGTCTTGTCTCGCTTTTTCGCATTGTGTAGGTATGCGTGTAGCGGGGCTTGAATTGTGGCGGCGTTCAGAATGCTGTCTCGGTAGAAGTTTAGCATGCCGAGGAAACGACGTTAGTTCTTCTATGTTCTTCGGTAATGGGAATTCTTCTATGGCTTGTAATTTATCTTGTGGTGGCTTGATTCCGTCGCTGTTTACGCTGAAGCCGAGGAATTTAACTTCTTGCTTGCCGAGTACACATTTAGCTGGGTTTATCGTGATTCCGTTTTCTTCTAGACGTTGAAGAACACACCGGAGATGTTGGCGATGTTCTTCTTCGCTGCTGGATGCTATTAACAAGTCGTCGGTGAAGGAAAACACGAAATCGTATCCTTGCAGTATTTCGTGTATGAAACGTTGAAATGTCTGGCCTGCGTTTCTAAGGCCGGGACACATTCTCGGGAACTCGAATAATCCGAATGGTGTGATGATAGCTGTCTTCTCTATATCTTCTTTATGGACTGGTAATTGTTGGAAGGCTCGGTTCAAGTCGATCGTCGAGAAGATAGTTTTTCCGGCGAGTTGGGAAGTGAAATCTCGAAGTCGTGGTACAGGGTAGCGGTCGGGCTTCGTTACTGCGTTGAGTCGTCGGTAGTCGCCGCACACCCTTATGTCGCCGTTCTTTTTCGGTACGACGTGAAGCGGAGAAGACCAGGCGCTCTTGCTGGGCCGACAGAGACCTTGTTGCATCATATTTTCAAATTCTTTCTTGACTTGATTGTAGCGATGTGTGTCAGGTGGCCCAGACGTTTCGATGAAATGTTCGACACTGTGTTTTGGCGTGATGTTCATCGCTGTCAATCTCGTGATGCCCGTGAGTAGGTACTGCTACAGGTAAAAACTGTGAAACTCGCGATAGATTTTCGTGTTGATCGAAAAACCATACAAAACGCGTAAGACGGTTGGAGAGTAGTGTTTTGTGTCGAACTCGAACTCGAACTCGAATTCAATTTGAAACTTGATCGAAACTTTATCGAAACTTGATCGAAACTTTATCGAAACTTGATCGAAACTTGATCGAAACTTGATCGAAACTTGATCGAAATTTGATCGAAACTTTATCGAAACTTTATCGAAACTTGACCGAAACTTGACCGAAACTTGATCAAAACTTGATCGAAACTTGATCGAAACTTGATCGAAACTTGATCGAAACTTGATCGAAACTTAATCGAAACTTGATCGAAACTTGATCGAAACTTGATCGAAACCTTGATCGAAACTTGATCGAAACTTGATAAAAATTTGATCGAAACCTTGATCGAAACCTTGATCGAAACTTGATCGAAACAACTTGATTGACGATTTTTTTAAAATCGATTTTCATAAAAAATGGGTTAAAAAATGCACAACGTTAATAATCAAGTTTTCACTTCTGCCGGCACTCCCGGAGGGCAACCAGTCTTTTTTTTTTTAAATATTACCACCCGTCCGTCGATCGCGTCGTCGCGTCGCAACGAACGGTCTCTGTCGCAAGTTGCAAGTTGCAACTCGCACGCACCGTTCCGGCATGGCAACCGTTCACGCATTTTTAACCAGTTTATCAGTAGGCGCTAAACTAGTTTACACGTTCTTTACTAATAGTTTAATAAAACGGTTATTTCATTCAACGGCCATCTCTACCATCCATAGATAAAAATAATATAGTCTTGAACAATCATGAATCAGCCCACAGATGACAGAACAATAAAAACAGCATCCATTCGAGTTTCGACCAAGTTTCGACCTACCTTGCCTACGGGGCAGTTCGATGTCGAAAACTCTATATTTTGTCATGTTTGCTCTAGAGTCTAGCCCCTAGGCCCTAGCTCAGCTATCCAGTATCCTCAACCCGCGGCCCACGTAAAGTTAAACGATTTTGAAATGCATGCCCACCGGGCACCGGTAACTTAGTCGCGACTCGCGGCTCCCCCTCAATTTTTTCAAAATTTTAAGATATTTCTTCCACATTCGTTATAATATAATGTATTATAATAACAATCTTATTTCAATAAAAAAAATATTTATATACAATCTTTATTAATTCATCAAGCCCCAAGCGGCCACATCCGGCCGCGATAACAATGAAAAAGCTATTGTGTCTCGTTTTGCCACGACTGATGGGTTTAATCGATTATTATATTAATTTAACTTTCATCGTATGATGGAAGACCAAAGCTTTCTGGTTTAAATTGCTCAATAGAATTTAATATAAGTGTGGCTTCTGGTACCAATTTGTGGTCTAATCTTGGATCGGGAACCATCACTACTTGCATACCAGCACTGCGCGCAGCTTTCACTCCATTTATGGAATCTTCAAATACTAAACACTGTAAGAATTAAACGTTAATTAAGAATTAAATACTTCTAATAAAAAATAAAAATTTACACCACTATTTAAAACTACACTGCGGTCCATACAATCTTTTGTCTTTATCTTTCGTGCGACTTCTCGAATGTATTAAAAAAGGACAAATGAAAGTTAACTCCTAAAAATTTGTACAGAGACATATAATTATTCTTTTTATATCAAATATCGCATCGCCTTTAGTCGCCGGTTAGACGATCAAATTTTCGTCAATCTTTACCGGATTGATGGATCAGATTGATGAAAATTTGACAGTGTAATCGGCGACTTACACCAAATCGCATCGCGTAATGAGAAAAGGCCCTAACTGCTAAATATACTGTCTTATAACGGAAGTAAAATACCTTTTCTGGTGATGGGTGGTCAGGAAATTTGGCTGCGGCAACTAAAAAAATATCCGGATATGGTTTTCCTCTTTTTACATCCGGATCTGAAGATCCCCATGTTTTGTAAGCGAATAAATCGAATATATCCTTATGATGGACAACTTTCATGTTGTATGACTCAATGCTGCTACTGGTTGCCAGTCCGATAGGTATTTTATGTTTATGAAGATGACGTAGAAGCTTTTCAACTCCTTAAAATTATCAACAATACAAACATACTATCATAAATATAATTTGTTATTTATTTGGACAAACATAATCTTCTCTTTTTTTTCTACGTTCATACTTAAGGCGGACGGAGTCCCACCATCTGTGGCGGGGCAAGACCTAAATTTTATGGGCAAGTTATATCTTGCGAGGCCCCCTAAAATATATTATGCGAGCCCCCCACATTGGATGACGCTATAGAACGGATTTATTGAGAGAAATAATTTTTTGATAAGTACTTAAAGTTTTATTTATAAAACTTTGTATTTATGAATATTTTTTGTATCACGTACAACTCGTAAAACCTTTAAAAAAACCTAGTGGTCCAAGGGGCGCGAGGCCCCTAGGACCGCGAGGCCGTGGGCGGTCGCCCACACCGCCCACGCCTTGCACCGCCTCTGCCCACCATACACAAAACTGTGTCCTTCAGAGTCGGCCAGCTGAGTGCTGACTGCATGTACACGGTCCGCACGCATATATTATTACGCTAGTCCATAATTCTATTTTAGAGGAAAGTGACACGAAGTTCACCGGGTCATCTAATATTGTATCTACGTCCAAAGAAATCTTATTCTAACTCTAGTATATTCCTGGGAAAATTGATTAACAATAGTAGGAAAATTTATAATTTTGGAATATAGAAAATATTCAAGTTTTACTTTGCCATACATTATGAGTTAGCGCACTTACCAGGCATTAGTTCTGATTGCGGAAATAACTCTTCAAACAATTTTCTAGTCTCCTTTAAAAAGTCCTCAACGGTCAACGGTAGTTGAAGGGCATCTATTATAGACTGGGCAAACTCTTTGCTCTGTTGACCCATTATTTTAGATTTTAATTCGAAAGTAAATTCCTTGCCGTAACGTGAAACCACCCTTTGAAATACTACAGTATACAGATCTTCAGTATCTAAAAAAAATACTTTATGGTTTTTATTGTTCTGTGATAAATAATAGGTGCAGTAGGTACAGTTTACCAAAGATTTTGGTTTTACAATATAACGCGACATAGATATCGGATTAAAAAATGATTAAAAACATTATTAAAAATTGTATTAAGCGACATCAAATATCATCCTTCGATCGGAGATTCTCGGAAATGCCATTGTGTTCTATTGTTGTCGCGATCACCGGTGCTCGTACGGGGCTTGATAGTTGATGGGTTGGTTGATCTATTGGATGGGTCAATGATTAAAATCAGTTCGACAAGGCTGTTTATGAACGTGGCGAGAAAAGGAACTAACGCTTCTATCATTGAGATAATATACGCTTCTATCATACAAAAAGTAAAAACGTAATTTTTGACAGTTCTCCTTTACCAGCAGCGCCCTTGGCCCATAGACATCATTGACATATTCATAAAAAGCCTTGTCGAACTGTATTACAAGTTCGACAAGGCTTTAAATCAGTGGTCCCCAACCTTTTTTTCATGCGGGCCACAAACATGTCTTGGTCTTGGTGTCGCGGGCCGCAACAAAAATTTTTTAGGGTTAAAAAATAACATTCTTCAAAATTAACGATTTTAAAGTGAAAAAAATTTAACGACTATCACGTAGACTTTACGTTATTTTGCTGGTGGGCGTGAATTTCAAATTTTTTTAACATCACGCGGGCCACAAATAAAGTCCCGGCGGGCCGCGGGTTGAGGATAACGGCTTTAAATGAATGTGGCGAGAAAAGGAAGTAGGTAACGTGGGACACCTTACGGTGCGTCCACATTTGTATCATTTGCGCGATCAGATCTCCGATCAGATCTCCGTCGCGTATCATCGAAGCGTGTCAAAATGATACGCGTATCATGATACGCCCCGATCGCTATTAACCGCGTACGGCGTATCTGATACGTGTCGTATCAAATACGTGCATGATCGGCAGAATGATCTGATAGGCGTCCACACTATGATACTACTATACGCATACTTGATACGGCGCGATGATCGCGACGGAGATCTGATCGCGCAAATGATACAAATGTGGACGAGCCTTTAAGTACCCCGCAAACGATCAAATTTGTTTGACAAACATGTTTGATGTAATTTACGTTTTCATCAAACAGCAGCGCAGATGATCAAACGTGCATCAGACAAGTTTGTCAAACAATTAGCTACCTCTGTGATTGGTCCAAATTTTGACAGCCTACCTATCACAGAGCCTGAACCGTGTCTTGAGACCGAGATGCATCTTGAGTACTGACCAAAACTACGGGCCCTAGAATCGGTTTGAGATCATGAGATCTTGTTTGAAAAATACTTCACGTTCAAACAAGTTTGTCAAAGGCTACGCAAATCCAAATTTTCTTCAAACAGGTCAAACAAAGCTATACACTATCAAACTGTTTGACAAACAAGTAAAATTTGACAAACAATTTGATCGTTTGCGGGGTACTTAACGCTTCTATCATACAAAAACGTCATTTTTGACATGTGTTTGACAGTTCTCCTTTAAGGTACAATTCCGTGCATCGCGACAGTCGTAAGCCGCGCGCGGCCGACGACTGTCGTCGGCCGCTCGCGACAATATTGTATGAAAATGTATGGCACCGCTTCCGAGGCCCACGACAGACGTGCGCGGCCGACCACTGTCGTAAGCCGCGCGCGGCCGGGTCATAACTTTGACACGGTCGCGCGGGGCCTACGACAGACCCGCGCGACCGACGACAGTCGTAGGCCCCGCGCGGTCGTCAAGACACGGCCGCGCGCGGCTTACGACAGTCGTCGGCCGCGCGCGTCTGTCGCGGGCCTCGGAAACGGTGCCATACATTTTCATACAATGACTATTGTCGCGATGCACGGAATTGTACCTTTAGCGTATTATTTTCACGAATCATCCCAATTAATATTTAATATCCAGAAACGTGCTATTTTGTGTTCCCTCCAAAACTCCATCGAAAGTTTCAGTAAAGCGTCTACCACTTTACTGAATCGACCGACTTGACTCCTGTGACTGTATTGACTTTTACTTAGACTTTGACTAGACTTTAGACCTGACGATACATGAAAACGATGATGAAAATTATAATAGGAAGAATATGGTTTTCCCGCCATATTCCTTACCTTTTTACCTTGTCTGTGGCACAACATACACATCCTTTGTGTCAAGTTGCCAAAAAAGAAGAAAAAAAAAATGCTGAGTTTTGGCGGGCATGTGAAAGAGTGCTGTTGTGTTTTTGTATTATTTTCCTAAAATTGTGTTAGCTGGGTTTTTAATGTGTAATATTGGTAGAATAATAACCATTAGATATTCGTGTTCATGCACAAGTGTAGGAAAGTGATGTAATATCCCGAAACGTGCTATTTGTGTTCCCACCAAAACTCCATCGAAAGTTTCAGTAAAGCGTCTACCACTTTACTGAATCGACCGACTTGACTCCTGTGACTGTATTGACTTTTACTTAGACTTTGACTAGACTTTAGACCTGACGATACATGAAAACGATGATGAAAATTATAATAGGAGGAATATGGTTTTCCCGCCATATTCCTTACCTTTTTACCTTGTCTGTGGCACAACATACACATCCTTTGTGTCAAGTTGCCAAAAAAGAAGAAAAAAAAAATGCTTTATTTATAATAAATCTTAAAAACAAACTTGAGAGTTTTGCCGGGAATGTAAAAGGGTGCTGTTGTGTTTTTATATTATTTTCCTAAAATTGTGTTAACTGGGTTTTTAGTGTGTAATATTGGTAGAATATTAACCATTAGATATTCGTGTAGGAAAGTGATGTAATATCCAGAAACATGCTATTTTGTGTTCCTTCCAAAACTCCATCGAAAGTTTCAGTAAATCGTCTACCACTTTACTGAATCGACCGACTTGACTCCTTGACTGTATTGACTTTTACTTAGACTTTGACTAGACTTAAGACCTGACGATACATGAAAACGATGATGAAAATTATAATAGGAGGAATATGGTTTTCCCGCCATATTCCTTACCTTTTTACCTTGTCTGTGGCACAACATACACATCCTTTGTGTCAAATTGCCGAAAAAGAAGAAAAAAAAAATTTATAATAAATCTTAAAAACAAACTTAATAGATACTTGAAAATAAAAAAACTTACTCAGTAATAAGCCATCCATATCAAATAAAACGTGAGTCACTGGTTTAAACGTCATTATTAATAATAATTATTATAGTTACAGTACCGTAATTACTTGCTAAAATATTGTTACCTATACTCTGCAAGCTCTGGTAAAATTATGTGCTTTGGCGAGTGCTAACTGCTACGATGTTACAGTATCTATGCAAACAAAGTTACACCAAATTAGAACTGTTTTGCGTCATCAAATATTATGAAGGTCAAGACTCAAGAATCAAGATAATTCATTAAATCCGTAGTCAGTAACTTAGGCCGTGTTCACACCAAACCGACTGTGAGCCACCGAATGTGAGCAGGCTCACTGTGAGCCCCAGTGTGAACGTGAAAAACATACGGTATCGAATGTCCGCGAATACGCCTAGCGTAATAGTGTATTGTCATTTGTCGGTGATGTGAACGAAAAAGTGAATATGTATGGAAATACCTACAATAAACTGCGTAAGGTTTGGTGTGAACACGGCCTTAACCTCATATTTTTACACTTTGGTTAATGATTAAACAACAAACGCCACAGATTTTTATTATTCCTCATAATGTCGCGACGACAATAATTAGTTTGCCTCGACAGTCGCCACGCGACTACTCTGTGACCGCGGCCTTAGCCAATAGGAATAGGTCTTGACTCTTGTATGTTGTTTTGTTTCCGATTTCTAGAAACCAAAAAGTAGGTAGGTACCTACCATACTGTACTAAAACTTTACATAGACTAGCCAATCAAAGTACAGCGCAAACCATTGAGCTCAAAAATAATAGGTTCATGGCGCAAAATGGCCTAGGTACCTATGTCCTATACCTATGATTCTAAACTTTTTTTTGTTAGGTAAGCAATACACTAAAAAAACCACACTTTCTAAATTATTATTTTACTATCACACAGGATGTACTTAAAACTGTCTTTAAAACTTGCTAATTGCGACAGAGAGGGCTCATATTATAATTAATAAGGTATGTCCAACTTCAGTACAAGTAAGTCATTGAATAAAAACTAAACAGAGACTTAGCTTTCCCAAAAAAAAATATTAAATCATTATGAAACAAGTAACTTACAACTGCCATACCTCTTATAGTAGACTAGGTAGGTACTACATAAATATAAATTTTTGGAGGTGTACATACTTACTTTAAAAAATTTAAATACATATTTGCGTTTAGTAGATTTCAACTAAACACGTTAATTTAAGGACATCATCATCAAAGTTTAAAGACTAAAGAGAAAGAAATGAGAAATAAAGGCATTCTTAGTACACTTGACAGTGATGACGAATTCCCAGGTAAGTGTATTTTTTCTATAATAAGTACTAATTTTTCTTTATAATAATTAATTAAGAACTTTATATTTTTTTATCCTTTAAGTTCCTTAATTAATGAACATGATTATGAATTGTGGGAGCAAATAGATTTCAGCTAATACAATTTGTTTTAGCTCCGTGCTTTGTATTAGCTCCATGGTGGGAAATATAGATTAGTAGATGTACTTAGTAATTTTTCTTGAATTTCTTTTTGCCTAATTAATCCTTCGATCGGAGGTTCTAGGAATTCCCATTGTATTCTTTTGTTCTCGCGATCACCGGTGCTCGCGCGGGGCCTGAAAGATTAAATTAATATTTTCCAGGTTTTCCTTAAAAATAACTGCATTGTTTAGTCCCACAACAGTTATTAGTAGTGCACTCAGCACTGATTCAGGCTACTTTATAAAACACAAGATGAACTGGTGAACTTAGTCTGTTTCCTTTTAATATAAACCTTCTTTTGTCAACCACATGTGTTTCAAGACTAAAATTAAGTAAATCGGTTCAGCCGTTCTCGAGTTTTAGCAACACTAACGAAATTGAAAATTCATTTCTATTTATATAGATGAAGTTGTACTAGTGGACTGTGGCAGAACTACTACGGCAGTGGTGACTTCTATAGGTCTACCAGGAATCAGGATCTCATGGCAAAGATGGCAGATTTTCAAAAAAATATCCTTGATCATTGGATAAATTTTTATATTTTCATGTTTCACACACAGAATCAGCCGATTTAAGGAAAAAAAGGATCAAAATGTTTTATTCCAATTACCCTGATCCCCGGGGTACTACTCAATTTTTTTTTCTCCCTTTTTGCCATCAGTTTCTGGTAGACCTATAATAGTGACTAGTGAGGTGCTCTAGTGAGGTGTGTCTGTTTTTTCAGATGAGCACAATGAAGTAGCAGCAGTCCCCGATTACCTGAATGACTGGAGATTTGATAAAATCGAATTCCAATGGCTTGAAGATAATCAAATACATGAAGACAATAACAAGTTATTGAACAGTAAAAACAATGAACTTATCCTAAAAAAGGGTGTTATGAATGAGCAAGACTTGTATTGTTTAAAAACTATTGCAAATATTTGCCCCAACATATTGGTGTGGTATACAAATTTTATCATTTACAAAGATTTGCAATTGCCGCATAATTTTCTGCAAAGTTGCTTAGTGACCAGATATAGAAAGTTCTAAGTTGGATTGGATTTTAGTTGCATGGTCAAATTACATTAAATTCTGTAAACGTCCAGGATGGGCCTTTGTTATGTAGCTGCTGTGACTTGAGTGACAGAGACTTCACAAATCGCAGGGAGGCATAACGTCATAATATACCAAAACAATTTTGTATGTGACCCACACAATATAAACTACAGTACCCGGCGATAAATATTGCACATCGACCTTTGGAAATTGACAGTCGGTTAATTTCGGTTTTGTAGAGCGTTATCTCTTACGCACGAAATACAAAAAGTCCGGTATATATTAGGAGCTGTTAAAAAAAAACATTAAGTTATGGCTTTAGGTTCGGGTAAAATAAAATAAAAAAGCGTGTTCAAATTATGTTTACATATATTTTAATTCTTTTGGAAAATAACAGCTGTAGGGGTGTTAGCAACTCTAAATATATATTTTGAACTGGACGCGACTGCACTCTATTGAATTTGAACAACGACTGACATAATCAAAGAGAATATAATCACTATGGACATAATGTCAAATAGGCGTGTGCTACAAAGGTAACGCTCTATGAAACCGAAATTAGCCGATTGTCTCTTTCCAAAGGTCGATGTGCAATATTAATTGCCGGGTATTGTACCTATACACACATAATATTATAGTTCAACACATTACTGATTTGTGGTGTTATATTATCTGTAGTTGTTAGGCTCCCAGCACATGTACCAACTCAGAAACAGTTTGTATCTGTGTCGCCTCGGGTTTTAGTATTCTTTGTATGAAACTCCCAACTGCAAAACAGCTTTAGAATCGTAACAGCGCTTACGGCTCTTCGTAACCACGCTTACGGCTCTTCGTAACCACGCTTACGGGTCCTCGTTTCCGCGGTAAAGGTCGTCGGCCACCCCTGACCCCGTAACTGTTTACATTCAGCCAGTCCCACTGCTCCTGATGCTGCTAGATATACTTCCTTGAATACTTCTGTGGCAGTAACGACGCGAATGAGCGTTCACACTGACGCCTCGAGTAGTGGCAGCGGCATGACGAGTGGCAGTGCTAGGCTGGTATAAATAATCAGTACTCAAGATGCATCTCGGTCTCAAGACACGGTTCAGGCTCTGTGATTGGTTGGCTGTCAAAATTTGGACCAATCACAGAGCCGAACCGCGTCTTGAGACTGGGTCGCATCTTAAGTACTGACTATTTACACCAGCCCTAGTGTCGTATACATTCTCGAAATGCCCACTTCCCTGCTCAACAATGCTAGTTGTAAACAACCCATTTGGATCCACGTCAGCAAGCGGTTGGCGAGCCGTAAGTGCGGTGCTGTAAGTTGTGACTACAGCGATCAAGTATTACAATTAACACCATTTTTGAAGACTTGCAAGTTTACATTTTTAAAAACCTTCAAGTTTATTAACCCAAGTAGCAGTTTTATAATTCTTGCGACACGTAATACATGAACGCTGCCCAGGTAAATTTTTATGAAATTGTTATAATTATGGAAACCAATAATTTTATACAGGAAAATAAATAGAGTTTATAAGTCATACTTCTATATCTTTTTTACTATAAAAACACTCTTCCAACTCCTCGTTTTCATTTAGAATTAATGTTTGTAACCTTTTGCTTCGTAAAGTTTTAATAAGTTTAAGGGCTATTGGTATGAGGTTTGATAAAGGTATTCTAATAAAATTTTCCTTCTTCCTAACCACATTATAGCATTGTCTATACAAAAATATTGGTGTAAATCCATCTCTATAGAATTTCGCAATTTCCTTCCAACGGATATCACTCCAAACTTTATATGGCATTTGCGCCAATCTGAAATAATTTAAAAAGAAAGTTAGGTTGATTTTGGCTTTAATCCTTCGATCACGAATTCTTGGAAATGCTATTGTATTCTATTGTTGTTGCGAACACCGGTGCTCTTATGGGGCTTGAAGGATGCCAACCAAAGTCTTAATAGATCAAAATCGAATACATAGTTAATAATGTATGGGAAAGACAATAAAATCAGCTGTCATAATATTATCTTAAATATCCATCAACTTCAATATCTGTCCTGATATCATGTCGGAGAGTAACAACAAAATAACGTTAATTGTGAAAATAACTAGAGCTGTGTTAGAGTTACTATTGATTACTATGTTTCTATGAGCAATGCCCCAAAGTCATGAATTTGCATATTTGCCAATACTATTACATAATATATAAAATACTATATAAAAAATAATAATACTATAAAAAAAGTTACTTCCAGCTCTACTACTTTGACAGTAAGCTGTATAAAGGACACGTACACAGTACACACCCTAAAGGATTTAATCACTTTGTTTTGTTACACCCAGGCCAGTACAATATGACATACCTTTTAAATAATTTTTTCCGCAACCTATTCCTTTTGACATCACGTTTGACGAACAACTGTGCATGCAGTGTATGGTACCAATGGTACTGCAGATTGATGTAACTATACTGCATTTCATCCTGTAATTTGTACCACAATGACCGGTCAAATGTTTTATTCTTCAATTTTTTCAAAGGCAAATCGGTGTGTTTCATCAATAGCTTCAAAAACTGTGTTGACAAAGGCAGCGTCCATTTTCTTCTATCAAATTTTAAAGGTTCTGAAATTAGTTTAATTAATTTTTAACATTACACACACAATTCCACCTACTAATTAAAATAGTTATGAAATGGATAATGGATATGCAAAAAAAGTTGTGTTCTTGTCTATCAAGTGTATTTTCTAGTGCATCAGACAGTAGACACACTTGTTTGTGACATCTAATGATTATTTGACTTTATCCATTGAACAACTTTCAGAACATTATGAAAAATATAGACTTGGTGCTTAAATTGATTATTATAGCTATTAGGCTGCATTTCCACTGAAGCGGAGCGGAGCTTAGCGGTGCCAAATTGACCAATCACCATGCTCGAAATCTTCGCTCCGCTTCTCTGTCATTCCTCTGTAATAGCATGATTGGTCAATTCGGGCAACGCCAAGCTCCGCTCTGCTTCAGTGGAAACTGCAGCCTTAAGCAATTATGAAATGTCATTGAGCATTTAATATAATAATATTTTGTAATATGATACATAAAATGATAGTTATGTAAAAATGTCGCTGAACGCAGCAGTAATATTATTTACATAAGTCAGAAAATTATGTAAGTTTCTGACAGACCTATTTATTATGTTTAATTCTATCGTGGAAAAATGAGACACAATAGCCTTTCTATTGTTATCGCGAGCACCGGTGCTCATACATGGCTTGATGGGTTAAAAGAACTAAAAGTAAAGAATATGAAAAACATTTCACCTTTATCATCCTGATGCAATCTTTTGTAAATGCCTCTAGGATCTCTCCCTAGGATAAGTGATATGGTAGGCACAGGATTCTTGGGTATATGGTATAAACATATCTGCATTATTTTCTCCTCGTAAGGTGTATAACGCCCTTTGCTGTGATAACCGTACCGGACTACAAAATGTCTGTACACCTGATGCAGATTTCTCTCTAGTCCCTGTGCCAGAAAAGAGATGACAAACCTACGAGCGCACTCCTCTGCCGTTCTTGGATTTCTGGACTTACTGATGTTCTTCCATCGAGCGAGGCAAATTGGTGTATCTGGTAAGTTAAACAACTACAAAGAACAAAAAATATAATACATACTTCATTTTCCACTTACGTATTTAACAATCAGTTGTAAGTTTCAGTATAGGGCCTCAAATACGGAAAAATATTATTAAATTAAGTTGAACTAATGCAGATGTTTATTTAGTTCAGTGGACAGTCTGAAGCGATTCCAGCAGCATACCCATGTGGGACTTGAGTGCGATTCTTAGTTGGGCCAAGTCAATAGCCATTTAATACCTCAATCATGGGAATCACAGACACACCAGATTTTCAATTGTTTGGCGACAGCTGGGTGCCGCATGGGGATTGATGGGTTAAAAAGAAAATTTAATCAATATGTAATACCTTTCGTAGTTTGTGCCAATTATTATCAATTTTGTTACTTTCATCTGATGATACAGCATCTGTGCGAAATGCTTCCTTCTGATCTGCCTCTTCAAGTAGTTCATTATCGAAGACTTTTTTCGTGAGACAATTGGATTTCTGATACCATGGTAGTTCCCATGAAATAACCATATCGTCTCGTCTCGCTAACAGTTTCTGAAATATTCGTGACATGGGTTAAGTAGATCATTGTGAGAGTTATATATTTAACAAAATAGTAATTCATAAACAATTATTTACCTCCATGAACTCTTCGTCTTGCATTTGAATCTGATCCAAATATATCAACACTTCGTCAAATGCCTCAGAATCTGTTACATCTCGCACGTTCAAAATTTTTTCTTCTAAAGAGGACGCCATGACTGATGACGAAAATTCGACATCAAAATTCAAAATTTTAAGATGTTCAAGTACAAAATCTATATTCAAATAATAATATAAGATGTTCCTTGTATTTTTGAGGTTAGATTGGGATTTTAGGATGTGTTCCGAAACAAAACAGCAGGCACAGACCACGTAGTGATTATATAATAGTCGTGTTCGTTTGCTTTTTCAAAATTTCAACTGCGCATGCGCGGCTTTTTTGTGTGTCAAGAGAGTGTCATATTCTAAAATACCGATAAATTTCTGTCAGGTGAGTGTCATGTTCAAGAAGCTTACACTTGGTCATGTTCTAAAATACCTGTCAGATTTTCTTTCTTTTCTTTCTTTTTCTTCTTTTTTTGGCAACTTGACACAGAGATGCGTATGTTGTGCCACAGACAAGGTAAAAAGGTAAGGAACGGCGGAAGGAATAAAAGATAACGGAATTTGGAAGAAAGTTAATTAAATCAATGCGGTAAATTAAATTCTATAAACTAAATAAAATAAACATACTTATTTTAGATATTAATATTATTTAATGTTAAGTAATTAGATATACAACTATATACACATTTATCATTAGAACTAAGAAGTATATTTACAGAAGTAGGAAATGGAATAAGGATTAAAGACAAGTTATGATACAATTGGGAATGAGGAGTTTTGGCGGGCATGTGAAAGAGTGCTGTTGTGTTTTTGTATTATTTTCCTAAAATTGTGTTAGCTGGGTTTTTAATGTGTAATATTGGTAGAATATTAACCATTAGATATTCGTGTTCATGCACAAGTGTAGGAAAGTGATGTAATATCCAGAAACGTGCTATTTTGTGTTCCCTCCAAAACTCCATCGAAAGTTTCAGTAAAGCGTCTACCACTTTACTGAATCGACCGACTTGACTCCTGTGACTGTATTGACTTTTACTTAGACTTTGACTAGACTTCAGACCTGACGATACATGAAAACGATGATGAAAATTATAATAGGAGGAATATGGTTTTCCCGCCATATTCCTTACCTTTTTACCTTGTCTGTGGCACAACATACACATCCTTTGTGTCAAGTTGCCAAAAAAGAAGAAAAAAAAAATGGGAATGATCATGGAGGGAACATGAAAGGATAATGTGGTTCAAGTCACCTACATCTCCACAGTCGCACAAATCATCATCTCTGACGCCAATTCTCCTAAGATGCGTTGGAATGCACATATGACCAAAGTCTCATCCGAATAATTGACGTTGTTATATTTTTAGAAAGGAAAATATTAGAAAACCAGGGCTTAGTAGGGATCTCTGGTTGAATTTTACGATACTGTATAGCTATTGTTTGACTGCTCAAGGCCCATAACTTATTCCAAGATTTCAATAGGGAACCCCGTGCCAGAGAAGCCAAGTCATGCGCATAATTATTAAAAGGGAACAAATCACCACTAAAAACAGCCTCTTTTGCCAATTTGTCAGCAATTTCATTGCCAACAATGCCGCAATGGCTCGGTATCCATACAAATGTTATTGAAAAGCCTTGAAGTTTACATTGATATAAAAGGTTTCTAACTTGGACAATATTTGGATAACAATTTTTTGATTTAAAAGGAAATTTAATCAGGGATTGTAGAGCGCTTAAAGAATCTGTAAATATTAGTGTCTCTTTAAGCCTGCCAAGTAAAATATACTCAACAGCCTTAAAAAGGCCGTAACACTCTCCTGTAAAAACAGATGTTTCAGGCGGAAACTTTACTTTTTGTACAATATTATACTGTAAATGGTAGACGCCAACTCCAACACAACTATCTGTAGTATTCTTCGATGCATCTGTATATATGTGGTGGTAGCCCTGCCAATTGTTATTCGTGATGTACTTAAATATATTGTTAGCGAAATATGTATCAGTTTTTTTAATGCCAATGTCTAATCTAATATCTGGCACAAGCGTTAGTGCTTCATATGCTGAATCAAATAATGGAAAAGTTTGAGAACGAAAAGTGGGGGCGTCAATGACTAAGAATTTACGATAGCTAGTGAGAAGTAAGGGATGAGATTTATGATGCCAGTATTTATTATTACTATGACACAAATGAAATAAGGTTCTAAGTTTGGGAATTAAGGGGTGATTTTTAAATTGGTAACAACGAACAAAATATTTATCCGCCAGATATTGTCGACGGAGTTGAAGAGGAGGTTCGCAACATTCTAACTGAAGTGCGTTTATGGGAGATGATCTCATAGCTCCGCAGATTATACGCAAGGCTTTCGCTTGTATTTTGTCATTTTTTTGTAAACCAGTTACGCTACACGGCTCTAAAAGAAAAGTGCCATAATCTAGGACACTTCTAATTATTGCATTGTAAATTAATTTCATAGTAAATGGGTGTGATCCCCACCAAACACCAGATAAACACCTTAACATATTTAGAAGCCGCTCGCATTTGGCACAGATGTAATCGATGTGTGCGTTGCCATTTAATTTTCCATCCAAATATAGCCCTAAAAATTTGACTTTGTCTTTAACAGGAATCGGCGCACCATCATAAATAATAGTTATCGGGGGAGGCATACGCATTCGGGTAAATAAGACGACGGAACTTTTGTTGATCGATAAGTCTAAACCATGCTTGTCCATCCAAGATTTTAACTGTTTCAAAGCATTAATAAGATCTCTACAAGCAATATTTATAGAACTATTGATTACATAAATAGCCTTGTCATCTGCATATTGAAGTAATTTTATTATACTTAAATCTAGACAATTTTCTAAGTCGGATGTGTAAATATCGTAAAGTAATGGACTTAAAACTGACCCCTGAGGAATACCTTTCCGAATAGTTCTAGTTTCCAAAGAGTTGTTTAAAACTATTATTCTTTCTATTAAAATATTAATAATGAAATTAACTAAAATTAAAGGCAAACCAAATTGTATTAATAGCTTTTCTTTTAAGATACTTATGATAATATTATCATATTATGCAGAATTTATATCCAAAAAAGACGCAACGACAGATTTATTTTCTGTGAATGCTGTGCGTATATCTGTGGTTAATATGGCAATATTATCTATGGTACCTCTACCTTTACGGAATCCAAATTGTGTATTCGAAAGGAGGTTATGTTTTTCTATAAACCATTCTAGTCTGTTTTTAGCTAAATGTTCTGCAATCTTTAATAAAACAGAGGAGAGCACAATGGGGCGATATGATGTAGCCAAAGATGGGGGTTTGTTGGGTTTTGGAACTGGGATAACTTTTTGTTTTTTCCATGCAGCAGGTAAATTACCAGTTAATAAAATTTGGTTAATTAACTTGAGGTAGTACTGTAAAATTTCTTCATCAGCATGTTGAAAGAAGGAATATGGAATGCCATCCAATCCGGGAGAAGAATCTTTCAAGTTTTGTACTACCCCTTTTAACTCTTCTATTGTAAAGAGTGAATCTAGTTCTTCAGAATTAACATTTTGTAAAGGAGGAGGTGGTTCGTTAGAAATAGTAGGAGGAGCTAAATTGTCTAGAAACTCAGAAGCTAAAGAATCAGATATAGGGTGAGAAGGAGTAGTGAATGCAGATCTATACCGTCTTATGTTTTTCCATACTATAGTAGGATGAATACCTGGATTTAATGATAAACAAAAATTTCTCCAACTTAGTATCTTCTTTTTCCTAAATAATTTCTTAGTATCTTTAAGACAATCAAGATACAGCTGGTAATTGGCTATGTTTGGATTTAAATTATATTGTTTTTCAATCTCTTTCCTATTCTTAATGGCAACTGTGCATTCTTGATCCCACCAAGGTGGAGATGGTGTATGATGGTGTGAAGTATTGTTTTTTTGGAAATGATTCATCAGCAGCTTTAATAAATGCTGAAGTCAAAGCCTCAGCACATAGTGATTCATTTTCTGATGATATTTCGGGAAGAAAAGATAACTGATTTCTGAGTAAAGTTTGAAATTTATCCCAGTTAGAATTACTGTTAATATGATATTTTATTGATGCAGACTGATTTGATTTACTTTTATCTTTACCTGGAAATGATAGAATTATAGGAAAATGATCACTGCCATGACTTGACTCCAACACGTACCAATGAAAAACAGATGATAGATTAGGTGAACATATTGACTAATCTGGTACACTACAACCTTCATGAGGAGCAGTGCGACGAGTCGGTTGGCCAGAATTAAGAATACACAGTTTATTATAATCTATTAAGTCTAAAACTTCGTAACCCCATTGATTGTCTTTGTGACTCCCCCATGACTGGTGCTGGGCATTGAAGTCTCCTAGTATTACCACTGGTTGTGGTAATTGACTAATAATACTTTTTATTTCAGAGAAAATGCAGTATGAAGGATGAGGTATATACAGTGAAACAAAACATGTGTTATTTACAGATGCAGCAATGATTGAAAAATCAGAGTTATGTGAAGGAAGAGGTATATGATGAAATGATTGATGGTGTTTGATGAGCATGGCTGTACCACCATACCCATCTGATCTGTCTTCCCTGAGACAAGTGTAGCCAGAAATCCTAAAAAGTGATTCCGGCTTGAGCCATGTCTCTTGTAAGGAAAAGACGATAGGTTTGTATTTATTAATTAAAAAAATAATTTCGTGTTTTTTACTAACCACACTGCGGCAGTTCCACTGGACTATGTTGTCCATTGTTGAAAGTGGTATTAATTTGTGATTCAGCGTTGGACGGTGATAAAGATGATAATGATGTAATCAGTTTGTTTAATGCTAAAATTGTTTCATGTATTGAATCCATGTTAATACCGGGAGCTGGATATGCAGATCCATTATCTCCTACTGGAGGATTATAATCTTTTATTAAACTATTATGTGTTTGTCTGTCATACCCATTTTGTTGTTTCTGTGGCAGTTTTGGTTGTTTGAAAACAGTTTTTTTATATGACCGTTGCATTAAATTCAAATTCTGTTTATTATTATTGTTGTTGAAAAATGATTTTTGTGTATTTACAGGTGATGATGATGAAGAAGTAGATGACATTAATACGTCAGAATATAATTTTGAAATGGGAGGATGTAACTTCGAAGCTTCTGAGTAGGATAGACAATTATGAGCCATTGACTCCTTAATTGATTTTTGGCGTTGGAATTCTGGGCATTTTTTATCAGTTGCAATGTGCGAACCGTGGCAAATACAACAATAAATAGACTCCTCTTCAACTGAGCAACTATCACCAGCATGCCCTTGGCCACACCTAAAACATCTAGGTGTTGACCGACATTGGTTTTTGACATGTCCGTATCTACAGCAATTGAAGCACTGTATTGTAGGGAATATATATAAGTCTACAGGAAGTGCATTATAGCACATGAAGACTCTCTTTGGTAATGTCTGTCCGTCAAATGTTATTACGACAGATTCGGTGTTATTAAATTGAACGATTCCATTCACTATTGTTTTTTTCTTTAACCTTCTGATTTTTAATATTTCACCACATCCAATTGGTAAAGTAATATTATTAATAACATCATCATCGGACCAATCAGCAGGTATACCTCTAACTAATCCTATTCTACTTACCTGAAAGGTTGGAATAAAAGATTTAAATTGTTCTGAGTTAAATTTAAGGTTACTTATAAAACTATTGGCTTCATTATATGAAGAAAAGGCTACAGATAATCGGTTTCTGGCTATTTTCTTAATACTACCATCTACAATATTTTTAATGTTATTTGTTTTCAAGTAATGGCCAAACACTATGGGGTGAAAGTTTATGTTTTCATTAGGTGACTTTGGTACCTTTTGTATATGGACAATATACGGAGAGGAGTCTGTATCTTTATACAGCATCCTACCGACCCGTGAAACTAAGCCCTGGGATTTTTCAGTTGTGTTCACATTTGGTTGAGTTTCAAGTATAACGTCTTGTTTAAGAACATTATGGTTTTCGGTATCGCTAAGACACATGCAATTGATATCAGGCTTGGCCTTATTAGGGTCTTTTTTAATTTTTTTCTGGAACTTTTTGCAACGCCTCCTAGGAATCGCTGGACGTTTTCTAGTATTTACTGAGCATGAGGTGTCAGTGTCCATGCTCGAATCATTCGATACAGTAACATAAAGACCAACGGGGGGACCAGGTCCCCCCGGGTCGGGCTCCTCCATAATATTCTTATGAACTACGATATATAAATAAAAACTTACCAAATAAAATTAATATATACAACAAGAAAGAAAATTAAAACTAAAACTACACTATTTAATTAACTAATTATAGATATAAAAAGAATTTTAAAATTTTCCAAAAAAATACCGCGTCCGCCCTTTGAAAGTTCCCGCGCTTTTTTTTTCACCTGTCAGATTTTGACAGAAATTGATCGGTATTTTTTTTTTTTTCTTGGCAACTTGACACAATTTTGCGTATGTTGTGCCACAGACGAGTAAAAAGGTAAGGAACTAGCGGAAGGAAAAACAGGAACGGAATTTGGAAAAGTTAATTATTATAGTTTAAAATTTAACATACATTAAAAAAACAAAGTAATATTTATAATAAAAGTGTATAATATTATAATAAACTCAAAAATTAAATATTAATGCTATTTAAAGATAAGTAATTACTTAGACAAATATATACATGTTTATTATTATAACTTAGCAATATATTTACAGAAGTAGGAAATGGGATGGGTATAGATAATAAGCTGTGATATAAATGGGAATGATCATGGAGGGGGACAGGATAAAATAATATGGTTTAAATCGCCAATTTCACCACATTCGCATAAATTATCACGTCGTATGCCGATTCTCATAAGATGCGTTGGAATGCACAAATGACCCAGTCTCATTCGAATAATGGATGTTGTTACATTTTTTGAAAGATGAATTCTGGAAAACCAAGGCTTAGTTGGAATCACGGGTTGAATTTTTTGGTAATGAATTGCTTTTGTTTGACTGCTCAGTCTCCATGACTCATCCCACGAGTCCATGAGAGAGCTCCTGGCAAGAGCAACCAAATCGTGACTGTAATTTTGAAAGGGGAATACATCCCCACTTAAAATAGCATCTTTTGCCAATTTATCGGCTAATTCATTGCCTATAATACCACAATGGCTAGGTATCCATACAAATGTTACAGAGTAACCTTTACATTTACATTTATATAGAAGATTTCGTATCTGAATGATGATAGGAAAACAATTTTTTAATTTAAAAGGAAACTTACTTAAAGATTGTAAAGCGCTTAGGGAATCTGAAAATATTAGTGCCCTCTCAAGCCTACCGAGTAGAATGTACTCAATAGCCTTGAAAAGACCATAACACGGGGAGTGTTATGGTCTTTTCAAGGCAAGGTAAAAACAGAGGATTCAGGTGGAAATTTAACTTTTTGCACAATATTATATTGCAAGTGGTAGATTCCTACTCCTACATGACTGTCTGCAGAATTCTTAGATGCATCAGTGTATAAATGATGCCATCCCTGCCAATTGTTATTAGTAATGTATTTAAATATATTACTAGCAAAATATTTATCGGACTTTTTGATACCGATATCATAACGAACATCGGGCATCATAGTTAGAGCTTCGTATAATGATTCAAATAAAGGAAAAGAAGGGGAGCGAAAAGTAGGAGCGTCCAAAGTCAAAAATTTACGATAGCTATGAATGAGTGGGGGTTTTGATTTGTGTAGCCAGTATTTACTTTTATTGTAACAAAGTTGAGATAGAGTTTTAAGTTTAGGAATTAAAGGATGATTAAGAAATTGGTAGCAGCGAAGAAAAAAATTATCTGCCAGATATTGTCGACGGAGTTGAAGAGGGGGTTCACAACACTCCAACTGAAGAGCGTTTATCGGAGATGATTTCATAGCCCCACAGATTATGCGTAAAGCTTTAGCTTCTATTTTATCGACTTTTTGTAGTCCACTCAAGTTACATGGTTCTAAAAGAAAAGTCCCATAATCTAATACACTTCTTATCATTGCATTGTACACTAGTTTCATTGTAAAGGGGTGGGATCCCCACCAAACACCGGAAAGACTTTTTAACATATTTAGGTTTCGCTCACATTTTGAATAGATGTAGTCAAAATGTGCGTTACCATTCAATTTTGAATCTAAATATAATCCTAAAAATTTTACATTCTCTTTTACAGGAATTGGAGTTCCATCATAAAGAATACGCATTCGTGAAAATAAAACTACCGAGCTTTTATTGGCTGACAACTCCAAGCCATTCCTATCCATCCAGGATTTTATTAAAGCAATCGACAGATTTCTACAAGCATCACGTATAGAATGAGAAATTATATAAATAGCTTTATCATCTGCGTATTGTAATAGTTTTATTATATTCAAGGCCAAACATTTTTCCATGTCAGCAGTGTATATTATGTCGTACAATAAAGGACTTAAAATAAATCCTTGCGGAATTCCGTTACGAACAACTCTTGTTAGTGTATATTCGTCTAAATTTAAAACTATAATCCTTTCTAACAATAGATTTATAGTGAAATTTGCTAAAATTATTGGTACACCTGAGAGAATTAACTTCTCCTTTAATAAACTTATATTTACATTAACATAAGCAGAATTTATGTCCAGAAAACATGCAAGAACAAATTTATTCTCTGTAAATGAAATACGAATGTCTGTGGTTAGAATGGCAATGTTGTTTTAGAGGACCGGTTGGTCTCTCTAAGAGTTCACTAGAGGTCGGAGGAGTAAAGAGTAAAACTCGATTTACTGTGGTGAACTGGAGTGCTTTATTTACAAAAATGCGCTGCTTATAAAAAATGAGTTAATTATTATTATTACAAACTGTACAGAAACTGAAAAGATTAATTTTGATTGGCTATTGCAAAACAGAAAGAGACATAATGAGTGAGATAAAAATATTTACAAACAAGAAAGAGAAAAAAAACGAATAGGAAATATTTACAAGATTGGAAAATTATCCGTTCGGAAGATTCGGCTGTACCGCGGTTCGTGGCGCTGGTAACGCCCGAGTATAAATATGGGCTCCCGCGGTCCGCGAGTTCAGTGAGCTCGAGCTCGGCATACCGACATCATCTCCCGGTCGCTCGCTGCCGCGCCGTTGCGAGTAGTTGTGCCGCCATTTTGTGAAGCTCTGCAAACGCCATGAAGATCGTAGCTATGCTGCGAATATCCCTCGCTCGACGTAGCCTCGATGCGTAGTGTTGTGTTGTGAAGAACTCTTATTAGAAAAAGTCCTTTTCAGGGCTACTTCATGTCCGGTGCAAATGCACTTAATATACACGGACGGTTTCTCTCGTCATTTCGAACGTACGTTCTTTGCAGAACGATTTTCTTCTATGTTTCAATCTTCCACGACGAACGTGTAGGTACTTTGTAGGTACTGCTACATTGTCTATGGTCCCTCTACCTTTCCGAAATCCAAATTGTGAATTTGTCAGGAGGTTATGTTTTTCAACAAACATATATAATAATAATCTGTGTCAACAAACCATTCTAACCTATTTTTGGTTAAATGTTCAGCAATTTTTAATAATACAGAAGATAATATTATGGGACGATACGATGTAGCCGAAGAAGGTGGTTTATTGGGTTTTAATATGGGAATTACTTTTTGCATCCTCCATGAAGTTGGTATATTCCCTGACAAAAGAATTTGGTTAATTAATTTAAGGTAATATTCTAAAATGTCATTAGCATGCTGAAAAAAACTATAAGGAATGCCATCCAGGCCAAGAGATGAGTCTTTTAAATTTTTTACCACCCCTCTAAGTTCTTCTAGAGTAAAAAGGGAGTTTAAATCCTTGAAACTTACATTTTCTAGCGGAGATGGAGATAGACAGGAAACTGAAGGATATATTATCAAGAAAATTATCAGACAAAGATTCAGGAATGGGATAGAAGGAAAATTTGAATGCTGACCTATATCGCCTAATATTATTCCACACTGTGGTAGGGTGTACGTCTGGACTCAAAGATAAACAAAACTTTTTCCAGCTTTCTGCCTTTTTTCTCTTGAACAATTTTTTTGTTTCACGAGCACAATCAAGATAAAGTTGATAATTAATTATATTTGGGCTTCTATTATATTCTTTTTCACTTTTTTTTCCTGTTCCTAATAGCCACTGTGCATTCTTGATCCCACCAAGGTGGAGATGGTATATGGTTAGATGAAATATTTTTTTTAGGAAAACACTTTTCTGCTGCTTTAATAAATGCAGAGGCCAAGGCATCTGCACAAATAGATTCATTTTCAGACTTTATGTCAGGGAGAAATGGCAACTGATCTAAAAGTAAATTTTTAAATTTATCCCAATTCGAATTATTGTTTAGATGGTATTTTATTGATGATTGAATATGATTGGATGGTTTTTTAGATTTTTTACTAGGAAATTATATTAAGATCGGAAAGTGGTCACTTCCGTGACTAGATTCTAAAACATGCCAGTGAAAAATAGATGAAAGATGGGGTGAACAGATGGATAAATCTGGAGCACTGCAACCTTCATGAGGAGCAGTATGACGGGTTGGCTGGCCAGAATTAAGGATGCACAGTTGGTGATAATCTACTAGGTCTAGTAACTCACGTCCCCATGGATTGTCTATATGGCTACCCCATGATCGATGTTGTGCATTTAAATCACCCAGTATTACAACGGGTTTGGGTAATTGGCTAATCAAATTATGAATATCAGAAAAAATGCTATATGAAGGATGAGGTATATACAATGAAACAAAACATATGTTATTTACAGATGCAGCAATGATTGAGAAGTCTGAGTGATGTGGAGGGAGAGAAATGTGATGAAATAAATGATGATGTTTGATGAGCAAGGCTGTACCACCATGCCCATCTGATCTATCTTCCCTGAGACAGGTATATCCGGAAATCTTAAAAAGAGATTCCGGTTTTAACCATGTCTCTTGTAAGGCAAGAATAGATGGTTTAAATTTATTAATTAGATATAAGATTTCATGTTTTTTACTAATTGCACTTCGGCAGTTCCACTGTATTATATGGTCCATTATTAGATGTATTATTATTATTTGATTCTGTATTCAATAAAGCTACGTTGGACGGTGAATAAGTAGATAGCGATGTTAATAATTTGTTTAAGGCTAAAATGGTTTCTTGGATAGAGTTTAAATCAAAATTAGGTGTAGGATAGGCTGATCCATTACTTCCTGATGGAGGATTATAATCCTTTACTAAAGTATTATGAGCTTGTCTATCATACCCATACTCCTGTCCAGGAGGAGATTTGGGTTGCTTAAAAACTGTTTTTTTATATGATTTTTGATCTAAACTACTATTACTTCTAATGTTGTTATTTACAGAGCTTGATTTTTGCATATTTACAGGTGCTGACAAAGAATTGGAAGATATAAGTACATCTGAATATAATTTAGATACAGTTGGATGGAGTTTGGAGGCTTCAGAATATGATAAGCAATTATGAGCCATTGACTCTTTTATGGACTTTTGACGTTGATACTCAGGACATTTTTTGTCTGTGGCAATATGAGAACCATGGCAGATACAGCAGTACACAGATTCCTCCTCCACTGAGCAATTTTCTCCAGCATGACCTTGACCACATCTATAACACCTAGGTGTAGATCGACATTGGCTTTTTACATGACCATACCTGCAGCAGTTATAGCATTGTATGGTAGGGAATATATACAAATCTACGGGCAGAGGATTGTAACACATAAAGACCCTCTTGGGTAATACTTGTCCATCAAAAGTTATAACAACCGACTCAGTGTTATTAAATTGAGTTGTTCCACTGATAACAGTCTTTTTCTTTAATCTTCTTATTTTTAAAATCTCTCCACAACCAACGGGAACTGTTATATTATTAATTATGTCCTCGTCGGACCAATCAGCGGGAATCCCTCTGACTAGGCCTATTCTGCTGACTTGGAAGGAAGGTATAAAAGCTTTAAATTGATCTGCACTTAATTGTTGACTATTTATAAAGTTGTTTGCATCCGAATAAACAGAAAAGGAAATAGAAAGTCTATTTCTTGTTATCTTTTTTATGCTACCATTAATTATATTTTGTATATTATTTTTCTTTAAATAATGCCCAAAAACAATCGGATGAAAGTTTACATTTTCATTAATGGATTTTGTTATTTTTTGAATGTGAACTACATACGGAGTAGAGTCGGTGTCTTTATACATTAATCTACTAACCCTAGAACCACCTAAGCCTTGGTTATTCGCGATATTATCAATTGTCTGTGTTTCAGCTATTGTATCATTTTGTTTACAAGCTACGTTGTTTTCAGAATCGCTAAAACACATACAGTTTACATCTTTTTTAGCTTTTTTTGGGTCACTTTTAATTTTTTTCATGCACTTCCTACAGCGCTTCTTAGATATCGCTGAACGTTTACGTGGGTTTGTTGAGTATGAAGCATCTGTATCCATACTAGAATCGTTTGAAATGGTCACATAACAACCAAGGGGGGACCAGGTCCCCCCGGGTCGGGCTCCTCCATGGTATTCTTATAAAACTACAAAATAAAGAAAACTTACCTAAATAAAACTTAACTACACTACTAAGAAAAGAAATTATGACTATAAATAAACTATATAATTAACTATTTACTTATAAAATTAATTTTAAAATTTTATGAAAAAATACCGCGACCGCCTTATTCAAGTTCCCGCGCTTTTTTTTTCATCGGTATTTTAGAATATGACAATCACACTGACACACAAAAGCCGCGCATGCGCAGTTGAAAAAGCAAACGAACAAGGCTAATGATTCTACTGGGTTTCTTTTTCTTAGATTTGTCGTAGGCAGCAGCCATGACTTGTGATTGGCTACCGAGATGTCAAATTACATAATGGGACCACAGATTACATTTTTTTTGGATTTTGTTTTGATTTTCTGTATGGACTAATGGTAAATGGAGGCACTTTCAAGTTTCAGATACGTGTATTTTTTGGTATTGGTCATATTTGTCAAATAAGCAAATAAGGCCAATACTTGTCAAACATACCGTCTACACATGGTGATTGTTTGGCGAATACATCAAATACGTACAAATTACAAAATATAGCCATGTGAAGTGCCTCCATGAAGTGCCAGTTGCCACCACACCGAGTACACATTCGCGGTGCCATTCGCCTCGTCAGTCGCAAGTCACTCGACGAAACATTCGACAAACGTTCGTTTGTTTCCCGTCTTTTTTTTTTTCTTCTTTTTTGGCAACTTGACACAAAGGATGTGTATGTTGTGCCACAGACAAGGTAAAAAGGTAAGGAATATGGCGGGAAAACCATATTCCTCCTATTATAACTTTCATCATCGTTTTCATGTATCGTCAGGTCTAAAGTCTAGTCAAAGTCTAAGTAAAAGTCAATACAGTCACAGGAGTCAAGTCGGTCGATTCAGTAAAGTGGTAGACGCTTTACTGAAACTTTCGATGGAGTTTTGGAGGGAACACAAAATAGCACGTTTCTGGATATTACATCACTTTCCTACACTTGTGCATGAACACGAATATCTAATGGTTAATATTCTACCAATATTACACATTAAAAACCCAGCTAACACAATTTTAGGAAAATAATACAAAAACACAACAGCACTCTTTCACATGCCCGCCAAAACTCCCTCCCGTCTTTTTAGTTTTTACCTTATCCGCGCACTACTGTACATTCTCGCGTCTTTCAGTACTAGTCCCGCCGTTGGATAGTGTAGAACAGAAAAATAACAAAAATAATTTTATTTTATTTTATTTTACATTATTAGTCATTATCTGTGAGAAATAAAGTTAAATATGATTATAAATCTTTGGATTACAATGATATCTTTCGATGCATGGTGAATGGTCGTTTTCGTCCATCTTCTCTGAGTTCTTAACTGCGATTGAACTAAGCGAGAATGTACATGATCGCACTCGGGCAAGGGGCTCTCGCACGAGACTCTAGCCCGAGAGCTCTCGGCGAGAGTGTACAGCGGGCATAAGGTATAAGGAGTGCCTCCGCTGCCGGCGCCGGTTGCCGAAATCGCTGCCGGCGCCGGTTGCTGAAATGGCTGCCGGCGCTGTTTTCCGAACTCCGAAGTTTGCCGAAGTCACACGATGTTTGCCGAATAGGCTGCTGGCGCCTATTCGGCAAACATCGCTTGTCAAATGACAGAATAATGATCAAAAACATCAGTCTTGAGCTAAAGGACTATGAAAAGTATAAATAATAAGGTCATAAATAGTTATATAAATATACAATATTTTATAATTTGAAGACCTATGTTATGCACTACATTCTTGCAATAAATATATTTCATTTCATTTCATATTGTAAGGATGCATATTTGAATCCTTCGATTGGGGATTCTTGGAAATGCATGTATTCTATTGTTGACGCGATCACCGGTGCTCGTATGGGGCTTGAATCTTGATGGGTTAATGGTGGTATTGATGATGCTGTGTGGTATTGATGATGCTGTGAAATGTGATCTGCATAGTAGCATAATACAATATCTTTGCTTCTTTATACAACGCTGAAACTCTCTAATATGTATAAGGAATCTGAAGTTCTGTTCAGTACCTTCGGAAGTATACCACGGGGCTTATAGTTACTGTAGCTGTGATGCAAAATCTTACTTTTTTGAAATAATCGGCCAAGTGCGAGTCGGGCTCAAAAAAAATAGGCTAAAAATTGTATTTTTTGTATGGGAGCCCCCCTTAAATTTTTATTTTATTATAATATTATTGTAAAATATTAAAGTACACATATAACAAAAGAATGTGTGAAAAATTCAAGTGCCTACCTCTTGCCATTATGGATATAAGTAGAACGAAAAAGACCGAAAAAATCACGTTTGTTGTATGGGAGCGCCCCTTAAATATTAATTTTATTTTGTTTTCAGTATTTGTTGTTATAGCGGCAACATAATTATATACACAATCTGTGAAAATTTCAGAAGTCTAGCTATAGAGGTTCTTGAGATACAGCCTGGAGACAGACAGAGGGACAGACGGACGGACAGACAGACGGACACACAACGAAGTCTCAGTAATAGGGTCCCGTTTTTACCCTTTGGGTACGGAACCCTAAAAAGGTAGCTAAGTTAAAGCCAAGCTAAGAAAATGCATCACAAAAAACTAAAATATCCACAGCCGAACAATTATGTACCTACTTAACTAACTTTCACCTTTGGAAGTCGGTAAAGTCGAATATATTAATTGAGATTATAATTATTTCTTTTTAAAATTTGTGTATCGGGATTGGAACCTACGCTTTACGCATTATCACCGGCTCCCATTTTGAATGCCAGCGCCGGCAGCCGTTGTTTTATATCTCGGCTGCCGGCAGTGTACTTACCGCCGGCTCCCATTACTGATATTTTTGGAAGTCGGCACCGGCAGCGGGGGCACTCTCTAAGGTATATTACCTTTATGCTAAGTACTCACATACGGTTTTGCTCGACAGTTTTACTCCAAGTCGAAGGAAATGACATATTTGACATATTTAATTCTATCGAACCCGGCTCGAAGCGAGCCTTCGAGCCGTCAGTTTTGCGGTCCACCGTCCACATAGTGGTTTTTGCTAGACGTCGAGTAAAACTATGGAGCAAAACTGTATGTCAGTACGGAGCTTTATGGTTTTTACTCGACACTGGAGATGGTTAGGGTATGCGCGTGTGAGGTACGACCCGCTTTACTAAAAATATAGATGAATATAAATGACTATTATTTCAATAATAGTCATAAATAAAATGATGTATAATGGTAACAATGGTTTTGTCTTTAAATTGTTTTGTTATTTAACTTAAAATTCTTATGAGAAGTACATATTTCAATAATTCAGGTGAGTTGAACTAATTATTATTAATAATTAATTCATGATATTTGGACAACAATTAATATAATACTATAACATTGTTTTTAAACATGCCAATTTATCTTCAAACAGACAATTATTGTTGTTTCCGGTTATGAAACTTTTGTTACAAAAGATAGTGCAGTTAATAAATTAATATAAAAGTGTTATAATTAAATATTTAATTTATAATGATTTTCAGGATGATTGTAACTATGAATCATTGTGTAACTTATGATATTAGATACAAATCCTGGTAGTCAGATGCGGGGCAGAGTGATGATGGCGGTGGGGTTTTTTTTTTTTTTCTTCTTCTTTTTTGGCAACTTGACACAAAGGATGTGTATGTTGTGCCACAGACAAGGTAAAGAGGTAAGGAATATGGCGGGAAAACCATATTCCTCCTATTATAATTTTCATCATCGTTTTCATGTATCGTCAGGTCTAAAGTCTAGTCAAAGTCTAAGTAAAAGTCAATACAGTCAAGGAGTCAAGTCGGTCGATTCAGTAAAGTGGTAGACGCTTTACTGAAACTTTCGATGGAGTTTTGGAGGGAACACAAAATAGCACGTTTCTGGATATTATATCACTTTCCTACACTTGTGCATGAACACGAATATCTAATGGTTAATATTCTACCAATATTACACACTAAAAACCCAGTTAACACAATTTTAGGAAAATAATATAAAAACACAACAGCACCCTTTTACATTCCCGGCAAAACTCCGGGGTTGTTTTTGATATGGCAGTATTTAAGGCGGGCTGTCTGATGGAAGGGACTCACTCACAGACTACTTAGGGATACTACTCTCTCTCTCTTGTCGTAAGCCGTCACTCTGCCTCCTGTCAATGTGAATTGGCTCTGAGTACTTCGAACAAAGATCGTTATAAGATAAGTATTTATTTGGTTACATCGCTTCTCGGCCTTTTGACTAAGATCTAAGTGTAGAATCTGTTCTTTTCAGCTTAATAATTATTGGAAATGAAGAAAAGCTAAGTGAATAATTGTATTACGTATTTACAATACGTATAAACTACGTTTTATTTATTGGTGTTTATAATTTATATAATACTTTTATTTTGCAAGCCCTAGCCATTTCTGATACGCGCACGGGCAACTTAGTTGCTCGGCGATTTATTTGTCTCTTTTGAAAAATAAATAAAAAACCGAAGAAAGCGTCGAAAAAATAGAATATCGGTGCATCCATTATGGAGCGATCGGCTGATTCTCGGGAAATTTCATACTATGTATATGAAATTTAAAGCATACCGAAAGACCTGATCAAGAGACAAATAAATCACCGAGCAACTAAGTTGCCCGTGCGCGCATACCCTTAGTTAGGGACTAGGGTCAACTGTCAAGTGTCAACCCACACGTACCACAACCACACGACAACAACAACCACACCACGTGGTCGGGCGTATATTTCGTATTGTAAATGAATCGGACTGTTCACACGTATAAGTCGTTGTCAACCGCTTGTGCGATACCGACCACATCGTAACCACAAGCGAACTAGTGGCCGACCACATCACAACCACTGACAAGTCCACAACGTTGCGTTGATGCCGCCCGCGCTCTTCCCCCCTCCGTTTCATTGACTTTCGTACGTAACCACATCGCAACTACCAGCGGCAACGCATTACGCAACCACGTCGACATTTTGTCAGTACCACAACGCCATTTTGTCGGTACCACAACGCAACTACAAAAAGCTGCAGAGACACTTCACACGTAACCACTGCTTGACGGAATTTTGTCGAAAGACAAACGCCACACCATACCACACCACGTCGCAACGTTGCGACGTGGTGTGGACTGCGGTTGTCACCCGTTGTGGTACGGTCATAAAGTTAATATACCTATCTGAATAGAGAAACAAAGGCCTGAGTAAGCGAGATGTCACTATCAGTAACACTGCGTGGTAGAAAGAGAAGCGTGATTTGAGGTTGCATAGCTTTTTTTTCATCTGTTTGACAGTCTGTCTGCCCCTGAGCCGATCGTTGTCAATTTGGGCTCTCAGAAAAATTGTGATTTAAGGTTAAATAATGAATAATTTTTAGAAATACTGTTCTAGAAACATGGTTAAATGTTTGCGGAATGATTGTGGATCCACACATCGAAAAAACCCGGACAAATATTCATTTCACAGGTGAATTATTCTACATCGACAGGACCTAGTTTTAAGTTTATTTTTGCCAATTCCCTACGAGTTATTTGTATTGATTTTCATAATTCACTTCTTTAAATATTTATTTATATGGAAAACATAACTTGACTAGCCATGGTGCACAATTTAAGGATATTTTGTGTAAACAATTTTCATATATTTTACACTAGAGCTGCATCAAGTTATCGATAAGTAGTATCGATATGAAAATATTTTTTAGTTAAGTACACTAATTATCTACGAATGTTGAAATGATAACATACTCATCCGTAGTTTATAATTAGTTTAAGTATAATAATATACTATCATACATAATTTATCGTTTTTAAGGGTCCGCACCCAAAGGGTAAAACGTCCTAGTTGTCGGGTCCCGCTCTACTACTAAGACTTCGTTGCCTGTCCGTCTGTCCATCCGTCCGTCTGTCTGTCTCCAGGCTGTATAACAAGAACCGCTATAGTAATAGACTTCTGAAATTTCCACATATGTAATGCCATTCTACATCCAATATGGCTGCTCATCCAAGATAGAGGAATAGTTTTAAAAAGCACTTCTGCAAGATGGGCATCAAATAAAAGGGCTCATTGAGAGTAAATTGAAAATTAATAGGGTCTAGTGAAGTCGTGTCGTGTCGTGTACTGATGTGACGTGACGTGACGTAACCTGTCGTGTCGAATCGTGTCATGACATGTCGTGTCGTATCGTGCCGGGTTTTAGAAAATGCCCGGTTGAAACCGGTCACCCTTCATGCGCGAGTCCGACTCACACTTGGCCAATTTTTCAGATTTCCTGCTGACCTGGATACCAGAAATTCATGGCTTAAAATAATTAACCGTCCAAACTGGACTCCGAAGAAAAATTCATGCATATACTTAATTATGCAGCAAGCATTTTGAAGAAAAGTCATATTTTACTTCAAAATTACAATTTTTATTATACCTATCTATGCAGTTTTATTTTATTTAGTTATATTTTGTCGAATTACAAGATGTTTGTACATCACTGACACGCACACGTAAACATAATTGTATACACAGATGTAAATCAAATTTTGGTTAAGCTTGACAGCTCGGGATTGTTTCTCTATTCCGATAGGTATATTACCTTTATGGGTACGGTACGTGTTTGCTACCAAACCTTGGTACCTCAACCACACCACTTTTGTTGCGATTTGTGCCATATTAAAAAAAATGCAATATTTTTTTCTGCGTCAATTGTCAAACAATTGTCAAATTACCTATCAAGTATCAACAAACAAGCATTTCTTGTATTACGTTATTTTTCAACAAAAAATATGTCTATACTTAACATGATTTAATTTTCCTTCATATTAATTGGTTTATGAATAAACAATGAGTGAATTCTAACATCTACTATACGTGTTACAAGTGGTATTGATGATTACAAGCAACGGCTGAGATCGAAAGGATGGACGGCCCAGGGATGAGTTTATTCCAAGGTGCACCTAGTGTCCACATCAATAATAGTGCTCAAGACAGACTAGAGGAGCAGGAGGAGCTAGAAGATGCAAAAAGAAGGAACGAGGAGGTATAAATTGTACATTTGAACACTCTTATGTCTGAATGCTTCTGTGCTTGTTTATGTTATTGTTTCTTTTATTTTGTAGCTTAAACACGATCTTGTTGGTGCTTTCGAAGATTTAGAGAATGATGAGAACTTGAACGATGATGCCAGTTCTGTGAATTTGAGTGGTAACCACACATTTGGGGTACCAAAGACTAATGGAGGTATTAGTTCAAATTAACTCTGAAATAAGCTGCCATAAGTGTTCATTTTCCATTGATTATTGTTGTAATATCTAATAATAATATCTATGGACGCTTCACACCATGTAACTGAAGGACTTGTGTTTTGGGTACCAGACAACAGAAATATATTTAATACTTTTATACTATACATAATATATCTAAGATTTTTATTATATGATACACATATTTAATACACATCCATGACCCAGGAACTTTGAAAACTTTTTGTTCTGTGGGCAGAATTCGAACCTGCAACCCCTGGCTTGAGCTACCAATGTGCTCGTCAACTCAGCCACAGAGGTCGTCAAATTGTTGTGGTCTAATTAAGTGTAAAATTTCATTAAAATCCATTCAGTAGTTTTGAAAGATAAAAGGTTTTTAATTTAGCACCTTGCTCCTTTTTTATTTCTTGGCTGCCTTCACATTACGTCGCCAGTGGTGCGGCAGCCGCGCGGCAGCCGCGCGACTTCCATACTAAAACAAGCCGCGCGGCAGCCGCGCGACTCTCTTTTGTATGAAGTCGCGTGGCTGCAGCGCGGTTGCAGCGCTGCCGCCGTACTGCTTGCGATGTAATGTGAAGGCGCTCTTAGTTGTTAGTAGGTTGCCATGCTTTACAAATATTAATTTAATTTCTTACTCTTTTTGTAGTGGTGGAAAAATAGCAACAAAACAGTAAGTATGAAAGATAATCATCAGTATAATTAACAATTTTATAAATGAAATGTTTTTTTTCAGTGAGAGTTGGTCAACCACCAACATATAATGAGTCACTGAATCATCAATTTTCTGAGTCACCAAAGTATTATGAGACTCCCAAAAACCATATTCCACATCTGAGAAGTCCGGATGACTTAAAACTACCATATAGTCCTTACGCAGCAGGAGATGGACACTTCTATCATCACGAATTAGCAGGTAAGATTCTGTGGACTGTGAGAATCAGGTACTTATTTAAAAAAATATAAGTTACTATGTAGATATACTATGAAACATCAATATTAAAATTCTATAGTAGGTAGGTGCATGAAGGAAGAATAAAACATGAACGGTCTTACCACAAAAGTTTTAAATATTTATTGACAGTTGTTTTGAGACCATTTTGTACTGAATTTTTTTCTAATCAACTGTTTAACAGGTGTTTAAATCTTTTGTAGTAAGATCAAAAATCTTTAACAAAAAGTAATATTTTATTTGCTTCATTAACATCAAAGGGTTTCTTCCCTCCCATTCCCATGAGAGTGAATGAGAAAGATACAAATTAAATTTTATCAATACTGGAAATTTAATTTTATTACTATAAAAATAAGTAATAATATTTTAAGTTGGGTCAATGTAATTCACAAATATTACTTATTAGGTAGGTGTATATGTTTTATTTGCCTTTTAATATGACTTTTATCAACTATGCAGGACATTTAAACGGTGTCAACAACTATGATGGACTAACAAATGAAAGGCTAAAAGTTATGTATGAGGTAATCATCCATTTTATACATTTTTAAGGCTGCATTTCTATCAGTGCTAAGATAAGCTGTGTTGCGAGTAATGTATCTTTTTTAATATGATCCTCACAACACTCCAAACAAATTTCGTCAAAAACAGTTCAGTGATTGATGTGTGAAGAGTGAACAAACACATTTGCACTTTTAATATTAAAATAATAGTCCATTTATTGCTCTTAACTTCTTTGTAATTTCCAGATGAGTTTGAAAGAGTGTCAACAGTTTGCGAGTCAGAATGAGAGTCTGAAGACGGAGATTGACAGTCTCCGAGCGAGGCTGCAAGCGGCTATGCAGGACAAGGATAAAGCGGAGCTATCATTGCAGGAATCACAACATTTGCTGGGTAAATAGAAAAATAAAACCTTTTTTTTTTATTTGTACTTGCACAGATCAAAGTTAAAATATCGCCGCCTACAAATTGGACTTTACTGCCGACCTTGTTATTTTTGATAGAGTCACAATCTATAAAAAGATTCCTGCAGTTTGCCATGTTAAGCGGCCAGTACAGATTACTGATTCTACACGTAGTTCTACGCATTGATCTTAGCCAAAAAGGCCATGAAGCGAATAAATAAGTGAAGTAAAACCATTCTTGATTGGAATCGAAGAAATGAAAAATCGGCCAAGTGCGAGTTGGACTCGCGCACGAAGTGTTCCGTACCATAACAGAGCAAAAATAGGCAAATTTTTTTTTCATTTTTCATCAACACACAAGTCACAACACACACTTTCGTGTGTGGCGCAACACACGACTTTTTTGTGTCGTTACAACTTTTCGTCTAGCCCCCTTTCGCCACGCGCGATAAGGAACTTCGACCTTCGTTCCAATATATTAAAAAAATTATATAAATAAAAAAAAAGGATACTGATCTGTTTCAGCATCCAGCAAGCATGATCTGTTGGAGCGGGAACAGCTGATATCGTCTCTGAAGGACAAGATCAAGATGATTGAAGCCGAGAAGCAGGAGTTGCAAGTGCAGGTGACTGCAACAAACGTCGCCCTGCAGGAGAAACAGCAGCGGTTGCTAACTTTACAGGTGAGGCGACATCATAAAGTTAATATACCTAGCGGAATAGAGAAACAAAGGCCTGAGCAAGCGAGATGTCACTATCGGTAACACTGCGTGGTAGAAAGAGACGTGTGATACATGACAGCAGAACTCTTTTTTGACGTCCAGTCGGCACTTATCGGCACGTTGACAATTTAATCTCATAGAAAGATGCTTGTGTAAGTGTACAGTTTCGTTTGACAGCTCGAGATTGTTGCTCGCTAGGAATATTAACTTTATGGGTGACATGTTGCTGGCCGCGCGCGTGTTGGAGCCAGTCCATACGGCGCGTTGCGTCAGCGTTGCGTTGTCGCAACGCAAATATTTTGACGCATAGCCGGCCACACGGGCGCTGCGCCATCGCAGCGTTATTACGAAGCAGTCTTAAGCTTAGAACAAACCTACGCGTCAGTGACGTGAGACGCGGTAAGCGATACGGGAGCGTCTGCAACGGGAAACTTGGCGTGCACACCTGCGCGACTACTAATATCATGATCATAGAGAAAAATAATACACCGGGCAATCATGATTCATGACACAATCTATCAAAACGTAAACAAATCAAAAAATCGTAACTAAAGAGTTGTATAAAATAATATAAAAAAGATTTTAAAAAAGAAGTCTAGTTATGTACACTTCAAAACACGCGTCTGACAACTTGACGCGCACGTTCCGCTTGCCGACGCGAACATTTCGCGTCGCGGTCGTGCAGGTGTGCACAGCGCCATAATGGGCAGCGTCCGCCGCGCGGTAGACGCTACCGCTTCGCAGTCGCTTTGGTCGCGTAGGTGAAGCCTCAGCTTTAACGTCAACACCCCCTCCCGGCTCCCGCTTCGTCTCGGGGGCTGAGCTGTCCGTCATGTGTGCGTTGCGACGTGAACACCTTGGTTATTTGTATGTAAAACAACGCAACGGCAGCGCTGCGTGCCGTGTGGACTGGATCTTCTTGGAGTCTATGAAATGTTAGGATGCGGGCAACTTTCATTAGTACCAAATCCACGCGACAGGAGAAAAGGATTGAAAGATATTGGTGTAAACCTTATTGTCCATGGGCAACGGTAGTTGCTTTCCATCAGGTGACCCGTTTGCTCGTTTATTGCGAAGCAGTCTTAACGTCAACACCCGCTCCCGTTTCGTCTCGGGGGCTGCTGTCCGTCATGTGTGCGTTGCGATGACGACGGTAGTTGCTTTCCATCAGGTGACCCGTGTGCTCGTTTGCTCCTTTTTTATTATCGCCGGAAAATGCAGAAACTATGCATTTTTCCACGATAAACAGTTCATTCCTTTTACGAAACAATGTTTTGCTACTGTGTCAAAGTTCATTTATTATCCTGTTCTGACTTCTGTCCTGTTTTTTTCATTCAAATAGAACCCATTTTTTAAATAAATATTTATCGTTTTTTTTTAATTAATATAATAATGAACTAATGTCACTTTTCCAATCAAATATTATGTCTATATACTCACATGTAACTGTACATTTTGCACATGAATAAGTCTATTTTACAAACACGCTCTTATTAGCTTGGGCTGTTTTTCGAAAGGGTCTAAGCTACTGGTCTGGTTAAGACCGTGGTAGTTTAATCGTGGCTATAACTAGTCTGTTGCTAGTTGGTTTGGAGATAAACAATGAGAGGGCCTGGCCCCCTCCCCTAAAGTCACACGTGTGACATTCTAATCGGGCAATATTGGGGAGAGCTACGAAAATAAGCTATATGTAACGGAATCTTTGAGCAAGATTTTTTTGTTAATATAAAAAAAGTTTGAAAAGTGTATTTTTTAAACTATTATTATAATTTTCAGTTGGCGCATTCGCACGACACGGACGCATTGTTTAGAGAACAGCAAGACAGGTATCATTTTTAGTTGAAAAACTTACTACTTACCTTAATGTATATTGTATCGAAAATCAGAGAGGGCGTTACATTAATTACATTACTGGTGTCCTTTTAGAATAAATAAATTAATTAATTAATAAAAATAATTACTTAATTCACTTATTAACCCATCAGTCGTGGCAAAACGAGACACAATAGCTTTTTCATTGTTATCGCGGCCGGATGTGGCCGCTTGGGGCTTCATGAATTAAGAGAACTGAATGTTTAACTTCATCAAAGTTATTGATTTCTCACTAAAAGCAATTAATTTCATTTATAAATAACACAAAGATTTCAAATAATTAAAAATATTAAAACTTAAAAGAGCAAAAGAAATTAAAACTTAAAATTAAAAAGAAAACAATGTATTAAAATTATTTTCATTTATTTAGGCTGACATATGTAGATTATGATATTACTTACGATTGATTGACTTGTCTTTTTATAAAATTTAAATTTAAATTATCATCCCTACTTGTTTTTTATTTAATTTAAATTATCATCCCTACTTGTTTTCCCTATCACAAGTAATAATTACGTCACTCTTGAAAATCATGTTAACAAAACATTAAACAATTGTAAAATTATAAAATAACGTTAAAATTAATTAGTTTATTTATTTTAAGTGATTTACTAAAATTCCCATTAAATTAACTTCAAACAGCTTGGACCCGTTGGAATTACGCCGAGATGTAGCTTCAATCTGCATCCTCTATCGGTTGTATCACGTGGAGTGCTCTGAGGAATTGTTCGGAATCATACCACCGGCAACTTTTCGCCATCGTCCCACGAGAAAAACATACCATCCTCATCACCTTGATGAGTGGCAGTCTTCCACAGTGCGTTTTTCGCGTAACTTTCTGCCGCGCACTGTAAAACTCTGGAACGAACTGTCACCAGCAGTATTTCCGGACCTATACGACCTGCAAACCTTCAAGAAAAGAGCGTATTCCCTCTTAAAAGGCCGGAAACGCACCTGCAGCTCTTCTGATGTTGCGAGTGTCCATGGGCGACGGTAGTTGCTTACCATCAGGTGACCCGTTTGCTCGTTTGCCCATTTATGTAATAAAAAAAAAATTAATACTAAGTAAGTAAAACCTGAAATAATTAATTCACAACTAAAATACATCGCAATTTTAGTGAGAATCTTTAAAGAAATTATTTAAAAGTTTGATTGGCATGGAAAAACTAGTTTTAATTACATTAGAATAATTCTGTAGTGGCAAGTGTGAAATCATCATTAAACAATTTTAATAAATACCCCGGAAGTTAAAATATCTTCCGGGTTTACAATAAATCATAAAACGCATATCAATAATTCAAATAACAATGTATTACACATTTTTACAATAATTCATATTTATAATCACATTATATTAAATTTTCTAATCTATGCTATCTATACTAATATTATAAATGCGAAAGTATCTCTGTCTGTCTGTCTCGCTTTCACGCCAAAACTATTGAACCGATTGTAATGAAATTTTGTACACAGATTGTCTAAAGCCTGAGAAAGGACATAGGCTACTTTTTAACTGGGAAAAGGGGGTTGTAAGGGGGTGTTTATGCGTAAATTTGTTAAAATTAAGTTAGTTCCAAAAAATCATCCAAGAGTCGCCTAGATCGCGCTATCGCTTACTCATACGTATTTCTATAAGAGGGTACCATGTTGAGTCAGATTTTTCGAGTCATTCGATTGTTATACACGTTATTAAATAACTCACTAATCAGTACTTTATCTATGCAGTGACGTAACCTTAAACCTACCAATGATAAATAGTTTATAGGTAAAGCTAAAGTTGTGTAATGGGGGCTAAATAAGCTTTAAAAAAGGTATAAAAAAGTTTAATAAAAAAAAAAGAAATATTAGGTATGCGCACACTGCACAGCTGTTTTTGGGTATTTTGATTTGAGGGGTACCAGGGTTTTAAAAGCTTTTAAAGACACCAATTTTGTTGACACCGCGCGCTATAAACTGAAGTCCACGCGGACGAAGCCGCGGGCAACAGCTAGTCATGAAATAAAGAGTCCCAATCAGACAGGAACTTCCGCGGCGACATATAATATTAAAATCCAGTTTTTTATAACTCTGCTATTTATTTACTCAGTAGTCAGTTGAACTCTTCTACCTTGTGTTGTTGCCTGAAAGAGATGGCGATAAGGTTTTATTTCCTAGTTTCTTTTTTTTAGGTCTAGCGAGTAGCGCCGCCGCTGCTTTGTAGTGGCGCAAATCAAAATGAAACCTATAGCCTAGGGCAGGGGTCGGCAGACTTACCAATCAGATGAGCCAAATATCAAATTTGTAGATTTTCCCATACCTTCAAAGAGCCGCTACATAACTTTTATAAGTCTAATAATAATAATTAGAGTCTTATTTGCTTTACACTACAAAGCTACATTTACAGTTTAAAAAAATGTGGGAAATTAAAAAAAAATAAGTACATACTGATAACATTTATTAAAATAACTCTCTTATTATATAATATTACTAGCTGTCCCGGCAAACGTTTCTTTGCCATATTATTATATAAAGTATATCGCCCGTATTATTTTATTGAATTAGTGACTAAATAAGTATGTCACCATGGCAACGTCCATCGCTATCCCGTGACCCGCGTCGCATAAACAATGGTCGCTCTTTATAGACAAATAATTTGCAATAAAATAAAGTTGTGACTATAATTAAAGATCTAAGCTATTAATAGGGGAGGTCGCGCTCAGTTTAAAAAGTCATTTCATACCGAGCGAAAATCGTTACAATAATAGTATTCCACTAATACATTATATATTATATATTTTTATTATCGTCAACTGCTTCAGAAGTGGTGGAATAAAAATTGAGAGCATCTCAAAGTTGTTGTTGGGAATCGTATTGAATTGACATTAAAAAGATCCCAATTCGCACCCAATAAAGGTTCATATCTAGATTATACACGCTTAGGTTCGGTAGGTGTTATTTTAGATTCAGTATATAACAACAGATGGTGCTTTTAAAGTAAAATGTGTATAATTCTTCTTCACAAATATTGACTATCGAATTAATTACTTAAAATTGCTATGTGAGATAATTTTATGGTCAATTCAAACGAAAATCGCCGTCAGCTGATTGTTTGCAGGTGGGAATGTCGTCTACGCGACGCCCTAGGATACATTGAGCGCGAAGTAGGGCTATATTGGTCATAACTTATATGGCTGGCTGACGGTTTTTCCACCATCCTATTAGCGACTGACGGGTTTCTTTATTATTTACAAAGTAGAAACATTCACCTGTATAAATTTTGTACGGTATAAAATTACTTTATATTCAAATTTTTTTTACATGTTCAGTAACGCGACTGACGTTGAATCCCCTGTCTGCAATACGGCTGACGGTGATTTTTTGGTTAAACATGACCTCAATAATCATCCATCAAAGTTTCATTCGGTATAAAATCACTTTTCGCAACTATTTTTTTACAACTTTGAAATACTCTCAGTTAACATTCCACCACGGGTGCGGCGACTGACGCTGATTATATTGATTGATAAATATTAAGCTACCGCTGGACAAAAATTTGGTCGGTATGAAATGAATTAGCAAACGATAGCACTACCTCCCCTACTATATCATATCTCTCAAGTTGGAAAAAAGCACACATTAAAAAAAAAACATTGAAATCGGTTAAGTAGTTTAGGAATCCATCGCGGACAAACATCGTGACAGGAGATTTATATATATTAAATATTTTAGTTTTAGTTGGAACGGTGTCCTTGCATTTCTTTCGAAAGCTTGCCTATTTCTGGCAAGTAATTACTCGTTTTTATTAATTTAAGGCACGACTGTAAATTGTCGTGGGTTAATGAAAGTGTTTGCTCACATGAATACGTAGAGCCGAAGATAGATACAATAGCAAATGCTAGTTTTTGTCGTTTCATATGTTGCAGGAAGGATTCCATTTATTTGTTGTTTCATATTGTTTAGGTGTTTTATTATGCTAAAGCGTAAATACATAAATACAGTTAGGCAGTGAGTGAGTGTAAGAAGAGCCATATTAATCCTATGGAAGAGCCGCATGCGGCTCGCGAGCCGCGGTCTGCCGGCCCCTGGCCTAGGGCGTAGAGTTTTATTATTAAAAAGCATTTTATTTTAATTTTTGTCGGTCGTTGTCGCGAGTATCGTAAAGTCACCTTCATTAAGGCGACGCCTTGATAATTTGCTGTAGCGATATCGATTTTTCTCAGCAATGACTAAAGCTAAGAAATTGAAGTTCATTGTCAGTATTCATCATGTCTTTGTCTTTGAATTACCCATAGCATAACACGATTGGTCAACTTTTATAACACAGAATAATCAATCAAAAAGACCTCTGTAAAAAAAGGGATTCCTATTTTGCCAACAGAGGAGAGTGATTTAAGCTTCCAAAATTTGTACATAGATTGGTTCAAGCATACACTTTAATTTGCCCATAGCTTATATGAAATGTATATATGGTTTTTAAATTACGCGACAAAAACCATTTTGTCGCTACGCCCTTTCCATTTTTTGCTGTTCCATTGCTTGTTGTCTCTGAAGCTCCGTTTAGACCAAACGAGCGAATGCTCATTCTAGTAAAGCTCTTTTGATGTAAACTAACAACGAGCATTCTTTCGTTGTTCTAGTGTGTTCGCCACGTGTTCGGCGGTAAATAGGTAGAATACTCTAAGAATCTCGCTCGTTTGGTGTAAACGACGCAAGAGCGCTCGAGCAATTGCCTAGAGCGTTCTTTCGTGTTCGGACGTGCTCGCTCTTCGAGGCGGTCTCTTCAAAGGGATTCTAGTGTTCTTGATATTTTTACTTTTTGGCGGCTGGTTTTAGGTAGTTTATCAAAGGTTATTTCTTAAATATGGATTGGAGTAATGAAAAATGTTTACAAATGATAGAATTATACCATAACAAAAGGGATCCAACCTTTGATGACTATAAAAATAAATTAACTACTTATCGTTGACGAATGAGCAATGAGCATTCGCTCGTTTGGTCTAAACGGAGCTATATGATTCTCATCTATAGAGCAAAAATTCTTATTCTTGATGTTCTTGTTGATTCGATTGGTGTAAACGATCTAAAGTATGTTGTAACGAATTATAGTTTACACTAAACGAATACGAAAGAATGTTCTTGTGCTGTTCTTGCTCTATGTTCTTTTGGTGTAAACCCACCTTGAGAGGCCGGGTCGGCCTCTCATAGAGAACGAGCAATCTAAAACATATCCAACACGGTTTTTTCTTTAACGCGGCGTCACCTTAAATGGGAATTAGATTGTCGAATTTAGAAACCACACCGTGTCTATAGGAAAAACCAAATAATAACCAACAAAAAGAAATGTCTTTTATATTTTATTTATATCTCATTAACAATTTTATTTCCATTTTTCAGACATCGCGAGGAAGTAGACAGGCTGCAGAGTGATTTGACGAAAGCCAAAAACAGGCTCGAAGAGAAGGTGATCTATTATTTTTCTAATTTATGCCACTTTACTTGTATTTGATTTTTCTTATTGTATTAGGTTGTCCTGTGATCCATACTAATATTATAAATGCGAAAGTATCTCTGTCTGTCTGTCTGTCTGTCTGTCTCCCTTTCACGCCAAAACGACTGAACCGATTGCAATGAAATTTTGTACACAGATATTCTAGAGCCTGAGAAAGGACATAGGCTACATTTTGATGAGGGAAAATATCTTATTTCCATGAAAATATCGATGAAAATTAATTCGCATTGTAGTTCTTATACGTGACAGCAGATGTCGTTTTTATTGCTTATGGCTCCGTAGCTCAGTTGGTTAAGCGCGTGGTCAGCGCTCATCCCGGGGGTCCTGGGTTCGAGTCCCGCCGACGGAACAAAAAGTTTTCAATGTTCCTGGGTCTTGGATGTGTATTAAATATTATTTAAGTAATATGTATCATAATAATATTAAAAAAATATTATTATGATACATATTAAATAAGTATATTTTATGTATAATATTATAAAAGTATTAAAATGTAAGTACCTATATTATTTCCGTTGTCTGGCACAGGTGTAAGCTGTTGCAGTGCAGAGCTATCCCAATTCCCACCAAATAAAAATATCGGCAGTCAATAGGGCATTATTTTAGTTTTATTATATGACAACAGATGGCGCTATTTGAACATTTATTAAGTTAATTTTAAAATTAGAATATTTTATTTTGGACATTTTATCACGGCATTCCCACGGAAACGGGAACCACCGTACGCTATAAACTAAAGTCCACGCGGACGTAGTCGCGGGCAACAGCTATATTATAAAGTTTAAAAAGTCTAAAAATTAAAGTAAATTAGTACTTAAATAAATGAGCCAAAAAAGAATCTAACCGATAGCTCATAAATGACTAAAAAATTACATATTGTATAGAAAACTTATCAGTCTTGAATCTACTGTCAAATTAAGTTAGTTCCAAAAATTCATAACAGATGTCGCTAACATCGCGTCTACATCGCGCTATCGCTTGTTCTTATGTGTTTCTATACGAGGTGGTACCATCTCAGATTATGCTTTTTGATTCTTTCGATTGTTAAACACAACTAACTACTCAGTACTTTATCTATGCAGATTGCAGTGACGTAACCTTAAACCTATCAATGATAAATTATAGTTTATGGGTAAAGTTGTGTAAGGGGGGGCTAAAATATAAGCTTTAGGGGTTTGGGTAAAACTGGCTTGATTTTCAAAGTCAGCGGCCACTTGTGAAACTTACAGTAGTTATAGTACACCACAAACCATAACTTTTTTATTAGTACAATATTTGCCTAAAGTGTATCGAAATTCGCCACATGCGACCGCTCGGCGCTCGCATATTTCTTTATGACTCACCATTTGGCTTGTGTTAAGGTGTTCTGGACCTCATTGATCCTTGGCTATTGAGGAAGAATACAGTCAAGACATGTGTCAAGTCGGACATGTCATGTTTATATTTTATTGGAAAGGGGGATCAAGGCCGGGACGCCCTATTAGGGCATTACTGCTCGTCTATAGTGGGAAAACGAACATTAGGTTGCTGTTCACACATAACGTCGATGGTGTGGTATATGGGCTGGGGGAGACACCAAGAAAATCTGTCTCCACCGGCTCAGTTTTTAGACCTTATAATAAGGCAAGATGTAGAAAATGAAGCTGACGAAGAAAATGATAATGAAACCTAGGTCTAGAACGTTTACCGATACCTTGTTTAGCTGTAATTACCATATCTTTATAAATGAATACATTAAACAGTGCTTTTTTTTTTATGAAATAAGGAGGCAAACGGGTCATGGGAGGGTAGGGAAGGGAATAGGGTAGGGGATTTGGCCTCCGGTAAACTCACTCACTTGGCGAAACACAGCGCAAGCGCTGTCTCACGCCGGTTTTCTGTGAGAACGTGGTATTTCTCCGGTCGAGCCGGCCCATTCGTGCCGAAGCATGGCTCTCCCACGTTACTTGCATTTTTATTTTATCCTGAACTTGATCTTATGTCGCAATCCGTAATAAAATAGAAAATCCGCATTTGATACAAAGGCGAACAACGTTTAGCTCTTACACACAATGGACCTTTGACCCCAAATATCTCGGCTTCGATACTACTTACGCCCAAACTTTTTTGTCAGGCATTTATCACACATATAGTACTATTAAAAAAACGAAATTATTTCAGTGGCCGCGCAAAAAAAAAAATCAAGCAAACCTTCAAACAAATTTACCCAAACCCCTTTGTCATAAATAACGTTTAATTTAAAATAATGAAATATTATGTGCACACTGCACAGCTGTTTTTGGGTATTTCGATTTATTTTAAAAAGCTTTTGACAACAATTTTGTTGACACCGCGCGCTATAAACTGAAGTCCACGCGGACGAAGTCGCGGGCAACAGCTAGTAATAGATATATGTGTGTTCAATAAACTCTCAAATGAAATGTCATGGAGACAGGCTCACCTACGTAATCCATACTTCCATACTAATATTATAAATGCGAAAGTGTGTCTGTCTGTCCGTCTGTCTGTCTGTTTGTCTGTCTGTCTGTCTGTTACCTCTTCACGCTCAAACCGTTGAACTGATTTTGCTGAAATTTGGCATGGAGATACTTTGAGTCCAGTTCCAGTGGCGATACACAAATTTTAAAAAGAAATAATTATAATCTCAAATATTCGACTTCTTAACCGACTTCCAAAGGTGAAGGTATTATGTTCGGCTATGGATATTTTAGTTTTTTGTGATGCATTTTCATCTACCTTAGCTACCTTTTTTCAGCTACCACAAAGTAAGATTTTGCACCACAGTTATTATAAACCCCGTGGTATACTTCCAAAGGTACTGAACAGAATTTCAGACTCCTTAATCCTTATAGGTACATGTTAGAGAGTTTCAGCGTTGTTTAAAGAAGCAAAGGTAAATTTAATATGCTACTATGCCGATCACATATTTTATCAACATCATCATCACCACCATTAAAATATACATCCTTACACATTGAGATGTACTTACATTATAACCTTATTATTTGTACTTTTCATGGTCCTTTAGCTCAAGACTGATGTTTTTGATCATTAATCTGTAATTTGACAAGCGATGTGTGCCGAATAGGCGCCGGCAGCCTATTCGGCAAACATCGCGTGACTTCGGCATACTTCGGAAAACGGCGCCGCCGCGCCGGCAGCCATTTCGGCTACCGGCGCCGGCAGCGGAGGCACTCCCTATTGTATAACTATCGCTCTAAAGGCAGTACCAGCACAGACAGTAAATAAAAGTTTTATTCGACGTTTGACAACGTTTCTGTCAATATGGCGTGTGCAACATGTCGGATTTTGGTTGGATTTTTTACTGTAGCGCCCCCTGCTCCGACCTTTTTTTTAATGAAACAAGGGGGCAAACGGGTCACCTGATGGAAAGTAACTACCGTCGCCCAGGGACACTCGCAACATTAGAAGTGCTGCAGGTGCGTTGCCGCCCTTTTAAGAGGGAATACGCTCTCTTCTGGAAGGTTTGCAGGTCGCATTGGTCCGGAAATACCTGTAACTATAAAGTTAAGGGGCCGGGTACCCACGAAATTCTCATACATACGTAATTCCAAAATCATTTTCTCATACGAAAATATTTAACATGTTTGAGTTGTTTTTCAGTTTAAAATAGTAATTATCTAGGTTCCTGCACAAAAATTTACTACAAAATATTTAAACATTAAAAAAAAATTTTTGTTTTTAATTTTTTTTTAGTAAATTTAGTACTTAATATTTAAACACTAAAAAATAGAGTAAAACACTAAAAAATATATAAATAAATAGTAAATTTACTACAAAATATTTAAATACTAAAAAATATTTTTTAGAGTTTAAATATTTTGTAGTAAATGTTATAATATATATGTTATAATATATTTTGTAGTAAATGTTATAATAAATTTTTGTAGTAATTGTCACCGCGCGCGTTGTGAAGATTCAAATATGGCCCAATTGGGTAGACTGTTATTTAGTCTGCATCGAGCGACGTCACGAACGTGCCGCGTCTTGTCTTAAATAATGTCTAAAAAATAAATTGAAAATGACGTCGTGCGTGTTTCGAAAATGTACCAATTATGACTCAAAAGAAAACAAAACACATGGAATCTCTTACCACATGTCTTGATTGCAATAAATACATCGATTACACTGGTCAACAGTAGTTTTGCGGCCTGAAAACTAAAAGCTGTTTCTGTAAGAACTTTGTGCCCTGATTATATGTTTCTAAGAAATTTCTTTCTATCGGCTCAGGTTTTTAAGATATTTCATTCCAAAGTTTCAAAAATCTCGAATTTTAGTCTACATATTTCGGAATCACTTTACAACTATTGAAATAATTTATTTTCATGAGTTTTGATATAATATGTTTAGTTAATATACACATCTATTATTTAGATCTCAATTTAAACAAACACACTCAATTAATACAAAATATTCAAACTCTAAAGAATATTTTTTAGTATTTAAATATTTTGTAGTAAATTTACTATTTATTTATATATTTTTTAGTGTTTTACTCTATTTTTTAGTGTTTAAATATTTAGTAGTAAATTTACTAAAAAAAAATTAAAACAAAAAAAAAATTTTTGTTTTAATATTTTGAAGTAAATTTTTGTGTAGGAACCTAGGTAATTACTATCTTAAACTGAAAAATAACTCAAACATGTTAAATATTTTCGTATGAGAAAATGATTTTGGAATTACGTTTGTATGAGAAATTCCAAGGGTACCCGGCCCCTTAAGAGCAAAAAATAGCAAAAAAATCACGTTAGTTGTATGGGAGCCCCCCTTAAATATTTGATTTATTTTGTTTTTAGTATTTGTTGTTATAGCGGCAACAGATATACACAATCTGTGAAAATTTCAGAAGTCTAGCTATAGCGGTTCTTGAGTTACAGCCTGGTGACAGACAGACGGACAGACATCGAAGTCTTAGTAATAGGGTCCCGTTTTTACCCTTTGGGTACGGAACCCTAATAAAAATGAATACTTTCAACTGCCATGTGATTCTGAAATAGACTAAAATGCGAGATTTTTGTAACTTTGCAATGAAATATCTTAAAAATCTGAGCCAATAGAAAGAAAACTTCTAGGAAACATATATCGTGCACACAAAACTCTTATAGAAACTGCTATTAGTTTGCAGGGCGCAATTTTTTTTTTCGATTTTGTTGACCTGTGTTATTTACATTTTCAATTATTTTTTCGAACAATCTGGAAAAAATCGAATTTTCGTCATAGCTCAGGTGAAGAAAGAGACAGCGACACGATTCGATGTTTAAAAACAGAACTGTTTTTTTTTATGTAAATGGTTTTTCATATCTTTTGTTTCACTTATCTGTCAAATTTGTCAATGTTTGCAATTTTGAATTTGAAAATTGTTCGGAAGAGATTTAAGCCGGAAAATAGTATGGACGTAATAAATCTGTATAACTAGAATATCATTGTTTCTAAGAGATTAAATTGTCAACGTGCCGATAAGTGCCGACTGGACGTCAAAATATGAAAAAATTGGTTCTGCTGTCATGTATCACACGTCTGTTTTTACCACGCAGTGTTACCGATAGTGACTTCTCGCTTGCTCAGCCCTTTGTTTGTTGTATATTAATTTTATGAACATAATATGTTTCAGGAAAACGAGATAAAAGTACTGGAGAGGAGATGCGTGGAGCGTCAGAAGGAGAAAGAAGACGTGTTGATAGAGAAGGGTGCCACCATCAACCGGCTAGCGGGAGAGTTGGAGGCGGCGCAGCGCCGGGTGAGAGAGAGAGACATCGGGAGAGATCAGCTGAGAGAGCTGGGGGTGAGTAGGGGGAAACTTTAAAACTGCCACTAGCTTAAAACTAATAATAATAATACTCCCCACACCGGTTTCGGTGACGGTGACCGGTTTCATTGAAACCAGGCCAGGTACGCAGGAGTAATTTTATAGTGCCCAGGTGTGTGCGCAGTACACAAGAGTACTCTCTATTCCTTTTACTCTCATAACCCAGTGGGACGGAAGACCGACACGACTGGCGAGAGACTGACTCTCGCCAGCTTAAAACTACCTCTCTTACGGCTCCACTGTGAGAGATTTCACGTTTGCTTAACTTTAATCCTTCAAGCCCCATAAGGACACCGGTGACCGCGACAACAATATAATACAATAGCATTTCCAAAAATCCCCGATCGAAGGATTAATTTACGATAAGCGTCTTCAAGGTAGAATATGTGAGTTTGGAACATGAAATTAATAAAATTAGCCGACTTCTCCTTACTAAAAGTTGCTCAAGATAGAGAATTAATATGTAAAGCCTTTACCTTCTACTGAGAGGGGTTCTTGTGAATTCATAAAATTATGGGTAGCGCCATACTCCATTCGGGCTAGCTTGTCACTAGCGGTCATTGACTCCCTGTCAAAAACTTGTAAATTTAGCGACAAGCTAGCCCGAGTGGAGTACAGTGTCCGGTAGTTTATGAGAGTTAAATCTATTAAAATTATCTCGGGAACCGCTGAGCAGATTTGCCAAATTTTAGTCTTGAAATATTCTTGGAATTCAAGTGAAGTAGGAGGAAAGTGATACGAAGTTCACCGGGATGTCTAGTGTTTTATAAAACACTAGCTGTCCTGGTGAACTTCGTGTCACTTTAAAACCTTCCCTGGACTTCAAGGATTATTTTAAGACTAAAATTAGCAGAATCGGTTCAGCCGTTATCGAGTTATAGCGTTACTAATACAATTGGAAATCCATTTTTATATATAAGACTAGCTGTCCCGGTGAACTTCGTGTCACTTTAAAACCTTCCCTGGACTTCAAGGATTATTTTAAGACTAAAATTAGCAGAATCGGTTCAGCCGTTATCGAGTTATAGCGTTACTAACACAATTGGAAATCCATTTTTATATATAAGACTAGCTGTCCCGGTGAACTTCGTGTCACTTTAAAACCTTCCCTGGACTTCAAGGATTATTTTAAGACTAAAATTAGCAGAATCGGTTCAGCCGTTATCGAGTTATAGCGTTACTAACACAATTGGAAATCCATTTTTATATATAAGACTAGCTGTCCCGGTGAACTTCGTGTCACTTTAAAACCTTTCCTGGACTTCAAGGATTATTTTAAGACTAAAATTAGCAGAATCGGTTCAGCCGTTATCGAGTTATAGCGTTACTAACACAATTGGAAATCCATTTTTATATATAAGACTAGCTGTCCCGGTGAACTTCGTGTCACTTTAAAACCTTCCCTGGACTTCAAGGATTATTTTAAGACTAAAATTAGCAGAATCGGTTCAGCCGTTATCGAATTATAGCGTTACTAACACAATTGGAAATCCATTTTTATATATAAGACTAGCTGTCCCGGTGAACTTCGTGTCACTTTAAAACCTTCCCTGGACTTCAAGGATTATTTTAAGACTAAAATTAGCAGAATCGGTTCAGCCGTTATCGAGTTATAGCGTTACTAACACAATTGGAAATCCATTTTTATATATAAGACTAGCTGTCCCGGTGAACTTCGTGTCACTTTAAAACCTTCCCTGGACTTCAAGGATTATTTTAAGACTAAAATTAGCAGAATCGGTTCAGCCGTTATCGAGTTATAGCGTTACTAATACAATTGGAAATCCATTTTTATATATAAGACTAGCTGTCCCGGTGAACTTCGTGTCACTTTAAAACCTTCACTGGACTTCAAGGATTATTTTAAGACTAAAATTAGCAGAATCGGTTCAGCCGTTATCGAGTTATAGCGTTACTAACACAATTGGAAATCCATTTTTATATATAAAACTAGCTGTCCCGGTGAACTTCGTGTCACTTTAAAACCTTCCCTGGACTTCAAGGATTATTTTAAGACTAAAATTAGCAGAATCGGTTCAGCCGTTATCGAGTTATAGCGTTACTAACACAATTGGAAATCCATTTTTATATATAAGACTAGCTGTCCCGGTGAACTTCGTGTCACTTTAAAACCTTCCCTGGACTTCAAGGATTATTTTAAGACTAAAATTAGCAGAATCGGTTCAGCCGTTATCGAGTTATAGCGTTACTAACACAATTGGAAATCCATTTTTATATATAAGACTAGCTGTCCCGGTGAACTTCGTGTCACTTTAAAACCTTCCCTGGACTTCAAGGATTATTTTAAGACTAAAATTAGCAGAATCGGTTCTGCCGTTTTCGAGTTTTAGCGCGACTAATACATTTGAAAATCCATTTTTATATATAAGAAAATTGTTGTGTGGCGGTACAAGAAGCGCTACAGTCCTACATCGCGCTATCGAAGTTTCTGAGCACGGTAAGATAAATACAACGTCTGAAGTGACGTCAGTGGGCTCCGGCCTGACCGAGCATGCTCTCTCGCTCGATCGGAAGATCTTCTTTTTCGGCCGCTATGCATATTCCTAAACTAGTATAGTCCGTGCAATCCACGAAGACGCGCCCCCCACCAATTTTTGGGTGAGCATCTTTCCCTTTGACCGTGACGCTTTCTCTTAAGGCGACGCCTTGATAATTTGGCTGTAGCGATGCCGATTTTTCTCAGCAATTACTAAAGCTAAGAAATTGAAGTTCATTGTCAGTATTCATCATGTCTTTGTCTTTGAATTGCCCATAGCATAACACGATTGGACAACTTTTATAGCACAGAATAATCAATCGAAAAGACCTCTGTAAAAAAAGGGGTTCCTATTTTTCCAACAGAGGAGAGTGATTTAAGGTTCCAAAATTTGTACATAAATTGGTTCAAGCATGCACTTTAATTTGTGCATAGCTTATATGAAATGTATTTATGGTTTTTAAATTATGCGACAAAAACCATTTTGTCGCTTACGCCCTTTCCATTTTTTGCTGTTCCATTGCTTGTTTTCTATGAGAGGCCGGGTCGGCCTCTCATAGAAAACAAGCAATCTAAAACATATCCAATATGGTTTCTTACTTTAACGCTGCGTCACCTTAATTGGTCTATTTATTGTGATGTGCGCGTGCACTCATAGGTATAATTACTAATAAGTGTGTACCGATAATACTCAAACATTAGCGAAAGCTTGCACACATCCATACTTAATATTATAAATACGAAAGTGTGTCTGTCTGTCTGTCTGTCTGTTACCTCTTCACGCCCAAACCTCTGAACCGATTTTGCTGAAACTTGGTATGGGGATACTTTGAGTCCCGGGAAAGGACATATGATACTTTTTATCCCGGAAAAATGTACGGTTCCCGCGCGATAAACGAATTTTGGCGCAACGGAGTTGCGGGCGTCATCTTGTATACTATAAACGATTAGGAGGAATAGTGGGGCGCGCCTTCGTGGATTGCACGGACTATACCAGAGTAGACAGAACTAACAAACGAGCGTATCTACGCGAGTTGGGCGCCGCTAATGTAATTTTCAACATATTTCGCAATGCTTAGTAACGTCATATCGGCCGGCCGATATGACATACTACGTCAAACGTGTAAATTTCAAGATCTCTTCTGAGTTGGCCCACTCGGTAGTTCTGTTTACTCTGCTAGTACATCTATACATATTTTATTTTTCCCTCATGCCCCTTTGTTCCCTTTAATCTTTAAAACTACGCAACGGATTTTGATGATTATTTCAGTGTTAGATAGCCCATTTATCGAGGAAGGCTATAGGCTATATTTTATCACGCTAAGACTAATAGGAGTGAAGAAATAGAGGAAAATGTGGAAAAAACGGGGGAAATTATATGAAAGGGCTTATTTGAACGCGCTAATCTCAGGAACTACTGGTCCGATTTGAAAAATTCTTTCAGTGTTAGATAGCCCATTTATTGAGGAAGGCTATAGGCTATATTTTATCACGCTAAGACTAATATGAGAATGTGGAAAAAACGGGGAAAATTATTTGAAAGGGCTTATCTCGCGAACTACTGGAGCAATTTTTATGTTATTTGGCACAGATAAGAAGTAGACCACGTGAAGGATCATAGGCTATCGATTTTAATCATTTTTTCAGTGGCTATATATTTTATACCCGTGCGACGCCGGGGTGGGTCGCTAGTATTTTATAAAATGAAGTGAACTAATTCCAGTCGAAGCTGAAGGAGACTGCGTCGGAGCTGGTGGCGTGCCGCAAGACGCTGGCGGCGGCGCAGCGCGACGCGGAGGACGCGCGCGCCGCGCTACACCACGTCCTCGTCGAGTGGGTGCCCGAACACAATATAGGTTAGTTATAAATTATAATACAATAGCTGTTGCCCGCGACTCCGTCCGCGTGGACTTCAGCTTATAGCGCGCGGTAGTTTCCGTCATAGAGTAACTTATATAGTAGGTAGTTCCCGTTGAACCATGTAGGCTACATTATTGCAAAATTTGCACGACAGCTGAGGTGCTTCCGCGGTAAGCTTACTTCAAATTTCAATGTTTACACTTTACAGACATACACAAAACGCCCCTATTTTTGCGTAGGGGGTTAAAAACTGGGGAGTAGGGTCGAAGTCGAACATCAACTCTTCTTAAAACTTCAAATAAATCGTAAAAGGTTCCTTCATCCTTACCACCTCTTATAGAAACACGTTTGAGAAGCGCTTACGTGCGATGTAGGAGACGCACGGCGCCATCTATTGTGAATTTTTGGAACTAACTTAATTTGAACAAATTTACGCATTTTCACCCCCTTACCACCCCTTTTTCCAGTTAAAAAGTAGCCTAGCCCTTTCTCAGGCTTTAGACTATCTGTGTACAAAATTTCATTACAATCGGTTCAGTAGTTTTGGCATGAAAGCGAGACAGACAGACAGACAGAGATACTTTCGCATTTATAATATTAGTATAGATAGCTTTGTCCACACTGCGCCTTTTTCTATTCATCAAGGGCATGCGTTATGGCGCAGTCAACAGCGAACGTGAGGCATGCCCGCAACGCATGCCCTCTGACCGTATCCAAAACTTCAAAAATTACAATGTTGGCGTTGCGTTCGTTGACGCATTCAATTATTGAATTGAAAAGATGACGAAAATTGAAGACGAAAGCGCCTAGTGTGGACATAGCTAATGCCATGGACCTATAAAAAAAGGCGGACGGAGTCCCACCATACACAAAACTGTGTCCTTCAGAGTCGGCCAGCTGGCTGTATGTACACGGTCCACACGCACACATTCTTGCGCTAGTCCATACCATTTGACAGGCGTATAATAAGACTCCGTCCGCCTTTTTTTCTACGTTCATGGCTAATGCAATATACTCAATACTCATGGAAGCACTCCCCAACTAGCAAAATGGTCTTAGGAATAGCAGCTTATAATGCAAGAAGTCCGCCAAAAGCCACAGAATAGTTTTGATTGATGTATGTTGGCTTATTATTGCACTTTGAAATGCTAATCTAAGCATAGTCCTAAAGTAGCACCATATGAGACTCTAGCTCTATGTCAAGTACATAAGTATAAATAAAATCTTATCCAAGACTAACACATCTCTACAAAAATGCGTTGTGAGGATGCGTACAAGCCTTGTAGTTTTGGGTACGCTATTTATTGTACAAGCGATGCTAGAATTACTGAAGTAGCAAGTATCGTGGCTGTTACAGCATTAAAAACATTGAATTGGTCCCATGCTCTCATAAATGATAATCAATCCTGATAAAGTCTTGTATGTTGCGTTTTTTAAATTTTAAATAAACGCATTATGGGTTTAAAAAAAATGGACACAACTAAAGCGATGTGGTGGATTCAGAAAAAAAGTTACGGCTAAATATAAAAATTTGCACTAAACGACAAGTACAAACATTATAAGCCAAGAAAAGTGCAGTGAACAATCTAGTGGTTCCGTACATTTTCTAGAACAGTAGGTATGTCTCTCATACTGTTAATGAATATTTTTAAATTTACTGTAGATAGAAGTAATGCTGCAATGTTACATAAGGTTTATTAATAAAATATTAATTGTATATTATTTTTATAGTTTTATTTATAATATGGCAACAACAATAATTTTAAGCATAAGACGTAGTGTTCGCAAGGTCTTCATTGTCTATCTGAAACAAATAATCCATTAAAATTATGAACTTATGACAAAGTCAGACTAGTAACCTAAGCTAATATTTGTTTTAATCTTAAACGGTTCTTTGATAACCTTTGCAAGGAACCCCAATTTAACATGGTTTCAAACTGTCACACTCTAAATCGGAGCATAAGTCCTACAATAGCACAATGTGGGACTTTACATCTTATAATAGTTTTGTATCAGTTTGTATATAAAAAAATATATTTAATTAAAATTAAAAGTAAAAATAACAAGGGGGCATTGAAAATACACCATATAAACACATATATATCAACGAAAAACTTAGCTTCGCACATAAAGCTGGTCGCATGAGGTCGCAGTCGCAGTTATTTTAATGGCGTGATGCCATGTTTGTATTAGTCTATTAGATCACAATTTTTTCAAGTCTTCACGAAAACGCAAATATGACTTAATCAGAACCAAATTTTGCTAGTTGGGTCAGATACATTTTAACTACGAATAATAAAAACTAAGGAAACAAAACTCCCATTTTTTTTTGTTTTAAACACTTTTTTTATGAAAATAAAGCCGTTGACATTAATTGTCACTTCTATATTTACACAAAATTGTGTACCGAATACATGCCAAAAGTATGCATGTATTCGGGTCACATTTTGTAGACTCGTGGACAATTTTTTTGACACAGTTACTCTTTCTAAGTTTTTATTATTCGTAGCATTTTAATAATGATTAAACATTAAATTATTGAAGAGTTTGACAAATGATGTCTAAAATCTTCATTTAATTAAGGCGAAAATGCACTAGTACATATTATATACATATCTTGGGTGCTTTTTCCTGTCATGCGTGTTGTCACACGCGTGCGGATCTGGTGGAGCGTCAAAGTGACAGGAAAAACACCTAAAAATGTTTAGATGTTGTTTGTTGATGAAAGTGTTCTCACTAATTTAAAATAATTTACGCAGCTTATATCTATTCATAGCTGCTACTTTCACAGTGAACTCTATATATAATACAACACACACCCTAAAGTATTATAGCTTTGTTTTGTTACACCTTGTATACATTTATTTATGTTTGTTTTATGAATTGAAATAATCTGTTCCAGGTGCAATAGGCGACTCGTTGGCGAGTAAGCTGGCGACACTGAAGGAGGTGTTGAGTCGATACAAACAGCAGATGCAGAAGTTGCCGGCGCTGCAGGACGAACTGGCTAAGAGGTACGGAACGCGTATATGTAACAAAATAAAGTTATAGGCTGGTTTAAGGGTACATTTCCACTGAAGCGGAGCGGAGCTTAGCGGTGCCCGAATTGACCAATCGTGCTATTCCAGCGGAATGACAGCGAAGATTTCGATCATAGTGATTGGTCAATTCGGCACCGCTAAGCTCCGCTTCGCGTCAGTGGAAACGCGGCCTTATCGTTAAGCGTTTCGGCAGCGCCGTTGGAGCGCCGCGCGTTCGAAGATGTATGGGGGAAGTAGTTGCGTTTCAGAGTCGCGCGATTGAGCAGCGCCGTTCGTACGTTCGTTTGTTACATCTTCGAACGCGCGCGCTCCAACGGTGCTGCGAAACGCTGAACGATAAAACCAGCCGTAATATTTTAGCGTGTGTAATGTATATGTGTTTGTAAAAAAGTTTTCTGTGAAAGTAGCAGTTTCGAAATAGTGACATTTTCTTTAACTTCACAAAAAGAAATTACAGTGAACTCTTTATAAGGGATATTGTGCTCTCACACCGCAGTTAGAAAATGTTTAGGGCGATTCCATTATCGCGGGTGCAACATTTTGACGCACTTAAAGCGTCTTACTGACAAAATAAAACATATTTATTAATAAATTATCTTTTGAAGGAATACATTTTAACTAGTTCAATCATAAATTGTTAGTGAAAACTAAAATTAAATCTAAGAAAAGCCACAAAACATGTTTGAAGTACTATCGCGGGTGCAACCAAATTGGTCCTCTATTAAGAACTCGGACGAGTTCATTTGAGAATACTGTTAATTTTGGAACTTTTTAGTAATTTTTTAACCCATATTTCAAAAGTGTATAAGACAAAGAAATGATTTAACTAGATACAATTAATTTAAGTAATTAGTACTAGGAATTATTAACAATTTTCACGATCGCGGGTGCAACATCAGAATATCGCGGGCGCAACGAGTCTAAAGAAATTGAATTTACTCATAAGTCTGCGACTAATTTCTACATTTTTGATATGCAATACATAATATTTTTAGTAAATTGTAATAATACTATTTAAAATTTTATTATTTTTTAAGTATCAGTCATTTATCGATCTGAGAAAAGAAATCATCTAAATCACTAAAAACAATTAAATAATGTAACTTAAGCAAACCTTTTTCGATGTGTTGTTATAAAACCGCACTACAGCAAACCTTTAATTCAAAATTAATATTTATAATTTAAAAGAATATGGGGAAACTTATACGTAAAAATATTTTTTTCAAAGAAAAATATTGAATATTTATGATTTTTCCTGTCATTTGTAGTATTTCTTCTAAGATATTTAAAAATAAAAGAATATTAATCATCATTTTGAAACATCTGAAGCTCCGTTTAGACCAAACGAGCGAATGCTCATTCTAGTGAAGCTCTTTTGATGTAAACTAACAACGAGCATTCTTTCGTTGTTCTAGTGTGTTCGCCACGTGTTCGGCGGTAAATAGGTAGAATGCTCTAACAATCTCGCTCGTTTGGTGTAAACGACGCAAGAGCGCTTGAGCAGTTGCCTAGAGCATTCTTTCGTGTTCGGGCGTGCTCGCTCTTCGAGGCGGTCTTTTCAAAAGGATTCTAGTGTTCTTGAAATATTTTACTTTTTGGCGGGTTTTTTAAATTATCGAGTATTTTTCTTTGTATTAAATTCGTCACCCACCAACGTCTTTTCCTTCTTTTCTTTTCCATTATTGCGTTATAACAATAAATGCAGCACTTGAAATCACAATATCGCTATCACAGTCAGACATAGTGTAGTTGTTACGTAGTTTATATACTCTTTGAGTGTAGTGTGAACCCTACTACTTATCGTTGACGAATGAGCAATGAGCATTCGCCATTCGCTCGTTTGGTCTTAATGATTCTCATCTATAGAGCAAAAATTCTTATTCTTGATGTTCTTGTTGGTTCGATTGGTGTAAACGATCTAAAGTATGTTGAAACGAATTATAGTTTACACTAAACGAATACGAAAGAATGTTCTTGTGCTGTTCTTGCTCTATGTTTTTTGGTGTAAACCCACCTTGATAAGTAATACATGAAATATTTCGAAAAATATAAAACACGATGTAACTTTATTCAATTTTTTATAAATCTTGTAATTACATGTAAAGTATTGATAACAAATATAATCTAACGTTATTGTTGACCTTAACAATATGAAATAAGATGAAAATCACTAGAATAGTCAAAAAGTAATTTGTTGCATTTCCAATTGTACTGATAATACAATAAAAATAATAAAATAGTTTGTTCCAATGATTAATTCCAATTTCCCTCACATTTCTCCTTACTTGTACAAAGTTTTAAATTATTATGTAACATCATATTTTAGCGAGAAAACTAAACTTTGGTACCTTTTTTATCGCGGGTGCAACAATGGCATTTTTTTTTTGATAATGTTTGAAAACTATTTCAAAATTGTTGTTTTTTTTTTGCACCGAAATAGAAACTTATGTTATACAGTCAATATTATGTAATGAAATTCAACTTCAAACTAGTACTCTGGTAAACAAGTGCCATTTTCCTCGAAACCTGATCTCATGCACCGAAATTTATGATTTTGGTCTCATTCGATTCGGAATAGCATCTAGAACATTCTATCAAAATTCCAAGAGGGGCTGAAAAAAAATGCAAAAGTTATAAACAATAAAGTAAACAAAAAATAAGGGTTTGGTTTTTTTTTAATATTTCATAAACTATTTGAGACAGTCAAAATTTGAAAATAGATCCTTAAAGAGCAGGAAATTTCAATTTTTCCAACGGGGATCCCTTCTAAGCCCTTTTAAGATTAGCTCAAAAGAATAAAAAAAAATCTAGATTTCTTGTTTTGAAAAAAATCTGCGTTTTTATGTTAACATTAAAATAGTGACTATTAACAAATTAAGAAAAGCATAACAATTAAACAAATGGTGATAATTTATTTTTGTTGACGGATTCTTATTTATTGATATGTCTACTTAGTACAATTTTTTTTTTATTCTTTAATATTAATATTTAATCAGTTAAAATATGTTTTTAATTCACGTGGCAGATTGCGGCAAATCACGCGAAACGCGAACTATGCGTTTTTACCGTTACTTTCGCCGCTCAATTAAAGTTATAAGGATTGTTGATAAAGTTTCAAAGGTTAGGATTTGTGTTAGGAAATTTCCTGCTCTTTAAGGATCTATTTTCAAATGTTGACTATTTTAAATAGTTTATAAATATTAAAAAAAACCAAACCCTTCTTTTTTTGTTTACTTTATTGTTTATAACTTTTGCAATTTTTTTCAGCCCCTCTTGGAATTTTGATCTATCAATTCGGAATACCATCTAGAACATTCTAATGTTCTAGATGGTATTCCGAATCGAATGAGACCAAAATCATAATTTTCGGTGCATGAGATCAGGTTTCGAGGAAAATGGCACTTGTTAATCAGACTATAGTGATTTAGAGTAAAAATGGTCATGTGTGGCATAAGCAGTTTTTCTCGCGCCGTTAGATGATATCACTTCAAAATGCTCTAAATCATTCAAATTACAATTTTTACTCATAAAAGTTTTTGCTAGTAAATATACATCTTTTTATTTATAATTCAATAAAAAAATTAACAAATGCTATACTTTAAAATTTCGTGTTGAGGGTCGTCTCTAGCGGAATCGCCCTTTAGTAACGTTAGTAAACATTTGTTAGCAAACATTTAATCACAAATGTTAAATAATGTTAAAAATGTTTTCATGTTAGAAAATGTTTAGTAAACGTATGTTAACAAAATATTATAGCAAAACAAATTTTAACAAAATAAAACATATTGTGTTACATTTTGTTTCTAAAATTTTTATAAAGGACGACGGGGTATGCAGTGAGCCAATACCAGATTTAAATGTTATAAAATGTTAGTTAACATTAGTAAACATTTTCTATTAGTGTATTTCCCTTACTTATAACATGTAACAGTTCCTCACAAAATGTAACAATTGATAACATGTGTTGGTAAATGTTGTTATGTTAGAAAATGTTTCCAAACATTTTCTAACTGCGGTGTGGGAGCACCAATACATACACACGAACACGTACCAAAAAATAATAGTGTTTTACATCTACAACTAGGGTTGATTGATTTAAATCATTTGATTTAAATCATGATTTAAATCAGTGATTTTAATCAAGTGATTTTTTAAATAATTGAAATCAGTGATTTAAATCAAACTATACTTTTTCTATAAAAATCGTTTATTTAAAATAACAATGTTATGGGACCTGAAAAGAAAAATATTTACTAAAGAAAGTGTGCAGTTTTTATTCACTTAAACACTAATACAATTATTTACTATTATTACGGGAGGTCACGACATTTTTGGTAATGATATCCAAAATGACTTATTTTAGATTGACAAGATAAAGAGCAACTCTCTGATGCCAAATATGTCGGTCTGCCTGCGTAAAGTAGTTGCGTTCTCTGTATAGGGCGCCTAAAAACCCAGTTATCATGACCAAAACAAAATGATAAGGTAAATGGCTGAGTAAGTTATATTAGGTAAGTACTAGTTGTTCTGCCGCTGCATGAAAGACAACATGCCTACCAAAAAGGCAAATCTACCGAGACGGCCCTAATGGACTTGGTAGATCGGATTGATAGAGCAATTGAAGATAAAGAGATTGCGTTGTGTGTCTTCCTTGATATTGAAGGCGCATTCGACAACACTTCAACCAGCTCTATCACAAATGGCCTGGCTTCAAAGAATATAGATCCAACTACTAGGAAATGGATCAAAGCCACGCTCGACAACAGGGTAGCCTCATCGACTATCATGGACCTGACACTCAAAATCAGGCTGACACAAGGTTGCCCACAAGGAGGTGTGCTGTCACCCCTGGAATGGTCCCTGGTAGTGGATGAACTACTAAGGGAACTGAACCTCTTAGGTTACTACGCTCAAGGGTACGCTGACGACCTGGCGATCATGGTGGTGGGAAAATGCGCATCGGTGGTCGCTGGGTTGATGCAGTCAGCACTAAGAGTCGTCGAGGATCGGTGCCAAAGGGTCAAGCTAACAGTAAACGCTGATAAGACGGTCTTGATATCTTTCACCAAAAAGAGGAAGTTGGAGTGACTAAGACCCCCAACACTCTTCGGGAAAACTATTAAGTTTGCGGGTGATGTCAAATATCTAGGAGTAATCCTAGACAAAGGACTCACTTGGAATAAGCACATCGAGTATATTACGAAGAAGGCTAGATGTGCTCTGGGTTCCTGTTGGAAGCTTGTCAGCTCTAAATGGGGTATTCGGCCGAAGGCAATGCTATGGCTATATACAGCCGTAGTGAGACCGATTACCACATATGGCTGCGTAGTGTGGCATAAAAAGGCTGAACAAGTAAACTGTAATAAAAGTCTAAACAGCGTACAGAGACTGGCATGTCTAATAATCACGGGTGCACTCTCGTCAACACCCACCGCTTCCCTCGAGGCCCTGATCAACTTAACTCCGCTTCCTCTGCTTGTTCAGATGGAGGCCAAAAAGGTGGCTCTCAGGGCCAGGACGGCGGGTAGGACGAATTGGGCCTCCACCCCATTTCGACAGCTGGAACAGTCTCTCAGTGAATCACCTGTCATGGCCATGCCATCAGATGCCATGATCAAGGTGCATAGCTTTTCGAAGCAATACCAGGTTTTTATACCTTCCAGGGAGGACTGGGAAAGAAAAATCCCAATCGATGTCCGCCCTAGCGACATAGTTTGGTTCACGGATGGATCAAGGAAAGACAACCGTGTGGGAGCCGGATTCTACGGAGGCAGGCCACCGAAAGGCAAATACGCCTGTTTGGGGGAGTTTGCGACCGTGTTTCAGGCTGAAGTCTTCGCTATCCTCGGTTGTTCACTAGAAAGCCTGGAGATGGCCCTAGTTAATAAAAACGTGTTTATCTTCTCCGATAGTCAATGCACTTAAAGCACTGACTGCCGCAGAAGTCTCGTCCAAATTAGTTCTGGAATGCATTGAGACGTTGAACATGCTGGGAAGGAACAACAACATCCGCCTAGTATGGGTCCCGGGCCACAGTAACGTCCCCGGCAATGAAACCGCTGACGAACTGGCTAGGCTTGGGGCCGAGAGTCTCATATATGGCCCAGAACCAGTCTGTGGTATAACTCCCAGTACCACAAAGCAAGTGCTCAAGGAATGGGGCCACAGACTATGCAGGAAGCAATGGGCTGAGATCCCTGGCCTTGAACACTCCAAGGCACTAATTCCTGGCTTCAACAAGAAACTATCAGAATTAGTGCTCACCTTGGGTAGGAATCAATTAAGAATCCTTACCAGAAGCCTAATTGGGCACTGCAAGCTCAACAAACACCTAAACAGAATGGGTATTTGTAGCTTAACGACTTGCAGATTCTGTGAGGAGGAGGATGAAACACCTATTCACCTTCTCCTCGACTGTCCTGCTCTACTACAGAGCAGGAACAGGCACCTTGGTCGCCACGAATACTCATCCACAGAGGAAATTCGTGGCACCAACCCCAACCATATCGTTCAATTTATGAGCAGTATTGGGTTGGGGATGATTCTCTAGTGCGAAGGAGTCACAATAGATCCTCATGGGTCGCAGGTCGCAAAAAAAAAACTAGTTGTTCTCATATCAGTAGCGTAAAAACTGACCAAATATTCGGTTGCGTTATGAAGCAACGAGCGTTCAAACGTGACTTATTGTGACAAAAAAATGATCAGGTAAATGGCTGAAAATTACAAATCGTAAACTGTCAGTACGTACTAGCTTATTGACATCAAAACTGACCAAATATTTGGTTGCAATTCATAGTTATTGGCGACCTATGTCTGAACGTATATATTCTTTAAGTATTTAACGAGTAAAGTGCTTGGTTTAAAAACGTTTAAAAACGTAACGTAACGTAAAACTTTTCATCGATGATTAAAATATCAAATCGCAAAAAAATCTGAAATCTCACCCTGCTCCGTCATCAGACTCTCACCACCAACCAAGTGTAGCGAATTAGGTCATCAGTAGAAAACAAATGAGCCCAAGCTCAAGGGGTTTCGCAACAGCCATGGAAGAGTTATATTGCCCACCACGACACCATCATCGATCAGCTCGATGGTAGCAATTGCAATTATCAACGGACTCTTATAAACTTCATCATCATCATCATCGTCAGCCACTAAGAGTCCATTCCTGGACATAGGCCTCTTCCATTTCCATCCTTTACGGCGATCTTGTGCCCTCCTCATCCAGTCGTGACATGTGTTATAAACTTACAAAGTTTCAAATTGATACGATAATTAGAAGTAGGCTGAAATTGAATTCCAAGATTTTCTTACATTGTGACTCAGTTACAGGTGAAGCTAATAAAAAAGCGTGTTAAGATACCCACACAGGTGAGATTCTTCGATTTACATATGTACTTATCATGATCCCAATAATCGTGATCGTAGGGTCGTGGGTTCAAATTCCAACCCGACCTTGTACCAATAAGTTTTTCAGAAGTTATATTCATTCTTGTCATAGTAACCGAAGCTCTTACGGTGGAGGAAAGCACCGTGACGAAAACCTGCATGTATCAACTTTATCAGAGTAGGTCATCCCAGCATTAAGACGTAAAAAGGCTGAACCGTAAATTTTGATATCGCTAGTTACCTACCCCGCCGCGCCGAGCAGCGAGCGGGCGGCCGAGGCAGCGGGGGCCTGCGCGGCGTGGCTCTATCGGTCGGCTCGGCCCCTTTGAGTTCCGCGAGCGGCATATCTTTGTGCCGATTAGCGGGAGGGGAATATTTTTAGTAATATGATAACGACATCATGTTTCAAAATGTTTTCATCAGTAACTTTAATAAAATTTTCAAATTAGGTAGGTATGCACTGCATACTATGCAGTGATAGTGATAAAATATAACTGTAACCTAAACAACCTTATACCCATGAATTGCAACAAAATATTTGGTCAGTTTTGGTGTCACTAAGGTACCATTCGGATCTGCGAGGCAAGCGTACAGCGTCACGCGTAAGCGACCGGTCGCTTGCTGCGGAGCAGCAAATAGCTTACCAATGTCCGACAAAAATTTAATTAAAATGATACTTTATTGACATGATTATAGCTATCATTTTTGTCTAAGTCACTAAGTAGTATTGTAATAACCACGTGGCCAGCGTCGCTTGCCGCAGAGACCCGCGGCATGCAAGTGCGCCGCGTAAATAAGTACATTCGAACAAAATGCAACATTATTAACTACGTAACTAGGTAGCATTTCAAACTATGTTGCGATCTACAATTTTGTGATATTGTGCGCAGACAGAAGCTTTGACCATTTTTCCACCATAACTACGAGTGTAAACAAAACAATAATTGTGAATTATTTTACAATATTATGGCAGGGAATTTAGTATTAAGGGAAGAAATGATCCAAAAACTGTTGGCAGATGAAGAGGATGACGAAATTATTTTGTATTTTTTATCATTTCCGGAAAAGAGGAGAAAGGTTGACCCTATTTTTACGTCGCGGGTCGAAGAGGGATGCTACAATATACTCATTGCACGTCCCTTAATGTGTAATGAGGAAAAATTTAGAATGTATTGCAGATTAAGCCACGAGCAATTTTATTTTGTTCTAAGTTTAATAGATAACGACATTAAACCAAAAAGAAAAGGCACATCAATCATTAGCAGTTCCGAAAAGCTTTTTATTTGTTTAAGGTATGTACTCGTACATAAAATTGTAATATTGAGAGTTTAAATTTGAACTATCCTGAATTGGACACGAGTTTCTTAGGTAAGGGACTTCTAAGGATTGGGATTCTTGGGAATTGATCATGCCCGACTGTTCTAAAAGTCTAGGGGAAGATAGGCTTTCACACACAAATTGTGCATTTCTGTTGCGTAGTGCGCTACAGCAACAACAAACGTCGGCCGATTTTATTGCCATTTGCGTAGGGAACCCCGAGTAAGGAAGCAAATTAACACAATATACACATATAAAATACTAGCTGTTGCCCGTGACTCCGTCCGTCGTGGACTTCAGTTTCGCATGGTGTTTCCCGTTTCCGTGGCAATGCCGGGAATCGGGATAAAATGAAGCCTACATTACTGCAAATTTTCCTCAGAATCCATCTAATAAACACAATTCCCAAAGCTTTGTATAACCTTTGACCTGTCCCCCGTTACCCCCCTTCCAACCCCCTTTTCCAGTTAAAAAGTAGATTATGTCCTTTCTCAGGCTCTAGACTATCTGTGTACAAAATTTCATTACAATCGGCTCAGTTGTTTTGGCGTGAAAGCGTGACAGACAGACAGACAGATACTTTCGCATTTTATAATATTAGTATGGAAGTATAGATTACTATGAGAGAAGTAGCTGTTATAATAATATTATAGTTCATACCTACATACTTTGATACCTCCATGGCTTATATTATACGAAAAATTTTATTTTCGGTTTCGATATGATTAATAACCTATTGGCAGGCCTGTCCCACTCGCGCGAATAGGCATCGAACTGTAAGTACCACCCGCGGGTGGCAAATCAGTAGGGACTCACAAGCGAGCGGTGACGCACGCGCACGAGTTGTTCGTTGCATACCTGCGTATTGCGTAATGTGTGCTGTCGAGTGGATAAGCCACTCGACAGCGGCATGCAAAATGGCAAATTTGTCATGTCTGTGGCGCCCTGAGGGGGTTTCGCCACATACCGACGTTTCTACACGACCAGCATACACTAAAACTGCAATTTCTTGTTCCTTGGTCTTGCAGGAGCCCATAAAAGGATCTAAATCATTTTTAAATTACATTTTCTACCCTGAAAATAGTACTTTTATAATATATTTGTCAGTAATAATGTTATACAGCTGGTATAATTACTGGGTACCAAAATGTTCAGTAGATTTTGGGTCATATTTTAATAATAAACCACTATTTAGCGAGCTAAGAGTATTTATTTATAACTTTATAGTACTATTTACAAAATAATATCACTCAAGTCATGACTCTCATACAAATATTTTATAAAATCAACGATTTAAGTACAGGACAAAAATGGAGGCTGCCTCTCAAACAGCTTCAAGTAGGCTGTGTATTACATGATATCTTAAAGTCATTTCATACTCTAGGCATTACAATATTATATAAACAATAAATTAAGGTTATTATCTGGGTGGAACAAGAGTATCAATATTGTAGGTTCAGTAAATGATAAGTAGGACTTTACACAAAAAGATATCTCTTTTGTTCATGAAAAATCCTACCTTGATACTAATGTAATTTACGAAATAAGTAGTAACTTTTATCCACAGAAGTTTGATTTTCTTATAATTATAATAAACAAAGTACAAAATAAAATCCTCCAAATTACATGAATTAAAGGAAAACTGAGTAGAAACATGACAAGAAAACTTGCAAAAATGCGAAAATTTTCTTAAGTGAGTGTAAGATTAGTATGGATAAGACCTTTTTCATCTAGTACTTGGATGCATTGTGTAAGCGTTTGTAACCCAAAATGTAACCCAAAATCAATGCCTCTTTTATTGCACAGCCAACTACTTCTATTTCAGTCACAAATATCACGCACGCGGGAGAGCCATGCTTCGGCACGAATGGGCCGGCTCGACCGGAGAAATACCACGTTCTCACAGAAAACCGGCGTGAAACAGCGCTTGCGCTGTGTTTCGTCGAGTGAGTGAGTTTACCGGAGGCCCAATCAAAAATAAAAAAAAAACCTGTATATTTCATAAATAAATATTTATTAATTCTTCGTAATATTCCATATATATATTTTTTTAATCAAAAAGTAATAAATAAATTTCGACTCGCACTTGTCCGTTTATTTTTAAGTCCTTTTGTCTCAATGCCTCCTTTCTTGTAATCCAACAACAAAATGATTCCGGCTATTCCATTTTATGCGAACATTCTAATATCGGCCATTAAAACTCAGAGGAGGCGTCTGTGGGGCCGTCCGATACGGGTTGTCACCTGTCTGTGACGAAACCCTTTCGGGGCTCTAATCGGACGGTACTAGTTTTCGTCATTATTTATAAAATATAGAACGTTCTATTAGTGGTAGAGTTTAGTTAAACGAAACTACGTTAAATTATCATTACAGTAAAGTAATATGAACTGCATAAATATGTTATTTAATGTTCGAAAAGCCAAAATCATTGTGCGAGTAAGGGCCAGGCACGGGTTAGATTGCCGTTTTAACTCTTTTTGTTGTTCTACTTAGAACAACGAGTTGAACAACGAGTCCATCCCATTCTACCAGCTAAAGGGTTGCTTCTGTAAATGTGAAAAAATTCACGGGAGTAGGAAATATGCTGAATTTAAAAGGATTTGCTTCTGTTAATGTGAAAAAATTTACGGGAGTAGGAAATATGCTGAATTTAAAAGGAAAACTATCACGGCTAAGAAGACTTAATAAGTTATTTTTTTAGTAATAGTCGGTCACCCAAACAAAATGTATTCGGAAAAGTAACTATATAAAGGAATTTTTCGATAAGATTCCTTTGAATGCTACTAATATGATGTTGTTACTTGTTAGTAGTGTAAAATACGTTTTATAAATGTAAATTCATTGACCGTACAAAAATGATCAAAAACTAGCGTTACAACGGAATATTGTGCGTGGCCCGATACGCACTTGGCCAGTTTTCTGAAGGATTTCAAACATAATATTATATTATGTACTACCAAAAAGCTGGTTCCGAAGGTGCTGTACAGAAACTGAGGAAAAAGGACTCGCGGAATGGCAAGTAATATCCATAGATTACAATAGCCGTTTTAATACAATAATTAAACGTTTACGTGCGAATACGCTCAAATTCGCTGGAACGGCGAATTCGCTCGAACGGCGAATTCGCTCGAACGGCGAATTCGAGCAAATTCGCTCGAACGGCGAATTCGCTCGAACGGCGAATTCGCTCGAACGGCGAATTCGCTCAAATTCGCTCGAACGGCGAATTCGCTGGAACGGCGAATTCGCTGGAACGGCGAATTCGCTCGAACGGCGAATTCGCTCGAATTCGCTCGAACGGCGAATTCGCTGGAACGGCTAATTCGCTCGAATTCGCACGAACGGCGAATTTGCTCGAACGGCGAATTCGCTCGAACGACGAATCGAACGATAAATCGAACTTTTCGTCAATTTCGTCGATTTTCTTCTTTGTTTACGTTTCGATGCAGTCACAGTGTAATGAAACAACAAAATAGCCATGGCGGGATATATATATATATATATATATATATATATATATATATATATATATATATATATATATATATATATATATATATATATATATATATATATATATATATATATATATATATATATATATATATATATATATAAAGGCAACTGTTTAACAAAATAAAGTATTACTCAAATGCATTATCATATTATGGTAAAGTGCGTAATCAGGGTTACTATTAGTTTGAAAGTCTATTTTCGTAAAATTGGTCGACTGGCCATTCAAGCACTAGGGCGGTGATAAGTTTATGTTAAGAGCGGGCTGCCAAATTTTGCTTTTTCTAATATAATAAGTATTACGATCCCGGAAGACGATTGACTCAAATGAAATTGAGATTTATTTAATCATTGTATATTTATCTGATATTTGGCTAACGGAAAATACGATTCACTTATTTTGACTCGATAGTTATATTTTTCGAAATTATGAATATTTCTGGGCTTTTCAACAAATACATGTTACACTTATTGAGTTACTATCATTAAATAACTTGCACTACTACAATCACTTTATAAAATAATAGCTAAAGGAAATATTAGTATTGTATTTAATTTTTAAGTACCTAATCATCAAAAGCATTTTTGGGACTTACGACCTTTACTTTCGTGCTATAATGCAGAAATCGTTGTCACGCGATATATATTATATTATGTATAAGCATTAGTTTTTCTGGGAATATCAGATGATTACTATTTGAAGTTCTATAGATAATATTGTGTTAGTTTTTCTGGAAATACCAGATGATCACAGATCTATATGTAGATACAAAATAAAATTAAAATCGGCTGAAGTGGAAGTTCCATATTTACTAGTAGCTTTAAAAGTAAAATGCAGACCAATTATTGTTACAACTTCCAGAGGTCTGTAATGTTTATTGTTTATTATTTCTAATTTTTGATCACCAGCGACATTTGATTAAGTATCTAAGATTTACTTAACTTTATTGTGTATTATGTTAGAAAAGTTACTTTTTGTACCACTGCAATCGTTAAAGGTCTTGTGTGAGAAGTTATTATTTTAGGCTTATTTTTTCAGTTTCTTCAGTTCATGCGTACTATTCGAAACCTCATTTGTTTACAAAAATAACTAAGTTATACAAACACTTTAAGTAGGTACTCGTAATATAAGACCGGTTTTAATAATTAAGATACAGTACCTATCGAATCTAAGTACGCGTAACTAGTTACACGCGAATTTATGATAATTAAAACTACATAGTACTAAGACATAATATCTTAGATTATTTCGAGTTAAATAAAATGTAGTTAATTAAATATAAAGATTATAATATTATTTTTAAAAAGAGACAACCCTGATTTCTTCAGAAAAGGTACGAGTTATGCGATAGAAAGAGAGCGGAGATGTAGGCAAATATAATTGTAGGCACCTAGCACTGCGCGGTCGGAATTTGAACTTTATAGTATCGTAGCATGAGACGTTAATTCTTTAAACGGGTTTCGTTATTGGGAATTCTGTTGGTACAACTAATATATATTCTGTGCTATCGGCGTGTTTCTAGATAGAATATCTACCACAGCTGCCCTGCGGCTGTCGCGGTACTGCTATCGACGCGACAGGGTCGCGCTCATCGAAATTTGCCGCGCCACGCCCACCGGTCTCGTGTCGCGCGTCGCGGTAATCGGAATGTCGTCCATATAAACACATACAAAGCAGTGGCTTGGCGACAGTCTCGGGTCGCGGGTCGCGGACATCGGTATGCTATTTTACGCGGCGACAGGTCTCTCTGTCTCGCGACGCGGGTCGCCGTGATTGTTTAGTCCTCCATACAACTTCATAGTCAGCAGTGGCTGTTTGGGTCGCGGGTCGCGGCGACCCGCTGCATGCTGCCTTGATCCGAATCATAGCTAGCACATACTGATACTTTACACTATGTTGTTTTCAGCCATTTAACTGATCGTTTTTTTTTGGTCACGATAAATCACTTTTGAACGCTCGTTGCTTCATAACGCAACCGAATATTTTTGTCAGTTTTTACGCTACTGATATGAGAACAACTAGTACTTACCTAATATAACTTACTCAGCCATTTACCTTATCATTTTTTTTTTGGTCATGATAACTGGGTTTTCAGGCGCCCTATACAGAGAACGCAACTACTTTACGCAGGCAGACCGACATATTTGGCATCAGAGAGTTGCTCTTTATCTTGTCAATCTAAAATAAGTCATTTTGGATATCATTACCAAAAATGTCGTGACCTCCTAATCTATATTAAGTCGCTGTGCTGTTCCCTGTATCTTTTTACGGCACTTGCGACATACTGCCCTACAACCCTTTTTATTAACGTTGTGAATCTCAGTAAAATGCTGCCAAATGGGATCCTTCTTTCGCCCAGTCATTTTCTACACAACAAATATCACAAATCACAAAATTATTGTGACGACGTATGACGACATTAGGAGAACGAATAAACGTTCGGCGGGAAAATGGGGAATCCCCATGCTTTGTTGGTTGTCATTCATTCGTTTGAGTATTGCTAGTACAAAAAAATGGTAGCTTTAATAAAAAGTTATTAGTTATTTAGTCAAACCCACATATTCCGGTAAGAAATTAAATAAGTCATGATTTAATTGATTTAAAAAAAAAAATCTGTCATAAACAAAACAATCATGATTTTTATCAACCCTGTATACAACTTTGTCTTTTAACGTATCTACCAATTTTAAGCTCTTAGCTCAATGAGAATTTTTCCTAGGTTACGACTTTTTTCTGCCTAATTTTTCTGGGCTAAGTACACTCGTGAGATTTCGGACTGAGTTGAAATGTCTTTCTTAAATCGTGACGACGCCGTGACCGGTGACGCAATATTTACATATTATTGTTTCGACCATATTTTTCATGACGCGACCTTGTAATTTCTAACTCTAACTAAGGAAGAGTAACTGTGTCAAAAAATTTGTCCACGAGTCTACAAAATACGTGCATACTTTTTGCATATATTCGGTACATAATTTCGTGTAAATATAGAAGTGTCAATTAATGCCAACGGCTTGATTTCGTAAAGGACAGGATCCAACTTCCATACAATTTTGGGCTAATTTTAAAAGTGCCGGCATACGCAAATAAACCCATTATTTAAATAGAACATAATCTAAGGAATAATTTTTATTATTACACCAAAGTTCTAAGTCAAGTCTCCGAGTTGTTATTCAAGGTCAAACTTTTTTTTATAGCATGTAATAAAACTTAATTAATTAAAAGCAATAAGTAATCGATCCCAACGCCACTATTCGAGTCATAGAACAGATTGGAGGTGGAATAGCTACAAATGGTTTGAAAAAACTCAAAGGAAGGTGGATACTCTACGTGCTTGGGGTACGCACGACATTTGTCTAATATTCCAAGTAAGCAATGGTACGAGTACGTAGAGGTTCCCTCTTCCTTTGAATTTTTCCAAATCATTTGTAGGTATTTGGCCTCTAATCTGTTCTATGACTCGGTCCTTTTAGTGTTAGTGTTTCGTTGCTATTGCCATATTTTAGTGTGCGAAGAGGAACAAATTCAAAACATTTGAAGTATGGGAGTTACGTTTCCTTAGTTTTTATTATTCGTAGCTAAATAAGTTTCACTTTAAGGTGACGCCGCGTTAAAGTAAAAAACCGTGTTGAATATGTTTTAGATTGAAATTGATAGAATGGAACAGCAAAAAATGGAAAGGGCGTAGCGACAAAATGGCTTTTGTCGCGTAATTTAAAAACCATAAATACATTTCATATAAGCTATGGGCAAATTAAAGTGTATGCTTGAACCAATCTATGTACAAATTTTGGAACCTTAAATCACTCTCCCCTGGTGGCAAAATAGGAATCCCTTTTTTACAGATGTATTTTTGATTGATTTTTCTGTGTTATAAAAGTTGACCAATCGTGTTACGCTATGGGTAATTCAAAGACAAAGACATGATGAATACTGACAGTGAACTTTAATTTCTTAGCTTTAGTCATTGCTGAGAAAAATCGATATCGCTACAGCCAAATTATCAAGGCGTCGTCTTAATGTTTCAGAGACAAAAGACTCGAACACCATCGCAAACAAGAGTCGGAGTTGCGGTCAAAACTCGAGGAGTACAAGGGTGTCGAACTCCAACTGAACTCACATATCGCCATGCTCAAGAACAAAGTGGAACTACTGAGTAGCGGGGGAGAGGACGCGTATAGACACGAAAATGTACAGTTACGGAGGGACCTGGAGGATGTGAGGGCTGAGTTGAAGAATGTGAGTTTTTAGATATTAACGGCCTTACTACAAAATATTTAAACACCTGTTGAACAGTTGATTAGAGAAAAATTCAGTACATAATGGTCTCAAAACAACTGTTCAACAGATGTTTAATCTTTTGTGGTAGAGATAAACTACGATAACATGACGCGCCCCTCCAAAATTCAAAACGTTTGAAGTGCGTTGTCAAAACGTTTGAAGTGCGTTGTCTTGCACGGTCGGCTAGTTATGATTAGTTGACCAACAAATCTTGGTAATAGGTGACATTAAGTGAAATATTACGTGTACTGTGATTGATTGAATACTTACTACATACAAACTCTTTCATAAGGATGTGACTACACACATTGAAACAGTCATTTGGAGGGGCGCGCCATGTTATCGTAGTTGATCTCTAAGACCGTAAATGTTTATTTAATCTATAGTCCGCGCGGAACTAGTTGACCGCGCCTGAGGTATGTGAGCGGTGGGACGGAGAGGCAGGGGCGCTTCGCACAAGAGATTGCAATAGCAAGATGAGTCCGCCGATAAAAAGACAATCTAAGGAAATAACATTTAAAGTGCATACGTTTTTTAAAAAACGGAAAGCCGATGTGAATAGTTTAGAACAGTGGTCCCCAACCTTTTTTTTTCATGCGGGCCACAAACATGTTTTGGTCTTGGTGTCGCGACTCGCGGGTCGCAACAAAAATTTTTTAGGGTTAAAAATAACTTTCTTCAAAATTAAAGATTTAAAATTGAAAAAAAAATAATGTCTATCACGTAGACTTTACGTTATTTTGCCGGTGGGCGTGAATTTCAAAATTGTTTAACATCACGCGGGCCACAAATAAAGTCCCGGCGGGCCGCACGCGGCCCGCGGGCCGCGGGTTGGGGATAGCGGGCTTAGAATATAAAACTGATCAATTATCTAATGTCTTTAATTTATTCTTTCCAATAATTAAATAATATTATTGTTCACGATATCGCGAGATTGGTCGTCACTGTCCAATCTCATGTGCATTGCGAGCAGCAAGCAACCCGCCCCCTCACCCCCGTCCCTACCTAAGGCGCGGCCAACTAGTTCCGCGCGGACTATAACATACATCCATAATAATATCGTAAATGCTAAAGTCTGTCAGTTACCTCTTCAAACCGCCGAACTGAATTTGATGATATTTGGTATGCAGAAACTTCGAGTCCCGGGCATGGACTTAAGATAGTTTTTATCCCTGAAAAATGCATGGTTGCTGCGCGATAATCTTGAATTATTTGCGATTTAGCCGCAGAACCGATTTTAATGAAATCTGGTAAACGAAAAAGAGAGAGACGAGAAAGTGCATAGGATGGTGTCGGAGGAATATTCAGTTCCCGCGCGATGATCGAATTTTGGTGCAACGGAGTTGCGGGCGACATACAGTAACATAATATACATTAAAGCAACACTAAACATGTATTTTGTATAGTCCGCGCGGAACTAGTTGGCCGCGCCTTAGGTATGTGCGGTGGGGCGGAGAGGCGGGGCGCTTGATTTTGACAGTTCTGGCTAGTGAAGACAAAAAGCACAAGAGATTACAATAGCAAGAAGAGTCCACCGATAAAAAACAATCCAAGGAAATAATATTTAAAGTGCATACGTTTTTTAAAAAACGGAAAGCCGATGTCAATAGTTTAGAATATAAAACTGACCAATAATTGTCTTTAATTTATTCTTTTCAATAATTAAATAATATTATTGTTCACGATATCGCGAGATTGGTCGTCACTGTCTAATCTCATGTGCGTTGCGAGCAGCAAGCAACCCGCCCCCTCACCCCCGTCCCTACCTAAGGCGCGGCCAACTTGTTCCGCGCGGACTATAGTGGAATTGTCCTTTAAAATGGAATAAATGATTTATTTTAAAAACGTATCAACTTGTATTTTATTATCACAGGAGGAGCTAAAATACGCGGAACTCGAGATGGAGTATGAAAAGCTGAAGACGGAGAGGGGCAGCCGGGCGAGCCTCGTGCAGGACGCCAACGCGGACCTGCTACGAGAGCTGGACAGATACGCCGCACAGCTCAAGGACATCAAGAAGGAGAACTGCGAACTGAAGACCTTGTATCTACAGGTAACGTTTGCATGGCCATAGATAATAATCAATAGAAATATTTTTTTTGCCCCCGGCTAAGCACGCACGTACCCCCACGCACACACACGCCAAACTTACAATACCCTCTATTGTAAGTTTGACGTGTGTGTGCGTGGGGGGTGCGTGCGTGCTTGCGAGCATGCAAACGTGCGTGAGCGCGTATATGGATGCGTGCGTGCGTGAATGCGTGCGTCTACATGCGCGCGCGCTCGCGCGTAAGTGTATGTGTGTAAGAACACACATACCCTAAACTTTAAAGTTTAAAGTATTATCACTTTGTTTTGTGATGTTTAAAAATATCTAAAATGTAAACTGTTGATTTCAGGTTTGCAGTGCTCGTGACGCAGTAACTCGAGAGCTCAAAGACGTCCACACCATGACGCAGAGAGAGAAGGAGGCTTATAGGACACAGGAGAGAGAGCTAGTAGAGAGAGTTGAGAGTGAAAGACGCCAGGTGGAGAAACTGACGGCGGAGTTGACAGCTGTCAGGCAGGAGTTGGACCGCGCCAATTGCAGGATATCAGAGCTACAGACCGAGTTTACGGACAAGCAGAGAGAGTTTACTGACAAGTTGAATAAGTTTCTTGAAGGTAATAGTAAATAATTTATTTTCACATTAAAACACATAAAAATAAAAGAAAAAACAACAAAGAAACTTAATATTACACAGCAATATAAAAAACCATACTAATCTTTCGATCGCGGATTCTTGGAAATCTATTGTTATTCTATTATTATCGCGGTCACCGGTGTCCTTATGGTGCTTGATGGGCTAATATTGGAACGAAGTTGATTATCGCGCGTTCGGCGTAATGGCCGGTTTACACGTATTAAGTACATAAGTAGTAACTAAATTCTAATTGTCATCTAGTTTAGGACTTACCAAATTTTAACTTGCTTCTTGCTACTAAATTTTGTGTTTACATGCAATTAACCACTTAGAATTAAGTTAAAATTTAGTTAACTTCTTATCTTATCGTGTAAACCAGCCCTTAATACGTGTAAACCAGCCATAAATGAGGCTAGACAGAACGATATTTGACCTCGATACTTTTTTATCAGTACCTGCATCATGCATGGTAGGGGCAGAGGGCGTTGATAGTATTCCTGAACGTCAACTAGATGGCGTTTTTTGAGAATAAACAGCGACGCGTTGTTAGTATTCGAGGGCGTCAATAGATGGCGTTTTTTAAATAATTTTCTTGAGTGTTTATACTTTATATGTATACAGGTTTTTGAACATAAAGTACCCCGCAAACGATCAAATTGTTTGTCAAATTTTACGTGTTTGTCAAACAGTTTGATAGTGTACAGCTTTGTTTGAAGCGTTTGTCAAACAAACTACGTGTTTGACCTGTTTGAAGAAAATTTGCAGTGGCGAAGCGTTTGACAAACGTGTTTGAACGTGTTCCGCTGTATTTGTCAAACAAGATCTCATGATCTCAAACCGATACTAGCTAATTGTTTGACAAACTTGTTTGATGCACGTTTGTTCGTCTGCGCTGCTGTTTGATGAAAACGTAAATTACATCATACATGTTTGTCAAACAAATTTGATCGTTTGCGGGGTACTTTAGATTTAACTTCGTTCCATTCGGGTGTCCCTTCACCCTTGACACCTCACAAGTTTTTTTTAAAGTTGTCTCTTGGTTGTTAGTCTTAGTTAGTATTAGTTGTCTCTTAGTCTCTCTGTTAGTCCTTCACGCTCAAATCGTTGAATAGGAGATACTTTAGTGCCAAGAAAGAACATGGGATTGAAATTAACCTATGTACTATCAGAGAAGTTGATTGCTAGGTAGATGGGGGACCTAAGTAGTTTGGTAGCGTTACGTCAAACCTAGCCGACAGATCACAATTAACATTGAATTGACATGATCCGACCAAATAATGTTGGTTTGTCAACTGCCTAGGAATCAATTTCCTCGTGGTACTTAATTTCATTAAAATCGGTTCAGCCGATAAAGCGTGAAGAGGCTACAGACAGGTACACTTTTATAATTAATTATAAAAAATATTATTAATCCTTCGATCGCGGATTCTTGGAAATGCTATTGCATTCTATTGTTGTCGCAATCACCGGTGCTCTTATGGGGCTTGAAGGATAAAATTTGACTGGCTCAATTGGTTGAGTGTGTGGCAGCTCAAGCCGGAGGTCGCGGGTTCGAATCCCGCCGACGGAACAAAAAGTTTTCAATGTTCCCGGGTCTGGATGTGTATTAAATATCATGTGTATGATATAATAAAAATCTTAAATGTATAGTATGAAAGTATTAAATATATTTCCGTTGTCTGGTACCCGTAACACAAGTACTTCAGGTACTTAGCACGGCGCCAGACTGACGTGGTGTGAAGCGTCCATACGTATTATAATATTTGAGGAGAATTCAGTATTTTTCGTAAAATTTCAGACGAGAAGACAGCCATGCGTAAGGAGATAAGCGCGTGCATACAGTGCGACAAGCAGCTCAAACACATACGGAACCTTGAGGAACAGATCAGCAAGTACAGCGTTCGATTAGGTGTGTACCATCAGATATTTATAAGCAAACGAGCTCTTGCCCGCAGCTTCGCTCGCGTTAAGAAGTATTATTATATACAAACTTTCATCCTCTATTTTAACCACTTGGGGTTGGAATTTATCAAAATCCTTTCTGAGCGGATGCCTGCGTCATAACATCTACCTGCATGCCAAATTTCAGCCCGATCCGTCCAGTGGTTTGGGCTGTGCGTTGATAGATCACCATGTCAGTCAGTCATCTTTGAGTTTTTAACCCCCGACAAAAAAGAGGGGTATAACATAATATAACCTCCTCCTTTTTGAAGTCGGCTAACCCTCAATGCATAGACGTGCCATATATATTGAGGGTTAGCCGACTTCAAAAAGGAGGAGGTTATATTATGTTATTGCGTAAGGACAGTGAAGTGTAGTAATGAACGAATTTATTGGAACGAAGTTCCTTATCGTGCATTCGACGTAAAGGACGCTAGACAGAACGATATATTTTGACCTCGACACTTTTTTATTAGTACCTGCATGGTAGGGGCAGAGGGCGTTGATAGTATTCCTGTGCGTCAGCTAGATGGCGCTTTTTGAGAATAAACAGCGACGCGTTGTTAGTATTCCTGGGCGTCAATAGATGGCGTTTTTTTAATAATTTTTTTGAGTGTACTTATATGTAAACATTTTTTTGAACATAAGAAATACCTTAGTTCCATTCGGGTGTCCCTTGATACCTCTCAAGTTTTTTTATTAAGTTAAGACTTAAGATATTAAAAATCAACATGCGCCAAAATATTTTTACCATTTTTCAAATAATTAACTTATTAAACTTAAACGTCATGTGTACTTATTCCGTAAGTATTACTAAATGTGTGTAATGAAATATATATATATAGATTTCATTACACACATTTGACAACTTTTTTTTTACACACATTTCACAAGTGATATTTTAGTCGTGGATAATTGTTGTCACGGTGTGTCAGGGGACCGCCAACAGTGACTTTTGCATTTTATATCGCTTAAGGTACAATTCCGTGCATCGCGGTCGTGCACGACCTACGACTGTCGTCGGACGCTCGCGACCATAGTCAACGTATGAAAATGTATGGCACCGCTTCCGAGGCCCGCGACTGACGCGCGCGGCCTACGACTGTCGTAAGCCGCGCGCGATCGTGCCATATAACTTTGACACGGTCGCGCGGGGCCTACGACTGTCGTCGGTCGTGCGCGTCAGTCGCGGGCCTCGGAAGCGGTGCCATACATTATCATACGTTGACTATGGTCGCGAGCGTCCGACGACAGTCGTAGGTCGTGCACGACCGCGATCGATCGCGATGCACGGAATTATACCTTTAGTCGCTGATTGCCTCGATTTGGTTCGTACTTTGCTGTTAACTGACCCTTAAACTATAATGTTATGTGAAATCAAATATCTACATTAGCGGTCCCCCGACACACCTTGACAACCATTATCCAGGACTAAAATATCACTTTACACTAGGAATTATTTAAACTTAAAGTCAGTAAATATTATTTCATTACTTTTTAAAGTTGTTTGGCGGGGTTTTTTTTAAATTTCTTAATTTAATTTTATTTCATGCTTTTTAAACTTGTGTTGGTTAAAGTGCAGAATAATTCCTATCAACAGGATCATAATATATCCCAATAAATACCATCTATGAATGTCCTCTTGGACGAGCCCGTCAATATGAGTCCAAAAAAGGAAACCCTCACTTTGGGTACATATGGAGCTCGGCTCTTATAGAATCCAGGTGATGCTGCAGCAGCAGCATGCAAATATTTACAGTTTATCTACGTCTTACTAGTTGTTGCAATTAAAATGAGCCCAAACACGAAGCCATTGCTCTAAGTTGGTGAGGACTTGGGTATCCTAATTCCCATTGATTAACAGGTGATGCTGCAGTACCAGGTCAACTTTCCATTCATGTGTATATATTCATAAATGTCACGAACTAGAATGCAAAATATAAAGCCCACCAAACGACTGCAATTTGCTAATCAGCCCTTCACGAACCAGATGAACCGCGATTTTCCAGCACTGAGCAGGCTGATGATGATGAACTATAGCTAAGAACACTCTCGATCATGTCAGCTTTCAAACAAAAAAAACTAAATCAAAATCGATCCACCCGTTTGGATGCTACGATGCCACAGACAGACACACAGACAGACAGACACGTCAAACTTATAACACCCCTCTTTTTTGTCGGGGGCTAAAAACTCAAAGGTGACTGACTGATATGGTGATCTATCAACGCATAGCCCAAACCACTGGACGGATCGGGCTGAAATTTGGCATGTAGGTAGATGTTATGACGCAGGCATCCGCTAAGAAAGGATTTTGATAAATTCCAACCCCAAGGGGTTAAAATAGGGGATGAAAGAATGTATTTAATAATACTTCTTAACGCGAGCGAAGCCGCGGGCAAAAGCTCTTAAAATATAATTTTAAACTTTTAAAATGATCTCTAAACATCATGTCGCATTTGAGTGGTATTATTTGATTTTCGATGTCGTGAATCATGAGTGTGATACACATAGCTAAGAAGTCGCAAGTAACTTTTAAAATATTACTTTACCATTACAGCCGCCCAAGAAAGCAACGAGACATTGATGAAAGAATTGAAAGGCAAAGCGGAGTTTTTCCAAAAGTATATCCTAGAGAGGTACCAGAGGTTATCGGAGCAGTGCTCAGTTGCCACCAACACGGACAGCCGGATCGATATGCCGGAATGCCGGATCGGGCCGGAAAACCGGACTGGTCTGCCGGAAGGTCGGATGTCGATTGCCGCTAATCGGAACGGTGTGCCCGAAGGCCGCAGTGTGTCGGAAAGCGGAAATGGTATGTCGGAAAGCCGGAACGGCTTGTCGGACCGGACGCACGAGCCGGACGGCCGAGACGGACAGGACACGCCAGATACAGATAACGATGATGATTTGAATGCTAAGGTACGTGTTGAAACTTTCGAAACCGTACATTTTCCCGAACAAAAACCGAAAATATTGGTTAAAGGCACGTGCTATATGATTGATAAGAATCACAGAATATATAATTAGTACAGATAAACTACGATAACATGGCGCGCCCCACCAAATTACTGTTTCAATGTGTGTAGTCACATCCTTATGAAAGAGTTTGTATATAGTAAGTATTCAACCAATCAACCTAGTCGTAATATTTCACTTAATGTCACTTATTACCAAGATTTGTTGCAACTAGCCGACCGCGCAAGACAACGCACATCAAACGTTTTGACAACGCACTTCAAACGTTTTGAAATTTGGAGGGGCGCGCCATGTTATCGTAGTTTATCTCTACCTTACGGTACAGGAGTTTCACTCCCGAGTTTAGGTATGATAAACGCAAGTGTCCGGTCACCAGACTAGTCTCAATAGGCTGGCACTTTTGTATTCTGTGGCTGAGCGACTCGCGCGCTCGCCGCCCGGCCGCCGCGCCGCCGCTCGCTTGACAGCCCTGGCAGATTGAAGCGAGACGGCAGACAGTTAGGGCCTTATCACACTGGCGATTAGCGAGCGATTTGAAAGCGACGCGACTGCGCAACGCACACGCCGCGATTGCGCGGCGTGCACGTCGCGATAGTGCAGCGTCGTCTCGGCGTGGCGTGGACGCCATTTTGTACACTCGTCTAGGGATGTGACGTCAGAATCCATTTTGCTACTGAGTGTCCAAAACGCGGAAGGCAGCTGCGTGCACGCCGCGCAATCGCGTTGTCATCGCGGCGCGTTCGGTGCGCAGTCGCGTCGCGTCGCTTTCAAATCGCTCGCTAATGGTCAGTGTGACAAGGCCCTTAGGGCCGCGCTACACCGGAATGGCAGCGGCGAGGCGAGCACTTTCAGTGTCATTTGATTTTAAACTTTATCTTCATTATTGTAATACATAGTATCGCTTGTGAAGTCTACGGCCGCCCGTGGACGCTCGTGGCCGCTCGCGGATGCTGGCGGCGGCGATTTCTCAAGCGATACTATGTATTACGACTATTTGATGACCTTTGTGGCTCAGTTGGTGGGCTGTTGGTAGCTCAAGCCGGGGGTCGCGTGTTCGAATCCCACCGACGGAACAAAAAAAAATTTTCAAAGTTCCTGGGTCATGGATGTGTATTAAATATGTGTTATAATAAAAATCTTAAATATATTATGTATAGTATAAAAGTATTAAATATATTTCCGTTGTCTGGTACCCGTAACACAAGTCCTTCAGGTACTTTCCACGGGGCCAGACTGACGTGGTGTGAAGCGTCCATAGATATTATTATATATTATTATTACAATAATGAAGATAAAGTTTAAAATCATAATATGACACTGAAAGTGCTCGCCTCGCCGGTGCCATTCCGGTGTGTCACGGCCCTTATTGTACTATGAACACTAAACGCAATGCAAAAGGTTGAAATTAGGTTGTTTTCCAGAATAGTAGGTAAATATCTCGGCGATTTCGCGCCGTTTGTATAGAAGTGAGACAGGCCTGTAAGAATTGATATGTGTTATATTATTTTTTATTGTTAGTAATAATATTGAAATACTTTCCTCATCTTTGTAGACCGCTCTTATGATGAAAGAGAAGGCAATAAGAGATCAGATAGCGGAGAAATTCACGTTGGAAATGAAGACGATAGAAATGAACTGCGCTAGAAGATTAAAGGAAATGGAGACGGAACAACTCACAGCGGTCACCAAGTTGAAGAATCTTCTAGAACGAAAGGCTAAGGAGGTTGAGACGTTGAAGGAGTTTATACTGGCAGAAAGAGCTAAAGTCACACAGATATTGGAGGCGAAAGAGAACGAAATATCGGTGTTGATAAAGGAGCATAATGAGTTACAGGTTTGTTTAAATTATAATTTTAATAGTAGGATAATGTTTAATATATTCCCTAGCCCATCAAAATAGCTACACAAGTTAGCTTTCGAAAACGTGACTTTTTTAATAATAATAATCACTCAAAGTATCTACAAGACGTTTGTGTAAACACCGTTGTCCTTGAAACCATCAAATGAGCCCATCAAAATGAACAACTTTTTCTATGAGAACAATGCTGGGAATTTAAAAAAATCTGTCTTCATACCTATACAAATTGCCGATCCGGGCTTCAGTATGGGTATGAAGACGGCATTTTTTTTTTGAGTTCTCAGCATTGTTCTCATAGAAAAAGTTGTTCATTTTGACGGGCTCATTTGATGGTTTCAAGGATAACGATGTTTACACAAACACACTGTATATGCCAAATTTCATAAAAATGGATTGAGTGGTAAAATCGTGAAGAGATAACATACGGACTGAGTGCCGTGTGTGAGTTTTTTGTTTCACATTCGATCGTGAACGAGTTTGGCGTTTACTAAGATTTTGTATGGGAGCTGGGCTCACTCCCGTGAGCATCCTGTAATGTAATGTATCTTAGTAAACGCCAAACGCGTTCACGATCGAATGTCAAACAAAAACTCACACACGATGAGTGCCGTGTGTGAGTTTTTGTTTCACATTCGATCCGTATGTTATAAATTCGAAAATATATGTATATTTTCGAATTTATATAGGTAGCTGTGCCACGCGGTGTTACCCGCGTTCTTAGTGAAAGTAAATTGCATATTACAAAAACCTATGTGTTAATCCAGAATGTCCGCTAACTTCATGCCAAATTTTTTCAAAATCGCTCATCGTTATTGTTTATTGTTTACGCGTGAAGAAGTAACAAACATACAAACTTTCGTTTTTATAATATTAGTATGAAGTATGATAGTAATTAGTATGATTATAATATTAGTGTGATAATAGTATAGAATATAGATAATAATTCAAGACGTGAGTGGAAGAATAAGGTAAGTAACATGAAAAAACTTCCCGTTTTTTTGCTTAAATAGCCTCCATTTAAGCATTTAGGGTCGGAAAAATTATTTGAAATAAAAAAAACTGTGGAGTTTATTTGTAGCCAGATATATTAGCTAGGTCATAAAGTAGATAAGTTACAAGTTTTATGAAAATAATAAGGGAAGAAATGAGTTATTGTCCGTATGTTACGAAATGTTACTTGTTCGATTCTTCCGCTCACGTCTTCAATTATTGAATTAATCTTGCAGGTTGAATGCCAAAAGGCGGCGGACAACTGCGGCGAGTGGAAACACAAAGCCGAGAAATACAAGGAGAAACTCTCCCAACTCGGCTCGCTAGAAGACCTGTTGAAGAGAGAGAATGACTGGAAGCAGAAGACCAGCTCGGAGTGTCAGACCCTCAGGTAGTAATGGGAATTAATGCTATTTTCTATTATTTATTTATGTATTTATTTTATATTCAGCAGGCTTACAGACTAGGTAATAACTTAAATAGCTAATACATAATAATTTAGATAAACAAATAGCTAATTACATAAGCCTCCACTTGTATGTAAAAAGATTATACAAGTCAGCAAAAATGTGTCGAACAAATTATTAAAAATATATATAAAAAAATTAAAATTAGCATGTCAATGATTAATTTCATTAACATGCTAATTTTGATGTCACAGCATGCTAAGTATTATTGCTTTGCTATTTGCTAAAAACGCGGGATTGTGAATTATCGGTTCGCATCGCACCGCTCGCGTCGAGTATTATTTCGCATCGAGTGAAAAATAGCAGTTAACACCACGGTGCGAAACAGCGCGGACGTGATTTTTATCACGATCGCAGACTATTGCTACGCACGATAATATTAGCAATCGTATTTTTTAGCAAGTACGATTAATTTAAATATTGCTAATGGGCATTAAGAGGCCGGGTACCCTTGGAATTTCTCATACAAACGTAATTCCAAAATCATTTTCTCATACGAAAATATTTAACATGTTTGAGTTATTTTTCAGTTTAAGATAGTAATTACCTAGGTTCCTACACAAAAATTTACTTCAAAATATTTAAACAAAATTTTTTTTTTTTTGTTTTAAATTTTTTTTAGTAAATTTACTACTAAATATTTAAACACTAAAAAACAGAGTAAAACACTAAAAAATATATAAATAAATAGTAAATTTACTACAAAATATTTAAAATCTAAAAAATATTTTTTAGTATTTAAATATTTTGTAGTGTTATAATAGGAGTTAATTATAATAGTAGTATTATAATTACGTTTGTATGAGAAATTCCTCGGGTACCCGGCCCCTTAAACAATTATTATTGCTAATGCTATTTTTGCCAACACTACCCTCAGGAACAAAGTCATGGAGCAGCACACCAAGATCAGTCATCTGGAGCAGCAGTGTGACAAACTCAACCACGACTATCAGACGTTGATGGACAAATATAAGAATGCAAAGAGAACGGTTTCGACTTGCAAGGTGAGTTACTAGTTTTTTACGCTGGAGCAGGGGTCACAAATTAGTTTCTCTCGGGGTCCATATTTAGAAATGAAATGACCTTTGCGGTCCACAATTTTATATAAAAAAATATTTTTTAAAAATAGGTTACCTACCTTTTTTAATATTACGGAAATTACAAAGTATATTTTATTTCCATATCAATGAGAAAAGTGACAATTTTTGCTGCTTGTTTAGTTTGAATTTGATGCAAGATATTGACATTAAATCCTGGAGATGTTCATCAGTAACTTGAGACCAAAATTTATTTTTAACGAAGTTCATCTTCGTAAATGCTCGGTCCGCACACAATGGGTCGGCGGTCCGGATGCGGACCGCGGTCCGCCATTTGGTGACCCCTGCGCTAGAGGAACCACTAACCAGCATAGACAGTAAACAAAATGTTTTGCTTTTGTTCGACGCTTGACAACGTTTCTGTCAATATTTTGTCATCACGGATTATTTACTGGACGTAGGTTACAAGATCAGTTTCTCATCAATCTGGTGAAGATTGACGGAAAACTGATCTTCTAACCCACGGATTGATGGACTGATAATTTTTTTAAATATTATGTACTTTTTATAATCATCAATCTGGCGTCAATCACAGATTGATGACAGATTGATCGTGTAACCTACGTGTTATGATAAACGTAGGTTACACGATCAATCTGTCATAAATAATTGCTATTTGCTGTATCATAGGCAGTTGACGAACCTACGACGTTTGGTCGGCTTATGTCAATTTAATTATAGCTGCGATCTGTCGGATGGGTTTGACACAACGCGACCAATTTACGTTGGTCCGCCCGTGGGCGTAGCCAGCCTTGCGCTCCACCTACCCCCCCCCCCCCCCTAGTTCTATTTATGAATAGTAAAATATATTGTTATGAATTACGCGTTTTAATAAAATGTAATACTTATTCAGTTATTCTGCGGTAATACGGTCTCGCTCGCTTTGAAAACACCGCTGTAACTTTCTAACGGATATTATGATTGTTGATGTTGTTAGTATAAGAAAAAAAAATTGGAAACACCCTGGCTCTGACCTATAAGGTGTCTAACTAAACAACAGTTTTCATTTACTTTGGCACCTTATAAGGCCGGCAACGCACCTGCAGCTCTTCTGATGTTGCGAGTATCCATGGGCGACGGTAGTTGCTTACCATCATGTGACACGTTTGCTCGTTTGTCCCCTTATGTAATAAAAAAAATTTGGTCAGAGCCAGGGTTGGGCAAGTGCCCCAGCTTGCCCCAGTGTGGCTACGCCCATGGGTCCGCCATCTGTCTAGGAATCAATTTCTCTGAATAATACAGACCCGGGAAAGGACATAGGACAGCTTACATCCCTAAAACATTCACAGTTCCCGCGCGATAAACGAATTTTGACTTTTTGTCATCTAATACTATCCTATTTTACATTCCCCAGGAACAGGAATAGGATCATACCAAATTTTATCAAAATTGGCCCAGTGGATTCGAGGTTTAACAGACCAACTTCTACATTTATATCATATACTTCTAGGATTACATAGCGAAGAAGGACGAACACGTGCACAGCGAGTTGAGCCGGATACAGGAGGAGTATCGGAAGATATTCGTGAGGCTGCAGGAGCAGATCGACCAGCACGCCGCCACCCGGGCCAGGGAGGAACGGAGGTCCCGGCCGCCGCAGACTGATGTATGTTTAATAATACTAGAGATAAACTACGATAACATGGCGCGCCCCTCCAAATTACTGTTTCAATGTGTGTAGACACATCCTTTCATGTAGTAAGTATTCAACCAATCAACCAGTACTCGTAATATTTCACTTAATGTCACTTATTACCAAGATTTGTTGGTCAACTAATCATAACTAGCCGACCGCGCAAGACAACGCACTTCAAACGTTTTGAATTTTGGAGGAGCGCGCCATGTTATCGTAGTTTATCTCTACTACCCGAAGGACGTCGTCTCATCACATCTATGAAGTTTAAATTATTGTCAAAAGCGATGAGGTTACGTCATGAGAAATTATTATTAAATTTTCTATTTTCGCCGGTATTATATTTTTCTGTCCGTATTAACTATCCTCAAACAATAATAAATAAATAAAAATTAGCGAAATCCGCCCCTTTTTGATATGAGCGCTTACACACATATATTTCAAGAGGTTAAGCGTGAAAAGATGTTTGAAAAAGTGTGAAACGTAATTGTAATAAAGTAAAAGTGGAATAAGTGCATGAAAAGTGTATATATTATTACTGTGAAACATGAATTTCCACCAAGAAGTTGCAGTACATTCAATATCATATATTATGAAATCAGAAAAGTTGGTTCAGAGACAGATAGCGGACCTACGTTACTTGGTCGCGCTATGTGAAATCCAGTCGACAGATCACGAACAACCCGACCAAATCACGTCGTTCCGCCATCTGCCTATGACCACTATGACTCAACTTCTCTAATAGTACTATTTATACCGATACTAACGTAGAAAATGAAACTTCATTGTTTTTATTTAAGTACTAGCTGTCCCGGCAAACGTTGCTTTGCCATAATATAAAATATTTCGCCCATATTTTTTTATTGAAGTGACTAAATAAGTATGTCGCCATGGCAACGTCGATCGCTATCTCGTCTCATAAACAATGGTCGCCGTCAGTCTCAGGTTGTAATAATTAACTATTATTTATTCAACCAATGCACTTATCAATATATAAAGTACCCAGTAGCCGATTCTCAGACCTACTGAATATGCATATAAAATTTGGTAAAAATCAGTAAAGCCGTTTCGGAGGAGTTCGTGGACTAACATTGTGACACGAGAATTTTGTATATAAGATTTTAACATTATTATTAATTTACTTTTCAGTACACGGAGAAACTAAAGGAGCTCTCACAAGATTTCGCCCGCCTCACCCAGACGAATACGGGAGATAAATTCGACAAGAATAAATGACACAATATAAGTATAATTTTAGGATTTAAAAGACATTTTAAGTTTGTTCTGCTGAATAAGCTCAAGTATTTTTATGAAAAAATGTAATATATTAAGTAGATTGTATACGACGTCTATAGACAATACGTAAGATTTTAAAATAGGCAATAATGACATTACTTTTTGTACCTATTTTTGTTTTAAGGGAGTAAAGGCCCCACTCACGTTTCACAAACCTCAATTCTATGGAAGGTGAAGTTTCGTGTCGTGTCGCTTTAGAGCCAGTCCACACGGCGCGTTGCATCGACGCAGCGCTGCCGTTGCGTTGTTTTACATACAAATAACCAAGGTGTTCACACGGCGCGCTGCGTCGTCGCAACGCACACATGACGGACAGCAGCCCCCGAGACGAAGCGGGAGGGGGTGTTGACGTTAAGACTGCTTTGTAATAACGCTGCGATGGCGCAGCGCTCGAGTGGACTGGCTCTTAGTGCGGTCTCGCCATAAGGGTTAACATTGCCCCATATAGAATGCCCCACAATTTTCATGCCAAAAGTCGCTCTCAGTCGATATAGAATGAAACCAAACTGACACAAGTAGCCCTAGCACGGCCACCAGTAGAAATGCGAAAGTATAGACAAACTGTGGACATAAACTTAAGGTGCCGTTCCGATCTTTACCGCGGCTAATCGCGACCGACAAAAATTCAATAAAAATGCCACTTTATGACAGACTATAGTATATGCATGAACGTAGAAAAAAGGCGGACGGAGTCTTGTTATATACAAAACTGTGTCTTCACTTTTCTTCAGAGTCGGCCATGCACACATTCTGACGCCTGTCAAATGGTATGGACTAGCGCAAGAATGTGTGCGTGCTGACCGTGTACATACAGCCAGCTGGCCGACTCTGAACGACACAGTTTTGTGTATGGTGGGACTCCGTCCGCCTTTTTTTATACGTCCATGAGTATATGTCATAAAGTGGGATATTATTTGAATTTTTATTAGGACTAGAGTCTGTCATAAAGTGGCATTTTAATTGAATTTTTCGGAAAGAAAAAAGATCGGAACCGCACTTTAAGTTTATCTCCACAGTTTGTATTTACTTTACGGTGACCAGTGGAAATATACTTTCGCATATTTCCACTGGTCGCCGTGCTAGGGTGCCAGGGTGCTTAGTCAAAATGCAGATAGTTTCGATAGGCATATAAAAAGTCGGTCCTGCGCCTGATCTCTCACCAGTCGTGTCGGTCTTCCGTCCCACTGGGTTATGAGAGTATGGGAATATAGAGTGCTCTTGTGTACTGCGCACATACTTGGGCACTATAAAATTACTCCTGCGTTACTGGCATGGTTTCAGTTTAACCGGCTACCGCCACCTAAACTGGTGTGGGAGTTATTAGTTTCGATAGTGAAGTTAGATGTCAAATCCCATACATTTTTGACATCTAACTTCGCTATCGAAAGTCGAAAATAGCGAATGCATTTTGACTAAGAGGTCTGGTGAGAAACTATAGCTATAATAAAATTATAAATTTTGTTGCGAGCGCCTGTTGATTGCACCTGTATGGTGTCCCGGTGCCCAAAAGGCTAGAAGTACTGTTTGGCATATCATATTGATATGCCATTAAACTTAGTGCTTTTTGCCAGTAGTTATCAAAGCGTGCCATAAGTTTTTTAACTTTGGCTTGCAGGGGTTTCTAGACTTATGTGTTTGTATCATAAAGTTAATATACCTAGCGGAATAAAGAAACAAAGGCCTGAGCAAGCGAGATGTCACTATCAGTAACACTGCGTGGTAAAAAGAGACGTGTGATGACATGACAGCAGAACCAATTTTTTTCATCTATTTGACGTCCAGTCGGCACTTATCGGCACGTTGACAATTTAATCTCTTAGAAAGATGCTTGTGTAAGTGTATACGTAAACAAATGTTTACACACAGACGTAAATCAATTTCGGTTTCGTTTGACAGCTCGAGATTGCGCTCTAGGTATATTAACTTTACGGTTTGTATGTTAACTTTTAGACAGTTTAAAGATTCTCGAATATTGAGTGTGTTCTTAAATCAGCTCAGTGTATTTCTATTAGTTTTTATTTATACAAGAAAATTAGTTTTAATTATCTTAAAGTACAAATACGACCAAGTATTAGGGAAGTGTCAAATGTAGTATTTACATGAAAATTCTATGGATAAATGTAAGATATCTTCAGTCTATCCGGGCAGGGCAAATATCAAGATATCAACTGTACAACCATTTTAAAATTGTATGGGCCTGTTTCACCACTTCCTGATAAGTGCCGAATAGGCTATCCATCACTTAACTTGACAGATAAAGTATGGGAGAATCTGTCAAAAAAGTTGTGAATAGTCTATTCGGCACGTTATCAGAAAGTGGTGAAACAGGCCCTAAATCAAAATTATTCAATGTTCAATTTCGTTCTTTTTTTTTCTTCGCTGTATACTTATTTTCTTATTATCTTTTCTAAATTCTAGCTAGTCTATTGTCCTTTGTTTCATTCCATTTTTTAGTTATTCATATCATATTAGACCGAATAAAAAAAATTATTGTGTAAGTATTGTGTAGCTAATACAATACACGCATATTTTCATGCTGTCACATTGTCATAGTTTACTTTACAAACTGAGGCGTAGTTTCGTTGCATGCGTGTGCGTGATTTCTCATCGACGCAGGCACACATAAGATATGATTAATAACATAATGTGTTTCAAGCATTTGTAAAACTTGTCTCTGTGTTGAGCGTGTTCAATTTCATCGGCACGGTTGAGGAATTACTACAAAATTTTTTACTGTGACAGATTCTGTCTTCTTTTTTATTTGGTTTGAGGCAACAAAGTCCTTAAACAGTTTACATTATGAAATTGCTATATCATTATCTCGAATACAAATTAATATTCTATACTAGGTACTGCAAATAATAATGACATTTAAGTAAATGCTCAAAATGAGGAATAAATGATGGGGTACTTAATTCTATTAATAATATTGTATTCTCATGAAAGAATATATATTTTTTACAAAATAAATATACTTTTGTATTAATCTAACAGGGAGTAGTAGTAGAAAAACTTTTTCCCGCCGCGGCAGTTTTATTGTAAAAATAAAATTATTCTTAAGTTCTTATATTAGGGATCTATAAAAAGATTTGTATTTTGAGCAAAATAATCTTTTAAGTTTAACAAATATTGTAAATATAAAATATCTCAGGAAATAATTGTGATGGTCGGGGGCGCCGAACTCTATGGAAATAAACATAGTGCCATGCCGAGAAAAAACAGATAAATGTTTGTTTCCATCAATTTTATTTTTCAATAATCATCTTAGATGTGGGCGTTTCATTTTACGCACTATGTAGAATAACTATATTTGATTTTTATTTATTTGTCAATCAGTGTATATTTTTTCTCACATTTCGTTACTTATTCAAGGCATCGAGCAAGAATACTTTAGGTTTTCTAAAAGCGGGCGCCCCTAGTCACGTTGTAAGTCTGGGACTTATAAAATACAATTTGAGGAGGTCCTGTGATATCGCTGTATTAAAAACAGTATTAGCTGCAGATTGTACACACATTCCTTCTACTTTCCAACATTGTAAAACTCTGTGAATGTATTGTTGCTCAGTTATATGTTATATTTTTGTTGTTTGTATAGATAAGCTTACTCGCATTTAAAGGCAGACATATTTTCAATTTGTAAATAAAATTTAAAACGTTGGTGTGTTTATTTTTTAATGTAATATTTGGCGGGGACGAAGGGCATTTTGGAGACGACGCAGGGCACATCCTTGCCTCTGATATTGACTGCGAGCGGGGTGCCAGGTTTTTTGAGATGTTCCAGCACGTAGCCCGTGGCTACGTTGCCTCCTAGGGATGGACTTGGGCAGCCACTGGTGACGTTACCGATAGTGGTCCCTTTGTCGTCCTTCAGAACTGCCCCTTTTCTGGCCGGAGCACCCTCTAGTCTGATGCCTACTCTTCTTTTTTGCACTCCCTCCTTGATCTGTCGAACGATGATCGATGCTCCCGGGAAGTTCTGTTCTGTTCTGCGTCTCTTCGTAACGAGCCAAGTGAGAGCCGCCTCGACCGGTGTAATGTCCTCGTTAATATCGTTCCCGTATAAACACAAACCGGCCTCCAAACGCAGGGAGTCCCTCGCGCCTAAACCGGCTAGCTTCATGTCTTTGGATTGGAGCAGCGCCTCGGTGACAGTATTCGCTTGGTCGGCGGGTATGGATATCTCTACACCATCCTCCCCGGTGTACCCACAGCGGGTTACTCTGCAGTCCACTCCGGCTACTTTACCAGTTTTGGACGTCATGAAGACTAGATCTTCTAACGAGAATTCCGTCAGCGGCTGCAGTATGGAAGCCGCGTTCGGGCCCTGCACTGCGATCAAGGCGCGCTGGCTGCAGTCCCAGAAGTCAACCCTGACATCTTTTCCCTTCTTGCTATAAATCTCCGAAGTCTCCTGCATGTGCTGTCTGTCGACCTCCAAGCGCCCAGCGTTGGACACGATGTACAGTCTATCCTCTGCCACTTTTGTGACTATTAAGTCGTCAATGATGCCTCCTTTCTCATTCAAGAAGACAGTAAGGGAGCTCGAACCGTTGGCCATACCTTTCAGATCCACGGGACAAATCGACTCGAACCACTCTACGCTGTCTTTGCCATGGACGTTGGTTTGCAGCATGTGGGACACGTCGAATATTGACGCACTCTTCCTCGTGAACAGATGAGAAGCGGACACAGTCATGTCCGAGTATTGCACCGGCAGTAGAAATCCAGCAAAATCCACCATTTTGCCCCCATTCTTAACGTGTAAGTCGTAAAGGGGGGTCCTAACACTTTTGCTCTCACTGTACAACCGATTACATAATATTTTCGTTAAATACTTTTTACTGCATTTATTGTATGCGAAAACGCAAATATTCTTGGTTAACATCTTTAAACTTAGAATGTTGTAATAGTATACTAGTATGGAGCGAGTGACATCGAGTAATGTAACATTTATCAAATTGGGAGTCAAAGGTCAGCTAGTTAAGAAAGTTAATAATAAATTAAGATAACAACGGAATATTTACAACAGTTGTTATTATAATGAGGCTGAAAAAAAACAAAATTTAACCCATCAGTCGTGGCAAAACGAGACACAATAGCTTTTTAATTGTTATCGCAGCCGGATGTGGCCGCTTGGGGCTTCATGAATTAATGATGAAGGTATTACTAATGTCTTGATTCTTGTTAGATATAAAATTGTGTCTAAAGACAAAACTTTTTTATTGAAGAGATATGAATATTGAAGCTATTGAAATTATTATAGTTGAACAATAAAAGAAAGAATATTCTAAAAGTTACCTAAAAATAGGAAAATTATAGTAAAACAAAACAACTATTTTATTAAAAAATAATATTTATTTACTATCACTACAATTGACAACTTTTAAATACTCTTCATGAGTCAACAACTCATTTTTTGTGGTGTCCGAAATGGTAATACTGGACAGCATAATAGCTAGGAATCCATCGGAGTCGGGTCTCTCTCGTAACAGCTGAGGACGCTTGACCAGCTCCTCATTAACCTCCACCAAGGTTCCTTTCATTCCGCACGGTATTTCAAAGCTGCTTCCATCTTCCCATTTCACTTGGCATATAGCTGACTTGGGCGTTAGCATCTGACCACCTTTTTTACCTTTACCCTTGACTGTGTTGCATAATCTATCAACTTTGCCTATAGTAAAATTCAACTTGTAATTGTCCGGTCTCTTGAAAAAGAAATGACTCGGTGCGAGACATAACAAAGTGATCCGGTTTGAATGGAACATCAACATAATGTCGTTGTTGGGTTTGCCATCGACATTCAGAATGTACCGTTTACTAAAGTATCTGTCAGTGAATGACTTAAAAGTGTCTTTGTTGGTAAGGTCAATTGACTTCAACATGTCATAATCCATGTTAATGTTGGGCTTGATGCTGCTCAGCTGCTAATATTCTGGCACGGATTGCTGCGTGTTTACGGACTGCTTCCTCGTTGTTCGCTTTCTGGCGTCTCAATCTCTCCGCTTTGAGACATTTTCTCATATCTCTGTCATAATCATTGCAATATCCAATGAATTTTCTGTAAGGATGCTACAAAAAAGTACAAGACAAATTAATGACAAAAACTTGAAAAATCGAGGTTTTAATTAGGCATCAACCCATTTTAATTAAGGGCATTATGATAATCATTATGCAACAATAACATTTTTCTAGTTATGTATTTTTGGGTAAATAGAAAATATGTTAAGTAATGGACATTTTAGGGCAGATGGGAGATATTAATAGCTTTCGTATAGCTAATTTATTAGTATTTTTATACACTATCATTATTTCCAGGGGTATATAAAGTTTTAAATCACAAATACAAAATAATTATACAAACCTCAACATGACAATCTTGCAATAACTTTATTAAAAAATTACATTCATTTGTATGTAAATGTGGAGACAAATCTGTGTGCATAACTTAAATTTATTATATTTTTGTGCAATGGAAATAAATTATTACTTTGATTCGTTTTGTAAATATATAACCTCAAAATTTATTTCAACGCAATGTCAATGTCAAAATTGAAAGCTTTTTTTTAAACAACAATACCACGCTGTCAAGTAAAGGGCGGGAAAAACACATTTTCCATGATAAATTTTTAGCAAAGTGTTTCTATATTGTCAATGAATCAAGTCAGTGGATTTAGTAAAGTGTTTGAAGCTGTAGTACAACTTTCCAAAGAGTTTTGCAGAGTACACAAAATAACACGCTTTCCGACTACCCCACACGCATATTAAATAGATAACGTTCTACCCAAGAAGCTGAATATTTATTATCTACCCTTATTACAGAAGTACAGACTAAGAACCAAATAATGGTTACACATTTGTTAAAAAATAATATACAAAATCCCAACAAAACTCAAAAACTTATTAATTGCCTAATTTTCATAAAAAATATAATATTATGTCCTTCTTCGAGAGCTTGCCTCGGGCTTTCGGGCTAGACCAGCTATCCCCAACCCGCGGCCCGCAGATATAAACTAAGCTACGTAACAACTAACAACACTGACCTGACTTGGTATGAATAAACCTATTAGTGCCTCACGTACATAGAATACCTGCGTGTTTGTGGTGGAGCTTCTGCGTGGAGCTCTTTAGTCTTTCATGGCAATATTATAATATATCAGCTATTAAGTGCTAACTAATTAAACATGTTGATGGTTGCAATCGACAAGCAAATGAAACACCATTATTTATTTATACTTTATTTTAATATTCACAACGTCTCGATCTAACAGAGATTCAGGGTAGAGACCGCAACGCAAATCTTTTTCACCCCCCATCAGCACGCGCCATAAATTATAATAAATAGTACGTAACAACTTTCACTAACAAACTTAATGACTAGAATATTAAAATTGCTTTTGACATTCGTATAAAAATAATGTTAATAGGAAATTGGATGTCTCCTGCATTTTCTACGAGAAAAAAACACAAAGAAAACCGTCACCGTCGGGAGCAAGCGATAGCAAAAAAAAAAGTAAAATGCGATTTTCAACTAAAAAAGAATCCAATTAAAAAAGAAATGCATAATGTGCCCAAATTGTCTATGGTCCGCGCCGGACGATGCTACGCGCGAGCGAACGAGCGGGTGTTTCAACTTTTGGGCATGCCTTGCGGTGTGGCGGTTTCGACCATCTTCTTGTATTTGCCGACGAGCTCGGGCAGGTCGTAGGCGATGGCGACGTCCAGGCGGTTGATGGGGCAGCCGCGGAAGTAGGTGCAGGTGGCGGACAGCTGCTGGAACTCGTACAGCGGGTTGAGGCGGAAGAAGTCGCGGTACGTCTCCGGGTCGGGCAGGTCGTACCTGGAAACAGATGTATTTTGTATAACCCAGGACAGAGCGCTAAATGTTCATGACGCGAGCAATTTTATTATTTTTTTTTTCTTTGAGAGTCTGAAAAGACCTCGCACTGTTACAAACTAAATTATATTTTTTTATTAAAAAATAACCAGCTTCGTGGCAATGCAAAGCAAGACCGTTTGTAATTTCTGGGGGAGCTCACACTAGATTTTGTAAGGTCATGAACAGTCATAGGCATAATACATATTTCGAGATAAAGAATCACATGATAGTAATTACCTACACGTTCTAGGGTCGTGAGTTGTAACTCGTGACTGGTGAGGGGCCATCCATAAAGTATGAGACACTTAAAGGGGGAGGGAGGGGTCTAAAATTCATGAAACTAACGTTTGACCTACTTTATGGATGATCACTGAGAAGTGCTTCATGTCGCGTGTGCCCTAACCTCCCTCTTGGGACTGCACATGTATTCCAATTTCCAACCATAAAGTTATTAGGTAATATGCCTAGTCCTAGCGGAATAGAGAAAAATCCCGAGCTGTCAACCGAAACCAAAATTGAATTATGTACATCTGTGTGTACAAATCTGTTTACGTGTGCGTGAAAATGATGTTCCTGCATAATGTAATTTTCTTAGAGCTCAAATTGTCAACGTGCCGATAAGTGCAGACTGACTGTCCAAACAGATGGGAAAAAAAGGGTTCTGCTGTCACGTATCACACTTCTCTTTTTACCTCGCAGTGTTACTGATAGTGACATCTCGCTTGCTCAGCTCTTTGTTTCTCTATTCCGCTAGGTATATATTATATTAACTTTATGATTCCTACATGCGCACACGTATAAAACTACAACTGACCTTGAGATGTTGGTGAGCGTGCTGAGCCCCTCGTAGATGTGGTAGTTCTGGGGGTTCTCGATGATCGCGTCCGAGATGAGCTTCCTGTTGCCGAATATCGTCTTGTGGTTGTAGTAGGTCGTCAGGTAGCAGTCCACCATCTTGGCGTGGTTCCTCACGCGGACCTGAGGATGTATTTATTTTGATTATATTGATTTACTAAGAAAACTTCATCCGGTACATAAAAAAACAACTCTCAGATCAAAATATGACTTCCTTTTTCTGTGGATTGAAACAGATTTAAACCTTAAATTGGATCTGTTATTATTAATTGAATCTTAAACCATCAAGCAAGTAATATTGTGTAAAAAAACACTTCGAGATACTTCGTTCTAACGTTGATTTGACAGAACGCGTCAAATTAGGGCGCTCACACAAAAATGCGAATTCGCATCGCATCGCAATGTCATTTTTAGTATGAGTTTTGTTACAGATTTTTGCGATGTGATGCAGCGAATTCGCAGTTTTGTGTGGGAGCCCTTAAGGCGACGCCTTGATAATTTGGCTGTAGCGATGCCGATTTTTCTCAGCAATGACTAAAGCTAAGAAATTGAAGTTCATTGTCAGTATTCATCATGTCTTTGTCTTTGAATTGCCCATAGCATAACACGATTGGACAACTTTTATAGCACAGAATAATCAATCGAAAAGACCTCTGTAAAAAAAGGGATTCCTATTTTTCCAACAGAGGAGAGTGATTTAAGGTTCCAAAATTTGTACATAAATTGGTTCAAGCATGCACTTTAATTTGTGCATAGCTTATATGAAATGTATTCATGGTTTTTAAATTATGCGACAAAAACCATTTTGTCACTTACGCCCTTTCCATTTTTTGCTGTTCCATTGCTTGTTTTCTATGAGAGGCCGCGCCGGCCTCTCATAGAAAACAAGCAATCTAAAACATATCCAACATGGTTTCTTACTTTAACGCTGCGTCACCTTAAGGTACTCTATCATCTACAAGTCAGAACGTCAAAAAATCCTTAACACTCACCGCGAATCTCCGCGCACTCGCTATCTTATTCTCGATCCTCTTGTCGACGGCGTGTCGGAGGTCCCTGAGCAGCTCCCTCTCCTGCGCCTGTAGCAGCCGGACCGGAGCCCCGGCCTCGTAGGGCAGAGACCAGAGGGACACCGTGTACATGACCGGGGGCTGCGCCGAGCTCATCAGCGGCGATATGTTCCAGATGAGCGCGCTCTGTACGCGCATCAGCTCCTCCGGTTTGACTGTGTCAGCTTTGTTGAGGACGATGCGTGTCTGAAATGAGAATTTTTCACGCGTCTGGGATACAATTGGAATGTGGAATCAGAGAGTAACAAAACTAAGTGATAAATACTTTAGGGTCACGAGCGCCGGCAGGGGGGTGCCAGGGGGTGCACTTGCACCCCTTGGGAATCTCGGGATCAACAGGAATTATTGAAATAAAAAGCCGTCTGTAACCCTATTACTATGCCGTACAAAGATATTTCGTATTTTTTCGGCACTAAATGTATTCCGTTGACGTATATAGATAGTCACTGTTGTTCGTAAAAACTAAAAAGAAAAGAAAAAAAACTGAAATCTGCACCCCTTGAAAATTATTTCTGCCGGCGCCCATGTTTAGGGTGTGTATGTGTCCCTTGTATAGTGTTCACAGTGAAAGTCGCAGCGCTGAAAGAGCAATTTTTTTTGTGAGTCGTATGGGTAAAAGTCCCCGCGTCATGATTTTTCCATACAAAGGTGAAAAAAACTCTTTCAGCGCTGCTACTTTCACAGCGAACTCTTACGACACATACACACCCTAGAATATTATCACTTAGTTTTGTTACAACCTGTATTGTCGATTCACAGACCGTACATTATACGCTACAAAAACCATCGTCTTTTCCCGACTCTCAAATTAAGTATCTCCATAACTTTTATCTAGAAACGTATTTAGTCGTGCGTGAAGAGGTTACAAACAGACATACTTAAATAATCTAAAAGATATTTAGAAAATAATAACAGCTTCAAAATATCTACAATTTATAGATAGTAAGTCAAGTCATAGATTTAGAGGTTCCCAAATTTTGGAGGTCTTTTTTTCATAAGTTAAGAGGGCACAAGAGCAAACGGCACACTTGGTGGAAAGCAACTACTCGCAACATTAAAGAGCTGCAGGTGCGTTGCCAGCCTTTTAAGTGGGAATACTCTCTCATCTTGAAGGTTTGCAAATTGCAGGTCGTATTGGTCTGGAAATACTGCTGATGATATTTCGTTCCAGAGTTTCCTCCTCCTCTGCGGCTCAATGGTTAAGAGTATGTGGCAGCTGAAGCCGGGGGTCGCGGGTTCGAATCCCGCCGACGGAACAAAAAGTTTTCAATGTTGTAGTGTGTACTGTGTAGTGTATCAAATATGTGTATATAATATAGTAAAAATCTTAAATATATTATGTATAGTATGAAAGATTAAATATATTTCCATTGTCCTTCAGGTACTTAGCACGGGGCCAGACTGACGTGTTGTGTAGCGTCCATGATATTATTATTATTATTAGTAGCTGATGAACTCACCTGCGACTCCCTGCCCTTGAGCTGATCCAGGATAGCCTCCGTCTCGGGGCCGACGTCCAGCTTGGAGGGGTCGTACACCAGGAAGATGATGTCGGCGCGGTCGATGAACCACTGGCAGGCGTCGTTGAAGGGGAATACCCGGGACACCTGCTTCCGCACCTCCAGGATGCCCGGGATCTCCACTATGTTCACCTGCACGTACAACAGAGTAAAGCCTGTATTTTTGGTCAGTACTTAAGATGCGACCCGGTCTCAAGATGCGGTTCGGCTCTGTGATTGGTCCAAATTTTGACAGCCAACCAATCACAGAGCCTGAACCGTGTCTTGAGACCGAGATGCATCTTGAGTACTTACTGCCCAAAAATACGGGCCTAAGAACCAGGGTAGCCATTTTATTAAAACTGTATATTTTTATAAAGGTTGCAACAATTACTTAAATAAAATTGATAATTACGTCGAGGTGTGTTACGTTTGGCTTCTATGTTTCTATGAGTTTTGAGCCCCAGCGTAATGAATTAATTTGCCCATTATCTAATGATAAATCTTACAGTCGCGCTGCTACTAAACACAAAATTTTACATAAGGTTTTTTTTTATTTTTTTATTTTACAGAGGCTTTTAACACTCAGTGTTAATGTCAGCCTCATAGGTGAACACAGTGTCCCCTACATAAGGGACAGATCCAAATAACTATACAATTTTATTGCCTCTGGGGACAACGGCTCCGAAAGTGCAATATCCGTCCATTGTGCAGGCAACCGTCTCCTAGGAGCCTTGATCTTAGCTCTGCAGTCCGAGCACACTCCAGCAAAACATGATACGGCGAAGGCTTAATTCCAACCAAGTGGCAAAATTTGTTTGCTGGAATGTGCCCAGATCGTAATCTAAAGGCTGACACCAACAACTTTCTCGATAAATTACACGAAATAAACCAAAGCTCCCATACTGGTTTATTCTGGATGGTTCCGTACCAAACTCCAACACCTCTTTGTAATTCCTCGCCAAAATGGTATTCCCATTTCTCGAGCGCCTTCTCCTTAATGTGATGACGTACATAAGGTTAAAGGTACGCATACGACATACACAATTATCTACACATATAGCAATCTTAGCTTGTTAATGGGACTTGGGAATACCTTTAAGGTTGTAGTGCCATTCAGTATTATATACCTGACTATATTTTTTCCCAATAAACAAATTTTAAACATCGCATAACGCATCAATGCTATATTTATCGCCTTTATATTCCTAAAACAGTCAATGTAACTGTCGTGGCCATATCCTAGATTTGCTAATTTCGTGAAATGATTTTGGAATGGTTACTTTTCATGAAATGTTTATCTATATTCTATACTACATTGGCCATATCATTATGGTCTGGTGAGTGAGCTTTACGAGGTGGCCACGACTTTCGAATATTTAAGTCGAACCTTCTCAAGCAGCTTGCTGGGGTACCGCAGCCCCCGCAGACGCTCCTCCAGCCCCTGGCCGAACTTCTGCAGCCCAGAGAACGTCCAGTCAGCCGCCAGCTGCGTGCCATCCAGCACCTCCGGCTCCTTGCCATGCATCAGGATATTGAAATATGCCGGTGATGGTTCGGCGCCTATGAAAAGCAACGACTCGTAAATAATAACCCCCACACTGGTTTCGGTGACGCTGGCCGGTTTGTAACCAGTTACGCAGGAGTAATTTTATAGTGCTCAAGTGTGTGCGCAGTACACAAGAGCACTCTCTATTCCTTTACTCTCATAGCCCAGTGTGACGGAAGACCGACACGACTGGCGAGAGATCAGACGCAGGACCGACTTTTTACATGCCCATCCGAAGCATGGATTTACTTGCCAGGCAATCAGGTGATTAGCCTGCATTGTCCTGAACAAAAACTTATAAATAACACGTTTCTAACGCGGGAATCGAACCCGCGACCTCCCAGTCACGCTCTAAACCAATAGACCACGGAGGCGTTAACGACTTGTAAGTACCTTAATGGGGAAGGCAGTATTTTAAATAGGGCATAAATTAATTTCGGTCACACGTACCTGTTCTCAGGGACCACTTGGTGAATTCTATGCCGGTCAGGTAATTCAGTATGGAGGACTTCCCACCACTCCAGGGTCCCATAAACAGCACCAACGGTTTCGAGAAGATTTCAGGGTCACCGAAATGCCTGTTACTCAGGTCCCTGTACTTGTATAGACCCTCGAGGGGCTTGATGGAATTCTCGTACAGCCTCTTCAGGTCCCGAAGGATGATCTCCGCTGATTTCTCGATGGTGAGCTCATCTTCGCTCGCGTCTTCGTCCAGACGGAGTATCTGGATGATGTGGTCCCGCGATCTCAGGTTCTCGGGTATTTCTCCAGTCTGGAAATTGTTTGTGGTGAATGTTTTTGAATAATGTACGCAATAAACTGTGGTTTTTGGTGTTTTTTTACGCCGTGCACTTAACATCATCAAAAGAGATTATTTAAATAGAATTTAGTTCATTTTAAGTCAGGAAGTGAGCCTCTTGTGGAATGGCGAATGAAGCCTGACCGAAATATTGCATATTCTAGCATCTTCTAGCATATTCAGTCAAAAGCCTCTTTCTGTTACCACAATCGGGGAATTCCCCGATTGTGGTAACAGAAAGAGGCTTTTTAATTGTTAATTGTTAATTGAAAGAAATAAGTTAAAAGATTAATTATTAAAGATTAATTATTAATGAGGCTCAAACAACTTATTTAATAATAATTAAGAAAAAAATTATTACCAGTAATAAGTCTTCTTCTGGGGCACCTTCCTGAGATTCCTCTTCGGACCCTTCCTCAGCAGCCTCCTCGCCCTCTTCGCCGCTATCTTTGGCCTCTTCAGTATCTTCTGCCTCTCTCTTCACTCTGCCTCCTTCTTCTTCACTCTCTTGCGCGGCCTCAGCAGATTCATCCTTCTCCTTAGAGTCTCCATCATCTGGTTTGTCTTCTGCTTCCTCTTTGGAATCTTCTTTCTCTTCAGCGGAAGCTTGCTCATCCTCTTTAGATTCAGCCTTTTCTTGAGATCCATCGTCCTCCTTTTTATCTTCTTCACTATCGCCATCGTCTGCTGCTTCTTTAGATGCATCTTCTGCGGCATCTTCAGTTTCAGTGCTCTCACCGTCATCCGCCTGAGACTCTGCCTGAGCTTCTTGACTGTCATCTGTCACTTCTTTGCTATCGGCTTGGTCTTCTTGGCTGTCTTGTTGTTCCTCTGTGGCGGCATCCTCTTTGCTATCACCATCGGCTGCCACTTCACCACTGTCTGTTATCATAGAATCAAAGGTCAAAACGTAATAACACATCTGTATTGGTTTTAGATTATTTTACTTCTTATTCCAGCCAGTTTTTATTTTGATCAAAATAAAAATGTAATGTAAAGCAAACGATAAAGTATGCTTAACTGCACTGTTAAATATATATTATAATATCTTTGATGTATATTTTTTGTCTTTGAGTTATATCTGATCGATAGAAATTTTATCAACTACGACCATGGATTGTCTTTGTTATGGGCAACAAAAACTAAACATAGCCCAATGATGAAAAACTCAAAGCAGATATGTTACTACCGCGCGCGAGCGCAGTCACGAACGTGCCGCGTCTTGTCTAACCTAAATAAATTGAAAATGACGTCGAGCGTGTTTCGACAACAAAACAAAACACATGGAATCTCTTACCACATGTCTTGATTGCAATAAATACCTCGATTATTTACATTTTCAATTATTTTTTCGAACAATCTGGAAAAAATACGATTCGACGTTTAAAAATAGAACTGTCTCTTTTATGTAAATGGTTTTTCGTATCTTTTGTTTCACTTATCTATCAAATTTGTCAATGTTTGCAATTTTGAATTTGAAAATTGTTCGGAAGAGATTTAAGCCGGAAAATAGTATGGACGTAACAGATCTGTATAAGTAGAATATCATTGACATAACCTAATTACTCATGAGCAGAGTAGAGTATACAAAATTGTATGATTGAAATCAACAATACCTTTTTCGGATTCTTTTTCTTCAGCGGATGCTTCTTCGCTGTCTCCAGCGTCACCCTCTTTCTGTTCGGCGCTGTCCTCCGTATCTTCGACTGTCGCGTCTTCGGTTTCTTCTACCGTCTTGTCATCTGATTCTTCTACTGTCGCGTCTTCTTTAGATGCATCACCATCATCTTCCGCGGAAACTTGGGACGTGTAAGGTTCATCAGCAATTTCTACGGACGGCGTTACTACTTCTCCGCTGTCCTGTTCCTTACTGTCTTCTGCTTCCGCTTTCCCATCTTCTGCTGATGCATCTTCTTTCGTATCGTCATCCACTGTTGCTTCATTTGAATCGTTTTTTTCTTGAGATTCTGAAATGATAAAATGGTATGATTAAAAATTATGTTAGTCACCTTTTTTCTGAGTTCAAATAATTAATCCTTCGATCGGAGATTCTCGGAAATGCCATTGTATTAATTCTATTGTTGTCGCGATCACCGGTGCTCGTACGGGGCTTCATGGGTTAAGTTACATATTTTTCAACGTACTATAACGTAACGTATAGAATTAACAGGCATCAACTATAAGTTGTAACGCTATTTTACCTATGAGTAAGAAAAGTGTTGTTTTTAACTTCTAACTGCTACCCAATAAATGATTGAAAAATAGGGGATCACGTCAAAAGAGTAACAGACGAAGGTTAGCATGAGTAAGTGTATTTACTGTCGTTATGTAGCCATAACTCTGTCACTTTGCTGTCATTATGTCACAACTTTGAACGCGTTTCCCGCAGAAAATGCGAGTCCACTGACACATGAACGTGTTAATAATGTATCACGCGGCTTAAACTGTACAGGTGTTAGTATTTATTGCCAATTAATTCACAAACACACATTGTTTTTTGAGTCATAGGGAATTCACGTATACGTATTTATTAGCAAAGATGTTGAAAAGATTACGCAACGTGTTACGACTTAATAAAACTAGCTACAATCCTAGCTTTGTGAGGGCTCGCGTCGTCACACCTTGACTGACTGATGATAATTTACATCTACATATTATAAATAAAAATTACGTTATGTTAAAGCACAAATCAATAGGCGTGATAGTTTTTCCGTAAAATGTATCACAAAATGTACAGATTATGGGTTATACTAGGGCTCACTTCGCTCGCCCTCATTATTGACCTAACCTAACAAATGTAGACATAGTTTATGTAAATTATGTTGCGTTAATTTTCTTTCAATTTATAATTTAGAACAAAGTGAATCATAGAAACACGATTATCTAGCTCTCAGTTATGGGGATTCGCGACTATCTGGATTCTGGACTACTGTCTACTACCGAAAAATGTCTCTTAAAATTTTATCAATAGAGTTTTTACCAAAAACAGAACATTTTCTAAATGCATAACATTGTGCACCGACTCTCTTGCTCATACATTCGATTATCCGGATTTTTGACTATCCGAATAAATAACGATAATATTTTCCGCAACTCCGTTGCTCCAAAATTCATTTATCGCGCGTGAACCGTACATTTTTCCGGGACAAAATGTGTGTATGTCCCGGGACTCAAAGTATTTCCGTACAAACAAATTTTAGCAAAATCAGTTCAGCGGTTTTGGCGTGAAGAGGTAACAGAGACCCACATACTTACGCATCCCATCCATACTTATTATTAATATTATATTATATATTATAAATATTAATATTATATTATAAATGTGAAAGTGTGTTTGTCTGTCTGTTTCCTCTTCACGCTTAAACCGCCGAACCGATTTCAATTAAATTTGGTATAGAGATACTTTGAGTCCCGGGAAAGGACATGGAATACTTTTTATCTCGAAAAAAACGGTTGTCTGTAAAGTCGGTTTACTGACGATAGTTGAACGTGACAACGTGCCTCTTTGTCGCTCGTTCCGCACTCTCGCTTGCACTTCAAGCCTTAAATGGAACGCCTCAGAGCAAGGTAACGCCGCATGAGTCATGTTTTTTCGTGCGTGCAGCCGGCTCTATCGAATTATAAGACGTTGTCACGTCAAAACTCATTTCCCCGACTCTACATTTCTGCTTAGCACAATTTTCCCCGACTGTACATTTCTGCTAAACAACTCATTTCCCCGACTGTACATTTCTGCTAAACAACTCATTTCCCCGACTGTACATTTCTGCTTAGCACAATTGTCTGTTAAACAGCTCACAATCTGTTAAACAGCTCATTTCCCCGACTGTACATTTCTGCTAAACAACTCATTTCCCCGACTGTACATTTCTGCTAAACAACTCATTTCCCCGACTGTACATTTCTGCTTAGCACAATTTTCCCCGACTGAACGGTGCTCTGTGCGGTGTACTGACGATAGTTGAACGTGACAACGTCATAGCCTTAAATGGAACGCCTCAGAGCGAGGTAATGCCGCATATTGCGTCATGTTTTTTCGTGCGCGCAGTCGGCCCCTACGAATTATAAGACGTTCTCACGTCAAAAATTTACGGTTCCCGCCTCCCGGGGGGATAAACTATTTTTAAGCGCAACGGCGTTGCGAGCGTCATCTAGTTTATAATGTGGCTATATAGAGTATAATATACTTGACTGGACACTCTGCCGCGTGTCTAGATAGAGTACCCACCTGGCTCTACGTCACCCCCCACTTTTTCCTTCAGCGCTTTCTCTATGTATGGACGGCATTGGGACTCCGAGGGCACCTCCTCTTCCGCTGAAACACAATTAAACAGATGTTATAATAAATTCTTTAAACACCAAATAACAATATAAATAATTTCAAAAAAGATACGGCGTAGGGACAAGCTACGGCGTAGGGATAATCTCCGGCGTAGGGACAAGCTACGGCGTAGGGATAATCTACGGCGTAGGGACAAGTTACGACGTAGGGACAAGCTACGGCGTAGGGACAAGCTACGGCGTAGTCTACATATTGTTACGGCGTAGGGACAAGCTACGGCGTAGAGAGTATAAGTAACGGCGTAGGGACAAGCTACGGCGTAGAGAGTATAAAGCGGTTATTCCACTTGTCCTATTTAGAAGTCCTAGCTAGGATCCTACATAGGAGACTAATTAGAAGCTTCTTATTCCACTTGTCCTAATTTAGTGACTAAATCAGTTGTCATTTTGGTCAGACGTCTTCTTAATGGCTCCAGTTCTATCAAAGCAACAAAAAATTGGTCGTCTCATAGGCTTAGCTGTTGGTTCAATGAAAATAAAAATAAATAAAAGGCGAAAAAGATGGTTGAAAGAATTTTTGCTCCACGTAAAATTATGAATTATGAACTTTCTGAACTACTTGGAACCAGCAGACTTAAGAAATTACCTGCGAATGGATTCCAGATCTTAAAACATAATATAAATTGACTTTAATACAGATTTAGCAGTTCCCACTACAGATAAAAGGTTGAAACCATCTGGCAACACTGATTTAGTCAGTTAGAAGCCACATTTTTTCCGATTTAGGATCCTAGCTAGGATCCTAGCTTTCTAAATGTTATTCCACTTGACTAAATTTTTTAGGATCCTAGCTAGGACTTCCTAGCTAGGATAAGTGGGATAAGCGCTTAAGTAACGGCGTAAGGACAAGCTACGGCGTAGTCTACATGTTACGGCGTAGGGACAAGCTACGGCGTAGAGAGTATAAGTAACGGCGTAGGGACAAGCAACGGCGTAGGGACAAGCTACGCCGTAGAGGCTATAAGCTACGGCGTAGGGACAAGCTACGCCGTAGAGGCTACAAGACTTTAGTTACGGACAAGCTACGGCGTAGAGGCTACAAGACTTTAGTTACGGACAAGCTACGGCGTAGAGGCACTACGGCGTAGGGACAAGCTAGGGCGTAGTATTATTATTATTAGATTATTATTATTATTAAAACTAACTAAGCTAAAAACTACGAATAAAAATGGTTTTGTTTTATAATACAGGCAGTTTGGTTTATCTGTGTTAATAAGTCGACTAAAACTCATTAAAATAATCGAATACCACATTATGATTTTTTACAAAAATCGAGCTCGCAACTATTAGCACTTTTCGCTTCTGTACCTCTTAATTTTACCTACCATACCTATTTTAAAATTCACCCTATGTTAACTGGGATATTTAATGAATTTTTCCTTGTAGTTCTTTCAATTAGAAAGACTAAAGAGCAGATTAAAAGATTGCTAATTCTTCCGCCCACTTGGAGCACTCTAAATTCTTATTCTAATGTAAGTTTAACGCCTATTCGCATTTTTGGAGTGGCAATTTAACCGACTGCGCTAGGAGGGTTATTTTAATTGTAATGGCGCCCATCCAACGATCGACTGATGTATGGCAGCTAAAATAGATATATTCATCAACCAGGTTAACAATTATTAATAATAGTGTTACTCGATACATGTTGTATTGTTTGAAACCTACTTTGAAACTATATTTTTTCTGACATTAAATGTTCATGCATGTGTTTGTTGCCAAATTCTTTCGAAACGACTAAACCGATTTTGATGAAAACTAAAGCCACACTACAGGTACACTATTAATATTATACGGCTGAAGAGTTACTTGGTTTGAATGCGTTTATCTGCACTACTGAACCGATATATTTATGTTGTTTGACACAGATATAGAGTAGACTACGGGGTAGGATATAGACTACTCTTTACGTGGACGGAGCTGCGTCGAACGACAAATTTTCTATAGAACTCTTCATTAAGGTGACGCCGAGTTAAAGTAAAAAATCGTTTTGGATTTGTTTTAGATCGCTTGTTTTCTATAAGAGGCCGGGCCGGCCTCTCATAGAAAACAAGAAATGGAATAGAAACAAATGGAAAGGGCGTAAGAGACAAAATGGTTTTTGTCGCGTAATTTTAAAACTGATCTATGTACAAATTTTGGAAGCTTAAATCACTCTCCTCTGTTGGCAAAATTAGAATCCCTGTTTTTATAGATAATAGAGGTCTTTTTGATTGATTCTGTGTTATAAAAGTTAACCAATCGTGTTATGCTATGGGTAAAAATAAAAGATCAAGACATGATGAATACTGACAATGAACTTTAATTTCTTAGCTTTAGTCATTGCTGAGAAAAATGGATATCGCTGCAGCCAAATTATCAAGGCGTCGCCTTAAATTGAAGATAAGTATGCGTTAAATGTCTTTGAGAGCGGCTTTTAGTTCCTCTAATTACTAATAGTATGTTACAAACATATTCAAAGTTCTCTTTTATCCAAAATCTATATCTTGATCTTTTAAATCTTGCTAGTAGATCAAAAGGAAAAGTTAATCCATTTTATTAACATTGATTCCGACGTTCTATTTTTAAAATGACGCCACGTGTCCGTGAAATAGTGACATCTAGTGGAAATGTCGGACACAAATAGAATTTATAAATAGTTTCAATACGGTATTCTCACCTATTTTCACCGGGTGTAAAAAACTGTGACATTTAGGGTGTGAATGTGTGATAAGTGTCCCTTATAATATAGAGTTTACTGTGAAAGTAGCAGCGCTAAAGTTTCACTTTTGAACATTGTGTTTCTTATTCTTACGGGAAAGGAAATATTTAATCAAAAAACAGCATGCGGGGAAAGGAATGCAGTTAAATAAATAAAAGTGCATTGTATTTTTACTACACAGTGAATAAATGACATTTAAATAAAATTAGTAGCATAATAAATATCTACACACTCACTCAATAATTATTATTGAGATCTAAATAAATGCGGAAAGTACTTTCATGACTTTTTATGATAAAAATTGTATCGTGTACTAGATGATCTCCTCAACTCCGCCCGTTGCGCTAAAATTTCTTTATCGCGCGAGAACCGTACAATATTTTTCCGGGATAAAAATTATCCTATATCCATACCAAACCACAAAATCTGTTTAGAGGTTTGGGCGTGAAGAGGTAACAGACCGACAGACACATTTTCACATTTATAATATTAGTATAGTATGGACAGAGAAATCAGAGAAGTCAATTCATAAGCAGATGACGAATCTACGTAAATGGATCGCGTAGCGTCAAACGCAGCCGACAAATCATGGCTACGATGAATTGACGTAACCCGACCAAATGACGTAGGTCCGCTATATACCTATGGTACAGAATACAGATTACACATATTATGGTACTAATAACATGTATCATCTGTGTATAGCGGAAAGTAGTGTAGCCTTTGCCTCTGTCCTTAACTGAGCCTTCTATTAAGGTGACGCAGCGTTAAAGTAAGAAACCGTGTTGGATATGTTTTAGATTGCTTGTTTTCTATGAGAGGCCGGCCCGGCCTCTCATAGAAAACAAGCAATGGAACAGCAAAAACTGGTAAGGGCGTAAGCGACAAAATGGTTTTTGTCGCATAATTTAAAAACCATAAATACATTTCATATAAGCTATGCACAAATTAAAGTGCATGCTTGAACCAATTTATGTACAAATTTTGGAACCTTAAATCACTCTCCTCTGTTGGAAAAATAGGAATCCCTTTTTTTACAGAGGTCTTTTCGATTGATTATTCTGTGCTATAAAAGTTGTCCAATCGTGTTATGCTATGGGCAATTCAAAGACAAAGACATGATGAATACTGACAATGAACTTCAATTTCTTAGCTTTAGTAATTGCTGAGAAAAATCGGCATCGCTACAGCCAAATTATCAAGGCGTCGCCTTAACAATCATCTAATTCTAATAGGTATAGGTATGAATTCCTGAGGCTGCCTTCACACTAGCGTTTGTCCAGCGTAGGCGTTCGATAAACGTATGCGCAGCGCAGACGCCGCGACAACGCGGCGCGTGCGTCGCGTTGTCGTAACGTTTCCTCTGCAGAATTAATATAAACGCTGCGCTAGCACGGCGAAGACTTTACACAATTTCTTCAGGAACAATCAGTACGCGGCGCTGGCGCAGCGTACTGATTGTTCCAGTAGAGAAGCGGCGCGGGCGCATACGTTTATCAAACGCCTACGCTGGACAAACGCTAGTGTGAAGGCAGCCTTAAACTTTTCCACTTTCTTACTACAGGAATCATAGATTTTACGGAATTTGCATTATATAGATTTTACATTTATACGGAAAGTTGACGTTTTCACTTTCTATAGTTTGAACTCCTCTCTAGTGCCCACTTAAAATATTTCAACATATTTTACATGAACGTTTTATTCTATTTTAAAACTATTAACACTTGTGTCTATTTAACTAAGCAATAATTAAACAATTGTCCATTAACTATTTACTAAAACCAAAGAAAAGCTATCAAATGTAACTTTAAAGTGCTCCAAGGCTTTATATGAATATGTCAATGGGCGCTGCTGGTAAAGGAGAACTGTCAAAAATGACGTTTTTGTATGAAAACAGCGTTAGTTCCTTTTCTCGCCACGTTCATTTAAAGCAGAGGTTCCCAAACATTTTTTTTTCTCATAGACCACTTTAAACATTTTGCTGGATCCGGTGGACCCCGCAGCTAAACCCCCCCCCCCCCCCCCCAGTTTAAGGCCGGTCTAAAAAGCGTATTCATCCAACAGTTGGACCTTTACTTTTTTTGTATTCTAGGTTTGACTCACAAGTCACAGTACAAGGAACCAATAACCTTCACTTCGGAGTGGTAAAAAGTAAACGCATATATTTTCTTGTTTTGTACCTATTTAACATAAAAATTACCATACTTTTACTTATTTATTAAATCTCCTCGCTCTGTAATATTTTATCTGCTATTAATATAATATTGTCTGCCTATATTCATAGGAGAAGTCAAATCGGGTCACCTAATTTTTATAGACCCCCGTTAACGACTCGTGGACCCCCATTTTTTTTTCCGCGCAAGCGTAGACCCCTATCGAGCTCCCGTGGACCCCATGGGGTCCACCTGGACCACTTTTGGAATCAATGATTTAAAGCCTTGTCGACCTGTAAACTATTTTCTTTTGTTGTTTAAAAAAAATATAATATTATAATATTATGTTTATCTCATTGGTACTTCACGAGATTTCTCGTCGTTTATAACAATTATTTTTAACAAAAAATTAAAACCGACTTCCAAGGAAAAAACAATAATAACATCCTTTTAATATGAACTAAAAAGTATTAAATAATTTTTCCTATCTAAATAGTGCCTTTTCCGAATTCGGCTAAACCTCAACTATTTCTGTACTCAATCTTCATTATTTTGAAGCCGGTACCAGATAGCTGAATCTTCAGTTCTCTGACAGAATATTTGAAACTTTTGGAACTGGCACCGACTTCAAAATTTAACTTTTGTTGGTTTCGGCTCATCTTGGAACACCCACACCGTTGACTGTTGTTTAGTTTCGGGGTCATATGCATAGATCCAAGATTCATCACCTGTGTAGATATTATAAACGGCTTTTGACGAACCACGGTTGTATTTTTTTATCATTTTTTTGTACCAATCGACACGAGCCCGTTTTTGATCGATTGTCAAGTTGTGCGGAATCCAACGCGAACATATTTTTTTTACAGCCAAATGTTCGTGTAATATCTTATGTATGCTCGTCATACTTATGCCTAAGGACGCCTCTATCTCACGATATGTAACATGACGATCACGCATTATTAGTTCCCGCACAGCATCTATATTTTGTGGGACAACAGCTGTTTTTGGGCGACCTTCTTTATTTTCATCCGTGAGCATAGACCGCCCACGATTAAACTCACTGTGCCAGTGATAAACAGTGGTTTTTGATGGTGCTTCATCTCCAAAAGTTGCGGTGAGTTGAATAAAGCACAGTTGTTGATTTAGCCCACGCCGAAAATCGTAGTAAATCATTGCACGAAAATGTTCACGCGTTAAATCCATGGCAAATGAAGACACGCAATTTTCAAAATGACGCCACAATGGAAAAATAATTGACAGTCACATGAAACAAAATGTATTCTTCAACCAAAGAGTTCTATTTTCAAATGTTGTAATTACTTTTTAAATATTGTTCTTGTAAGTGGCCAGTTCCGGATACATAAATAGCAGCCCTCGTAGTAGGTAAACCATCGCGTATATTCTACGTATCATATATTTTGTTAAGGGTGGGTTGCACCAACTTACTTTAACTATAACTGTAACTTTAACAATAACTACAGTGCGAAGTGTCATTAGTCATTAGTTCATTACCCCTTTTAGATTTGACACTGTCAAATCTAAAAGGGGTTGTAAGGGGGTGTTTATGCGTCAAGGTCAAATTAAGTTAATTCCAAAAATTCATAACAGATGGCGCTAACAGGTCGTCTAGATCGCGCTATTGCTTGCTCTTGCGTGTTTCTATAAGAGGTGGTACCATCTCAATTTACGTTTTTCGATTGTTTTACACGTTTTTATATAACTAATGACTACTCAGTACTTATCTATAATCTACGCAGTGACGTAACCTTAAACCTATCAATGATAAAATATAATGGGTAAAATTGTGTAATTGAGGGCTAAACAAGCTTTAAAATTTGGCATATAAATAAAGTTTAATTTAAAATAATGAAATATTATGTGCACACTGCACAGCTGTTTTTGGGTATTTTGATTTAAGGTAGATTTAATGGGTACCAGGGTTTTAAAAAGCTTTCAAATTTGACAACAATTTTGTTGACACCGCGTGCTATAAACTAAAGTCCACGCAGGCGAAGTTACGGGCAACAGCTAGTTAGTATCTAATAATAATATTTATGGACGCTTCACACCACGTCAGTCTGGCCCCGTGCTAAGTACCTGAAGGACTTGTGTTACAGGTACCAGACAACAGAAATATATTTTATACTTTTGTTGTTTTTAAAATGTGTGCCTTACGCTCTGGGCTTAAGGTTAATATTGTTATGTTCAGTTTTGTGGTAAGTACATAAGTTGCTTAGAACTTGATTTTTTTTTGAAATAACATTATATTTATGTTAAAATTGCTATGAATAGTACCAATAATAAGGACATATCGTGATGATATTACAATTATGGTGTTGTGGTTATATTTATTCATAAGTATACATTATACAACCATGTGACATTGGTGAACCTGACGTGGTAATGATGATGATGATGATGAATGTAATTTGCATAGTAGCATATGCTTTCAGTTCTTAAAACAGCGCCTAAACCCCCAAACTTGTATCTATAAGGAATCCGGAGTTCTCTTAGTATCTTCGGAACCATAGTATACCTTGGTGCAAAATCTTGTGTTTTGGTAGCATATGCTTAGGATACTTCTCATAAAACCAAAATCACCATATGTTTCCATATAAATTTCGAGGAGATCAGGTCACCACTTTTGTGAACATGGTACCAAATTGGAGTGAAATCTAATACAACAAAACAACAATTTTGAAAATCGGTTCACAAACGGCGGAGTAATCGTTGAACATACAAAAATAAAAAATAAAAAAAATATATCCACAGCCGAACATATAACCTCCTCGTTTTTTGGAAGTCGGTTAAAAATTATAAATTGCTCACGAAAAATAAACATGTATTGTAGGAAATAAGTACGGTAGAAGAAATTATTGTTGCTTTTGACAAGCAAACTTTAGTAAACCAACGCTAGATAGACTTGTAAGGTGAAGGACACTATCTACAGGGTGTTTGAAAACTTTCTTAGGAACAATTATTATGTGATCTTTTAGCGCTATCTTGGCGCTGTCTTAATTTTATTTGTCTTCTAATATTTTAAGTCATGAAATGATCATCTGCGTATAATGTTACGATATAATATGTACATATATTAGAGTAAGCAACATTTCAAAGTTGTCCTTTATATTATAAACTTTACAAACAGGCCTGGCTGTACTAAAGGCTTCAGTGCAAGCCTTTAGGGGCATCTGCTGGCAGGGTCGCGGTTGTGTATTCCGCGTATCCCGTGGCTCTGCCTTAAGAGGCCGGGTACCCTTGGAATTTCTCATACATACGTAATACCAAAATCATTTTCTCATACGAAAATATTTAACATGTTTGAGTTGTTTTTCAGTTTAAAATAGTAATTACCTAGGTTCCTGCACAAAAAGTTACTTCAAAATATTTAAACACAATTTTTTTTTTTGTTTTAATTTTTTTTTTTTTTTAGTAAATTTACTACTAAATATTGAAACACTAAAAAATAGAGTAAAACACAAAAAATATATATAAATAAATACTAAATTTACTACAAAATATTTAAATACAAAAAAATATTTTTTAGAGTTTAAATATTTTGTAGTAAATTTACTATTTATTTATATATTTTTTAGTGTTTTACTCTATTTTTAGTGTTTAAATATTTAGTAGTAAATTTACTAAAAAAAATTAAAAACAAAAAAATTTTTTTTAGTGTTTAAATATTTTGAAGTAAATTTTTGTGCAGGAACCTAGATAATTACTATTTTAAGCTGAAAAATAACTCAAACATGTTAAATATTTTCGTATGAGAAAATGATTTTGGTATTACGTATGTATGAGAATTTCGAGGGTACCCGGCCCCTTAAGCGGAAGAGCAGGAACACCGTTGGGGTTTTAGTGGGTATGCCCGGGCGCGGCCTTCCGCCCCCAGGGAGTCCCACATATCCCGGTAGCCCTCCCCAGACTACCGGGGATGCGTAAAGGCAGGCCTAGCTGTACTACACAATATTTATTCCCTGGCGGATAGCGTTACATAAGTCATTGGACAGACAATGTGCAACTACCTTTTTCTTTCTGTGAGAAGTTAAGATTATTAAATATAGGCTAACTAACAAATTAAATTATATTTGTTAGTTAGCCTATTTTTAATAATCTTTTCGTCTGCTCATCTTATACTATCTATTCTTATATTTTTGGACTAATTTCCGGAGTATGCAAAATACGTCCATCGCTGTATTAACAATGACATAAGCTGCGGCTAAAATAAGACGCACGAAGAAAAAAATTAGTCACCGTCTGACATGACGCGCGCTCTATATCAAACTGGTGCATATAAAATATTATATAATTGTTGGTAAAGATAGCGGCTGACATAATTTATAACAGATATTACGCAACTTAATGACAGAGTGTATTGGCATCTTGGCATCAATCTGAAACATGTTGATAAGGGGGAATTAGCTAGACGAGTTTTTTCTAGTTTTTACCAGCTACAGTGAACCTTAAGAGCGTTTTTTCCTGTTATACGTGTTGTTACCCGCGCGCGGATCTGGTCCGCATACGGGTGACAACCTGGCCGCGTGCGTGTTACCCGCATGACAGGACAAACTTCTATGAAATGATAGAATGCGGGCAACTTTACGCTTAACATGAAAAACGACCTTTAGAGTGGGTTGCACCAGAGGCGTGGTTACAGTTATGGTCAAAGTTATGGTTATATAGTTAAAGCTAGTAACTACGAATAATAAAAAAACTAAGGAAGAATAACTCCGTCAAAAAACATGCTCCAAAATACTTGTCAAAAAAGTGTACCTTAGGTTCACTTTTCATACATTTGCAATATTTAGGTGACCTTGAGCAGTACAAAGGCTGACGTTACATGACAGTTCGAATGGAACCAAATTTAAAACTGTATTAGTATGGGAGTTACGTTTCCTGGTTTTATTATTCGTAGGCTAGTACTTAACTTTAACTTTGACCACGGAATTTGACAGATGTCTGTTGCGTTTATTTTTTTACAGTATAAAAAATGAATTATCCGTAAAAATCGACAGGAGAAATATTTGTTAAAACAACACTGTGATCCATTGAAAATTTTCACGAAAAAATTTCGATGTAAGTTTGAGCGGTTATGGTTATCGTTAAATATGGCGTCCGTTATTGAATTTAAGGTTACAGGTATAGTTAAAGGAAGTTGGTGCAACCCACCCGTTGCACGGTAACACGGTGGTTACGGTACCAACTTGAACGTTTATCTTCTCATCAATATTTAAAGGAAGATGACTACTTTGCCGTACCCAAAAACCAAGAACCACTCTCATGTCTCAGATACGAATCTTTTAGGAATCTAATGATGCCTCTCAATATGAAATGCGACTAACCATTAAGGCATAAAGTCAAAATAACAAACATATTCCTCCATAATGTGCAATGGTTAAAAACGCATAAAAATATAAACAGGTGGAAAATAAAGAAAACGCATAGAAAATATTGGTACATGCCACTCGCCTTGTGCTGTAATGCTTTATTTATGTTGTATCACTATATATAAATAGCGAGACTATTTTTGTTTCGATTGATACGATTGTCCGATTACATTCTGCCAAAAATATTTTGCCGACGTACAACAAGTGTCTCATAAATTTATTACGAGATTACGAGAGTAGGTACCCACAGTACCGGTAGCTTTAGTATGCCAAAATTATTGTCAACTTACGTAAGTATTAAGCTAAGGATGTTTGCCAAAACGTGGACATACATCTAGCTATACTATTTAATATTATAAAGCTGAAGAGTTTGTTTGTTTAAACGCGCTAATCTCAGGAACTGGTCCGATTTGAAAAATTCTTTCAGTGTTAGATAGCCCATTTATTGAGGAAGGCTATAGGCTATATTTTATCACGCTAAGACTAATAGGAGCGAAGAAATAGAGCAAAATGTGAAAAAATTAAATTTCTTGTTATCTTATGAACTAGTAGAGCAATTTTTATGTTATTTGGCACACAATATTATGAAGAATAGACTACGTGAAAAAACGTGCGGAAAATGTACGGTTTCCACGAAATTCTTAAATAACGCGGGCGAAGCTGCACGGAACATCTTGTTGCATATAAAGATACAAGATTACGGAATTGTTATTACGATAATATTCTGTCTGTCTGTCTGTTAAGTCTGGAGTCCTATAACTCTAACGACTAACAACGTCATTTCACGTTTGTTAGAGTAGGACGCGTCATTCTCGTTCGATTGTTTGAGCCTCAAAACGGTTTCGTTGTACGGTCCCTGATTATTCAAGTACCTAGTCATTAGGATAAAATTGTTTATCGCGCGGGAACCGAGCACTTTTCCGGTATAACAAGTATCTTATTTACTTTCCCGGGACTCAAAGTATCTCCATACCAAATTTCAGCAAAATCGGTTCGGCGGTTTAGGCGTGAAGAGATGACAGACAGACATACTTTCGCATGTATAATATTAGATTGGATTTTAGGACCCCATGTCCATCTACAATAACTGCATGCATATTCTCGATCACATTATTCTCAACGCCGCGCCGCCTGTTCGGTCTATTCAATTTTTTTTTTAAGTTAGTTAGTCTAAAATACCCATAGAAAATATTTTTATGGGAATTTAGACTTGGAATTTTGTAAATGTCCTAAAAGAAAATAAGCACGTGTTTTACTATATTTTTAACCCCTAAAGGGGCAGTGGTGGGGCCAGACCTAAATTTTATGTGGGCAAGATATATCTTGCGAGGCCCCCTAAAATTTATTAGTTTAAATATTTTTTTGCCCGCAACATTGATAGATAACGTAGCTTTCTATTGGTGAAAAGTCGGTTCAATTGTCCAGAGTAAGTATATCCCTACGGGTGGGTTGCACCAGAGGCGTGGTTTAAGTTAAAGTTATGGCACAGAATATAATATATTAGTAGTACCAAGTTATGGTAAAAGTTACGGCTATAGTTAAGGCTTTAACTTTAACCTTAACTTTGACCACGGAACTTGACAGATGTCTGTTGCGTTTATTTTTTTGTTAAAGCTACAGTTAAGTACTTACAGTTTAAAATATGAATTATCCGTAAAAATCGTCAGGAAAAATATTTTTTATAACAACTTTGTGATCCATTGTAAATTTTCACGAGAAAAATTCGATATAAGTATAGGTAAGTTTGAGCGGTTATGAGATTCGATATTTTGTACCGTAGTTATAGTTAAAGTTACAATTATAGTTAAAGTAAGTTGGTGCAACGGGCAACCCACCCTATAACTCACAGACTTTTACCTCAACCTTAGCGGGGGCACTACCGTGCACCCGTGAAAAATGTGTCTGTCTGTCTTTTACGGTTTACCTCTTCACGCCTTAAGCGCTGAACCGATTTTGCTGGTTATGGAAATACTTAGAGTCCCACGAAAGGACAAAGGATACTTAATTTATCCCGGAATACTTTTTATTCCCACGCAATAAACTAAATTCCACACAAAGGAATAGCGTGCATAAACTAGTCAAAAATAATACTGCGAAATATATAGTGTAGATGGTTTAACCTATCAAGCCCCATGAGGACACCGATGACCGCGACAACAATAGAATAACAATAGATTTCCAACAATCCGCGATCGAAGGATTAATGCATGTTAACAGGTAGATATTATAGTTTTGCCGACAAAAAATCAAAAGAATTTACATTTTATTTACAGTTTTTTTTAGAAGCCCAAGGCACAGATTTTGTTCCTTGAAACATTAACAATTGATACCATTTTACTATAAAAACATATTATTGTCATTGAAAGATTATTGATTTTAAATATTCATTAAATTGCCATAACACCTTGGTATTACTTAACATGGTTTAAGACAATATGATGTACTATCGAGGAAATTGATTCCTAGGCAGTTGACAGACCATCGCGTCGTCATTTGATCGGATCATATCAAGTTTGATATAACGCGGCCAAACTACGTAGGTCCCCCAATCTGCCTAGCAATCAAATTCTCGGATAGTATATTCAATATATTATATTGTACAATGTACATATTGCATGCTTGTATGTCTACTACAATATATGTTATTTGTTACTTATTGTCTGTAAGTATTACAGTGGCGAAGCCTCCATAGAACACGATTCCTACCGGCTTACCTTGGCCAATTTTAATATATACATTTTTTTATTATTAATAATTATAGCTTACCCCGCTTCCTACAATTTCATAAAAATAATTCGCCATGTATTTAAAATCACGCAAACGCACACATACCCGTTTTTACGATCGCACTCAGAACGCGTACGTACTGCCGGGGAACTCGCTCAAAACATCGGGAATCCAAACATTTGAAATGTATGAAATTCACGCACACATACACATTACTACTACATGCAAACGACTCGTCGATATTGTCGAACAACAAGCCGATCCCACATAGCCTACCTAGTCTTTATTTGTCATGTGTTAAGGTTTAGTTTCGCATGTTTCGCTTTAAAAGATTTCGTCCAATCACAACAGAGCTAATTGCAACGGCCGACCGGCGCGTGCTGTCATTTCAATTCACAACAATTATATTACGCGTTCATTTGCACTCATTTTGTACTGTAATATGCAAAATTTTGTTTATTAAGTTAGTGGGCTAGCTTGATTGTAATATTATATAGTTTAAAAGAATCGAAAGTAGTGAAATTTTACTTGCCAAGTGTTGTGTTGTGTTTTTGTTTGTTACATCGTAAAGGTTGGTTTGTTTTACTTACTTTGTAATTTGTCGTGACACGGTTAGGTGAGAAATGATATAAATAATAATTCTTAGGTAATTTTTCAGATTGTAGAATAGGAATATTAAATAACACAGACGACAAATAACAAAATTAAACATTTAGGTACGTATTTCTGCTGATATTTCTTTGCTATTAGCTTTTGCCCGCGATTTCGTCTGCGTGGACTTCAGACAGGTAGCCTATGTTCCTTTCCATGTTTGACATGGGATGCATGCAAAATTTCATCTAAATCCAGTTTTTGCATGATTGAGTAACAAACATCTACACTGGCAAGTCAGGATTCACTTATTTTTGGTGTGTGAGTGTGAGTGACGTGTGCTTAAAACGGCTTTTTTTAAAGCCACTTTTATCATACTCGACATGCACTGTTCATATAATACCAGTGATGTCATGTATGGTGAAGGTGGTGAATACTAACAACACTAACACTGCATGCAACGCACACAATGCAAGCAAAGCACCCTAGTAGTTATGGAAAAGGTAAACTAACACACTTAATACAGGTATGTAATTTATTGCACGTTTTTTTTACAAGAATTGAAATTTTGCTTATTCACGAGTTAGCCGTTTTTTGGTCCGGCTTTACCTTTATTTTTTTTCACCCCACGCCACTGAAGTATTAACAAAGAATTAACGTAAACAAATATGCATAGCATAATAAATTTTATCTGCACAATATCTGCATACAAATTTTGTCAGTCTCGTTACAACTTGAGAACGGCTGAACCGATTTTGCTAATTTTAGTCTTGAAACATTCGTTGAAGCCCAAGGAAGGTTTATAAGGTAGAAAATTTATGACTTAAGTGGTACGAAGTTCACAGGTAATCTAGTGTTTGATAAAATATGGTTTGATTGTCATCTTATAGGCTCTTAAAACAACTACTTAACTGAAAAGGTTTTCAGACCAAAATTATTACTTAATGCAAATAAAACTTTTACGTAACTATAACAATTTTTATTACTTTTCGTTTTAGTAGATGCTGTACAAATTCTTACAACTTAATAAACACTTACGTATATTAAGGAGCCCGGCGGGACTGCAGGCAGACTGATGGTTTGCTCCGCTTATCTACCTGGAGACACTCAGGACCCCACAACGCAGCTATCACCGGTAATAGACTGCGTCGGGAATCAGAGCATCCAACTTATCCTGGGAAGTGATTGCAACTCACATCATACAAGTTGGGGTAGCACCGGCGTGAACTCCAGAGGTGAGAAACTATTTGACTTCTTACTTACTAATAACCTCCACACTTTGAATCAGGGTACTAAACCAACGTTTATTAACCCACTAAGACAGGAGGTCCTTGACATAACAGTATGTACAGGCCCTTTACGACATCGCGCCTGTAACTGGCATGTATCGGACGATAACTCACTGTCCGATCATTGTTACATTAGGTTTGATATACATGACAGTATGCCTGGGAAAGAAGTAACTTATAGGAATCCAAAGGCCACAAACTGGAGTGTATTCAGAGAGGAATTGCAGATAAACCTCGCAGCTGTCAACAAAGCTGTCAAGACCGTAGAACAACTGGAACTAACGGTGGGAGAGCTGGAGCATAGCTTGAATGATGCTTACCTCAGAAGCTGTCCTGTTAAGAAAACGTCAAGTAAACGCAACGTACCTTGGTGGAACGGTACTCTGGCGCAACTCAGGAAAGAGACCCGAGCTCTGTTTAACAGAGCCAAAAGAGACGGGAACTGGGACGCATACAGAACCGCCCTGATGACGTTTAATAGGGAGCTAAGGAAGGCCAAAAGACGCTCTTGGGCAAGGTTCTGTGAGGAAGTGAATAACACCTCGCAAACCTCCAGACTATATAAAGTCATATCTAAGGCCCCTAGCTCTCATCCCAGCACTCTGAAGAGGCCAGATGGTACTTATACTAAAACGGCGGAAGAAACGCTAAGATTACTAGCCGAAGTCCACTTCCCCAACAGTATCCATCTCGAAAATCACGAAGCCTTCTCTCATACGATTGTTAAAACGAGACCATCAGTTGACGATTGGAGAAGAGCTTCCGTGATCTTTAAGCCTGACCGAGTCACATGGGCAATTGACAGTTTCAAGCCTTACAAGACCGGCGGCGAGGATAATATATTTCCGGCCCTCCTACAGCAGGGCAAGGATATTATCCTTCCTCTGCTACTGAAAATATTCAGAGCAAGTTTCGCGTGGGGCTACATCCCATTGGCATGGACAAAGGTAAGGGTGTTCTACATACCCAAGAGTGGGGACAGGGACAAAGCTCTACCAAAGTCATACAGACCAATTAGCCTCACCTCTTTCATGCTTAAAACAATGGAGAAGGTGGTTAACCTACACATAAAGGACACCTATCTCACTAAAATGCCGCTGCATGAAAGACAACATGCCTACCAAAAAGGCAAATCTACCGAGACGGCCCTAATGGACTTGGTAGATCGGATTGATAGAGCAATTGAAGATAAAGAGATTGCGTTGTGTGTCTTCCTTGATATTGAAGGCGCATTCGACAACACTTCAACCAGCTCTATCACAAATGGCCTGGCTTCAAAGAATATAGATCCAACTACTAGGAAATGGATCAAAGCCACGCTCGACAACAGGGTAGCCTCATCGACTATCATGGACCTGACACTCAAAATCAGGCTGACACAAGGTTGCCCACAAGGAGGTGTGCTGTCACCCCTGGAATGGTCCCTGGTAGTGGATGAACTACTAAGGGAACTGAACCTCTTAGGTTACTACGCTCAAGGGTACGCTGACGACCTGGCGATCATGGTGGTGGGAAAATGCGCATCGGTGGTCGCTGGGTTGATGCAGTCAGCACTAAGAGTCGTCGAGGATCGGTGCCAAAGGGTCAAGCTAACATTAAACGCTGATAAGACGGTCTTGATACCTTTCACCAAAAAGAGGAAGTTGGAGGGACTAAGACCCCCAACACTCTTCGGGAAAACTATTAAGTTTGCGGGTAATGTCAAATATCTAGGAGTAATCCTAGACAAAGGACTCACTTGGAATAAGCACATCGAGTATATTACGAAAAAGGCTAGATGTGCTCTGGGTTCCTGTTGGAAGCTTGTCAGCTCTAAATGGGGTATTCGGCCGAAGGCAATGCTATGGCTATATACAGCCGTAGTGAGACCGATTACCACATATGGCTGCGTAGTGTGGCATAAAAAGGCTGAACAAGTAAACTGTAATAAAAGTCTAAACAGCGTACAGAGACTGGCATGTCTAATAATCACGGGTGCACTCTCGTCAACACCCACCGCTTCCCTCGAGGCCCTGATCAACTTAACTCCGCTTCCTCTGCTTGTTCAGATGGAGGCCAAAAAGGTGGCTCTCAGGGCCAGGACGGCGGGTAGGACGAATTGGGCCTCCACCCCATTTCGACAGCTGGAACAGTCTCTCAGTGAATCACCTGTCATGGCCATGCCATCAGATGCCATGATCAAGGTGCATAGCTTTTCGAAGCAATACCAGGTTTTTATACCTTCCAGGGAGGACTGGGAAAGAAAAATCCCAATCGATGTCCGCCCTAGCGACATAGTTTGGTTCACGGATGGATCAAGGAAAGACAACCGTGCGGGAGCCGGATTCCACGGAGGCAGGCCACCGAAAGGCAAATACGCCTGTTTGGGGGAGTTTGCGACCGTGTTTCAGGCTGAAGTCTTCGCTATCCTCGGTTGTTCACTAGAAAGCCTGGAGATGACCCTAGTAAATAAAAACGTGTTTATCTTCTCCGATAGTCAAGCTGCACTTAAAGCACTGACTGCCGCAGAAGTCTCGTCCAAATTAGTTCTGGAATGCACTGAGACGTTGAACATGCTGGGAAGGAACAACAACATCCGCCTAGTATGGGTCCCGGGCCACAGTAACGTCCCCGGCAATGAAACCGCTGACGAACTGGCTAGGCTTGGGGCCGAGAGTCTCATATATGGCTCAGAACCAGTCTGTGGTATAACTCCCAGTACCACAAAGCAAGTGCTCAAGGAATGGGGCCACAGACTATGCAGGAAGCAATGGGCTGAGACCCCTGGCCTTGAACACTCCAAGGCACTAATTCCTGGCTTCAACAAGAAACTATCAGAATTAGTGCTCACCTTGGGTAGGAACCAATTAAGAATCCTTACCAGAAGCCTAACTGGGCACTGCAAGCTCAACAAACACCTAAACAGAATGGGTATTTGTAGCTTAACGACTTGCAGATTCTGTGAGGAGGAGGATGAAACACCTATTCACCTTCTCCTCGACTGTCCTGCTCTACTACAGAGCAGGAACAGGCACTTTGGTCGCCACGAATACTCATCCACAGAGGAAATTCGTGGCACCAACCCCAACCATGTCGTTCAATTTATGAGCAGTATTGGGTTGGGGATGATTCTCTAGTGCGAAGGAGTCACAATAGATCCTCATGGGTCGCAGTGACGCCAGGGCTATAGCGACCTGCCTTCTTTAAAAAAAAAAAAAATCTTACATCTGAAGCTCTGTGACCCTGAAACGAGCTTTATAATTTGCATTGGAGGGAATCGAACCAGCGTTAGTTTCACGCTCAGTCTAAACACTGTCACTTTGGCAACCTTCACCTATTTTTTGGTCATAGTTATTATAGACGACGCTGCCGTGACGTGAAGAGTGACCGTGAAGACTCTACCACGGTAATTGCATCCAGCCTCCTACAATTTTACCCCTGAGACTTTTATACTGAATAAAAAAGCGAGCAAAAACTCTGTATGCGAGTATTCTGCCATATTTATTGTAAAAAAAGTTAAAATGTTTGAAAATAGAACAGTTCTGACAGTTAGACAAATGACGCCATTTATTGTTTTTTTTATATTGAGTTTGAAGCAAAAACTGGGTGGGATGGATAAAATCTAAAAATGTAAATAGTGCTGCATACAATTCACGTTGGAGTTTTGAGCCTTGATGGATTGTCATTGACTTAGCAAACTAAATTTAATGCATCTAAATCCGTAAACCCGCTAGCACGGTCTACATAAATAATCTGTTTATGAATGGGACTATAAAATAAATTCCTTGAAAACAGAAATACTGGCCAAAATAAATCGATAAAACTTTTATTATAAACATCAAACGTTCATTAGTGCAATCAAAAATGTAACACTGTAGTTTTTCGTTTTGAAACTCTACAAAAATGCGAATACTGACTACCTACCTGACGGAGTATTTTTTTGGTTTTCAACAGAAACAATTTTTAAACGCTGAAAGACATGAAAATCGCTAATCGACTTCCGCAATTTGCCTATTTTTTGCAACGAAACAGAACAGAAAAAAGTTTAGTGGGTAGATACACAAATGAATTACTCACTAGCTCCACTAACAAGTGTTTCTAGTACAGCTATCAGTTACATAAAACTTATGATATTGACCTATTTTCTCATTTTTATAATCGCGCTACGATCCTATCGTTTTTCACAAGATGGCGTCGCCTAGCGACTAACCCCTGAATTTCTATTTGCGGAGCTCTACTATCGCAAACGATTAGTTCGTCTCAACCTGACGAATCCACTCGGAAGTCGTAAACGTTTCAGCGTACCTAGCACGATAAACCTTTCTAGGTTATCTTCCGCCAAAAATAGCGGCCGAAAGCGCTTTTTACATAATTTCAGCGCAAGTTACAACGAAAATAGAAACGGTGACGCGGTCGAGCCCACACGGCTTACCTCCCGCCGCATGCGCGAGCGCCGCCACAGCGAACAACACGCACAGGGTAAACCTCCATTTTAACCGTTTTGTCCACATTTCGATATGCCCTCAGGGGCAGCCAGTCATTTGCACAACACTCGCGCGCGATCGTTCGATCTGGGGAAGTACACAGGTGTATTCCGCGGGTCGCATTCCGGGGAAGGCGGCCCGCGGGCGCCGTCCGGCCCGCGATCGGAACGCGGTTCGGATCGCGGATCGGGCGGCGCGGGGATCGGAATTCGGGGAAACGCACTATTTCCGGAGACAGGCCAGCATCGCTGGTCGGAGGAGTACTGGCGCTCGCGGTCTTGAGCCGGGTCCAACACTGGGCGCGGCGGGGGCCGGGGGGAGCGCCGCGTCACTCGCCACTCGTGTCCTCGCGGAGACACGCGCGCCCGCCTGCGACTAAGGTCCTCACTCCTCACCAGCTTGCGGAATTCGCGACAGTCTCACATGGTCTTACTTTCCTCCAAGTCAATATTCATGACAGTCCGACCGCGACTTCTTACTAATTTTCTTACTTTCCTCCAAGTCAATTTGCCTTACGAATTACGACACGACACATCATTGGTCAAGACTCAAGAGTAAAGACTTGAGACATGTTGCAAAGAACATAATTTGGACTCACCTTTCCGTGCTGAAAAAGCTGAACTTCCAGAACTTCACACACCACAATACCATACGGCATGTACCTACAACATTCCTGGTGTGTAGCATGTCTTGTAAATATTGTAAAACATTTAATTATTAATTACTAGATTAAATATTGCGACCTTTTCCACCACCAGAGTTGCAGTGATGATAGTAATTAATAAAAGTGTTGTTAGATATTTATATTGCAATCTGTGTATAATATCAATTGGCAGCTAGTGCGCGCCACTGGCTATAATATTTCAACCTGCCACACTTCGATTGCAGCAATGCATACCCGCTTATTATTGTCTAAACTCTAATAGGTTCCGCGCGGCTCTACCCGCATAGGAATTCCACGGGAACCGAACATGTTCCGGCGAAAAGTAGCCTATATTCTTTCTCGTGGTCTACTCCGTGTGCCAAATGACATAAAAAAACTGGCCAAGCGCGTGGCTGCTGGTGCTGACGTACGCACAATAAAGGGTTCCTTAGTATTAATACCGCTAGTTTTTGATATTTTTTGTATAGTCAATGAATATACATTTATAATTAGCTTTATAATGATCCATATCAAGGAGTCTTTTACTTATATAATTCTTTTTCTTATATTATCCATACTAATATTATAAATGCGAAAGTATGTCTGTCTAGTGTCTATCTGTCTGTCTGTTACCTCTTCACGCCCAATCTCTCAACCAGTTTAGCTGAAATTTAGTATGAAGATACTTTGATTCTCAGGAAAGGGCATAGGATATTTTTCATCCTGAAAAAAATGTACGGTACTTGTGCGATAAACGAATTTTGGCGCAGCGGAGTTGCGGGAGTCATCTAGTTGTTATATGAATTCAAATGCCTACGTGAAATGAATAGCAACAGAATTTTACGCCAATATTGAAGTTTATTATTATTCCAAGCAGGAACCGTTTGAAAAATGTTATGGTGTTTCAATTCAGACTTTCCTAGTTTTTTATGATGTCACTATGATGATTTGTGAGTTTTTTATTTTTATTTTAAGCTGTCCTTTTTGTACATTTTTAAACTTTTATATGGGCAAACTCATGACGCTGCTGCGACGCTTGCCCATACAAATCCCAAAAAAAAATGTTTCATTTTTTATTTCATTTCTTTTTTAATGTAAATGTTGAAATAGACTTAAATTAAGCTGCCATGGCGTAATAATGCAATATAATGTGCACAATGATTTCTAGACTCTACATATTATAGTCTATACTTAATATAGACTCTAATCTCTATATGAAAAACTTCAAAAATACGACATAACAACCAGTGGCGTAACTATAACATCCGGAGCCCGTGGCAAGTCAGTTAAAATCGTCACGTTAATAATAAAACAATGTATAAAAAATTTCTGACCTCACAGCCTTTTGGGCCCTTTTTGTCGGAGGCCAGTGGCATTTCGCCAGCCCTGCCACCCTATAGTTACACCACTGATAGCAACACATTAATAATAATATCTATGGACGCTTCACACCACGTCAGTCTGGCCCCGTGCTAAGTACCTGAAGGACTTGTGTTACGGGTACCAGACAACGGAAATATATTTAATACTTTTATAATATAATTCTTGAGCCACAGAGGTCGTCTAACTTGGTGTGAACCCTAAGACCTATTCTCTTTCTAATTAAATTTAGAGTGGAAAATAAAACTAATCAACATACAAAATTACATATTATATTATCACAAAACTTAATCTAGTGGTCTATTATAATTAACTCATCTATACTCCAATCCTCATAGGAATGATCAGGGAGGTACCTGCGGATGATGATCGGAATCTTTCTCTGTTTTAGCTCCTTCATAGCAATTTGTAACGGATCCGTCTCACCTTCTAGTTCCACCATCACTGGGGCGCACATTGCTATTTGTAATGCCCGGGTTCCTGAAAATTAGAAATAGGTTTTCAATAATGTTCAGTACTGCATGTTATCACTTCACACTCAAACCCTCGAGCCAATCTGGGTGAGTGGTGGGGATACAAGGGGTACAGGGGTTTATATTTTGGCATAATTTACAATTAGTGTGCAATAACTATTATATACCATCCTCATCACCTTGATGAGTGGCAGTCTTCCACGGTGCATTTCTCGTGTAACTTTCTGCCACACACTGTAAAACTCTGTCACCAGCAGTTTTTCCGGACCTATACGACCTGCAAACCTTTAAGAAGAGAGCGTATTCCCTCTTAAAAGGCCGGCAACGCACCTACAGCTCTTCTGATGTTGGGAGTGTTCATGGGCGACGGTAGTTGCTTTCTATCAGGTGACCCGTTTGCTCGTTTGCCCCCTTATTTTATAAAAAAAATAAAAAATAAATGAATTGTAGTGTAGTGCATTCAGGTTATGGATAATGTCTAGTTAGCAATTAAAATTAAAATGAAATGTCGCTTGAACTACAAGCTTTAATATAATATTTTGTTATAATCAATAACTTTATATAAATAAGTGGTGAGCACCAATAAATGATGGTGGATTGACTGGACTGAAATTAATTTTTAAGTCTTATAAATTTATTGCTTTCAGATATCATACAGTGTTGAGCTAGCGCCGTAAAGTAATATTGTTGTTTATAACACTACTGAATGACTCATAAAGAAACACGAAAAAGATTGAAGGAGTCTTAGCGGGCTCCTAGATGATTAATTTTATCATACAATATCACATATTGGGCAATATTAGTGACCGTCTATGGTCAGTATTGAACGCGCCTTACAATCTTATTGTCAAATAAGTTGTTCAATAAAATATTGTCCAATATTATAGTAGGTCTAGGGGCCTACTTTAAGACTAGAAACTTGCTTAAAGAAAAATGCTTACCTAACACTCTGGCCCGCTCGTATTTTGTCATATATCGTGTCGTGATCCGTTTAGACTTCTCTACCCCGCCGCCAGCCTGCCCCGGAGGTATGCACTGGACGTTATTGTACCCGTCATCATCTTGGTCTGCCTCCTCCTCGATATTATTGTCCTCTTCCACGATATCATCGTAATCTCCTCCCGCATCGTCTCCGTCATAGTCCTCGTCGGCCATTATGTTATTTGTATGTTAAATATGATTAATTTAATGGTAATTTACTGTATTATTGGGAAAATTTAATAAAAACACATGCCACAGCCGACTAGACGCAAGCGTATTTTTGTTAAACGTCAATGTCAACCAACTGTCAAATTGATTCTGTCTATTTTTTTACAAAAACATTAATAATGAATGCAAGGAAGTCTTTTTCTTACTTTCAATAATAATATTATCTAGTTTACCAAAAGTTTACAAAAAATATAACCTCTTTCTTTTTGGAAGTCGGTTAGCAATAATTCATTTCAGAATTTTGCCCTGAGGTCATACATAAATCATAATATAAGGTAATCTTATCGATCCCATTGATTTAATTGTTATATGTCTGTGATCCCAATCTTGATACCTTGATCTCAAATACATATTAAAGATTTACGCCCGAACCCAATATTCGATCCTAATCCATATATTGAAATCAATCTCGGATCGATCCCAATGCTTCGATCGATCTCCAATCTACATTTCAATAATAAAAGTTGAAATCCAGAATCCTTTTTGTGGCCGGATTGCCCGCGATCTTTTCCCTCCCGCACGTTCAGTTTCGCGCAATTGTCATGTTTCTCATGTGTATTTTAATGGAAATATAAATCAAATCGACAAGCAAAATAAAATTCAATAGTTTACAAAATATTTATTAAACTATTATAATACTTTATCAATTAACAAAGATGCAAATTACTGTGTCTGCTTTTTAATAGTTTTTCAAATCTCGATGCAATAAATGGATGAAATGGAACTGAATATTTGAAAGCCATCCGTCAATTGTCAAAGTCATTGTCACAAACTGTCATTGTTGTGTTGATTCATGATTGTGAAGAAACTGTCGGTCTTGTTTTGTGTGAGATTAATAAATATTATTTTATTTTTGCAGTGGACACAGAAGTGGTGAGTTTTATCAATTGTATTGTAGTAGTATATGTAATGTACCTATCAGCTATCATTGTTTCCAAATACTGCTTGCAAGAAACGTGCGTTACAGCGTGTGATTTTTACTTTGTTGTAATAATATGTACAAAAAAAGCGTAGCATAGCGTTGCATTGTAGCTAAGCTAAGCGTTTCCCGCCTTTATATAATTTTGTTAAACTAACTTTTATCTATTTTGTTTTAGGTAAAGAGCAAACCTTTAACAAAAGATGAGACGAAAACTTTACTGGAGCTCATAGAAGCCAGCAAAATTATCACGACTAAAACTACTAATGCGACAAATAAATTGAAAACCGAAGAATGGAGTCGCATAGCTGTGCGATTCAATGCCTCGGCAACAGTTTGTCGTCGTACACCACAGCAGTTGCGTTTAAAGTGGGAAAACCTAAAGAAGAACGCACGTAAACGCAGCACAAAAATAAGGATGAATTGCATACAGGTAATTGCATCTTTTATTTGTAAATTTAAGTTTTAACAACTGATTCAAAAATAAGTATCAGCATTTTATCTGTCACCAAAATGGGTGTTGTTGGATCCTATGCGGGCAAGAAATAAGCTAGCAAGCAATATTACCTTTTAAGCCAAATGACTAAACAATGTTTACTCAAGACTTGAATTTTGTATTCAACGACTTGATGAGTCATTTAATCAGATGACTGCAACATGTGAAGGATCCACTGCAATAATGATGAACGAACGTCCAAAAAAATTTAAATCTTAAAGAGTAATGCCATTCGGTCACTATTGAAACAATATCTTTAAAATATATTTACAAAATTAGCAATATCGCTTATAGTTCTGTGATAAATATGTTTTTTATATTTCGGCTACACGGCTAAAACGCTCAACGTCACAGGCGTTTCCTTAAAAATAATCTTTATTTGTTATACCGTTCTAAATTTAAAAACCCAATTATCTTACTGAGGACATTCATCATTATTGCAGTGGAGCCTTTGTATATTAACCCTTGACTTTTGATTTCAGACTGGGGGAGGAGCTGGGGAATATATCCCTCCAGATGAAATATTAGATAGAGTAACAAGTCTGCTGGGAAGCACAGCCAGCGGATTTGAAGTGCCCTTTGGTGGTGATCGGGACATAGACTCTGGTGATGGTAGTGGTGAAGGTTTTGTTAGTGAAGAAATGTATGGTGGTGATAATAGTAACGCCAGAGTAAATGAAAATGTAATTATTTCTGCATATGACCCAAAACCAGTTCAAAAGACCAGTGCTATTATGGACCTGGAGCCTGAGATGTGCGAGGTGTTTGTGGTGCAGGAAGAGATCCCTCCTCAAAGACCTAAAAAGCTTTTATTTAATACCCCAAAAACCGGTAATTGTTATTTTCTTTATTAAATTCTTTGGTCATGTATATTAATGTGAACTTTTATGTAATGATAATTTTGATATTTCATTAGCGTGTATATAATCAGCGGTGTAGCTACTAAGGGGCTAGGCGGGGCAGTGCCCCGGGGCCCTCAAGCTCAGGGGGCCCTCTCAATCGAACTGAACTCATGGAAATTTCTCCCATTTTCAAAATAAATAGACAAGAGAAATTAGTCGTGTTCGTTTCGTTTTACAATACGCATTGGCCATTGGCTCATTCACTAATGTGTGCGTTACGCTCTGAAGTTAAGGATATTCGAATTATTCTAGAATCTAGTGCAAAGCCAGTGAAACTGCAAGAAAATCATAGCAGTGGGGCCCCATTTCTTAATTTGCCCCAGGGCCTTTGGTTACTAGCTACGCCACTGTATTTCATATATTTCATGTAGTGGCACCCCTAGTTATTAATAGTTCAACTATTGTAAAATAATGTTCTAATATGTAGGTGAAGGGCTTTTTAAATAAATATTTGTCACGTCAATCATGAAAAATGCAATACTTTGTGAACCCATAATTAATATATTCTTATTATGTTTACAGGTAAGTTTAAAAGGCAGATGGATCCCCATCCAAGCAAGATTGCTAAAGACCTTGCCGTAGCAGAGTACTTTACTGCCAAAAAAAAGTGTGTACAGGAGATGGAATTTTTTGCATTAAATAATGAAAAATTAAAATTAGAAAATGAGAAACTGAAATTAGAAATAGAAAATATGAAAAATAAAATTTAATTTAGTTAATGTTATGTTTTTTTTAGTTTTCAAAATCTTTTAAAGTAGTTTAATTTTAAGGTATCTGGTACAGGACATTGAATTGTGAACCTTGCTTGAGCCCATGGTTTGAAGGCGCTAATATTTCTAGAACTAGCTTGGTTGCGGCTATGAGAATGCGATCAGGACACGTTCCACTCAACAAGTTTAATTATATGATAGGAAAGAAGGAGTCCCCTCATTGTATTCACTGTAGGGTTACAGAAGACCTAATGCACTTGTTGGTGGATTGTGGACAGAATCGTGATCTCAGAAGCCAGTTGTTCCCAAGAAATTTGTTTGGGGGGCAAATTAATATTATTTTGGCGTCGCCTCTTTCGCAAGAGGCCCGTAATTTAATTAAGTTCTATTTATTATCAATGAAGGGTCGCATAGTTTAATTGTATTAATTTTTAAATTAACTTTGAATTATACTATGAGGCTGGCATAGATGCCAAGTGCATTTTTAAGCCTCGTCAAAAATTTTGAATAAAAAAATAAAAAAAAAAGTTTTGTGTATCCTTCACTTGTTATGTAAATGTGTGTGTATGTAAATAGCTAGCCTCTTTTATACCTATTCAAGATATTAAATATAAACACAATTAAGTATGATATAAAATGTTTTATTTAATCCAACTAAAATAGTTATTTATGAGGTCTCTTCTTTGGATAATGTCTAACTCTTCTTGCCACCTTTCTTCAATATAATCTTCAGCTGGCATTGCGGGTACCTCAACTTCTGAGGGAACTTCTTGCAGGTTGAAATTTCTACAAATGTTGTGTAAGACTGCTGTAGCTATTGTCAGTGCATGAATGTTTGGCAGGGACAAGCGCAAAGTTAAGGCAATAACAAGGAAACGACGTTTCCAAACTCCAAATGTGCTAAAATAAAATAAAATAAATATTGTCTTATAAACAATTCTGAAGTGAGCACGGTCCTCGCGTCGTTGCGAGGTGAATCGCTTGCCCAACTTTCTTGTTTTGAAGGTGCGAAGGAGAAAATGATAAAATAGCACACTCGATATTCCAGTTGAATTATTATAATCTTATGACAAAATCTATCAAAAAGTAAACAAGTCAAAATACCATAAACTAAAGAGTACAAAATAATATAAAAAAGGTTTTTATAAAAGAAATTTAGATATGTACACTACATCACCCCCCTCCAGAGACCGTCAAGGGCGATAATAGTCCGGAAATTTTACATGACGGCCTGACCTCGTCGTTCTAATGATGTTATCATCAGCGGGTTGTAAGTCGCAGTTATCCGCAGGAGTGTAGTGATGGGTGTTACTGTTGAGTAGTGAGTGTGGAGTGTCTTGGCGCGTGTTAGTATTATGTTGTGAGTATGGTGTGATGGTAGGGTCACTCAGTATGAAGGCCGGCTTGATCCGGTCAATTGATACGGTAACCTGCTTACCATTTACTAAAATTTTGAAAACTTTGTCCCCTCTTTCCACAACCTTATGCGGGCCAGAGTATGCTGGCTTTAAACCACCGCCAGTACAGTCCCTCAAGAAAATATGAGTTGAGGAAGATAATTCCTTATGAACAAAAGTTTTGAATTTGCTGTTGTGCCTAGCCGCAGGTGATGGGCGGAGTTTCCTGACAATACTTCGAAGTTTTGACAAGTACTCCGTCATATCGCTAGTCTCATCAGCCTGAGGGTCAAAGAACTCACCCGGAAGCCGTATCGGTTGACCGTACACCAGTTCGGCTGCTGAAGCCTGAACATCCTCTTTGAAAGATCCGCGAATGCCTAACAGTACTAATGGGAGGGATTCCACCCAACTGTCATTTGCATGGCATATGATTGCGGCTTTGAGTTGACGGTGAAATCTCTCCACCAGTCCATTGCAGGCATGCAGTGGTTCTGCGGTGTTGAAAGCCAGCGATCGTAGATAAGCTCTTGAATAATGCCGATTCGAACTGCCTACCTCTATCTGTAACGATATCAGATGGGCAGCCGAATCGAGCGATCCAACCACTCAGTAGGGCCTTTGCCACCATTTCTGCAGTTATGTCAGCAAGCGGTATTGCCTCAGGCCATCGCGTAAAACGGTCGACGGCAGTGAGACAATAGCGGAAACCTTGACACAGTGGCAAAGGACCCACGAGATCAATATGAATAAAAGCAAATCTCGATGAGGGCAGTTTAAAGTTACCCACCGGAGAGTACACATGCCTAGTGAATACATATACCATACACATGATGTGGCGGTACTCACAATTCGCCTAACATTCCTGCATCGCGCTATCAAAGTTTTCTGAGCGCGTCGGTATATATACGACAGCTGAAATGTATCACGTGGGCTTCGGCCTGACCGGGCATACCACCTCGCTCGGTCGGAAGATCTTCCTTTGGCCTCCACGCATAATTCCCACATTGGTGACCCTCGACAGAACACGCCTCCTTCATCATCATCGCTCCCCGCCCCTCCGCACCGCGCCAGCCAGCATCGCCTCATCGGGTACCTCGTCCACTAGCCGCAATGTACCGCGGCCTGGGCGACTACGCATCGGCATCATCGGGCTTTCTCACTACACCGACCGGTTAGCAAGCAGAGCACATCTCTCCTGGTCAGCAAGTAGCATCGGCCCCGCACGGCAGCTATCCGACTCACTGGATCCCGTGCAGCAGCTTACAGTTCCGACTCACTGGGACTCACTGCAACAGTTCCGACTCACTGGAACTCTCTGGCACTGGCGACTCAAGCGAACAAGATTTCAAGATTCGACCTCCGGTCTTCGGGGGGGAGTGATGTGGCGGTACTCACAATTCGCCTAACATTCCTGCATCGCGCTATCAAAGTTTTCTGAGCGCGTCGGTATATATACGACAGCTGAAATGTATCACGTCGGGGTCACCAATGAAGTGAGCACGGTCCTCGCGTCGTTGCGAGGTGAATCGCTTGCCCAACTTTCTTGTTTTGAAGGTGCGAAGGAGAAAATGATAAAATAGCACACTCGATATTCCAGTTGAATTATTATAATCTTATGACAAAATCTATCAAAAAGTAAACAAGTCAAAATACCATAAACTAAAGAGTACAAAATAATATAAAAAAGGTTTTTATAAAAGAAATTTAGATATGTACACTACAATTCTATCAAATGTACATTATATAATAGCATTGACAAATTGTAAAATCATTACCGTTCAACAGTATTTCTAGTTTTAATATGGGCTTCATTGTATCTATTGTCAGCAGCTGTAGACGATTTAGAATGGGTGTCAATAGATAAGGTCTGTTTGGATAGGCACTGTCTCCAAGCATCCATCGGTTCCCAAATTCACAAGCATCACACTGAGCTAAAAAATGTATTAATATAATATGTATTATTTATTCTAAATCGAGTTTCGATTAGGGTAGTAAGGGTTCCTCGCTAACTATGGAACCTAAAAATGTTGAATTTACTTAAATTATGACTGGAACTTCTGAGAATTATTTTTTGAATGTAGTGATTGAAGGACATCATGATAATATATTATGTAGGTAGTATGACTGCCTTTACAGCAAATAAATGAATTTGAATTTTACCTCTTAGGATTGAGTTATTGAAGATGGTGGCATCATGTGCAGACCCCGGCCACCGAGCCACAACATTCATTAACCTCAAATCTGCATCACAGACTCCTTGAACATTAATAGAAAAGTAACCTTTTCTATTTCGAAACTCTTCGCCTATTATGTGACCTAAAAATAAATAATAACTATTAATTATCACATTCAATTTGATCAGTGATCATATTAAGTACATAATAATAACTTTAATATTTGTACTTATATAATTTGATAAGTGGGTGTTACTTACATGGTGATTGTATGCGAATATGGGTGCAATCTATTGCACCTAAAACACGAGGAAATCCAGCTATTCTGTAAAATTTCTCAGCCATTTTGGTGGACAAAAATGTATTTATCATACAATCTGGCAATTGCTGATGATATGTCCCTCACTATTCTACTTGCAGTGGATTTGGACACTCCAACAAAATCGGCTACAGATATTAGCATTGTCCCTAATGCATAAAAACGCAAAGACAATAATAATTGATGAAGCAGTGAGACTCCATAGTTTCTGCAAAGAATTTGAGTTGTAAATAATACATTATTTACCTATAAGTACATGTTTAATGTATATATACCTAGTGGAGGTTTTATTCCTAGACATAACTTACCTTGACGAGGTAACACGTATGAAAGGCATTATTTCATTTAACAATAATTCCACTGCAGGTAAAAGATAACCTAAACCTAAAAGTAAAGTCAGCTTCATCGAGACTCTGCATATAGTTAATTCTTCTCATCCTACGTGAACAGCGTCTCGGGGCATCTTCTTCATCACTCGAAATCAGTATGAGATCCTCAAAATCATTACAATCACTGCTTGAGAGTATAGACAAATCCATATTTTAAACAGCAAAACCGAGAAATTCTTAAGATTGCAGATTTGGATCAAAAAACCGATCGAAAGAAACGTCAAAACTGTGAGATTGGTTATAAATACACTCAGGTGGACGAAATTTCCGAACAAAAAAAAATTGGGTTCCAAATTTAAACGTAGCAACTAAATGAAATCACATAATCTGTGCAAGGTCGACCGTGATTGGCTGATAAAAAAGACCATAGAGGATATAAACTACATGAGAAAAAAGACGAAGTAGAAGTTTAAAACTCAAAGTTCGATTTTCATTTTGTGAAAATTGAGAGTTTTGCCGGGAATGTAAAAGGGTGCTGTTGTGTTTTTATATTATTTTCCTAAAATTGTGTTAACTGGGTTTTTAGTGTGTAATATTGGTAGAATATTAACCATTGTAGCGCCACCTATGTTTCCGTTGCCGCAAACTACTGCTTCGGGAAGGCAAGTTCGTCCGCCACCGCGGTACCTTTAAGTTTTATCGCTAGATGGCGACGCGAGAGTTTAAAAAGGAGGGTATGGGGCGCGCGTGGAAAATGGCGGGTTGACTTGCGTCTCCCGTTTTATTTTATTTAGTTTTTTTATAAGTTTTTAACTCATGTGGAAACGTAAATAAACACAGTTTCTGAAGTATAAACACGAGTGTTTTCGAATTGTGGTGCAAGACCCACGTCTCCCCTACAATTTGGCTGCCCAACGTTTGGCCGGACTTTCAAGGACAAACCGGTTTTTTCCGTTTGAAACAAAAGTGGAAAAACTTTTACAGTGCAATCCAGTGAACTATTTACTGTGTTACCGTGATAAGAACTGTGTCTACAAGCTTTTTTCACGTGGAGTGTTCTAAGAACTTTGTTTTCCTCCTGGTTGTGAAGCGTACCTACTCTTATAGGTTACCTAGGCTTGCCGAAATCTCACTTCTAGCGACAAAATCCTAGAACTTTGTGTGCCCGCGTAGTGCTTTAGACTCTGTTTTCGGTTCTTTTCTTGTGTTCGGTAATTTAGAACTGTAATTCCACCACAAAACACTCAAGTTTTCGTTTATACTTAGATGAGTTTCGAACTCAGTTGAACTGTCTGTGCTAAAATCTAGACTTTTGGGAACTGTAATTACTGTAATATTTAATATGCCTATTCTTTATAGTTATGTGAATTGAAACCAATATAATTTACAATTTTGCAATGAACAATTTTTCAAACATTTTGTCGTTACTATTGGAACTCGACTCGAAAATCGAACTCGAAAACAAGTGCTTTTCGATAATCGTTAGTGTAAGAAACTGTTAATAATCTAGACAATTTTGTGATTGCAAGGACTAGTTTTGTGTTTATATTTTGTTAGAACATTTACGGGAACATTCTCGATTGCATAAAACTTTTAAAAGCAAGTTTAGTGTCAATGACTTGTACATAAGTGAGATTACTAACTCGATTATAGTGTAGTGACTATTATTACGACGTATTCAAGTACGTTGCATCGAGTGTTGTCGGCGCCTTGTTGTGGTGTCCGAGACGCTTAATTGTACCTACTTGCTGCCTCGCCGCCCAGCCGCCGACGCGACGCGACGCCTAGGTGTTGGACACCTACCTATGGCTGTCGGCGGGCGCACTTCGAGTAGTGTTGGAGTTATTCGTCGCTTCTCAGAGGGAAGTACAACTTTTGTTTTGTACCATTCCTTTGCTTTGGACAATATTAAATGTGGACTTATTTCATATTATAAGGGTATGGACACACTAGTGACTTGTGTTGTTAAGTTTTTTTTTTTTTTTTTTTTTTTTCTGAACATTTATCTGCGTAATGAACACTATTGTGTTATGTTTTATTTCTTACGTGAACTTTATTATTGTGGACTTTGAAGTTTAACGCATAGAGCCTCTTATTAGTTTACCGTGGTAAGATGGTGTTAACGAGAAGTGCTCGTGCGAATAGTCTTGGACAGCTTTCTGTCGCGGCGTCTGCTGACGCCGAAGCTGCCCGTGGTGGTGCTGCGATACCACCTGTGACTCAGCATACTGTGTTCCCCCCGGTGCAAGGTGCACCCACACAGATGTTTACGCCGCACTCGACGGTGTCGCCGCCTGTGGGCGGGACTCCCACGTCAATTACCATGTCGGATCTACAACTACAACAACTAATCTCTGCTCTGCGTATACCTGGCCCGCCGCCGTCCACTGCTAGTGTGATGGGGAGCCAGAGCAACTTCGCGAGATGTTCTGCAAGATTTGACGGAGCTCAGGGCACCAACGTCATCGTTTTCATAGACGCCATAGAGGTCTATAAAGAATGTGTCACCATGGATGATAGCATCGCGCTTCGTGGCCTCCCTATGCTATTGACGGGGATGGCTGGCACATGGTGGCAAGGCGTTAAACATTCCGTGTCGACTTGGCCTGACGCCATTCAGCTCCTGCGGCAGACTTTTGGTCCTCGCCTCCCACCACATAGGATTTATCGCGAACTTTTTAGTAAAGAGCAAACCGATGAGAAGACAGACGTTTTCGTGTGTAGGGCGAGAGCCTTGATTGCACAGTTGCCGCCCAACACATTACCTGAAAACCCTGTTCAGCTGGACATGATATACGGCTTACTCCATCGACGACTGCGTGAGAGAGTGTCTCGAGCCAGTTTCTCTTCGTTCGCCGAGCTACTAGAGAAGGCTCGTTCTGCGGAAGATCTTCTAGAGGAAAGTCGCACGCGAACACAAGTGCGCTTGCCTGCTTCGGCTACCCCAGCTGTGGTAGTTCCGCATTCCATCGCTCCAGTCCCTGCTGTAATTTCACCGCCTTCGCCTAGCACTTCGAGTGGTTCTACTCCCAAAGCCAGACCCCGTTGCGTGAGAAGGACGCTTGTTATAAGCTACAACCACGCAAAGTAACGACAGGTTCAGGTGAATCGAGAACAGAGGCAAGGCCGTCACCTGTAGTATGTTTCGGGTGTGGCACTCCTGGCGTGATACGAGCTAACTGTACGAACTGCAAGAAGAAGGATGAGCTGCCTACGACATCGACTTCTCTTCAGTCGCTCTCGGTTTCTGCAGTCGGCACAGCGCCAATCGATGCGCGTGCGCGACCTAAAATAAAAATCAAGATTTTTGGTGTTAGTGGACATTTTCTTGTTGATACCGCCGCAAAAATCTCTATCGCGAGTGAATCTATGAAAGATTTGTTAGTGAAAATAGTGTTCATTTTAAGGATGTCAATGTTGACATAAAATTAGCCGACGGCTCTATTTGTAACAAAAATGTTAAATCCGCTGTTGTCGATGTAGAAGTATACAATGTTGTTATACCTACTGTCTTTGTGATCTTACCTGGTGCTACAGACTCTCTCCTGGGTATGAATTTTATACGCGACGCTGGTATGGTACTTGACTTTAAGTCAAATCGGTTTACTTTAAATACGGTAAATCAAGGTCGTACTTACTTTCCTTTAGTTTTCGAGGATGAAGTCACTTCTCTTGTTTGTTCTTCCGTGGGGCTCCGCGAGAATGAGGGAACGTTATTGACTGCACCTGAAAGGGAAGTTCTTTCATCAGTGCTCGCAGGTAACGAAGATATTTTTTCGCCAGGGGGAGCGCCGACTCCAATGGCAGTACATCGCATCGATACGGGTGATAGCCTCCCAGTAGCAGTTCCGCCGTACCGTATGACTCCTGCAAAGAAGGAGGTTGTGCGAGCTGAGATAGATAGGATGTTGAAAGATGAGATCATTGAGGAAGCCGAATCGGAATGGGCTTTTCCGGTCGTGTTGATCCCCGAGAAGAATGGGCAAACACGTTTCTGCGTCGATTATCGCCTCTTGAATGCGGTGACCCGGACGGATAAATATCCGTTGCCTGCGATCGACGACATCTTATCCTCAACTAAAGCCAACTGTGTGATGTCTACTATGGATCTCAAGGCCGGCTATTGGCAAGTCGAAGTCGCGCCTGAAGACCGTCACAAAACTGCATTTACAACACCTTTCGGGACGTTTCAGTTTCGCCGGATGCCGTTCGGGTTGAAGAACGCCCCAGCGACGTTCCAGCGCCTAACGGATCGTTTTCGATCCGGGCTTAAGGATGTCTGTGTGGTGGCCTTCTTAGACGATCTGTTAGTAGTGTCAGAGAACCTAGAATCACACATGGAAGACTTACAGAAGGTCTTTAATAGATTACGATTATTCGGATTAAAAGCAAATCGCGAAAAGTGTGCGTTTGCTCGTGATAAAGTGACTTACCTCGGTCACGTCATTTCAGCAGATGGGATTCAGACTGACCCAGAGAAGGTTCGAGCTGTCTTGGAGATGGCGCCACCAGCTGATTTGAAGCATCTGAAAAGTTTTATACAGACGTGTGCTTGGTTCAGGAAATTTATTCCTAACTTCTCGGATATAGCCCGGCCGCTAACAGAGCTGACTAAGAAGAACGCGAGTTGGATTTGGAGTGCTGCTCAATCTCAAGCTTTTGTGACCCTTAAGGAGAAGCTTACCTCTGCACCCATTCTTCGCCAGCCGGACTTCAATGCTCCGTTCATCCTCAGAACCGACGCCAGTGCTTACGCGCTTGGGGCTGTCTTGCTGCAAGGAAATGACGTGTACGATGAGAGACCTATCGAATATGCAAGCAGGTTATTATCGCCGGCGGAGCGCAATTATAATACGACCGAAAGAGAGGCGCTGGCTGTTGTATGGGCCCTCGACAAATTTCGAGGATATGTCGAAGGCGCTCAAGTCAGGGTCTGTACGGATCACCAGCCCTTGCGGTGGTTATTGTCGCTCAAGACCCCTAAAGGTCGCTTAGCTCGGTGGGCACTGAAGTTGCAGTCTTATAACCTAGACCTCGAGTATACTCCAGGTAAAAGTAATGTCATCGCCGATTCGTTGAGTCGCCCTGCGCTTCCAGCTGACCCTGAAATAGAAGAATCGTATGATTTATGTCCTATTTCAGTCGACTTACCTCACCGTGGACCCACTGAGATCCGCGCTGCGCAGCTCGAAGATCCGGAGACCCAAAAGATCTTGAAGGACTTCGAAGACGATCACGATTATAAACGGTGGACAGATAGAGGGTACTACGTATCCCAGGGTGTTCTCTTCCGTGTTGATTCCGATAGCGAGACTGAGGAGCCTCAGTTGGTGATTCCGCTATCCCTTAGAGAGGAGCTGATGAAGGAGCTTCATGACGCCTCTACAGCTGGACACCTTGGTGTTGAACGCACTCTGAAGAAGATCAAGGAGAGATACTATTTTCCCCAGATGCGTCAGTTTGTCACCCAATATCTCAAGTCATGTGACTTGTGTCAGGCTTTCAAGCCGAGCAATTTAAAGCCAGCCGGTTTATTACAGACACCGGCCATACATCAGCGTTTCGAAGTTCTGGCTATGGACTTATTCGGGCCCTTACCAGAGGGAAGTCAAGGTGAGAAATGGATTTTCTTGATAGAAGATACTGCCACGAGGTGGGTAGAGCTTTTCGCCCTTGACGAAGCTTCCTCTGAGAAATGCGCAAAAGTTCTGATTGAAGAATTTTTCTTACGTCACGGGTTGCCCAGACGTGTCGTGAGTGATAACGGCACTCAATTTGTTTCCGCGGTCATGCAGAAGACCATGTTAGCCTTAGGAATTGATCAAGCTCTTACTCCGGTGTATCACCCAGAGGCGAACCCCGCAGAGCGGAAGAATCGCGACATGAAAGCCATGTTGGCGATCCTGGTCAATAGTAGTCATCAAGACTGGCCAAAGACTCTTCCTGCGGTGAGATTTGCGCTTAATACGGCCTATAACCAAGGCACTGGTCATACTGCCGCATATTTGAATTTTGCTCGTGAGCTTCGATCACCTATTCATGTGCTCAACGACATACGTGCTATTGTTGAGCAGGAAAATTTTGTACCCCAGATTACCCCTTATCTCAAGAACTTTGTAGACCACCTGCAAGAGGTTCGTTGGAGGCATGAGCATCAGCAAGATCTTCGCAAAGAGGCTGCCGATCGGAGCAGAAGAGAAGGACTCTCTTTTCAGGAGGAGGACCTTGTGTGGGTCACTAATCACGCCCTCAGCCAAGCAGCAAGAGGCGTGACGAAGAAGTTCGCTCCGCGTCGTATAGGTCCTTTCAAGATTAGCCGCATCCTCTCGCCGACCACTTACGAGGTCGTGGATGCCGAAAACGCGGTTAAAGGCAAGTACCATATCAGCCAACTCACCGCGTACGTCGGGGAATCCAGAAACCCCATTGTTGCTAAGACCAGGGGGAGACCCAAGTCACGACCGGGGCGGTCTTGTGACTTGGAGGGGGAGGTTGTAGCGCCACCTATGTTTCCGTTGCCGCAAACTACTGCTTCGGGAAGGCAAGTTCGTCCGCCACCGCGGTACCTTTAAGTTTTATCGCTAGATGGCGACGCGAGAGTTTAAAAAGGAGGGTATGGGGCGCGCGTGGAAAATGGCGGGTTGACTTGCGTCTCCCGTTTTATTTTATTTAGTTTTTTTATAAGTTTTTAACTCATGTGGAAACGTAAATAAACACAGTTTCTGAAGTATAAACACGAGTGTTTTCGAATTGTGGTGCAAGACCCACGTCTCCCCTACACCATTAGATATTCGTGTTCATGCACAAGTGTAGGAAAGTGATGTAATATCCAGAAACGTGCTATTTTGTGTTCCCTCCAAAACTCCATCAAAAGTTTCAGTAAAGCGTCTACCACTTTACTGAATCGACCGACTTGACTCCTTGACTGTATTGACTTTTACTTAGACTTTGACTAGACTTTAGACCTGACGATACATGAAAATTATAATAGGAGGAATATGGTTTTCCCGCCATATTCCTTACCTTTTTACCTTGTCTGTGGCACAACATACACATCCTTTGTGTCAAGTTGCCAAAAAAGAAGAAAATGAAATGAATGAAAGATTTTGTGAAAATTGAATAAAAAATTTGGAGTTTTGGCGGGCATGTGAAAGAGTGCTGTTGTGTTTTTGTATTATTTTCCTAAAATTGTGTTAGCTGGGTTTTAATGTGTAATATTGGTAGAATATTAACCATTAGATATTCGTGTTCATGCACAAGTGTAGGAAAGTGATGTAATATCCAGAAACGTGCTATTTTGTGTTCCCTCCAAAACTCCATCGAAAGTTTCAGTAAAGCATCTACCACTTTACTGAATTGACCGACTTGACTCCTGTGACTGTATTGACTTTTACTTAGACTTTGACTAGACTTTAGACCTGACGATACATGAAAACGATGATGAAAATTATAATAGGAGGAATATGGTTTTCCCGCCATATTCCTTACCTTTTTACCTTGTCTGTGGCACAACATACACATCCTTTGTGTCAAGTTGCCAAAAAAGAAGAAAAAAATAATAATAAATTTTGTGAAAATTATTTTGTAGCAATTCATACAAAAATTGTAAAATGTGGATTAATTATTGAAAAACGAAAGGTAAGCCATTGTAAAATGGAAATATAACCGTAAATTGATAAATCGAAGCAAAACATTACTATGTCATACCATGTTCTAATACAAAGTATGTCGTAGTATTATTTGCATATTTGTACAATAATTTACAACTGATACTATATTAATATTATGAAAAAGACAGATTATTATTTCATAGAAAATATTATAATGTATATCAGTATACAGTTAATTTGGAAAATGTTGAAATGTGTATATTGTTTTATTGTAATAATACTAGTTGTTAACTATACTTAGTAATTTATGTAAACTGGATGGAAATGTAGTAAATGAAATTTTTTTCATTAATTTCAGATTTTTAGATCCCTATACTAGTTTGCAACATTTTAGCCTGCAAGCAATAACTCTTAAGGAGATTTTAGGAGGAGAAGGAAGGTATGGGATTATGAGTGGTACGGCCACCAAGGAAAAATCCTCTGATCAAGACGTGAGGTGGTATGCAGCTGGCCTGAGCCCACGCGATAGATTTCAGCTGTCGTATACAGGGCGTAACAAACATGATACATAAGTGTGTATGTATAAAGGTGCGCGTCCACTGGATCCGAATCGGAGCGTAGGTACGCAGCGGACGGATTTGTTGCTTTGTATGTATAGTATTGACTACTGTGAACTGCACTAGAAGTACTGGAACGTCATTCTGCGCCTGAAAAATACCGATTCCGACCTGGTGGACGCGCAGCTTTAATCCCCTCCCTATATAGAGTTTACTGTATAAGCCAATCAAGTAGTTAGTAGAGTAGCATACACAGCTATTCTATTATATTTATAAATAAAATACATAAAACTGTACTGTAATATTATAATATTGAATAATAGAAATCAACAAAAGCTTGTGGATTAAATCTGTTTTATTGTTTAATTTACCTTATTAGCCTATTTATTTAGCTATGTACAATATTTTTTATTGAAATAAAACATTTATTTGAGCTCATTTCTTTTTTATTTTGTTTTTTTTTTAAATTTTTGGTATGTTTAGAGTGAAAGGTTTTGTACTTAAAATTTTTAACTTCAGTTTCAAATTAAAAAAATAACGGATGTTAATTTTTTTTCTTTTAAGTCCGACCACTTGTTACGTAGTATACAGCTTACATCCTCTTTGAATACACTCGAACTGTCATTTTCAAACGGAGGGCTATCCAAAATCATAGAGCGAACCTCCCATGGATGGCTTGCAACCACAGATTGTAATTTCAATCTGTGGATACATTATTGGCACACTCAAACACAAATATGGATTCAAATATCGATTTTGGATTGGTAAAAACGGATTAAGATCGTATATTGGGTTCGGCCGTTAAAAGACAGACAATAATTTTATTGGATTATTGGAATAAGATAGAAATATTAAAGTTCCTATTAAATAAAATGAACGCAGTCGTAAAGATTTGCAGTGAACGCACTAGAACTCTTTTATTTATGGACAAGTAATATTGTCTTTGTCACATAGATCGTCTTTCCTTTTCCGGTTCTGCATCGTAGCTGAAGCCATGCCGGTGTGTATTTTTAGTAAAAGAATGGCATAGTTATAAAATTTACGGCTAACTATTGTGCAAATTTAACGTACGATGTGTTTGGTTATCGTACAAGTAATATCACAATGTTGTACTCAAAAGTGTGATGTCGCGCAAAACAAACACATGGCAGTGCCACTGACTTTTTGACGTCGACCAAAGTTTTATCGTTTTTAGTGCTCGAAATTATGAGTGTCGGTCTGAAATGCACGAAACGGAATCACCAATCGTGGATGCTGGATAGTTCGAAGTGCAGTTATTTTTGACGTATGTAATAATCTAACCTCATTTTTCAGCTCGCAATCGACTTATTGCACCCTTCCCCCGTGTCGGAGAGGAGGAAGCACAAGCTGAAGAGGCTCGTGCCACATCCCAACTCGTATTTCATGGATGTGAAGTGCCCAGGATGTTACAAAATCACAACCGTATTCAGTCACGCTCAAAGGGTTGTTGTATGTGCAGGATGCTCCACCATCCTCTGCCAGCCCACAGGTGGCCGTGCTAGATTAACTGAAGGTGAGCATACTTTACTCATTTTTTTAAACTTAGAATCAGAAACTAGGAAATGTTCCTTGTGGTAGTACTCAAACCAAAAAGAATAAAATCATGACTAATAATTGTTTCAAAGGTATGAATTAGCTTTAGAAAGAGCATTCTCATTTAATTCATAAGCAAAATTATTTCTGAATGTACCAGATTTTAGAAATTGTGTTTGTGACATTGCTGTGTTGTGGTTTCTCTTTGCACTCAACTGCTTTGAATGATGATGATTCATATTTTTTTTACAAATTTATCAATTTTTTTGGTTTAAAATATCCAAAACTGGCATTGCACAATGTTATAAGTGCATCCTAACCTTACACAATGTTTTGTAAACAATAAAGAGTTGCCACCTACAAAGAAATATTGTGAAATTATTATTACACTACCTACCTATATTTCTTTGTAAACTTAAAGCTTTGATGGTACTTAAAAGTTTAAGCATAATTAAAAACTTATTTCATGTTACATATTTTGTTGTGTCCTTGTTTTATGATAGTAAAATCTTTTGGTAAATATTGTGACACATTATAAAAGAATGATATCTGTATTTTACAAACTATTGAATCAGTCCGTAATATTCTCTGAGTATTCATGTTGTTTAAATCTATCTTTTTACACTACATAAAGATGCATCGTTCTCAGCTGCCTGCTGCTAATTTAATCCTTCGAGCCCCTAGTGGTCGCATCGACTGCGATAACAATAGAAAGGCTATTGTGTCTCGTTTTTCCACGATCGAAGGATTAATGCACTGGATACCAAAAAACTTTCTCATTTTCCATTACATTTTTATTGTCACTATACTAGCTTCTTCTAATATCTTCTAACCAACAATGTTGAAAGTAGTGTTGCCAGGCGTCCGGATATAGCCGTACACAGTCAGGCTTTTTGTTTGTGTGTCCGGCCAAAATTAATAGGTGTCTGGCTTTTGTAGAGCTTTGAATCTATAATTTTATATGAAAATCCTACTAATTTCAGACGGTTTTTCATCTAACGAGACGTAATATTTTATCAATCAGATGTTGAATTGATTAAATAAAACAGAAAATTTGTACATGAACGTATTGCAATACTGTGAATTTAGATTGAATAAAAGTTTCTGGCTTTTTTATACAAATTTATGGCCAAGCTGCCTATTTTGTCCGGCTTTTCGGCTTAGGGACCCTAGTTGAAAGATGTGTCCATAGATTTCAATAATCATCCCTGCGTATACTAATCTAGATTAATCCATGGCTAAATAATATGTTACCTCTCGTTTTTCATATTTGAAGACATGAGTGATGAACCAGGTAACTAACATTTTACAACATAAGAGCCAGTAACAATTTTTTTCCTTATAATTTGAACAAACCTTGTAACTTACCTACTTCCATTGCACTACATTGTGGAATATGTAATATAATGGAATATATTCTAATCCACATATTATATTCTGTAATATAGCTTTATCCACTCATGTTTTTATTTATGAAAAAAAACAAGATTTTTAACCTAGGGTTAACTCAAGCCCAGATTGTAGGAAGTTGGTCTTATAGTATGAAATTTCACAAGGATATTAAAGTCAAAAACTTTCTCAAACTTGTATCTAGGTCAAAAGCTACCTAGAGACCAAATAGTTAATAGATGTTTTTGTTTTGTTTCAGGATGTTCGTTTAGGAGAAAACAACACTAAAAGTACCATAGAGAGAGCCCTAATTTTAAGATTGCATTTTATTTCCAAGAATTTAAAAATGAACGAGCGATGAGTTTTTTTCTTGTTCATTGGATTTATTAAGGCACTATAAATAAAGGCTTTTTCAAACGGTTATTCTGTTTCTATTTTTCCTTAATGTTTTTAAGATAATAAATTTTTTGATTAGTAACAATTTTGTATCACTGTTTCTTAAACATAACAGATCAAATTTTACTTCAATATAGTTTTATTTGGCAACAAAACTAGATATTTCACCTAAATAAAGTTTCTAGTTCAGGGGTTCCCAAACTGTGCGCCGCGGCGCCCTGGTGCGCCGTGGAAAGGCAAGAGGGGCGCCGTGAGTCGATCCTCCATCATTGTCCATAACCACAAATATTACAAAATAAAATTATAATATGAATTATTATACAAAGCAGGCAGATGATTAAATATTTGTTTATTATTATTTACTTGCTTAACTTAATTATAATTATTAACGGTGTTTATTTTTGTAATAGCTAGGTAGAGTAGGGCGCCGTGACAAAATATTGACTTTTAAGTGCGCCGCAGGCTGAAAAAGAATGGGAACCCCTGTTCTAGTGTATACTTTCTTGCAAGGCAATAGTGAAATGAAAAAGGTTATTCAAATATTAAATATCTTAATTTATTCATTATAAAAACAGTGTATAAAAGTATCACAATGTGGAATAATTGATAATCTAATTTTTATTTCATACATTTTATTACAATAAAATTCATTCAAGGCCAATCTTCACATTTTAACTATTCATATATTAACAGGCCAGTCACAACATAAATAAAATAGTAAAACATAACATTTACTATAATAAAATTATTGCATAAATTGAACTAAAGAAAATCATAAGATTATTCTGTAAAGAAACTGTGTTTCTTCAGCTTAGTCCATTCTCCCTCTAGGTTATTGCTAGCATTCTCAATATCTTGCCTGATTGCTTCTATTAGTTCATCTAGTGATGAGAAATTCTTCTCTGGCCTTAAATATCCAACTATGCAAATCTTTAGTATAGAATCATAGAAGTCATCATCGAATTTGTGCATTACATGGGTTTCCTGGAACATAAAGTTTACAATTTAGACCCTGACATTAATGCAGTAAGTTGATGATATTAGCTAAAGACATATAACTCAATTTGCGTCCTTTGTAAGTTGTAACTTTCAAACAAGACAGCGAATTAGGGTCTACACAGACGGACCGCATTTCAACTGCAATCCAATCGCAATTGCAGTTCAAGTTCAGTTTGAATGCAGTTGACACGACTGCAATAGAACTGCAAACCAAACAGTTCACATGCCTGCACGCCGACTGCAACTGAACTGCAATCCGACTGCGCGTTTGGTTTGCAGTTCTATTGCAGTCGTGTCAACTGCATTCAAACTGCACTTGAACTGCAATTTGCGGTAGACCCTTAAATTTGAATTTTCTGTTAGGGAGTTATGAGTTATGACAAAGACATACACATCAAACTTGTGTACCTCTGTGTTGAGATAAGAAAATGTAGGTCTACAAATTATAGTAATAAAGTAGCTCTGTTCAAAGAATGAAGTGAATACTCAGCTTATAGATAAGCTTTAATTAATGCACTTTGGTGACAGGTTTAATTAGAACTTTACTTCCAATTTTAATAAGAATAACTATAGGTTATAACTAGAATCTGATGGCAAAAAGTGAGAAAATTCAATTGACTAGCTGTACCGGGGTAATTGGAATTAAATATTTTAATCCTTTTTTGACGTGATAACGTCTTATAATTCGATATGGGGTGCGCGCCCGAAAAACATGACAGTTCATGCGGCGTTACCTCGCTGACAGCTCTGAGGCGTTCCATTAAAGGTGAACGCAGATTTGGCCGCACCGCACGCACCGCAGTCGCCGCATTCGCAATCTATACTAATATTATAAATGCGAAAGTATCTCTGTCTGTCTGTCTGTCTGTCTCGCTTTCACGCCAAAACTACTGAACCGATTGCAATGAAATTTTGTACACAGATAGTCTAAAGCCTGAGAAAGGACATAGGCTACTTTTTAACTGGACAAAGGGGTTGTAAGGGGGTGAAAATGCGTAAATTTGTTCAAATTAAGTTAGTTCCAAAAATTCTTAATAGATGGCGCCGTGCGTCTCCTACATCGCGGTGACGCTTGCTCAAATGTCATTCTTCTATAAGAGGTGGTATCATCTTGCATTGTGCTTTCGATTTTTCCGATTGTTATTTCTTTTTTTTTTACTTTATTAAATATTAAATAACTCAGTACTTTATCTATGCAGTGACGTAACCTTAAACCTATCAATGATAAATAGTTTATGGGTAAATTTGTGTAATTTGGGGGCTAAATAAGCTTTAAAATTTGGCATAAATAAAGTTTTATTTAAAAAAAATGAAATATTATGTGCACACTGCACAGCTGTTTTTGGGTGTTTTGATTTAAGGGGTACCAGAGGGTACCTACCAGGGTTTTTTTATAAAAGCTTTTGACACCAATTTTGTTGACATCGCGCGCTATAAACTGAAGTCCACGCGGACGAAGTCGCGGGCAACAACTAGTTCTTCATATTATTATGAAGTTGCGAAGACTGCGGCGCGGGTAGGTAGGTATGCGAGCTTGCCTATAACTTCATATAAAGAATTGCGAATGCGGCGACTGCGGTGCGTGCGGTGCGGCCAAATCTGCGTTCACCTCACTCTCAAGTCTCTCAACAACCGTAAGGCCCACCTGGGCCGCGCTCTTTGTTTCGATTATATTACGTATTTCGATGACTTAGAGAATACTTTTGTATGAAGAAGTTTGGTTAGTTATGACCTTTGATACATTGACCACACTCTGAATGAAAAATAAATAAACAATCTGTGAGCTATTAGTATTATTTCGGCTATTCAAAATTGTGCTCTATTTCCTACGTGTCAAGGTATGACTTAATATATGAAGAATAAAGTATTCGTTTATTTCTTCTGAACAAGTCACTAATTATAGTTTCGAAAGTTTATAATTGAGAAACTAATATCACATCGGACTAAATACTATATTATGATGGCTTGATAGATAGAAAATTTAACATATATTATAATGTAGTTCACACAAACATAAAATATGGATTGTATGTAAGGATATTACATTAATTTTACAAAGAGGGTAGGCCGGGCGCCATTTTTTTTGCACATTGAACTGCCAACTTTTTTGCATAGATTTTTCCCGGAACTGAGGGGTTAAGGCTATGACGTTGTCACGTTCAACTATCGTCAGTAAACCGACTTTACAGACAACCGATTTTTTTTCTAAAATTAGGGGCTGATTCTGTGTGTTAAACATGCAAATATAAAAATAAATCCAAAGATCATGGATATTTTTTAAAAATTTGCTGTCAAAAATTGCCATCAGATTCTGGTAGACCTATACAACATTGGGCACCTTTTAGTATGAAACTACGGAACCCTAAAAAGGAGGTGCAAATTGCAATAGACTTACCACACTCATTTCCTTGTTCTGATAGAACGGACACCAGCCAACGTTGACGACCATTTTGCGCACTTCATCATCGTCAACCTGCGCCCAGCCATAGTATACTCCAGCCTTGAAGTCCTTCGGAAGAGATTGGGCTACTTCTCGGGGGTAGTTTGCTAAAAAAAATAAGTGTTAAGGAGACCCGCAAGTCTAATGTTTAAATATTGGAGCCTGATGATGATGAATTATAGCTAAGTAAGTTAAAATACTTTCATGTTTCGACCACATCTGCTTTCGATTAAATAGGTCAAATTCGGTTCATCCATTTCATATGTAGGGAGCTATGATAACGCAAACAGACAGACGCGGCAAACAAAAACACCACAAATTGTTTTCTTCAGGTAATAAGCAAGAATAATTTATGCATTTGCACGAATGAGCCAACTCTACAAGTACAAAGATCAGTGTCATAGGAAGGAGCTGATCTCGAGATAGCGATCTTATTTCCTCACTCCATCACCAAAACTGATGATTGACCTAAGGTGAAATGAAACGAACTAAGGGTCAATTCATACTAGCGCAGAGTCGAAGCGAATTACCAAAACTGAACATAAATTCAACCATAACTCCAGAGCGTAACGCAAACATTACTTCTGCGAGACCAATCAGCGTCGGTCGCGCGAATTCGCTAGAATGCGCCCGTCTTTTTAAAATCTCAGAAGTAATGTGTGCAACTATAAAGTGCACTAGGCAGTATAAATTGACCCTAAGCGCGACAATCTCCGATTCGATACTTGTGAGTTGTGAGTAATGCACCGTGTTACGGGTACTTAATTGATTACTCGGCAATGGCTGAAGTTTAAGTAATTGTGCTCAATTTGCTAGATTTATAAATAGGTTTTCGCTTCTGATAGTTCTGTTTCCTTGCAAACTCAACACCGCGGCACTGCTAGTTTACATATTATCAGACAAAATGAAAGTTTATTATCATTGAGAGATAACAAGTAGGTAGAGATTAAAAAAAATATACATTGATTATTAATTTGCAACTCAATTTTTGTTCCAATCAGATTGATAATAATAATCAAGATATATTTGGATAAGGAACTAAAACATATTTGAAACAAAAAATGAAAAAATCGTGATAAGAATTAATATGTATTATGCGCCAAAACAGATATCCCACAAGAAAGTTGGGTTTACGCCCTAATTTTATAAATAAAACTTAGCCCTAGGTTAGAGCTCATGTGTTAACAGTTAATGTAGTATTCTATCTCTGACCATGTGCCACTTCCTGGCCACAGGCTACATGAGTTTCTGACGCACTCAGAGACGATTATTTAGGTACTTAAGGGGCCGGGTACCCTCGAAATTCTCATACATACGTAATTCCAAAATCATTTTCTCATACGAAAATATTTAACATGTCTGAGTTGTTTTTCAGTTTAAAATAGTAATTATCTAGGTTCCTGCACAAAAATTTACTTCAAAATATTTAAACATAAATTTTTTTTTTTATTGTTTTTAAATTTTTTTTAGTAAATTTAGTACTTAATATTTAAACACTAAAAAATAGAGTAAAACACTAAAAAATATATAAATAAATAGTAAATTTACTACAAAATATTTAAATACTAAAAATATTTTTTAGAGTTTAAATATTTTGTAGTAAATTAACTATTTATTTATATATTTTTTAGTGTTTTACTCTATTTTTTAGTGTTTAAATATTTAGTAGTAAATTTACTAAAAAAAATTTTAAAGCAAAAAAAAATTAGTGTTTAAATATTTTGAAGTAGATTTTTGTGCAGGAACCTAGGTAATTACTATTTTAAACTGAAAAACAACTCAAACATGTTAAATATTTTCGTATGAGAAAATGATTTTGGAATTACGTATGTATGAGAAATTCCAAGTGTACCCGGCCTCTTAATCCTTCGATCGTGGATTCTTGGAAATCTATTGTTATTCTATTGTGTCTCGCTCACCAGTGAGCCCCATGGCTAAACAAAGATTTTGACATAAACCCTATACAATATCCACTAAACTTTTCATTAAATTGAAGTTTAATCATCATTAGGCGCAGCGCAGACGACATACTATCCGTGACGCACTTTTTAGTCTGTGGAAATAGAACCTAATAAATGCAATTATATGCAGTAACGCGGCGGACTTTTTGCGCGTCTTGTGCGTTACTGCATATCGACGGTTAAAAGGAAATAAGCGACATTTTTTTGTCAAAAATGAGTTTTAAATGCCATCTTACTTAAAATTTCCCGCTCTTTCGAATGCGCTGACTCTCATAGCTCTACGATGAGTTTTTTGGCGTTTATGCCCTAGCAAAAAAAAGAAATTTCCTAGTAGTATTTTTTGTAACAGACAAATATTCAGGTCAGTTTGTCTGTAAAGGTGCTTGTACCCCAGCAAAAAATATTTGTCTACAGCTTTCGGCTGCTTATATCTTTTAAGCAATTCTCTCAAAAATTACAAACGTCGTTTATAGCCCTCTTTCATTTCGTAATTGATCATAGCTTTGGCGCTTGTACCCTATATATCCAAAATTTATTTTCATATTACTCTGTCGGTTATACCCTACAAACTTTTTCAACCATATTTCCATAGACTCACGCAATGCCAGTCGCCAGATGTTGATTATTCTTCTTTTCCTTCACTTTCAAACGACATTGTGTGTCACTTAAGTCTTATAATTCTAGTTTTTGTGAAAGTCTACTGTTACTTGTGTTCTATTAACTGCTAATAACTAATAAACGACCAGTGTAAAAAGTACGTTATCCTTCTTTTCCTACACTTACTGAATTGTCTAGTCTCGTATACCCTTTTACTTTGCGATGTAAGAAACCAGAATGTTGTTTAGGCTTCTTATCCTCTAATATTTTTTTTGTCATTTGTCTCTTATGCCATATTACCTCATTCAAAATTTTAAAGTAATTGTTATAAGCGACAAAAAATACTTAAATAGCACCAAATCATTAAAACTAACAATACCGGTAAGAGGCCCATTTTTTTATCATTTTATAACTGTTTAAATTATCACGATACGTCAATAAATAACAGAGATACGTCAATTTTTCTTAAACTCAAAACTTTAAACGACTCTCCTGAACATTTCACTTTTTGGCGCTTATACCCTATTACCTTTTAACCGTCGATATAATTGTATAGGTTCTATTTCCCAGACGAAAAAGTGCGTCACGGATAGTCTGTCGTCTGCGCTGCGCCTTAGAGTCTAGTCTAGTACAATGAAATTGGTGGAAAGCACTTTGCCACTCTACTTGGTAGCTGTAATCGCCCAGAGTGTGGCACTTCAACTTTGTCCCCCATCTATATCATAAAATTCTATGTAAGATTTTTGTTTCATCATAGATATTGTACCCTTTCATTCTTAAGTCATCTAAACATTGTTATACAAAAAAATCAATGCATCTAAATTAATTTGCCCCATAGGCACCTGACAATATGATATTTATAATTTCAGGAGAGTGTAAGTAAAAGGATATGATTGTATAAGGATCCCTTCAATAGACACTTAGAAGAGGTACAGATGTATAATTTAGAGAACAGCTCTAATATAGGATTTATTATTGAACCTTTTTATTATTTTGTTACAATAGTCATCAAACTTCAAAGGAATATAATATTATATCCAGTGGCGGGGCAAGACCTAAATTTTATGTGGGCAAGATATATCTTGCGAGGCCCCCTGAAATATATTTTGCGAAGCCCCCTGATAGATGACGCAAAAATACGGATTTTTGGCGAGAAAGAATTTTTTGATACTCAAACTTTTATTCATAAAACTTTTTTTATGAATAATTGAGTATCAAAACTTGTAAATCCTTAAAAAAAACCTCGTGGTCCAAGGGGCGCGAGGCCCCTTAGACCGCGAGGCCGTGGGCGGTCGCCCACACCGCCCACGCCTTGCGCCGCCTCTGATTATATCCATCAAATTCAGCAAGAGTGAATCCATGGGATACTTTAAGAAATGATGAATATTGAATAGGAAAAACATACATTTGTGGTTTACCTTCATGCATCATCATGATGATATCACAAAATAGGTTGTGAATAGCAAATATTCCCGGCATCAATGTTAATACCTCGAAAAACCAGACACAATAGCTTATCTATTGTTATCGCGGCCACACGTGGCCGCTTGGAAGTTGAAGCATTAACCCATTAAGCCCTGTATGAGCACCGGTGTTCGCGACAACAATAGAATACAATGGCATTTCCAAGAATCTCCGATCGAAGGATTAATATTATTTATTGTTTTTAAGAACTACAGATCAAAAGTACAAAAACCTTACATATAAACCATAGGTTACATCTATTATAAGAGATAAAGCATTATACTAAAACAGATAATGTACTTTACTTGGACTAATATTAAATTAAAGTTTATAACTTCTAAACTGTGTCAAATAAATATTATACATAATGACAAACATACAACAATAACATCATTCTCTATTGTTTTATATAGTTTGCACATGGTTTGCACTGTACAAGTTTATACTAGGTATTTTTTATTTGGCAGTTCTGTACTAATATAATAACTGAAAAAGGTAGTCTTCTAATGATTATGAATGCTTTTATTATTACGGTACTATGATTCTTGTCCAAAATCAGAACTTGAATTTAAATTAAAACTGACAAAAATATTATTTACATCTGGGAGTTTTGATTTACCCCTTTTTAACTAATTTATAAAGAAAAATATTTGAATAAGGAATACCTGTAGGACATCCAAGGTCTTTTGAGCCTCTTCCGAATCCTTTTACAACTTTTCCTTTGAGAAACAGTGGTAAGTGTGCCATTATCCTATTTAGGATGATGAAAATAATAAACAAATTAAATTCGGAGAACTCCTGTGAACACTTCCGATTGATGTGTCCTACCGAAGCAATGGTGCACGAACAACTAATAATTCTCTCGAACGCTTGACTAATTGAAGGATGCAATGCTACAACAACAGTCCCAGTCACTAATACTATCTTATGAAATTATTATAAACAGCTGAATTATCATAAATTTACGTATTTCCCTACCTTATGTAAACAAGATTATTCTTGAAGTTTATTCATAAGCAAACCAAGATATTATTGCACAAGGAGCGTTTGTGTTCATTTACTGGAGTATTAATTGCTTTTAAATAAAGATTAGCAACATTCAACAATTCCGCTCATAAATTACATTGAAATCCCAAAAATTAGGACGAGTTCAAATTTCAAAACTCCAATCAAACTTCATTGACATATTATTTGACAGATGATGATTATAAATCAAGTCAAACGTCTGTCAAGAAAGTCATGACAGGCGGGAAATTTTTTAAATGAAATAAAAAATATGATGTCGGCTGTATACTCTCGCCGAGAGCTCTCGGGCGAGAGTCTCGTGCGAGAGCCCCTTGCCCGAGTGCGATCATGTACATTCTCGCTTAGAAGAGAAAGAAGCTCCTCTCAGAGAAGAGGAACCATTATTTTTCTCTATGAGATGGACGAAAACACTTCTCTTGCAACTGCCGTAGCTCTCTGTGCTATGAGCTATTTTAAATAATTTGTAATTACCAAATATTTACACAATAAAAATACAAAAATGGCGAAAACGTATCTACGATCAATGATCACCATTCACCATGCATCGAAAGATATCATTATAATCCAAAGACCTATATTCATATTTAATTTTATTTCTCACAGATAATGACTGATAATGACGTTTATTATTGTTATTTTTCTGTTCTGCACTGTCTAGCGGCGCGACTAGTAGTGAAAAACGCGAGAGTGTACAGTAATGCGCTCGCTTTCCTCGCGAGACCCTTTGTCTCGGGCGCAAAATACTGACACCGGACCGAGAGGGTCCGAGACAGGCGAGACGAGGCGAGCGCACCCATTTACACTCTCGCACTCGGGCCGCCTCGCTGTGTCTCGGCGAGAGTGTACAGCCGACATGAGAACTTTATTAATTCGAGATAAAAATGTGCAAGGTGACAATATTTAAAATGCAATTAGCGTTCTCTGTGAAAATACAAAGAAAAAAATACACCTTATAAGCGTGATTACGCTTAGAAAATTTTCCCGCCTGTCATGACTTTCTTGACGGATTATAGAAATCCATCCACACGCTTGCGAGTGAGTAGTTTGTTCTAACGCGGCAAGCATGACGGACATCGAAGTTGCTGTATTGGCTATAAACATTTGGCAGTTATTTTTATCTATTATAATATGTTACGCTCAAAGACCGAAAACGCTCAGTGAGAGAAAAAATAGCTCACAACGCGTTGTGGTCATAGTGAAACTGCCACGACGCGTCGTGGCCTTTTTCATTAGGGCCACAACACGAATTCGCGTCGTGGCTGTTTTTAAATGCTCAGAACGCGTCATAGCTTTTCTCGATTACCAGAACGCATTGTGGCCGTTTTCATTAGGGCCACGACGCGAATTGCGCGTCGTGGCCGTTTCACTATGACCACAACGCGTTGTGAGCCATTTTTTCGCTCACTGAGCGCTATCGGTCTTTGAGCGTAACATATACCTACATATACTTAAATAAAATTGGAGTGTCTGTTTGTAATATTGAAAGAATATATTATATATAACTACATACACCAAAACAACATTTTTTAAAATTTTTGTCTGGTTGTCTATCTGTCTGTTTGTTCCGGCTAATCTCTGAAACAGCTGGAGCTATTTTGACGGAACTTTTTTTGGTAGATAGCTGATGTAATAAGGAGTAACTTAGGCTACTTTTCAACCGACTTCCAAAAAGGAGGATATATTTTACTTTGACGCGGGCGAAGTCGCGGGCAACAGCTACAGCTAGTTATTTATATAAGAAAACGAGTGTAAAAAAACCACACATACGGCTATAATTTAATACGTTTTCATCTGACCACCAGTCATTCATTTTTCGAAAGCACACACAGACTACTAAGAGGATACTACGTACGTATAGCACGTCTGTTCGCTTACAGAGCATCGACAAGAATGAACGCGCACAAACGTGTGGACGAGTGGCAAACGCTTGCGGCAAATTCCCTTTGATTTGTGTCAAAAAACCGACACTGGGTCGGATCGGCTACAAGTCTTTGCAAACCTAAACAAACCAAGCCAAACACCCTATCCACACGTTTGTATTTGTGACCATTTGTTGAGGTTTGGCAAACGTGCGGACGGGCCATAACACTCTGGTCTCTGATATTGGCAGCCCACGAAACTTCGAAACCACTTCGAAACTGCCATTAAAGCGGTCCATTCAAGGCAGTTCGCCTTGCCGTCCATCGGCTTATGCAGGATAGTGAATGGACCCTTTAAAGAAGAGGAAGAGGCAAGTGTTATTTCCCCAGTCCTCACTCCTCAAATATCAATTAACATAATCAAAGCACATCGTGAACAGAATAAAAAAAAATATTTAACTGGCTAATATTGCTTTTTAAGGGGTAATTAAGAAAATTATTAGGAAAAAAAAGACGGGATGCACTCCGGGAGTGCCGGCAGAAGTGAAAACTTGATTATTAACGTTGTGCATTTTTTAACCCATTTTTTATGAAAATCGATTATTAAAAAATAGATTTTTTTAATTAATCGAAACCCTTACAATCGATTAAATTTTTAACCCATTTTTCATGAAAATCGATTTTTAAAAAATCGATTTTTTTAATTAATCGAAACCCTTACAATCAATTCGAGTTCGAGTTCGAGTTCGATACAAAACATTACTCACCAACAGTCTTACGGTTTTTCCAAGGTTTTTCGATCAGCACGAGAATCTGACGCAAGTTTCACAGTTTTTTCCCATCCCACAAAAGTGCTCAACGCCGCTAAAGAAGTTTTCACTTCAATAATTAAAGATGAAGAAACATGTACAGAACAGTATCATGTAGGTGATGTGTACGGATTATTTCCGAACATTTATTTAATGAAATCTACAACATGCTTCATTTATTTAAATACAACTTAATTTATAAACTAGGTACATTTTTTATTGCTTGCAATAGGATTACAAGTATTGAAGTGTAGAGAGGAATACACTACATTAGAGGATAAAGAGTAGAAATAGTGAAAATATATTTTTCGTAAATATACGTTAAAATGTCCATTCACTATCCTACATGGCAGTCCGCCGTGCCGTCCACCGTGCCGTCCGCCGGCTTATGCAGGATAGTGAATGGTATCGCAGGCCTGCGCCTGCAGCCATGCCGTGAATGGGCCCTTTTACAAGTGTTATTAAAGTGACAAAATTATGGGGGCACATAGTACGAGTGAATCAAAATTGAAACAAATATTCGAGGAGAAATTACGGGATTAGTGGATCACAAAGGTGTAGAAAGCAAAGCAGGAGCGTGAATTTGGACGCAGGACTGCATTCTTCCATTTTGTTGACAATGGACAACACGGGCTTAGGGGAGTTTATTGAAATTTATGAAGAAAATCGCTGCTTGTGGGACCAAAAATCCCCAAGGGATACCCGGGTGGAACGAAATTTAAAAAAACGCCATCTACTAATCTACTGATTGACGCCCATGAATATTAACGCCCTCTGCCCTACAGCGCAGGAAGTAGGAGTAGGAACGAATAAAAATGTGTCGTTACAACTTTTCCATCTAGCCCCTTTTTGCAACTCGCGATAAGGAACTTCGATACAAAAATTATTTAACAGAAACAAACATAGCAGAATAGCTATTTTCTTTTTTTAGAAATAGCGCGGAACATCATTGCAAGAATACCGACACTAAAGATGTTTGCAACAGTACTGATGATTTGATGAATGATGATGGACGGCTAAGCTATATAATGTCACTTAACTTAACACATAATATTGCTAGCTCCACTGACCTCGTGGCTAGCTCACACATTATCAAAGATCTCTAAGGTCTAAGCTATCCATATGTCAATGTACATATTAATGTGTGAGGCGTGACTCGTGAGCTATATACGTCTAGCTTCACAGTCCTACACGGCGGACTGCCATGTAGGATAGTGAATGGACATTGGACCCTTTTAGAAAAGAGAAAAAAAAAAGAGTCATAGACACTGACAAAATATCACGAAGAAATACTTGTTTAGATTTTGAGTGTAAATATTTTAACTTTTATCTTATTTATTTTACCTAATTAAATAACAGTGAGAATGTGAAATTTTATATAATAGTGAGGTGTGATATAAACAAGTACAATGTAACATTTGCAGTATATTTCGCACAAATAAACACAATACGCAACTGTCATTATGGCTGTCCATTGGCTGTCCTATTTATTTTTGTCAATAAATAACATATTGTGTAAATAAATATGAATTTATGATTTCAAAATGAGTGAAAAGAGTTTCGAAGATCGGTCATCTACATGGGACATCCCGGGGCCGTCGTCGCTTGCCGCAATTTTGGACACAGTAAATACCTCAACATCTGACAATCATCAAAGGCACGGTAAATTGAGTATGACGTCTTTATTGTATATAAATAAATGGCCAATAAACTAAAAGAACGGAAAAGTGGCAAAATCTGTAATAAACCTCCAGTATAATTTATATTTTTGGTTTTGTTATCACTCAAAGTTATTTCTGTCATGACATTTTCCTGTTTCAGAGGATATGGATTGTGAGACCTTGTTTGCTGAGAGCGACGATGAAGTGCAAGTGATCATGTCCACGGAACCCTCGAGCAACGAACCCAAGGGAGAAATATCATCGAATCAGATCAACTCCACCTCTCCAGGGCAGCAATATGAAGTTAACATATCTCATCTATCCGAGCCAATACCGGCCCGGACACCCATACCCGAAGAATATCAGCCTCTTCCTGATAGTTCGAGCTCACTAGATTATACTAGACATAGCGGAAACTGCACAAACGGTAATGAACAATTACTTAGAAATGTTAATATAAGGTATCAACCAAAAGATATACCACACCGCAGGCCCTACTACTATCACGGCTTATACGGAATGCAGTACGAAGACACGAGACCTAGAGAATATATAGCAGCACCGTATGTTCATAATAATCTTCACAATGAAAGAAATGTCCTTCATGTTCGACCTTTAAATTATACGGCTTCTCCGGAACTGCTGACTCCACCTGACGGTCTAACGTATGATGAGTTTCGGGCCGCATGCAATGCAGTCCCACTACGCAATCTCGAGAGAGATATGGAAAGGCCGAGCCGAAAATTAAATATCTCTCCTCGTAGAAGACAGTCGAAGGAATCTGACAGGCCCCATTTCATAGAAGTGAGCTCTGATGAGGATGAAACTAGTAATCCGAGGAAAAAGCCATGTGATAGGGTAGCAAGCTCAGCCTCGTGTTCAAATAAAGGGAGTGAAAGTGGCCCTTCAGCAGTACCATTAGTGAAAAGGGAGAACCAATCCCAAGATTCTAGTAGTCGAGAACCGGAGACTACGAGGACTTCGAATACATGTCCTGGGACGAGCCATCCAAACACAATGAGAGAGCAGCACACTGCCCCCGGTCATAATCAACCCCCAATAAAACAGGAGCCGAACCAAAACCCCCAAAACAATTGCTCATGTCGGAATAACCATGTACACCAGAATTACTCCCATGGGGATCATAATCACAGAGCAGTTCCCAACTATCACAACTATCAAAACGGAGCTCATCACCATCATAGACATCATCATCACAGACATTTTCATCACAGTGTGCCGAGTGGGTCCCAGAAACCTTCGACCACTCATATCAAAGAGGAACCAGGAGTTCCGCCCGTGAATATCAAAACTGAACCTTCTAGCAACACGGAGAGCACAGACACACCCAATGTTCCTATTAAAATTGAGCCCAGGCAGGTTTCCGTGAAGACAGAACCGGGTACCTCCAGTAGAAGCGGAGGTTCAAGTAGAAGTGACGCTGCAGAACCTGCAAGGAGTGTGGTCAAAACGGAGCCACCAGAACGGAGGTGCTGTAAACGGCCTGGGGATAGAGTTGTGAAAGAAACATCTCCACAGCCCGGCACTAGTTCTGGTGGGAATACACAAGCTGAAAACCTAACCAGTGAACGTCAAGTAAGTTAAACCTTGCTTAATATTCTTGTTAATTTCAAAATTATGCATATAAAATTGTACCAACTGTTTCAAATAATTATTATACATGATATAATTTTTATTTACTTGCCTACTTAAACTTTTTGTCGTAAACTTTTTGGTTTTTCAATCTATAGTGTTATTACTAGACATCGGATTATATGAATTTGCATACTTGCATATGCAAATGCATATAATGGCACTTTTTAGGCGATAGTGCATATTTTGTCAATTTTTCGTTGATAGTGCATATTTCGGTAGTTTTATGCCCTCGTAGTCTCCAAACTAGCTATCATGATACACACTGAGGCCAAAACAGAGGTAGGATAGATCAAAACACTTCAAATATGTGGCTCCATCCCCATTAAAAAATAATGCAACACGCGATAGGTACAATATCTTTCTAGAAACAAAATTTTTCTTTGTAGTTGGCAGCATTAACTACTAAGAATAAAGTAGCTTTATACTGATTTCTTAAACTTCCATGGGCATTAAGATTGCAATCGGAAAATGTTGGTAGAAAATTATTTTTATTTTTAAGGAGTCAGGATTTTTAAATTTATATACAGCACCATATAAAAATTAAAAAATCCTGGATATTTTGATGATTTGATAAAATTGACGCTTTTATTTACGGCACCACCGGAAAGCTCTTCAAAAAATTAATAAATTTTAATAATAAGTGACTTTTGATTGTGCATATTTTGTGCATATTTTGGCCATTTATCGTGCATACTTGCATGCATATTTCGGCACTTTGATCGTGCATATAATCCGATGTCTAGTTATTACCTAGTAAGTACTAGGCTTATTTTGATGGAACATGCAGATATTGGTTAGCTAATTTTCACATTTTAATGATTTTAGGATGCACAAGCTTCGGGTTCAAATTCAGGGAATGCGGTGCTCTCTGCACCCGACTTACAGTTGGACTGGGTGTCAGACTCCAGTACGGATGAAGAGGTTTTAATGCTTGGGGACAATCAAAACTTTGTAAGTGTATATTGTTATATTTTTCTAAGACCTAACTTAATGGTTTATATTAAAAACTATAATATGTTTCGCTATGTACTAAAAATGATACAAAAAATCAGTTACTTTTATAATGTAACTACGAATTATGATAATACTAGATGACGCCCGCAACTCCGTAGCGCCAAAATTCGTTTATCGCGCGGGAACTGTACATTTTTCTGGGATAAAAACGATCCTATTCTCGGGACTCAAAGTATCTCCTGGATGCCAAATTTCAACAAAATCGGTTCAGTGGTTTGAGCGTCAAGAGGTAACAGACAGACACACACACTTCCGCATTATAATATTAGTATGGATTTAAATTGTATGTTTACTACATATTTAAGTCTATTATTAAAACTCCCAACAAGCCCGTCCAAAGTAATGATCATCTTTCTTGTTAGACAATCAGGTATTTACTCTGTACTGTCATAACTACACTTTAAAACAATAAAAACATGTTTTTAATCTTTAATTTATATTTTCAGCGTGTTATCGACCTAACGAATTCACCGAACCGGACCGAGCCTACGGAGAATGAGCCACAAGTTCAAGACGGCACTGCTCTGTCTCCACAGCCGTTGATAGAAACCATTCCGCTGCCGGGAGAGTATGTGTATCCTCATCCACCGATGCCATCTCATCCTCATCTGTTGAGAACAAGGTAAACTTTATATTGCCAAGATTTTGTGAAATGGAAACATATAAAGTGGTTTAAGTTCGACAGTAATGATTATTTATTTTTGCCTGTATCAGCAAATCAGTAGAGATCATAAATATAAAAACATGCCCAACGTCACAGACATTGTCACAATTTTAAAATTAATTTAAAGGTCAATGTATATGTCACAGTCATCTGGTTCAATCTGCGATTCGATTGAATGACTAGTGCATTCATTGAATGACACCATTCAATTGAATGATTCGGCCGAATGTCGATTGAACGATCGTCACTCAACGTCCAACTCTCAGTCCAACTAGTTAGCGATTTGTAACCTTTACAAAAAAATCCTAGAAAACGTTCAAAATCTTTCCAATAATAAAAGACAATGCTATCACATGTATGAAAAAAAAAAAACTCAGAGCGAACAGATACAGGACGTAGCTCAGAATTTCAGTGATATGAAATGAAATAATTCTGTATATATTTCATTGTAAGATTTGATGGCTAAATGGGATCTCCCATTTAGCCATCAAATCTTGCTCATTGCTCATTGCTATTAACTTTTCGTAAGGAGTGATGTTTAATTTTTTTTATTGATGTTATTTTGCGACATTTTGCAGCTGAATTGTAGTTAGAATAATAATAATAATAATAACATCTTTGAACGCTTCATACCACGTCAGTCTGGCCCCGTGCTAAGTACCTGAAGGACTTGTGTTATGGGTACCGGACAACGGTAATGTAATATTATTTAATACTTTTTTTACTATAATATATTTCAGATTTTTATTATATGATACACATTTAACACACATCCATGACCCAGGAACTTTGAAAACCTTTTGTTCCGTCGGCGGGATTCAAACCCGCGACCCCTGGCTTGCGCTACCTACGCACTCATCCACTGAGCCACAGAGGTCGTCATACAGAATGCAGTGCATCTATTATCGTTTTATAATATGTAATTACAAATCTCCGTTATAAAAACGATATATTAATGGGCATTGGGCAACTAGGTATTTTGGATAAAAACACCATTTAAAGTAACACAAAATATATTTCAAACAGTTTAATTACATATTACCTACCTTCTACATCTGTGACATTGTCTATACGCACTCGATTTTATTTTCTTTTTATTTTATTCCCTCGGCTAACTCATAAGTTAGTTTGATAACACATTTTGTGTGCATTGGGAACGTACCATATCAAAATCGCCCGTTCCTATTGCAGCGCAGCATATTAAGAGAACGGGTGAATATAAAATGGGAGTTTTTAGACATCCGGAGCATGTTCAACTACAAGGGCCTCAAGAAAATAATACATTGATTAGGTAGATGTAGAATACAATCAGGCATGTCAGGAGCAGGACGATACATAAATTTTATGGCCGACGAGCCATATTTGAGCATTACTGCTCCTGCATACATGGAAGAAGAACTTTGGGAAGTTGTGCCCATATAATAAATGTAATATTTTTTTTCATCATTCTTCATCTTTTTAGGGTGGGCCATACATCAGTCCGATGTTTTACACCCCGCTCTTACGTTAGAAAATGTTACATTAGTTGTAACTTTTAGATAATATGTAAACTGTTTAAAAATATATTTTGTGTTACTATAAACGATGTTTTTTATCACACAACCTAAAATAGTTACCTATTTTTATGCACCGCTTTAATTACGGATATTTATAATTATTGTTATAAAACTAAAAACAATAAAAGATGAACTGCATTCTAACAACAATTTAGCTGTGCTAAGTACTGCAAAAAATCATTAAAAAACATAACATTAAAGAAAGTAAAAAAACTACCCCTGACGAAATGTTAATAGCAATATCTTCTATTTAGCCATCAAATCTTAAGTTGAAATATATACAACACGGTCAAATTAACTAGACGCACGGTTTGATGACGTCATTATGGAGCTCGCATGTTAATTTGACATTTCGATGCGTCAAGTTAATTTGACCGTGTTGTACACAATAATTTCATTTAATATCACTGATATTCTGAGCTACATCCTGTATCTGTTCGCTCTGGGTTTTTTTTTAGCTTTGTCCTTTAAAAAAGTAGTCAAAGAGCGTTTGTGTGCCAAAGCCAATTATAAGGTCAATGATTTCATAAACGATGGCACATCTTGGGAGTAGGATGGATGGCTGCTTGCAAGGCTACTTCTACATTATAATATGACTTACAATTATATCGTCGGTTTGGATGAACAGGGTATTAACTCAAAATTTACGATTTTTAACCTAAAAATACAGTCCTACTTAAAATCACGCGATCTTTCTAACGAACGTGGTTGCATAACGATATGACGATAAATTGGCGGGGGTGCGGGGTAGTATCTTTGTCTCTTTCGCGCTTTTGCACGTGTCGGTTTGAACAACACTGTCGTATTCAGTCTTACTCGCGGAGTTGTGATGAAAGGACGTCGTTCGTTTGTGATATACAGTTTTAACCTTGAAAAACGCAGTGTTCATTAAAAGATACTTTCTGTTTGAATACTACTGTTTTGTGAAATAGAGTAGTAATTTCAAGTTAATACCTTATTTACAATAAATTGTTCCATCTGGTTTGTAACAGGTGTTTCTAGTTTAAAGAACTAATTTGAGATACTTCCATGTTCACAAAAGTGATACTACAAAGTTACCTACTACAAAGCCAAAGACCCCGACGGTCTTTAGTGTGCTCAAAAGTGTAGCTAGTGATTTAAATTTGTTTATTAAAATACTAAGACTGACGTTTAAACTATTTTATGTGATTTTTTTAAAATAAATAAACGTTTAATAGTGAAATGTTTGTTTTCATTTTGTATTATTTTGAAAATTTATTCCTAATATTTGTGGAACATGGTAGTATTATGAATGCTCCTTAAACATAACTGAATGAATTAAAAAATCAGGAAAAAATAGGATGGCATAGCAAACTAAGCATGATGTTTAAATAATGTCTCAAAAAAATAATCGAAAAGTCGATCGTAGACCCTCAAAATTACATTTTTATGAAAATAAAATTTTGTAGTTACTACTATGGTTCAGAAGTATTTTTTATGAAAAAAGGTATTATTATGTTCCTGCCTGCAGATTTTAATTTTTTTCTCAGAAATAGCAAAATTAACAAACTCGTGCAGTGAACAAAAACATTATCAATAAAGTAAGTTTACAAAATATATAAGAGAGGTTAACCAATTATTAACGGAAATGGACATATATTGATTTGACAACTTCAAATCGGTCTCCTGAAAAATAGGCTTTTTTGAGTTAACACCCTGTTCATCCGGACCAGCGATATATTGTAATAAGTTGACTAACCATCGGCTGCTTTTATATAAATCTACCACATTTTTACATACCTAGTGTAAATTAGTAAACTTTTTGGTAAAAGGTGTCCCCATTCGAGTTTCTTACGCCGGTTCTTCTCACCGGGTTAGTTCCCGAACCGGTAGTAGGCCTCATGTAGACGGTCTAAAAGTGTTAACTATGATAACCTATTTAGAAATAAATTCATTTTCAATATCTCAACAAGAATATCACATTATATTGTTATGATTTCTATGGTGTTTTATATGTTACCTAATTATTATTATTGTTAGTACGTTATAAGAAATGTGTTGTTTCAGGGCTCGGTGCATGATGTCTTGTCGCGGGTGTTGCTGCCCGCCGCGCCCGCTCGCGCCGCACCTGCCGCACACACACCACCATATCATTGGTACGTAATGACAATGTTGCCAGTCCTATAATTACTGGCACCTGCATTTTTTTAATTACTAGGGATGCCAATAATACGTCTGTACTCTGTAGTGTAAAATTATAAAGTGTCATAATTATTAATAGCGTTTTCGGCATTGAAAACTGCCCCGGGGCAGGGCAGGCCGAATGTATACGAAAGTAGCCGAAGTTTACATTCAGTTACATACACTGACCTCCATTATACAAGTACGCTGGACCGATGATACCCTTTGAAATGACAGCTATTTCTTGTGCCTATTTGAAGCGGAATCAGCGCCCCCATTATGGGGGCTCAGAACTAAGTCTGACGTAAAAATGACGTTTGAAAGCCGCCATATTGGCGCTGATAGGAGTAGTGAGAGTACTTGGAACTAATACTAGTGATGACAACTGTTGTTATTGGTTGTGGTTACGTCAGATTTAGTTCTCAACCCCCATAATAGGGGCGGTGATTCCGCTTCAAATAGGCACAAAAAGCAGGTGGGTATCATCGATCCAGCATACTTGTGTAATAGAGATCAGTGGTTACATAGAAACGCCGCAAACCGATCATGTTGCGGTTCGTGGATCACCAGTTTTGTTCGGCTATTTCCGTATCCGTTCGGCCTGGCCTGCCCTGCCCCGGGGCAGTTTTTGATGCCGAAAACGCTAAAAGTGTTTCACCTTCAAACAAAACGCTAAGGTATTAAGGCATACTGCATGTTGAAGCTTTAGCATGAACAAAAGATCTCCATCTAGCAAAACTTTGTCGTTGTTTTGGGCGTTCACATATACGACTCCGTGGGATATATCACGCAAATCTCCTTTAGCGCCCTTGTACAGTAAAAACAAACATTAAAAAAAAATATCCTTGCAGCGAATTAAGCGTGAGCGTGTAATAAACAGACACAGTTTTGTACCTAAATTTGACTTCATGTAATTAATAATTATTATGTTAGTGTCTAAACTCTAAACACACCATGCCGAAGTTCCGCGGCGGAAGTTCGACATGATTACGTCAGCAAAGTCAAACGCATACAGTATAAACGCGACGTAATTACGGCATGGTATGTCATCGGTAATTTAAAATACATTGCCGGCGTAATCATGCCGAACTTCGGCCGCGTTTTTCCGGCCTAGACTCAGTTTTTATATAATGTTTTCAGGTGAGCGTCGTCGCGAGCTGCCGCCGCCGTACGTGGTGCATGAGCGACTGTGGCAGAGACAACAGCACAATGCGGTTAGTAACTGACATACTTTTTTATTACTAGCTCACCCGGCAAACGTTTTGCCATGTACGATTTTCGGTTAAAATCGAACAGACGGACGGCACTTGTCGACGGCAGTGTTTCGTTCGTCTGTAAGCGCTAGGATAGGACCCGCCAAAAAAAAAATGTTTTCTTTTGTTTTTGCTTAAAATATTATAGACCGTATTAATAAATCTAAAAACATTGCCAGGAGGTACAGCGTCGCATACTGATGCGGCCGTCCCTGTACGACATGTACAACGTGCCGTACGCCGGCGCGGGCCCGTACGCCCGGCACCGCGACGCGTCGCCGAGATCCACCGCGCTGCTGTCCGTGAGTATAGTATATGTCAGGAGGTGCAGCGTCGCCGTCGCCGTCGCATACTGATGCGGCCGTCCCTGTACGACATGTACAACGTGCCGTACGCCGGCGCGGGCCCGTACGCCCGGCACCGCGACGCGTCGCCGAGATCCACCGCGCTGCTGTCCGTGAGTATAGTATATGTCAGGAGGTGCAGCGTCGCCGTCGCCGTCGCATACTGATGCGGCCGTCCCTGTACGACATGTACAACGTGCCGTACGCCGGCGCGGGCTCGTACGCCCGGCACCGCGACGCGTCGCCGAGATCCACCGCGCTGCTGTCCGTGAGTATAGTATATGTCAGGAGGTGCAGCGTCGCCGTCGCCGTCGCATACTGATGCGGCCGTCCCTGTACGACATGTACAACGTGCCGTACGCCGGCGCGGGCTCGTACGCCCGGCACCGCGACGCGTCGCCGAGATCCACCGCGCTGCTGTCCGTGAGTATAGTATATGTCAGGAGGTGCAGCGTCGCCGTCGCCGTCGCATACTGATGCGGCCGTCCCTGTACGACATGTACAACGTGCCGTACGCCGGCGCGGGCCCGTACGCCCGGCACCGCGACGCGTCGCCGAGATCCACCGCGCTGCTGTCCGTGAGTATAGTATATGTCAGGAGGTGCAGCGTCGCCGTCGCCGTCGCATACTGATGCGGCCGTCCCTGTACGACATGTACAACGTGCCGTACGCCGGCGCGGGCTCGTACGCCCGGCACCGCGACGCGTCGCCGAGATCCACCGCGCTGCTGTCCGTGAGTATAGTATATGTCAGGAGGTGCAGCGTCGCCGTCGCCGTCGCCGTCGCATACTGATGCGGCCGTCCCTGTACGACATGTACAACGTGCCGTACGCCGGCGCGGGCCCGTACGCCCGGCACCGCGACGCGTCGCCGAGATCCACCGCGCTGCTGTCCGTGAGTATAGTATATGTCAGGAGGTGCAGCGTCGCCGTCGCCGTCGCATACTGATGCGGCCGTCCCTGTACGACATGTACAACGTGCCGTACGCCGGCGCGGGCCCGTACGCCCGGCACCGCGACGCGTCGCCGAGATCCACCGCGCTGCTGTCCGTGAGTATAGTATATGTCAGGAGGTGCAGCGTCGCCGTCGCCGTCGCATACTGATGCGGCCGTCCCTGTACGACATGTACAACGTGCCGTACGCCGGCGCGGGCCCGTACGCCCGGCACCGCGACGCGTCGCCGAGATCCACCGCGCTGCTGTCCGTGAGTATAGTATATGTCAGGAGGTGCAGCGTCGCCGTCGCCGTCGCCGTCGCATACTGATGCGGCCGTCCCTGTACGACATGTACAACGTGCCGTACGCCGGCGCGGGCCCGTACGCCCGGCACCGCGACGCGTCGCCGAGATCCACCGCGCTGCTGTCCGTGAGTATAGTATATGTCAGGAGGTGCAGCGTCGCCGTCGCCGTCGCATACTGATGCGGCCGTCCCTGTACGACATGTACAACGTGCCGTACGCCGGCGCGGGCCCGTACGCCCGGCACCGCGACGCGTCGCCGAGATCCACCGCGCTGCTGTCCGTGAGTATAGTATATGTCAGGAGGTGCAGCGTCGCCGTCGCCGTCGCCGTCGCATACTGATGCGGCCGTCCCTGTACGACATGTACAACGTGCCGTACGCCGGCGCGGGCCCGTACGCCCGGCACCGCGACGCGTCGCCGAGATCCACCGCGCTGCTGTCCGTGAGTATAGTATATGTCAGGAGGTGCAGCGTCGCCGTCGCCGTCGCATACTGATGCGGCCGTCCCTGTACGACATGTACAACGTGCCGTACGCCGGCGCGGGCCCGTACGCCCGGCACCGCGACGCGTCGCCGAGATCCACCGCGCTGCTGTCCGTGAGTATAGTATATGTCAGGAGGTGCAGCGTCGCCGTCGCCGTCGCCGTCGCATACTGATGCGGCCGTCCCTGTACGACATGTACAACGTGCCGTACGCCGGCGCGGGCCCGTACGCCCGGCACCGCGACGCGTCGCCGAGATCCACCGCGCTGCTGTCCGTGAGTATAGTATATGTCAGGAGGTGCAGCGTCGCCGTCGCCGTCGCATACTGATGCGGCCGTCCCTGTACGACATGTACAACGTGCCGTACGCCGGCGCGGGCTCGTACGCCCGGCACCGCGACGCGTCGCCGAGATCCACCGCGCTGCTGTCCGTGAGTATAGTATATGTCAGGAGGTGCAGCGTCGCCGTCGCCGTCGCATACTGATGCGGCCGTCCCTGTACGACATGTACAACGTGCCGTACGCCGGCGCGGGCCCGTACGCCCGGCACCGCGACGCGTCGCCGAGATCCACCGCGCTGCTGTCCGTGAGTATAGTATATGTCAGGAGGTGCAGCGTCGCCGTCGCCGTCGCCGTCGCATACTGATGCGGCCGTCCCTGTACGACATGTACAACGTGCCGTACGCCGGCGCGGGCCCGTACGCCCGGCACCGCGACGCGTCGCCGAGATCCACCGCGCTGCTGTCCGTGAGTATAGTATATGTCAGGAGGTGCAGCGTCGCCGTCGCCGTCGCCGTCGCATACTGATGCGGCCGTCCCTGTACGACATGTACAACGTGCCGTACGCCGGCGCGGGCCCGTACGCCCGGCACCGCGACGCGTCGCCGAGATCCACCGCGCTGCTGTCCGTGAGTATAGTATATGTCAGGAGGTGCAGCGTCGCCGTCGCCGTCGCATACTGATGCGGCCGTCCCTGTACGACATGTACAACGTGCCGTACGCCGGCGCGGGCTCGTACGCCCGGCACCGCGACGCGTCGCCGAGATCCACCGCGCTGCTGTCCGTGAGTATAGTATATGTCAGGAGGTGCAGCGTCGCCGTCGCCGTCGCTGTCGCATACTGATGCGGCCGTCCCTGTACGACATGTACAACGTGCCGTACGCCGGCGCGGGCCCGTACGTCATTTGGGTTTAGGAAAAAACACGGCACAATAGAACAGATACATAGATTAGTAGAATAAAATAAAAAATACTGCTGCGCTGCATTTCATGATATTTCCCAAGCATTCGACAGAGTCTGGCATGAAGGTCTGCTCTATAAATTAAAAAAAACTACTTCCACTAAACTATAACCTCTTAATAAAATCATATCTAGCTGACAGATATTTCTACGTCAAGCAAGGAGAATCATCAACCAAACTATTTAAAGTTTACGCAGGAGTACCCCAGGGAAGTGTGCTCGGTCTGAGTCTGTACCTAATATTTACTTCAGACTTACCTCTATCAGATGGCGTATTGATCGGCACCTTTGCAGACGACACGGCTGCATTGGCTATCGACGATGATACGACTCAAGCAAGTCGCATACTGCAACAATCGCTGGATAAGATTACAGAATGGTTAAAGAAATGGCGAATAAAAGCTAACGAATCCAAATCGGCTCAGGTAACCTTCGCTTTGAGGCGTGAAAACTGCCCACCCATAATTCTAAATGGTGTCCAGATACCACAAGTGAACGAAGCTAAGTATCTGGGACTGTGGCTGGATCGACGCCTGACCTGGAAAAAACATATTACAGAAATTAGAAATATTTAGAAAAGCTCTTGGTATCCAACTAACAAAAATGTACTCGCTGCTTGGCAACAGATCACAGCTATCATTAGAGAACAAGCTACTAATTTATAAATGTATACTTAAACCAATCTGGACATATGGATTACAGCTCTTTGGAACAACCTCAAATTCAAATCTAGAAATACTTCAACGATTTCAATCAAAAATACTAAGAATCATTACAAAGGCTCATTGGTTTATAACAAATAAACAACTTCATCATGACCTCAAAATAAGAACTGTCCAGGAGGAGACAAAATATATAATTGAATCTTACAAGCAAAGGCTAAACAAGCATCCAAACATACTTGCAACACAGTTAATGAACATTGATACAAAATTTCAAAGGCTCAAGAGAAAAACCCCTAGAGACTTATAGGGAAAGCCACAATTAGAGGGAGCAGCCACTGGGCTAGCCGACCCTACAAGATTAAAATCCATATTTAAACTTTTGCTGAATGTTCGATGAAACAGATTGCAGAATCACATATTGAAAAAAAAAAAACTTGTTGAGTTGACTTGTTGAAAATTGAGTTGTATACGAGCGTCCGTGGCCTATTGGGTAGACTTTTGGTTCGTACTCCTAAAGGGTGTAGGTTCGATCCCGGGTTAAGGCGTGTACCAATGAAACATTTTCTGATCTCAAGTACATAATACATTAATACCGACACTCGTACGGTGTACGCGGTATACGCTACAAACAAATATGTGATATAGGTGTACCAGAATCTGATGGCAAAAAGTGAGAAAATAAATTGACTCTAGTCTCTAGCAATACCGGGGTAATTGAAATAAAACATTTTGATCCTTTTCTTTTAGCAGCTAATCTGTGTATTAAACATGCAAATATAAAAATTTATCCAATGATTTAGGATATTTTTTGAAAATTTGCTGTCAAAAATTGCCATCAGATTCTGGTAGACCTATACCTAAATCCTAATACTGAAATTGTATCTACAATGTTATACTTTCTATTTTCAGTTTTCTGATGACTACGAGATGCGTGACATACCACCTGCGCACATGATTGTGTAAGTTTATTCTACCTAAACTACTTCATAAAACGGCGGTTATCAATTTAACCCGTGTGTATGTAATATCTCCAGAACTGCCCAGTTTTTGTATATGTATGTTAGTCTAAAGCTAAACTCTAATCTGTCTATATCAGCGTCTGAACAAATGTATATGTATGTTAGTCTAAAGCTAAACTCTAATCTGTCTATATCAGCGTCTGAACAAATGTACCTTCAAAATGTTCGTGTCCGCATAATATCTCTGCTACTACAAAACCGATTTAAGTAATTCTTTTTTTATTGTACTAGGTATTGTTCAACTTAGAGAATGCCGCAAGTTTCACCATGATCGGTTCAGTAGTTTTTGAGATAGGTATTTTCAGTTCTCAATTACGTACAATTTTAAGTCGGTTTTATCTTTTTAAAATACATACTATTATTATTAACTGATATAACGTGTTGTTCCAGCGAACCGCCGTTCGTCCAGCACCATATGCACCACTACATGCAGATGCATCCTCCTCACCTCCACATCTCCATACAACCATCCGGATTGGTGAGTCACGTAGTAAAGAGATCGATCATTCCACTTGACACCACCGGTGGTGTCATATGGAATGTCTAGTTCATATGATACCACCGACTATTAGTAATGGTACATAGTTGCTTAGTTGTTGATATGAGAACTCCAATTAAGTTCAAGTAACTAACTTAACTAACAGTTAACTCTGGAACGAAGTGTCACCAGCAGTATTTTCGGACCTACACGTCCCACAAACCTTCAAGAAGAGAGCGTATTCCCTCTTAAAAGGCCTGCAGCTCTTCTGATGTTGCGAGTGTCCATGGGCGACGGTAGTTGCTTTCCATCAGGTGACCCGTTTGCTCGTTTGCCCCCTTATTTCATAAAAAAGTAGTAAAGCTTTTATTTATCTATCACTCAAATGCCAAATGGTCATCTTGACATCACTAGGGTGGTGTCATATGGACTAGAGATTCCATATACCGGTGGTGTCGTTTTGGTGGTGTCAAGTGGAAGGAACGAAAGAGACAACCATATAAGCTTTGTCCACATTAAGTATGCAATTTCATCATCAATTTTCATCATCTTCTTTTTAGTCAACTTTCGTTTGGCATATTCAATAATTGAATGCGTCAAAATCCACCCGCATTGAAAGAAAAGTGTCATAGCGAGCGCTACGATTTCAACGCGCGTCACGGGCATGCCTCACGTTCGCTGTTGACTGCGCTATAACGCATGCCCTTGATGAACAAAAAAAACACAACAAAAAAAGGCCCAATGTGGACAAAGCTATTCGCTTATAAAAGCTGTGATGTAAAGCTTATTTTGTATGGACAAAGGATAAGGTCCAAATTGGGCTAATTTTAAAAGTGCCGGCCAACGCAAATAAACCCATTATTTAAATAGAACATAATCTAAGGAATAATTTTTATTATTACACCAAAGTTCTAAGTCAAGTCTCCGAGTTGTTATTCAAGGTCAAACTTTTTTTTATAATGTATGCAATAAAACTTATTTCATTAATTAAAAGCAATAAGTAATCGATCCCAACGTCCTTATCCGAGTCATAGAACAGATAAGAGGCCAAATACCTACAAATGATTTGGAAAAATTCAAAGGAAGAGGAAACCTCTACGTGCTTGGGGCTTGCAGGGCACATAACTCATTGCTTACTTGGAATACTAGGCAAATGCCGTGCGTACGGCGTACCCTAAGCACGTAGAGTATATCCCCTTACTTTGAGTTTTTTCAAACCATTTGTAGGTATTTGGCCTCCAATCTGTTCTATGACTCGGATAGGGACGTTGAGATCGATTACTTATTGCTTTTAATTAATAAAATAAGTTTTATTACATACATTATAAAAAAAGTTTGACCTTGAATAACAACTCAGAGACTTGACTTAGAACTTTGGTGTAATAATAAAAATTATTCCTTAGATTATGTTCTATTTAATCTTTCAGGCCCCGCGCGAGCACCGGTGATCGCGAGAACAAAAGAATACAATGGGAATTCCTAGAACCTCCGATCGAAGGATTAAATGATGGGTTTATTTGCGTTGGCCGGCACTTTTAAAATTAGCCCAAAATTGTATGGACGTTGGATCTTCTCCTTTACGGCATTGGGGCGATTCCCAAAGAAAGCAGAGAAGTCAAAAATAAACCTTCAGTGCTGCTTCTTCACAGTGAACTCAATATTTTATTTTATTTTATGAAATTCGGAAAACTTACGGCTAAACACAAAATCAAATACAAATTACACAAACATGACGGCCAATTGCAAGTTTTCACAGATAAACAAGAAAAAACTTACATACAAATTTGGAGTCAGTGGTTAACAAAGTAATTATAGTTTAAGGTTAAAACAGTACGTTACAATTATACAAAAGACATAGGGCACAAATTAAGACGTAAAGAATTTTTTAACAAGAATGTTCTTCATTTTGGAAATACTGGTATTAAATAAATCTAGGTCCACGTCATATGCAATTGTATTATAATTTTTACTAGCTCTTATATGAAACTATTTTGCCTATATGTGCTATTAACAAATGGGATATGGAGCAGCTTAGGCCTACGCATTTTGACGGGACATGTTACCAGACCTAGCTCGCCAATATGAGGAACACATTTTTTAAATAAACATGTGCTTAGTTATTTTTTAACACGCTTTTATAAGCTTGGGCTGTACATATGAAACTGAATCTTTGAGCACGATTTTTACCTACCTCCAGTAGTCTAATTATTATTTGAAACTTTGCATACGTATTAAGAGCCAATGACAATCCAATAACCTGTAAAAAATTTGAAAAAAAAAGTGTTTTTTTTTAATATATTTTATTTGGATAATTATTCTTGCCTTAGTCTATATGTATGTTCAATTTTTCTATATTATCGTGCCTGTAATAAACTTATGCAACCTTTCCCAAAGTGGGCGATAACGCCCCCGTGTGGGCGTTGAAGGTGTAAAGGGCGGTGTGGAACCCAGAAAAAAATGGGGGCATTGTGTAGCGGCTTGAGGGGTGATTTATTTCATCTGAATGTATTTTAAATTGAAACAGTGGGGGCGCTAAAACATAATTTGGAAGTGGGCAGTAGACAAAATAAGTTTGGGAACCCCTGAACTAATGTAACATGACATCGTTTAGGGCGGCAGCGGCAGCAGCGTCGCGGCGCTGATGCGCGCGGCTGAGGCGGCGGAGGCGCGGCGCAACGGGCGCGGCGCGTCGTTCGCCGTCATCGAGCGCAACACGTACCGGCACGCGTACGCGCCGCCCGCCAACCACCGCGACGACAAGTGCACCATCTGTCTGTCCGTCTTCGAGCTGCACGCGGACTGCAGGTACAGTACAACATTCTCTAGGGCGGCAGCGGCGCGGCGCGTCGTCCGCCGTCATCGAGCGCAACACGTACCGGCACGCGTACGCGCCGCCCGCCAACCACCGCGACGACAAGTGCACCATCTGTCTGTCCGTCTTCGAGCTGCACGCGGACTGCAGGTACAGTACAACATTCTCTAGGGCGGCAGCGGCGCGGCGCGTCGTCCGCCGTCATCGAGCGCAACACGTACCGGCACGCGTACGCGCCGCCCGCCAACCACCGCGACGACAAGTGCACCATCTGTCTGTCCGTCTTCGAGCTGCACGCGGACTGCAGGTACAGTACAACATTCTCTAGGGCGGCAGCGGCGCGGCGCGTCGTCCGCCGTCATCGAGCGCAACACGTACCGGCACGCGTACGCGCCGCCCGCCAACCACCGCGACGACAAGTGCACCATCTGTCTGTCCGTCTTCGAGCTGCACGCGGACTGCAGGTACAGTACAACATTCTCTAGGGCGGCAGCGGCGCGGCGCGTCGTCCGCCGTCATCGAGCGCAACACGTACCGGCACGCGTACGCGCCGCCCGCCAACCACCGCGACGACAAGTGTACCATCTGTCTGTCCGTCTTCGAGCTGCACGCGGACTGCAGGTACAGTACAACATTCTCTAGGGCGGCAGCGGCGCGGCGCGTCGTCCGCCGTCATCGAGCGCAACACGTACCGGCACGCGTACGCGCCGCCCGCCAACCACCGCGACGACAAGTGCACCATCTGTCTGTCCGTCTTCGAGCTGCACGCGGACTGCAGGTACAGTACAACATTCTCTAGGGCGGCAGCGGCGCGGCGCGTCGTCCGCCGTCATCGAGCGCAACACGTACCGGCACGCGTACGCGCCGCCCGCCAACCACCGCGACGACAAGTGCACCATCTGTCTGTCCGTCTTCGAGCTGCACGCGGACTGCAGGTACAGTACAACATTCTCTAGGGCGGCAGCGGCGCGGCGCGTCGTCCGCCGTCATCGAGCGCAACACGTACCGGCACGCGTACGCGCCGCCCGCCAACCACCGCGACGACAAGTGCACCATCTGTCTGTCCGTCTTCGAGCTGCACGCGGACTGCAGGTACAGTACAACATTCTCTAGGGCGGCAGCGGCGCGGCGCGTCGTCCGCCGTCATCGAGCGCAACACGTACCGGCACGCGTACGCGCCGCCCGCCAACCACCGCGACGACAAGTGCACCATCTGTCTGTCCGTCTTCGAGCTGCACGCGGACTGCAGGTACAGTACAACATTCTCTAGGGCGGCAGCGGCGCGGCGCGTCGTCCGCCGTCATCGAGCGCAACACGTACCGGCACGCGTACGCGCCGCCCGCCAACCACCGCGACGACAAGTGCACCATCTGTCTGTCCGTCTTCGAGCTGCACGCGGACTGCAGGTACAGTACAACATTCTCTAGGGCGGCAGCGGCGCGGCGCGTCGTCCGCCGTCATCGAGCGCAACACGTACCGGCACGCGTACGCGCCGCCCGCCAACCACCGCGACGACAAGTGCACCATCTGTCTGTCCGTCTTCGAGCTGCACGCGGACTGCAGGTACAGTACAACATTCTCTAGGGCGGCAGCGGCGCGGCGCGTCGTCCGCCGTCATCGAGCGCAACACGTACCGGCACGCGTACGCGCCGCCCGCCAACCACCGCGACGACAAGTGTACCATCTGTCTGTCCGTCTTCGAGCTGCACGCGGACTGCAGGTACAGTACAACATTCTCTAGGGCGGCAGCGGCGCGGCGCGTCGTCCGCCGTCATCGAGCGCAACACGTACCGGCACGCGTACGCGCCGCCCGCCAACCACCGCGACGACAAGTGCACCATCTGTCTGTCCGTCTTCGAGCTGCACGCGGACTGCAGGTACAGTACAACATTCTCTAGGGCGGCAGCGGCGCGGCGCGTCGTCCGCCGTCATCGAGCGCAACACGTACCGGCACGCGTACGCGCCGCCCGCCAACCACCGCGACGACAAGTGTACCATCTGTCTGTCCGTCTTCGAGCTGCACGCGGACTGCAGGTACAGTACAACATTCTCTAGGGCGGCAGCGGCGCGGCGCGTCGTCCGCCGTCATCGAGCGCAACACGTACCGGCACGCGTACGCGCCGCCCGCCAACCACCGCGACGACAAGTGCACCATCTGTCTGTCCGTCTTCGAGCTGCACGCGGACTGCAGGTACAGTACAACATTCTCTAGGGCGGCAGCGGCGCGGCGCGTCGTCCGCCGTCATCGAGCGCAACACGTACCGGCACGCGTACGCGCCGCCCGCCAACCACCGCGACGACAAGTGCACCATCTGTCTGTCCGTCTTCGAGCTGCACGCGGACTGCAGGTACAGTACAACATTCTCTAGGGCGGCAGCGGCGCGGCGCGTCGTCCGCCGTCATCGAGCGCAACACGTACCGGCACGCGTACGCGCCGCCCGCCAACCACCGCGACGACAAGTGCACCATCTGTCTGTCCGTCTTCGAGCTGCACGCGGACTGCAGGTACAGTACAACATTCTCTAGGGCGGCAGCGGCGCGGCGCGTCGTCCGCCGTCATCGAGCGCAACACGTACCGGCACGCGTACGCGCCGCCCGCCAACCACCGCGACGACAAGTGCACCATCTGTCTGTCCGTCTTCGAGCTGCACGCGGACTGCAGGTACAGTACAACATTCTCTAGGGCGGCAGCGGCGCGGCGCGTCGTCCGCCGTCATCGAGCGCAACACGTACCGGCACGCGTACGCGCCGCCCGCCAACCACCGCGACGACAAGTGCACCATCTGTCTGTCCGTCTTCGAGCTGCACGCGGACTGCAGGTACAGTACAACATTCTCTAGGGCAGCAGCGGCGCGGCGTCGCGACTCGCGGCGCTGATGCGCGCGGCGAAGGCGGCGGAGGCAGTAACTACTTGACGCCCGCAACTCCATTGCGCCAAAATTAGTTTATCGCGTGAGAACCGTCCATTTTTTCGGGATATAAAGTATGTTCTCTCTAGGGACTTAAAGTATCTCCATGCTTTTCAGCAAAATCGGTTCAGCGGTTTGGGCGTGAGGAGGTAACATACAGACAGACATTATTAATATTAGTATGGATACTGAACGTTTTGTAGCGATGTTTATGCAATACCTGTAACATAATTTGTCTGCAGGCGTCTGCCGTGCATGCACCTGTTCCACATGGAGTGCGTGGATCAGTGGCTGAGCACCAACAAGCACTGCCCCATCTGCCGCGTCGACATCGAGACGCATCTCAACAAGGACGCCAATTTCTAAACGGTACGCCGGTTTATACAATACGCCTCACAATTGTGTTACACCTGTATAAGGCTGCGTTCCACTGAAGCGGAGCAGAGCGGAGCTTAGCGCTGCCTGAATTGACCAATCGTGCTATTCCAGCGGAATGACAGCGAAGATTTGAGCATGGTGATTGGTCACTCGGCACCGCTAAGCCCCGCTCCGCTTCAGTGGAAATGCGGCCTAACGCCTTTATTCGTGGTCTAGTGGTTAGGGCCAGGCCACAACACTGCGTTGCGACGTCGCATCGCAAAAACTACGTTGCTTTTCTAACAATGCGTTGCGGCGTCGCATCGCAAAAACAACCTTAGGGCCAGGCCACAACACTGCGTTGCGGCGTCGCATCGCAAAAACAACCTTAGGGCCAGGCCACAACACTGCGTTGCGGCGTCGCATCGCAAAAACAACCTTAGGGCCAGGCCACAACACTGCGTTGCGGCGTCGCATCGCGAAAACGACCTTAGGGCCAGGCCACAACACTGCGTTGCGGCGTCGCATCGCAAAAACAACCTTAGGGCCAGGCCACAACACTGCGTTGCGGCGTCGCATCGCAAAAACAACCTTAGGGCCAGGCCACAACACTGCGTTGCGGCGTCGCATCGCAAAAACAACCTTAGGGCCAGGCCACAACACTGCGTTGCGGCGTCGCATCGCAAAAACAACCTTAGGGCCAGGCCACAACACTGCGTTGCGGCGTCGCATCGCAAAAACAACCTTAGGGCCGGGTCATAACACTGCGTTGCGGCGTCGCATCGCAAAAACAACCTTAGGGCCAGGCCACAACACTGCGTTGCGGCGTCGCATCGCAAAAACAACCTTAGGGCCAGGCCACAACACTGCGTTGCGGCGTCGCATCGCAAAAACAACCTTAGGGCCAGGCCACAACACTGCGTTGCGGCGTCGCATCGCAAAAACAACCTTAGGGCCAGGCCACAACACTGCGTTGCGGCGTCGCATCGCAAAAACAACCTTAGGGCCGGGTCATAACACTGCGTTGCGGCGCGGCGTCGCATCGCAAAGACAACTTTAGAAAAGAAATGTAGTTTTTTGCGATGCGACGTCGCAACGCATTGTTGTGGCCTGGCCCTTAGACCGCGGCTCTCGACTCCGGAGGTGATGGGTTCGATTCCCGCGTTGGAAACATAATATTTCCAAGTTTGGTTAGGACAATGCAGGCTGATCACCTAAATGTCTGACAAGTAAGATGATCCATGCGTCGTATGGGCATGTAACAAGTCGGTCCTGCGCCTGATCTCTCGCTAGTCGTGTCGGTCTTCCGTTCCAGTGGGTTATGAAGAGTAAAAGAAATAGATAGTGCTCTTGTGTACTGCGCATACACTTGGGCACTATGAAATTACTCCTACGCAACTGGCCCTATTATTAGTATTAAGGCGTAAATAAAACGCATCAGTTACTTATGAACTAGTATCACTTTATTAATTCGTTTCTGTTTAAAATAAATTCAACAATAAAATGAATATAACTTTGTGGAAGCTACTATTGTTAACAATAAAGAAACAGAATGGTTGTCAGAACTACTTTTTCCTGAATTTTCAATTAAAATAATTTTATCAACATGTTTTGCAGCTAAATCTTTACTAAAAATCCAATTGCTTGCAGGCTTGTTACTTACATATTTGATATTACGAATTTTATAAGGTTTCTATAACGTAGGTTACACGTTCGGTTTCTCATCAATCTCATCCATCAATCTGGTAAAGATTGACGCGAAACTGAACGTCTAACCCACAGATTGATGGTACCTACTGATCATTTTTTTAATATGTACTTTTTAGCCATCAATCTGTCGTCAATCAGTTCAATCACAGATTGATGGACTGAACTGATGCCAGATTGACCGTGTTACCTATATAGGACTATGTCGTTTTCTTATCCTTTTCTCCTTGTTTCAGTTTGTCTTCGAGGTTTGGTGCTCCGATGATAGCCCGCTGTTGTATCTCCAAGCTCTCTTGCTGTAGTTCGTGGGTTAAAACTTTCTGCATGTTGCATGTCCTGCGTTAGAGAGTTTTTACATTTAACCAATTTGACTTTGGACCAAATGAAAGAGACATGATATACCTGCCCTAGTAGACAAGTGGCGAGCGATTATCGTGAACGCTAACGCCACAAAATGTATATGCGATTTGACACAAGTCATCGCTTCGCTAGCGAATACTAATGTCAAATCCCATACATTTTGTGGCGTTAGTGTTAGAGTTTACGATAATCGCTTGCCGCTTGTCTAGGCCCCCTGTCTTTCTTGTTTGATCCTTATCAAAATACGATGTGAAAGCGCTCAAGCAATGTAAATAATATGTAATATAATTATGTTAACTATTTAATGGAATTGGGACGAATATGTCAGCGTAGATTTTTGGATGTGATTTTTTTTTAATGAAAGACCAAGATGTGTATTATATTAGTTTTAAATTACGTAATTATACCAACTGAAGGGCACAGGAAAAAAAGGAGCTCATTATCATCTTTGTTTTTTTAATTAACTGTAGCATTTGCTTCTTATTTCTGTGGCCGATCAGATCACTTAATTTTAAACATGATAAAAGGGGCTGAAATGGTGTAAAGTTCTTTTTAAAAAATTCAACTTTATAATAAAACGCGCTCATTGCACTCCATTTAGGTTTAAATCTTTGATTACTGAAACAAAGGCAATCTTTGATTAATGAAACAAAGGAACTCTTTTCTTGTACCCTTCAACTGGAAGTATATTTTGGTTGTGATTGCAAAATATGTTCTGTTTTTTATGAAATAATTGTTGAGACAAAAATATTTTGCCAAAGTCCAAAAATCTAAGCTGACACACAAAAAGACATGAGAATTATCTTAATGTTGTAAACTCATAATGAATGGATGTGAAAAACTCAATGTCTCTAAATATTATAATAGTTTAAGAAATATAATGTCAGCACAAAATACAATATTCCCATTGTTTTTGTTATGTTGAACAAATTATAATATTCTCCCAAAAAATGTATTTGACTTATTGTACCTTTGTGCTGACAAAGTTTATCATAATGTTTTTAACTATTTACACATCATTATTTATACTGTATAATTATTATTATTGCTTTAATCCTACTTTTAGCAGTTACATTTAGGTTAATTTTGTATATTTTATTGTTTGGTTATAAAAATAAGTGAAACTGATTATGAATTTTAAAATGTCTATCCCAATTTAATAAACTTTTTATAAAAATTACTTTTTTTATTACCTGGTGGCATGGTCTATTCTTTCACAGATGGCATCAGACGCCACGGTGTTTCCTGATAGGTAGGATATTTCTGCAGCAATAGTGGCTAGTTTTTCAGCATACTCCATATATGCTAAAATAAAAAATATAGGTTTAAAAATTGAGTCAATATAATATAATAGGAAGCAACCACACAAAAAAAGGCATTTGCATGGGGGATAATATTTAAGTTTAATAGATTTTGAGATCAAGATCACTAACGGCCGTTCCCAATATTCAATCTATCTCTGGTTTGACCAATCGCAGCTTACACTGAATTGACATAAAATATATGTCTCTAATGTCTAATGAGAGCTATTCCTATCTCTAGTAGGGCAAAACCAGAGATAGATCAAATATTGGGAACGGCCGTAAAAAAGTTGTCTACATTAAAAATGGTTTCATAATTACTTGTTAACATTCGTAGATTGTGTTTTAGATCCGCCAGTGACCCTCGGACGGCAACTAGCTGGTCCCAGTGCTGCGAGGGAGTGTTCTCCTCACCCCACTCCATTGCTTGTTGAACCAAACATATCTCTTTGGACAATGCTTCTCTTAATCTGAAAAGTAGTACAACATCATTGTTGGACTAAGGATTTATTTTTTGCACATTTCTATTTGCAAATACTTTCACTGTAAGAAATTATATATAAGTAGAAATAAGCAAATAATTTATACATTTTCACATAAGACCTGCAACTCCTTTGCGCCAAAATTCGCGTATCGCACAGGAACCATACATTATTTTGAGATAAAACTATTTTATGTCCTATCCCGGGACCTAAATTTCTCCCTAAATTAAAATCGGTTAAGCAGTTTAAGCGTAAAGACGTATAAGGCAGACAGACAGCCACACTATCGCACTTCGAGCCCCTTAAGAGCACCGGTGATCGCGACAACAATAGAATACAGGTGAACGCAGATTTGGCCGCACCGCACGCACCGCAGTCGCCGCATTCGCAATTCTTTATATGAAGTTATAGGCAAGCTCGCATACCTACCTACCCGCGCCATAGTCTTCGCAACTTCATAATAATATGAAGAATTGCGAATGCGGCGACTGCGGTGCGGCCAAATCTGCGTTCACCTTACAATAGCATTTCCAAGAATCCCCGATCGGAGGATTAATTATATTCGTATGGATTTATCTAACGGCTAACCTTTCACTAGTATCCTGAATAGCAACTATGGTTACAGTTAGTAGTTGTGTTGCGGCGTTTACGTTAACAGTCGTCGCTTGGCGAATAAGGAACTCGTGTTCTAATGTCTCAGCATCCCAAGGCAACTTGATTTCAGTCTCTTCACATTTTGCGGTTGCAATCAATCCAATAGTAGTAACTGGTATAGGTATAGAGGTTATGTTTCGCACTTTAAAGTTTATCTTTCTATGAATATATCGTACGGATTTAAGTACGTTAAACAATCTATTTCGAAACATTGTACTCTTTTTTTTGTTTTTAAAATCATTTTACTACAGTATTTTCGTTTTAATTCAACATTTTAATTTCGGAATTTTGAAACATTTTGAAATGTGAAGTCTTTCTTTCTTTTTCTTCTTTTTTGGCAACTTGACACAAAGGATGTGTATGTTGTGCCACAGACAAGGTAAAAAGGTAAGGAATATGGCGGGAAAACCATATTCCTCCTATTATAATTTTCATCATCGTTTTCATGTATCGTCAGGTCTAAAGTCTAGTCAAAGTCTAAGTAAAAGTCAATACAGTCACAGGAGTCAAGTCGGTCGATTCAGTAAAGTGGTAGACGCTTTACTGAAACTTTTGATGGAGTTTTGGAGGGAACACAAAATAGCACGTTTCTGGATATTACATCACTTTCCTACACTTGTGCATGAACACGAATATCTAATGGTTAATATTCTACCAAAATTACACATTAAAAACCCAGCTAACACAATTTTAGGAAAATAATATAAAAACACAACAGCACTCTTTCACATGCCCGCCAAAACTCCAAAATGTGAAGTCTGAAAACAAAAATGTTTCATGTGCCAAAATATATAATAATAATCTGTGTGCCAAACTGCCAAACACAGATTATTATTATATATCTGCCAAAGTCTTTTGACATCTGTGCTTTTGACTTTTTCTTCTGTTTTGGCAACTTGTCACAAAGGATGCGTATGTTGTGCCACAGACACAGACACAGACTGGTAAAAAGGTAAACCGGGCCGCCCCTTACGGGCCGCCTGTCACGGGCAGGTCTGTCGCATAAAGGTGAACGCAGATTTGGCCGCACCGCACGCACCGCAGTCGCCGCATTCACAATTCTTCATATTATTATGAAGTTGCGAAGACTGCGGCGCGGGTAGGTAGGTATGCGAGCTTGCCTATAACTTCATATAAAGAATTGCGAATGCGGCGACTGCGGTGCGTGCGGTGTGGCCAAATCTGCGTTCACCTTAATACTTTATCTGTCGCATGTCTGATAGGCGCACTCTATACTACTGTTTTTGATATGGTGTTTACAGACAGGCGAGCCCGGTACGAAGTGAAGATAGGCGTAGGCGACTTTGACAGCTGTCCAACTCGTATGCATATACCATGGAATTAATATATACTATGTATAACTGGAAAGCTCACTGTGCATCTAAAGCGCTTATTCCACTTATCCTAGCTAGGTTCCTAGATCCTAAATCGTTTCCGATTTAGTCAAGTGGAATAACATTTAGAAGCTAGGATCCTAAATCGTTTCCGATTTAGTCAAGTGGAATAACATTTAGAAAGCTAGGATCCTAGCTAGGATCCTACCTAGGAACCTAGCTAGGATAAGTGGAATAAGCGCTTAAGCACGTGCCGAGTGAGAGGTCATAAGCCTTGGTCTGTCTCTCTCTAACTAGTGTAACCATTCCTATGACCTATCTGTAGGACATTCAATTATAATGCAAGTGCAATGCAGTGCCTATAATTGTCCTATCGGTCGATCTCGGCGAAAGCGGTTACGAATAATGAAGTTTTTATTATTCGTAGGGTAGCGGTCAATAACCCTCTGTCAATTTTTTTCATATTTCCTAGTTTTCTATACAAACGACGATTGACAATAAAGTGACAAAATATGTTTCTAGTTGGGGTTATATCGTGTTTTGCTTAACTCGATGTGAACTGAATATGAAGTTACACTTCGAACTTATAAAAAGTTGGAAATTATCATTTTAAGAGTTACCCATTATTGGCCATAGGTTTTTCCTTCAGTCTATAATAGCCTGTGTCTCTTTAAAAGTAAAATTTTTGGTTAAAGTTAACAAAATACAGTAAAGGCATTTTCCACTTAGCAACTAGACTAGTAAGGTCACAGAATACATATTAGTTTAACAACAGATTCCTCACTCCCGAAACCCGTTTAAAGAATTAATAACGACGCAAGCTACGATACTATAAAGTTGAAATTCCGACGCGCAATGCTAAGTTGCCTACGGATAAATTTACCTACAAGTGCGCTCTCTTTCTATCGCATAACGCGTACCTTAAGGCCGTCCCCCGAGCAAACGACCTTGGCCATACATTTGCCGCGTTGCCCAGATCGCGCCAAAACCCTATTATTTTTACTTATCTTGGTTCAAAATTGTCCTGAAAAAAAATTAAAACGGGGAATATGTAGTTTATGATATTGTCGATCTATTGGCGTGAGTTTTAAATGATAGTAATTTGTAAATCCTAAGGAGATGCTGAATGTATGCTTGAATATTGATAAATTGGTATTACTTTGGAAGCTGATATCATGAGTATAATAAACAAAAATAGAAAATTTAAAACGGGGAAAGGAATGATGATATGCTGAAGATTATTGCTGTATTTTTATTATAACTTTGTAGCTTTCAGTTATGAGTTTATAAGGCTTTAAATACGGCCAATTACGGAATCTCCGGAGGGTATGCCCACAGCTTACCGCTAATGCTAATGCTAACAGCTCTCACACCTCCCCCCTGTAAGTACTCAGTTCGTTACTTAGATCTACTTTTTGAAATTTTTTCCTGGCATTACTCTTTTTTAATAAGTAAAATGTAAAAATTTAATAAGGCTAAAGTCATAATCATTTATTAAAATAAATTTAATACCTCGAACAACGAATTCCAGACACAATAGATATTCAGTTGTTATGCGGCACCAGAGGTTCCGCTTGGGGCTTGATGGGTTAAGCATGGAAAACTTACATAAAGCATATTGCCCTGTATATAATATAATATGTACATACATATTTTATAGTATTAAGTACCTACATTTAATGACACTAAACCAACTATTTTTTGACGTGATAACGTCTTATAATTCGATATCGGGTGCGCGCCCGAAAAACATGACAGTTCATGCGGCGTTACCTCGCTGACAGCTCTGAGGCGTTCCATTTACACTCTCAAGTCTCTCAACAACCGTAAGGCCCACCTGGGCCACGCTCTTTGTTTCGATTATATTACGTATTTCGATGACTTGAGTTTTCACCTAAATCATGACCGCGACCGCGACATTGTCGTAGAGAGCTCTACCAATTACTTTGACATTAGAACATACACGCGTATGTCACCCCAACCGGACTCGGAAGGGGAGAGGGACGGCCCTCTTTTATGCAATAACATTAATAACTTGAGCTCATCTACCGCGATAACTCGTACGCAGCTAGTTTGTGCTACCGCGCGCGAGCAACCTCACTCGTCAGAGAGTGAGTAAGGGGTCGGACCCCTTAAGAGCAGGGGGGACCCGTTTCCCCACGTCAGATGAAAATAGCTTATTTTCGTAGCTCTCCCCAATATTGCCTGATTAGAATGTCACACGTGTGACTTTAGGGGAGGGGGCCAGGCCCCCTCATTGTTTATCTCCAAACCAACTAGCAACAAACTAGTTATAGCCACGATTAAACTACCACGGTCTTAACCAGACCAGTAGCTTAGACCCTTTCGAAAAAAAAAAAAAAAAAAAAAAGATGACTTGAGAATACTTTTGTATGAAGAAGTTTGGTTAGTTATGACCTTTGATACATTGACCACACTCTGAATGAAAAATAAATAAACAATCTGTGAGCTATTAGTATTATTTCGGCTATTCAAAATTGTGCTCTATTTCCTACGTGTCAAGGTATGACTTAATATATGAAGAATAAAGTATTCGTTTATTTCTTCTAAACAAGTCACTAATTATAGTTTCGAAAGTTTATAATTGAGAAACTAATATCACATCGGACTAAACACTATATTATGATGGCTTGATAGATAGAAAATTTAACATATATTATAATGTAGTTCACACAAACATAAAATATGGATTGTATGTAAGGATATTACATTAATTTTACAAAGAGGGTAGGCCAGGCGCCATTTTTTTTGCACATTGACCTGCCAACTTTTTTGCATAGATTTTTTCCCGGAACTGAGGGGTTAAGGCTATGACGTTGTCACGTTCAACTATCGTCAGTAAACCGACTTTACATACAACCGATTTTTTGCATAGATTTTTCCCGGAACTGAGGGGTTAATACTATGACGTTGTCACCTGGGTTCCACTTGGGGCTTGATGGGTTAAGCATGGAAAAGTTACATAAAGCATATTGCCCCATATATAATATTATATGTACATACATATTTTATAGTATTAAGTACATTTAATGACACTAAACCAACATTTTTTTTAGGTTATTGGAATGCTCCTAAAGAACAGTTCAATATGGTGGTGACTGAGAGACCTATAATGAAGATAATATTATTTTTAAGTTTAGATTATAACCGAGTATTCTGGTGGTGAGTTGGAGTGAGGAGGGATGGTTTAAGTGAGGAAAATCCCCCCCTTATCACTACCACCTTCAGGAGACCCCCCCCCCCGTTAAGGAGATGTTGTCAACTGTTTTCAGTGTTTGAATATTTTTCATTTAAGAGGCCGGGTGCCATCGAAATTCTCATATATACGTAATACCATAATCATTTTCTCATACGAAAATATTAAACATGTTTGAGTTATTTTTCAGCTTAAAATACATAGTAATCACCTAGGTTCCTGCCCAAAAATTTACTCCAAAATATTTAAACTAAAAATATTTTTTACTATTTAAATATTTTGTAGTAAATTTTTGTGCAGGAACCTAGGTAATTACTATTTTTTAAGCTGAAAAATAACTCAAATATGTTAAATATTTTCGCATGAGAAAATGATTTTGGTATTACGTATGTATGAGAATTCCGATGGCACCCGGCCCCTTAATTTCTAACTTTAATATGTGTGTAATATTATACAATGTGTCCTAACACCGGTGTTCAATCCTTACATGTTATGATGTATGGCATAGGTATTTTATTGACTGAAGGATCGGCCACTGGTGTTGGGACAGTGGACACATTATATTATTATGTGTCCCGTCACCAGTATCCAATGCTTTAACGTCTTTATTTCTTCGATAATACATAAAAAATGTTATTTTACAAAATTGTTGTATAATAGTTAAGTATAATAAAGTATATTTGATCTTCTGTTGTTTTTTTATAAAAACTGTTGATTTTATTGATATTATGCTAAGTACTCACATACAGTTTTGCTCGATAGTTTTACTCGACATCGAGCAAAAACCACTGTGTGGACCGCAAAACTCACAGCTCGAAGGCTCGCATCGAGCCAGTTTGAAGGCTCGAATCGAGCCGGCTTGACAAATTTTTTGACACTAGTTTTTATTATTCGTAGAGCCTAATTTCCTTCGAAATGGAGTAAAACTATCGAGCAATGCTGAATGTGTGGACGAAAGCCCGAGCCGTGGTTTTTACTCTACGTGATTGCTCGATCGAGCAAAACCGTATGTGAGTACTAACACTTACACTCTTTAGCACTTTTTAGCTATTTGTGTAATTATATACTTAAATATTTTATTAACATAAGTATTTTCATAAACTTAAATAAATATAAAATAATATCTTTTCACCAAATTGAAAGCGACTTCTAATTTAATGAAATTCATAATTTATTATATCATAAATTGAATATGCGGGTCGAATTGATAACCTCCTTTTTTTTGATGTCGTTTAATAAAAATCTATAACATAAAATTATGGTCGACTATTGGTCGATAATTGTAGTCTTATTTTATATTTTTATCGATATATACAAGCAGATCGCCCATCCCTACACGCACACTACGGCAATTGCACACAAGCATAAAATGGCCACGCGCTGGCGAGCTAAGAAGCCATCTACCTATCCTTAATCTGTGGATATATCGATACATCGATATTTAAAAAAATATCCATATATCGGTCAAACTTTTCTACAAATTTGCTTTTTTTAAATTAATTTAGGTGAGCCTAGCTCGGTAATAAAAACAGTTTTTTTTTTAGATTTTTTTGAGAATAAAGTACTTAATGATTGGATTATTACTTAATTCTCAATTAAATCAAAGGAAATATGGAAATATTTCAATTTTCAGGGTTATACCTTACTTCTATAATCTGTGGTTATACCCGAAAGAACTGGTGTAAAATTTCGAGTGTCTACCCAAAATTTTATTGGGTTTTCTTTTCAGGGCAGATTTGGAGCATCCAAGAATGAGGGATTTTCTTATTTTTTTTTAATTTGACTGTCAAACAGTTTCCATTTTAGTAACTAGATGGCGTATGGGTAGACAACTATCGGTAATACCAGGGAATACCATCAATACTTGCTACAAAACTGGGCAAAAGAATATAAAACTTGATACATTTCAATTTGAAAAAGACGCAATAATATTCCAATGAATAGGATAATAAAGTTATTATAACGATGTTTTAGTTAAAACTCACGGAATAAATAGCCCTGTTTACCGATATTCACACCGAATGTCACAGGAAATATACATTTTATTTTGGTTTTGACAACATCTTACCTGCACTTGTTCAAGTGCTACTATATATATATATATATATATATATATATATATATATATATATATATATATATATATATATATATATATATATATATATATATATTAAGACCACTTCCGATAACTTTGGGGTATGATTATACTACATTTTCTGATTACGAAAATGTTTTTTTTTTTTTTTTTTTTAATTTAAATTTTTTTTTTTTTCATAATACATACCTTAAACATGATAATAAGCCACATAGAAAAATAATTTAAAATATTTTTTTAAATTTTATTATTTTTACTCCATTATGCAATAGGCAGCGCGCGGTCAACGTTCTCGTGTGTACGAAGTACCTACGAACTCGAGAACGTTGACCGTGCAATCAGCTGTTAGCACTTAGCTCCGGGCTCCGACCTACGCACGCGTCGAAAGGTCGTATGCGAAGAATGAAGATACACTACGACAGAACACACAGAAACCCTAATGTATGTGGTGTCTTTTCAATTTTAAACCCATGAAGGTCGCCATGACGTGGAACTTAGAACTCTCACCTCTGACCTCTTATCTAAGTTACTTGCAGTGTTAAAAGTTTAATGGTAACTCGTAGAAAACTGTAAGCAACTGTCTGTGCACAACTTTCTACAGTATGGCAAACTTAGAAGTTTGCCATACTGTTGTACTTGTAACTAGTCTAAGATTATTAGACTACATAGTTACAAAAATTTAATCGTAACTAAATAACGAAACCAATGCGGATGAACTGTCTATCCGCAATCGTCACTTATCAATCGAAATTACAGATGATACACGAAAAAACCTCATACATAAAACTGGCAATTAACTTACGTGAAAAATGTTGAGTGTGTTCTTACTTCTTTATGCATTTTGAAAATAGTCCTTAATACCAAGCAATAAGACCAGTGACCACCAACAACGTCAAAAACACTTCTCGTTTTAAACGAAATCTATCACACGGCACACCACAAAGTATTTTAACACAACTGAAATAATAATCAATTAACACTTAACACAATAACTACTACCACGTTTTGATACTTGAAGTAATTGTTAAATAATCAAACTTATCTCTAACAACAACCTATTACCTCAATGCCCAAATGGAGACTAAATTAGAAAAAAATCTATTTTAATTTTTAAAATAATGTTTATCGGCTTTCGGTGAAGACGTCAAAGGACACCGACACCTGCCGACACGGGCGGCGGCTTGCTTTGGCCTTTGATGCGGACCCGACAAAGCGCCGCCGTTCTGCCTAGCACAACGCACGTGTCTCTAATCCATTTCAAGGACAATCTAAGTGTTGTACCCTATTTAAAATTCAAAACTATTTATTTCAGTCGATATTTAAATTACCATTAAATAATAAAAATTATAACTATTATTTAGTAGATGTAATCTCATTTTTAAAATGAACTCTATTAAGAGGTTATAAATTCAGAAAATTTTATCGGGATATATAGTCAAGTTGCATTCGATAATTTCGATACCTACATTACCGTGATAAAGTGATTGTTATACTATGGTACGCGTTATGCGTTATACGTATGCGCGTATACGCGTTTACGCATGCAATGAAAATACTTTAATAATACCTATTTAATTTTAAATAACTTTTAATTATTATTGTCGCTATTCTTAACATTGAGTAGGTATTTGTTTTTTTTAGTTTGACTGTAATCAATACTTACTCGTATGTAAAACAATTAATAACGATTTATCGATAAAAATTATCGATAACTCAAAATATGTAGAGGGATACATCCCTATTATTTAACAAAGTTTTTTTCTTTAATTTTATTTAGTCTGCTGTAAACACGCGCCGCGCTGGTGTACTGTGAAGTTTTTGTTTAAGTTTTGTAAGTTTACGGATGTTCTGGTCTTATTGCTTGTTTTGTGACATTCTTAACTATTTTTTCACGTGATACGTCCGAAGAATGTGCGATGAAATGTGAATGAACTTTTAATACTCGTAAACCTTTATGGAACGAGGGTGAACATCGTCGTCGATAGACGATAGTGCGGTTTAAACAGTGCAGTAAAAAGTGTTTTTAAAAGAATTGGAATGTCTCCTGTTTACTTTTGTTTCGTGTTGAAAAACTCTGCAATCTACATTGAGTTAGATGGAGCACAGCTCGAACTGCATTTCATAAAAGCAGACAGCTGATCACAGGTCAGTGAACATGTTATCAAGTATTTTTTTCCATAGTAACTGTGTATTGTATTTTTACAACCTAATTCGGATGTGAATTATGATTACTTTTCCTTTTTGGCCGGAAGTAAAAACTGAGTATTTTTGAGTAATAAACCTAAGAAACGGTAATTAATAAATTCTAACATTCTATTAAATCGTGAAAACAATTGTAATTTAATAATCATTACAATATTGGTGGTTTATTCACTACCTACGGGCTAGGGCCTAGGGCACACCACGATCAGCTGTTTTGTCTAGCGCAGGGCCGCGCGCGCGGGACTTGGCGCGGGCGGCGCGGGGGGGCTGGCGCAGCCCGGGGCCGGCGGGGCTCCACTGGCGCGCGATATTATCGCGCATTTACATCAGCATTATACATTGCGTGTTGAAAATTTTGACTATTTTAAAAACTGGCGATTTAAAGAAAATTACTTGCACCAATGGATATATTTCATGCCCTATAATAACCCCACGAAGTTATCGGAAGCGGTCTTTTGACACCCTGTATATATATATATATATATATATATATATATATATATATATATATATATATATATATATATATATATATATATATATATATATATATATATATATATATATATATATATATATATATATATATATATATATATATATATATATATATATATATATATATATATACACTGATAGAAACAAACAAGCCCAATAACATATAGTATATAGGTATAGTCGCCTGTACAGCATACCATATGTACGTCTTAATCATAAAGTTAATATACCTATCGGAATATTATATTATATAATAATATTAAAATATATATATAATATTTATATATATAAATATATATATATATATATATATATATATATATATATATATATATATATATATATATATATATATATATATATATATATATATATATATATATATATATATATATATATATATATATATATATATATATATATATATATATATATATATATATATATATATATATATATATATATATATATATATATATATATATATATATATATATATATTTATATTTATATATATAAATATTATATATATATTTTAATATTATTATATAATATAATATTCCGATAGGTATATTAACTTTATGATTAAGACGTACATATGGTATGCTGTACAGGCGACTATACCTATATACTATATGTTATTGGGCTTGTTTGTTTCTATCAGTGTCGATGTATTTATATTGCTATACTCGTACTTATGGAGTAAACTCCAGTCGTGCATCGGAGCTGACACACTTTTTTTGTAAAGTGCCCCGCAAACGATCAAACATCAAACACGTCAAACACCGTATAAACTACGTGTTTGACGTGTTTGACGCGTTTGAAGAAAATTTGGATTTACTACGTGTTTGACGTGTTTGATGTTTGATCGTTTGCGGGGCACTTAACATTAGCGTACTTTTTGGCATTTCATTCTTACGAAGGCTGTTTGAAATGTTCTCGGCCTAACATAATGTTGTTGTGTGGCTTACAAGCGTATAAATTATGACATGTCCTACACACCATTCTTAGGTAGCTTAGAACTAACGCCTTTTGTAAATTGCTTCGTTAGAAAAAAATAATGAACAACCGTTTTATTCCGAAATTATTCCGTGGAAGAACCATGCTTTGGCACGAATAGGCCGGCTCGACCTGAGAAATACCACGGACTTACAGAAAACCGGCGTGAAACTGCCCTTGCGCTATGTTTCGCTGAGTGAGTGAGTTTACCGGAGGCCCAATCCCCTACCCTCTAGAAATGCCGCAGTTGACAACCAATTTGTGAACCCAGGATAAAAGAAGAATTTGGTTCCCAACTGCGTTAACATGGACTTCGGTAATTACAGGGGATTACAGTCCAACCTTTATCCCGTCCATTACCACCTTGAGACGGCAAAGCCGGCTTAGCTCTTTGTAACCAAGACGCAGATATCGAGCATTTCTTTCTGTCCAAAGCTGGAGTGTGTGTGTATATCAGAGATGGTATCAGCTCTCGCCACTTGAGCAATCCTGAAGTCAGGGACTTTTCAACATTATGGCTCCGCATTGATTGCGACGACCACCCTCGCATCTGTGCGTGCCTCCATAAAGTTCCCATAGTGGTGGCTGGTGACCCTAAAACGGACCGACTCTTTGAACACCCGCAAGCTGCTTCAGATTGAGTGCAGTAGCAGATCCCATCAGCAGAGATCATACTACTTGGATTTATATTGGCATACTACTTTAACGCCCAAAACGCCGACTATTTCAATTTCTAAAATGATCATGTGGGGAGATCTGTCTGCGATTTAGCCCTTGTGAACGACCTAACACAACTGGTTGTTACGACCACACGAATTCCAGATGTGGACTGTCAGAATCCTTCCCTGTTGGACCTTCTGCTGACTTCCAATCCTTGCCTCTAGGTCTTTCAAGAGAGATTTCACTTGGGCAAAGAAACAGCACTCTCAAGCGCTCGAAAAATAGCAAATTTCATATTTTGTTCTCATACAACAAATGTAATTTGCTATTACATTTGTTGTATGAGAACAACCCCCATTAAATATTTGATTTATTTTGTTTTCAGTATCTGTTGTTATAGACATACACAATCTGTGAAAACTTCAGAAATCTATCTACAACGGTGTTTACACTAACATCTTGTATAGTGGTTATTTAGATACAGCCTGGAGACAGTCAGATGGACAGACAGACATTGAAGTCTCAGAAAAACCAGTGCCACGGACTAAAATCGAATCCACTCTGCACTTTTTCTCACTTTTTACTAGTTTTGACTGATACAATCAGTCAAAACTGCTTTTGACTGAATCACTTAGTCAAAAGTACTTTTGACCAGCTTCATTGGGCAAAAGTACTTTTAACCGTTATTTTAGTCACAAGTATTATTGACTAAAGCATACGGTCAAAAGTTGTTTTGACTGATTTTGCTAGTCAATAGTACTTTTGACTGGTAAAGAGTTTTGACTGTAACATCTACACTCTACAGACCGAACGAACCCGGTACGAAGTGAAGATAGGCGTAGGCGAGTTTGACAGTGGTCAAACTCGTATGCAGCTACTTGACTTCGTACGAATTTGACAGTTTTGACGGTTCGCAGCGAACCGTCAAATTTGAAACGTGGGCTTAGTGCTGCCAATTTAACAAATATCTGCCTATATATAGGAAAAATATTTATTGTATTAAATTTAACGCAAAAATTTAACATTACTTACGGCTCCTGTCCTTACTTTTAAAATAATTGGGGTTTTAGAATAGAATAGTTTTTTATTTGTACAAAAACTAAACTACAGAAGAAAGACGATAAAAGAGTCCGTACAAAAAAAAGGCCGTCTTACCGCTAAATGGGGAGTTTTCTTATTTTTTATCTCCACTAGACGGCGCAACGATAGACACTTCTAGATTTTCTATTGATTCCCCACCGATCTGAAATTATCTGCAGGTTGGCATTACTGACTACATGTTGGTCGTATTTCTAAAAAATATCAGTGTACTGTCAAGTGTAATATCAATCAAAATATCATACTCCTAAGCGATCATTGGCCTAAGCAATTAGGCCAGTATACTTGTAACAGCTTAGAAACACGCTTGCACTTGTCAAACTGAAAACTGACAACTGAAAATTTTTTCTACTTCTACTTTTTATTGTCGGTCTGGTTTTTATTATTTTTCCTCAAATTGTGTTATTTGGTTTTTTGATGTTCATTATTGGTAAAATATTAGCCACTAAATATCCGTTATCTTGAACAAGTGCAGGTAAGATGTTGTCAAAACCAAAATAAAATGTATATTTCTTGTGACATTCGGTGTGAATATCGGTAAACAGGGCTATTTATTCCGTGAGTTTTAACTAAAACATCGTTATAATAACTCTATTATTGGAATATTATTGCGTCTTTTTCAAATTGATATGTATCAAGTTTTACATTCTTTTGCCCAGTTTTGTAGCAAGTATTGATGGTATTCCCTGGTATTACCGATAGTTGTCTACCCATACGCCATCTAGTTACTAAAATGGAAACTGTTTGACGATCAAATTAAAAAAAATAAGAAAATCCCTCATTCTTGGATGCTCCAAATCTGCCCTGAAAAGAAAACCCAATAAAATTTTGGGTAGACACTCGAAATTTTACACCAGTTCTTTCGGGTATAACCACAGATTATAGAAGTAAGGTATAACCCTGAAAATTGAAATATTTCCATATTTCCTTTGATTTAATTGAGAATTAAGTAATAATCCAATCATTAAGTACTTTATTCTCAAAAAACTAAAAAAAAAAACTGTTTTTATTACTGAGCTAGGCTCACCTAAATTAATTTAAAAAAAAGTAAATTTGTAGAAAAATTTGACCGATATATGGATATTTTTTTCGCGATATATCGAGACCGATATTGATATTTTTTTAAATATCGATGTATCGATATATCCACAGATTAAGGATAGGTAGATGGCTTCTTAGCTCGCCAGCGCGTGGCCATTTTATGCTTGTGTGCAATTGCCGTAGTGTGCGTGTAGGGATGGGCGATCTGCTTGTATATATCGATAAAAATATAAAATTAGACTACAATTATCGACCAATAGTCGACCATAATTTTATGTTATAGATTTTTATTAAACGACATAAAAAAAGGAGGTTATCAATTCGACCCGCATATTCAATTTAGGATATAATAAATTATGAATTTCATCAGCTCCGACGCACGACTGGAGTTTACTCCTTAAGTACGAGTATAGCAATATAAATACATCGACACTGATAGAAACAAACAAGCCCAATAACATATAGTATATAGGTATAGTCGCCTATACAGCATACCATATGTACGTCTTAATCATAAAGTTAATATACCTATCGGAATATATATATATATATATAATATTCCGATAGGTATATTACCTTTATGGTCTTAATACACTCACAACCAAATTAGAAAGTTGCGCACTAAAGGTGCGCACCAAAAACGTGACACGATTTTTCGTTACATGTTAGTAGGTTTTACCCCTCGGATTTTTCTCATACCGGGCGCCTTATATATGAAAATCGATTCTTTAGGAGTAAACTCCAATAATGCTTTTGACTAATGCTTTATTGCAGTTAAAACTACTTTTGACTAAGAGCACCAGTCAAAAGTACTTTTGACCGCAAATTTTTAGTTAAAAGTACTAATAACCAATATAATATAATATAATAAGAAATGGAATAAGCGCTTTATTAAAAGAAAAAAAAATAACAATCCGTTATTTTTTTAATTTGAAACTGAAGTTAAAATTTTTAAGTGCAAAACCTTTCACTCTAAACAGACCAAAAATTAAAAAAATAATAATAAAAAAGAAATGAGCTCAAATAAATGTTTTATTTCAATAAAAAATATTGTACATAGCAAAATAAATAGGCTAATAAGGTAAATTAAGCAATAAAACAGATTTAATCCACAAGCTTTTGTTGATTTCTATTATTCAATATTATAATATTACAGTACAGTTTTATGTTTTTTATTTATAAATATAATAGAATAGCTGTCTATGCTACTCTACTAACTACTTGATTGGCTTATACAGTAAGCTCTATATAGGGAGGGGATTAAAGCTGCGCGTTCACCAGGTCGGAATCGGGACGTACGGTGCGGACGGCGCGTCGTGTCGTCATATAAGTATTTGTCAGGCGCAGAATGACGTTCCAGTACTTCTAGTGCAGTTCACAGTAGTCAATACCACACATACAAAGCAACAAATCCGTCCGCTGCGTACCTACGCTCCGATTCCGATCCAGTGGACGCACACCTTTATACATACACACTAATTAAGTATCATTACTTTGTTTTGTTACACCCTGTATACGACAGCTGAAATCTATCGCGTGGGCTTAGGCCAGCTGCATACCACCTCACGTATTGATCAGAGGATTTTTCCTTGGTGGCCGTACCACTCATAATCCCATACCTACCTTCTCCTCCTAAAATCTCCTTAAGAGCTATTGCTTGCAGTTGAATTATTTTTCATTTACTACATTTCCATACAGTTTACATAAATTATTAAGTATAGTTAACAACCAGTATTATTACAATAAAACAATATACACATTTCAACATTTTCCAAATTAACTGTATACTGATCATGAACGTAGAAAAAAAGGCGGACGGAGTCTTGTCATATACAAAACTGTATCTTCACTTTTCTTCAGAGTCGGCCATGCACACATTCTGACGCCTGTCAAATGGTATGGACTAGCGCAAGAATGTGCGCGTGCGGACCGTGTACATACAGCCAGCTGGCCGACTCTGAACGACACAGTTTTGTGTATGGTGGGACTCCGTCCGCCTTTTTTTATTCGTCCATGATACTGATATACATTATAATATTTTCTATGAAATAATAATCTGTCTTTTTCATAATATTAGTATAGCAGTTGTAAATTATTGTACAAATATGCAAATAATACTAAGACATACTTTGTATTAGAACATGGTATGACATAGTTATGCTTTGCTTCAATTTATCAATTTACGGTTATATTTCCATTTTACAATGGAAACTTACTTACCTTTCGTTTTTCAATAATTAATCCACTTATTTTACAATTTTTGTATGAATTGCTACAAAATAATTTTCACAAAATGAAAATCGAACTTTGAGTTTTAAACTTCTTCTTCGTCTTTTTCTCATGTAGTTTATATCCTCTATGGTCTTTTTTATCAGCCAATCACAGTCGACCTTGCACAGATTATGTGATTTCATTTAGTTGCTACGTTTAAATTTGGAACCCAATTTTTTTTTGTTCGGAAATTTCGTCCACCTGCCACTGACCTCCATTATACTTGTTTAATGGAGATCAGTGCCGCAAACGATCAAACATCAAACCGTCAAACACGTCAAACACGTAGTTTGTTTGACAAACAGCAGCGCAGACGATCAAACGTGCATCAAACACGTTTGTCAAACAATTAGCTAGAATCGGTTTGAGATCATGAGATTTTGTTTGACAAACACAGCGGAACACGTTCAAACACGTTTGTCAAACGCTACGTAATCCAAATTTTCTTCAAACACGTCAAACACGTAGTTTGTCAAAAAAACTACGTGTTTGACGTGTTTGATGTTTGATCGTTTGCGGGCTACTTATGTTACAGTCAAAACTCTTAACCAGTCAAAAGTACTATTGACTAACAAAATCAGTCAAAACTACTTTTGACTAAACATGTTGGTCAAAACTTATTTTGACTGAAAATTATTGGTTATTAGTACTTTTAACTAAAAATTTGCGGTCAAAAGTACTTTTGACTGGCGCTCTTAGTCAAAAACATTATTGGAGTTTACTCCTAAAGAATCGATTTTCATATATAAGGCGCCCGGTATGAGAAAAATCCGAGGGGTAAAACCTACTAACATGTAACGAAAAATCGTGTCACGTTTTTGGTGCGCACCTTTAGTGCGCAACTTTCACAAGTTTTGGCTGTGAGTGTATTAAGACCATAAAGGTAATATACCTATCGGAATATTATATTATTATATAATTATATTATATATATATATATATATATATATATATATATATATATATATATATATATATATATATATATATATAATTATATTATATATATATATATAATCGTGTCACGTATATATATATATATATACAGGGTGTCAAAAGACCGCTTCCGATAACTTCGTGGGGTTATTATAGGGCATGAGATATATCCATTGGTGCAAGTAATTTTCTTTAAATCGCCAGTTTTTAAAATAGTCAAAATTTTCAACACGCAATGTATAATGCTGATGTAAATGTGCGATAATATCGCGCGCCAGTGGAGCCCCGCCGGCCCCGGGCTGCGCCAGCCCCCCCGCGCCGCCCGCGCCAAGTCCCGCGCGCGCGGCCCTGCGCTAGACAAAACAGCTGATCGTGGTGTGCCCTTGGCCCTAGCCCGTAGGTAGTGAATAAACCACCAATATCGTAATGATTATTAAATTACAATTGTTTTCACGATTTAATAAAATGTTAGAATTTATTAATTACCGTTTCTTAGGTTTATTACTCAAAAATACTCAGTTTTTACTTCCGGCCAAAAAGGAAAAGTAATCATAATTCACATCCGAATCAGGTTGTAAAAATACAATACACAGTTACTATGGAAAAAAATACTTGATAACATGTTCACTTACCTGTGATCAGCTGTCTGCTTTTATGAAATGCAGTTCGAGCTGTGCTCCATCTAACTCAATGTAAATTGCGGAGTTTTTCAACACGAAACAAAAGTAAACAGGAGACATTCCAATTCTTTTAAAACACTTTTTACTGCACTGTTTAAACCGCACTATCGTCTATCGACGACGATGTTCACCCTCGTTCCATAAAGGTTTACGAGTATTAAAAGTTCATTCACATTTCATCGCACATTCTTCGGACGTATCACGTGAAAAAATAGTTAAGAATGTCACAAAACAAGCAATAAGACCAGAACATCCGTAAACTTACAAAACTTAAACAAAAACTTCACAGTACACCAGCGCGGCGCGTGTTTACAGCAGACTAAATAAAATTAAAGAAAAAACTTTGTTAAATAATAGGGATGTATCCCTCTACATATTTTGAGTTATCGATAATTTTTATCGATAAATCGTTATCAATTGTTTTACATACGAGTAAGTATTGATTACAGTCAAACTAAAAAAAACAAATACCTACTCAATGTTAAGAATAGCGACAATAATAATTAAAAGTAATTTAAAATTAAATAGGTATTATTAAAGTATTTTCATTGCATGCGTAAACGCGTAAACGCGTATACGCGCATACGTATAACGCATAACGCGTACCATAGTATAACAATCATTTTATCACGGTAACGGGTAATGTAGGTATCGAAATTATCGAATGCAACTTGACTATGTATCCCGATAAAATTTTCTGAATTTATAACCTCTTAATAGAGTTCATTTTAAAAATGAGATTACATCTACTAAATAATAGTTATAATTTTTATTATTTAATGGTAATTTAAATATCGACTGAAATAAATAGTTTTGAATTTTAAATAGGGTACAACACTTAGATTGTCCTTGAAATGGATTAGCGACACGTGCGTTGTGCTAGGCAGAGCGGCGGCGCTTTGTCGGGTCCGCATCAAAGGACAAAGGTGTCGGTGTCCTTTGACGTCTTCACCGAAAGCCGATAAACATTATTTTAAAAATTAAAATAAATTTTTCTAATTTAGTAGCCATTTGGGCATTGAGGTAATAGGTTGTTGTTAGAGATAAGTTTGATTATTTAACAATTACTTCAAGTATCAAAACGTGGTAGTAGTTATTGTGTTAAGTGTTAATTGATTATTATTTCAGTTGTGTTAAAATACTTTGTGGTGTGCCGTGTGATAGATTTCGTTTAAAACGAGAAGTGTTTTTGACGTTGTTGGTGGTCACTGGTCTTATTGCTTGGTATTAAGGATTATTTTCAAAATGCATAAAGAAGTAAGAACACACTCAACATTTTTCACGTAAGTTAATTGCCAGTTTTATGTATGAGGTTTTTTCGTGTATCATCTGTAATTTCGATTGATAAGTAACGATTGCGGATAGACAGTTCATCCGCATTGGTTTCGTTATTTAGTTACGATTAAATTTTTGTAACTATGTAGTCTAATAATCTTAGACTAGTTACAAGTACAACAGTATGGCAAACTTCTAAGTTTGCCATACTGTAGCAAGTTGTGCACAGACAGTTGCTTACAGTTTTCTACGAGTTACCATTAAACTTTTAACACTGCAAGTAACTTAGATAAGAGGTCAGAGGTGAGAGTTCTAAGTTCCACGTCATGGCGACCTTCATGGGTTTAAAATTGAAAAGACACCACATACGTTAGGGTTTCTGTGTGTTCTGTCGTAGTGTATCTTCATTCTTCGCATACGACCTTTCGGCGCGTGCGTAGGCCGGAGCCCGGAGCTAAGTGCTAACAGCTGATTGCGCGGTCAACGTTCTCGAGTTCGTAGGTACTTTGTACACACGATAACGTTGACCGCGCGCTGCCTGTTGCATAATGGAGTAAAAATAATAAAATTTAAAAAAATATTTTAAATTATTTTTCTATGTGGTTTATTATCATGTTTAAAAGGTATTAATTACAAAAAAAAATAAAAAATAAAATTTAAAAAAATAAAAAAAATAAAATAAAATAAAATACATTTTCGTAATCAGAAAATGTAGTATAATCATACCCCAAAGTTATCGGAAGTGGTCTTATTACACCCTGTATATATATATATATATATATATATATATATATATATATATATATATATATATATATATATATATATATATATATATATATATATATATATATACGTGACACGATTTTTCGTTACATGTTAGTAGGTTTTACCCCTCGGATTTTTCTCATACCGGGCGCCTTATATATGAAAATCGATTCTTTAGGAGTAAACTCCAATAATGCTTTTGACTAATGCTTTATTGCAGTTAAAACTACTTTTGACTAAGAGCGCCAGTCAAAAGTACTTTTGACCGCAAATTTTTAGTTAAAAGTACTAATAACCAATAATTTTCAGTCAAAATAAGTTTTGACCAACATGTTTAGTCAAAAGTAGTTTTGACTGATTTTGTTAGTCAATAGTACTTTTGACTGGTTAAGAGTTTTGACTGTAACATAAGTAGCCCGCAAACGATCAAACATCAAACACGTCAAACACGTAGTTTTTTTGACAAACTACGTGTTTGACGTGTTTGAAGAAAATTTGGATTACGAAGCGTTTGACAAACGTGTTTGAACGTGTTCCGCTGTGTTTGTCAAACAAAATCTCATGATCTCAAACCGATTCTAGCTAATTGTTTGACAAACGTGTTTGATGCACGTTTGATCGTCTGCGCTGCTGTTTGTCAAACAAACTACGTGTTTGACGTGTTTGACGGTTTGATGTTTGATCGTTTGCGGCACTGATCTCCATTAAACAAGTATAATGGAGGTCAGTGGCAGGTGGACGAAATTTCCGAACAAAAAAAAATTGGGTTCCAAATTTAAACGTAGCAACTAAATGAAATCACATAATCTGTGCAAGGTCGACTGTGATTGGCTGATAAAAAAGACCATAGAGGATATAAACTACATGAGAAAAAGACGAAGAAGAAGTTTAAAACTCAAAGTTCGATTTTCATTTTGTGAAAATTATTTTGTAGCAATTCATACAAAAATTGTAAAATAAGTGGATTAATTATTGAAAAACGAAAGGTAAGCCATTGTAAAATGGAAATATAACCGTAAATTGATAAATTGAAGCAAAGCATAACTATGTCATACCATGTTCTAATACAAAGTATGTCTTAGTATTATTTGCATATTTGTACAATAATTTACAACTGCTATACTAATATTATGAAAAAGACAGATTATTATTTCATAGAAAATATTATAATGTATATCAGTATCATGGACGAATAAAAAAAGGCGGACGGAGTCCCACCATACACAAAACTGTGTCGTTCAGAGTCGGCCAGCTGGCTGTATGTACACGGTCCGCACGCACACATTCTTGCGCTAGTCCATACCATTTGACAGGCGTCAGAATGTGTGCATGGCCGACTCTGAAGAAAAGTGAAGACACAGTTTTGTATATGACAAGACTCCGTCCGCCTTTTTTTCTACGTTCATGATCAGTATACAGTTAATTTGGAAAATGTTGAAATGTGTATATTGTTTTATTGTAATAATACTGGTTGTTAACTATACTTAATAATTTATGTAAACTGTATGGAAATGTAGTAAATGAAAAATGTTTCATTAATTTCAGATTTTTAGGTCCCTATACTAGTTTGCAACATTTTAGTCTGCAAACAATAGCTCTTAAGGAGATTTTAGGAGGAGAAGGTAGGTATGGGATTATGAGTGGTACGGCCACCAAGGAAAAATCCTCTGATCAATACGTGAGGTGGTATGCAGCTGGCCTAAGCCCACGCGATAGATTTCAGCTGTCGTATACAGGGTGTAACAAAACAAAGTAATGATACTTAATTAGTGTGTATGTTTAAAGGTGTGCGTCCACTGGATCGGAATCGGAGCGTAGGTACGCAGCGGACGGATTTGTTGCTTTGTATGTGTGGTATTGACTACTGTGAACTGCACTAGAAGTACTGGAACGTCATTCTGCGCCTGACAAATACTTATATGACGACACGACGCGCCGTCCGCACCGTACGTCCCGATTCCGACCTGGTGAACGCGCAGCTTTAATCCCCTCCCTATATAGAGCTTACTGTATCAGCCAATCAAGTAGTTAGTAGAGTAGCATAGACAGCTATTCTATTATATTTATAAATAAAAAACATAAAACTGTACTGTAATATTATAATATTGAATAATAGAAATCAACAAAAGCTTGTGGATTAAATCTGTTTTATTGCTTAATTTACCTTATTAGCCTATTTATTTTGCTATGTACAATATTTTTTATTGAAATAAAACATTTATTTGAGCTCATTTCTTTTTTATTATTATTTTTTTAATTTTTGGTCTGTTTAGAGTAAAAGGTTTTGCACTTAAAATTTTTAACTTCAGTTTAAAATTAAAAAAATAACGGATTGTTATTTTTTTTTCTTTTAATAAAGCGCTTATTCCATTTCACTAAATTTAGATATCTAAATGATTTAGTGACTAAATTTAGTCAAGTGGAATAACATTTAGTAACTTTCTAAATGTTATTCCACTTGACTAAATTTAGTCACTAAATCATTTAGATATCTAAATTTAGTGAAATGGAATAAGCGCTTAAGTCCGACCTCTTGTTACGTAGTATACAGCTTACATCCTCTTTGGTCAGTGGTTTGCGGGCTACTGTAGGTGGACGAAAGTTCCGAACAAAAAAAATTGGGTTCCAAATTTAAACGTAGCTACTAGATATAATCGCATAATCTGTACAATTTTTAAGCACGGTCGACTGTGATTGGCTGATAAAAAAGACCATAGAGAATATAAACTACATGAGAAAAAAGAGGAAGAAGAAGTTTAAAACTCAAAGTTCGAATTTCATTTTGTGAAAATTATTTTTTACAAAAATACATAAATTGTAAATTAAGTGGATTAACTATTGAAAAACGAAAGGTAAGCCATTGTAAAATGTAAATGTAACCGTAAATTGATAAATTGAAGCAAAACATAACGATATCATACCATGTTCTAATACATAGTAGGTATGTCGTAGTATTATTTGCTTAATTGTACAATAATTTACAACTTAAACTATATTAATTAATATGAAAAAGATAGATTATTATTTCATAGAAATTATTATAGTGTATATCAGTATGCAGTTAATTTGGAAAATAATGAAATGTGTATCATGTGTATATTGTTTTATTGTAACAATACATTAGGTTATTAACTATACTTAATAATTTATGTAAACTGTATGGAAATGTAGTAAATGAAAAATGTTTCATTAATTTCAGATTTTTAGGTCCCTATACAGCTAGTTTGCAACATTTTAGTCTGCAAGCAATAGCTGTTACCTCGATCGCGGATTGTAGGAAATCTTTTGTTCTCGCGGTCGCATGCGACCGCTTGGGAACAAAAGCAGCAAAGAGAAGGAAGGTATGGGTTTATGAGTGGTACGGCCAGCAAGGAAAAATCCTCTGATCAAGTGAGGTGGTATGCAGCTGGCCTGAGCCCACGCGATAGATTTCAGCTGTCGTATACAGGGTGTAAGAAAACAAAGTGTTTATGTATAAAGGTGCGGTCCACTGGATCGGAATCGGAGCGTAGGTACGCAGTGGACGGATTTGTTGCTTTGTATGTATGGTACTGACTACTATGAACTGCACTAGAAGTACTGGAACGTCATTCTGCGCCTGACAAGTATATGACGACACGACGTGATGTCCGCACCGTACGTCCCGATTCCAACCTGGTGGACGCGCAGCTTTAATCCCCTCCCTATATAGAGTTTACTGTATAAGCCAATCAAGGAGTTAGTAGAGTAGCATAGACAGCTATTCTATTATATTTATAAATAAAATACATAAAACTGTACTGTAATATTATAATATTTAATAATAGAAATTAACAAAAGCTTGTGGATTAAATCTGTTTTATTGGTTAATTTACCTTATTACCCTATTTATTAAGTTATGTACAATATTTTTTATTGAAATAAAACATTTATTTGAGCTCATTTCTTTTTTATTTTTATTTTTTAAAATTGTTGGTATGTTTAGAGTGCAGAGTTTTGCACTTAAAAATTTTAACTTCAGTTTCAAATTAAAAAAATAACGGATGTTTATTTTTTTTCTTCTAAGTCCGACCTCTTGTTACGTAGTATACAGTTTACATCTTCTTTGGGCTACTGAGTACTGCCTACTTTACGTCCATACTCCATAACCTGCTCCAAAGAGAATATACCTAATCACTACGCCTGCTCTTTTATCTTTGTCATAATTTGCGGCACGGCGTTTTGTTATCGTACTTACTTGGTACTTACGGATAATAATGAATCAAGGGATATGTTTATTGTGTTTTTCTGTTGCAAAAGTATTTAATATTAAATATACTCACTTGCAAAATGTGTACGAAGAATTATCAGGCATTGAGGTTTGTTTTTTACTTTTCTCCTGAACAAAAGAGCATTGCTTTTTACTAATTTCAACAACTTTTAATTGTATATTTCACCTTTACCAGATACAAGCTGACCCTCACCCGCTGTGCTACATTTGCTATACAAAGCTTCTTCAGAGCCAACAACTGTTGAAGCAAATACAAGAAAATAGTAGAGCCAGTCAGGTAATAGTTACTTTCAAAATTTTAACAAATATTTGCTAATTTTATGCACCTCTAGGTAATTTAAATTATAAAATTACCTAGTTTAATTGTAAAACAATTACATTGATTAAATTATCATATTAATAATTAATATTAATGTAATTAAAAACTTACCTACCTATCCTTTGATCGTGGAAAACGAGACACAATAGCCTTTGTATTGTTATCGCGGTTGCCGATGACCGCTTGGGGCTTGAAGCAATGCTATAAACTTTTCTAATAATTCTTTAATTAACGTTTCTAATAATATTATACATTATGAAACCATAATGTCAGTTTCTACATAACAGTGGCAAGTGGAATCTATCCATATTGCTAAGTACTCACATACGGTTTTGCTCGATAGTTTTACTCCAAATCGAGTAATAATTACTGTGTGAACCTCAAAACTGACAGCTCGAAGGCTCACATCGAGTTACTCAATGGATTGATGGAACCAGATCGAGCCGAATTGATGGAATGAAATATATCAATTTAGAATAAAACTATTAAGCAATGCTGAATGTGTGGACGAAAGCCCGAGCTGCGGGTTTTGCTCGACATTATTTCTCGATTGAGCAAACCGTATGTGAGTACTTAGCATAAGAGGGTAAAATAAATTTTTTTTTATCGTTTCAGCCTGACATGAGACCTTTAGTACACCTGTCCATGGTAGCCAATTATGCCTGGTCGCTGCCACAAAATTCTGCAAAAATCCAGTTACATCCTGTCACTATTAAGGAAGAAAGTACGTTATTATTAATTTATTTATTACTGTATATTATTATAAGTCTGACTAACAAAATAAGTACATTGTTGTTATGCTTACTTTTTAGGGTTCCGAACCTAAAGGGTATAAACAACCCTATTACTGAGACTTCACTGTCTGTCTTTCTCCAGGCTATATATCAGGAACCGCTATAGCTAGACTTCTGACATTTTTACAGATCGTGTATTTCTGTTGCCGCTATACTTAAGGGGCCGGGTACCCTCGAAATTCTCATACATACGTAATTCCAAAATCATTTTCTCATACGAAAATATTTAACATGTTTGAGTTGTTTTTCAGTTTAAAATAGTAATTATCTAGGTTCCTGCACAAAAATTTATTTCAAAATATTGAAACATTAAAAAAAAAATTTTGTTTTTATTTTTTATTAGTAAATTTTGTACTTAATATTTAAACACTAAAAAATAGAGTAAAACACTAAAAAAGATATAAATAAATAGTAAATTTACTACAAATTATTTAAATACTAAAAAATATTTTTTAGAGTTTAGATATTTTGTAGTAAATTAACTATTTATTTATATATTTTTTAGTGTTTTACTCTATTTTTAGTCTTTAAATATTTAGTAGTAAATTTACTAAAAAAAATTTTAAATAAAAAAAAAATTGTGTTTAAATATTTTGAAGTAAATTTTTGTGCAGGAACCTAGGTAATTACTATTTTAAACTGAAAAACAACTCAAACATGTTAAATATTTTCGTATGAGAAAATGATTTTGGAATTACGTATGTATGAGAAATTCCAAGTGTACCCGGCCTCTTAACAACAAATACTAAAAATAAAATAAAATAAATATTTAAGGGGTAAGTATTAGGTATTGCAGAAAGGGCTCCCATACAACAAACATCATTTTTTTGCCCTTTTTTGCTCTCAATAATGGCTAAAGGTAGGCACTTCAAATACTCAGAAAATCCTTAATTAATAATTATATATTATTTTGTATTTTAATAATTAATAATAAAATTAAATTATTGAAGGCTCCCATACAAAAAACACATTTTTTCCCAACTTTCGATTTTTAATGGTATGGAACCCATTCGTTGGACGCGAGTCCAACTCGCACTTGGCTGATTTTTTTAATGTATTCAACCATTCACTTTACGTTAAACTGATTAATTTAAAATACAAACAATTTTGTAGACATTGAGACATTGACAAAAAAAATTAACTAGACCACAATTTATTACAGGCAACTAACTACCGACAATCATTACAGAGATGTAGGGTCAAATTTGTAGCATACGAGTCCGTGTATTTAATCCAGTTCGTTAAGTAAAACTCGATATTAGCTTTGGGAGAGTTGTTTATTTTGTGCCTAGTGTACTAACCCCGCTGTGTGAGTGTTTGTGTCGCAGCAAGTGGACGCATCTTCCCATAAAAGCCATCATCAGCTTTTAACGTACGTATTTTTTTCCCGCGGAGTGAGGGTAGAGTTGGCTCTAAATTTGTACAATTATCCGTAAATCGATACCCATAGTGACATCTGTGGTTCGAGCTGCAATACTGGTCGATACGTAGTGACAACGCCATCTGTTGTAACCCGAACGAACCCGTTGAGTGTTGATCTCTGGGGCTGTTGTTGCGCGCCATCTATCGCAGAGTAGCCAAAAACTATTTAGCCCGTCGACATGGATAAGACCTCAAAATGCGGAGGCTGCGAAAGGTCTCTGAGGAAAACCGAGATAGCGGTGCCCTGCAGCATCTGCTCTACTAAATTTCACAAGGCGTGTCTTGCCTTGCCTGCTAAGGCGAGGGTTGGCGCGGACTGGGTCTGTCCCAGTTGCAAAAGAAATGACAGACGCGGAGATAACAACCTTACGCCCGTTAGGGGTCTAGTCGACCTTGGCTCTTCTTCTCCTGCGATGACTGATGATCAGGAAGCAAACAGTTCACCCGATGACAAGGATAAATCGGCTGCTAACGCTTTGGATGTCGATACCGATCTCGCGGGGTTCAGGCGGGAATTTTCTGATCTAATTGCTGAGCTTCGCGGGTGCCGCCAAGAGATGGCGCTGCTCCGGGAAACTATATCAGATTTATCAACACGGCTGACCAGCGCCGAGAAGAGGCTGGACGCGCTGGAGCAGGGTGGCGCCGTCGGTGCGAAGGCGGAGCGGGTCGATGAACTGGAACGCTCTGTGGCTGCGCTCAAACTTGAGCTCAACGATCGCGACCAAGACGCCCTTCTTGCCGATGTCGATATCGGTCTGGTGCCCGAGGTGAAGGGAGAAAATATCATGCACACCGTCACCGTCTTGGCTACGCAGCTGGGAGTGCCCCTGGAGTCGCGTGACGTTGTGTTCGCCGAACGTGTTGGAGTACCGCCGGCAGAGGGCGGGCGCCCTCGCCGGGTCGTGGTGCGGCTGGCGCGTCGTGACCTTCGGGACGAGCTGCTGAAGGCGGCCCGCGTGCGCCGCGGTCGTACCGCAGACACCGGGCGGGTTTTTGTCAACGAGCGGCTCACCCGGCACAACCGCCTCCTATACCGCAAGGTGCGGGAGGAGTGTAGCTTGAAGAAATGGCGCTACTCGTGGACAAGGCGTGGGCGTATATATGCCCGACAGGCTGATGGGAGCCCCGTTCACCTCTTTCGCAATGAAGCTGACATCGTGCGTGTCTTCGGCACCTCGCAATCCTAAAAAACAAAATATTAGTTACAATCAATGTTTTAATTCATTTGTATTTTATTATCTCATAAGGGAACTGTCACTAACACTTACTATTAGTTCTGTCAGATCTGGTTTGGGAAAACGTACATTTTTTACTGTTGATACCACTTTAGTTCTCATAATCTTAATAATCTTTGATTTCTTAGAAATATGGTATGTCACTATGATTAATATTACACAATGTACACTTACAATATATTTGCATACTATTTTAACTAAGTATTGTAATATTTTATTTAATACAACATCATATTATATAAAATCTGTTATATTTTGTGTAAGGAACAATTATGACTATATTATATTCACAATATTATTACACTATACTATTTTATCATATATTATTTTATCAATATTCACTTTACAAAATACTATTTTAATGTATTATGATATGTATGCTTATGTTATGTTATCACTTGCTGAACAAGATCTAGGTAATAAAAACTTAAACTACAGCAATGAATAGCAAAGATAACAAATTATTTACGGTAGGGCTCTTTAATGCGGGTTCATTGGGAACCAGACACGACGAGTTTACTGCCATGATGGAACGCTTATCAGTGGATGTAATGGCTATTAACGAAACCTGGCTCAGGCAGGGTGAAGATGGTAAAGCTCCTAAAGTACCAGGGTACAAACTTCGCCATATGCCACGTCCCAGTAACATCCGAGGTGGTCGTGGAGGCGGAGTTGGGTTCTATGTTAGGCAAGGTGTTAGCTCGCGCCTGATACCTATAGCCGAGACGCAATCTGTTGAGCAAATCTGGCTCGATCTAAAACTGAATGGATTAAAAATAGCCGTGGGAACTGCAAACAGGCCTCCCTGGATGGATGTAAATCTATTCATTGATGCTCTGACTCAGACATGGTGCTCACTTGCATCACATGATTATATTATCTTAGTGGGTGATTTTAATATAAATATACTTCAGCAGTTAGATAATAAGACAAAACTACTCTCACAGTTTTTTGAATCATTGCAAATTAAGCAAATCGTTACCTCTCCCACACATTTTACAGAGCATTCTGAAACCCTCATAGATGTTATATGCACTAATGCAGTTGCACGCTCAGTGTTGGTAAACCACATTCCTGATCTGGGGAACCATGCTGTAGTGACGGCACAGTTCAATTTCAAGAAGCCCAAATACACTCCATTCCAATGTTCTTTCAGACCACTTAACGATATTATGTTAGAATTATTTAATCACGACTTGGACCAAATTAACTGGGGACAACTGGAGAGCATTACCGACGTAAATGAAATGGTCTTAGAATTTAACAGACTTATACTGCTCCTCTTCGACCTGCATGCGCCCGTTAAAAATATTTACATTAAAAAACAATCTCCCTGGCTGACAGATACCGTGAAGCAAATTATGAAACTACGTGATGAAAGTTTCTCCAAATGGAAGGCTACTAGGAACCTAACCTATAAGAAATTATATAAAGACCTTAAGTCTATTGTTATATCTGCTATTCACTCAGAAAAACGTGCCTATTTTAATATAAATATAAATTGTAATATTAATAAGCCTAAAACCCTTTGGAACAATATGAAAAAACAACTTAACTTCTGTAAAAATAAAGAACCGTGTCTCCCTGATTTTTGTAATGACCCCAATGAAATAAATAAACATTTTGTAAACATCCCTGATCAATCATGCAGCCCATTAAACTCCAACTCATTATATACATATTTTGAATCCCACACAATTGGTCCATCTAGATTTAATTTCTCACCGGTATCAGAAAACGAAATTATGACTATCATTAAAAGTCTTAAATCGAACGCTGTCGGGGTTGATAATATCTCTTTACAAATGTTAAATCTTACACTGCCTAACACCCTAGAAACTATTACTAACATTGTAAATAAATCCCTACTAACCTCTACATTCCCCTCAGTCTGGAAGACAGCTCTGATCAAGCCTATTCCTAAAAACCCTAATCCTTCCTCCCTCCAAGACCTCCGCCCTATTAGCATTCTTCCCTGCCTCTCTAAAATAGTCGAAAAAGTGGTGCACAAACAAATAATGAACTACCTTGAAGTTAATAAAATTTTGCCTAAGTACCAGTCTGGATTTAGGAGAAAACATAGCACTGTTACTGCTCTATTAGACGTCTTAGACAACATTCTATCTGCTCAAGATAATGGAAAGGGTACTATTTTGGTCTTATTAGACTATTCGAGGGCATTTGAGACAATTAATATTCCCCTTCTTATTAGCAAGCTTAAATATTATGGTTTTGAACCTTCTGTAATACAGTGGTTTTCTAGCTACCTGAAACATAGATTACAGAAGGTGGAAATCATAAATCGTAATGGCAGTAAGTCTTACTCTTCGGATGCTAGTGTGGATCAAGGCGTTCCTCAAGGATCAATCCTCGGCCCTCTACTGTACATCCTATTTAGTGCGGATATTTGTCAACATATAATTCACAGCAGGTATCACATGTACGCTGATGACACCCAGGTCTACCTAAGTTTTTGCCCTAAAGATATTGATGAGGCTGTTTCTAAAATAAATGAAGACCTTCTACGAATAGCTGAGTGGTCCATCTCTTGCGGTCTAGTTTTGAATGCCAGCAAAACAAAATACATCGTACTGGGCTCCAGAAAACAAGTTGCTGATATCATTGAGAAAAAACCAAAGATCATGATATCAGGACAAGAGATCGAGCAAGTAAATATAGCGCGTAACTTAGGAGTTCTTTTTGATTCTAACTTAAAGTTTGAACAACACATGCTTGAGGTAGTAAGAAGCTGTTTTTATCGTCTAAAAACTCTTTACAATTATCGCGCCTACCTGAGCGAGGACATTAGAATCAGGCTCTGTGAGACGCTCATACTCTCGAAATTGAACTACGCCGACACAGTTATTGGTCATGCTATACTTGCCAGAACAGAGAGGCTTGTGCAGAGGGTCCAGAATGCCTGTATGCGTTTTTGTTTTACAATCCCCCCGAGAACACATGTCACACCATTTATTAACAAGGCCAACCTACTTAAGATGAAGGAACGTAGAAAGCTTCACTTTGCTGCTCTTCTGTTTGATATAATCCTCACACAATGTCCATCCTACTTATATGAGAAGCTGGCCTGGGCAAGTGATATCAACAATCGTACTCGTGCCTCCCAATACCGGATCCTGACACCAGTTCATAAGACTGTAGCTTTTCGTGGATCATTCAGGTACGCTGCTTCCCGATGTTGGAACAACCTTCCACCTCCTCTCAGGATGCTGAAAACAAAAAAAACATTTAGCAAACATTATAAAACACACTTGCTTCAATTACAACATCTTTTTGCGTAATATTACCTTTCGATGGATGCACCTCCGGCGGTGGTGTAAGGTTGGTCCATGGTCGGAATGCGGGACAGCCACGAGCAATCTTAGCCCATTTGTTCCACGATCTCTGTACTCTATAGGTTTATAGTTATACGCCTGTTCTCACTCCACAGGTTTAATTTTTTATTGTTATAAGATTAAGCGGTAACATCATACTATATTAGGTTATGCCACGTATGAAGCCACGTCACAGTTTTATTTTCACAGAAGGTATGCATAAAAATTAAAATCTTGTTTTTATAATCATTGTTCGAGACGTCAAACCTGTGCGTCAAACGTCATATTGACAGCTTTTTCTTTTTTTTTTCTCCCAAGGTTATAAGACCATAGTATACCTTTATTTTCTTTATTAATTTATTTAGTATTTAAGTTTTTTTTAATTTATTAATTTAGTATGCTCTTAGTTCCTAATTGTATTGTCTAAACTATATTATTGTGAGGTCACACATTGGTCCCAGCAGAAATTCAGTGCAGCAACTTGCTTTTGCTGCTTATGCTGAGCTGGGGTCCATTTTTGTGCGATCACACAACAAAATGTAAATTAAGTATTGTACTGTGTCCTTGTTTTTTCGTCCTTTGTAAATATTGTGTTGTGTGACGTGCAAAATAAACTTTTCTTATTCTTATTCTTATAGATGTACAATATACCCTGTACAGTGTACCTGGAATACAAAATGCAAGATACTTTTAAATTAAGTATTTCAGATACCAGATACAAAATAGCTACTGAAATACTAAATACTTACAAAATATAGGTATCTTCTAAATACTTAAGATAAAAATATGTACTATCAGAGAAGTTGATTCCTATGGTTGATCTACGTAGTTTGGTCACGTTACGTCAAACCCAGCCGATAGATAACAATAGCCGCGTACTGACCAAGCGAGCCGCCTCGCCGCGGCAGCCTCGCGCGCATTTGCTCGGTCGGTCAGTACGTGTTAGTGCGCGGCAAACGTCCGAGGCGCCTTTGAGCATCGACCAAAAACCGACAACTTTTGGCTCGGCCGCGGCACGCTCGGGCGAGGCAGCGAGGCGGCGCGCTTGGTCAGTACGCGGCTAATTATAAACATTGAATTGACATGACCCGACCAAATGACGTTGGTCTGTCATCTGCCTAGTAATCAATTTCCTCGATGGTACTTTTGTAAGAAAACAAGATTTTATTCTAATGAATTCAAGTTTATTTTTGACAATTGATATATTTTTTTATTATTAAATAAGGGTTTTTTATTAAATAATATGATATTTACGAATAAATCTCGTTAATCGCTGAAATATGACAAAACAAAATATATATTATTCAAAATATATTATATATTCATCGCTCATGTTTCTTCTATGAGGCCTTTGGGCATACATAACCCCAAAAGAAAAGAGTCGCTCCACAGGGGCAGAAGCAGAACTTGGAAAACAGGTGTTATATTAAAAAAAATGTAGGGTAAGTATTAGGTATTGCAGAGTTTCTAAGGCGCTTTGCAGACATGGGCGGGGCGGGCGGGGCGGGCCGGTCAATTTCGCCGCGAACACAAAGGGAATCCTATATTACCAAGTAACAATCCGTCTGTGGAATGCACTACCCGAAAGCATACAAAATTCCAAATCTATTAAGGGAAAAGACCTAATGCTAGACACTGAACTAATAATATGACACTTATGACAAAAATACCATAAAAATAAGAATTACTCTAATTATTTCTCACCACTGTAAATTTTATAAGCTTCTCAAGCTATCTGTTGAATTGAAAAAATATATTAGAGACGCATTCGGGAACAAAATTTTAAAATGGGATCAGTTTTCGTAAATAATATGACCGCGTCAACACGCGCTCGGCAATTTCTTAGCAAATAGGTTAAGAAAGGCGAAATTTTGCACGTAAGTTTTGAATAATTTATTTGATTTTTTAATTTCTATTGATTTCATTGGATTAATGGTCATGTTGTATTCACTAATTAATGTTTATTTAAGATTTTTTATCAATTTTCCCTAACAATAAAAAGGGTAGTTCTTGAAAATGTAAAAAACCTAATAGATGACATGGATCTCATCTTTGAGTTTTGCAATACATACTAAAGTTATACATACTAAAGTTATTTTGTACTTTATTCTACTGCAAAAATCATCACTATTCTCTGAAAATATAATTCTATTAACAATCTAAGAACTTAGAACTACTGCATCTAATAAAACCGACTTCCAAGGTAAAAACAATAATAACATCCTTATAATATGAACTAAAAAGTATTAAATAATTTTTCCTCTCTAAATGTGCCTTTTTCCGAATTCGGCTAAACCTCAACTATTTCTGTACTGAATCTTCATCATTTTGAAGTCGGTACCAGATATTATAGCTGAATCTTTATTTCTTTGACAGAAAATTTGAAACTTTTGGAACTGGCACCGACTTCAAAATTATGAAGATTGAGTACAGAAATAATTGAGGTTTAGCCGAATTCGGAAAAAGGCACATTTAGAGAGGAAAAATTATTTAATACTTTTTAGTTCATATTATAATATAAGGATGTTATTATTGTTTTTACCTTGGAAGTCGGTTTTAATTTTTTGTTAAAAATAATAATTTCACTCTTTTTAGTTACCTAGTAGGTAAACTGTTAGTGCCAATTATTTAAATTGTATAAAAAAATAGATTCATAAATATTGTCTTCACTAGATGTCACTGAGGCGCTCCTGTGTCGCGCTATCGCTTGTCCGAACTCCGAATGTTGTTCATAATATTATAGTTTTAGTTACACGATGTATTCTATTGTTGGCGCTGAGGTGCTCCTGAATCGCACTATCGCTTGTACTAGGAGTTTTATATAGTTGTAACAGATTTTTGTTGTGTGTAATGTGTGAGTTTGGTGTGAGCAGTGAGCATTGAAATTTGAATTGATCTCGTATTGTTATTAATAAATATTGATTAACCCTCCAAGATAAGAAGTTATAGTCCGCGAGTTTATAAGTGGTCGTCGGTGGTAGTGACCATACCACCCTACGCGTCGAATTACTGCGTTTATTCTACGTATCTTATTACAATTTGTTAAGAGTCATACCCCAAGGCCCAAATACCAGGTAGATAAATTTAAACAATACATTTAAAAAAATCTAAGTGAACACAACCCTATGCGTGCTAGGTAATTTAACAATTTAACGCTTCAACTCCCAAGCGGCCACATGTGGCCGCCACAACAATGGATTTCCAAGAATCCGCGATCGAAGGATGAGCCGAATCACACCCAGCGGCGCGGCGAGCATATTTTCAGTGTCATAATAATATTATGATATTAATCTTCATCTTCATTATTGTAATACATAGTACTATCGCCACAGAATATAATTATATTGCTATCGCTTGAGAAACTTGGAAAGTCTCGCGGCTGCCTGCGCCTTTCTCAAGCGATACTATATTGTATTACATTAATGAAGATAAAGTTTAAAATCATATGACACTCAAAATGCTCGCAGCGCGGCATGCCCTGACATTCCGGGAAGTTGAATACGATGTTGACGCGCCGCCGCACATAAGGCCAGATTACGTATTTACGACGACAAAAACAAAAAAAAACTATATCACAAAACTTAACTAAAATGTCTAATACAAGCTGTTTATTACCCATTGTGTATTGTCCCGCTTGAAATTGCTGTAAAAAAACAAAAGGTCTGCTCCGACGCGTTCAAACTTGTCGCGCGATCTCTCGGACATCTGTTCGCTGAGTCAGTTGCGCTCGAAATCTAACGGAGTAAATACGGTCGTTTTGTTGTTCTGTTTTAAAGTTGCAACATTTTTAGCATGGAGATGGAAGCATCAGGTATGTACTTTATGCTGTTACATTTTACTTTTATATCAAATGTAAATTACGTGTCAATAATATTGATTTTCTAAAGGACTATTTTTTTTGTATACAATGAATATATTTGTTCACGTTTCTAGAGTTTCAAAAAAAGTTCCGCAGAGTTCCCCATTTTTTTTCTATTGCTAGAGTACTGTACATATTTACGATTATACGCAAGGACTGACTGGGTCCACCCCTGTCCCCTTTTCTAAACTGGAGTCAATTCTTTGCAGGTAGTCGAGATGATCCTGCATTACGAGTACGGAAGATAAAGAAAAATGAACTTTTTATAGTGTTAAGAAATGAACAGTTTTGTGGTTTTTCGTCATTGAAGTGTAATGAACGATTAGTAGACTATATAGTGAATAAATTTAGTATTAGTGAAGTTTCTGAACAATTGTCAAAACAGATAAAAAATGTCATCAAAGTGTTTGTAACGAAGCTTTTGACGAAATGGCGTGACTGTAATTATATGTACGAACGTTTTAACAAGAAGCATGTCAAATGGTTGGATGGCGACTTGGAGTTTTCGGAAATGGACACTACATCTCCAACTCTTTCAGTACCACCACCACGTACCTTATCAACGAGAAAACAACGTGGCAGACCGAAAAAATTGTTTGCTGATAGTTCCGAACGGAGTAAACAGAGAAATGTTAAGGTTCTTGTTTCGAATCTCAGTTCAGAGCAATTGTGCTCAGCCGCAGAATCAAGCCTAATTAAATCTGGGAAAAGAACCGCAGCACAAGTGGTAAAATTAACCGTTGACTCTACCCCAAAAAGACTAAAAAAAATGAAACAAGTTCATGATACGACATCTTCTGCTACTATAACTCCGTATACTCCTGATGAAGCTCTCGCTCTTATAGTGGATCTTGGTCTTACAAAAGAGGATTACATAACGATGCGACTTGGAGCAAAAAAAAGAGGAGCGGATATATATCCATCCTATCACGTGGTAGCAGAGGCAAAGAAGAATTGTTATCCTGTCAACATTAAAATAACAGAAAATGAAGCTTCGGTACCAGTACAAGATCTTTTGGATCTGTCGATACAAAGACTTGTACAAGTCCAGTCAGAAGTTATCTTGCAAAATACATCTACTAATTGTTATAACATAGAAGTGTTTTATAAATGGGGGCTAGATGGTAGTGGTGGTCATAGTATTTATAAACAGAATTTTTCCAACAATTCGAACTATGCTGATTCTAACATAATTTTGTGCACAATTGTGCCTCTGGAAATGTCCATAAAGGACAGAAGCAACAAAAAATATTATGGAAGAATATGACACCATCATCCACGAGATACAGTCGTCCAATTACATTTAAATTGAGAAAAGAAAATAATAGTAATATGAAAGAAGAGTATGCGGAAGTGGAAAAACAAATTGTGCTATTGAAGCCAACAAACATTATGTTAGGAGATAAAGAAATAAAATTTGTACATATCCCCATATGCACTATGCTGGATGGAAAAACAGTTAATGTTTTGACTGACACATTAAGTACGCAAGCATGCAATGTTTGCAAAGCCACCCCAAAAATTATGAACAATATTCAAGAAATTAAGAAAAGATTTTGCGACGAAAGTACGTATAAATATGGCATTTCAGTGCTTCATGCATATCTTAGATGCTATGAATATTTATTACATATTTCTTATAAATTAGAACATAAACAATGGCAAGCTAGAGGCGCAGAAGCGCAAAAAAAGTAAAAGAAAGAAAAGACAAAATAAGAAACGATTTTTACAAACAAATGGGCCTTGTCGTAGATCAGCCGAAACAAGGAGGAGGAAACAGCAATGACGGCAATACCGCAAGACAATTTTTCAAGAATCCTTTGTTGGTGTCCCAGATCACTGGTATTGATAAAGATTTAATAGAAAGGTTTTCTAACATTCTTTGTCTTATTTCATGTGGGCATTACGTGAATGAAGAAAGCTTTGAAGAATATTGTTTGGAAACAGCAAAAAGGGCAGTCACACTTTACGAATGGTACCACATGAGCGCTAGTGTGCACAAACTGTTGATACACGGAGCTGCCATAATAAAATCTCTACCCTTGCCTGTTGGTCAATTATCAGAAGACGTTCTTGAAGCAGGTCACAAGACCTACAAACATTTAAGGCAAATTTACTCTCGAAAAACATCGAGAATTAATACTAATAGCGATATATTCCACTGGATGCTTGTATCCTCGGATCCAGTGGTGACAGATTGTCGAAAAAAACCTAAAAATACAAAAGGAAATTACAATCAAACCATAATAGGCATGCTTAGATTGCCGACGATCAACATAAGTGAAGAGGTACATGATGATGATGATGATGATCAAGAAGAGGTACATGATGATGATGACGATCATGATGATGACGGCGAATATTTTTTTTAATACTTATGATTTGCGTTTTATATCTGTACTTGTATATATAATATATAAATAAATGATAATCGTTTAACTATAAATTGTTTAATTTTTTCAATACGAGTACGTATTGAGAGGATATCAAATCGAGTTTCTATTAAATATAAGGCGGATGGCCATTTTGTAATCAATTGTAAGTTAAACAATAAGTAATCAGACAATAAATATTTTTGTCGTCGTAATTATGTAATCTGGCCTTATGTGCGCCGTGCGGCGCGCGGCGTCGCCGCGCCGTTGCCTCTGCGGCGCCCATAGATATCAGAAACACAACAGGCGGCGCCGACCGCCGTGTATAAACAGCCTATAATAATAATTTGTGTTATGTACATAATTATTATTATTGTATCCATACCTATGCCTTGTACTATTATGTATTTTGTGCCATGAGACATTGGTGACCTTAACACGACGCACACTGGTCCCAAAGTAAAATAAATGGGACATTAAGAATTTTCGGATCGAAGGTCAACGGATCAGGCTGTTTTTTTTTTTGTAGACAGCTGATGCAATTACAAGTCACTTTTATAGATGTCGTTTTTTTCAAATATGTCGTATCTACAGAGATAAAAAATAATTAAAAAAAAAAATTGTATGAACGAAATCATAATTTGGTCATTTTAATTCAAGATTCAAACGTATTCAAAATAAATCATAGCACAGCTTATAGAGGGACTCTTGTCGTACATTTTTGTCATAGACACTCAACTGCGATTTTTGCGCCTTTTAGAGCTACAGGCACTTTAATTTTTTTTGTCAGCGGATGAGGCTGATTTTTTTTGTAGCATCTGATGCAATTACAAGTTACTTTTATAGATGATGTTTTTTTCAAATAAGCCTTATCTACAGAGAAAAAAAAATATGAATTATTTTTTGTATGGACGAAATCATAATTTTGTAATTTTCTTCCAAGATTCAAACGTATTCAACATAAATCATAGCACAGCTTATAGAAGGACTCTTGTCGTACATTTTTGTCATGTTGCTCAACTGCGATTTTTGCGCCTTTTAGAGCTACAGGCACTTTATGTTTTTTTTTTGTCAGCGGATGACGCTGATTTTTTTTTGTAGCATCTGATGCAATTACAAGTTACTTTTATAGATGTTGTTTTTTCAAATATGCCTTATCTACAGAGAAAAAAAATATAAATTATTTTTTGTATGGACGAAATCATAATTTTGTCATTTTATTCCAAGATTCAAACGTATTCAAAATAAATCATTGCACAGTTTTGTCATAGACACTTAACTGCGATTTTTGTGCCTTTAGGAGCTACATGTACTTTAATTTTTATTGTTTTGTATAATTCATTTCTGAGCATTTCATATAGTTTTTAATAAATATTGTTAAGGATAGACAAATAATAATGTTTTCTTTATTGACAAGTAACCCTTTCTAATGTCTTATTCATAAAAAAGCCTATATATACTAAAACTAAACAAATTAAAGTAGAAATCTCAAAACATGTACGTACAGGTAAATTATTTTATGACTCATCCAGTTTGCAAATTTTGTTTGTTAATGACTCATTGCCTAATTAGTAATTACCTCTATACTTGGAATTTGTGCTCTGTTTTGTTATTCAGCGCTAGCGAACGCTTCGAAAACGCTAAATAATATATAGGCACATAGATTGCAATTCAAATTTTCCCTTCGTACTTTTACGGGCTTAGGACCGTCAAAATACAAACTTGTATGATTATATAGGTTTGTTTGTTTGTACATGTAAATTATTCCTTCGATCGTGGAAAAACGAGACACAAAAATGCTATTGTGAAAACCGATCATGAAAGCCTCATATTACTTCAAGTAGTGGGGGTAATTAGACAATGAGTTATAAAAAAATGCTTGCAATACGGATGACTCACGTAATAATCCTTCGAGCCCCAAGCGGTCGCATGCGACCGCGATTACAATAGTAAGGCTTCTATTGTTATCGCGGTCGAATGCGACCGCTTGGGGCTCGAAGGATTATTGCGCGAGTCATCCGTATTGCAAGCATTTTTTTATAATTCATTGTCTAATTACCGCCACTACTTGAAGTAATATAAGGCTTTCATGATCGATTTTCACAATAGCCTTATTGTGTCTCGTTTTTCCACGATCGAAGGAATAATTTAGATGTACAAACACGTTTTGAGATTTCCACTATTGTTAATACATTACCTATAATTATAATCATACAAGTTTGTATTTTGACGGTCCTAAGCCCGTAAAAGTACTCGGAAGGGAAAATTTGAATTGCAATCTATGTGCCTATTTATTATTTAGCGTTTTCGAAGCGTTCGCTAGCGCTGAATAACAAAACAGAGCACAAATTCCAAGTATAGACGTAATTACCAATTAGGCAATGAGTCATTACCAAACAATGTTTGCAAACTGGATGAGTCATAAAATAATTTACCTGTACGTACATGTTTTGAGATTTCTACTTTAATTTGATTAGTTTTAGTATATATAGGCTTTTTTATGAATAAGACATTAGAAAGAGTTACTTGTCAATAAAGAAAACATTATTATTTGTCTATCCTTAACAATATTTATTAAAAAGTATATGAAATACTCAGAAATGAATTATACAAAACAATAAAAATTAAAATACCTGTAGCTCCTAAAGGCACAAAAAAAGCAGTTAAGTGTCTATAACAAAACTGTGCAATGATTTATTTTGAATACGTTTGAATCTTGGAAGAAAATTACATAATTATGATTTCGTCCATACAAAAAATAATTCATATTTTTTTTCTATTCAGATGCTACAAAAAAATCAGCCTCATCCGCTGACAAAAAAAATTTAAGTGGCTGTAGCTCTAAAAGGCGCAAAAATCGCAGTTGAGTGTCTATGACAAAAATGTACGACAAGAGTCCCTCTATAAGCTGTGCTATGATTTATTTTGAATACGTTTGAATCTTGGATTAAAATGACAAAATTATGATTTCGTCCATACAATTTTTTTTAAATAATTTTTTATCTCTGTAGATATTGCATATTTGAAAAAAACGATATCTATAAAAGTGACTTGTAATTGCATCAGCTGTCTACAAAAAAAAAAAAATCAGCCTGATCCGTTGACCTTCGATCCGAAAATTCTTAATGTCCCATTTATTTTACTTTGGGACCAGTGTGCGACGTGGTAATGATGATGATGGCGATGATGATGATGATGAATTTGAATTGCATGGTAGCATATGCTTTCTGTTCTTAAAACAACGCCGAAACTCCCAAACGTGTATCTATAAGGAGTCAGGAGTTCTCAGCATCTTCGAAACCATGGTATACCTTGACCCAATATTTGACTTTTTGGTAGCATATTCTTAGTACACTTCACATAAAACCAAAATCACCATATGTTTCCATATAAATTTCGAGGAGTTCCCTCGGTTACTCCTGGATCCCATCATCAGGTCACCACTTTTGTGAACATGGTACCAAATTGGAGTGAAACCTAATACAACAAAACAAAAATTTCGAAAATCGGTTCACAAACGGCGGAGTAATCGTTGAACATACAAAAATAAAAAATAAAAAAAATATCCACAGCCGAACATATAACCTCCTCGTTTTTTGGAAGTCGGTTAAAAATGGACATGGTGTCTAATATTAGACCTTGTACTGATCCAAAAATCGATTGCTTTAGTTTTATAGTAGTAAAAAGAAGAAAAAGGAGAGCTGAGAAAAAAAAAAGATGAAAAAAGAAGAGGCAAAAGAAGCATGGAGACTAAAGACTGAAAATAAATTTGCTAGGAAAAAAATATGAAAAATAAAAATAAAAGGAAATATTATAGTTTCAGCATGGAAGAAGAATGAATAGAATCTGGAGACAACGTGGATAATATTTCTGATGCATGTAGTTACTATGATGAAGTAAATGAAATATTTTGAAAAATGGCAAATAAAGATCTAATAATAGGAAAAATGTAATGTAATGTTCTATGTCAACTATTAGTTCATATTGGTGTCTACTATTAATGATGTTCGTTTTTTGTGATGTCATCTATTAGTACTTATGACTAAGCTTACAAAAAGACCATTAATATATTTTTTAATTGATTTGTCAGAGAATAATTATAATAGTTTTATTTTGTAAGAGTTACTGAAGACATGGAAGAAGTTATCAATCCTTTATTTTCATAAATATATATTTTATAACATTTAAATGTTTCATGTTTCCTTAAAGTGTCTGCCATTAGGTCTTTTCCCTTAATACTTTCAAGAAAAGACTTAAACAACATTTATTAGATCTTTCGGCAAACTCTTAAAACTCTGATTTCTTTTATTTCATTCTTCATATCATAATAATATTATATTTGTTTACTAACAATATCTATTAATAGAAATTGTATCTATTATATTTATTTGTGCATTTTATTTATTTATCTATACTAATATTATAAAGAGGTAAACTTTGTTTGTTTGTTTGTTTAATTGTAATGAATAGGCTCAAAAACTACTGGACCGATTTTAAAAATTCTTTCACCATTCGAAAGCTACATTATTTACGAGTAACATAGGCTACTTTTTGTTTTGGAAAATATAGGGTTCCGTAAGATATTTGGGTTTTTCTGACACAAGGTGACAAAAATCAACCAGAAAAGTTACTTATTTTGCGTACGCTGCCTAAACTATAAAAGATAGAACCATACAATGTTCTAAGTAAATGTAGATATTATAAATATCTACAAAAATGTCCGCGACACACTATACCTATCTATGTCAAGTGAGGCACAACAACAATTTTTTTATTTAAAAATCTAGATTTTCTTTTACTACATCTAAACGCATTTATTTTACTCATTCTGATAACCCTTATCAAAATAAATTATTTCATCACTAAGTACAGTTTGTGTAGATAATATTTGGTCTTTGAACGATTGAAATTGTACGTTTGGTTTAGAAGTTGTGGCGAAATTAAAAATTGCGATTTACGCCCGTTTCGAAGTGGGCGCTACCAAGGCGGAGGTGCGCAGTAGCGAAGATTATGACCGGCCCTGCAGCTGGTGAAACTATGCTAATATTATAAATGCGAAAGTATCTCTGTCTGTCTGTCTGTCTCGCTTTCACGCCAAAACTACTGAACCGATTGTAATGAAATTTTGTACACAGATAGTCTAAAGCCTGAGAAAGGACGTAGGCTACTTTTTAACTGGAAAAAGGGATTGTAAGGGGGTGAAAATGCGTAAATTTGCTTGAATTAAGTTAGTTCCAAAAATTCATAATAGATGGCGCCGTGCGTCTCCTACATCGCACAAGCGGTAACACAAACGTGTTTCTATAAGAGGTGGTAAGGATGAAGTATGCGTTTTACGTGTTTTGAAGTATTAACAACCGGTTTTTAACCCCCTCCCCTACGCAAAAATATGGGCGTTTTAAGTGTGATGTGTCTGTCTGTCTGTAAAGTGTAAACATTGAAGTTTGAAGTAAGCGTTCCACGGAAGCATCTCTGTCGTGCAAATTTTGCAATTTGCATTTTGCAGTAATGAAGCCTACATGGATCAACGGCAACTACCTACTAAATAATATAAGTTACTCTATTCAGATTGGAACTACCGGACGCTATAAGCTGAAGTCCACGCGGACAGAGTCGCGGGCAACAGCTAGTCTTATTATATATTTTTAATTGATATTTTTCAGTTATTTGTTTTGTTATGTAATTAAGTTTACGGTTGCCTGGAAGAGACTGCTTCCAGCAGTAAGGCCGTCAATTCAAACTGTTTTTTTTCCTCTTTCTTTGTAACCCATGTTTCATTAATGGTTTGAATAAAGAGTTATTTATTTATTTATTTACCAACTACCAACGCACACGGCGGGCAAAAAGACCGCACTGCAGGTGCCCGGCGGGCGGCGGGCACTAGCGGCGCATGTCCGCGGCTGCCCGCCGCGCCGTGTCATACAAACCAGTTTACATGCAGTAACGCAGACGGCGTGTGCTTTGTGTACGCGGCGCGGGCAGCCGCAGACATCGACGGCGGACGGGCGTACGCAGCGAAATTGACCAGCCCGCCCCGTCGTCTGTAAAGCGCCTAAGTCAGCAGTGCTGGCAGTAACTGTAGATGCCGTATTTTCACCCTTGCAATAGAGGAATCAGAATCCTCTAAATTCTAAAATGTCCTTTTCCTCATGTGGCATTGTGATGTTGGACAAATTAGTATTTTTTTATAAATTTCTACTAATGCTATATTACTAAAAAGTAAAAGTATTTTATCAGAAAAAATATTTATAAAATAATAAGATACTAAACAAAATAATAAGTATTTAAATACAAGATACAAAATAATTTTTTAAAAAGTATTTTAGATATTATAATTTATAAGGTTTAAACACTTACGGATTTTGTTGCGGAGCACTTTTATTAATCCCTACGTTTCGGCTGCTTTACAGCGGCCATGGTCACGGGTGGGCTGAGGTGACAGGTGTCCAATTTCTTGAAGTTCTTCAACTACCCGAAAATTCATCAATTTTTGTTTGCGTTCCGATCTACGCAGAACGAACTCACAGTGTCTTGAAGCCGAGGTGTCCTAGATTTGTGCTTTAGTTTGTTTATCACTGGATCCCAACTAGATGGTAGCACCCAACCATCTTCGCGGTTAAAATTAGGGTGTTTTTTAATTTCAATGGCCTCGCGTATCATTCTTGGGCGGTATCTTGCTTCTTTTGCCAGTACTTATGGCTTATCAAATCTTATGTAATGCCGAGGTTGATCCAGTGTGTGTTCACAAATTGTGGACTTGGTGTTCCTACGGTGTTTGACATCTGCAATGTGTTCCTTGATACGGGTTTTGATGGCCCTTTTGGTTTGCCCTATATAAGAGAGGCCACAATCACAGTCGAGTTTGTAGATTCCTGCATCTTGAAGGGGTAAGTTGCATTTCACTGATGGTAAACATTGGCTGATCTTTTTGGGCGGCTTAAAGTATGTTTTTATTGAAGCTTTCCTTAGAATGTAGCTCACTTTATCAGTGACTCCCTTTATAAATGGTAACACTGCAGGTAATCTTTCCACTGTTGCCGGCTACACTCGGTTGCTGCTCTGTTTGCGTGGTACCCGAAGCTTATTGTCGCGTAAAACTTGTGCATCATGATGAAGTTCGGTATCCACATGCTGTTCATTGCAGATTCCTCGCGCTCTTTGTAATAAAGATTTTCCAACAGTACTTAATTGTGCTGGGTGATGATGATCACCATTTAAATATCTGTTAACTGTTTGTGTGTGTAGGTTTGCGATACACCGTATGACCTAATGTGCCATCAGGATTCCTTATTACTAACACGTCCAAGGAGGCTAAGGAATTATCTCTCTCCAACTCCATTGTGAACTGTATTTTGGAGTTGAGGCATTGTCTCCGAGGCATAGATGTTGTGGAAGACTTCGAGAAGTTAGCCCTTGAGTCCTCACCTATACAACCCACCTTCTACAAGCGGTATGTAGATGATACTTTCACAATATTACCATCAGACAAAGTACCCATATTCCTTGAGCACCTCAGCCTCAACTCCAAAATACAGTGCAACTTACCCCTTCAAGATGCAAGAATCTACAAACTTGACTGTGATTGTGGCCTCTTATATAGGGCTAACCAAAAGGGCCATCAAAACCCGTATCAAGGAACACATTGCAGATGTCAAACACCGTAGGAACACCAAGTCCGCAATTTGTGAACACACACTGGATCAACCTCGGCATTACATAAGATTTGATAAGCCACAAGTACTGGCAAAAGAAGCAAGATACCGCCCAAGAATGATACGCGAGGCCATAGAAATTAAAAAACACCCTAATTTTAACCGCGAAGATGGTTGGGTGCTGCCATCTAGTTGGGATCCAGTGAAAACAAACTAAAGCACAAATCTAGGACACCTCGGCTTCAAGACACTGTGAGTTCGTTCTGCGTAGATCGGAACGCAAACAAAAATTGATGAATCTTCGGGTAGTTGAAGAACTTCAAGAAATTGAACACCTGTCACCTCAGTCCACCCGAGACCACGGCCGCTGTAAAGCAGCCGAAAAGTCGGGATTAATAAAAGTGCTCCGCAACAAAATCCGTAAGTGCTTAAACCTTATAATATCATGAGTGATACTCGCGAAAACTTAAGAAATCATTAAGTATTTTATGGAGGCACTTCATATGGCTATTAACTATTTGTGTTTGCTATTGGATATTCTATGGAGTGTAGATAGAGGAGGAATATCTCTGTATGTAAAAAGTGTCCCCGGAAATGCGTTAAATTAGAATGAAACTAAAGCTAAACTAAACTAAGGTGGCGCTACAGTAGCAACAAGGTAAATTTTAAATCATTTAGCAACTTTTATTTCAGCTATTTTAGTTTATATTTTTCAAAATATATTGGTATTAACCCAGTAATTCTAGTAATAATTTATACTCCAGTAATAATTTATATTTTGTCACCAACGGCTACATTCATTCCTACACTCCATAATTCATTCCATACCCTTTGGCTGCAGCTAGCGCCACTCGTGGAGGATTTTTCAACTGTTATTTACTGCGTACAGCTGGACACTTTTTCAAATATCCCCCATATAAGATAGTCCTCCTTTCATCTACACTCCATAGGCTATTCGTTGCATTTGGCAAAATTATTGACGTATACACAAACAAGCAAATAAAGGCAAATACGGCCTTCCACACATGGACGTCAAATACCAAACTTTTACTTGATTTTGTTTACAGTGCGACAAGGTTTTAAATGAACGTGGGCGGTGGCGCTGCTCGTAAAGGAGAACTGTCAAAAATGATGTTTTTTTGATGATGGCAGCGCTAGTTCCTTTTTTCGCCACGTTCATTTAAAGCCTTGTCGGGCTGTACTATCCGTAGTATCTCTTATTAGTCTGTGGCTGTACTTTCCTATTTGACTCTTTTGATGTGTGTCAAAAACCGACAAAGGTACGGATACGTGTATTTGGTATTGGTCATATTTGTCAAATAGGCAAATAAGGCCAATACTTGTCAAACATACCGTCTACACATGGTGATTGTTTGGCGAATACATCAAATACGCAAATACAAATAGCCATGTGAAGTGCCTGCATTAGATACAAAATGCAAATATGTATCTTGTATCTGTATTTCAGATACTTGTATCTTAGATAAGTCACATCTATTAATAATAATATTATAAATGCGAAAGTTTTTGATATTGTATGTTTGTTACTTCTTCACGTCTAATCAGCTAAAGTGATTTTAATAAAATCTAGTATAGAGTAAGCTGATATCCTGGATACCACATAGGCTACATATTTTACTGCAGAAAAACACCATAATAGAAATCAGACTAATATAGCTGGTAGCACTGTGTGGTCGAACTATATTTTAAATGCCTAATCCTTTTTTTTAGATTTTAAGGAAGAATATGTAGGGGGCACAGCCGTAGAATTTGTGGAGAATCCGGGTCGAGACTCAAAAAGTCCAGGTGAATATGATACTGTTGTATTTGTTATTTTTTCATTTATGAAATAAATAATTAAATAAGGAGCGTTTTCTGAAAACGGCTCATCATAAAATGTCATTTTTTTGGGTAAACGATTGTATATGTTTTTTTGAATGCACGGAATATTCACATACCGTGTCCTTCCTAATGTTTGCAACATTAAGAAGGACACGGAATGTGATTTGCTAGGGAAGACCAGTCCAGTCCGGGCCCTGGGAATATGATACTGTTGTAGATCCACTTGGCGTTTGTCAAACGACTGGGCGGGCGGGCTTTTTGTCCGCGAAGCAATAAAGACCGCGTCTGCCCGTCGATGTCTGCGGCTGCCCTCGCCGCGTACACAAAGTACACGACGGGCGAAGGCAGTCAGTTCAGCCTGCCTAGCATACGCCAACGAGATATCTCACTCTCGAGATAATTAAAAACTACTCGTCTCATAATGTCAAAATCTCGACATAATCTCGACAAAACTCTATAAAAATGTGTTATTTCGATGATAAATCTACGCGAGAAAAAATGTTTGTCATGCTAGGGTCAATGGAGATGAAGATACAAACTATCAAACGTCGAGAAACAAGTAGAGTGAGATATCTCGTTGGCGTATGCTAGGCAGGCAGGACGTGCGTTCTAGTGTATATGTTACCGGAAATGTATGAAATTCAGGAATTGTATACAAATCCTAGGAAATGTATACAATTCCGAAACTATTTAGGAAATGTATAAAATATTGTTTCAAAAACTATTTAATACATAAATGTCCTAGGAAATGTGCACAATTCCTAGGAATTGTAAATAATTCCAGCATCGTATTAGGAAATGTATAAAAACAATGCTTCTCTATACTTATTATAAAACAAAGTCGCTTTTTTTCCCTCATGTCCCTTTGTTCCCTTTAATCTTTAAAACTACGCAACGGATTTTGATGATTATTTCAGTGTTAGATAGGCCATTTATCGAGGAAGGTTATAGGCTATATTTTATCACACTAAGATTAATAGAAGCGAAGAAAAGAGGAAAATGCGGAAAAAACGGGGATAATTATTTGAAAGGGCTAACTTGAACGCGCTAATCTCAGGAACTACTGGTCCGATTTGAAAAATTATATCAGTGTTAGATAGCCCATTTATTGAGGAATGCTATAGGCTATATTTTATCACGCTAAGACTAATAGGAGAATGTGAAAAAAACGGGGGAAATTATTTGAAAGGGTTTATCTCGCGAACTACTGGAGCAATTTTTATGTTATTTGGCACAGATAAGAAGTAGGCCACATGAAGGATCGTGAATCGTGATAGGCTATCGATTTTAATCATTTTTTCAGTGCCTATAATATATTTTATACCCTTGCGGCGCCGGGGCGGGTCGCTAGTTCTGTAATAAAACACGTTGGTACAATGAGAATAATCATTTTTATTTAAGCACTCGTTGAGATATCAACGTTCAGGTAACAATCCGTAAATATATTACAATAATCTTCACAATATTATCTTACTAATTAAAGCCTCAAAAATTAACCATGTTGTAATTTTTAAAATGTATTTATCACGAAATAGACTTATTTATATTATTGTTATAAATTCAAACTTTCGTTTAGTATGACTATTTATTTTTTGCAGGGTATGCTGGAATAGTACTTGGAAGTACACAATACTTTTTTATACCACATACATCTTTCTGTAATACAGTTTTTCTTGCAAAGGCACTTCTTAAATCCCTGGCCGGTTTCGATGGATTGTAGGTTAGCAACTGGCCGTAGTGCTATCTCCGTATTCGGTACATCCTATGCATCAAGGAGAACTCAATATGAACACACATTAATCTGAGACTGAGAATATAATTATTTTAAGATTCCGTTCTTAGTACCAATTTGATAGAGCTCATTATCAGTTTTATCCAAAACTACACCTATACTATTTCGGGCATCACCATTCTCCAAGTCCTCTATCAACCTCTGGAACTGCAATTCGTACAGAAGTGCCAATACGTAAAGGGACAAACTTCTTTTCGCTCGATTTCAGCATTTTTTCAGTCTGTAATTGTTGTACTTAGGTTTTTTTTAGCACTTTGACGATTTAATTTAGCACTGTACATTTTTTGAAGATAAACACAACCGTTTACGCGGTACTAGCGCGATTGCCTGATCAGACCCCTGCCGTCTCGCCCCGCTATCCCCGCGTACCCATTGATATCTCAAATGTTTTACATTTCCGATTACTATTTAGGAAATGTATAGATTTCCTAGGAAATGTGTCTAATATAATTTATTTTACACATTTCCGTACATTTTTAGGAATTGTATACATTTCCTAGGAATTGTATACAATGACGGATTACATAAATTTCCGGTAACATATATATATAGAGAGAATAGAGCTAGCCGCCCCGCGCCGCCGTCTGTGTTGCTGCATGTAAACAGGTTTGTGTGATCCATCATCCATGGCGGGCAGCCGCGAACATGCCGCGCCGCCAATGCCCGCCGGGCACCTGCGGCGCGGTCTTTTTGCCCTCTGTGTGCGTTGGTAAATATGGGATTCCCTTTGTGCTATCGTTCGCGGCGAAATTGACCAGCCCGCCCCGCCCCTTCGTGTGGCCAACCACATCTCCGCCATGCAAATGCAAGGACATTCCAGACACTTTTATTCCATATGACCCGATTCCCAAAGGGCAAAGTTTGTTTAACAATCAGCTGTATACAGGGTGCAATTAAACCTTCCTGGCAAATGATATATTGATCCTTGTTAAAAATAAAAATACACGTATTTTTTCTTTTATAGTCACTCAGTACTAAAATGTTGAGAAATAGCTTGCGAAAGTTATCCTAAAAATCCCCTCGCGCGCGCCTCACGCGCTCACTCCCCCGCGCCGCGAGTGACCCGTTCAGCAACGATTTTAAATGGGATAAAATATTATGTCATTGAAAAAAAAAATAATACCCAATTTTTTTTTGGTTAAATGGACTCCTAATGATACCTAAGCCCTGGAAAAAATTTGGCTGGAAGGTTTAATTGCAACCTGAAGATGCCATTTTGTTCCTATGGCGTATGGAGGCTTAATAGTAGTTTCCTTTGTTGGGAATAAATATTGTAGTTTCTATTACTGAACAAATGTTTTTCTTGCAGCTATAAAAGAACAATGTGCGGAAAGTCCAAGTCATTACGAAGCCGAAAGTACTGGAGAATCAGCGTACGGACGTGATATTTCCACGAAGCCGACACAAGATGACATAAATTATTATGGTTGTAATATCTGCAACAAACCATTCAATTCTACAAAACTTTTGAAAATACACCACAAGCAAATTCACCCTAAACTAAAACTTTACGAGTGTGATGTTTGCAGTAAGACATTTACGGATAAACCTTACTTAAACAGACACATACAAATACATTCCAATGTAAAGCCTTATAGTTGTGATGTTTGTAGTAGGTCGTTTCGTTACAAAAGTATATTAAAAAGTCACACACTAATACATGCCAAAGAAAAACCTTATAGTTGTGATGTTTGTAGTAAGACATTTACGCATAAACCTTACTTAAACAGACATATACTAATACATACCAATGAAAAGCCTTATAGTTGTGATGTTTGTAGTAAGACATTTACGCATAAACTTTACTTATACAGACACATAGTAATACATACCAATGAAAAGCCTTATAGTTGTGATGTTTGTAGTAAATCGTTTCGTCACAAAAGTACATTAAAAAGTCACACACTAATACATGCCAATGAAAAACCTTATAGTTGTGATGTTTGTAGTAAGACATTTAGGCATAAACCTTACTTAAAGACACACATACTTATACATTCCAATGAAAAGCCTTATAGTTGTGATGTTTGCAGTAAGTCGTTTCGTCACAAAAGTATGTTAAAAAGTCACACACTAACACATGCCAATGAAAATCCTAATAGTTGTGATGTTTGTAATAAGGCATTTAGGGATAAATCTACCTTAAACCTTCACAGAACAATACATACCAGGCAAACCATTGAAAGTAGTTACAGTTGTGATGTTTGTAGTAAGTCGTTTCATCGAAGAGGTGACTTTAACAGCCACAAACTAATGCATACTTACTGGAAAGACTTATAGGTTGTGACTTGTGATGTTTGAAGTAAAGGCTCCATTCCACCGCGGCGCACGCTGTGCACGGTCACGCGCACGCGTGGACGTACACGGATTTATTTCTTTGACTTGACACAATTCGTGCGTAGCGTGTCCTAGGGTTGCAGTGGACACAGTTACATATATTTTCTTACAAAGCGAAGCTTGACGCACGTGCGTAGCCTCTCCGTGCGCCGCGGTGGAATGGAGCCCTAAGACATTCTGTCAAAGGGTTGATTAACCCATCAAGCACTCACCGGTAAGCGAGACACAGTAGAATAACAATAGATTTCCAAGAATCCACGATCGTAGGATTAAGGCTGGCCGTTTTCTGTATTCGATTATTCTTTAATCTTTGTCCGTGTTCGGGATTCCGTGAGACTAAATTGCAAACATTCGTTTTATGGGTTCCATACCCAAAGGGTAAAGACCCTATTACTAAGACTTCGTTGTCTGTCCGTCTGTCTGTCTGTCTGTCACCAGGCTGTATCTCAAGAACTGCTATAGCTAGACTTCTGAAAATTTCACAGATTGTCTATATCTCTTGCCGCTATACCAACAGATACTGAAAACAAAATAAAAATATTAATTATAAGGGGGCTCCCATACATAAAACCTGTTTTTTTTTTGCTTTTTTTGCTCGTAATCTACGAATAATAAAAACAAAGGAAGAGTAACTCCATCAAAAAACATGCTCCAAAATACTTGTCAAAAAAGTGTACCTTAGGTTCACTTTTCATACATTTGCAATATTTAGTCGGCCTTGAGCGGTATAAAGGCTGACGTTACATGACAGTTCGAATGGAACCAAATTTAAAACTGTATTAGTATTGGAGTTACGTTTCCTTAGGTTTTATTATTCGTAGCTCGTAATCCATAATGGCAACAGGTAGGCGCTTAAAATATTTACAAATTTTTTAATTTGTATTGGTACCTTATTATTTCACAATAAAATAAAATAAATATTTCAGGGGGGCTCCATTACAAAAACACTATTTTTTCGCTTTAAATATTTTATTTATCCGACTCGCACTTGGCCGATCATTTTTTAACGCGCGAACTTGAAAGGAATATGCGTAACGGCCTGGCCACGGGACTTTCGCCGATGCGAATATTCACGCGGTGCGAACGGCGAAGCGTCTTGCGACTGAAATAAACGCATAGCAATGTACACGACGCGACGTCTTATCAAGCCACGCGCAACGGCGACCGGCGAAGCGACCGGCGTAATGTACCGAGTCGAGCGGTTTCGAGTCGAGTCGTTTTCGCCGCGAAAAATTAACACAGACACTTTTATTGCTGAAGTACTAGCTACCAGCTATTTGGAGCTAGCCAGCTATATAATAAGAATACTAGCTGTACCGGCAAACGTTGCTTTGCCATAATACAATGTTTTTCGCCCATATTTTATTGAAGTGACTAAATAAGTATGTCGCCATGGCAACGTCGATCGCTATCTCGTCACATAAACAATGGTCGCCGTCAGTCTCAGGTTGTAATAATTTACTATTATTTATTCAACAAATGCACTTATCAATATGTAAAGTACCCAGTAGCCGATTCTCAGAAGTCAGACCTACTGAATATGCATATAAAATTTGGTAAAAATCAGTAAAGCCGTTTCGGAGGAGTTCGTGGACTAACATTGTGACACGAGAATTTTATATATGTTACCGGCCAAACCCGATTTCAGGACAAACCAGTTTTGTCTAGGCTCAACTAGTTCTTCCTTAACGCGATAGGATTAACTAGTATAGCCTAGTCCAAACTAATTTGTCCTGAGCTGAAAGCTCGATAGGATATACCAGTTTAGGCTAGGCCAAACTAATTGATCCTAATATTAATACTCACACTCTAGGATAAACTGGTATAGCCTAGTCTAAACATTATAGTATATCTAGAAAGTCTAAATAAATAGATAAATTGAATAAAATACTCCGTAATTGAAAAAATAATGATTTTTATTAAAGTAGTAGCTATCATTTTCTTAGCCTGTTTTACAAGATTTTGTGCTGCAGTTGTTCTAGCTTTGTGAATGTCTGTTTCAGATGAAGAAACTTTTTCTTGGTTACTAACTTAGGCAACGTTATTATCACTGTCTTATATCAGGGTAACCTTATTTACCTTCCTTAAATCATCTTCATCGTGAATACTATTTATGATTTACTTGCGGCAAAGAGGAAGTCGGAAGTCCTACTCTGGGTTCTATTACAAAATAGTATACTACCTTGTATTGCGATTGTTTTAAATCCCTGAATGGTAGGCGTGGTTTTTTATGCATTGGACATATCTCAAGCCTTCTGACCATTTCGTTGAAATTTTGTCCTTCATCCAAGAGCCTATCATATTCTCAATATCTTGATCGGCACGTTCAACAGAGCCCTGGCTTTGACTGTGCCTGGGTTTTCCGTGCACAATTTTGAGTTCTGGCCACTGACTGGCAAGACCAATGACCTCTCAATTTTTGAAGTGAAAACTTCTTTAGCGGCGTTGAGCGTTGAGCACTTTTGTGGGATGGGTAGAAACTGTGAAACTCGCGTCAGATTTTCGTGTTGATTGAAAAACCATAGAAAAACCGTAAGACGGTTGGAGAGTAGTGTTTTGTGTCGAACTCGAACTCGAACTCAAACTCGAACTCGAACTCGAAAACTCGTTTCGATTAAATAAAACGATTTTTTAAAAATCGATTTCCATAAAAAATGGGTTAAAATTTAATCGATTGTAAGGGTGTCGATTAATTAAAAAAATCGATTTTTCAATAATCGATTTTCATAAAAAATGGGTTAAAAAAATGCTCAACGTTAATAATCAAGTTTTCACTTCTGCCGGCACTCCCGGAGTGCAACCCGTCTTTTTTTTACTGTTTAGACTAGGCCATACCAGTTTATCCTAGAGTGTGAATATTGATATTAGGATCAACTAGTTTGGCCTAGCCTAAACTGGTATATCCTATCGAGCTTAGGACAAATTAATTTGGACTAGGCTATACTAGTTAATCCTATCGCGTATAGGAAGAACTAGTTGAGCCTAGGCAAAACTGGTTAGTCCTGAAATCGGGTTTGGCCGGTAACATATACAGGATGGTCTAATTAGTGACGGCAACAATTTTTTTAGATTCCTCATACCTGGGGGTATCCGAAAATACCCTATGTATGTTCAGCGATTTTTCTTAGTTTTCGAGTTATAATTTTTTTTGTGTATTTTTAATGATTTCTGCCAGCGAGGTTTCAAAAATTCATATCTTTTTTCGTAGTAGGTATTTTGCAGTCTTTTTTGTGACATGATTTTGTCTCGAATGCTGTTTTAATTTAAAAAAAAAATTCAGCGTCCTAAAGTTACTTAAAGTTACTCAAAAAAGGCTTGAAAGTCAGAAGTTTAGTTTTTAGCAGGATTTACTCAAACTTTCAACTTCAATTTAAAAATAGAAAAAGGAGGTTCCATATAGCTTCTGGCTAAGTTTAAAAACTCCGCATGCTTCTAAACTACAAAAATCGTTAGAAAAAAATACTTTATCGGCCTATTTTTGTTGTAATTGGCCTTCGAAGGCGGATAGGCTAAAAATTATTGAAACACGACTAGAGCATTAAAAATTATTTTATATATTTTTTATCATTGTTATGGTAAATTAAACATAAAAATGTAATTTTAAATTAAATTTCATTGCAGTTCCTGTAAAATAACTGTAGCATGACGTGTAATTTAATAATTTTGGTTCACCACTAAGATTTAAAATGTAAGCAAGAATAAAAACGCTAGTTGGGAAATTACCTGTTTTTGATAACAAATAAAAAGCACAAATTACTGAAAAATAACTATTTATTGCAGTACATTTTCAAAACTCCTTCCTCCAACCTGAATACATAAATTACACATGCTAAAGTTATTTTACAGGAACTTCAATGAAATTTAATTTAAAATTACATTTTTAAGTTTAATATACCATAACAATGATAAAAAATAGATAAAATAATTTTTAGTGCTCTAATCGTATTTCAATATTTTTTTTAGCCTATCCGCCTTCAAAGGCCAATTACAACAAAAATAGGCCGATAAAATATTATTACCGATACGGACACACAGAGCCATCTAGCGTCGAACCGGCAAAACTAGGGGACACACTACACATAAATCCCCTACTCGAAACTAGATGACGCTAGTTGGTACATGCTCGAATCTCCTAGAAAGTTCCGACCGTTGTTTACTTGTTTACGTGTTTACTTGTTTACGTGAATCGAGTAAGGAACTTTCTAGAATTCGAGTCGCCCATATAAATAGGCGCAGGTGGACGGCCCGGAATTCAGTTTCGTCTGAGCGATCTTCGAGGCGACTTCAAAGCGAAAACAAGTGATCAATAGTGAGTGATTGTGATTGTGATAGTGACTCGGCTACGACCTAGGACAGTGATAGTGCTCAGTGATTTGGATCTAGTGCTTAGTGTTTGGACTTAGTGATTTGTGTGAGTTAGTGTTTGTGAATAAAGTCTTCAAGAGAGTCACCAGGTCTATCCTCTCCAAATCCTTCGAACCCTAGCACGTAACAACTGGTGTCAGAAGTGGGATTTGGAGATGCCATTGACTCCGAGAGAGGACTTCAAGGGGAGTGTCAGGACAAGGGCGCAGCGAGCTGCTGCCATTGACTCCGAGAGAGGAGTTGGAGGTGGAGCTGCGGAGGTCACACCCACTGGGGACCAAGCTCCGCCCACTGCGGGGCAGGCCCCACCCGCTGGCCCCGCCCACCAGGCTCCGCCCACTGACCACGCCCCCCAGGCTCCACCCACTTCGGGTGAAACCACGCCCACTGGCTCCGCCCACGGGAATCCGCCCACCGACCACGCCCCTCAGGCCCCACCCACTCTGGACATGGCCACGCCCACTGGCTCCGCCCACTTGGCCCCGCCTGCTCAGGCCCCGTCGACTAACTCCATCCATCCTGCCACGCCCGTAGTTTCTACGGCCCCTCAAATGGCTCCTCAATTGGAAAGCATAATTGAGTTAATTCAGGCTTTGCAAGAGGCCCAAGACCGCAAGATTCTCGCCGCTTTGCAAGAGTCACAAGAGTCACATGATCGCAAGCTCTGCGCCTTGCAGGAGTCACAAGAGCAACAAAAAGTCCTCCAAGAAAAAGCACTTGGAGCTATAAAGGATGTAAGTGACACGGTGGTTAAGCTCCGAAAAGATGTCGACATAATGGACGAACGAGTTACGGGGTTAGGATTGGATGTGGAAAGTGTGAAAACCGGCCTTACTGAACTTCAGAAGAAAGTAGTGCGCCTGGAAACCACAGGAGTGGCGGTGTCTAGTGGAACTACCGGAGTGGTGCAAGTGGTACAAGGACCAAGAGTTAAAGTGCCACCATACGACGGTACTACTTCTTGGAACGTTTATCGTCAGCAATTCCAGACGGTTGCTTCTGCCAACGGATGGACTGACGAACAATGCCTGACCGCTCTCACTGTTGCGCTCAGAGGGCAAGCTTTGTCGGTCCTAGAAGCACATACAGGGAAGGGGTTCCAAGACCCCTTTTTTCGTCCGTCGGTTCGTCCATTATGTCGACATCTTTTCGGAGCTTAACCACCGTGTCACTTACATCCTTTATAGCTCCAAGTGCTTTTTCTTGGAGGACTTTTTGTTGCTCTTGTGACTCCTGCAAGGCGCAGAGCTTGCGATCATGTGACTCTTGTGACTCTTGCAAAGCGGCGAGAATCTTGCGGTCTTGGGCCTCTTGCAAAGCCTGAATTAACTCAATTATGCTTTCCAATTGAGGAGCCATTTGAGGGGCCGTAGAAACTACGGGCGTGGCAGGATGGATGGAGTTAGTCGACGGGGCCTGAGCAGGCGGGGCCAAGTGGGCGTGGCCAGTGGGCGTGGCCATGTCCAGAGTGGGTGGGGCCTGAGGGGCGTGGTCGGTGGGCGGATTCCCGTGGGCGGAGCCTTTGTAATGCCAAATGTACTACTTGCGCTGCAGTGAAGGGACCACAAACAAGGAGCCGTGGGAACCTGCGCTTGTATAACGTTGGCGCGCCGTGGGAACGAATTGCAGTTGACGTAGCTGGGCCATTTCCTGTAACGGAATCGGGAAACAAGTATTTTATGGTGGTCATGGATTACTTCACCAAATGGCCCGAAGTGTTCGCCATACCAAACCAGGAAGCTACAACAGTTGCTTCTAAGCTAGTCGAAGAAGTGATATCACGCTTTGGTGTGCCTCTAGAAATCCATTCCGATCAGGGCAGGAATTTCGAATCGCAGGTCTTCCAGGAAGTGTGCAGAATTTTGGGAATGCATAAAACGAGGACCACTGCGTACCATCCACAGTCTGATGGAATGGTTGAGAGATTTAACCAGACCCTTGAGAGGCATTTGGCGAAACTGGTAGATTACAAACAAAAGGATTGGGACAAGCAGTGGCGAAGCCTCCATAGAACACGATTCCTACCGGCTTACCTTGGCCAATTTTAATATATACATTTTTTATTATTAATAATTATAGCTTACCCCGCTTCCTACAATTTCATAAAAATAATTCGCCATGTATTTAAAATCACGCAAACGCACACATACCCGTTTTTACGATCGCACTCAGAACGCGTACGTACTGCTCCATAGTGTGCGGCGGCCGCGCGGTGGCCGGGGAACTCGCTCAAAACATCGGGAATCCAAACATTTGAAATGTATGAAATTCACGCACACATACACATTACTACTACATGCAAACGACTCGTCGATATTGTCGAACAACAAGCCGATCCCACATAGCCTACCTAGTCTTTATTTGTCATGTGTTAAGGTTTAGTTTCGCATGTTTTGCTTTAAAAGATTTCGTCCAATCACAACAGAGCTAATTGCAGCGGCCGATCGGCGCGTGCTGTCATTTCAATTCACTTAAACAATTATATTACGCGCTCATTTGCACTCATTTTGTACTGTTATTATTGTAATATGCAAAATTTTGTTTATTAAGTTAGTGGGCTAGCTTGATTGTAATATAATATAGTTTAAAAGAATCGAAAGTAGTGAAATTTTACTTGCCAAGTGTTGTGTTGTGTTTTTGTTTGTTACATCGTAAAGGTTGGTTTGTTTTACTTACTTTGTAATTTGTCGTGACACGGTTAGGTGAGAAATGGCAGCATTAGTACAAATTGACTGTTGTCTTACGGATTACCTATTAAATGACTTAAATTCGTTCTCAAGACAATCGTTCGAAAATAAAAAAACATATCATTAAACAAGGACGGGCGCGTCCCGATATGAAAATTGATTATAGGCGTAAGGATGGGTTTTTCAAACATTTTCACAGTTCAGTGTATGATAAATATAATTGGATAGCGGGCAGTTGCAAATTAAATAAGTTATTTTGTTTTCCATGTTTGCTGTTTTCCGATACAAATAGTGCTTGGAATAAAACGGGTTTCTCAGACATCAATAATTTGACCAATTCGGCTAGGAAACATACTCAAACCGAAAAACATTTAGGCAGTTGTATATTATTACACAATTTTGGAAATAGTAGAATAGAAACATTTCTCGGAAATAATTATGAATCCCATAATCGAAAAGTGGAACGTAATCGAAACTTAATGAAACGTTTAATAGACACTGTTGTTCTTCTTGGAAAACAGGAGTTATCTTTCCGCGGGCATAGTGAAAACGTTAATTCAGACAATCGTGGCAATTATATAGAAACATTATTTTATTTAAGTAAGTACAATAGCGTTATAGACTCCCATCTTGAACAATGCTCATCTACTTCACACTCCGTGTTTACCGGTCTATCGGGAGACATTCAAAATGATCTTATACAATGCACCGCGGCGGTAATTTTAGACGAGATTAGACGTGAGATTAGCAATGCCAAATTCGTTTCAGTTATGATTGACGAAACCCCAGATGTCAGTCATAGAGAACAGTTGTCTGTTATATTTCGTTATTTGTCCGAAAATGGTCTGGAAGAAAGATTTGTAGGTTTTTACGACGTTAGCGAAAGCCGGACTGCGACTGTATTAGCGACTCAGTTGCTCGATATTCTTGAACAATATCGATGCAAAGACAAACTGATCGGTCAGACATATGACGGTGCCGCCGTTATGTCAGGTGAACGTGGAGGCGTTCAAGCACTAGTACGGGGTCAATGCCCTCTCGCGCGTTTCGTACCGTGTTATGCTCATATTCTTAATTTGGTTTTAAGTAAATCTTTAGAAAATATTTCAGAATTAAAATCATTTTTCGGCCATATCAATGGAATTGTCAGGTTTTTCAACAAATCGTCGAAACGGTCAAATCTTTTAAAACAGTTTTCCGATCGTCGTATGCCTGGAGTAGCCGAAACACGGTGGCATTATCATTCGCGCATTATTAATGTTATATTTAATTGCAGGTTAGATATGATTGAAACCTTTAATCATATAGTAGATAATCCCCAATCGTGGGATGTTGATTCTATATCCATGTCGGAGTCGTTTGTAACTAAATTAGAAGATATGCAGTTTTGTTTCCTTTTGCATATTTTTTCAGAGATTTTTGCCAGAGCTGACATTTTGTTTGCTTTGCTTCAAAGCAAACAAGTCGACATCGAAATCTCAATCAGAGAAATTGGTGCATTTCAATCTTGGTTATCAGAACAGTTTTTAAAACAATTTGATTTTATTTTCAATAGTATTCAGGAATATTGTGAACCACCACGACGGCGCCGGCGGATGGATACAGAAATTGACTTGAAAACACAATACAAGCGTTTATTCGTTGAAATAATAGATAACATCAAAAGCCAAATTAACTCCCGTTATTCATCGTTTCAAAACTTAACTTTTCTTGATTTAGTCAATAAGTCTAAATACGCGAGTTACCGTAGTAGTTTTCCCGAGGAAAGTGTGTCTGCATTAATATCCGAATTCCCGAATATATTTGATTTTCACGCATTAAAAAACGAATTAAAAGTTTTATACAGTACTTCAACATTTAATAATTTAGATATCTATGAACTTTATTTACATCTTTTTAAATCCGCGTTGAGTGAAGCTTTTCCTCAGCTTTTAATGTTATCTCAAATTGTTTTGACTCTTCCTGTATCGGTGGCTTCCGCTGAAAGGTCGTTTTCGGCATTAAAGCGAATTCATACCTATACACGAAACAGCCAAAGTGAGGCTAGATTGTCAAATCTCGGTGTAATTTCAATTGAAAAACATGTTTTATTAAAATTGCATCAAAAAAGCGACTTTTATGATAATGTTTTGGCACATTTCGTAAAGAAAAACCGTAGAATTATGTTAGAATATAAATAATAATTCTTAGGTAATTTTTCAGGTTGTAGAATAGGAATATTAAATAACGACGACAGACGACAAATAACAAAATTAAACATTTAGGTACGTATTTCTGCTGATATTTCTTTGCTATTAGCTTTTGCCCGCGATTTCGTCTGCGTGGACTTCAGACAGGTAGCCTATGTTCCTTTCCATGTTTGACATGGGATGCATGCAAAATTTCATCTAAATCCAGTTTTTGCATGATTGAGTAACAAACATCTACACTGGCAAGTCAGGATTCACTTATTTTTGGTGTGTGAGTGTGAGTGACGTGTGCTTAAAACGGCTTTTTTAAAGCCACTTTTATCATACTCGACATGCACTGTTCATATAATACCAGTGATGTCATGTATGGTGAAGGTGGTGAATACTAACAACACTAACACTGCATGCAACGCACACAATGCAAGCAAAGCACCCTAGTAGTTATGGAAAAGGTAAACTAACACACTTAATACAGGTATGTAATTTATTGCACGTTTTTTTTTACAAGAATTGAAATTTTGCTTATTCACGAGTTAGCCGTTTTTTGGTCCGGCTTTACCTTTATTTTTTTTCACCCCACGCCACTGGGGACAAGTATATACCGCTCTTCCTTCTGTCGTACCGTACCGCCGAGCATGAGAGCATAAAAGCTACCCCGGCGTATGTCAATTACGGTAGAGAACTGCGAGTACCAGTAGACCTCTTAACAGGAGGGTCACCGGAGAAACCGAAGACCGTACAAGACTATGTCTGCGATTTAAGGGAAAAGATGCGCTATATACACGCCATGGTTCGGGAAAATGGGTTGCAGTCAAGTGAGAACATGAAGACCAGATACGACCGGAAATCGAACACGAGCGGCTTCGAAGAAGGGACACTGGTGTGGCTGCATAACCCAACTCGCCGAAAAGGGAAATCTCCAAAGTTGCAGACCAAGTGGGACGGCCCATACAAAGTGGTTACCCGATTGAATGATGTGACTTACAGGATTCAAAAGCAACCAAGAGGGACATTCAAAGTGGTACACATAGACCGTCTGGCGCATTACCATGGCAGTAATAATGATGCTCGGGACGAGCATCTCTAAGAGGGGAGTAGTATTACGGATACGGACACACAGAGCCATCTAGCGTCGAACCGGCAAAACTAGGGGACACACTACACATAAATCCCCTACTCGAAACTAGATGACGCTAGTTGGTACATGCTCGAATCTCCTAGAAAGTTCCGACCGTTGTTTACTTGTTTACGTGTTTACTTGTTTACGTGAATCGAGTAAGGAACTTTCTAGAATTCGAGTCGCCCATATAAATAGGCGCAGGTGGACGGCCCGGAATTCAGTTTCGTCTGAGCGATCTTCGAGGCGACTTCAAAGCGAAAACAAGTGATCAATAGTTAGTGATTGTGATTGTGATAGTGACTCGGCTACGACCTAGGACAGTGATAGTGCTCAGTGATTTGGATCTAGTGCTTAGTGTTTGGACTTAGTGATTTGTGTGAGTTAGTGTTTGTGAATAAAGTCTTCAAGAGAGTCACCAGGTCTATCCTCTCCAAATCCTTCGAACCCTAGCACGTAACAATATTATTTTTTTAAACGATTTTTGTAGTTTAGAAGCATGCGGAGTTTTTAAACTTAGCCAGAAGCTATGGAACCTCCTTTTTCTATTTTTAAATTGAAGTTGAAGGTTTGAGTAAATCCTACTAAAAACTAAACTTCTAACTTTCAAGCCTTTTTTGAGTAACTTTAAGTAATTTTAGGAAGCTGAGTTTTTTTTTTAAATTAAAACAGCATTCAAGACAAAATCATGTCACAAAAAAGACTAAATACCTATTACAAAAAAAAAAAGATATGAATTTTTGAAACCTCGCTGGCAGAAATCATTAAAAATACACAAAAAAATGATAACTCGAAAACTAAGAAAAATCGCTGAACATACATAGGGTATTTTTGGATACCCCCAGGTGCGAGGAATCTAAAAAAAAAATTGTTGACGTCACTAATTGGACCACCCTGTATAAGATAATCGAAGGTTAATACTCATTCTGGTATAACTCAAAAAAAATCTGGATAATATATTCTGTATTTCTCGTACTTCTTGTGGAATTTTCCATCTATACCCCGATTCTTATTCAAATCATGTACTCCATAATCTCTTCCAAATATTAGGTCTTGAACCAAAAAAAGTATTACTGTCAGTATAATAATTTTAAGGAAGTAGAGTGTTTATTTTAATTTAATTGTATTATTTGATTGGTTAAAATGATTCAATCTAAACTATAAATTTTAGTAATGAGTCCTAAATATTATGTATATGAGCGTTTACAAAAAGATTTTGACGCAATCCAACGTTGGTGTCATGATGCTGGCCTCTAGTAATTAACGCCTCTAAAACCAAGTTATTGTGTATTAAGTCACCATATCTTCGAAAACAATCTGTGAACACTAAATTAATTGCTCACGAGCACAGCTGCTTGCATCTTACCAAAGTAGACTTGTAATGTAATTGTCCAAATATCGAGGAAGTAAGCTCCCAAAAATACCTTGGGTTGATAATAGACGATAAATTTAACTGGAACCATCACATTAGAGTCATATGCGATAAATTACGACATTTTTTGGCCAACATTACCATATTAAAAAATAGAATTCCGTTTAAAGTTAAGTTAATGTTATACAATTCGTTTGCCGAGTCGTACATACATTATGGCCTGAGCACATACGGTCGTACCTTCAAAAGCTACTTGAATCAAATACATATATACTCTGCAACTAAGAATTTTAAAATCTATAATTTCTCCAAACATAAAACAGAAATATGACAATAACGATGACGGATTATATTTTAAGCATTGTAATATTTTACCGATTTTTACGAAATTTAAGTATACTATGTTAAAAGAACAATATTTTAATGAAACTTTAAAAGTATTTACTGAACATCCTGTAAGATCACGAGCAGTCACACAAAACCGGCTCCTGACGACTCGAGCCTGCAATAGGTACGGCGAGCGAACTATTAGTTATATCGTTCCGCGCCTTATCAATGAGTTACATTTATTATTTTTTTTAACAAAAAATTAAAACCGACTTCCAAGGTAAAAACAATAGTAATATGAACTAAAAAGTATTAAATAACTCTTACCCTTTAATAGTGCCTTTTTCAGAATTCGTCTAAATCTCAACAGCTATTTCTATACTGTATACTACAGTCTTCATTATTTTGAAGTCGGTACCAGCTAATTTAATCGTGAGTTCAGTAATGTCAGATTATCTGAAACTTGGGACTGGTACCGACTTCAAAGTAATGAAGATTGTAGTATAGAAATAGTCGAGATTTAGACGAATTCTGAAAAAGGCACTATTAAAGGGTAAGAGTTATTTAATACTTTTTAGTTCATATTACTATTGTTTTTACCTTGGAAGTCAGTTTTAATTTTTTGTTAAAAATAATAATTTCACTCTTTTTAGTTAAGTATCTACAAAATTAGGCTTTATGCGTAAATAACCAATACGAATGTTAACTATTCACATTATGTCACTGTAAGCGAAATTGTGGTAAATGCTTGCAGTTATCTAATGCAATTTCTATACTTTTATCTTTAAAGATTCAGGAGTTCTGTTCAGTGCCTTTGGACCAAGAGACACCTTCGTATAAAATTTCTCTTATTCGTAACATATTATGTTTAACTTACTAGAAACAACATTTTAACCACTATGAGTGTTTTGATAAAATTCAAGGATTTTCCTCGATTGCTCATAGATCCCATCATCAGCTCACCACTTTCGTAATTGTTATACAAAATTAAGATTATATATATCCTATACAACAACACGAGAATTTTGAAAATCGGTCCACAAACAGCGAAATCATTATCAAAAACGTCTGCTTCGATGCAAAATATCACGAAAAGTACCAAAAATTGGGTCATAGTGTGATGACCCATGGCATAATGATGGTTGTGATGATGATGATTAATCAAATTGATGTATTAGCTTATGCTTTCAGTTGTTTAAACAACGCCGAAATCCCCGAACCTGTACCTATAAGCATTCAAAAGTTCTGTTCGGTACCTTCGGATCCAGGGTATAACCTGGTGCGAAATCTTACTTTTTGGTAGCATTTACCTCGAATGCTTCAGAAAAAATCGAAATCACTATATGTTTCCATACAAATTTCAAGAAGTCCCCTCGATTCCTCAAGGATCCCATCATCAGATCACCACTTTTGTGAACATGGTACCCTATACAACACAAAAAGAATTTTGAAAATCGGACCACAAACGGCTGAGTAATCGTGGAACATACAAAAAAAAAAAGATACATACAGCCGAACATATTACCTCCTCCTTTTTGGAAGTCGGTCAAAAAGATGTAATAAATAACTTAACTGAGAATAACATCAAACATAAACTAAAAACCTATTTTCTTCAAATGAACATTTTAGAAGTATTGACATCGTTGCATTTAAGTACGTAATTCTATCTTACATATTATTATCTATCTTGTTCCTAATTATTATTAACGTATAAAATAACAAACTACAAAATATATTAGCCAGTTGGTACTAACCAACTGGCTAATATATTTTGTAGTTTGTTTAACTTATAACCACTCTGTGAATAGGACTATATCGCAGCATTGCACAAACCTCATTGGTTTTAAATGCTGTTAAAATTAAATGTAAAATTGTAATATGTCTTATTTGGTAAATAAATAAAAATTATGTAGTAAATTATGTTATTTTCTTTTAAGATTATGTTACCAGTAGGAACTTAAGTTATAACATTTCCACAACTCATTGAGGTAGAAATAGGTCAAATAGGGAGTTTTCTTTTATTTTTATCTTCACCAGACGGCGCGACGATAGACACTTCTAGATTTTCTATTGGTTCCCCACCGATCTGAGATTATCTGCAGGTTGGCATCACTCGAGTACATATGGGTTGTGTTTCCAAAAAATATCAGTGTACACTGTACTGTCAAGTGTGACATACATCAAAATATCTTAAACCTAGGTTTCGTTAGCATATTATTATCATAAAACTGTATGTATTTATACATTTCCATATATTACTATGTTTTTTTGCTTCGTCCCTTTAGTTTAAATTTGACGAAGAGCATACGCCTAAGCGATCATTGGCCTAAGCGATTAGGCCAGTATACTGGTAACAGTTTAGGAACATGCGAACATATTATACTTGTCATATTATACTTGTCAAAGTGAAAACTGACAACTGAAAGAGTTTTGGCGGACATGTCACTTTCAAACTTCTCCTTTTTTTGTTGGTGTGGTTTTTATTATTTTTTCCTAAATTGTGTTATTTGGGTTTTTGATGTTCATTATTGGTAAAATATTAGCCATTAAATACTGTAATCAGTGTACTGTCAAGTGTACACTGATATTTTTTTTGAAACACTACCAATATGTTGTCAGTGATGCCAACCTGCAGATAATTTCAGATCGGTGGGGAACCAATAGAAAATCTAGAAGTGTCTACCGTCGCGCCGTCTGGTGGAGATTTAAAAAAGAAAACTTCCCATTATTGATGATATTTCCTGGTATTACCGATAGTTGTCTACCCATACGGCATCTAGTTACTAAAATGGAAGCTGTTTGACAATCAAATTAAGAAAATAAGAAAATGCCTTCATTAGTCATTAGTCCCGCCTCATTACTCATTAGCATTACCCATTATTTGTCGTTAAACGTAAATGAAAAAAAAACTGTTATTGTGGGATGTCCATAATTATAGCTCATCTGTCAAGCGCCCAAAATGGGCGCCTTACCCTACGGAGTGTAGACGGAGGAGAACAATCTCTGTATGTAGAAAGTGTCCGCTGAAATGCGTTAAATTAGGCGTTAAATTGGTGCTACAGTAGCAACAGGGTAAATTTTAAATCAAAAATTAGACTCGGATAAAGAAACAAATAAGGACAAAATATGTTTATTTTCGTTTCAGCTCGTTTTCCAGGTTTTAAATTCCAAATAGATAAATACAATGATCAAAAAACAAAATTCATTCCATTACCCTTTGCTGCAGCTAGCGCCACTCTTGGAGGATTTACACTCTGTTATTTACTGCGGACAGCTGGATACTTTTTCAAATATCCCTCATATAAGATAGTTCTCCTTCATCTACCCTCTGTAGCAGTACCTACAAAGTACCGTCGTCGATTGAAACAAAGAAAACAACGCGCTCCGAAAGGGACGCACGCCGTCTTTGTATACGTTCGTCGTGGAAGATTGAAACATAGAAGAAAATCGTTCTGCAAAGAACGTACGTTCGCAATAACGAGAGAAACCGTCCGTGCAATATTAAGTGCATGTGCACCAGACATGAAGTAGCCCTGATAAGGACTTTTTCTAATAATAATTCTTCGCAACACTTCACTACGCGTCTTCACATCGTGCCTACATCAAGAGAGGAATCTTCGCAGCGTGGCTACGGTGTTCATGGCGTTTGCAGAGCTTCAGAACATCTTCACAAAATGGCGGCACAACTACACGCGACGGCGTGGCGGCGACTGACAGGGAAACGACGTCTGTATGAAATTCGCGCGCGGACTGAATTGGCCGCGGGCCGCGAGCCTATATTTATATTCGCGCGACACCAGCGCCGCGTATCACGGGACGGCCAGTTCTCGCGCGGCAATCTTTTAGATTTGTAAATATTTCTTATTCGATTTTTTTCTCTTTCTTGTTTTGTAAATATTTTTATCTCTTTCTTTACATCTCTGTCTAATCTAGTTAACCAATCACAAACAACCTTTTTACCTTTGTACAGATTTGTAATAATAATAATTAACTCATTTTTTTGTTTATAAGCAGCGCATTTTTGTAAATAAATAACTCCAGTTCACCACAGTAAATCGAGTTTTACTCTTTACTCCTCCGACCTCTAGTGAACTCTTAGAGAGACCAACCGGTCCTCTAAACCTCCATACCTTACCCGTGTTTCTTTAATCATTGCCTTACCCTAAAACTCACAGATTAAGGATAGGTAGATGACTTCTTAGCTCGCCAGCGCGTGGCCATTTTATGCTTGTGTGCAATTGCCGTAGTGTGCGTGTAGGGATGGGCGATCTGCTTGTATATATCGATAAAAATATAAAATGAGACTACAACTGCTATCGACAAATAGTCGACCATAATTTTATGTTATAGATTTTTATTAAACGACATCAAAAAAAGGAGGTTATCAATTCGACCCGCATGTTCAATTTAGGATATAATATTAATAATATAATATAATGTAATAATCATTTATTTGCAAAGAATGTTGTTTACAAAGATGTTAAAGTAAGTTATATTATACTGTATCAAACATTATTATGATCATTAAATTAGAATTCGCTTTCAATTTGGTGAAAAGATATGATTTTATATTTATGTAAAGCTACTTCTTAGGATTTTCGACGATTACGTAGTAAATAACAACACAATTGGGTAACTGGAAAAAACAAAGAAACGACATTTAGTGTTATTAAATTAACAATCGCCGATATCAATGATAATACTTTCTAGTTTTTAGTCCATTCGGCCACCTTTCCTATTCATAGATTACATCGAAGTCGTAGAGCAGAAGGATCTGTCAAATAATCATCTAAATAGCGGTAAAATGCAAATAAAGAAAAATACATTTTTCTTTACATCTCCCCCCTCCCAAAAGAAAATATAATCAGGTGTTTAGTCTCGCAAACTCTCAGACTAGATGCCATCAGGAGCTGGGGTTAGTTTTGAGATGTGAAAAAAATTTGACTCCGACTTCTTATGATCTTTAATAACACTAAATGTCGTTTTGTAAAGCTACTTCTTAGGATTTTCGACGATTACGTAGTTAATAATAACACAATTGGGTTTCTGGAAAAAACAAAGAAACGACATTTAGTGTTATTAAATTAACAAGCGCCGAAATCAATTGTCGAGCCACTCCCGGGAAACTGCCGAGATTTCTAATGGGAATAGACGTTGATATGGTCTTACCTTTTCGCCAGATCGGGTCTTCACCCTTGCTGCTCTCGTATGTCCATCTTTCCCTGTGTATATCTCTTTAACTATACAAATAGGCCAATGTAGTCTATTCGACGTTTCTGTTTGGAGGAGGACCACATCTCCCACCTTAGGTTCGATTTTGGTCTCCTTTCCCTTGTTGATCAATAATGACAAATATTCGTTTCTAAATCTAATTCTAAAATCCTCTCTTAGTTTCTGTACATATTTGTATCTAATGTTAAGGTTTTTATGGTCAATTTGATCAAGATCTTCGGTTGTATTTGAAGACAATCCATGTAAGAACATCATAGGTGTTAGTGGTCTAATATCTCCCATTTCCACATATGTTAGTGGTCTACTGTTTATGACTGCCTCACAGTCACACAAAATCGTAGACAATTCAATCCAATCAACTGAAGCTCGACCTAATATTCTACGAAGCATATCCTTTACCACTCTTACTAATCTCTCCCACCACCCTCCCCACCACGGCGCGGCGGGTGCTGAAAATCTCCACTGTATTTTATAACAGTTCGATTCTTCTTCCACATCTTTCCAGTTAACCTCTTTGAGAAGATTCGCAGTGCCGACAAAATTAGTGCCGTTATCTGTATATATAATTTTAGGCCTTCCACGTCTACTTATAAATCTCCTCAATGTAGTTATAAATCCTGCTGTTGACAATGTATCCGTAAGTTCTAAATGTATAGCTCGATAAACAGCACATGTATACAAGACTATCCAACATTTTGAATTATTTTTCAATATCAGTGGGCCAGCTAGATCTATACCTGTTACTACTCTTCATAGGTGATATTATATGTATTATATTTTTGTCTTATGCTTGGGCTCATTCTCCGTAATCTTGCTACTAACCTTACTATTTTTCTGTATTTGCCAAAATATAATAACTTACTACTAATATAACTGTTTATGTATCTGTGTTACTTTCTACATAAACAGTTATATCTTTACTTGACTCGCTTGCTATAATTTCTTCTTCCTCAGTTTTCTTTATAAATACTTTAGATCTGGGCCAATACTCCTCCTTAAGGTACAACCATTCCGGTCCCGTCCACCAGGATTTCTCTTTCAGTGTCTTCGGATTTCAACCTCGTGATGGTAAGTCTGATGGGTTATAATTACCAGGTAAGTGATTCCACCATTCTTTCTTAGTATTTTTGCATATCTCTTTTACTCTGTTGGTGACGAAAGCTCCCCATGCCTCTTCTCTATGGAGCCATGCGTACACCACCGATGAATCAGTCCAGCAATATGTTTTATAGCTTGTGCACGTTGATAATGCGCCTGAATTCGTAAACTCTTTGTATAGCCGAGAAGCAATAAGTGCACCCATCAACTCTAGTCGTGGTAGAGTCATTTGTCTTTTTATGGGGGTTACTCTACTTTTAGCCAAAACTAGCCGAACATTTACTTCTTCTTTATATTCAGTGCGCAAAAAAATACATCCGGCGTACGCATCTTTGCTCGCATCACTAAAGACATGAATTGTTACGTCGCACTCTCTTAATAATTTCTCTGAAAGGCGTCTTGGTATTTTGCACTGATTAATGCAGTCTATATCCTTGATCCATTCTGTGTATTCTGATCTCAACTCTGCAGATATTTCTTCATCCCATCCTGTCTTTAGCATCCATACCTTCTGTGTTATGATTTTAGGCACTAATGTGACAGGTGATAGAAATCCTATCGGATCAAATATCTGCTGTGTTATAGAGAGTAAAACTCTCTTCGTAATTTTTTCTGGTACAGCTTTTACATTAATACTACAACATAAATCATCAGTGTGTCTATTCCACTGCAATCCTAAAACCGAAACGGGATCAACATTGTGTGCTGAATTTATCATCCAACCTCGTAGTTCGAATTTCCCTTTATTCATTAATTCGGTTGCTTCTTCAATAAATACTTCAACCTCTTGTGGGGTATCAAAACTTGTTACACAATTATCTACATAAAATGAATCTCTCAGTACCTTAGCTGTGTTCTTGTAGTTATCTTTCTCTTTCCTTATATGGTGATATATAGTAACTGCTAACATGAACGGGCTACAAGTCACTCCAAATGGAACCCTTGCATGCTGATAAGTAACTAATTCTCCCTCTTTTTTATCAACATCTTTCCACCAAAGTAATTTCAGATACTTTCTGTCTTGTGGAGCGATTGATATCTGTAGGAAAGCTTTCTTTATATCGGAAATCACCCCAAAAACACCTGCTCTAAAGTTTAGCAACAATTTAGGTATTTCTTCTATGAGACAAGGTCCCTTTTCAATACAACTATTTAACGACCTTTTATTTTCGTCTTTACAAGACGCATCAAATACTGGCCTAATTTTTGTAGTGGCGCTCTCCATCTTTATAACTGCATGGTGTGGTAAGTAGTGACCTTCTCTTATGTTATCTCTCTCCACTACCTCTATAATGCCTTCTCTTACCCAGTCCTTTATTACCTCATCGTATCCTTCCATTTTCTGAATACTCTCTCACTTTTAAGTAGTAGACATTAGTCTTCGGTGTGCTTGCTCATAATTAGAGCCTAGATCTGGATCGCCTTGAAGAAATACAAAATCAGTCTAACTGATACAGAGGAGAATATCGAAGATATAAGTATACTGATTGGTTCGGATCAATTAGGTTTCGTTATTAAAGAAAACTTCATCCGTTTAAATGAAAGTCTTGTAGCAATACCTACCAAACTCGGTTGGACATTGCAAGGGCCCATCCAAGGTGTTTATAACACAACAGTAAGCTCAAATTTTGTCTCAGAGTTACTAGAAGAGGCACCGGAATACCTGTGGGCCATCGAATTGTTAGGTATTAATGATCCTTACGAAAAACAAGATAAAACCGAGATACTTAACAGCTTTAATGAATGTATTTCAGTAAACGGTGAAGGAAGATACGAGATGAGCCTGATGTGGAAAGGCGATCCAGATCTAGGCTCTAATTATGAGCAAGCACACCGAAGACTAATGTCTACTACTTAAAAGTGAGAGAGTATTCAGAAAATGGAAGGATACGATGAGGTAATAAAGGACTGGGTAAGAGAAGGCATTATAGAGGTAGTGGAGAGAGATAACATAAGAGAAGGTCACTACTTACCACACCATGCAGTTATAAAGATGGAGAGCGCCACTACAAAAATTAGGCCAGTATTTGATGCGTCTTGTAAAGACGAAAATAAAAGGTCGTTAAATAGTTGTATTGAAAAGGGACCTTGTCTCATAGAAGAAATACCTAAATTGTTGCTAAACTTTAGAGCAGGTGTTTTTGGGGTGATTTCCGATATAAAGAAAGCTTTCCTACAGATATCAATCGCTCCACAAGACAGAAAGTATCTGAAATTACTTTGGTGGAAAGATGTTGATAAAAAAGAGGGAGAATTAGTTACTTATCAGCATGCAAGGGTTCCATTTGGAGTGACTTGTAGCCCGTTCATGTTAGCAGTTACTATATATCACCATATAAGGAAAGAGAAAGATAACTACAAGAACACAGCTAAGGTACTGAGAGATTCATTTTATGTAGATAATTGTGTAACAAGTTTTGATACCCCACAAGAGGTTGAAGTATTTATTGAAGAAGCAACCGAATTAATGAATAAAGGGAAATTCGAACTACGAGGTTGGATGATAAATTCAGCACACAATGTTGATCCCGTTTCGGTTTTAGGATTGCAGTGGAATAGACACACTGATGATTTATGTTGTAGTATTAATGTAAAAGCTGTACCAGAAAAAATTACGAAGAGAGTTTTACTCTCTATAACACAGCAGATATTTGATCCGATAGGATTTCTATCACCTGTCACATTAGTGCCTAAAATCATAACACAGAAGGTATGGATGCTAAAGACAGGATGGGATGAAGAAATATCTGCAGAGTTGAGATCAGAATACACAGAATGGATCAAGGATATAGACTGCATTAATCAGTGCAAAATACCAAGACGCCTTTCAGAGAAATTATTAAGAGAGTGCGACGTAACAATTCATGTCTTTAGTGATGCGAGCAAAGATGCGTACGCCGGATGTATTTTTTTGCGCACTGAATATAAAGAAGAAGTAAATGTTCGGCTAGTTTTGGCTAAAAGTAGAGTAACCCCCATAAAAAGACAAATGACTCTACCACGACTAGAGTTGATGGGTGCACTTATTGCTTCTCGGCTATACAAAGAGTTTACGAATTCAGGCGCATTATCAACGTGCACAAGCTATAAAACATATTGCTGGACTGATTCATCGGTGGTGTACGCATGGCTCCATAGAGAAGAGGCATGGGGAGCTTTCGTCACCAACAGAGTAAAAGAGATATGCAAAAATACTAAGAAAGAATGGTGGAATCACTTACCTGGTAATTATAACCCATCAGACTTACCATCACGAGGTTGAAATCCGAAGACACTGAAAGAGAAATCCTGGTGGACGGGACCGGAATGGTTGTACCTTAAGGAGGAGTATTGGCCCAGATCTAAAGTATTTATAAAGAAAACTGAGGAAGAAGAAATTATAGCAAGCGAGTCAAGTAAAGATATAACTGTTTATGTAGAAAGTAACACAGATACATAAACAGTTATATTAGTAGTAAGTTATTATATTTTGGCAAATACAGAAAAATAGTAAGGTTAGTAGCAAGATTACGGAGAATGAGCCCAAGCATAAGACAAAAATATAATACATATAATATCACCTATGAAGAGTAGTAACAGGTATAGATCTAGCTGGCCCACTGATATTGAAAAATAATTCAAAATGTTGGATAGTCTTGTATACATGTGCTGTTTATCGAGCTATACATTTAGAACTTACGGATACATTGTCAACAGCAGGATTTATAACTACATTGAGGAGATTTATAAGTAGACGTGGAAGGCCTAAAATTATATATACAGATAACGGCACTAATTTTGTCGGCACTGCGAATCTTCTCAAAGAGGTTAACTGGAAAGATGTGGAAGAAGAATCGAACTGTTATAAAATACAGTGGAGATTTTCAGCACCCGCCGCGCCGTGGTGGGGAGGGTGGTGGGAGAGATTAGTAAGAGTGGTAAAGGATATGCTTCGTAGAATATTAGGTCGAGCTTCAGTTGATTGGATTGAATTGTCTACGATTTTGTGTGACTGTGAGGCAGTCATAAACAGTAGACCACTAACATATGTGGAAATGGGAGATATTAGACCACTAACACCTATGATGTTCTTACATGGATTGTCTTCAAATACAACCGAAGATCTTGATCAAATTGACCATAAAAACCTTAACATTAGATACAAATATGTACAGAAACTAAGAAAGGATTTTAGAATTAGATTTAGAAACGAATATTTGTCATTATTGATCAACAAGGGAAAGGAGACCAAAATCGAACCTAAGGTGGGAGATGTGGTCCTCCTCCAAACAGAAACGTCGAATAGACTACATTGGCCTATTTGTATAGTTAAAGAGATATACACAGGGAAAGATGGACATACGAGAGCAGCAAGGGTGAAGACCCGATCTGGCGAAAAGGTAAGACCATATCAACGTCTATTCCCATTAGAAATCTCGGCAGTTTCCCGGGAGTGGCTCGACAAATTGCCAGAAGAGTCACCGGACACAGCAGATTCAGGTAATAACGATCATAATCAAAGTAGTCAACGTCCCATAAATACGTTAACGAGATCGGGGCGTGTAGTGAAAACGCCTTTTAGGTTCCTGAATTAATGGTTAAGTTGTGAAGGCTCGGACTATTGTTTTAATTTCTATCAATATATTTTAAGAGGTCTTAAATATAAGAGGTGTAGGTTACATGTTTAATTTGAAGACGAAACTTATTTTAGTTATTAGGTTGTTTCGAAGAATTGATTTTGTATATTGTTATGAAGTTTTTTAAAATAGGGTTTGAGGGAATTAATTAGTACTATGTTACATTGTTATGTTATTGTAGTATATTGTGGATATTATGCACCTGTTGCCTCCCCCGGGAGTGTGTTACGACTTACGTATTGGCACAAAAGGTTTAAGTTTTTATAGGTTTATATTATTGAGTCAATTGCCAAAGTTTAAAAGATCGAACGACAAGAAAATTTGTAAGAGCTCAATGAACGTGTCTGTAATTAATATAATATTTGTTTTGGAATAAAGATTTCTTATTGTTGCGACATTTTCTTCGGCAACAAGGTTTGTGGTAGCTGACGTGGCAAAACCTATAATAGGCGTCGACTTTTTAAGTCACTACAATTTATTAGTCGACTGCCGCAACCATCGACTCGTAGACAACCTTACGACTCTTTCGATAACCCAGTGTTGCAGTTAGAGGTTCGTGAGGAGTAATAGCTTGCCTCATATTGGTATCATTTTTTATTATTCTGGAAGACACCTTATGCAAAAGCTGTGATGTATGTTTAGTCTGACATCCTAAGGTAGTTATGCCAATCTTTAGGATGAAAACGTAATTCCTTAAGAAGATTGATGTGAGAATATTGATGTCTTTTCAGAAGCGGGCCATCTCTTGGTCCATTCTCTCCTAGGCTTCCTTTTATTTATTGTAGAAATTCTTTTTTTTATAAGTATTATAAAATAAGCGCCAATGCGCTTAAACTAAGTAGTTGCGACTTCATCGATCACCCACCCACGTACGTGCTACACGTTTTCACTCCGCACAGAGACTGAGAATCGTACGATCACATCGTTCGTGTGTGACGGACGGAAATCGAAAGATAAAAATAGTACGATTTTCTTGACGATCGATCGAAATGACAAGTTGTCCCGTGTATGGGCACCTTAATACTTTATCAATAGTCGTGTTCGTTTGCTTTTTCAACTGCGCATGCGCGGCTTTTTTGTGTGCCAGTGTGAGTGTCATATTCTAAAATACCTTTCTTTCTTTCTTTTTCTTCTTTTTTGGCAACTTGACACAAAGGATGTGTATGTTGTGCCACAGACAAGGTAAAAAGGTAAGGAATATGGCGGGAAAACCATATTCCTCCTATTATAATTTTCATCATCGTTTTCATGTATCGTCAGGTCTAAAGTCTAGTCAAAGTCTAAGTAAAAGTCAATACAGTCACAGGAGTCAAGTCGGTCGATTCAGTAAAGTGGTAGACGCTTTACTGAAACTTTCGATGGAGTTTTGGAGGGAACACAAAATAGCACGTTTCTGGATATTACATCACTTTCCTACACTTGTGCATGAACACGAATATCTAATGGTTAATATTCTACCAATATTACACATTAAAAACCCAGCTAACACAATTTTAGGAAAATAATACAAAAACACAACAGCACTCATTCACATGCCCGCCAAAACTCCCTAAAATACCTTGTCATGTTCTAAAATACCTGTCAGATTTTCTAAAATTTGACAGAAATTGATCGATATTTTAGAATATGACACTCACATTGATGACACTGACACACAAAAAAGCCGCGCATGCGTAGTTGAAAAAACAAACGAATACGACTTATGACCCCTGCTGGCTGCTTACTTTCTACAATAAACTTTATCTTGTGCGTTTTAAGATGATAATATGCGAAACCGTAGACAGAGTAAAAGTATAGACAGCTGGATATTTCCTTTTCACTCACACAAAGAAAGAGATAGTTAATTACATATTGCTTGTGGAGAAAAGAGATAAAATAATTATTTTCTGTCCCTCACCGCGTGGCCATTTTTTCCAATGTGATACACTTATTAAGTGTAAGACAAAGTTTGACGTTTCGTACACAAACAGCTGTGATTTACAAATTTTGTTTGATTTATCTAATTATTGTAACGTAAAAGTAGTGGTTTGTGTTTTTCTTATAAGATGTGTATGTGTACTATATTAAAATAATGTTGGGATGTAGTGTTGTTGTTGGCTGTAAAAGCAATACTTTATGGAAAATTGAGGGAATATCTTTTCACACGTAAGTTTTCAAAAATTTCGTTTTATTTTATTAGCATCACAGTTTTTATAAATTAACTTTCTTTTATTATTAATATTGTTCACATTAAACATATATTTTACTAAAATTAGCATCTAATATATTGTATTTTATGTATTTTGTTTTTATAGCCTCAAATGCCAGTGTTGCCAGATGTTGCTTACGTTAATTACCCTGCTGATGGGGAAATTAAAGTAAATAATAAATATGTTTTTTTCAACATTTTTTTGTTTTTTAACCGACTTCAAAAAAGGAGGTTATCAATTCTAGAACTGCCCAGTTTTTGTATAATATGTTAGTCTAGATCAGTGTCTGAACAAATGAAACAAATTTCAAAAGTGTATGTATTTATGTATGTTTTTATGTTTGTGTTTGCATATCTCCGGAACTATAAGTCTGATTTGAGTAATTCTTTTTTTGTTGTACAGTTTGGTATAATTGTTCAACCGACCGATTTTGTTTCATCAAAATCGGTCTAGTAGTTTTGAGATAACGTAATTTTAATTCTCAATTAAGTACAATTATTTTGAAGTCGGTTTTATATTTTTAATCCTTCGATCGCGGATTCTTGGAAATGCTATTGTATTCTATAATTGTTGTCGCGATCACCAGTGCTCTTATGGGGCTTGATGGATTAAAGTACTATTTCAATACAATTAATATGTATCCAAAAATTTTTTTCAGATTTCCTAATGACCCTGAAATCCATAAATTATGGAGAACTGCAACAAATAGACTGAATTGGGACCCACCACGTGGTTCAAGAATATACAGTAGACATTTTAATAAAGAAGATGTATTACTTAAATGTTGGAAAGAAAACATTTCTTTTTCTGTGCCTGTCAAGGTAATTTATTTATAATTAATTAGGTACTTCTTATCTGTGTACAGAAATTAAATTAATATTTTTTATTACAGCTCCTAGATTCTAAGAGCGAAGCATCAGGTAACCCATCGTGTGAGACCTCCCGCTTTGTATGGGGAGGGAATATGGGAATATTTCTTGCCCCTCCTATCTTCTTTTGATTAATTTCGATGCGGGTCCTAAGACAGCTTTAGCATGTCTCTCGGGCTCCTTGAGATCATATCAAAGGGTTTTTGTGGTTGAATACCGCTGTCGATTCTGGTGACACAGGAGAAACAGTGGTGGGAAAGTGTGGTGGGCCAAAGCCCGATAAAAAATAGTTCTTTAAAATTTAAATAATTACTGCCGTACTCAGAAATATATTTTAATGATTATTAAACTTCAAACAAATGAAGAGTTTGACAGATATTGTATGGGGCTTAGAGTATATCAATTAATGTACTATGTGAAATAAATATGTTGATGATTGAATTGTGTTTTTTTAATACACTAATGGCTAATGCCAGATTTTACCCGCGGGTTCGCCCGCGTATAATTCTAATAGATTGCTGGTCTTTAATGCAATAAATCATGATTAATATTATAATATACTAGCTGTCCCGGTGAACTTCGTGTCACTCAAAAACCTTCCCTGGACTTCAAGGATTATTTGAAGGCTAAAATTAGCAGAATCGGTTCAGCCGTTATCGAGTTATAGCGTTACTAACACAATTGGAAATTCATTTTTATATATTACTAGCTGTCCCGGTGAACTTCGTGTCACTTTAAAACCTTCCCTGGACTTCTACGAATATTTTAAGACTAAAATCAGCCTAATCCGTTCAGCCGTTTTCGAGTTTTAGCGCGACTAACACATTTGAAAATTCATTTTTATATATAAAACTAGCTGTCCCGGTGAACTTCGTGTCACTTTAAAACCTTCCCTGGACTTTTACAAATATTTATGACTAAAATCAGCCTAATCCGTTCAGCCGTTTTCGAGTTTTAGCGCAACTAACATATTTGAAAATCCATTTTTATATATATGAGATATAGATTAAGTATATCTAAATAAATAGTTTGAACTTTGAAGTAATGTAGTTTACGAGTTACAACCGAAAAAATGTCACAATAATATTATAATATTTTTGGTGTCGAATAATAATATAAAAATTTCAGTAAACTTACATAATATAAATGTAAAAGACTATTTACATTTATATTTACTGAAAGTTTTTAACTTGGCATTAATATAATATTAGATCCGTGGGTAATTTTTTCATATCTCTTATTACTGGTAGCGCTAACTACTTTTCTTGCTGTCCCTTTCAGTCGCACGCTGAGAATGATTCTACTGGGATTCTTTTTCTAAGTGCGTGACACATAATAATTGACAATAATAGGGAAGTTACCTAAAAAAAATTAATCGGTAATTTCAAAATATCGAATCACTTCGTAAAGGAAATTATCGATTCCGTACTGACGTTCCCTTAGAAAAAGAAACCCAGTAGAATCATTCTCAGCGTGCCACTGAAAGGGACAACAAGAAAAGTAGTTAGTGTTACCAGTAATAAGAGATATGAAAAAATTACCCACGGATCTAATATTATATTATAGTTTGTGCGTTTTATGATGATATGGGTGACACATTATAATTGACAATAGTAGGGAAGTTACCTTAAAATTTTAATCGATAATTTAAAAATATCGAATCACTTCGTAAAGGAATTGCAATCGAAATTATCGATTTCGTACTGACGTTTCAGAGTGGCGCTAGCGATTTAAGATGGCCGCCCTTTTTATCGATTTGATTTCGATTCAACAGTGTCAATCTCTATCGGCATAAGTTCCGTTTCATGCATCTGACATTTTTCAAATATTTTCGTATCAATAATTTCATACTCCTATTTCACTGTTAATTTTTATAATTTTATATTAATAAGTTAGCATTTAGCAACTTTTCATTTTTATTCATAGTTATAGGAAACATTTCTTTTTGTAGATGGAATTTAATTTATTACACATTTTTGTTTTTTGTTTTCTTGTAAAAAAATCCGTAGCAAGGAATATGAGAACTGTCACCCATATCATCTTATAACGCACAAACTATAATGCCAAGTTAAAAACTTTCAGTAAATATAAATGTAAATAGTCTTTTACATTTATATTATGTACTTACTGAAATTTTTATATTATTATTCTTATATTTATATTTATATTTTTATAGTAAAATGTATATAATTCTTCTTCATATATATTGACTATCGAATTAATTACTTAAAAATTAAAATTGCTATGTGAGATAATTTTATGGTTAATTCAAACGAAAATCGCCGTTAGCTGAATGTTTGCAGGTGGAAATGTCGTCTACGCGACGCCCTACTTAGGATACATTGAGCGCGAAGTAGGGCTATATTGGTCATAACTTATATCGCTGGCTGACGGTTTTTCCACCATCGTATTAGCGACTGACGGTTTTCTTTATTATTTACAAAGTAGAAACATTCACCTGTATCAATTTTGTATGGTATAAAATGACTTTTTTTCAAAATTATTTTACATGTTCACTAACGCGACTGACGTTGAATCCCCCGTCTGCAATACGGCTGACGGCAATGATATTCAACTTATACAGATCTGTTACGTTCATACTATTTTCCGGCTTAAATCTGTTCCGAATAAGTTCGAACAATTTTCAAATTCAAAATTGCAAACATTGACAAATTTGACAGATAAGTGAAACAAAAGATACGAAATGCCATTTACATAAAAGAGACAGTTCTATTTTCAAACGTCGAACTGCAAAGTTTCTTGTGCGTAGAGAGTAACATAATTATAGCCGTAAAGTGGACACTTGATACAAAAGTAGGTAGTAGGTAAGAAATGAAAGAACTTACGTAAGAGTTACTTTTACATTTATTGAAAATTTTAACACCAAAATAATTAATAATGAAATATCTATATCTATAATGCGTCAAGAATGTCTAGGAGGCGAAACTTTTTTTTTAGCAATAGCAACACTCTTTTGACATTTAACCCTTTGTTGTTTCAATACTCTATGACATAAATTAAACAAAAAAAAGATTTTCAATTTGCTAAATTTAGTTTTACAATATGAAAACTACATGTTACTGTGATTAATTAATATTAACAATTAAAGTGAAAGACATGTCAGAGTGCTGAAAATTTGAAGATTTTCATGGAAGAAAAATAGTAAAACGCGAAAATATCACTGAAATTCTCGCGTCCACATTTCCGATTCTGATCGCTCAATCGCCATAGTAGCAGGTAATTAAGCGTTTGTTTTATAAATTCTGTTTGTTAATTTTATTGTATATTGCAATTTGAAGTAGCTTGAGTAAGTATTTTGTGGTGTAATAAAACAACAATTTTACATAAACCTTATGTTTACGTAAACAATGAACTGTCAAAGAAATCTATAATATAACGCGCCTAACAATGATTGATACTTTGACTTTGCTTTGCGTAATTATGTATCTTAGATATATATAAAATTCTCGTGTCACAGTGTATGTGCTTAACTCCTTTAACACTTTGATGCAGCGTAATATAATATTATAATTAAGTATTACGTTTTATGTTTACAGGTAGCAGAAAAAGCGTTTAACGAAAATCATTTTGAAAAAAAAAACACTGAAAATAAATACAAGGAGTGGGAATTAACCCTTTATTAGGATATTGAAGAGCTCATTATTGAAGATGAAAGTGCCTCTTCACTGTGACACCACTCCTACCTAACTACCTACATGGACCTAGAAAGTGGCGATGATTCTGTTTCCGGCAATTCCGGCTGCATTGTAGAATATTATTTGGATAATCATATTTTATTAAAATAACAAAACTCTGTTTTTTATTTATTTATTTATTGTATTTTTTTAATTAAGTAGTTCCTTAATAAAACAGGAGTGAGCTTCTCTCAGCTCTCACTGGTCATCAAAGTAGCTCTGCACCTCTCAGGGAGAGGGTACTTTAATGACAGGTGTTATAAATTCATAATAAGTAATACTAGTGACTAGCTGATGTCCCGGTGAACTTCGTGTCACTTATAAACCCTCCCTGGACTTCCAGGAATATTTTAAGACTAAAATTAGCCACATCGGTTTAACCGTTTAATCGACCGTCAAGAAAGTGAAGAAATTAAAAAGTGGCAACATCGTTGTGTCATCCCTTTTTTCTTAGATTGATTTGAAAGGGATGACACTACGATGTTGCCACTTTTTAATTTCTTCACTTTCTTGACAGACTATGACATATACAAACAAACAAATCTTTATTTCCCTCAAAAAAGAATTTTACATGTTAAGTATCTTATACAAAACACTGCTCCCCACACTATGATTCCCTGTGTCGTGGAGAGCAGTCTCTTCCATCATGCACATAGATACATACAATTAATTTTAACCAGCTAATGACAATATTTGTGATAACTAACATAAAGTTACATGTTCTAAGTCTTTTTATCAGAACCAATAATGTATTTGTAAGTAAACAGGCAATATATTTTCTTAAGTAGGTGATGCTTTTATAATATGATACAAAATACACATAATATAAGCATTACAAGATCATTACCAGAGCCACCGAAACCAGCTACAGTACGTGTAAGTTAGTGATGAGGTCACGAGGTGAGTTGTACAAATATTATAATACTTTACATACATTAGATTGTTTCTTGTAATATCGTAAATTAAACACACACTTTAACTACATTATTTCAAATTTTCTTAACTACGTCATATATAATTATAAATCATAATATTTACGTGTTTTTTAAACTGTATTTAATATAAAGTATCAAAATCTTTTATAGTGACTGGACACAGTGTGGCCATAAGAGGCCACACCGGAAACAAGTGGCGACTCTATTAATGTCGTGACTTTTTTGACGGACTATATACATCTTATCTTATATTATTATATAAAATTCTCGTGTCACAATGTTAGTCCACGAACTCCTCCGAAACGGCTTTACTGATTTTTACCAAATTTTATATGCATATTCAGTAGGTCTGAGAATCGGCTACTGGGTACTTTATTTATTGATAAGTGCATTTGTGAAGATAAGTGTATTACAACCTGAGACTGAAACAGGACTGAGTACTCGCAGCCTAAACGCGAGCCGAGCAAGATGTCTAATACAGAGGCACTGTGTCCCTTTCCAATAGGGTGACCACAATATTTTTGTTACGTGGGACAATATATTAAAACCACAAAAAATATTGGGTAGCTTTCCTAAAGAAATTTATTTTTACATTATAGATTAGCAGGCACTTTGATAGTAGGATGTATAAGTAAATTTAATTTCAATAAGATTCGCAACTTTCTAACCTCAAAAGTATGAAATTTTACCCTTAGCGCACGAATTACAGTATGGTTTTCTAGTAATTTAAATTATATTTACTAAATATCCTAAACGGTCCTATCCTTTTGGGAAATAATATATTTATATTTCAGGTTATTATCAAGTTTTTAAGTTTTTGTACGTATAGCTTTTTAAGCATAATTCTACCAAACAATTGCTATCGCACGTCAGCGAAATCACTTGCCGGAGTTGCATTCGGAATTCTATGTTAAACTTCATGTCATAAGTAAAGTACGGTCGATTAATTTGCGATTGCGATTGTTTAGTAGTTTCTTACAATTAAAACTTATGACAAAAATAAAAGAACCTGTATATAGTAATATCATTTGTTTTTATTATTATTAAACATGGCTAAACAAAATTGTTTTATGCAATTTTTGTCGGAGACCAATCTTACTGCCTAATTTCCTCAAGGAATTAGATTTTGCATGATGGAATATTCTTAAATTTAAATATGAATTAGCTAACGCCTTCACTAGCTGTAACTCGTGTGGTTCCTCATTATAACATTAAAACCGGATGCGGCGGAAAAAATAAATCATTAAGTTTCGTAAAAAAAACTTGCTTGAGTATCATCAAAATCCTATTTTTGCTAGTATTTCGAAATGAACTACGAGATATTTCTGAAATAAATAATTTTTCGCTGTACTTTATTATTTCGAATGCAAATCTGGACACATACTTTAAGCCTCCTTTATCAACAAATGCAGTAAAAGAAGAAAAATTTGTTATGTCAACAAAATAAGTGTGATCAAAATGCTCTTTTGGAATTATTAAAGCGTTACGACAGTGTTGGCATGAAATTTTATCTATCATCTTATTTGCAAAATGGCCAAATAGAGGATATTCATTTTGTAATCAGACATATTGACTGATTCAATGTAATGAAACATTAAAGTATCTAATTTTTCCTCTTCAAGAAGATCAGAAGATTGAGGTTCAAACATTGATCGATTTTCACTACGGAATTCCAAAACTGGAGAGAGTTCAAACTCTTCGTCAGTACAGTTTGCATTCATACTTGGCCTAACACTATTACGATGAAGCAATTTACGCATAGCGTACCTAAACTGTAAAGCGTTCGGATTATTGTTTCCGCCGCTTTGTATACGGATGCAAGAGAAAAACATCTCCAACTGATCCTGAGAAACTTTATACGGTAAAAAATAATCAAAATTATTTTCAAGCAAAAGTTCCATTGCTAAATTTTGCACACTGTGTGCATCCACTATTATTCCTAGAACTCCAACTTTTCGGCGATGTGAAAGAATCGACTGATTTTCAACATTAAGTGTTCTTAAATATTCTCGGGTTTCAGTTAAGATTCCCATCCAAAAATCTTTATTATTAAGCCGCAACGGCGCCTTAAAACCTTTACCCAAAGGAGATTTAGCATTTAACACATCGAAAACTCTATCCACTGTTCTGATATATTCGGTAGTTGCTTCACTATTCTTGAATTCTTCGTTACCACTAACCCGTAAGAAGTCAATGGCATTTGCTACTGAAGAACTCAAAGTCTGAGCCGCTAATTTCACATTCATTTTCTTCCCCATAAAGTTAATATGGGCAGCATTTATTTTATTTGCTAGTTTTAACCCCTCTTCATCTTGTAAGATATGTAATTTTTTAACGAAATCGAAATCAATGGACCTTTTTTCGGAACTCAAACCTTTCTCACCAAATACATTTCTACATAATTTAAGCATGTGAGCTGTGTGTACTTTAGTGTCTTTATTGGGATGTTTAAAACTCGTAACCATATCCGGTAAATTAAAGCTGCATCCCAATTGCTCAAATGTGTTAACGTTACAAGCAGTTCCATCACATGTTAGACTTCGAACAGTGATACCGATGTCAAATAACATACGTATTGCTGTGATTATCAACTGTGCCTGTACGGCGCCTGAAATTTTATCAATAAAAAAGTAGGCGATAGGGCATTTGAACTTTCGTTTGTATGCTTCAATTTGCAGAACGAGGACCTCAGTGGCAAGACGTTCCGAATCGTATGGTACAATGCCAGCAAAGTCTACATAGCCCCACTTTTTATCTTTATGTTTTTCATAAGCTTCTTCAGATTTAATAGACATTGCATCAAATATTAGAGCTACGTTCTCGAGATCATTTTCAGATACTGATAATTTCAAATATTCAAGTACTTCAACCATGAATCCCACATTGCATTCATGAGTCGCTAGCATTTTGCGCAAGGTTGCAGGATGTGGTAACATAGTATAATTTCTGAGATACATATATGCTTTTGAAGAATAAAAGTATAAGGATAAAGCAAACTGTTTGAGCTCCTCTGAATATCTTACACCTTTGTTACTTTTATCAGTGTTCATATGCTTATGAATGTCCACAAAATTGTTATTTATCAGATGTTCAACCTCATCATAGTTATTGCTTTTTTTTTTAATATTTCCAAAACTGACTTCATATTTTCTAATCGAATATCGCGCCTCTTTAACCTCTGTGTCAATACTTTTACTTTTTGCTCCAACATATGTTCTGAAGGACTGCTGCATTTCATTTCTGTCTGAACTGCTACTTCTTTTACGCCTAAGCAGAATTTTTTGGCGGCAGGTGCATAAACTTCACAAACACTAGATTGTTGCGAGGTACCAGGAGTACAATGTTCGATAGGTTGTAATGGTGACTGTATCACAATGTTACTCAGTATCTCTATCTGTTTATTTGGTGCCTGCAAAAGAAAATTAACATTACTACATGAAGTTCATATCCTCACATATTCTTCAGTTTTGGTAATAAATTAAATTTAAACGTTTCTACAAAGATTTTTACTATCTATTATATAAAAGGCTTTTTCCTGACTCACTGACTCACTGACAGACAACGCACAGCCCAAACGGCTGGTCGTAGAGACTTGAAATTTGGAAGGGTTATTTGTCTTGGTGCGTAGGGGTGTACTAAGAAATTTATCATAAAACAAATGTAATATTTTAATAAACATAATTAGGTAGGTTTCCGTCACTAACAATAGGCTTACCGTTGGAAAAATAGATGGAATTGCGTCGGCTTTCAATAGCTGTCGTGAGTTTGCTGTATAAAAGTATTCTGTTTTGAAGTGACGGCTACACACAACGGAGTTTTTAGTAATCTTTTGTGACACCGGAATAACATCCAGCCATATTTTTCTACTTTCTTCATTCTTCGGAAAACTGTCAAAGAAATATAACTTATTATTAATATAACTTGGATATCAGTTTTGTTTTGACTCTTCTTGTTTATCGTGTAGGTGGTCAACCTGACTGAAGCTCCCTGTCCGGAAAGCTATCATTTAAAACTTACTTACAATAAAACAACAAATAATAATTCGAACATGTTTTGGAAATTAATGTATTGGCAACATTTTATATTATAGTATCTTAACCGTGTGTGGTCCTTTGCTATAAAATATGTTGAGCTATAAATTATAGCTCGGTATATTAATGTATATTGTAGCTTCCTTGGGTAAATTGTCGTTGGATGAATCGTAGTGATGAGTAGGTAGTTTAGTTTGTGAATAAAATGTGTACCTACCGTTTTTCAGGTTGGGAAAAAATAAATGACTGATTTTGCAGGAATTGCATAATAAGTCCATGAGAAATGGGAATTACACAGTTATTTTGATAGCAATCTTAAGTACCTAACCTACTTTCGATTATTAACGGCCACAGAATACCAAACCGCGTGGTCACCCTGTATTGTTATAAATCTAACACTCCCTTTTTTCGGCTTACCTGTGAAATGATACGCCACAACCACCATACGATTCACTTTTACAAAACTTTACACAACACTTTTTCACCATTTTTAAAGAAACTACCACGAGATTATCGCCAAAATAAATCAAACATAACACCATGAGCATAAATCGCAATCCATAGCAGCCATGACACATTCAAAGGGTTACCATAGTAGTAAATAATAATATTCACACCTAAGTAGTTTTAAGCATGGGTTTTAAGTAATGACAGGTTAAAAAATATGTAAGTTACATAAAACTATCTAAATAAATAAGAACTTAATTCATATTAATAAGTTGAGCTTAGATTAAGAATAATAATTTCTGAAATAATTTCTACCATTTTCAACCAACTACCATGTTTCTATCGCATGGCAAGAGTTAGAAAGGGACAAATGGCCTCCGATGTAGATCTCTCACTCGGCTCGTTTTGCCTCTATCAATACTGGTATCTAAAATTGAGTCTTAATGCAATACGTTAAGGTGTGTTTTTGTAATTTGAATTTTTGATAGAACTCAGTCCTGTTAGTAATAATAAGTCCATGCGGCGACCATTGTTTGTGCGACGAGATAGCGATCGACGTTGCAATGGCGACATACTTATTTAGTCACTTCAATAAAATAATATGGGCGAAATACTTTATATTATGGCAAAGCAACGTTTGCCGGGACAGCTAGTATTATTATAAAATAAGGTCGCTTTTTTCCCTCATGTCCCTTTGCTCCCTTTAATCTTTAAAACTACGCAACAGATTTTGATGATTCTTTCAGTGTTAGATAGTCTATTTATCGAGGAAGGCTATAGGCTATATTTTATCACGCTAGGACTAATAGGAGCGAAGAAAGAGAGGAAAATGAGGAAAAAACGGGGAAAATTATTTGACCCATTCAAATAATTTTCCCCGTTTTTTCCTCATTTTCCTAACTAACTTGAACGCGCTAATCTCAGGAAGTACTGGTCCGATTTGATAAATTCTTTCAATGTTAGATAGCCCCTTTATTGAGGAAGGCTATAAGCTATATTTTATCATGCTAAGACTAATAGGAGAATGTGGAAAAAATGAGGGAAATTATTTGAAAGGGCTTATCTCGCGAACTGCTGGAGCAATTTTTATGTTATTTGGCACAGATAAGAAATATACCACGTGAAGGATCATAGGCTATCGATTTTAATCATTTTTTACTTTATAAAATACATATTTTATGTACCTCTATTCCACACTCTGGATGTAAAAAGGTAGTTTTCAAATTATTTGGTCTATTGAGATCACAACCTAAAAAACTCAAAGGAAGGGGGATACTCTACGTGCTTGGGGTACGCACGGCATTTGCCTAGTATTCCAAGTAAGCAATGGTGCGTAGAGGTTCCCTCTTCCTTTGAATTTTTCCAAATCATTTGTAGGTATTTGGCCTCTAATCTATTCTATGACTCGGATAGGGACGTTGGGATCGATTACTTATTGCTTTTAATTAATAAAATAAGTTTTATTAGATGTTATAAAAAAAAGTTTGACCTTGAATAGCAACTCGGAGACTTGACTTACAGATTTGGAGTAATAATAAAAATTATTCCTTAGATTATGTTCTATTAAAATAATGGATTTATTTGCGTTGGCCGGCACTTTTAAAATTAGCCCAATTTGGAATTTTTAGCAATATTCCGCGAAATAAACCTCCACCTTTAAGTAAATGAGTTGAGAACAATTGCTATCCAATCTTGTAGTTTTACTTGATCACAAGGAAACCTAAAAAAAAAACAGTACAGTACAGTAATTGCATAAGACATCGCATAGCGTATAAAATAGAATACAAATAAACTGCAAATGTAGGTATTTAAGTCACCATAAAACAGTCATGTGGCGAGTCTGCACTAACTACTCTATGTCTGCAGCAGCGCAACCATCCTTATCGTTCTTGCGTCAAAACCATATCGCGGTCTCTTTCTTCGCCTGAGCTATGGCGCAAATTCGATTTTTTCAGATTGTTCGAAAAAATAATTGAAAATGTAATTAATCGAGGTATTTATTGCATACTTACAAGTGGTAAGAGATTCCATGTGTTTTGTTTACTTTGGAGCCATAGTTCGTACATTTTCTAAACACACACGACGGTATTTTCAATTTATTTTGGTACTTGACAAGACGCGGTACGTTCGTGAAGTGCGTTCGATGGTTCGATGCAGACTAAATAAAGGACGGGCCAATTGGCCCGTATTTGAAGCTTCACAACGCGCGCGGTAGTAACATATCTGCTTTGAGTTATTATTTATATAATATATCATTGGCTGACGGTGATTTTTTGGTTAAACATGACCTCAATAATCATCCATCAAAGTTTCATTCGGTATAAAATCACTTTTCGCAACTGTTTTTTTTACAACTTTGAAATACTCTCAGTTAACATTCCACCACGGGTGCGGCGACTGACGCTGATTATATTGATTGATAAATAATAAGGCTGTGTTCCTAATATGTACTGCGACCACTGCACAGTGCTATCACTGTAGAAAAATCGTTCCGTAATGGAGTTGCAGTACACTGCCGCAGTACCCTAGTGAAATATATGACGTCATCAATCGTCGTCATATTGTACTGTGAGCACTGGCGTTTTCGAGGTAAGGCGCTCGCAGTACTTTGATCACGTGATCAGTCAACTGTCAAAAGTCAACTGTCAAGTGTCAAAACCACTCGAGTGTCTAACGTTTTATAACAATACCTACAGTTTAATCCCAAAGTTATAAATTTCTGTAATTAATTTGGATTAATGATAATAAAACACTGGAAGAATTGCAAAAATTAACCTTATTAGACTGTTGAAAATGTTCAATACGAGCTGCCAAAAATGCGGCTGATAGTATACTGCACGTAGTGATTATATTCTCTTTGGTATACTGGATTGCGTTCCGTTTTAAATAGTAACCAGTATACCGACAGTATACTAACTATAAAGGCTATGTTCCGAAATTGTACTGCGACCACTGCAAAGTGTGACGTCATTTTAGTATACTGCTAAGCCGTTCCTTTATAGTTAGTATACTGTTGGTATACTGGTTACTATTTAAAACGGAACGCAATCCAGTATACTATCAGCCGCATTTTTGACAGCTCGTATTGAAAATTTTCAACACAGTCTAATAAGGTTAATTTTTGCAATTCTTCCAGTGTTTTATTATTATTAATCCAAATTAATTAAGGAAATTTATAACTTTGGGATCAAACTGTAGGTATTGTTTTAAAACGTTAGACACTCGAGTGGTTTTGACACTTGACAGTTGACTTTTGACAGTTGACTGATCACGTGATCAAAGTACTGCGAGTGCCTTACCTCGAAAACATAGAGTAACTTATATATAGGGGCTCGAAAACGCCAGTACTCACAGTACAATATGGCGACGATTGATGACGTCATATATTTCACTAGGGTACTGCGGTAGTATACTGCAACTCCATTACGGAACGATTTTTTCTACAGTGATAACACTGTGCAGTGGTCGCAGTACATATTAGGAACACAGACTTATTATTTATCAATCAATATAATCAGCGTCAGTCGCCGCACCCGTGGTGGAATGTTAACTGAGAGTATTTCAAAGTTGTAAAAAAAACAGTTGCGAATAGTGATTTTATACCGAATGAAACTTTGATGGATGATTATTGAGGTCATGTGGAATAACATTTAGTAACTTTCTAAATGTTATTCCACTTGACTAAATTTAGTCACTAAATCATTTAGATATCTAAATTTAGTGAAATGGAATAAGCGCTTAAGCGCTTAATAAACGCTAGCACCAAATATATAATAATAATCTGTGTCTACAAATATATAATAATAATCTACAAATATATAATAATAATCTGTGGCTAGCACAACCTCCCGTACTAATATCAGTTCTGTGCTTTCTACAATTTAAAATTTTATACTTGTGAAAAAATGAATCAAGGGACATGTTTATTGTGTTTTTCTGTTGCAAAAGTATTTAATATTAAATATACTCACTTGCAAAATGTGTACGAAGAATTATCAGGCATTGAGGTTTGTTTCTTTACTTTTCTCCTGAACAAAAGAGCATTGCTGTTTACTAATTTCAACAACTTATAATTGTATATTATTTTCACCTTTACCAGATACAAGCTGACCCTCACCCGCTGTGCTACATTTGCTATACAAAGCTTCTTCAGAGCCAACAACTGTTGAAGCAAATACAAGAAAATAGTGGAGCCAGTCAGGTAATAGTTACTTTCAAACTTTTAACAAATATTTGCTAATTTCTTGCACCTCTAAGTAATTTAAATTATAGAATGAGTTTACTTGTAAAACATTTACATTGATATTATCATATTAAGTAATTAGTATTAAATATTAATGTACTTAATTAAAAACTTACCTACTCCTTCGATCATGGAAAAAAGAGACACAACAGCCTTTCTATTGTTATCGCAATCGCCGGTGACCGCTTGGGGCTTGAAGCAATGTTAAACAATTAAAATTTGTAACTGGCTTTGGCTAGCAATGTTTCTTATAATAATATACATTATGAAACCATAATGTCGGTTTCTACATAACAGTGGAAAGTAGAATGTATCCATATTGCTAAGTACTCAGTACTCACATAATCATATAGACTGTCAAGAAAGTGAAGAAATTAAAAAGTGGCAACATCGTAGTGTCATCCCTTTCAAATCAATCTAAGAAAAAAGGGATGGTACTACGATGTTGCCACTTTTTAATTTCTTCACTTTCTTGACAGGCTACACGGTTTTGCTCGATAGTTTTACTCCAAATCAAGTAATTAATTACTGTGTGGACCGCAAAACTGACAGCTCGAAGGCTCGCATCGAGCCGCTCTAGGGATTCATGCAACCAGATCGAGCCAGATTGATGGAATGAAATATATTGATAATCGAATTAGAATAAAACTATCAAGCAATGCTGAATGTGTGGACGAAAGCCCGAGCCACGGGTTTTGCTGGACGTTATTGCTCGATTGAGCAAAACCGTATGTGAGTACTTAGCATAAGAGGGTAAAATTAATTTTATTTTACAATTTTTATCATTTCAGCCTGACATGAGACCTTTAGTACATCTGTCCATGGAAGCCAATCATGCCTGGTCTCTGCCACAAAATTCTGCAAAAATCCAGTTACATCCTGATCCTGTCACTATTAAGGAAGAAAGTAGGTTATTTCTGACTTTGTTAAATATAAGTACATTGTTGTTAGGCTTACTTTTCACAGCAGGGCTAGCTCGTAAGTTTTCCGTTGCTCAGCGTGCTATGGAGCGCGCTATGCTCGGTGTTTCTTTGGCGGATAAGCTTACCGACATAGTGCAGAGAATCAGTACGCTGAAGTGGAACTGGGCTGGTCACGTAGCTCGTACAACAGACGATCGCTGGAGTAAACTTACTCTGGAATGGAGACCAAGGCTGTGAAATCGGGGTGTAGGTCGACCTCCAACTAGGTAGGACAACGATCTCCGTTTAGTTGCGGGTCCATGTTGGATGCGAGTAGCAGGAGATCGGTCATCTTGGCGTTCATTGAGAGAGGCCTATGTCCAGCAGTGGACGAATATAGGCTGATATGATGATGATTACTTTTTAGGGTTCCGTACCTAAAGGGTATAAACGTGACCCTATTACTGAGACTTCACTGTCTGTCTGTCTCCAGGCTGTATATCAGGAACCATTATAGCTAGACTTCTGACATTTTTACAGATCATGTATTTCTGTTGCTGCTATAACAACAAATACTAAAAACAAAATAAAATTAATATTTAAGGAAGACACACCCATACAACAAACATGATATTTTTGCCCTTTTTTGCTCTCAATAATGGCTAAAGGTAGGCACTTCAAATACTCAGAAAATCCTTGATTATATGTTTTGTATTTTAATAATTAATAATAATATACAAAAAACACATTTTTTTTCCAACTTTCGATTTTTAATGGTATGGAACCCTTCGTGCGCAAGTCCAACTCGCACTTGGCCGATTTTTAAATGTATTCAACCATTCACTTTACGTTAAGGGCCAACTGTGAAAACGCTAGCCCCGCCTACACACAACGCTATCCTCCAATCGTGATACAATAATTCCATGAATCGTGCTCTCAGGCAATGTGCTTTAGGCTGCAGCTAATAGTGAACAATATCGCGTAACAACAGTTCCCGCATTATAGCACGAAAGTAAAGGTCGTAAGTCCCAAAACTGTTTTTGATTATTACTTAAAAACTAAATACAATAAGGTAAATGACTAGTAGATTAGACAGTACCAGTCATTGGAAAGAGCACAAAAACACAATATTGATTAATGTTGCTTTTAGGAAACTTTTATTCCTGTTTTTAAAGTAAAAGAACGCCTGTTTTTAAAGAAAAACAGTCGGTTTTAAAGCAACATTAATAAATATGGTGTTTTTGTGCTTTTTCCAATGACTAGTACTGTCCAATCTACTAGTAATTTACCCTACTAATATTTCCTTTAGCTATTCTTTTACAAAGTGTATGATTGTAGTAGTGCAAGTTATTTAATGATAGTAAGTAACTCAATAAGTGTAACGGGTATTTGTTGAAATGCCTAAAAAGATTCATAATTTCGAAAAATAAAACTATCGAGTATCGAGTCAAAATAAGTGAATCGTGTTTTCCGTTCAGCCCCGGATCTTAAATTTTTTTTAGGCGGGGCAAAAACTGAAAAATGCCGCCCCGCCTACCTACTTAGGTTTATTTTCACATTTATCTATATTATAATATTAATATTAATAACATTATAATTCTGCAGAGTTTGTTTGTTTGTTTGAACGCGCTAATCTCAGGAACTACTGGTTCGATTTAAATAATTCTTTTACTGTTGGATAGCCCATTTATCGAGGAAGGCTATAGGCTATATTTTATCACGCTAAGACTAATAGGAGCGAAGAAATATAGGAAAATGTGGAAAAAACGGGGGGAAATTATTTGAAAGGGCGGGCTTATTTGAATGAGCTAATCTCAGGAACTACTGGTCCGATTTGAAAAATTATTTCAGTGTTAGATAGCCCATTGATCGAGGAAGGCTATAGGCTATATTTTATTACGCTAAAACTAATAGGAGCGAAGAAATAGAGGAAAGTGTGGAAAAAACGGGGGAAATTATATGAAAGGGCTTATTTGAACGCGTAGTTCCTGAGATTAGCGCGTTCAAATAGAGCGCGCTAATCTCAGGAACTACTGGTCCGATTTGAAAATTTCTTTCAGTGTTTGATAGCCCATTTATCGAGGAAGGCTATAGGCTATATTTTATCACACAAAGACTAATAGGAGCGAAGAAATAGAGGAAAATGTCGAAAAAACGGGGGAAAGTATATGAAAGGGTTTATTTGAACGCGCAAATCCCAGGAACTACTGGTCCGATTTGAAAAATTCTTTCAGTGTTAGATAGCCTATTTATGGAGGAAGGCTATCCATACTAATATTATAAATGCGAAAGTGTGTCTGTCTGTCTGTCTGTTACCTATTCACGCCCCAACCACCGAACCGATTTTGCTGAAATTTGGTATGGAAATACTTTCTTTGTCCCGGGAAAGGACATAGGATACTTTTTATCTCAGAAAAATGTACGGTTCCCGCGCGATAAACGAGTTTTGGCGCAACGGAGTTGCGGGCATCATCTAGCAGGCTATATTTTATTACGCTAAGACTAATAGAAGCGAAGAAATAGAGGAAAATGTGGAAAAAACGGGGGAAATTATATGAAATTGCTTATTATCTTAAGAACTACTGGAGCAATTTTTATGTTATTTGGCAAACAAGAAGAATAGACCACGTGAAGAGACATAGGCTATTTTTTGCAGAAACGGGAAAAATGTACGGTTGCGTGAAATTCCTAAATTACGCAAGCGAAGCCGCGCGGAACATCTATATAATGTAATAAAATCGTAGGAAAGTCAATTCTGTACATTGAATATTTTTGTAGTACAATAAAATATAATACTTGGGATGTTATCTACTATGCTAACGCGAAGTCGCGGGCAACAGCTAGTCATCCATATAATTTCAGCTATAGGTACAGTCAAAGAAAAAGAAAACCCAGTATACAGTGCTGCCCCGATCTGCGATTCCTTCAGGCGAGCGGGATCCGGGCGCGTATTTTGAACTATATCTAGCCTACGCGCCTCGCGAATAATAAAATATGTTCGTGCAGCACGTCTCATTCCGCGCTCAGGGTATCGGTCAAGTTGATATGGCCATGAAATTGCTGTACTTGTGCTATTATTTATTTCGTGGTCAAAGTTAAATAAATGATGAGTTGTCCATTGGTCCGTGAAGTGTGAATTTGGCCGCCCCCTGAATCTGCCGCCCGGGGCATGGGCCCAGGCTTGCCCCCTCCTAGATCCGGGGCTGTTTCCGTTAGCTAAATATCAGATAAATATACAATGATTAAATAAATCTCAATTTCATTTGAGTCAATCGTCTTCCGGGATCGTAATACTTATTAGAAAACACAGCAAAATTGCACAGCCCGCTCTTAAACTGATTAATTAAAAATACAAACAATTTTGTAGACATTGAGACATTGACAAAAAAAAAAAAATACTACACCACAATTTCTTACAAGCAACTAAATAGGTACCTACAATTATTATTCATTACAGAGACGTACAAAATACCCTGTCCTGTACAATGTATCTGGAATACAAAAAGTATTTCAGATACCAGATACAGAATACTTACTATTTTTTTATATATTTTTTATTAAATAAGGGGGCAAACGAGCAAACGGGTCACCTGATGGAAAGCAACTTCCGTCGCCCATGGACACTCGCAGCATCAGAAGAGCTGCAAGTGCGTTGCCGGCCTTTTAAGAGGGAATAGGGTAATAGGGGAGGGTAGGGAAGGGAATAAGGTAGGTAGGTACTAAATACAAGGTATCTTCTAAATACTTCTTTTATTCGCTTAAATATGACAAAACAAAATATTATTTGTAAGTAAAACTAGTTTTTCAAATATTTCATCACTCATGTTTCTTTTATTAGGCCTTACAGCTAAGTATCATAACCCCAAAAGAAAAGAGCCGCTCCCACTTCGGCTCGCTCCTTAGGGGCAGAACTTGGCAAGCAGGTGTTATAATATAGTTTTATTATTATTTAAAAAAAAATACTACTTACCCTAAGTAAGAGTTTCTAAGGCGCTTTGCAGACGACGGGGCGGGGCGGGCCGGTCAATTTCGCCGCGAACTCTAAAAATATTTTTTAGTATTGAAATATTTTGTAGTAAATTTACTATTTATTTATATATTTTGGAGTGTTTTACTATATTTTTTAGTGTTTAAATATTTCGTAGTAATTTTAAATTTTTGTGCAGGAACCTAGGTAATTACTATTTCAAGCTGAAAAAGAACTCAAACATGTTAAATATTTTCGTATGAGAAAATGATTTTGGTATTGCGTATGTATGAGAATTTCGATGGCACCCGGCCCCTCATTTTGCTTTAACAGAAATATTGATTTTTCTTCCTTCCCTTATTCCCCTGTCAGTGTAATAGGGATCCCTGGCATCCCAAAGCCATACATTTGCGGCGTAAAAACTTATTAGTTGTCGACACTGATCGTTCATTTTTGACCGTGGCACAAACCAAAACATGTGACGTCCACACTGCGCGAGGCAAACGAACGAGACACCTTTGAAGTTTGAGCATTTCAAAAAACCGACACCGGTCGGCTCGGCCGCGCGCGCGTTCGCCCGAACCCTGAGCATGCGCCCGCCTCGGGCGAGCAACGTCCACACCAAGCGAGCGGTACGGCGCATGCCGCGCGCGGCGGACCTCGCCCGAGGCGGCTCGCTTGGTGTGGTCTACAAGAAACAAAATAGTTTTTGACGTGACAACGTCTTATAATTCGATATGGGCTGCGCGCACGAAAAAACATGACGCAATATGCGGCGTTACCTCGCTCTGAGGCGTTCCATTTAAGGCTATGACGTTGTCACGTTCAACTATCGTCAGTAAACCGACTTTACAGACAACCGAGTTCGAGTCGAGTTCGAGTCGAGTTCGAGTTCGACACAAAACACTACTCTCCAACCGTCTTTTTAAAAAGTATTTTAGGTACAAAATGAATGTATTTTGTATCTGTATTTCAGATACTTGTATCGTAGATAAGTCACATCTATTATAATATTATAAAAATGAAAGATTTTGATTTTGTATGTTTGTTACTTCTTCATGTCTAATCAGCTGAAGTGATTTTAATGAAATTAAGTAGGCTACATATTTTACTGCAGAAAAACATCATAATAGAAATCATACTAATTTAGCTGGTAGCACTGTGGGGTCGAGCTTTATTTTAAATGCCTAATCTTTTTTTTTTAGATTTCAAGGAAGAATATGTAGGGGGCACAGCCGTAGAATTTGTGGAGAATCCGGGTCGAGACTCAAAAAGTCCAGGTGAATATGATACTGTTGTATTTGTTATTTTTTCATTTATGAAATAAATAAATAAATAAGGAGCGTTTTCTGAAAACGGCTCATCATAAAATGTCATTTTTTTTTGGGTAAACGATTTTATATGTTTGTTTGAGTGCACGGAATATTCACATACCGTGTCCTTCCTAATGTTTGCAACATTAAGAAGGACACGGAATGTGATTTGCTAGGGAAGACCAGTCCAGTCCGGGCCCTGGGAATATGATACTGTTGTAGATCCACTTGGCGTTTGTCAAACGACGGGGCGGGCGGGCTTTTTGTCCGCGAAGCAATAAAGACCGCGTCTGCCCGTCGATGTCTGCGGCTGCCCTCGCCGCGTGCACAAAGCACACGACGGGCGAAGGCAGTCAGTTCAGCCTGCCTAGCATACGCCAACGAGATATCTCACTCTCGAGATAATTAAAAACTACTCGTCTCATAATGTCAAAATCTCGACATAATCTCGACAAAACTCTATAAAAATGTGTTATTTCGATGATAGATCTACGCGAGAAAAAATGTTTGTCATGCTAGGGTCAATAGAGATGAAGATACAAACTATCAAACGTCGAGAAACAAGTAGAGTGAGATATCTCGTTGGCGTATGCTAGGCAGGCAGGACGTGCGTTCTAGTGTATATGTTACCGGAAATGTATGAAATTCAGGAATTGTATACAAATCCTAGGAAATGTATACAATTCCGAAACTATTTAGGAAATGTATAAAATATTGTTTCAAAAACTATTTAATACATAAATGTCCTAGGAAATGTGCACAATTCATAGGAATTGTATATAATTCCAGCATCGTATTAGGAAATGTAAAAAAACAATGCTTCTCTATACTTATTATAAAACAAAGTCGCTTTTTTTCCCTCATGTCCCTTTGTTCCCTTTAATCTTTAAAACTACGCAACGGATTTTGATGATTCTTTCAGTGTTAGATAGAACATTTATCGAGGAAGGTTATAGACTATATTTTATCATACTAAGATTAATAGAAGCGAAGAAATAGAGGAAAATGCGGAAAAAACGGGGAAAATAATTTTAAGGGCTAACTTGAACGCGCTAATCTCAGGAACTACTGGTCCGATTTGAAAAATTCTATCAGTGTTAGATAGCCCATTTATTGAGGAATGCTATAGGCTATATTTTGTCACGCCAAGACTAATAGGAGAATGTGGAAAAAACGGGGGAAATTATTTGAAAGGGTTTATCTCGCGAACTACTGGAGCAATTTTTATGTTATTTGGCACAGATAAGAAGTAGGCCACATGAAGGATCGTGAATCGTGATAGGCTATCGATTTTAATCATTTTTTCAGTGGCTATAATATATTTTATACCCGTGCGACGCCGGGGCGGGTCGCTAGTTCTGTAATAAAACACGTTGGTACAATGAGAATAATCATTTTTATTTAAGCACTCGTTGAGATATCAACGTTCAGGTAACAATCATAATATCGTAAATATATTACAATAATCTTCATAATATTATCTTACTAATTAAAGCCTCAAAAATTAACCATGTTGTAATTTTTAAAATGTGTTTATCACGAAATAGACTTATTTATATTATTGTTATAAATTCAAACTTTCGTTTGGTATGACATTTAACATAGCCACATAGACTGCCATATGACTATATTTTTTTGCAGGGTATGCTGGAATAGTACTTGGAAGTACACAATACTTTTTTATAGCACATACATCTTTGTGTAGTACAGCTTTTCTTGCAAAGGCACTTCTTAAATCCCTGGCCGGTTTCGGTGGATTGTAGGTTAGCAACTGGCCGTAGTGCTATCTCCGTATTCGGTACATCCTATGCATCAAGGAGAACTCAATATGAACACACATTAATCTGAGACTGAGAATATAATTATTTTAAGATTCCGTTCTTAGTACCAATTTGATAGAGCTCATTATCAGTTTTATCCAAAACTACACCTATACTATTTCGGGCATCACCATTCTCCAAGTCCTCTATCAACCTCTGGAACTGCAATTCATACAGAAGTGCCAATACGTAAAGGGACAAACTTCTTTTCGCTCGATTTCAGCATTTTTTCAGTCTGTAATTGTTGTAGGTTTTTTTAGCACTTTGACGATTTAATTTAGCACTGTACATTTTTTGAAGATAAACACAACCGTTTACGCGGTACTAGCGCGATTGCCTGATCAGACCCCTGCCGTCTCGCCCCGCTATCCCCGCGTACCCTCTATATCTCAAATGTTTTACATTTCCGATTACTATTTAGGAAATGTATAGATTTCCTAGGAAATGTGTCTAATATAATTGATTTTACACATTTCCGTACGATTTTAGGAATTGTTTACATTTCCTAGGAATTGTATACAATGACGGATTACATACATTTCCGGTAACATATATAGAGAGAATAGAGCCAGGGCTCGAAAATGTTATTTTAAATAACGGTTTTGATTCTTTCGGAACGGTTCATTGCAATAACGTTTTTGGGAACAAAAACGTATTTGAGAACGTTTTGAAAACCGAAATAAAACGGTTAAATTCACATAGCGGGACATAGGGCAGTCAGTAAAGGTTTTCACCACTGATTTTGTTGAACCTCAATCGATTTTCTTTGGTGAGTATAAGGGGATATCTTAAGAAATAAAAGTGGCATACTACCTACTTGCGCTTTTGCCCTGGGGGTGAATGCAACCCCGTCTCGGGGGTGAATTTTTTAAATAAAAAAGCCCCAGAAATCAATAGACACACAAAAATAATTAGTTATATACACTTTTTTGATAATTCAAATGAGTTATAGGTAATTAAAGATCAAAGATTTTGCGTGAGAAAAATAATTATTGTCTTAAAGTTGTTTTTCATAATTAACTAAAAAACTATAAGTTTTTACGAAAAATAATATGTTATTACTTATTAGTATTACCAAAGAAGTCAAAAAAAAAAATACTACTCTGAAATACCTTATAATATTATTTCAAATTAGTGAGCTATAGGTGAATACGTATTTTGTTGTTAGGCAAGTAATTAAATCTAAGTACTCAAACTTAAATAACGGTAAATATTGTAATACAATAATTATTCTTATTTATGTTTGACAAGAAAAAATGTCCGTTACTTTTTCTTTTAACATAAGTTATGACCTCAAAAATTTTCCCTGGTTTAGAATGCTTAGTTTTTTAAAAAAGACATGTAATAAAATAACTTACTAAAATTTTCCTAAATATCATTTTGTTTTGAAAATAACTACAAAAATATAAATATTCGTAAAAAATGATTAAGGAAGAAAGTTGAAATCTTTTTGTGAAAAATATTTTGGTTTCTTTTTTATATCTATAAGATAAAAAATAACCAAGGTAGAGCCTGACTTTTACTGCGAGAACCATGCAACCGGGACCTTTTGAACCCGTTTCTTTTATAAAGTAAGGGCTTTAAAAATATTTTTTAAAACAATCTGGCACTTGAAATAACATTTGAAATGCTTTTTAAATGAACCCGATAACTTAAAAATTATCAGAGCCATTGTGATAAAACGATTTTTTTAAATTTGAAGCAGAGAATTGGGATGCAAATATTGTAGCAAAACGTGTCAATACGTTTTGTAATATAATATTATAAATGCGAAGGTGTTTTTGTCTATCTCTTACCTCTTCACACCCAAACAACTCAACTGGTTTACTGAGTATAAAGATACTTTTGAGGCCCGGGAAAGAACATATTAGGATACTTTTTATCCCGAAAAAATGTACGGGCGTCATCTAGTCCTTAGTAAATAGTAAATGTACAGGTCATGTATGTGTCTTTAAAATTGAGAAAATAAACGGAAGTTAAAAATTGAAAGTGAATTTAAGAGTAACATTGTCCTACAAATAGAACAACCCATAATTTAGGACCATCAAATTAAAGTATGAATTCCTTTCTATCTCTGTTAGCTACCACTATCAAGATTTTTCGCAAATAAAAATGTTGTTCGTCTTATCAAAATGAAGCTGTTTTTTACCTCTGTGCACATATTTTTGTATATGAATATTAATTTTAAGGTAAAAATCAGTAAAGCCGTTACACTTTAAAATAGATAGCAGCCGATTCTTAGACCTACTGGTCTGAGCATTGGCTACTATCTATTTTTCATACCCCTTAGTGGTTAAGGGTTGTTCAGTGTTCACCCTTAACCAATGATATTATATAAAAAACTCAAAGCAGATATGTTACTACCGCGCGCGTTGTGAAGACTTAAATACGACCTAATTGGGTCGTCTTTTATTTAGTCTGTCTCTTTTATGTAAATGACATTTCGTATCTTTTGTTTCACTTATCTGTCAAAGTCCAATTTTGAATTTGAAAACTGTTCGGAAGAGATTTAAGCCGGAAAATAGTATGAACGTAACAGATCTGTATATTATTAAGTAGTTAGTAGAATATCATTGCCCTTAACGTTTATTTTTTATTTTGTTAAAGCAGATATGTTACTACCGCGCGCGTTGTGAAGACTTAAATACGACCTAATTGGGTCGTCTTATTTAGTCTGTCTCTTTTATGTAAATGACATTTCGTATCTTTTGTTTCACTTATCTGTCAAAGTCCAATTTTGAATTTGAAAACTGTTCGGAAGAGATTTAAGCCGGAAAATAGTATGAACGTAACAGATCTGTATATTATTAAGTAGTTAGTAGAATATCATTGCCCTTAACGTTTATTTTTTATTTTTGGTCAATTTTTATTATTATTATAAACAACCCTTCATTTTATAAGTTTATTAGTGATGAAGTAGAAACACTTTATACGGCAAAACAACATATTATTTTGTCGAGAAAGCTAGTAGTTACATAATAAAAAATCATAAATACAAATATTAAAAACATTTTTTTTACCTAATTAAACACAATTAGTTAAGCCAGAATGGTTAAATCTGCATTTTTAGGAAAAGGGGTAAAAAAAATTAAAAACAAGGGGGGTAAAAAAATCCATCCCTAAAAGCGCAATTATGTAGTATGACAATTTTAAATTAAAGGGTAAAACGTAATCGATCCCAAATTTTTATTTAAATGTATATTGTACCAACCTGATTTTTAGGGTTCCGTACGCAAAGGGTAAAATCGGGACCCTATTACTGAGACTTCGAAGGCTGTCCGTCTGTGCGACCGCTAATATAGCTGGACTTGATTTGATTGTGTATATCTGTTGCCGCTATAACAACAAATACTAAAAAACAAGATATATTTCATATATTTTAAGGGGGGCTCCCATACAACAACCGTAATTTTTTGGCCTTTTTTGCTCGATATCAATAACAATAATAGGTAGGCTCTTGAAATTTTCATAAGAGTCCTTGACTATATGAGTTCTTTATTAATTAATAAAACTAATAAAAAAATAATAAAATTAATCCCATACAAAAAACACAATTATTGACCTTATTTTGTTCTGTAACGGTACGGAACCCTCCATGAGCGAGTCCGACTCGCACTTGGCCTATTATTGCCTCTCCGTGCTCGCCTCAAACGAATGCCCGAAAAATAATAGTTTTTGTTATATATTTAACTTTTCATCGAGGAAACGGGAAAAACCGTTTAAAACCGTTTTAAGGATCAAAAACGAAAAAATCATTACGTTCTCAAAAAATGTTCCGAATAGCGTTCCGTTCCGAACGAAACCGAAATGAAACGTTCTTTAGGTATTTAAGGCGATAACGTTTCGAAAAATATAACGTTTTTCGAGCCCTGAATAGAGCTAGCCGCCCCGCGCCGCCGTCTGCGTTGCTGCATGTAAACTGGTTTGTGTGATCCATGGCGGGCAGCCGCGGACATGCCGCGCCGCCAATGCCCGCCGGGCACCTGCGGCGCGGTCTTTTTGCCCTCTGTGTGCGTTGGTAAATATAGGATTCCCTTTGTGCTATCGTTCGCGGCGAAATTGACCAGCCCGCCCCGCCCCTTCGTGTGGCCAACCACATCTCCGCCATGCAAATGCAAGGACATTCCAGACACTTTTATTCCATATGACCCGATTCCCAAAGGGCAAAGTTTGTTTAACAATCAGCTGTATACAGGGTGCAATTAAACCTTCCTGGCAAATGATATATTGATCCTTGTTAAAAATAAAAATACACGTATTTTTTCTTTTATAGTCACTTAGTACTAAAATGTTGAGAAATAGCTTCCGAAAGTTATCCTAAAAATCCCCTCGCGCGCGCCTCATCCCGCGTCACCCCGCGCTCACTCCCCCGCGCCGCGAGTGACCCGTTCAGCAACGATTTTAAATGGGATAAAATATTATGTCATTGAAAAAAAATAACACCCAATTTTTTTTTGGTTAAATGGACTCCTAATGATACCTAAGCCCTGGAAAAAATTTGGCTGGAAGGTTTAATTGCAACCTGAAGATGCCATTTTGTTCCTATGGCGTATGGAGGCTTAGTAGTAGTTTCCTTTGTTGGGAATAAATATTGTAGTTTCTATTACTGAACAAATGTTTTTCTTGCAGCTCTAAAAGAACAATGTGCGGAAAGTCCAAGTCATTACGAAGCCGAAAGTACTGGAGAATCAGCGTACGGACGTGATATTTCCACGAAGCCGACACAAGATGACATAAATTATTATGGTTGTAATATCTGCAACAAAACATTCAATTCTACAAAACTTTTGAAAATACACCACAAGCAAATTCACCCTAAACTAAAACTTTACGAGTGTGATGTTTGCAGTAAGACATTTACGGATAAACCTTACTTAAACAGACACATACAAATACATTCCAATGTAAAGCCTTATAGTTGTGATGTTTGTAGTAGGTCGTTTCGTTACAAAAGTATATTAAAAAGTCACACACTAATACATGCCAATGAAAAACCTTATAGTTGTGATGTTTGTAGTAAGACATTTACGCATAAACCTTACTTAAACAGACATATACTAATACATACCAATGAAAAGCCTTATAGTTGTGATGTTTGTAGTAAGACATTTACGCATAAACCTTACTTAAACAGACACATACTAATACATACCAATGAAAAGCGTTATAGTTGTGATGTTTGTAGTAAATCGTTTCGTCACAAAAGTATATTAAAAAGTCACACACTAATACATGCCAATGAAAAACCTTATAGTTGTGATGTTTGTAGTAAGACATTTACGCATAAACCTTACTTAAAGACACACATACTTATACATTCCAATGAAAAGCCTTATAGTTGTGATGTTTGCAGTAAGTCGTTTCGTCACAAAAGTATATTAAAAAGTCACACACTAACACATGCCAATGAAAAACCTTATAGTTGTGATGTTTGTAGTAAATCGTTTCGTCACAAATGTATCTTAAACAATCACACATACATACATGCCAATGAAAAACCTTATAGTTGTGATGTTTGTAGTAAGACATTTACGCATAAACATTACTTAAAGACACACATACTTATACATTCCAATGAAAAGCCTTATAGTTGTGATGTTTGCAGTAAGTCGTTTCATATAAAAGGTTCCTTAAACAAGCACATACTAATACATGCCACTGAAAAGCCTTATAGTTGTGATGTTTGCAGTAAGTCGTTCTATCAAAAAGATGCCTTAAACAGTCACAAACGAAGACATGCCCCTGAAAAGCCTTATAGTTGTGATGTTTGTAATAAGGCATTTAGGGATAAATCTACCTTAAACCTTCACAAAACAATACATACCAGGCAAACCATTGAAAGTAGTTATAGTTGTGATGTTTGTAGTAAGTCGTTTCATCGAAGAGGTGACTTTAACAGCCACAAACTAATGCATACTTACTGGAAAGACTTATAGGTTGTGACTTGTGATGTTTGAAGTAAAGGGCCCATTCCACCGCGGCGCACGCTGTGCACGGTCACGCGCACGCATGGACGTACACGGATTTATTTCTTTGACTTGACACAATTCGTGCGTAGCGTGTCCGTGGGTTGCAGTGGACACAGAATTGACATATGTATATTTTCTTACAAAGCGAAGCTTGACGCACGTGCGTAGCCTCTCCGTGCGCCGCGGTTGAATGGAGCCCTAAGACATTCTGTCAAAGGGTTGATTAACCCATCAAGCACTCACCGGTGAGCGAGACACAGTAGAATAACAATAGATTTCCAAGAATCCACGATCGTAGGATTAAGGCTGGCCGTTTTCTGTATTCGATTATTCTTTAATCTTTGTCCGTGTTCGGGATTCCGTGAGACTAAATTGCAAACATTCGTTTTATGGGTTCCATACCCAAAGGGTAAAGACCCTATTACTAAGACTTCGTTGTCTGTCCGTCTGTCTGTCTATCTGTCACCAGGCTGTATCTCAAGAACTGCTATAGCTAGACTTCTGAAAATTTCACAAATTGTCTATATCTCTTGCCGCTATAACAACAGATACTGAAAATAAAATAAAAATAATTATAAGGGGGCTCCCATACATAAAACCTGTTTTTTTTTTGCTTTTTTTGCCCGTAATCCATAATGGCAACAGGTAGGCGCTTAAAATATTTACAATTTTTTTAATTATATTGGTACTTCATTATTTCACAATAAAATAAAATAAATATTTCAGGGGGGCCAGTACAAAAACCATAAAGGTAATATACCTATCGGAATAGAGAAACAATCCCGAGCTGTCAAGCTTAACCAAAATTTGATTTACATCTGTGTATACAATTATGTTTACGTGTGCGTGTCAGTGATGTACAAACATCTTGTAATTCGACAAAATATCGATCATGGAATAATAATTATTGTAAGATTGTAAAAATAATAAAATGGGATAAAGTTAAATAATAAAATTGTAATTTTGAAGTAAAATGTGACTTTTCTTCAAAATGCTTGTTGCATAATTAAGTATGCATGAATTTTTCTTCGGAGTCCAGTTTGGACGGTTAATTATTGTAAGCCATGAATTTCTGGTATCCAGGTCAGCAGGAAACCTGAAAAATTGGCCAAGTGTGAGTCGGACTCGCGCATGAAGGGTGACCGGTTTCAACCGGGCATTTTCTAAAACCCGGCACGATACGACACGACATGTCATGACACGATTCGACACGACAGGTTACGTCACGTCACATCAGTACACGACACGACACGACTTCACTAGACCCTATTAATTTTCAATTCACTCTCAATGAGCCCTTTTATTTGATGCCCATCTTGCAGAAGTGCTTTCAACTATTCCCCTATCTTGGATGAGCAGCCTTGGATGTAGAATGACATTACATCTGTAGAAATTTCAGAAGTCTATTACTATAGCGGTTCTTGTTATACAGCCTGGAGACAGACAGACGGACGGTCGGATGGACAGACGGACAGGCAACGAAGTCTTAGCGGGACCCCACTACTAGGACTTTTTACCCTTTGGGTGCGGAACCTTAAAAACGATAAATTATGTATGATAGTATATTAATATACTTACTTAAACTAATTATAAACTACGGATGAGTATGTTATCATTTCAACATTCCTAGTTAATTAGTATATTAGTATACTTAACTAAAAAATGTTTTCATATCGATACAACTTATCGATAACTTGATGCAGCCCTAGTGTAAAATATATGAAAATTGTTTACACAAAATATCCTTAAATTGTGCACCATGGCTAGTCAAGTTATGTTTTCCATATAAATAATCTTAAATAGAAGTGAATTATCAAAATCAATACCAATAACTCGTAGGGAATTGGCAAAAATAAACTTAAAACTAGGTCCTGTCGATGTAGAATAATTCACCTGTGAAATGAATATTTGTCCGGGTTTTTTCGATGTGTGGATCCACAATCATTCCACAAACATTTAACCATGTTTCTAGAGCAGTATTTCTAAAAATATTCATTATTTAACTTAACCTCTTGAGCGTCGCGCGGCACCTGTAGGCCTACTACGAAACCGTTTTGAGACTCAAACAATCGGACGAGAATGCTGCGTCCTGCTCTAACAACGTCATTTCTCGTTTGTTAGAGTAGGACGCAACATTCTTGTACGATTGTTTGAGTCTCAAAACCGTTTCGTGGTACGGGCCCTGGTGCCGCAAAAAAATATCCCCGTTATGCGTCGCGCGGCACCAGGTGCCGCGGTTGGGACGAGATTTTATTTTTTCTTCTCATTTAAAAAGTTAAGCTTGTGCACAAGTGTTAGGTGTTCTGTACACGGTCAAAGACCGGTCTAATCGGTCTATGGCTGTTTCATACTGTATCTATGGCAAGTGAATTTATTATAAAAAATATAATCTGAGGTGCCATTTTTACGTCACTGTGACTGCAGTTCACAGACTAATAAGGGATACTCTGCAGTTGTTGTTATTGTTATTGTGAGTTATTGTGAGTGTAAATTAATCGGGGAAAAGATAATAACGTAAGTAAATCATATATTTAACTAAATAAACATTGTACAACAACAAATGTATTAAGATTTTTTCCATAAATAGTCAAAGCGTCGCCTGCCGACGGTCGGCAGGCGACGCGACGCTTGACGATGTTTTGTGTTTGCACCAAGATTATTACAAGATTATTAGTATTATAGGTTATATTACAGTTACGTCATCATATAGGAAATTTATTCTAGATTGTAAACATATATAATAAATACAGGGGATAAAATAACAATTTATTTTTATAATCTTGAGAAACCCAAGCGCGGAAAAACCGCGCGAACAGTTTCCGCGAATTTCCCATGTAATACGACACCTAACGGCGTTTGACATTTTGACAGCCCGACGCTTGAGAGGATAAAATCACAATTTTTCTGAGATCCCAAATTGACAACGATCGGCACAGGGTCAGACCATAAAGTTAATATACCTATCGGAATAGAGAAACAAAGGCCTGAGCAAGCGAGATGTCATTATCAGTAACACTGCGTGGTAGAAAGAGAAGCGTGATTTGAGGTTGCATAGCTTTTTTTTCATCTGTTTGACAGTCTGTTTGACCCTGAGCCGATCGTTGTCAATTTGGGATCTCAGAAAAATTGTGATTTTAAGTTAAATAATGAATAATTTTTAGAAATACTGCTCTAGAAACATGGTTAAATGTTTGTGGAATGGTTGTGGATCCACACATCGAAAAAACCCGGACAAATATTCATTTCACAGGTGAATTATTCTACATCGACAGGACCTAGTTTTAAGTTTATTTTTGCCAATTCCCTACGAGTTATTGGTATTGATTTTGATAATTCACTTCTATTTAAGATTATTTATATGGAAAACATAACTTGACTAGCCAAGTTCAAGTTATCGATAAGTTGTATCGATATGAAAACATTTTTTAGTTAAGTATACTAATATACTAATTAACTAGGAATGTTGAAATGATAACATACTCATCCGTAGTTTATAATTAGTTTAAGTAAGTATATTAATATACTATCATACATAATTTATCGTTTTTAAGGTTCCGCACCCAAAGGGTAAAAAGTCCTAGTAGTGGGGTCCCGCTCTACTACTAAGACTTTGTTGCCTGTCCGTCTGTCCATCCGTCCGTCCGTCTGTCTGTCTCCAGGCTGTATAACAAGAACCGCTATAGTAATAGACTTCTGAAATTTCCACAGATGTAATGTCATTCTACATCCAAGGCTGATGGGCATCAAATAAAAGGGCTTATTGAGAGTGAATTGAAAATTAATAGGGTCTAGTGAAGTCGTGTCGTGTCGTGTACTGATGTGACGTGACGTAACCTGTCGTGTCGAATCGTGTCATGACATATCGTGTCGTATCGTGCCGGGTTTTAGAAAATGCCCGGTTGAAACCGGTCACCCTTCATGCGCGAGTCCGACTCACACTTGGCCAATTTTTCAGATTTCCTGCTGACCTGGATACCAGAAATTCATGGCTTACAATAATTAACCGTCCAAACTGGACTCCGAAGAAAAATTCATGCATACTTAATTATGCAGCAAGTATTTTGAAGAAAAGTCACATTTTACATCAAAATTACAATTTTATTATCTTATATATAAAATTCTCGTGTCACAATGTTAGTCCACGAACTCCTCCGAAACGGCTTTACTGATTTTTACCAAATTTTATATGCATATTCAGTAGGTCTGAGAATCGGCTACTGGGTACTTTATATATTGATAAGTGCATTTGTTGAATAAATAATAGTAAATTATTACAACCTGAGACTGACGGCGACCATCGTTTGTGCGACGGGATAGCGATCGACGTTGCCATGGCGACATACTTATTTAGTCACTTCAATAAAATAATATGGGCGAAATACTTTATATTATGGCAAAGCAACGTTTGCCGGGACAGCTAGTAATATATATATGCAGTTTTATTTTATCCCATTTTATTATTTTTTCAATCTTACAACTATTATTCCATGATCGATATTTTGTCGAATTACAAGATGTTTGTACATCACTGACACGCATACGTAAAAATAATTGTATACACAGATGTAAATCAAATTTTGGTTAAGCTTGACAGCTCGGGATTGTTTCTCTATTCCGATAGGTATATTAACTTTATGGGTCAGACAGACTGTCAAACAGATGAAAAAAAGCTATGCAACCTCAAATCACGCTTCTCTTTCTACCACACAGTGTTACTGATAGTGACATCTCGCTTGCTCAGGCCTTTGTTTCTCTATTCCGATAGGTATATTAACTTTATGATTCAGACATAGAGTGACAAATGATACCAGCTTCCAAAAGATTGTTAACCTTTTCATCAACTATTGCATTTTCTTTTTAAGATATATCCTATAAGGCTTACAAAATACGACGACTTTATCAGTTGTTTTTATTTTCATTTGTAATAAATCTGTGTACCCTAAATCTTTTGTATCCCTAGTGAATAAATGTTTATATCTATCTAATATCATCATTTTTTTTAATCTTAACTTTCACCAATATCTACCTTACCTAAACCCTCTAATTCCCGATTCAATGCCATTTGTGATTCAATTGATAAAGTCATATTTTCAGTAGAGGTATTCGAGTCGATAATATTAACAATTTCAGCCCGGGCAATTAACGTATGTGCAAGCCAAGTTATTTCAATTTTACCAATATTTAGCCTTTAAATGATAAAAAGTGGAATAACATTTAGAAAGCTAGGATCCTACATAGGAACCTAGCTAGGATAAGTGGATTAAGCGCTTAAGTCTATGCATTAAGCGCTTATTCCACTTGACTAAATCGTTTCCGATTTAGTCAAGTGGAATAACATTTAGAAAGCTAGGATCCTAGCTAGGATCCTACCTAGGAACCTAGCTAGGATAAGTGGAATAAGCGCTTTATTCATTGGATGAAACGCACTCTAGGTATATCTGTTTGTAAAAAGTGTCCCCGGAAATGCTTTAAATTAGGGTGACACTAATTCACTAATTAGGTGGCGCTACAGTAGCACCAAGGTAAATTTTAAATCACTTAGCAACTTTTATTTCAGCTATTTTAGGTTATATTTTTCAAAATATATTGGTATTAACCCAGTAATTCTAGTAATAATTTATATTCCACTAATAATTTATATCTTGTCACCAACAACGACGGCTACATTAATTCCTACACTCCATAATTCATTCCATACCTTTTGGCTGCAGCTAGCGCCACTCGTGGAGGATTTTTCAACTGTTATTTAGGTACTGCGTACAGCTGGACACTGTCAAATATCCCCAAAGAGGATGTAAACTGTATACCCTCTTAAGCGCTACCTGCCGACGGTCGGCAGGTGAAAAAATCCACTTGAGCGCTTTCTGCCGACTATCGGCAGATCGACGCTCAGCAGGTCGAGCTTCGCTTTTATGTTTGTATTTTAAAAATAAATATACGTATCTTTATCTAACAAACAGCATTTTGTACTGGAAGAATGAGACAACTATATTTAATAGCCACAATGTGTGGCCAACGTTAAAAGCGACTCTATTACATCGTCATAGAGTGGTCATAGGTTTTTGTTAGTATGGAAAAGTTTAACGTTTTTACCTGAAGAATAAACAATGAAAGCAGTCGATTTCTTAAAGTATTTACTATTGTTAGAAAGAGTATTTATTCTAGTTTTAGGGACAGTAAAAATATTTTAAAACAAAAGAGTAGTTTTATAGCTATACCCATTTTAGCAGGCCATAGTGTGTATTCACTCAAATCTTAAGTGCCCTTTTGTTGAGGACTGTATTCTCATAACATCAATTTATAAACAAACAAAAAGTGTGGCATCGATTGCCGACATCTAGATCCGTAAGAAAACACAAAAACGTTAACTAAATTCGTCGCGGTAGTTTTACCAGCGAGTTAAAAAGTGTCGATATTAACTTTTTTTTTGTCACTTTTAATATACCTGTATAAAAGATGTTCTAATGTTTTTATTTTGTACAAATGTGGGCTATTTTGTGACTCAATCATAAAACCATGTATTGAACTTTGTAAATAACACAAATTTTAGTACAAAAGTATATAAATGTGATTATTTTAAGGATTTGAATAAAACGACTGGTAATATATACATTTGTTGTGTTTGATTCAAGTTTTCTCGCATTGATTTTCTTTTTTATAAAATTCAGCATCGTAATCTTATAGGAAATTTAATCTACTTTCATAAAATATATTAGAATGTCTAAGTTTTAATAATAAAATCGCAAGATATCCTTCAAAAACAAAAACCAAGTCGCGCCGACTGCGAATCGCGCAAAGTACATCGATGGCGCGACGCTTAGCGGGGGTCGGGTTGCTTGCGGCGCGACACTCGAGAGGATACTACGTAACAAGAGGTCGGACTTAAAAGAAAAAAAATAAACATCCGTTATTTTTTTAATTTGAAACTGAAGTTAAAAATTTTAAGTGCAAAACCTTTCACTCTAAACATACCAAAAATTAAAAAAATAATAATAATAAAAAAGAAATGAGCTGAAATAAATGTTTTATTTCAATAAAAAATATTGTACATAGCTAAATAAATAGGCTAATAAGGTAAATTAAACAATAAAGGGGGCGATACCGGTCCGTCCACGTTCGTGTCCCTGGGCGCCTGGGTGCGCCGCCCTGCCCTTTACACGGGATGAGGCACCCAGGATGGCTGAACGCCGGTCTTACCTATCTTTCTTCTCTTTTTGTAGTATACTCTTCTTTTGTATTATTTTATTTTTGTTTCGCTATCTTTCACCACCTTTTCTTTACTATCTTTCATTTTTTGTTACACTCTTCTTTACACTATTGCTTGTTTGCGTGTGTATTTCTGTGAATGTTTGTGCGATGGATGGGCCCGTGGGCCCCTAATCCAGGGTTTTTGGCGCCCGGCCGTGGGATGCGTTACGAGCAGGTGGCTACGTACCAAGGGCGCTGGGGCAGAATCACCCCTAAAATGACAACAATATGGAAGGTTGCAACGAGAAAAATATTCCCCGGGCGGGTACCAACTTAGTTGGAGAATCCCGCACCCCCTCAGAGGAGGGGGTCTGGCCCATGTATACGGGGGGCGCCACCGCTGCAATGGAGGAAGAGAAGGAGGTCGCGAAGGCGACGGTAGTAGGAACGAGGCAAGCAAATGACGACCTAAGGCTTGACCCACGGATACCGATCGTGCAACGGTTTGAGGATGCGGAAGGTGGTTCACGGGCGGCAACGCCTGGATCCATCAAGAACAGTAAGTTCTTCGGCTTAGAAGGAACTTCGGACGATGGCGAAAGCGGTCATGAGACGACCAACTCTCAGATCGAAAAGGAACAGATAAAACGACACTTCCTGAAGAGACGTGGAAGTGACGTCGTAGACGACTTGGACAAGAGCAAGGGCGCAGCCGCCCCGCGGAGCATCAAACGCGGTAGGGGTAGACCGCCCACCACTGGCCAGTACGTTGGCCTTCACCAAGCGAAGTTGGATAAGGCTGCCGCCGAGCGACTGGAAGAGCGCAGGGCTCAGCAGGCGGAAGCAGAGCGGTTGATCTCGGACATGGCTAAGGAGCTTCCGCAGCAACGGTCGCACCGGCTGTCGGAAGCCTCCAGATACTCTGATGTGACAATGTCAGACGAAGAGGAAGAGGTGGTGACTTCGGCTAAATTAGGCTCGACCATCACCAAAAGTCTAGAGATCATCAATATGGTGGCCTCAAAGTCGAAGAATCTCAGCGGTCTTTTCGTGAAGCACCTCAGGGATGCGACGAAGGCCATTCAAGAGGCGACCGCGGAGCTACTGCGGCACTCCAAAACAGAGGAGACGAGGGCCCTGGAAGTGGTAAACAAACGACTCTCCAGAGACCTTGCGGAAATGAGGACAGAGCTCGCAACACTCAAACGCGAGCTAACGAATGTGCGGCCCCAGCCTGCCCCCGCGACACCGGCACTGGAAGAGATGCTGGCAAAGGCAGTGCGGGAAGCGATCACTGTATCGAGCGCTCGCATGGACGCGCGACTCGAGGGCCTAGAGGCGCGACTGTTGCCACAGCCGCGTATTCGGCCGGCCCTTGCCGCAGACAAGAGGCAAGAGCGAGAGATCCAAGACATAACATCAGCGTCTGCGTTGAAGACCCCTTAGACGGTGGCGGTGTCGGAGCCCGCGGTGTCAACCCTGTCGCCTCCGCTCAATCCGGGTCCGGCCCTGAAAAAGAAGGGTAAAAAGAAGTCTGCTGTCGCTGCAGAAGTGGCAGCCGGGCGACGCGACGCCCCTTCAACATCGGCAGCACCACCACAACAGGAGTGGACAGAGGTGGTTAGAAAGAAGGGTAAGGCACCAAAGGAAGGGAAAGATAGCAAGAAGAAGGTGTCCAAAAAGAAGAAGGGAAAGAAGGGAGAAAAACTCCGCGTCCCCAAATCGGCAGCAGTGGTCCTGACTCTGCAGCCCGAAGCCGAAAAATGAGGCGTCACTTACAAGGACGTCCTCGAGAAGGCTAAACAGCGGATGGACTTTGCTGCGTTGGACATGCCTCTGATGAGGTTCAAGCAGGCCGTGACCGGGGCTCGTCTCTACGAAGTCTCGGGTGCGGGCTGCAAAGAGAGGGCTGACAAGCTGGCGGAGAAGCTAAGAGAGGTGATGGAAGGCGAAGAGGTCCGCATCTCTCGACCTCAAAAATGCGTCGAGCTAAGAGTTCACGGGCTTGACGACTCCGCCAACGCAGCAGAGATAGCACAAGCTATAGCTCTGCCAGGGTGCTGTGCTGCTGCTGACGTAAAGGTCGGTGAGATAAAGCGGGACCGAAGAGGACGCGGAATGGCGTGGGTGAAGTGCCCCGTCGAAGCCGCGAAGAAGATCACGGCACCCAATACAAGGGTGTACGTAGGGTGGACCGTCGTGCACGTAGTGCTGCTGACCTCGCGCCCCATGCGGTGCTACAAATGCCATGCGACCGGGCACACACGAGCGACATGCCCAAACGAAGTCGACCGAAGCGGGCTCTGCTTCCGCAGCGGCCAGCCGGGCCACGCAGCTGCACAGTGCGAAAATGCGCAAAACTGTGCGCTTTGCGTAGCGAGCGGAAAGCCGGCAGACCACAGCGTTGGCAGCAAAGTATGCGGCAAGGAAGCGCCCAAGAAGAAGAAACGCTCTAAAAAGAGCAAGACAACTCAGAAGCCCACCACAACACCTACGGTGGCTTCTGAGCCTGGAGTGGCCCAGATGGAGGAACAATAACGGCTACCTATCGATTTCTGCAGGGCAATTTGAATCACTGCGCCCAGGCGCAGGATCTTATGATTCAAAATATGGCGCAGTGGTCAATTGACCTAGCGTTCGTGTCGGAGCCGTACCGCATTCTCCCCAGAAATGACTGGGTGGGAAGCGCGGATTCAACGGTCGCTCTAGTTTTTGGCCCTGGAATTGTACCCCCAACATCAAGGAAGATAATCAAGGGCCAGGGGTTTGTCGTCACCAGCATGGGGGCCCTCACTGCGGTGGGGGTCTATTTCTCCCCCAGCAGGCCTCTCGCCGAGTTTGAGGCATTTCTGGGACGACTGACTCCCATAGTAGGCGGAACATCTGGTCCTGTAGTCGTTGCCGGAGACTTCAACGCCAAGTCTTCGCTCTGGGGTTCCCCGGCGACGAATGCAAGAGGCCGAGTGATGGAAGATTGGCTGGGGTCCACGGGACTAATAGTGATCAATCGAGGGGCCGTTAGCACCTGCGTTAGACAGCAGGGCGAGTCCATTGTGGATGTTACGCTAGCGAGTCCGAACTTCGCAGGTCGAATCGTCAACTGGAGGGTTGAAGCTGAGGAGGAAACCATCTCGGACCATCGGTACATACGTTTCGATGTGTCCGCTCGAATATCAGAGCTAGGCCGCGCAATGTCACCGGGCGGCGGCCCGAGATGGTGCCTGGGTAAGCTCAACCGAGAGCTACTGGAGGAGGCCGCAATAGTCACGTCGTGGGCGCAACTTCCCTCTGACGATGTCGAAGAGTGTGCGGAGTGGCTGAACGAGGCATTGCGTAACATCTGCGACGCCTCGATGCCGCGTGTCGGACCGCGCAAGCCCCGACGCCAGACATATTGGTGGTGTCCTGAAATAGACCAACTGAGACGGGGAGCCATAGCGGCTCGCCGGCAGTACACGCACTACAGGAGAAGACGCAACAGGGTCCCCGAAGAAGAGGAGGCTAGATATGACGCCTATCGCGCAGCGCGTCAAGCTCTTCGCAAAGGCATCACGGACGCCAAGGCCCAATCGTGGAAGGAGTGGCTAGGAGCTATCGACGCCGATCCCTGGGGCCAACCCTATAAATGGGTGCGACAAAAGCTTCGTCCGGCCGCCCCGCCAATCACACAATGTCTCGAACCGGAACTGCTCAACAGAGTAGTCTCGACTCTATTTCCAGCTGGGGCCGAGCGGGGCACATCGGTGACTGCTCAACCGGAAGAGACAGGGGAAGCTGAGGAGGAAATTCCGCCCGTAACATCCGCGGAACTGGCGGCGGCGGTCCAGAAGATGGGACTGAAGAACACGGCGCCCGGACTGGACGGAGTCCCGGGACGTGTCTTGCTCCTGTCCTTGAAGGAGTTGGAGCCGCAGGTACTCACCATATTGACTAATTGCTTAGTCCAGGGAAGAGTACCGCGGCGATGGAAGACCGGGAAACTGGTTCTTCTTCGTAAGGCCGGGCGTCCGGAGGATAGTCCATCCGCGTATCGCCCAATCGTGCTACTAGATGAGATCTGCAAGATTTTCGAGCGGGTGATTGTGGCTCGTCTAGTCAAACACCTTGAAGACGTCGGACCGGACCTGAGCCCGAACCAATTCGGATTTCGCTCAGGCCGCTCAACGATTGGGGCAATAGCGCGCCTTAAGGACACAGCAGAAGAGGAGGTGTCCCGGGGCGGGGTAGTGTTGGCAGTGTCGCTGGACATATCCAACGCCTTCAACTCCCTGCCCTGGGAAACCATAAAAGCCGGACTAAGACACCACGGCGTTCCGAGATACATGCGGCGTACCATCGGCAGCTATCTCTCGGAACGCTCCGTGCAATACCCTACACAGAACGGATGGTACATAGAAGAAGTGGACTGTGGCGTTCCACAAGGCTCGGTGGCAGGGCCGACACTGTGGAACATTGGTTTCGACCCAGTACTCCGCGGCGCAATGCTTCACGGTGCAGAGGTCATCTGTTACGCGGACGACACAGAAATTGTCTGTCGTGCCAGGACCTACCGCGACGCTGTCATCCTGGCGACCGCTTCCGTCGCTCAAGTGGTTCGCTGGATACGCGCACTGGGCCTTACTGTCGCGTTGGAAAAATCCGAGGCCCTCTTCTTCCGCGGGCCGAGGAAACCACCACCGCCTGACCTGGCCGTGGTTGTGAGTGGGACCAGGATCAATGTCACACCAGCCATGACATACCTGGGAATAGTCTTGGACGGAAGGTGGTCCTTTGCAGAACACTTTCGCCGGTTGTCCGAAAAGGTCTCCAGAACAGCTGGAGCCCTCGCGTCGCTCCTCCCGAATCTCGGGGGGCCGAGCATCGGCTGTCGGCGTCTGTACATGGGCGTCATCCGGTCCATGGTTATGTACGGCTCGCCGGTCTGGGCTGAACATCTCTCGCCCCAGAACCGGCTTATACTCGGACGAATCCAGAGGGTGATGGCTACCCGGGCAGTGCGTGGCTACCGCACCATATCCAAGGATGCGGCATGCCTGCTCGCGGGAAGCCTACCCTGGGACCTTGATGCTCAAGCCCTCGCCGACGTTTACTGGCGTAGCGCAGCGGTCCGCGCGGAGGGCAGCAACCCTTTACCGGACGCCGTACGTCGGTGGAGGAGCTCAGCCAACGAGAGGGCAATGGAGTTGTGGGCGCAACGGCTCGAGGAGCCTACCGTGAGCGTTAACCTAATCGAGGCTATCCGACCCCTATTCAGGGAGTGGACAGAACGGAGGTACGGAGCACTAAGTTTCCGCCTAACACAGATACTGACCGGGAATGGCTGCTTCGGTCGGTATCTGTGTGAGATCGCAGGAAGCGAACCGACCGCAGAATGTCACCACTGCGGTGCGGACCGGGACACGGCCGAGCACACACTCACGACCTGTCCCGCTTGGACGGAACAAAGAGCGGAACTATCGTCCGCCATCGGAGAAGACGCAACGCTCCCAGCGCTCATAAGGGCCATGGTGAGGAGCGAAGATGGATGGGCAGCCGTCGAGACGTACGCACACAGCGTAATCACGACGAAGGAGGTAGCGGAGGGCGCGAGGGAGGCGGCGCTCGAACCTCAAAGAAGAAGGCCGAGGCGAAGACGAGTGGTTCGTAATGGCCACGACATCCCGCCTTAGCCTGGGAGCTCGGGGCAGCGGTGTGGGGATGCCGCTGCCCATTGCACCGAGTCCCCGAGAGGGTCGCGATGCGCAACATGTTCCCGCGCATCGCGACATACGAAGAGGAACGGCCCTCTGTTGGGCCTGGGGGGCCATAAAACCCCTTCAATGTAAGGGCCTGCGCCGTACAGCAGGTGTCGCCGACCGAGTCCCGGAAGCCATGTTGCAGTTACCGGTCGCACTCGGTCCAGCGTGTTGAGGGAACATCGCAGTGTTTTAGTGGGTAGGGCCGCGGCTCTCACCCGTCGCGACGAGCCCCACATATCCGCAGCGGGAGTCCCCATCCCCTGCGTCGAATTCGTCACAGAGTTTCACTGCGTAAAAAAAAAAAAAAAAAGATTTAATCCACAAGCTTTTGTTGATTTCTATTATTCAATATTATAATATTACAGTACAGTTTTATGTATTTTATTTATAAATATAATAGAATAGCTGTCTATGCTACTCTACTAACTCCTTGATTGGCTTATACAGTAAACTCTATATAGGGAGGGGATTAAAGCTGCGCGTCCACCAGGTCGGAATCGGTATTTGTCAGGCGCAGAATGACGTTCCAGTACTTCTAGTGCAGTTCACAGTAGTCAATACTATACATACAAAGCAACAAATCCGTCCGCTCCGTACCTACGCTCCGATTCCGATCCAGTGGACGCACACCTTTATACATACACACTTATGTATCATGTTTGTTACGCCCTGTATACGACAGCTGAAATCTATCGCGTGGGCTCAGGCCAGCTGCAAACCACCTCACGTCTTGATCAGAGGATTTTTCCTTGGTGGCCGTACCACTCATAATCCCATACCTTCCTTCTCCTAAAATCTCCTTAAGAGCTATTGCTTGCAGACTAAAATGTTGCAAACTAGTATAGGGACCTAAAAATCTGAAATTAATGAAAAATTTTTCATTTACTACATTTCCATACAGTTTACATAAATTATTAAGTATAGTTAACAACCAGTATTATTACAATAAAACAATATACACATTTCAACATTTTCCAAATTAACTGTATACTGATATACATTAAAATATTTTCTATGAAATAATAATCTGTCTTTTTCATAATATTAATATAGTATAAGTTGTAAATTATTGTACAAATATGCATATAATACTACGACATACTTTGTACAAAGAGGATGTAAACTGTATACTACGTAACAAGAGGTTGGACTTAGAAGAAAAAAATAAACATCCGTTATTTTTTTAATTTGAAACTGAAGTTAAAATTTTTAAGTGCAAAACCTTTCACTCTAAACATACCAAAAATTTTAAAAAATAAAAATAAAAAAGAAATGAGCTCAAATAAATGTTTTATTTCAATAAAAAATATTGTACATAACTTAATAAATATAAGGTAAATTAACCAATAAAACAGATTTAATCCACAAGCTTTTGTTAATTTCTATTATTAAATATTATAATATTACAGTACAGTTTTATGTATTTTATTTATAAATAGAATAGCTGTCTATGCTACTCTACTAACAAATTGATTGGCCTATACAGTAAACTCTATATAGGGAGGGGATTAAAGCTGCGCGTCCACCAGGTCGGAATCGGGACGTACGGTGCGGACGGCACGTCGTGTCGTCATATACTTGTCAGGCGCAGAATGACGTTCCAGTACTTCTAGTGCAGCTCATAGTAGTCAGTACCATACATACAAAGCAACAAATCCGTCCACTGCGTACCTACGCTCCGATTCCGATCCAGTGGACCGCACCTTTATACATACACACTTTGTTTTCTTACAGTTTACACCCTGTATACGACAGCTGAAATCGCGTGGGCTCAGGCCAGCTGCATACCACATCACTTGATCAGAGAATTTTTCCTTGGTGGCCGTACCACTCATAATCCCATACCTTCCTTCTCTTTGCTGCTTTTGTTCCCAAGCGGTCGCATGCGACCGCGAGAACAAAAGATTTCCTACAATCCGCGATCGAGGTAACAGCTATTGCTTGCAGACTAAAATGTTGCAAACTAGCTGTATAGGGACCTAAAAATCTGAAATTAATGAAACATTTTTCATTTACTACATTTCCATACAGTTTACATAAATTATTAAGTATAGTTAATAACCTAATGTATTGTTACAATAAAACAATATACACATGATACACATTTCATTATTTTCCAAATTTTAATTTGGCATCCTATTATAATAATGTCTATGAAATAATAATCTATCTTTTTCATATTAATATAGTTTGAAGTTGTAAATTATTGTACAATTAAGCAAATAATACTACGACATACTTTGTATTAGAACATGGTATGATATCGTTATGTTTTGGTTCAATTTATCAATTTACGGTTACATTTACATTTTACAATGGCTTACCTTTCGTTTTTCAATAATTAATCCACTTAATTTACAATTTTTGTATTTTTGTAAAAAATAATTTTCACAAAATGAAATTCGAACTTTGAGTTTTAAACTTCGTCTTCCTCTTTTTTCTCATGTAGTTTATATTCTCTATGGTCTTTTTTATCAGCCAATCATAGTCGACCGTTCTTAAAAATTGTACAGATTATGCGATTATATCTAGTAGCTACGTTTAAATTTGGAACCCAATTTGTTTTTGTTCGGAACTTTCGTCCACCTGCTTTGTATTAGAACATGGTATGACATAGTTATGTTTTGCTTCGATTTACGGTTACATTTCCATATTACAATGGCTTACCTTTCGTTTTTCAATAATTAATCCACTTAAATACAATTTTTGTATGAATTGCTACAAAATAATTTTCACAAAATGAAAATCGAACTTTGAGTTTTAAACTTCTTCCAGGTGGACGAAAGTATAGTAGATATAATCGCATAATCTGTACAATTTTTAAGCACGGTCGACTGTGATTGGCTGTTAAAAAAGACCATAGAGAATATAAACTACATGAGAAAAAAGTGGAAGAAGAAGTTTAAAACTTAAAGTTCGAATTTCATTTTGTGAAAACATGAACGTAGAAAAAAAGGCGGACGGAGTCTTGTTATATACAAAACTGTGTCTTCACTTTTCTTCTGAGTCGGCCACGCACACATTCTGACGCCTGTCAAATGGTATGGACTCGCGCAAGAATGTGTGCGTGCGGACCGTGTACATACAGCCAGCAGGCCGACTCTGAACGACACAGTTTTGTGTATGGTGGGACTCCGTCCGCCTTTTTTTATACGTCCATGTTATTTATTACAAAAATACAAAAATTGTAAATTAAGTGGATTAATTATTGAAAAACGAAAGGTAAGCCATTGTAAAATGTAAATGTAACAGTAAATTGATAAATTGAAGCAAAACATAACGATATTATACCATGTTCTAATACAAAGTATGTCGTAGTATTATTTGCTTAATTGTACAATAATTTACAACTTAAACTATATTAATATGAAAAAGATAGATTATTATTTTATAGAAATTATTATAATGTATATCAGTATGCAGTTAATTTGGAAAATAATGAAATGTGTATCATGTGTATAATGTGTGTATATTGTTTTATTGTAACAATACATTAGGTTATTAACTATTCTTAATAATTTATGTAAACTGTATGGAAATGTAGTAAATGAAAAATGTTTCATTAATTTCAGATTTTTAGGTCCCTATACAGCTAGTTTGCAACATTTTAGTCTGCAAGCAGTAGCTGTTACCTCGATCGCGGATTGTAGGAAATCTTTTGTTCTCGCGGTCGCATGCGAGTCATGCGACCGCTTGGGAACAAAAGCAGCAAAGAGATTCAAAGCAAGGAGATTTTAGGAGAAGGAAGGTATGGGATTATGAGTGGTACGGCCACCAAGGAAAAATCCTCTGATCAAGTGAGGTGGTATGCAGCTGGCCTGAGCCCACGCGATAGATTTCAGCTGTCGTATACAGGGTGTAAGAAAACAAAGTGTGTATGTATAAAGGTGCGGTCCACTGGATCGGAATCGGAGCGTAGGTACGCAGTGGACGGATATGTTGCTTTGTATGTATGGTACTGACTACTATGAACTGCACTAGAAGTACTGGAACGTCATTCTGCGCCTGACAAGTATATGACGACACGACGTGCCGTCCGCACCGTACGTCCCGATTCCGACCTGGTGGACGCGCAGCTTTAATCCCCTCCCTATATAGAGTTTACTGTATAAGCCAATCAAGTAGTTAGTAGAGTAGCATAGACAGCTATTCTATTATATTTTTAAATAAAATACATAAAACTGTACTGTAATATTATAATATTTAATAATAGAAATTAACAAAAGCTTGTGGATTAAATCTGTTTTATTGGTTAATTAACCTTATTACCCTATTTATTAAGTTATGTACAATATTTTTTATTGAAATAAAAAAAATATTTGACCTCATTTCTTTTTTATTTTTATTTTTTAAAATTTTTGGTATGTTTAGAGTGAAAGGTTTTGCACTTAAAAATTTTAACTTCAGTTTCAAATTAAAAAAATAACGGATGTTTATTTTTTTTCTTCTAAGTCCGACCTCTTGTTACGTAGTATACCTTAGAAAAAGAAACCCAGTAGAATCATTCTCAGCGTGCCACTGAAAGGGACAACAAGAAAAGTAGTTAGTGTTACCAGTAATAAGAGATATGAAAAAATTACCCACGGATCTAATATTAATGCCAAGTTAAAAACTTTCAGTAAATATAAATGTAAAATATAGTCTTTTACATTTATATTATGTACTTACTGAAATTTTTATATTAATATTCGACACCAAAAATATAATAATATTATTGTGACATTTTTCCGGTCGTAACTCGTAAACTACATTACTTCAAACTATTTATTTAGATATAATCTATATATATCAAAATTAATTTCCAATTGTGTTAGTAACGCTATAACTCGATAACGGCTGAACCGATTCTGCTAATTGTAGCCTTCAAATAATTCTTGAAGTCCAGGGTAGGTTTTTGAGTGACACGAAGTTCACCGGGACAGCTAGTATATTATATTAATCATGATTTATTGCATTAAAGACCAGCAATCTATTAGAATTATACGCGGGCGAACCCGCGGGTAAAATCTGGCATTAGCCATTAGTGTATTAAAAAAACACAATTCAATCATCAACATATTTATTTAACATAGTACATTAATAATTGATATGCTCTAAGCCCCATACAATATCTGTCAAACTCTTCATTTATTTGAAGTTTAATAATCATTAAATATTTCTGAGTACGGCAGTAATTATTTCAATTTTAAAGAAGTATTTTTTATCGGGCTTTGGCCCACCACACTTTTTTTGTGTCACCAGAATCGACAGCGGTATCCAACCACAAAAACCCTTTGATAATATGATCTCAAGGAGCCCGAGAGACATGCTAAAGCTGTCTTGGGACCCGCATCGAAATTAATCAAAAGAAGATAGGAGGAGCAGGAAATATTCCCATTTTCCCTCCCCATACAAAGCGGGAGGTCTCACACGATGGGTTACCTGATGCTTCGCTCTTAGAATCTAGGAGCTGTAATAAAAAATATTAATTTAATTTCTGTACACAGACAAGAAGTACCTAATTAATTATAAATAAATTACCTTGACAGGCACAGAAAAAGAAATGTTTTCTTTCCAACATTTAAGTAATACATCTTCTTTATCAAAATGTCTACTGTATATTCTTGAACCACGTGGTGGGTCCCAAATCCCAATTCAGTCTATTTGTTGCAGTTCTCCATAATTTACGGATTTTAGGGTCATTAGGAAATCTGAAAAAAAAATGTTGGATACATAATAGTTATATTGAAATAGTACTTTAATCCATCAAGCCCCATAAGAGCACCGATGATCGCGACAACAATTATAGAATACAATAGCATTTCCAAGAATCCGAGATCGAAGGATTAAAAATATAAAACCGACTTCAAAATAATTGTACATAATTGAGAATTAAAATTACGTTATCTCAAAACTACTAGACCGATTTTGATGAAACTTGCAGTATTCCTTAAGTTGAACAATACCAAACTGTACAACAAAAAAAGAATTACTCAAATCAGACTTATAGTTCCGGAGATATGCAAACACAAACATAAAAACATACATACATAAATACATACACTTTTACATTTGTTCAGACACTGATCTAGACTTACATATTATACAAAAACTGGGCAGTTCTATAAATATTACATTCATACGCGTCGAATTAATAACCTCATTTTTTGAAGTCGGTTAAAAAACAACAAAATGTTGAAAAAAACATATTTACTTAAATTTCCCCACTAGCAGGGTAATTAATGTAAGCAACATCTGGCAACACTGGCATTTGAGGTTATAAAAACAAATTACATAAAATACAATATATTCGATGCTAATTTTGGTAAAATATATGTTTAATGTGAACAATATTAATAATTAAAGAAAGTTAATTTATAAAAACTGTGATGCTAATAAAATAAAACGAAATTTTTGAAAACTTACGTGTGAAGAGATATTCCCTTAATTTTCCTTATAGTATTGCTTTTACAGCCCATGACACTACATCTCAACATTATTTTAGTACAGTTCAAATACACCGCTTATAAGAAAAACACCAACCACTACTTCTAACGTTACAAATAATAGTTAAATCAAACAAAATTTGTAAATCACAGCTGTTTGTGTACGAAACGTCAAACTTTGATATGCTCCTGTAGGAGCATCACATTGGAAAAAATGGCCACGCGGTGAGGGACAGAAAATAATTATTTTATCTCTTTTCTCGAAAAGCAATACGTAATTAACTATCTCTTTCTTTGTGTGAGTGAAAAGGAAATATACAGCAGTCTATTCTATCCTCTGTTTACGTAGTATACAGTTTACATCCTCTTTGACTTCTTCTTCGTCTTTTTTCTCATGTAGCTTATATCCTCTATGGTCTTTTTTATCAGCCAATCACAGTCGACCTTGCACAGATTATGTGATTTTTTTTGTGGAACCCAATTTTTTTTTGTTCGGAAATTTCGTCCACCTGAAATATCTCCCTTAAAGCGCTTAAGCGCTTATTCCATTTCACTAAATTTAGATATCTAAATGATTTAGTGACTAAATTTAGTCAAGTGGAATAACATTTAGTAACTTTCTAAATGTTATTCCACTTTAAATTTAGTGACATGGAATAAGCGCTTATTCCATTTCACTAAATTTAGATATCTAAATGATTTAGTGACTAAATTTAGTCAAGTGGAATAACATTTAGTAACTTTCTAAATGTTATTCCACTTGCAAAATTTAGTCACTAAATCATTTAGATATCTAAATTTAGTGAAATGGAATAAGCGCTTAAGCGCTTAATAAACGCTAGCACAACCTCCCCTGGGAGTTTTGGCGGGCATGTGAAAGAGTGATGTTGTGTTTTTGTATTATTTTCCTAAAATTGTGTTAGCTGGGTTTTTAATGTATAATATTGGTAGAATATTAACCATTAGATATTCGTGTTCATGCACAAGTGTGGGAAAGTGATGTAATATCCAGAAACGTGCTATTTTGTGTTCCCTCCAAAACTCCATCGAAAGTTTCAGTAAAGCGTCTACCACTTTACTGAATCGACCGACTTGACTCCTGTGACTGTATTGACTTTTACTTAGACTTTGACTAGACTTTAGACCTGACGATACATGAAAACGATGATGAAAATTATAATAGGAGGAATATGGTTTTCCGCCATATTCCTTACCTTTTTACCTTGTCTGTGGCACAACATACACATCCTTTGTGTCAAGTTGCCAAAAAAGAAGAAAAAGAAAGAAAGAACCTCCCCTACTAATATCAGTTCTGTGCTTTCTACAATTTAAAATTTTATACTTGTGAAAAAATGAATCAAGGGACATGTTTATTGTGTTTTTCTGTTGCAAAAGTATTTAATATTAAATATACTCACTTGCAAAATGTGTACGAAGAATTATCAGGAATTGAGGTTTGTTTCTTTACTTTCTCCTGAACAAAAGAGCATTGCTGTTTACTAATTTCAACAACATATAATTGTATATTATTTTCACCTTTACCAGATACAAGCTGACCCTCACCCGCTGTGCTACATTTGCTATACAAAGCTTCTTCAGAGCCAACAACTGTTGAAGCAAATACAAGAAAATAGTGGAGCCAGTCAGGTAATAGTTACTTTCAAACTTTTAACAAATATTTGCTAATTTCTTGCACCTCTAAGTAATTTAAATTATAGAATGAGTTTACTTGTAAAACATTTACATTGATATTATCATATTAAGTAATTAGTATTAAATATTAATGTACTTAATTAAAAACTTACCTACTCCTTCGATCATGGAAAAAAGAGACACAACAGCCTTTCTATTGTTATCGCAATCGCCGGTGACCGCTTGGGGCTTGAAGCAATGTTAAACAATTAAAATTTGTAACTGGCTTTGGCTAGCAATGTTTCTTATATTAATATACATTATGAAACCATAATGTCGGTTTCTACATAACAGTGGAAAGTAGAATGTATCCATATTGCTAAGTACTCAGTACTCACATAATCATATAGCCTGTCAAGAAAGTGAAGAAATTAAAAAGTGGCAACATCGTAGTGTCATCCCTTTCAAATCAATCTAAGAAAAAAGGGACTACTATGTTGCCACTTTTTAATTTCTTCACTTTCTTGACAGGCTACACGGTTTTGCTCGATAGTTTTACTCCAAATCAAGTAATTAATTACTGTGTGGACCGCAAAATTGACAGCTCGAAGGCTCGCATCGAGCCGCTGTAGGGATTCATGCAACCAGATCGAGCCAGATTGATGGAATGAAATATATTGATAATCGATTTAGAATAAAACTATCAAGCAATGCTGAATGTGTGGACGAAAGCCCGAGCCACGGGTTTTGCTCGACGTTATTGCTCGATTGAGCAAAACCGTATGTGAGTACTTAGCATAAGAGGGTAAAATTAATTTTATTTTACAATTTTTATCATTTCAGCCTGACATGAGACCTTTAGTACATCTGTCCATGGAAGCCAATAATGCCTGGTCTCTGCCACAAAATTCTCCAAAAATCCAGTTACATCCTGATCCTGTCACTATTAAGGAAGAAAGTAGGTTATTTCTGACTTTGTTAAATATAAGTACATTGTTGTTAGGCTTACTTTTCACAGCAGGGCTAGCTCGTAAGTTTTCCGTTGCTCAGCGTGCTATGGAGCGCGCTATGCTCGGTGTTTCTTTGGCGGATAAGCTTACCGACATAGTGCAGAGAATCAGTACGCTGAAGTGGAACTGGGCTGGTCACGTAGCTCGTACAACAGACGATCGCTGGAGTAAACTTACTCTGGAATGGAGACCAAGGCTGTGAAATCGGGGTGTAGGTCGACCTCCAACTAGGTGGGACGACGATCTCCGTTTAGTTGCGGGTCCATGTTGGATGCGAGTAGCAGGAGACCGGTCATCTTGGCGTTCATTGAGAGAGGCCTATGTCCAGCAGTGGACGAATATAGGCTGATATGATGATGATTACTTTTTAGGGTTCCGTACCTAAAGGGTATAAACGTGACCCTATTACTGAGACTTCACTGTCTGTCTGTCTCCAGGCTGTATATCAGGAACCACTATAGCTAGACTTCTGACATTTTTACAGATCATGTATTTCTGTTGCTACTATAACAACAAATACTAAAAACAAAATAAAATTAATATTTAAGGAAGACACACCCATACAACAAACATGATATTTTTGCCCTTTTTTGCTCTCAATAATGGCTAAAGGTAGGCACTTCAAATACTCAGAAAATCCTTGATTATATATTTTGTATTTTAATAATTAATAATAAAATTAAATTATTGAAGGCTCCCATACAAAAAACACATTTTTTTTCCAACTTTCGATTTTTAATGGTATGGAACCCTTCGTGCGCAAGTCCAACTCGCACTTGGCCGATTTTTTAAATGTATTCAACCATTCACTTTACGTTAAGGGCCAACTGTGAAAACGCTAGCCCCGCCTACACACAACGCTATCCTCCAATCGTGATACAATAATTCCATGAATCGTGCTCTCAGGCAATGTGCTTTAGGCTGCAGCTAATAGTGAACAATATCGCGTAACAACAGTTCCCGCATTATAGCACGAAAGTAAAGGTCGTAAGTCCCAAAACTGTTTTTGATGATTACTTAAAAACTAAATACAATAAGGTAAATGACTAGTAGATTGGACAGTACCAGTCATTGGAAAGAGCACAAAAACACAATATTGATTAATGTTGCTTTTAGGAAACTTTTATTCCTGTTTTTAAAGTAAAAGAACGCCTGTTTTTAAAGAAAAACAGTCGGTTTTAAAGTAACATTAATAAATATGGTGTTTTTGTGCTTTTTCCAATGACTAGTACTGTCCAATCTACTAGTAATTTACCCTACTAATATTTCCTTTAGCTATTCTTTTACAAAGTGTATGATTGTAGTAGTGCAAGTTATTTAATGATAGTAAGTAACTCAATAAGTGTAACGGGTATTTGTTGAAATGCCTAAAAAGATTCATAATTCCTAAAAATAAATAATATCCATAGCTTAAAATTTAGTTTGTTATTATTTTTAGCAATATTCCGCGAAATAAACTTCCACCTTTAAGTAAATGAGTGAGTGCACGCATAGGCATGCGTACAGCACCTCCCTCCTCCCACACTGCCTATGCGTACACTCGCATGCAAGAACTTGCAAGCACCACCACCACACAAGCAATAATGTTGGCAAATCCGTGCAAGGCCCCTCACCACCATGCAGGTTGAAAACCTCGACGCGCGTTTCGCTCCAACACCGGAGCATCCTCAGGATGTGGACTCTACGAACAACTCCAATGTAGAGATAATATAGAGATCATAAAAGAAAAGAAAAACAACAGATTTGCATTGTTGAATGACCAAACTTGCTTGACTACGTCACCGCTTATTAATATGTTCGGGGGTACTGGTGAGGGTAGTGGGGATAGTAGCGGGGCTCGATAGGGTATAAAAGGCGGTGTTTTGGCCGGTGGCGGCACTTGACGGACGTTGTCTGTTGTAAAAATAATAACAAACAATTTTTTTTATATTATTTGTAAGTAAAACTAGTTTTTCAAATATTTCATCACTCATGTTTCTTTTATGAGGCCTTACCTACTGCAGCTAAGTATCATAACCCCAAAAGAAAAGAGTCGCTCCCACTTCGGCTCGCTCCTTAGGGGCAGAACTTGGCAAGCAGGTGTTATAATATTATAGTTTTATTATTATTTAAAAACAAAATTTACTACTTACCCTAAGTATGGTATTGCAGAGTTTCTAAGGCGCTTTGCAGACGACGGGGCGGGGCGGGCCGGTCAATTTCGCCGAGAACTCTAAAAATATTTTTAGTATTTAAATATTTTGTAGTAAATTTAGTATTTATTTATATATTTTGGAGTGTTTTACTATATATTTTAGTGTTTAAATATTTAGTAGTAAATTTTTGTGCAGGAACCTAGGTAATTACTATTTCAAGCTGAAAAATAACTCAAACATGTTAAATATTTTCGTATGAGAAAATGATTTTGGTGTTACGTATGTATGCAGTATGAGAATTTCGATGGCACCCGGCCCCTCATTTTGCCTTAACAGGAATATTAATTTTGGAGTTTACTCCTTAAGAATCGATTTTCATATATAAGGCGCCTGGTATGAGAAAAATCCGAGGGGTAAAACCTACTAACAAGTAACGAAAATGTGTCACGTTTTTGGTGCGCACCTTTAGTGCGCAACTTTCTAATTTGGCTGTGAGTGTATTAAGACCATAAAGGTAATATACCTATCGGAATATTATATTATATTATTATAATATATATTAAATTATTATATTAATATACCTATCGGAATATTATATTAATTAATCGGAATATTATATTATTATATAATATTATATTCCGATAGGTATATTAACTTTATGATTAAGACTTACATATGGTATGCTGTATAGGTGACTATACCTATATACTATACAGAGGCGTGCAGAGGTTTTTGACATGGGGTAAGCAGCGGTATCGGCTTAGTAGTTTTGGCGTGAAAGCAAAACAGACAGACAAACGGACAAAAAGAGATATTTTCGCATAAATTGTAATATTAGTGTGGATATAAATTAAAAACTATGTTTTCTAAACTATTATAATATATAAGTACGTTCTGTTATGAAGAAACAAAAAAACGCCATCTGTTGTCACGTGTTGGAACTACAATGAAAGTTCATTTGCGTTCACATGTGTGCTAAGCTAAAATAAATAAAAACGCCATAGATGGCGTATGGCGTAATATAGATTGTTATATATTAGAAATGCAATGTGAATTCATTTTCATCGATATTTCCATGGAAATTAGATGCATAGTATATTTTTGTCTTATAAAAATGTAGCCTATGTCCTTTCTCAGGCTCTAGACTAACTGTACAACATTTTATTACAATCGGTTCATTAGTTTTGGCGTGAAAGCGAGACAGACAGACAGAGATAATTTCGCATTTAATATAAAGTATATAATATTATAAAATGATAAAATAAATAAGTACATGAATATGAATAACATGAAACTTTCGAGTTACTTACATTTCATTTTTGTTGCTGGTTTAATTGTTGTAACTCAGGTACACGTACCTACCTTTCGACACAAATCACAATTAGAATCTTTTCACTGAATGACAATTGTGAAAACTTGTTTTTTTTAATTTTTAATAAACACACATTTTCAACACAAACCTCACAGTCAAATAACATTTTTAAGAAATCAAAAAACGCACTTAATATAGAAATTAGAAACTCAGTAATAACTAATATCTAATAAACTGTTAAATGTACAAACTTTTAAATGTTAAAATAATAAAAATCTTCTAAGAAAACTATAAATATACTGGCGCAAACAAAAATAATATGTTACAGTGCTCATCACATGAAAAAATGGCCTCCCAAAATACAAAACACTTCTGTAATGTAAACAAATATAAACCGTACTAAACAAAAATGCATTATGTGCATATGTGATTAATTAGATTTCCGTCTATTATTTTTACTCGGATTATAGGCAACGAACATATCCGATTACTTCCGAACGCGCCATTACGGCGCTCGGCTAAGCTCGGAAACCATGCCGCAGGACCTGGCCAAGTAAATCGCACACGCACACACGTTTGCGAACAGTGTACGAATACGAAAATCTTAACTCACACATATAGGCGGGGTCTGCGAGACATCGAGTGCCTGTAACCACAGATATGTAGTATAATATTGGTGCGTACCTTCGCGCGGCGCGCCTAGTTACCACTTACCGACTTATGTTTATGTAGTTTTGCAAATCAATTGGTGCTATTTTATAAATGTAGGCGTTAAGGTTAATGTGTATTCATATTTTTACTATTAATAATAATTGAAGTCATCTAAAACGTACGAAAGTTAAATTAAAATATGTGTATAGCAAGTATTTATCATTAGGTAAGCACTGCTTTTATGCCTTTATAGTATGCACGCCAATGATACTATATGTTATTTGGGCTTGTTTGTTTCTATCAGTGTCGATGTATTTATATTGCTATTTTTGTTATAAATATCAATAATTAATATTGTTATTGTGAAGTTATAATTTTTATCATTATACTGGCTAAAGTGAACTAAAAGTATTTTGAAATAAAAGTATTTTGAAATAACTATGGCAGAAAGGGGTGTAGATAATATTGCCGGAACATCTGATTTCATATGATATTAATCTTTTTTCAGTTGAATAAACTCTTTTTGCGTATGGTTAGATACTCGTACTTAAGGAGTAAACTCCAGTCGTGCGTCGGAGCTGACACACTTTTTTTTTCTTCCTTACCTTATTCCCCTATTAGTGTAATTGGGATCCTTGGCATCCCAAAGCCATACATTTGCGGCGTAAAAACTTATTAGTTGTCGACACTGATCGTTCATTTTTGACCGTGGCACAAACCAAAACATGTGACGTCCACACTGCGCGAGGCAAACGAACGAGGCACCTTTGAAGTTTGAGCATTTCAAAAAACCGACACCGGTCGGCTCGGCCGCGCGTGCGCTCGCCCGAACCAGCATGCGCCCGCCTCGGGCGAGCAGCGTCCACACCAAGCGAGCGGTACGGCGCATGCCGCGCGCGGCGGAACTTGCCCGAGGCGGCTCGCTTGGTGTGGTCTACAAGAAACAAAATAGTTTTTGACATGATAACGTCTTATAATTCGATATGGGCTGCGCGCACGAATAAACATGACGCAATATGCGGCGTTACCTCGCTCTGAGGCGTTCCATTTAAGGCTATGACGTTGTCACGTTCAACTATCGTCAGTAAACCGACTTTACAGACAACCGAGTTCGAGTTCGAGTCGAGTTCGAGTTCGACACAAAACACTACTCTCCAACCGTCTTTTTAAAAAGTATTTTAGATACAAAATGAATGTATCTTGTATCTGTATTTCAGATACTTGTATCGTAGATAAGTCACATCTATTATAATATTATAAATATGAAAGTTTTTGATTTTGTATGTTTGTTACTTCTTCACGTCTAATCAGCTAAAGTGATTTTAATGAAATTAAGTAGGCTACATATTTTACTGCAGAAAAACATCATAATAGAAATCATACTAATTTAGCTGGTAGCACTGTGGGGTCGAGCTTTATTTTAAATGCCTAATCTTTTTTTTTTTTAGATTTCAAGGAAGAATATGTAGGGGGCACAGCCGTAGAATTTGTGGAGAATCCGGGTCGAGACTCAAAAAGTCCAGGTGAATATTATGATACTGTTGTATTTGTTATTTTTTCATTTATGAAATAAATAAATAAATGAGCGTTTTCTGAAAACGGCTCATCATAAAATGTCATTTTTTTTGGGTAAACGATTTTATGTTTGTTTGAGTGCACGGAATATTCACATACCGTGTCCTTCCTAATGTTTGCAACATTAAGAAGGACACGGAATGTGATTTGCTAGGGAAGACCAGTCCAGTCCGGGCCCTGGGGAATATGATACTGTTGTAGATCCACTTGGCGTTTGTCAAACGACGGGGCGGGCGGGCTTTTTGTCCGCGAAGCAATAAAGACCGCGTCTGCCCGTCGATGTCTGCGGCTGCTCTCGCCGCGTACACAAAGCACACGACGGGCGAAGGCAGTCAGTTCAGGACGTGCGTTCTAGTGTATATAGAGAGAATAGAGTTAGCCGCCCCGCGCCGCCGTCTGCGTTGCTGCATGTAAACTGGTTTGTGTGATCCATGGCGGGCAGCCGCAGACATGCCGCGCCGCCAATGCCCGCCGGGCATCTGCGGCGCGGTCTTTTTGCCCTCTGTGTGAGTTGGTAAATATAGGATTCCCTTTGTGCTATCATTCGCGGCGAAATTGACCGGCCCGCCCCGCCCCGTCGTGTGGCCCCGCCCCCCGCCGCCCCCGCCATGCAAATGCAAGGACATTCCAGACAGTTTTTAACCGACTTCCAAAAAACGAGGAGGTTATATGTTCGGCTGTGGATATTTTTTTATTTAATTTTTTTTGTTCTTTAATCCCATATGACCCGATTCCCAATGTGCAAAGTTTGTTTAACAATCAGCTGTTTATTATAATATGCCATTTTGTTCCTATGGTGTATGGAGGCTTAATAGTAGTTTCTATTACTGAACAAATGTTTTTCTTGCAGCTATAAAAGAAGAATGTGCGGAAAGTCCAAGTCATTGCGAAGCCAAAAGTACTGGAGAATCAGCGTACGGACGTGATATTTCCACGAAGCCGACACAAGATGACACAAATTATTATGGTTGTAATGTCTGCAACAAAACATTCATTTCTACAAGACTTTTGAAAATACACCACAAGCAAATTCACCCTAATCTAAAACCTTACGAGTGTGATGTTTGTAGTAAAGGTTTTTGTTTAAAAAGTTTATTAAACAGACACATACAAATACATACCACTGAAAAGCCTTATAGTTGTGATGTTTGTAGTAAGTCGTTTCGTCAAAAAGGTACCTTAAAGAATCATGTACGAATACATACCATTAGAAAACGTTATAGTTGTGATGTTTGTAATAAGACATTTATTTATAAACCTTACTTAAAGATACACACATTAGTACATTCCAATGAAAGGCCTTATAGTTGTGATGTTTGTAGTAGGTCGTTTCGTTACAAAAGTATATTAAAAAGTCACACACTAATACATGCCAATGGAAAACCTTATAGTTGTGATGTTTGTAGTAAATCGTTTCGTCAAAAAGGTGTATTAAAAAATCACGCACTAATACATGCCAATCAAAAACCTTATAGTTGTGATATTTGTAGTAAGACATTTAGATGGAACAGTAACTTAAAAAATCACATACTTATACATTCCAATGAAAAGCCTTATAGTTGTGATGTTTGCAGTAAGTCGTTTTATCTAAAAAAAACTTTGAACAATCACAAACTATCACATGCCACTGAAAAGCCTTATAGTTGTGATGTTTGTAATAAGACATTTACGCATAAATCTTACTTAAACAGACACATAAAAATACATGCCAGTCGTGCTACTGAAAAGCCTTATTGTTGTGATGTTTGCAGTAAGTCGTTTCGTCAAAAATCTACCTTAAACAGTCACAAACGAATACATGCCCCTGAAAAGCCTTATAGTTGTGATGTTTGCAGTAAGTCGTTTCGTCATAAATCTACCTTAAACAGTCACAAACGAATACATGCCCCTGAAAAGCCTTATAGTTGTGATGTTTGCAGTAAGTCGTTTCGTCAAAAAAGTACCTTAAACGGTCACAAACAAACACACACCACTGAAAAGCCTTTTAATTGCGATGTTTGTAATAAGGCATTTAAGAATAAATCTAGCTTAACATTTCACAAAACAATACATACCAGGCAACCCATTGAAAGGATTTATAGTTGTGATGTTTGTAGTAAGTCGTTTCGTCGAAGAGGTGACCTCAACAGCCACAAACTAATGCATGCTTACTGGAAAGACTTATAAGTACTAGTTGTGATGTTTGAAGAAGGGCGTTCGCTGCGTTGAGCGTGTGCACGGCGCGGGCCCCGCGCCGTGCGCTCGCCAGTCGTCGAGCGACGGCTGACCCGCCTAGGGTTACCATATGTAAATAGATGGGTGCCTGTAAGTACATGGTACCTAAAATGCCTGATTTTTCAGAAAAATGCCTGTCTAAAGCAAAAAGCTGTAGGTAATACGTATAAGACAACAGATAATAATAAAGAAGGATATTTTTTACTGATATTGATCAGAAGGCATTATATTTAAATAGTTCTTTCATTTGTAAAAGATAAACGTAAAAATCTTCACTAGATATTATAGGTACAGTTTTGTAATTTTCCTGAGTAATCAATATTGCTTTTACTGATTCAATTGTCAGCCAATTTCTTTCTTTACTCCACTGGGCGTTGATGAGAGAAAACAAACGCTCTACATTTGCATTGTGTTCCAAAATAGAGAACACAAACTGGCAGATTTTTATAAATTCTGTAATGTTACCATTCACTACTTTTGAGAAAATTGCACCACTGTGTAGTTAAGCTTTCAGAAAAAATATGTTATCTAAACTTCTACAATATTCTTTTAGTACTTCGTATGCTAAGAGCGCTGTCGCGTAATTTGAAAATGCCTGTCTGAGACCATTGCCGGCCGCACGCCTGTCTAAACCTTAATGGTTTGAACAAACCATAAAATGCCTGTCAAATGAGGCAAATGCCTGTCATAATATATGGTAACCCTAGACCCGCCTCAACGTAGCGCTGCTCTGGGATGACATGAAACAAGCACGCCTCGCGGGTGGCCGCGCCGGGCGCGCCCTTAACGGAGAGAACGCCCTAAGACATTCTGTCTGATTTAGGCCGTGTTCCACTGACGCGGAGCGGAGCTTAGTGATGCCGAATTGACCAATCACCATGCTCGAAATCTTCGCTGTCATTCCGCTGGAATAGCACGATTGGTCAATTCGGGCACCGCTAAGCTCCGCTCCGCTTCAGTGGAAACGCACCCTAAGTCTGGCCGCATATACATTATACACGTTTTCTGTATTCGATTATTCTTTCGAGTAATCTTTGTCCGTATTCGGAATTCCGTGAGACTAAATTGCAAACATTCGTTTTAAGGGTTCCGTACCCAAAGGGTAAAAACCGGACCCTATTACTAAGGCCCGTATTTTTGGTCAGTACTCAAGATGCATCACGTGCTGTGGGTGCACTGTATGCAAGTGAATACAAAAAGTGGCACTTTCCGTTACTCACACCTCCGTTTCGTTACTAACTCAGTTATTAACTCACAAATGTACGATACAGAATCGGCCAGTCGGTCTCGAGACACGGTTCAGGCTCTGTGATTGGCTTTCAAAATTTGGACCAATCACACAGCCGAACCGCTTCTTAGGTCGCATCTTAAGTACTGGCCAAAAATACGGGCCTAAGACTTCGCGCGTTCAAATCTGTCCGTAAGCGCAGAGCGCGAACCTTGCTAGGTCTGTGGTATGCATTCACATTTCAGATTACGGAAACGTGTGTATGCGGCCAGCCTTATCGTGATGTACTGTATATATCTTTGTAAATTGTGTTCTAAATAATAGTAAAAAAATGTTCTGTGTTATTGCCGAGTTGTATCTTGAAATACCTTTGCTCAATTTTGTTGATAAATTACGTAATACTCTATACTAATCTATTCTAATATTATAAATGCGAAAGTACCTCTGTCTGTCTCGCTTTCACGCCAAAACTACGGAACCGATTGTAATGAAATTTTGTATACAGATAGTCTAAAGCCTGAGAAAGGACATAGGCTACTTTTTTACCTGGAAAAAAGGGTTGTAAGGGGGTAAAAATGCATAAAGTTCAAATTAAGTTAGTTCCCACAATTCATAATAGATGGCGCCGTGCGTCTCCTACATCGCGCTGACGCTTGCTCAAACGTCTTTTTATAAGAGGTGGTATCATCTTACATTCGAGTTTCGATTTTTTCGATTGTTATTTCTATTTTACGTTATTAAATAACTCAGTACTTATATTTACGCAGTGACGTATCCTTAAACCTATCAATGATAAATAGTTTATGGGTAAAGTTGTGTAACTGGGGGGCTAAATAAGCTTTAAAATTGGCATAAAATATAGTTAAATTTAAAAAATGAAATATTATGTGCACACTGCACAGCTGTTTTGATTTAAGGGGTACCAGCGTTTTTTTATAAAAGCTTTTGACACCAATTTTGTTGACATCGCGCGTGGACTAAAGTCCACGCGGACGAAGTCGCAGGCAACAGCTAGTATAATATAAAGCGGAAGAGTTTGTTTGTTCTCTTACATCAGCGGCGTGCAGAAGATTTTGACACTGGTAATGCAGCGATATCGGTTCAGTAGTTTTGGTGTGAAAGCAAAACAGACAGACAAACGAACAAAAAGAGATATTTTCGCATAAATTATAATAATAGTGTGGATATAAATTAAAAACTATGTTTTCTAAACTATTAGTATAATTACGTTCTGTTATGAAGAAATAAAAAAAACGCCATCTGTTGTCACGCGTTGGAACTACAATGAGAGTTTATTTCATCGAAACCCATGGAAATATACCAATTACCATACAACATAATATTGTGCGCTAAGCTAAAATAAATAAAAACGCCATCTATTGTTACATATTAGAAATACAATGTGAATTTATTTTCATCGATATTTCCATGGAAATTAGATAATATATTTTTGCCTCATCAAAATGTAGCCTATGGCTCTCTCAGGCTCTAGACTTAACTGTGTACAAAATTTTATTACAATCGGTTCATTAGTTTTGGCGTGAAACAAAACAAAACAAAAACTTTTTCTTTTACAACTTTTTCATTTTTATATCTAGTATATTTTAAGTACTCACCTAATCAGCTTAACTTTTGTCTTTTCACATAATCAAGGTTCCTGTTACTTGAGATCCGATCCATAATCCGATGTAAATAAATGCAAAATTTTGGCCACCACAAATTATCTTATCCAAGTGAGTGATAGTTATGAATGTACGCAATTATTAATGTTAAACTGTTAAATATTATACAAACTTTCAAATATTAAAATCTAAAATTTTCTTAGAAAACTATAAAACCAAAAATAATAATATAATATAGTACTAACAGTGCTCGATCACATGAAAAAAGCAAATGGCCTCCCAAAACACAAAAAAATTTAGCTATGTAAAATGTAAACAAATATTATAAACCTCACAAAACAAAAATGCATAATGTACATATTATACGTAATTAGTTAGATTTGCGTCTATTCATTTTACTCGGATTATATCCGATTGCTCACGACTATTCACGAGTAGTTCCGATCGCCGTCGGCATGGATGGCGCGGGCGCCCGCGCCGGCCGCGGCGCCAGTGATGCCATTGAATTTCAACCAGAACTCCCCAACTATTATTTAAATATATTATTTATTACTTGGGGTACTTTCCACTGAGAGATCGAAACGCTGAAAATACTACTTCAGCCGACCGCAATTATTGTTTGCGGCAACAACGTCACTCATGATGTCATTATTTATATAAAAACATTAATAAAAACCAAATAAATATACATTTTTGCTTAAAAAATTTCACGCCCATGAATATAATATAATATTTTTACTCCCTAAAATACGCACTATATATTTAATTTTTCCCTACTAAAAGTGGGATATCCCCATAGTTGGCAACACTGCTGGGGTCTGCCGCAGAGCTTGCAGTACAATAATTGCATTCGATATTCATGGTTGTGTGCGTTTTCGGCTGTGCACGGACACACTCACACATACGCGCAAGGCAGGCACCTCAACACTGAGCCTATCTTGACCTCTCGTGAACCCGTTCGCGCGTGTACCTGATTACATGTTGCTATTTTATAAATTGAGGCGTTTTAAATGTGTATTATTTATTTTTTTACTATATTTTTTACTATTATTATTAAAAAATTAACGTCATGAGTCATTTAAAAAGTACGAAAGTTAAATTAAAATATCTGTTATCTGTGAATGGCAAGCACTGCCTTTTTGCCTACAAAGACTGCACGCCCATGTCTCACATCTCAGTAACTACTGGTCCGATTTGAAAAATTATTTCAGTGTAAGATAGCCCATTTATCGAGGAACTAGGAAGGAAGGAATAGGAACGAATAAATAGAGGAAAATGTGGAAAAAATGCGGGGAAATTATTTGAAAGGGCTTATTTGAACGCGCTAATCTCAGGAACGACTGGTCCGATTTGAAAAATTCCTTCAGTGTTAGATAGCCCATTTATCAAGGAAGGCTATATATTTTATCACGCTAAGACTAATAGGAGCGAAGAAATAGAGGAAAATGTGGAAAAAATGCGGGGAAATTATTTGAAAGGGCTTATTTGAACGCGCTAATCTCAGGAACGACTGGTCCGATTTGAAAAATTCCTTCAGTGTTAGATATCCCATTTATCAAGGAAGGCTATAGGCTATATTTTATCACGCTGACTTATACATATAAGACTAATACTTATACATTTTATTAACATCATCGTATATATTGAAACGCGTGTGAATAATCTTTCGGTGCGGTAGTAGCGGAGCTGACGTTAAAGTTGAGAACCGCCACCCCGCGATCCGCAGCGGCGATCAGTCTGCATGTATCGAAATCCAAACTGTACACAGGCGACATCTTTTTCTGTGTAAAGTATATCTAGAACAAACCAAATAAGATTTTTTAAGTAACTCGACGCCATTGACATTTATTAGAAACGTCAATAGCTATACCTTGTGCGTTTTAAGATGATATTATGCGTGACACATAATAATTGATAATAGTAGGGAAGTTGCCTTAAAAAAAACGGTTGTCTGTAAAGTCGGTTTACTGACGATAGTTGAACGTGACAACGTGCCTCTTTGTCGCTCGTTCCGCGCTCTCGCTTGCACTTCAAGCCTTAAATGGAACGCCTCAGAGCGATCAGCGAGGTAACGCCGCATAAGTCATGTTTTTTCGTGCGTGCAGCCGGCTCCATCGAATTATAAGACGTTGCCACGTCAAAAAATAATCGATAGTTTAAAAATATCGAATCACTTCGCAAAGGAATTGCAATCGAAATTATCGATTTCGTACTAACGTTTCAGAGTGGCGCCGGCGATTTAAGATGGCCGCCCTTTTTATCGATTTGATTTCGATTCAACAGTGGCAATCTCTATTGACATAAATTCCGTTTCATGCATCTGTCATTTTTCAAATGTTTTCGTAACAATAATTTCATACTCCTATTTCACGTAAGGTCAGTACGGGGAAATGTAGCTGGGAGGTAAGTGTAACTGCTTTAATTTTTAGAAAAACTGTTTGAGATTATGGTGGCAGCGACATCTGTTGTTGTGCGTAAAACTAATTTCAATGTACACAATCTCAATCTAGATGGCTCTGTCAAGCACTTTTGAAGTTGTCGCCATTTTGAAACTGTCACATTTTTTAAGACGAACTCTAATTCACATGGGTTTTTTCAATCAATAAAAATCTTGGTGATTTTGAAGAACCTGATAATTGTATACCGGTGAGTTGCTTTTTTACTAACTAAACTTATTATTTCTTTTATAATTTTGTTGGAATTGTTTCAAATAAGAGATTTATGTCCATTACAAAAATCTGACCTCAAAATTTTAGTGCTGGGAAAGTGTGCCTACTTTGCATGAGGCAAGTGTCATGTCACACTTGCCCCAAGTCAGGGTTTACAAACATTTGGTCTAATATTAGTGATTATGTAATTTTTGATTGCTTATATTTTGTTTACTTTTTAGTAATTAAAAATAAAACTTAGCAACTTCACTATTCAGGCTTCTGTAACCCAAATAAGTAAGTATCATATTTTTGAAATTAACAATAAAATAAAAGAAATAACTCATTCAATAATTTTTACTTAAAATGTTTTTTATCCCTCTTCAACGTAGTATGCCACACTTACCTCATAACTTTTGCTCCTTTAATCTATCCTCAGAAACTATATTATGTAATATAGTCGTCATATGATTAGTTCCGATGATCAGGTAGTATAAACTTTGCATTTTTAAATTTGAAATAACTATATATTGTACACTTACGATATAGTCACACTTGCCTCACTTTCTTGGGTAAGTGTGTCTAGCACAGCACTTTATAAAATACCTTAAAAACAAGTGATTAATGGGCAATATTGTGTAGAGCACTTTGTTACCGGCCAATTATGAACCTTACTTTATTTTCATTTCACAGAGAGTGAGAAATTAAACCTTAAACTACTTGATTTTTGAGTTCAAAGTAAACTTTGAAAAAGTATGACACACTTACCTGTATTGACCTTATATATAAGTTATCATTTTTATTCATTTACCATTATTATAGGAAACATTTATTTTTGTAGATTGAATATAATTTATTACATTTTGATTTTTTTTTGTTTTCTTGTAAAAAAATTCCGTAGCAAGAAATATGAGAACTGTCACCCATATCATCTTAAAACGCACAAACTATAAGTATTAAGTACCTATGTCCACACTGTGCACTTTCATCTTCAATTTTCGTCATCTTCTTTCATTCAACTTTGACAACGCCAACATTGTCATTTTTGTTCAGTTGCAGGGTCTGTCAGCTAATTGTAACATACAGTGCGACGAGAACATTTTACTGGGTGGCATATGTGCGGCTTACCTATTTGGTCATAAGAAATTAAAAAAAAAAGAACAAAGTGAAAGTTTTAGATACGGTCAGTCGGTCGGTCATGCGTTGCGGGCATGCCTCACGTGCGCTGTTAACTGCGCTATGATGCATGCCCTTATTGAATAAAAAAAGGCACAGTGTGGACATAACTATTGAGTTCTATGACAGTGAAGTTTCTCGTCGTGGTTTTCGCTTTACAGCAGTCTCACTCCTCAGTGCGCTTTCCCACGAGCCACGATACGACACCACAAAATGCGGTGACTACTCCGGGCGCCATACATTTCTATGTACCGTTTATACGCGCAACGACGCCGCACAGCACGACACACGATTTTTAGACGACAATCCGGTATGTGGTCAGATATACTGCTATGTCGTCACGTTTTGTTGCAGTGACGATTTAGCAACTGCTTAATTTAAGCAGTTCGTGCCTAGATCTAGGTTTTAAGCAGCTTAAAACCTAGATCTAGGCACGCGGTAGCGTGTCAAGCCAAGTTCCATCATAACAGAACTGGCGAGCAGCACCGTGTATAATACGAACTTTCACACTATGGACCGCACGACACGATGTGACAGTTGTCTACAAATAATAAATAAATAAATTCTTTATTGAAAAATATATTAAATAAATGATAAATCATAATCTAACAGATGCAGCCCGCCAACGGCCAAACTGCACAGCCCCAGTGTGACCACTTTTAAAGCACTCGTGACTCGATATACCAAAAACGTTACTATATTGAATATTGTACTAAAATTTACTAGACCGTATTTTAAAATTATTTTGCACGCCACATAATAGGCAGAATGTTGGAACCATTTCAGTAAAATTGTAAGACCTTTTGTACCACATTTTATGCAATAAATCATTCTATTCTATTCTAGCTTCTACTAAAAAGCTACATTTATTAATCAATGTATTCTACGTGGTTGAAACTAAAATAAAACTAAAATGTTTATATGGACTGTCTTCATTATCTTTTATAAATCGGTTGTCTGTAAAGTCGGTTTACTGACGATAGTTGAACGTGACAACGTCATAGCCTTAACCCCTCAGTTCCGGAAAAAATCTATGCAAAAAAGTTGGCAGGCCAATGTGCAAAAAAAAAATGGCGCTCGGCCTACCCTCTTTGAAAAATTAATGTATATTCTATTCTAGCTTCTACTAAAAAGCTACATTTATTAATCAATGTATTCTACGTGGTTGAAACTAAAATAAAACTAAAATGTTTATATGGACTGTCTTCATTATCTTTTATAAATCGGTTGTCTGTAAAGTCGGTTTACTGACGATAGTTGAACGTGACAACGTCATAGCCTTAACCCCTCAGTTCCGGAAAAAATCTATGCAAAAAAGTTGGCAGGTCAATGTGCAAAAAAAAATGGCGCTCGGCCTACCCTCTTTGAAAAATTAATGTAATATCCTTACATACAATCCATATTTTATGTTTGTGTGAACTACATTATAATATATTATGTTAAATTTTCTATCTATCAAGCCATCATAATATAGTATTTAGTCCGATGTGATATTAGTTTCTCAATTATAAACTTTCGAAACTATAATTAGTGACTTGTTCAGAAGAAATAAACGAATACTTTATTCTTATCTCAATGATAAACTCCTATACTATTTTTGTAAACAAATCGACGAATGATGTTGAGATGTATAAAAACAAACTACTTGAAATAGGACACTCCTCTGCAAAGAAAAAATAGTCCGCAAGCAAACATCAACCTTAGTGCTATACAAATAAATTTCAAAATGGCCGCGGCCGGCAGAAAGCCCTTAAACATGTGTCAAATGTTTACCTGCCGGTCTGTGTGCTTAATAGGGCAATAAATCATTTCGTACAATAGTGACTAGTAGTTCTACAAGCTTTTAACGTAATTTATTTACAAACATAATAAGCAAATCGCTTCCGAATCTCTATAAATAGAAACAAACTTTTGCGAGTGTAACCTAAAGTTATTTCGATGTTTTTCTTTCAAATGATTGTCTAAAAATATTTATAATGAGTAATATAAACTATTCGCGCTACATACATTCGTGAAATCCAGTAAAATCTTCGAACAAAGCACAAGTCATACCTTGACACGTAGGAAATAGAGCACAATTTTGAATAGCCGAAATAACACTAATAGCTCACAGATTGTTTATTTATTTTTCATTCAGAGTGTGGTCAATGTATCAAAGGTCATAACTAACCAAACTTCTTCATACAAAAGTATTCTCTAAGTCATCGAAATACGTAATATAATCGAAAAAAAGAGCGCGGCCCAGGTGGGCCTTACGGTTGTTGAGAGGATAAATGGAACGCCTCAGAGCGATTAGTGAGGTAACGCCGCATATTGCGTCATGTTTTTTCGTGCGCGCAGTCGGCCCCATCGAATTATAAGACGTTATCACGTCAAAAATTTTAACCGACTTCAAAATCTACCAAAAAGTAGAAATCTACTAAATGTGGTCACACTGTTGTTGGGGCGCAGCGGGTCTTGCTGGGCCGTGTCGCATTGACGGAAATCCGCTACGCAAAAATCCGCCCGGCACAGTGAGCGATACGCGCACGGCGCATCCGCTTCCATACAAATTGTATGGAGGCGTATTTTTGCGATGCGCCCCGAGTCCCGACACGCTGAGCCCCGGTACAGTCTGCTCACTCCTTAGGGTCTACACAGACGGACTGCATTTCAACTGCAATCCAACTGCAAATTGCAGTTCAAGTGCAGTTTGATTGCAGTTGACACGACTGCAATGCGACTGCAATAGAACTGCAAACCAAACGCGCAGTCGGATTGCAGTTCAGTTGCAGTCGGCGTGCAGTCGTGTGAACTGTTTGGTTTGCAGTTCTATTGCAGTCGTGTCAACTGCATTCAAACTGCACTTGAACTGCAATTTGCAGTTGGATTGCAGTTGAAATGCGGTCCGTCTGTGTAGACCCTTAAGGAGAACTGTCAAAAATGAGGTTTTTGTATGATGGCGGCGTTAGTTCCTTTTTTCGCCATGTTCAAGGCCTTGTCGGTCTATACATATATATACTATACATAATATATTATAATATGTTTTATAATGAACTTAAATCTTAGGTACCATCGAGGAAATTGATTCCTATGCAGTTGATAGACCAACGTTATTTGGTCGAATATGTCAATGCAATGTTAGTTGGGACCTGTTGGCTGGGTTTGAAGTAACGCAACCAAACTACGTAGGTCCCCGATCTGCATAGGAATCATCTTCTCTGATAGTACAAACCCCAACAATAGATGCATATTTTTAGGTACTACGTGAATGCGGTGTCGTCGCAGAAATCGTTACTCGTGGGAAAACGTAAAAACGTCCTGTGGGCCGTGTGTCGTCAGTCGTGTAGTTCTTAAATCGTGTCGTGTCGTGGCTCGTGGCACCTTTACGGCCCTCTTGTTATCTCATTTTTCATATTATGCGCGAAAGAGAAGGCATGATTGATTAACAAACGATTAGCACCGAGTTTACCGATTGTTTAGCCATAAGAGGGACTTAGCACGGGGCAAGACTGACGTGATGTAAAGCGTTTAAAAAAAAGACCTCAATTTTAATATTATGACTTTTTTATGTCAGTCCTAGTCCAGTATGGTACATTAAAAAAAAGGCAGTTAAGATCTATATATTATATTATAAAACAAAGTCGCTTTTTTCCCTCATGTCCCTTTGTTCCCTTTAATCTTTAAAACTACGCAACGGATTTTGATGATTCTTTCAGTGTTAGATAGCCCATTTATCGAGGAAGGCTATAGGCTATATTTTATCACTCTAAGACTAATAGGAGCGAAGAAATAGAGGAAAATGTGGAAAAAACGGGGAAAATTATTTGAAAGGGCTTATCTCGCGAACTACTGGAGCAATTTTCATGTTCTTTTGCACAGATAAGAAGTAGACCACGTAAAGGATCATAGGCTATCGATTTTAATCATTTATACCCGTGCAAGGCCGGGGTGGGTCGCTAGTGTTCAATAAAATATACCTGCACATGTTTGTAAGTCTGTCGTACGTCATACAACACACAGCGGGAATACTCAGCGCAACCGACAACAACTGCATTATCCCAGTCTGTCCTCACACAGTAAAGGGAAGATTGAAACGGATCCATTGCTTCGTAAACCTGCAATAAATAAACATACATGTCATTAAAATTAATGTTTTGAAGTGAAATAATATAAAATATACTAAATATATTACTAAATGCCGCACATAATATCATTTTATGGATTTTAATGACAAGAGATATTACAATCATAATCATTTTAATCCTTTAAGCCCCATACGAGCACCGGTGATCGCGACAACAATAGAATACAATAGCATTTCGAGGAATCCGCGATTGAAGGATTATACCATCATAATTTCAACTCTAGTAGTAGCTAACACATTAGCAAAACTAAGAATGATCATAGTATAATCATACAGAATACTCACAAAAAATATATAAACAGTTAAACATATTATGACCTCCTCCTTTTCGGAAGTCAGTTAAAAATCAAATTAAGTATTCACTTTAACAGTTAACTTACTGTGTGTCCCACTCTAGTATCAATCATTCCCAATGATGACGAATGTGTGACATAGACGAAAGTGTTGACATCCCGCCACTGTATGTCTCTCACAACTTGCTTGCTGTTCATACTCTCATTTGGGGATAGTAATATTTTATTCCTGGGATAAATATAGAATTAGATGTACTATCAGAGAAGTTGATTTTTTTGCAGATGGCGGACCTAAGTAATTTGGTCGCGTTACGTCAAACCCATCCGACCGGTCACAGCTAACATTGAATTGACATAAGACGACCAAACAACATAGGTCTGTCATCTGCCTAGGAATAAATTTTCTCGGGTATACAAATACATTATTAGAACATTTCGTTTCAGGTTTGTTTAAAAAGTTTAAAGGTCATCGCACATTTATCAGCAAGAACGTGCCGTATTTTAGAATTCGTCGTATGAAATGACGTGAAACCTCACACATTCCTCTGCACCGTACGCGCCGCATTTTGTGTACGGTGTACTAGGTATGCGATGCGTTCGGCGCGTACGGTGCTGACAAATGTGCGATCAGCTAATAGGCTACTTGACCTATTTTTTTTCTTCATTCTAATAGCTTCTTAATCATTCACCAAAAAAACTAATATTTTAATATTTTAAACAGTAGAAACCCTTAAGAATGTTGATTGAAAAATATGCCTTTTATATGGCGCCAAAAACACTGTCCGCCATTGTACCGCCATAGTGTGACGTCATGTTTTTTGTATTTCATACTTTCTTTATTGCAAAAGTTTTATGTGCTAAGCGTACGAGTCTAACAGTGCCAAAAAATTAGAAAATAATTTAGAAATCATTTGTAACATTGAACACTTTTGTAGAAAAGTTTTGGCCATTTCATTTCCCAACTACATTAAATGGAGATAATATATAAAACTGATGTTTTATTTGAATTATTCAAGAAAATATATTTTATAAATCTTTCTAGACTTATTCATATTATTTATGTACAAATAAACTTACATATAACGAGCGCGATAAATAAAAGATATTAAATTACAAATGGGATGACGTCACATCCAAATCGGAAGTACCGCAAAAGCGTTTTCGTCAGTACAATTCCTATTTTCATAAAATCATATTTTCAAATCGACTTTATTTATCAATCATAAGCTTTTAATTGATGACAAGGGTGAAATACGGTTTCCTAGGCCAAGTTCTACTAGAAATATGCATTTTTTCAATGAAATTAAATATATGTCAATCAAGTAGCCTATTACCCTCTAGTCTCTGTGTAGAAAACTAATTTATTTGTTAATAAAAGTTACGTTTTAATAACCTTTAAAGCAGTTTAGTGAGAGCATAATTCTTAATATTATTCAACAATATTTTAGATATAATTTAATTTATTACACCAGTAGTGAACCTACGTAGTGACGTCTAGTAAAAGAGGCTTACTATTTCCATTAAGCCCTACAGCCAACTGTGTCTCACATCTACTGGCAGCCAGACATCTGCAGCCAATCACACCTGATAGGGTTAGACTTGTTTTACCTGAAACAAATTACCATTATAATATTCAAAATATTTTTTAATTTTTGCACTGGTAAATCTTACTCTTACTTTTAAATAAATAAAAAAAAAGATGGGTTGCACTCCAGGAGCGCCGGCAGAAGTGAAAGCTTGATTATTAACGTTGTGCATTATTTTTTTAACCCATTTTTTATGAAAAACGATTTTTAAAAAATCGTTTTTTTTTAATTTATCAAAACCCTTACAAATTTTTTAACCCATTTTTTATGAAAATTGATTTAAAAAAAATCGATTTTTTTAACTAATCGAAACCTTTACAATCGATTAAATTTTTAAGCCATTTTTTATGAAAATCGATTTTTAAAAAATCGTTTTTTTTTTAATTAATCGAAACCCTTACAATCGATTAAAAAATATCGACAATCGAAAAAAAACAATCGATTGTTCGATTAATCGATTTCGATGTTACAACACTACTCTCCAACCGTCTTACGGTTTTTCGATCAGCACGAGAATCTGACGCGAGTTTCACAGTTTTTACCCATCCCACAAAAGTGCTCAACGCCGCTAAAGAAGCTTTCACTTCAAAAAGATGAGCTGCAAAGCCAATTGCCACAAATATTTTTATTATGGAAGATACAAAAACTTTTAATAACAATTCTGTTGTAAAAAGTTTTGAGACCATTTTAAATGTAAAACATGAAAATATTTAAAAGTTAGCCAATAGCCATATAACTTTTTCCTTGTTTTGATATAAATAAATAAAAAAACTTTTGAGTTATGAAAGTTTTCATTAACTTACAATAAGGATCGTTTATGTTATCAGTCTGTGTTTGCCAGAACATTATAGAGGGAGAGTTATCGGACACAGTCACTATGTTGCTATTGATAGTTTCCACAGCGGACACTTCTACTAGGCCATTTTGATGACAGTTCTCTATATGACCCAGTAGAGTAGGCTTCTTGGTATGATCTTCCATGTTAAAAACTGCAACAGATCCATCCCTAAAATGATAGAATTTTTTTACAATATTTGCTAATAAGATTCTTTAAGATCTTTTCCACCATAAAAGTATGAGATGTAGGTGAATTCAGCTAAAAAATCTTAGAACAATACAGTTTTGAGATGGTTTTAATGCTTCAACTCCCAAGCGGTCGAATTTGACCGCGAAAACAATAGATTTCCACGAATCCATGATCAAGGGATTAATGGAGTGTGAATATAACAAAACTAGAAAAGTAACTATGAAAATCTTTGTTGAAATATTGCTTGTAACTTTGAAAATCAAGTGATGATAAAATAAATAATTTACATATCAATGGCAGTAATTTCAAAGTAAGAGCCTTTTAATCCTTACCTATTTCCACAAGCTAGTAGGCGCCCTTTATAAACAAATCTTGATATATCATTTGTACGTATATCATCTCTTTTAACAGTAGGTACTGTTAGAGTCCATAGCAGATTATTTCTATGTAGACCTTTCCTGTCTATAGAATAACACTGTAGGTTTGCACCGACTGACAGAAACAGAGCTTTAGATTCATGAAATTTCATCCAGGGCATGTAATTTGTTTTATGCTGTATGATAACCTGAAAGTGTTAAAGTAACTGTTTATATTTTCAATTTTTAATCAATTTCTAAATGTCTTAATCTCTCAAGCGCCAAGATAACAATAGATTTCCAAGAATCCGCAATCAAGGGATTAATTTTGATTATTTTTTCTAGCCTATGCTGTTCCACTGCTTTGAGTTACCTTATTTTTAAAAATGCCATTCCTCCAGTTATGTGATATCCTGCATCTGTTATACAAGTTGAATGTGTTGTTATCACTGCAATATGAGAAACATTTATTGTAAATCAAATACATACCACTGAATCATAATGCAAAATATATATATTTACTATCTTTCAATAATTCTTTAAAATATTTATATTGTGAAATTATATTTATACAATACAAGGGCAAAAATCACATAGCCACTGTGATTATACGCAGTGTGGATATTTTTATGGAGGTAGAGAACTGATATTTACCTGTAAAATTGTATTATTAGTTTGTTGTTAATTCTAGGTCGCCATACACGAGTTTCGTTAACGATGATTTCCTTTAAGCTCTTACATGTTAACATAACATTACGAAGATCAGATATTTCTAAATACGCGAATATTGTTGCTAAAACATCCAATGGAAGTAACACCAAATTAAGATTCGTCATTTTGCTCGAAGATAAGGCGAGAATAGGTTTTGTTTGTAAAAATGCTTTCCCTTCAAACCCATTTCTGTGAATAAAACGATTTTCGATATTTCTGTCTAAGACAAGCCTTTTATTAAATTAAAATCGAACATTGTTTTTCATAAAATAAAAATCCTAACCTAAAAATTAATTTTATATTATCCGTCAATTGTCAAAATTCTTTCTTTCTTTCTTTCTTTTTCTTCTTTTTTGGCAACTTGACACAAAGGATGTGTATGTTGTGCCACAGACAAGGTAAAAAGGTAAGGAATATGGCGGGAAAACCATATTCCTCCTATTATAATTTTCATCATCGTTTTCATGTATCGTCAGGTCTAAAGTCTAGTCAAAGTCTAAGTAAAAGTCAATACAGTCAAGGAGTCAAGTCGGTCGATTCAGTAAAGTGGTAGAAGCTTTACTGAAACTTTTGATGGAGTTTTGGAGGGAACACAAAATAGCACGTTTCTGGATATTACATCACTTTCCCACACTTGTGCATGAACACGAATATCTAATGGTTAATATTCTACCAATATTACACACTAAAAACCCAGTTAACACAATTTTAGGAAAATAATATAAAAACACAACAGCACCCTTTTACATTCCCGGCAAAACTCCTGTCAAAATTCAAATGTCAATACTCACTCTATTTTTTTTTTCTTCTTCTTTTTTGGCAACTTGACACAAAGGATGTGTATGTTGTGCCACAGACAAGGTAAAAAGGTACGGAATATGGCGGGAAAACCATATTCCTCCTATTATAATTTTCATCATCGTTTTCATGTATCGTCAGGTCTAAAGTCTAGTCAAAGTCTAAGTAAAAGTCAATACAGTCAAGGAGTCAAGTCGGTCGATTCAGTAAAGTGGTAGACGCTTTACTGAAACTTTTAATGGAGTTTTGGAGGGAACACAAAATAGCACGTTTCTGGATATTACATCACTTTCCTACACTTGTGCATGAACACGAATATCTAATGGTTAATATTCTACCAATATTACACACTAAAAACCCAGTTATAGTTCTTGCAATCTACGAGCGCGCGTAGCCTTTATTTGTAGTTGGAAATGTGAATAGACATTTTCGTTGGTGTGCGTACCCGACGGAGCAGTCAGTAGCGAGCGAGCCATGTACGCGTGTATAGATATGGTCACTCACACAACTAAGGGCGACGCGCACTCGTAGATTGCAAGAGTTATAACACAATTTTAGGAAAATAATATAAAAACACAACAGCACCCTTTTATATTCCCGGCAAAACTCCCACTCACTCTATTGTCACTTGCCAGTCAATGTTTTTTTTTTTTTATTTCATTAATAGTCGTGTTCGTTTGCTTTTTCAACTGCGCATGCGCGGCTTTTTTGTGTGTCAGTGTGAGTGTCATATTCTAAAATACCTGTCAGATTTTCTAAAATCTGACAGAAATTGATCGGTATTTTAGAATATGACACACAAAAAAGCCGCGCATGCGCAGTTGAAAAAGCAAACGAACACGACTATTCACAAGTCACAACTTTCAGCTTTGTGCCTTTCTCAAAAGGTTACTAGAGCAAGCATAATCTGTATTCTGTTGTGTAATAATTTGTATCTGAACGTAAAAAAGAGGGAGTTTTGTCGTGAATGTAATATCGTTTTCGGCATCTGAATTCTGAACTGCCCCGGACGGGGCAGGGTGGGCTCACAGGATACGGAAATAAGCGAAGTTTAAATTAAGCCCCGTGGCAGTTCAGAATTCAGATGCCGAAAACGATATAAAAGAGTGCTGTTGTTTTTTTGTATTATTTTCCTAAAATTGTGTTTTAAGTGGGTTTACTTTGTCTTATATTGGTAGGATATTACCCATTAGATATTCGTTATCATGCACAACACAAGTGTACGAAAGTGATGCTGATGCATCATGTTATTCATGCAACATCCAGAAACTTATTTTGTGTTTGGGCGGTGTTCCCTCCAAAACTCCATCGAAAGTTTCAGTACAGCATCTACCACTTTACTGAATGACTGAATCGACCGACTTGAATTATTGACTGTATTGACTTTTGCTTAGACTTTGTCACCGGCTACACGGTCAATTTTTCATCAATCTGATCCATCAATCTGGTACGGATTGACGAAAATTTGATCGTGTACGCCACGGATTGATGGATTGATCGTATTTTTAATATGAACTTTTTAAGCCCATCAATATTTAGTCAATCAGATTGATGGATCAGATTGATGAAAATTTGACCGTGTAGCCTGTGACTTAGACTAGACTTTGGATCTGACGAAATAGAAAAACGATGTCGAATTTCCCGCCATTACTTGACACTGGCCATGGTGTTATAGCCGAAGTGCCATATTATGAAGAAAAAAACTGTCATGATTGTCAAATTTGTCAGTCAATTGTCATTGTCAAAACTTTAATGAGAAATTCTTGGACGTTCCCAATTAATATAATTTTATTTTAAAAATTTAATAATTTTCGCAGAATTGCAATACGTTCGTTCGCTGCCTCTAATACTTAGGATGTAGCTAGATCGGCCAGAACATAAGTGCTTACCGTTTTAATATAATATTTGAGCGCTTTTAAATTAATTGACGTAAGACTTTTGTTTTCATTGTATGTATTCGTAACCGTTTTGCGTTGCAGTTTTTGTGGTGATTTTTGTCGTACCTGCATTCGTAATGGATTTGTTTAAACAAGGTATGTGATTTCATATTGATATAAAAATTACAACTGCGTTATCACACACGAATGTACGAATTCGTATACGATTTGTTATTGTGACGAAAATCAAGGCCGTGGACGTTGGTGCCAGGTACGATACAAGACTAGTTTCGACGTAATCCACGGCATTCCCGGCGGGGAAATGATAACAGATTCAATTGAGTCGTGTTATCGTATTGTCCTCTACCATTCGTGAGGTAACAGTAGTCATCGACACCCGTATTTAGAGTGTTGCGAACTTACATTAGCATAATCGTTGCAGTCTCGTAAACTCGTTTTGTTGTTTGGCAGGTAGATTGTTATAAATATTCCAGTGCCATTTATATTGTTTTTATTTTTTTTTCTACATGGATTGGTCTAGAAACCAAAAAAATAGTTCTTTAACAAATAAGTGTGTTGTGTATAATCAGTGATTTGTTAACCCTATTAGGAAATGGTTTATTATGTAAAGATATTTTCGTGCTGCGTTTTCTTAACCCTGGTTTTTTGCAGGTATGAAGGGTCCAGCGAGGCCGGCGCCGGCCGTGCCCGGAATGCAAGTCAACAGATACTCTCCCGTCACAAATTGGAACGATGACCCTTTCGGAGATGTCTTTGAACCGACACCGAATTTCGCACAGAAGAAGAAGCCCCCACCGAGACCTCCTCCACCAAAAGTTAACAAGCAACAAGATGTGCCGGCAAAACCAACACATTTTATACGTAGACCGACTGTGTTGTCCGCTCTTCTATCCCGTAAAAGTAAACCGACTGTGAATCAAAAAGTAGATAGTGTAAATACCCAACCGACTTTTGTAAGTGAGTTAAGTAGTGAATTGGACCCAAATAGAATGTTTCCCAAATGTGATCGTACTAATGTCGCAACGCTGATAGACTTCTCATCTCCACCGAGTTCTCCTACGTTCACAACTAGATCCAGTAGTGATGGTGTCAGTGTTGATAGCTTCGGTTCAGACGCTACGACCTCCACAAACCAACACAATGCTCTCAGTGGAGGGAATGCTTCTCAGGCTGAAAGTGGATTTGAGGATGACTTTGAAATGTTCCTAGGATCTAGAAAGCCACTCAGTAAAGAGGATACACTAGATGATTTTGGTGGAATTGATCCTTTTTCCCCACCTGCCATATCGAGTAAACCAATTGTGCCTAAAAAACCAGTAGTGTCTAAGGATCTCTTTGATAATAGTTCTAGCCATTATGCCGTTCCGCCCTTGAAGGGACCAACAATTATTCGTGCTAAGCCAGCCAGGCCGAAGCCCCCAGACAATTCGGCACTATTGAAGTCTACATTTGGAAACAGTTTTCCTACGTCTGCAATGAGTGTGAACACGACGACACCGATACATCAAATTAGCACTGGGTTCAACGATAATGTGGTAAGTGACAAAAATATTAGCATTTCATATTATGTAGGTTGTAGAATATGTTTTTAAGGAAGCATCAAAAGTGAGTCACAGATGCTAAGTTGTAGTTATGATACAGATTGCCGTACATAAAGGTGACTCATGTCCAAAAGATATCTTAGATAAATAAATCTTTAATACCTTGATTATATTTTCATCAAATTATATTAACATATATGTACAACAAGATTTTAAACAAAATAACTAAATTGTTTAGTTTAGTGCAACATAAAATATCTGCGAATCTTAGTTAGGAAAATATGAAGCTTTATTTTTTAGGGTTCCGTAGCCAAATGGCAAAAAACGGAACCCTTATAAATTCGTCATTTCTTTTTATCTGTCTGTCTGTCTGTCCGTCCGTATGTCACAGCCACTTTTCTCCGAAACTATAAGAGCTATACTATTCAAACTAAGTAAGTAGATATAGTCTGTAAACCGCATTAAGATTTTGATCATCTTAATTCTAACCTTTGCGTGTGGGTTATCTATTGATAGGTCTGTAAAAATCATATTGAGGTTTTTAATATTATTTTTTCTAACCTGAATAGTTTGCGAGGGTCTTCCAAAGTGGTAAAATATGCCCCCCCCCCCCTCTAACTTCTAAAGTAGGAGCATGATAATTCTAAAAAAAATATATTAGGTCAAGGTCGCGTCCGCGACTTATCTCAGACAAGAGCTTTAGTGTATTTTAAAACGACTTCAAAAAAAGGAGGTTATCAATTCGACGCGTATGTATGTAATATTTCCAGAACTGCCAAATTTTCGTATATGTTAGTCTAAATCAGCGTCTGAACAAATGTGCAAAATTTTAAAAGTGTATGTATATATGTATGTTTTTATGTTTGTGTTCGCATATCTCTGGAACTACCATTTCGATTTCAGTAATTCTTTTTTTTTGTTGTACTAGGTATTGTTCAACTTAGGGAATAGTGCAAGTTTAATCAAAATCGGTTTAGTAGTTTTGGAGATAGAGAGTTCTAATTTTCAATTACGTACAATTTTGGAGTCGGTTTTTTATCTTTTTAAAATACAGTTATGTATTAATCAGATAGAAACAAGCCGCATACGATGAAAACATCTGATAATTTGTTTCCAGCTTAAAGGGCATCACAGACGGCGAAGATAATATAAAATATATATTATCTTAGAGCATATTTTAGAATATCGCTGACCATAGAAATCCTATGAACCATCACACACGACGAAGTTAATATATATTTTATCTTTCGTATCTTAAGATACCGAACGATATGGAAATATATATTTCGTATCTTAATATGTTATCTTAAGATGCGAAATATATCCATCTTTATTAATACAGGGTGTTTTTGTGTTTTTATTTTGTGTGTTTGTATTTTGCTTTTTTATATCTTCCCTAATCAAATCATGAATTAAAAATGAATGTTTCTCTTGAATTTCTAAAATAATCTTGAAACTTCTTTGTTGACAGATCTTGATAAAGGTTAAATTCGCTGCAGGTTTTTCTCTTTTTTATGTGAGGCTCTATCCAAATGTTTCTCCTTTTGGAATGTGCTACTACAATCTGCATTTCACATTCTATATCAGAATCATCGCAGGAGGAGCTGTCTAACAAATCAAGAAGTAATAATAACTCCCACACCGGTTTCGGTGACGGTGGCCGATTTCATTGAAACCAAGGTCAGTTACGCAGGAGTAATTTTATAGTGCCCAAGTGTGTGAGCACTCTCTATTCCTTTTACTCTTATAACCCAGTGGGACGGACGACCGACACGACTGGCGAGAGATCAGGCGCAGGACCGACTTTTTACATGCCCATCGGACGCATGGATCATCTTACTTGTCAGACAATCAGGTGATCAGCCTGCATTGTCCTAACCAAACTTGGAAATAACATGTTTCCAACGCGGGAATCGAACCCACGACCTCCGAGTCAAGAGCCGAGCTCTTAACCTCTGGACCACGGAGGCGTTTTATCAAGAAGTAAGGCAGTAGTATCACTTGTATGGCCTTTATGAAATAAAGATTTTTAAAAAAAGCAGATCATTCATAGTCAATCACCCTGTATATAGAACTCTAACAAGAAATGAACAGATTTTTAATAATATCGTATCTTAGCCGTGTGTGATAGCGTAAGATACTATAATATTTTATATTTGGGCATCTTAAAATAAAATATTATAGTATCTTCACCGTGTGTGATGCGCTTCAACATCGTCTATATTTATATTCGAAAATAGTTTTTTTTTACTCACCACGTGAAAAATCTGATTTCTATACCATGATAACTAGAGACATGCTGGAAGCCTATACAAGCTTAATCTGACACGCTCGAACTTGTCGCGAAATCCCCTCTTCGCCTCCCTAACTATAATATAATATTTAAATAATACAAGTGAATACCTATTATTTAAAGTTTATTCAGTTAGGAATTGACAAAAAGAAGTTCACCATTAATAATGTTTTTTTTTTCATTTTCTTGTCGGACTGACTATTTAACTCAATATATTTGCCGGACAAGTTGATATTAGCATTTGGAATAACATTATCTATCATTGCTATTTTTGTCCGACATGTGTGTACGAAGAGCCATAGTGACGTAATAGCTACATGTTTAGGGTGTCGGACACTCCAAACGCTGCGTGATTCTTGTCGGACAAGTTGACCACAGTTTTTAAATTAGCTTTATTAAACAAATTCCAAAAAATGAAAGTTGTATGTACGAAGAGCCATAGTGACGTAATAGCTATGTCGCAGTCATCAGGTTTAATCTGCGATTCGATTGAATGACTAGCGTATTCATTGAATGACTCCATTCAATTGAATGACTGAAGGACAACTAGTCAAGACGTTGACTGAAACGTTTAACGTCTTGACTAAACGTCATTATAATGAAGACGTTGAATGGTAGGTATATAGGCGATATAGCCGACTTTGTAATGCTTGTTTAGGGTGACCAAGAGTTTGGAACCTTATTTTGAATAACAATAATTAGTGATAATAAATAACGATTGAGGACACGGCCATAATAAGTATATTATTATGATTCTATAGGTACCTACCTATTGTATTTTAAGTTTTAAGATGTGCAAATTGCAATACTGCCTATTTGTATGAACTAATTCAAGGATTTGAAGGATTAAATAATAAATTACGCTCGTTTGGCCTCATCCTGAGGATTCTTTTTCTTATGAAATAAAACGGGCAAACGAGCAAACGGGTCACCTAATGGAAAACAACTTCCGTCGCCCATGGATACTCGCAGCATCAGAAGAGCTGCAGGTGCGTTGCTGGCCTTTTAAGAGCGAATAGGGTAATAGGGATGGGAAGGGAAGGGAATAAGGGAGGGTAGGGAAGGGAATAGGGTAGGGGATTAGGCCTCCGGTAAAATCAATCACTCGGCGAAACACAGCGCAAGCGCTGTTTCACGCCGGTTTTCTGTGAGAACGTGGTATTGTTATTTGTATATCTTTGAGATCCCGAAACAGTAACACCATGATAACTTATTATCATTGTGTTCACGCAATCAAGAACACTAAAACACAAACCCCTAAATATCACAAAATATAATTAACAATAACAATATACCTACTTACTAACCTTGATTTTGTTGTTCGTTCAGTTCGTTCGCCAGTTTCGCCTCAAATTTTTCTTTAAGAGTAGCCAGCGGCGGAGTAATAATCGTGAAATCCATATGTCACACTATTTTATAATCAATAAAGCACTTTAAGAAAACTCAATCGGAAAAAATATCAACACAGTGTTCTTTGTGCAAGTTGTTTGAGGCCATATTGGTATTGGCGACTACTAGCGCCGCAGTGGAAAATGAACTAAATTATTTAATAGCCTGACTGATTTTATGTCCGCTCTTTTCAAAGAGCTATGTTACAATCCGCGAACTAGTTGGACGTTGGATGACGATTGTTCAATCGACGTTCGGCCGAGTCATTCAATTGAATGGAGTCATTCAATGAACACGCTAGTCATTCAATCGAATCGCAGATTAAACCAGATGACTGCGACAGCTACATCTTTAGGGTGTCGGACACTCCAAACGCTGCGTGATTCTTGTCGGACAAGTTGACCACAGTTTTTAAATTAACTTCATTAAACAAATTCCAAAAAATAAAAGTTGTATGTACGAAGAGCCATGGTGACGAAATATTGACAATTCCAGGAGTCAAGCATTCGAAAACGCAGCAGCGCCGAAATTTTTCGCATAGAAAGGTTTGTCGGACTCATCGTAAACAAGACACTCACAAAGTGGTAAATTTGTATGTATCAGAAAAAAGTTAGTTCCTTGTACTGGGGACTAATAGTTCCTTAATTAATTTTACAATTTGTTTTGTATTATAAACTTATGTATTCTAATTTCTACTAGATGACGCCCGCAACTCCGTTGCGCCAAAACTCGTTTATCGCGTGGGAACCGTACATTTTTCCGAGATAAAAACTATCCTATGTCCTTTCCCGGGACTCAAAGTATCTCTATGCCAAATTTCAGCAAAATCGGTTCAGCGGTTTGAACGTGAAGAGGTAACAGACAGACAGACACACTTTCGCATTTATAATATTAGTAAGTATGAAAAGATAAAATAGCGTGTCTAAACAAAAATATTGAATAAAAATATTTTGATATAAATCACGTAATATCGCGACTGACCGAGTTAGCGCGTTATTTTGCTGTAACGATTGTAATGCAATTAATGTAATACGATCATGGTCTTTGATAATGGTGATTATGTAAGAACGTGCTTGGAAGGCTATGGTTCGACAAGAATTTGTGTGTTGTATGCAGTGAACTTTAAACTACTAAATACGAGTTACGAATTAACTATTAGAATAGCTACAGGCAGTGTCCGAAAATATACATAAAAACATAAAAATCATTGATAAAATCAATGTTAAAAGCTAAAAAGGTTTACCTATTTCTTTTATAGAAAAAGTAACCTAGAACTTTTGCTTTCATTTTGCACTAACAATTCTAAAGATGATCAACTTCATTTGATACTGGGTATTATAGGTCTACCAGAATCTGATTTCAAATTTTGACGGCAAATTTTCAAAACATATCCTTGTTCATTGGATAAATTTATATTTTTGCATGTTTCACGCACAGAATCAGCCGCTATAAGGAAAAAAAGGATCAAAATGTTTTATTCCAATCACCCCGGTATTGCTAGTCAATTTATTTTCTCACTTTTTGCCATCAGATTCTGGTAGACCTACCTATAAAAGCTCCCACATGTAACTGCGAATTCGCATCGCATCGCAAATATTTACGACAAAGTTTATAATAAAATAAATTAATTAAAAATCAAAAAACCCGACTGCAAAAAATGTTAACTAAAAAGAACGAAACAAGACCTAGGTAATTCTGCTGGAGGCATCGAATCCATGTTTTAATTGATACGACTCTTGCTTACGAGTTTCATGCCAGGATAAATAGAACATCTACATAAAAAAATCTAGAAGAAGAAAGTGGATAATAAAATGCAGTCGGAGGCATATCGCACCAAGTTTAACATTAATTCATATTTATCATAAAATATTATGCCTCCGACTGCATTTTATTATCCACTTTCTTCTTCTACATTTTTCTATGTAACCTTCTATTTATCCTGGCATGAAACTCATAAGCAAGAGTCGTATTAATTAAAACATGGATTCGATGCCTCCGGCAGACTTAGGTCTTGTTTCGTTCTTTTTAGTTACTTAACATTTTTTGCAGTCGGGTTTTTTGATTTTTAATTAATTTATTTTATTTATAGATATTTGTAAGTTCTACAATTACTTAGAATTTTATGGTTCTATCTTTTATAGTTTAGGCAGCGTACGTAAAATAAGTAACTTTTCTGCCTTTTTTTCTACGTTCATGCTTTTCTGGTTGATTTTTTACACCTTGCGTCCGAAGAACCCAAATATCTTACGGAACCTTATTTTTTCCAAAATAAAATTCAGCCTATGTTCAGCAAAAATAATGTAGAATTCCAATGGTAAAAGAATTTTTCAAATCGGTCCAGTAGTTTCCGAACCCAACAAACAAAAAATAAAATCTTTCCTCTTTGTACTATTAGTTTAGATTTATCGTTTGATTTAATATTAAAACTGCAAGTTATATACATATTTAGAACCAGTGTTTAAAATTCTTTATTTTGATACCCCACTCGATATTTTTGGTAAATTTTTATTTTTGTTTACCTCACGATATGGCGTCAAACATCTGCCATTTTGGTTTTTTCTTAATGTCACCTATCTAAGAACACTCGGGCTATTAAGACAAATCTAACAATACCTCAAATGTGAAAATCCGTTTAGCCGTTCTGAAGATACGAGGTAATAAAGAATATTACATACATAGAAGATACGCGCTAAACACATAACCCTCCTGGCAGTCGGGTAATAATTAAAATGACATTACGATGCGATGCGAATTCGCATCATTTTGGCAATCGAAATACACTCAAACATACATTTGCTTCAATAATATTCATAACTTCCAGGACTCGAAGTCACTCTGGCCTGAGCGTGAGTCGACTCCGCCCATGCCGACCATCCCGCCTCCACCACCGCCCGTCATCGACGATGATCTACCACCGGTCTGGCCGGAGGACGTGGAGGCGTTGGTTGATGGTGATGATGGTGATGAGGAGCCGTACGCGGTGGCGCTCTTCGACTATTACACTGGACATCAGGATGATCTGTGCTTCTCGGTGAGTTTATTTTTTATTAAATACTAGCGACCCGCCCCGGCGTCGCACGGGTATAAAATATATAGCCACTGAAAAATGATTAAAATCGATAGACTATGATCCTTCACGTGGTCTACGTCTTATCTGTGCCAAATAACATAAAAATTGCTCCAGTAGTTCGCGAGATAAGCCCTTTCAAATAATTTCCCCCGTTTTTTATATATCTTATAAATTATCGCTCCTATAAGTCTTAACGTGATAAAATATAGCCTATAGCCTTCCTCGATAAATGGGCTATCTAACACTGAAAGAATCATCAAAATCCATTGCGTAGTTTTAAAGATTAAAGGGAACAAAGGGACATGAGGGAAAAAAAGGGACTTTGTTTTATAAAATGTATAGATAGATTACTCAAAGGTCGGAGCAGAGGGCGCTTCTAACACCACCATATCCCACCGCTATACTTAATATTATAAAGGAACGTGAAAGTGTGTTTGTCAATTTTTCACGTTGAAACCGCTAAACGGATAAGATTTCGTGGGGTAGATTGCATTGGCCCTCCACTGCAGCGAAATTAGATAAAATTGCAGTGGCCACCTTTGACCCAGACCTATCGCCCAGTAGGGGGGGTCTTAACCCCCCTGGATCCGCCCTTGATTCGCATAGCATAGATTATTGTCAAAATTTTATTTAAGTATAGTCGACGTCGATCATGTTCATGAGCAACGAATATTCGTAATTGCTGGTCCACCACCTACCAACGTAGAAATCTATATAAAAACTAGCTGTCCCGGTGAACTTCACTTTAAAACCTTCCCTGGAATTCTACGAATATTTTAAGACTAAAATCAGCCCAATCCGTTCAGCCGTTTTCGAGTTTTAGCGCGACTAACACATTTGAAAATCCATTTTTATATATATAGATAAGATGAATTTTTGATTTTGTTAGTCTCGCTAAAACTCGAGAGCTGCTGAACCGATTTGGCCGATTGCTGTCTTGAAATATTCGTGGAAGTCCAGGGAAGGGTGTATATTAGGAGGGAAGTGATACGAAGTTCACCGGGTCATCTAGTGCTAAATAAAAAGAGTACAAAAGTCTAATCGTTGCATTTTTTTTTTTCGGAAAATCAACCAGTCGGCAGTCACTCAAGTCAGTGACTTTATAGAGCCCAAGAATGCGTTGTAACTTATAAGTTTATAACTTATACTCAATCATAGATGTTTCCTAAATAGTCTGATTAACAAGTGCCATTTTCGTCAAAACCTGATCTCATGCACCGAAAATTATGATTTTGGTCTCGATTCGGTTCGGAATACCATCTAGAACATTCTATCAAAATTCCAAGAGGGGCTGAAAAAAAAATGCAAAAGTTATAAACAATTAAGTAAACATAAAAAGAAGGGTTTGGATTTTTTTTTTATATTTCGAAAACTATTTGAGTTCATCAAAATTTGAAAAAATATCCTTAAAGAACAGGAAATTTCCTAAAAAAAATCTTAGATCCTGGAACCTTACCAATAATCCTTATAGCTTTAAATGAGCGGCGAAAGTAATGGTAAAAACGCGTAGTTCGGGTTTCGCGTGAATTGCCGCAATCTGCCACGCGAACTAAAAAATATATTTTAACTGATTAAATATTAATATAAAGAAATAAAAAAAATTGGGTACTAAGTAGACATATCAATAAACAATAATCCGTCAACAAAAATAAATTATCACAATTTGTTTAAATGTTATGCTTTTGTTCATTTGTTAATAGTCACCATTTTAATGTTAACATAAAAACGCTGATTATTTCTAAACAAGAAATCTAGAAATTTTTATTATTCTTTTGAGATAATCTTATAAGGGCTTAGAAGAGATATCCGGTGGAAAAATTCAATAATTTTGATTTTTCACTTTTTTATGAACAATTAAAGGCATTCATGAAATTTTCATGTAAATAAAGCAATTAGGGTTTTTTCATCAATAAAAATGATTATTTAAATTTTATTAGTTATAAATATAAAAATATATATTGTTATCTGGCTTCTAACAACAACAAAACAAAATAATAACAATAATTGGATATAAAAGTACCGTAATTGCTTTATTTACATGAATAGTTTTGGAATGCTTTTTTTTTTTATTTAATTAAATAAAATAATTTTGATTATCTCAAATAGTTTATGAAATATTAAAAAAAAACAAACCCTATTTTTATGTTTACTTAATTGTTTATAACTTTTGCATTTTTTTCAGCCAGTCTTGGAATTTTGATAGAATGTTCTAGATGGCATTCCGAATCGAATGAAACCAAAATCATAATTTTCGGTGCATGAGGTTTTGACGAAAATGGCACTTGGTTACCAGAGTACGGATGGCCTTGTACGTTCTGTTATAACAATGCAATGGCGTGCGATGTGCCTTGTGAGATAAAAGCAATTAATTGGATTACGTAGATAATGTAGATTTTTGTTTCTTTTTTTTCTGGTTGGTTGTCAGGGAAAGATCCGACTTCAAGAGACTAATCTCTTAAAAACTTTAATTAAGGATCGAATCTAGTCTAGATTTTCGATATCGATAAAACATTTTTTGTGAAAATGTAGACTTTAGAGTCAACGAAACACGTTTCTTCAGCAAAATATATCTACTCCTAATTACTATAACTTCTAGAAATCTAGCTACCTTTTGTACTTCGACCATAGATCTTAATCATAGTATAAATATTATATAGGGAAGAAACATAACTATGTTTCTCCTTTGTATTGAGATTTGAGAATTATTGAATAGATATTGATTATTGAGTAATACTGTCATGTGAATATTGCTTATTGCATTCTCCATGTCCAAAGAACCAATAGCTACAAAGCTCTGTCGATACCATGGGAAGTGGTTTTTCATAGGAACTATTCTATAAATGTACCCGCTAAGCCTGTACCACTATTCTGCAATTTGATCCAACAATATGACTGCGATGCACGTCGTTGAACGTCGTTGAACGCCTTCGTGGTCTAGTGGTATAGAGCGCGGCTCTTGACTCGGAGGTCGTGGGTTCGATTCCCGCGTTGGAAACATGCTATTTCCAAGTTTGGTTAGGACAATGCAGGTTGATCACCTGATTGTCTGACAAGTAAGATGATCCATGCGTCGGATGGGCATGTAAAAAGTCGGTCCTGCGCCTGATCTCTCGCCAGTCGTGTCGGTCGTCCGTCCCACTGGGTTATGAGAGTAAAGGAATAGAGAGTGCTCTTGTGTACTGCACACACACTTGGGCACTATAAAATTACTCCTGCGTAGCTGGCCCTGGTTTCAATGAAACCGGCCACTGTCACCGAAACCGGTGTGGAGCTATTATGACTGCGATGCAGTCCTTCTATCGAACAACAAATGACGTGTATTCGCATTTTAAAATTTGAAAATTTTTATGGCCGATATTTGCAGATATCGTGGCTTTCTATCGGTGAAAGAATTTTCAAAATCGTTTCCAACTACACTTTTTCACAAACCAACAAACTTTTCTTTATTAGTATAGATTACGCCGAAACTGCATCGAAACCATATCGAAGCTGTATCAATGTTGGATATATCGTCGCTGCGCGTGCGATACCAGCAGTTGGTAAATACCGCGTAACAGCAAAATGCGCAAAATTGAGATATTGTGCCAGCCGATTCGAAACGCATATTGGCATATATTAGGCTTCACAGAATTTAAATTATCCAATTAGAAACGTACATTTTGCCATCGAAACAATACCGCGGAACAGTAGGCGGCCGGAAGTTAGAAGCAATTCCGCGTATTTACTACAGCGGCAAGAAAAATATATCGAAAATAGTAAGTGCTCCTAGAAATAACTATTTTTCTGAGATAAACCACCACGTAATTAATTATTACGTATTTTAATTATTGTTTAATATTGTTCATATTATGTATTGTATTCAAGCTAGAATGTTTCAATTAACTTACCACCATTGCCATTGCTTTGAAAATCAAGGAAGATTACGTCATGTGATCATTATATCTTCACCTTAACAATACAGGCGGCAAGTGGCAACTAATCGCCACGACAAAATATGATCACCAGGTTGGGAAAGTAGCTCAGTTAAGCTAAAGCACCAAGGGGATATGGGCGACTTACTAGTCGCCCATATCCCCGGGGTGCTAACACTTCCCCCTAAAACCACGTGGGATTTGCCTTCAGCCGTATACGGAGGGATGTTCTGGATTTGTCAAACACAGGGCTCCCTCCACGACCGGACGGTCTTCTCCAAAAGGGAGCAGACTATCATCAAAGTAAGGGAACGCTTCGGCAAATTGAGGAGTTCCCTTCGGCGTCAGGACTAGCTAAGCCGGGTAGGTTTCCAGTCTCACTGATTTGCCTTCAGCCGTATACGGAGAGATGTTCTGGGTTTGTCAAATACGGGGCTCCCTCCACGACCAGATGGTATTCTCCAAAAGGGAGCAGACTACCACCAAAGTAAGGGAACGCTTCGGTAAATTGTAGAGTTCCCTTCGGCGTCGGGACTGCTAAACCGGGTAGGTTCCCAGCCTCACCCGGAGCCCCAATTGCATAGAAATTTAGAGATTCGCATAATGACGCCTCCACACTCCCGACCCGGAACAGAGAATAGCTCATTATCTTCGTTACTCTATGGCCCAACGATTATATGCCTTGAGGCTACTTTCCTTGCTTTTAAACCTTCCGGAACTCCCACTGCAGGCCGCGACGTCCTCTCTGGAATGAGGATGAGCAACTTGGCGAAGACTTTCGTAACCAGCTGCCACGATGACTACGAAATTAGTGAAGGAATCTGCCTATATTGAACCACCGTACAGAGCTAAGCTCCGACAGACTGGATTCGGGCGGCTTTACTCTGGAGAGTATAGCTACAGCTGCTGTGGTCCCTACATTTAAGCGTCAGACTCATTTTGACCTTCGACCCTCTGAAAAGAAGTGCTCCGGGTGGAGGTCCTTTTTCTTCAGGTCCGTGGAAGAGCAGGGTTTTAATACCTATGTACTTATGTAATAAATCATTTTTATTTTTTATTTTAAATGATTATCATGATCTCTGTCAGATAAAGTCAAAAATCTATGAAAAATAGAATATTATCTATTCTCAATTAAAAATTAAGAATAGATAATATTGTAAAATGAATTTGGTAATTAACACATCATATTTTTGCTAGGTTGCAGTGTAAAAAAATATAAAATATTTGATTTTTCTAATAAAAAAATGCAACCTTTTACTGATTTGTTTGATTTCAAAACCGTGTATCTTTAATATAAAGCCTACTTATTTTGTATTTACTTAATACAAAAACGCGTTAGTGACTTTACACAAAACCTAAGCCAATTGCGAACAAATTTACGTTACTAACCACTAAAGGAAAGTATAAAGAACTAGCTGTTAAGTTCAGTCGGTAATAGGAGTCAAAATAGCTGAGATATTCAGTTTTTTCTTCCTCCTGTAAAATCATCAAAAAGCAGATACGCGGTATTTACCAACTGCTCATACGCGGTATCGCACGCGCAGCGACGATATAGGGTGCAATTAAACCTTCTTGCCAAATTTTGATATATTGATCCTTGTTAAAAATAAAAATTTAAAAAGCCTCGAAAAAGATGGCGCGATGAGTTAGACAAATAAGAGCCAGGTTGGCCTACGGCTGCGTTGGATAGAGAGAACTGGAAGACTTTGGGGGAGGCCTTTGCCCAGCAGTGGGGCAGCATAGGCTCTGAAAAAAAAATAAAAAAATATTCACGTATTTTTTCTTTTATAGTCGCTCAGTACTAAAATGTTGAGAAATAGCTTCCGAAAGTTATATTAATCGCGTCGTCGTCGTCGCCCGCGCGTGACGTGCCCCCGCGCGCGCGCCTTCACCCCCGTTCATTCCCCCGCGCCGCAAGTGACCGTTCTGCAACGATTTTAAATGGGATAAAATATGTTATTGAAAAAAAAATAACACCCAATTTATTTTGGTTAAATAGACTCTCCTAATGATACCTAAGCCCTGGAAAAATTTTGGCAGGAAGGTTTAATTGCACCCTATAGGCGAATCGGGGTGGAATACGCAGTACGGTCCATTCATAGTTATTTCACATCGAAGTGTCTAGTGAATCTTATGTGGTCAGCATAAGGTCCTTAAGAGGTAAAATAACTCAACGTACCTTTGCTACCACAACTCGTTTTATATAGCCGACCAATGGCAAGGCTTCCGATGTACCAAGAAAACTGTCAGTTACTAGAAATACTATCAATTATCATCATTATAAATCAATCTTCACTTACTTTGAAGCAGGGTTCTTAAAGGACTTGTTTTTAACCGACTTCAAAAAAAGGAGGTTATCAATTCGACGCGTATGTATGTAATATTTCCAGAACTGCCCAGTTTTTGTATATGTTAATCTTTGACAGCTTCTGAACAAATGTGCCAAATTTCAAAAGTGTATACGTAGGTATGTATGTATGTTTTTATGTTTGTGCACGCATATCTCCGGAGCCACAAGTCCGATTTTAGTGATTCTTTTTTTATTGTACTAGGTATTGTTCAACTTAGGGAATACTGCAAGTTTCATCAAAATCGGTTCAGTAGTTTTTGAGATAGGGAATTTTAATTCTTAATCACGTACAAAAATTTTAAGTAGGTTTTATCTTTTTAAAATACTATAATTGTGCATTCCCGTTTGTGGGCTTGAGTTTGGACAGCCGAAGGGATATTTTTATCCCAGAAAAGTGTACGGTTCCCGCGCGATAAACGAATTTTCGCATAACGGAGTTGCGGCGTCATCTAGTAAATCATAAAAATATGGCACCGTCCTTGACATACTATTAATCATTATGTTAATTATGTTAATTATGTAGTCAGTCTGGTTGATATGTTGCTACTGTATCTATTTCGTTTTACGCTATCCTTCTAATTAAAGATGTTTTAACGAACGGGAACCGTACATTTTTCCGGGACAAAAAGTATACTATGTCCTTTCCCGGGATTCAAAGTATCTCCATACCAACAGCAAAATCGCTTAGGCGGTTTGGGCGTGAAGAGGTAACAGACAGACAGACACAGTTTCGAATTTTTTAAATATTTACATTAAATACAATAATCGGACAAGTGCGAGTCGGACTCGCGCACGGAGGGTTCCGTACCATTATAGAGCAAAATTAGGCCAAAAATTGTGTTTTTTGTATGGGAGCCCCCCTTATTTTTTATTTTATTTTAATATTATTATTAAATATTAAAGTAAACATAAAACTAAGGATTTTATGAAAAAGTTAAGTACCTACCTGTTGCCTTTATTGATATAGAGCAAAAAAGGCCAAAAAAAAATCACGTTTGCTGTATGGGAGCCCCGTTAAATATTATTTTTATTTTGTTTTTAGTATTTGTTGTTATAGCGGCAACAGATATAGGTACAAAATCTGTGAAAATTTCAACTCTAGCTATTACCGTTCTCGAGTTACAGCCCGGTGACAGACAGACGGACAGACGACGAAGTCTCAGTAATAGGGTCCCGTTTTTACCCTTCGGGTACGGAACCCTAAAACCTACTGTTGTCTGTCCACTTTCCTGTAATGGTGATAGTAGAGGGAAACTCTGTGTCTTTAGCTCGAATAGGGAATATTAAGTGAATGTCGGAGCAGATGGCGCTACCAACACACGCAGTAAACAATCCGACCAATATTGCATACGTCATGTCAGAAGATTGACAGAAACGTTGTCAAACGTCGAACAAAACTTTGTTCACCTCTGTTGTGCTACCTCTGGCGTAAAATCAATTCAATTGCAATCCTATTGAAAACAAAATATAAAGGTGGGTTTACACCAAAAGAACATAGAGCAAGAACAGCACAAGAACATTCTTTCGTATTCGTTTAGTGTAAACTGTAATTCGTTACAACATACTTTAGATCGTTTACACCAATCGAATCAACAAGAACATCAAGAATAAGAATTTTTGCTCTATAGATGAGAATCATATAGCTCCGTTTAGACCAAACGAGCGAATGCTCATTGCTCATTCGTCAACGATAAGTAGTTAATTTATTTTTATAGTCATCAAAGGTTGGATCCCATAAACATCTTTTGTTATGGTATAATTCTATCATTTGTAAACATTTTTCATTACTCCAATCCATATTTACGAAATAACCTTTGATAAACTACCTAAAACCAGCCGCCAAAAAGTAAAAATATCAAGAACACTAGAATCCCTTTGAAGAGACCGCCTCGAAGAGCGAGCGCGTCCGAACACGAACGAACGCTCTAGGCAATTGCTCGAGCGCTCTTGCGTCGTTTACACCAAACGAGCGAGATTCTTAGAGCATTCTACCTATTTACCGCCGAACACGTGGCGAACACACTAGAACAACGAAAGAATGCTCGTTGTTAGTTTACATCAAAAGAGCTTTACTAGAATGAGCATTCGCTAGTTTGGTCTAAACGGAGCTTAATATTTTATTAAAGACAGAATATTATACAGGATGTGAAGAAGCTACATAACACAAAAAAAATTGCACTAAGTAAGTACCTATAATATTTTTTAAAAATTAAAGGCAATGACATAGCAAAATCGCAAGTCAACGTACACTCTGTGCGATCGTTTATCTATTTCCCACAATTATTACAGTATAGTTTATATTATACCAACAATTAAATTTTATCGTTTATTAGCATTATTTTTCCGTGTTTTGTTATTAATCCGTAGACACGTTCAGCGACCTACAAAGCGTTATCGAAATAGGTTTATTAAACTGCGTTTGAGTCGTTTCCTGTGTGATATTGAGACATCATTATCATCATCGGTATTCAGCGGACCTAAAATGGTCACATTTTGTAATTCCTCTCAAATCAATTGAGAAAATGAATTGTCACAACTGTCAAACTGAAGAATGTCAAATTAGTGCGAATTGTGCGAATTATAACATACTAGATGATGGCCGCAACTCCGTTGCGCCAAAATTCGTTTATCGCGCGGGAACCGTACATTTTTCTGGGATAAAAAGTATCCTATGTCCTTTCCCGGGACTCAAAGTATCTCCATATCAAATTTCAGCCAAATCGGTTCAGCGGTTCGGGCGTGAAGAGGTAACAGACAGACAGACAGACAGACACACTTTCGCATTTATAATATTAGTATGGATGAATAATTGCAAGTAAAGTGTCTATTTTGCGATTTAAAAAAAAGAATCATATTATGATTCATAATATGATTCTCCAAAGTTTAGCCCCGCTGTACTTTTATTAAAGACCTTTCTGATTTTATGATGGAAAAATACGTACGATATCCCTACTAATATTATAAATTCGTAAGTGTGTCTGTCTGCCTGTCTGTCTGTTACCTCTTCACGCTTAAACCGCTGAACCGATTTTAATGAAATTTGGTATGCTTTGAGTCCCGCGAAAGGATATAGGATAGTTTTTATCCCGGAAAAATGTACGGTTTTCACGCAATATACGGAGATGTAGGCGTCATCTAGTTATGTATAATATAAGCTTGGCTTCTCTCAGCTCTGGCATTTTAATAGTTTATTTTCAGCTTTACTGCCTTATTTAAACACATAACAGTTTTTTCTGCTAACGCGGTAGTAAAAATCGACTAGTTCCTAATAACCAAAGTAGGACACCAGTTCTGTCCTGCTCTTCCGTATAGAATAAGAGTGAGATGACATTTTCATCAGTGACCCCCAGGACCTATCGCGATCGTCTGCTCAATCTGTGAGGTATTTGACCTAGAGGTCGTCACTCGTCCAATGCGTCATATTTGCAGCGTTCTTGGAAAATTTGCACTGGCAAATTAGCCGGTTGGCAATTCCGTCTATTATTGTTAAGCGCCGCGCCGGTATCGAATAAAATAAAAATCGGCCAAGTGCGAGTCGGACTCGCGCACGAAGGGTTCCGTACCGTTATAGAGCAAAAATAGGCCAAAAATTGCATTTTTTGTATGGGAGCCCCCCTTAAATTATTATTTTATTTAAATATTATTTTTAATTATTAAAGAACACATATAATTAAGGCTTTTGTGAAAATTTCAAGTGCCTACTTGTTGTCATCGTTGATACCGAGCAAAAAATGTTTGAAAAATTACGTTTGTTGTATGGGAGCCCCCCTTAAATATTTAATTTATTTTGTTTTTAGTATTTGTTGTTATAGCGGCAACAGAAATACATAATCTGTGAAAATTTCAACTCTCTAGCTATTACCGTTCTTGAGTTACAGCCTGGAGACAGACGGACAGACATCGAAGTCTCAGTAATAGGGTCCCGTTTTTACCCTTTGGGTACGGAACCCTAAAAAATTATGTTTTTTTATGCAGGTTTTTTGAGCCAAACGATTTTTTTTCGTATTTAGCATTTTTGAATGTATGAATAATAGATATCTATTTGATTTCTCGTCTAGATTTCCTTCTTAACTTTTCTGAAAAAAATATTTCTATTTTCGGTATTTAGTTTTCAGTAAGTCGCATATAAAAACAAAATGTTCTATGTTTTGCAAACTGCCACTCATTAAATTCAACATTTCTAGAATGCTTGTGTTGTGTTTGCATAAAAAAACATTTTAAAATAAGAACATTCTGTGTTTGCGCGCGTTTATTGTCTTATTCTAGAACAATTTCGCTAATGGCATAGCGCCAAGATGTTCCGAACTTGTGAATAGCACTTCGCTAAATACGCTTAGTTCAAGGTCGTTGGTAAAACTGTTTTCGGAAGTAAGGAGAACTAAGCTCCTTTAGATCTTGATTTAGGGCCTATAGAGAATTTACTGGTTCAGTAGGCCCACTACGAAACTGTTTTGAGACTCAAACAATCGGACGAGAATGCCGCCTCCTGCTCTAACAACGTCATTTCACGTTTGTTAGAGTAGGATGCGGCATTCTCGTTCGATTGTTTGAGTCTCAAAACGGTTTCGTGGTACAAGCCCTGGATCCGGTTCGACGGACCAGAAATTATAGGGAATTCAATAAAACCACGAGTTAGAAAAACTATTTCCTGATAACGTGCCGGATAGGCTATCCACAACTTTTTTGACAGATGAAGTATGGAGAATCTGTCAAAAAAGTTGTGAATAGCCTATTCGGCACTTTATCAGAAAGAACAGGCTCTTAGTCCTGTAATTCCACTTGCAACTATATTTATAGACAATGCAGGCTGATTACCTTTACTGACAAGAAAGATGATCCATCCGTCGGATGCGCATAAAAAGTGGGTCCTGTGCCTAAAGGCGAAAGGTTTTTCGCCTTTATCAGTAATCTTAGATCCTATTGAGTTCCGAGAGTAAAGAAAGGAGTCTTCTTGTGTACTGCGCTCACACTAAGGCATCCATTATACGCGCATGCAAGCGACAATCAATTCTGTCAGTCATGAATTATGTTTGACTGATGGTGACTGATGGACTGACGAATGGTATTAGACGGTCACTCAATTCTCTTTAGTTTTATACGTCAGTCAAAGCCAAATTAATTTTCAAAGGTATACGTTTCTAATTTTTTTCCAATTTTGTCAGATGTGACAAAACTCACTCAAAAATCGTGACTGATGGTTGCATGAAGTAAAAATCAAAATATCCAGATTTTCGTCAATCAGCTTCATGCAACCGTCTGTCACGCTCATACACGGTAGGTTATCCATCAGTCACAGCCATGACTCAGAGGCGTGCAGAGGTTTTTGACATGGGGTAAGCAGCGGTATCGGTTTAGTAGTTTTGGCGTGAAAGCAAAACAGACAGACAAACGGACAAAAAGAGATATTTTCGCATAAATTGTAATATTAGTGTGGATATAAATTAAAAACTATGTTTTCTAAACTATTATAATATATGAGTACGTTCTGTTATGAAGAAACAAAAAAACGCCATCTGTTGTCACGTGTTGGAACTACAATGAAAGTTTATTTGCGTTCACATGTGTGCTAAGCTAAAATAAATAAAAACGCCATAGATGGCGTATGGCGTAATATAGATTGTTATATATTAGAAATGCAATGTGAATTCATTTTCATCGATATTTCCATGGAAATTAGATACATAGTATATTTTTGTCTTATAAAAATGTAGCCTATGTCCTTTCTCAGGCTCTAGACTAACTGTGTACAAAATTTTATTACAATCGGTTCATTAGTTTTGGCGTGAAAGCGAGACAGACAGACAGAGATAATTTCGCATTTAATATAAAGTATATAATATTATAAAATGATAAAATAAATAAGTACATGAATATGAATAACATGAAACTTTCGAGCTACTTACATTTCATTTTTGTTGCTGGTTTAATTGTTGTAACTCAGGTACACGTACCTACCTTTCGACACAAATCACAATTAGAATCTTTTCACTGAATGACAATTGTGAAAAATTTTTTTTTTTAATTTTTAATAAACACACATTTTCAACACAAACCTCACAGTCAAATAACATTTTTAAGAAATCAAAAAACGCACTTAATATAGAAATTAGAAACTCAGTAATAACTAATATCTAATAAACTGTTAAATGTACAAACTTTTAAATGTTAAAATAATAAAAATCTTCTAAGAAAACTATAAATATACTGGCGCAAACAAAAATAATATGTTACAGTGCTCATCACATGAAAAAATGGCCTCCCAAAATACAAAACACTTCTGTAATGTAAACAATTAATATAAACCGTACTAAACAAAAATGCATTATGTGCATATGTGATTAATTAGATTTCCGTCTATTATTTTTACTCGGATTATAGGCAACGAACATATCCGATTACTTCCGAACGCGCCATTCGGAAACCATGCGGCAGGACCTGGCCAAGTAAATCGCACACGCACACACGTTTGCGAACAGTGTACGAATACGAAAATCTTAACTCACACGTCATATAGGCGGGGTCTGCGAGACATCGAGTGCCTGTAACCACAGATATGTAGTATAATATTGGTGCGTACCTTCGCGCGGCGCGCCTAGTTACCACTTACCGACTTATGTTTATGTAGTTTTGCAAATCAATTGGTGCTATTTTATACATGTAGGCGTTAATGTGTATTCATATTTTTACTATTAATAATAATTAAAGTCATCTAAAACGTACGAAAGTTAAATTAAAATATGTGTATAGCAAGTATTTATCATTAGGTAAGCAGTGCTTTTATGCCTTTATGGTACGCACGTCCATGCCATGACTGTGGCAAAACTGACAGCAAAACCTACCGTATAATGGATGCCTATTGCCTAAGCTAAGGCACTATAAACTTCTTCGGTTCAATCAAAACAGACCGCATAATCGTAAGAGCTAATATTATATATTATATTATATATTATAATATATTATAAATTCTTTGAAACAATATAAACCACGAGTCTAGAGGTTTATTTGTCATCACTGGTAGGAACAATCTATTGTCAATCATCAGCCTTTAGCCAAATTGCATTCGACAGCGTCGACCGCGAAGTTTGATATCAAAAATCTTTGACAATAGTCATCAATCAGGTTCTAGGAAATTATCGATTGCAACTTTCAGAAGGTATCCTGACTGGAAGCTGGTTGAAAGAAAAGAAACTTCTAGTTTATATAGTTTCAACGAGCTATTGCCTGCGGCTTCGCTCGCGTTAAGAAGTATTATTATATACAAACTTTCATCCCCTATTTAACCCCTTGGGGATAGAATTGATCAAAATCCTTTCTAAGCGGATACCTACGTCATAACATCTACCTGCATGCCAAATTTCAGCCCGATCCGTCCAGTGGTTTGGGCTGTGCGTTGATAGATCACCATATCAGTCAGTAACGTTTGAGTTTTTTTTAATACTAGACTAGACTAGATGACGCCCACAACTCCGTTGCGCCAATATTCGTTTATCGCGCGGGAACCGTACACTTTTCCGGGATAAAAAGTATCCTATGTCCTTCCTCGGGACTCGAAGTATCTCCATACCGAATTTCAGCAAAATCAGTTCAGTGGTTTGGGCGTGAAGAGGTAACAGACAGACAGACGGACAGACAGACAGACAGACACACTTTGGCATTTATAATATTAGTATGGAAGTATGGATTTAGATTTAGATACTCCTTCCGATGAAAATATTTTATTTTCTTACAGGTATTCTAAAATGCGATTTGCGCTTGCCCGGTTTTTATATGAACTTGGAAACGTCTAGAATATCATACGGAAATCGTACAAGTAAATTTTAATAAACGCTAACGAGTTCGTCCGTGAACAGCTGGACGTGTACGGTCGGGGAAAACCGATGTTTAGCAATTTGATGAAACTCGTAATTTTTTCGCATCAATGCCTAGGTAGGTACGTTTATTTTATAAGTTCTTCACATTATTATTGAGTGAAAATATATTTTGTTTTATGACATTGGAAATGCTCCAAAACTACGGACTGGTTTTGATTAAAATATGCTGTTTTGTTTAGACGTAGATCATGGTTGGGAAAGTTAGAGGCTACTTATTAGGCCTGGATGGCGTCTATAAACTGAGACTCTAGCAACATTGAAAAACATCGTGTACTTCCAGTTTCTGAAATTGACGTGAAATCTCATTTCAGCAATCGCTTAATACAGTAGCCATTTTCAGAGGCATTTTCAATTGCTAAACACATAATTTCCTAGACCGTGCACTTTATATTTAGTATGGGGTCCGTGATGCAACGATTCGATACGTCATCTGCCTCAGTAAGCCGATTATGACCCCCCAAGGTTGATTAGTTTTATGCAATACTATGTTATAGTAGTATTAATATTGTTAAAGTAATCGGGAAAACATACAAGGTATTATAAATATTTAATATCATAAACCTTTTTTTTTTTTACTATAATATTATGAGTTATGAGTTATGACTTATGATGCCCGTAACTCCGTCGCGCCAAAATGATTTTATCGCGGGGGAATCGTATAATATTTCTCCGGGATAGAAAGTACCCTCCCTATGTCCTTTCCCGGGACTCAAAGTAACTCCATAACCATACCCAGCAAAATCGGTTCAGCGGTTTGGGCGTTAGTAGCAGACAGACAGACACAATTTCGCATTTATAATACCTATTAGTATGGGACTGTCAAAAAACCTTAGAAACCGAGCAACTAGCAAGTCATATCCTATTCGTCGTTTCTTTATATGGCTGTTAAACACCACAACACAGCGCTAATATTCCTTGCATCCTTTATCAATTAAATTAATTAATGTCAATGTTAAGTTTAAACTCGTTTAATATATAATTGTTGGTTAATAGTCAGTTTGCTGACGTGTTTTGTGTCGATATGTTATTTGTAAAGCCAATGACGCACTTACTTTTTCACACCTTTCTGATTAAGTAAGTATTTTGCTATGGCGACAAATAATATTTGCTACGTATATTACTAAATGTATAAATAGATTTAGGTTCAATGGTAGAAATAGTCAGTAGATATTTAAATGCTCTACCTTGATAAGAAATGTGGCTTGACTGTTAGAATTTACAACATACAAAGACAAAAGAGAGAAAGAATGTAGCGAAAATGGCGCTAGATATTTAAACTAAGGACTCTAAGTAGAGTTTGTGTTGTTACTCACTTGTTGGGCGTTGTAAAGCTATGAAATGTAGTGTAGTCTGTAGAGGCTTTCATAAGATGATAAGTGATAACATTTTAACACTGCATTGGTCTCGTCTTGGCCACTTTTTACATATTCTAGTAATGTTTACTACTTGGGTATGTTAGACGGATCAAACTGGTTTGAATTACGTTTTATAGGCACACGAACAACAAAATATCCCACTGGCCACTTTCAAGTTGTTTTCGCTAATCTTGATAACTTTTGACTCCATCGCTGGGCTAGCATGGCAAAACGAAGAAAAATTTCTTTCGTTTCTTGTTGTATCTAAAATTCGGTATGCTAAGCAGGCTGATGACGATGATCGTTTTGTTTTTATACAAAACGATAAAAACAATGACACTATCAGCGCTCGTGGTCCGCCCCAGGAAATTTGATAACGTATTTCCGGTTACTCCATACAATTCGCTGTATTATGGCCATATTATGTGCGATGCCCACGACTTTGTCCGGATTGACATAAGGAATTAGGAAAGTCTCAGAGATCAACAAGGGTTTTGATCAGTGCCGTATTTATATACAGTGTGTTTGTGTAAACACCGTTATCCTTGAAACCATCAAATGAGCCCGTCAAAATGAACAACTTTTTCTATGAGAACAATGCTGGGAACTCAAAAAAAAATGCCGTCTTCATACCCATACTGAAGCCCGGATCGGCAATTTGTATGGGTATGAAGACAGATTTTTTTAAATTCCCAGCATTGTTCTCATAGAAAAAGTTGTTCATTTTGACGGGCTCATTTGATGGTTTCAAGGACAACGGTGTTTACACAAACATCTTGTATACAGTAGAGCCTCGTTAATCCGGAGAGGCAAAAACAAGACCCTTTCCGAATTATCGAGGCGTCCGGATTATAGTATGCAATATATTTTAATGTTAATAAAACACATGTTTAACCCTTGTTTCTTTAACCAATTTTTAAATTATAGCATAAAGACAAAATGTACATGTTCATAATACATAATTACAACCATGTAAGAAATCAGTAAGTTACGAGTAAAATAAAACATTAGTTAATTCTTTTTTTTTTAAAGTCTGATTAATGATTACAGACTTAAAGAGTATTAACTCTTCTGTTTATGATTTTCGCACTTTATTTCAAAAGCTCGGCATGTAAGTTGACGGAGAAACATAACTTCGTGGCTATCAAATTCGTTATCTTCAGTCTTCAGCACATTTTAAAGCAATGTTTAAAGCTCCGGCCGGCCGGATTACAGCGATCACCGAACAAGCGAGAGTCCGGATTACCGAGGCCCTACTGTATTTTTTTATCAGTGTAGGCACCTTATCCCCCCCCCCCCCCCCCCCCGTGTACGAAATCTGCCGCCCTTAGGCCACGGCCTTTACGGCCTGTTTATAAATCCAAGGGTGATTTTGAAGACAAGAAGTTTCCGACACTTTCCACCTAACACCAAGCCTAGCAAGGAGAGACCTCGCCATCTGCCATAATGGCCTTTCGTGTCAATTGTCGTGTAGTTTCGCTGGCTGTCAATTGTATCTAGTTGTAGCAATCTTAAACGTTACAACGTCAAGCCGATAGAGTGGCCAGCAAAGATCGGTAGAGGCAGTAGCGGCCTTAGGTACCCATTGCGAGGCCCTGGGCGGCAGGTGTTTGCGAGACCCTTTCTCTTACGAAAAAATACATTGCGAGGCCCCGGGTGATTGCCCTGTTCGCCAACCCCTAGGGCCGCCACTGGGTAGAGACTAGAGAAGCACCACGCGATTAAAACGAGAATGTATGCGATTTTCAAATCGATCATCACTTTTTTCACGTTTGATAACCGGCTAAGATTTTGGCGCCCACGCTTGTTTAAGGTGACGCAGCGTTAAAGTAAGAAACCGTGTTGGATATGTTTTAGATTGCTTGTTTTCTATGAGAGGCCGGCCCGGCCTCTCATAGAAAACAAGCAATGGAACAGCAAAAAATGGAAAGGGCGTAAGCGACAAAATGGTTTTTGTCGCATAATTTAAAAACCATAAATACATTTCATATAAGCTATGCACAAATTAAAGTGCATGCTTGAACCAATTTATGTACAAATTTTGGAATCTTAAATCACTCTCCTCTGTTGGAAAAATAGGAATCCCTTTTTTTACAGAGGTCTTTTCGATTGATTATTCTGTGCTATAAAAGTTGTCCAATCGTGTTATGCTACGGGCAATTCAAAGACAAAGACATGATGAATACTGACAATGAACTTCAATTTCTTAGCTTTAGTCATTGCTGAGAAAAATCGGCATCGCTACAGCCAAATTATCAAGGCGTCGCCTTAACGGACTCTTTTAAATCGTATGCTACAACAACATTCGCGAATATCAACCGGCACACTTGACTGCCGCCGCGTGGGTGGTGCAATTTTTACAGTGAAAGCCCAAATTCACTTTCTTTTAGCGTAAAATATTATGTTTATCATGTCGCATGTACGTACTTCCCAAATCGTTTCTAAAAAGGATTTATTGCTTGCTAGATGACCCGTGAACTTCGTATCACTTAATCCTAATCACCGTCTTCCTTGGACTAGTTCCACGAATATTTTAAGACTAAAATTTTACTCGTATTCAACGTGTGGATAACGCATTACTCAATACACTAGTTGATCTCCTGTACCTTCCTACCTAGATCGTGTTTTCTCCCAAAAACCCCTTTAGGATGAGGCCAAACGAGCGTAATTTTGTGAGTCGTGAGACGCAGAATTTCGGTCGGCTAAATATACCTACTTTAAAATTTGGCATAAATAAAGTTTAATTTAAAAAAATGAAATAAGTTATGTGCACACTGCACAACTGTTTTTGGGCGTTTTGAGGGTTTTTTTTATAAAAGCTTTTGACACCAATTTATAATAATAATAAACTGAAGTCCACGCGAACGAAGTCGCGGGCAACAGCTAGTTAAAAAATAAATATACCAGAGACTCTCTTTTTAATTATAAGAGATACGTGTGGTAAATGCATTTTTCCAGTAAATAACGTTAGGGGGCGGAATTTGCACATGGCTTCCGCCCCTTTTGCGTCAATTCACTGCGCAGAAAACGTGTTGGTTTTTACAATTTACTCATACGTAATACACGTTCTGTTTTTTGTTTATAAACGTAATTATTTATCAGTTCTTATCGTCAGAGTTGACAAAAGTTAAAACGTAATAACGAAGGATCTAAATCCTATAATTAATTTTAATAATAGACGACTTTGAGGTGTATTTTATTTCTATAATCATTGTTGTTTTTCCAAGCGTATCAAAACAACATTTTTTCTTATCACATATCAGTATTTCTGAAATATTAAAAGGAATTTAAAGACTATCAACACACCTTTCGGATAAACTTCCTTATTGCGTTGTATGCGATTGAGCACGGCATGTTTTGTGTTTAAAGATTTTTCTTGATCCTGAGGTTTGAAATTTTTGTCATCAACCTTAATTTCTCCATTTTAATTTCCAGGCGAACTCTCGCATCACGTTGATCAGGCGAGTGGACAACGAGTGGATGTACGGGAAACTGGACTCCGGCGCCGAGGGCCTCTTCCCATCCAACTACGTCCAAGTCAAATTGCCCCTGCCCAACGACACCGCGGACTTGGGGGCCGCCACCGCGCTATACGACTTTGAGCCCGTCCAAACGGGGGACTTGGCCTTCAAAGTCGGTGATACCATCAATGTGCTAGCGAAACTCAACGAGGAATGGTACTACGGTGAGTGCAACGGCCTCAGAGGACAGTTCCCAGTAAATTATGTGCAGATGAGCTAGCGAGGGGCGTAGCTAGGGATATAAAGGGGCACCGAGTTTGAGGCCCCATGATTGAGGCCCCAATAAACTTGAGGCCCAAAGACTGAGGCCCCAATAAACTTTTGGAGCCCCGAACCTGCCGCCCCAAAAAAATTTTTGGAGCTCCATAGCCGAGGCCCCAATTAAGTTGTGGGGCCCCAAAACTGAGACCCCAATATTTGATTTTACGTCGTATGGGCTAGGTCTGAAATCTTGAATATTGCTTGTGTAAGGTGTTCATGTATTTGTATAACTTTGAATTAAGTTTATATAAAATAATGGAAACACAAATTGTAAGGATAAAGCAATTATTTCGTCCATCGATAGAATTTAAAAAATGAAATGAAAATAGCAATTTCTTCGAGCAATATTTTTCTAATAGGACATTTTTAGGTGTGTAATAAGTAATAACTAATAAGAGATTAACATAATAAAATCATTTATAATTCATAGATTTAACTTAGGTAATTCTGACACAATACAATTTTTATGCACAGATGGTTTGCATGTATATAATTCAGTATTTTTAGATTTCACTGGTGCATTTTCAGCGTGAATTAAAAAGTTAAGTAAAACTTGTAGCATAATATATATTTTATAAACCATGTCTAATAAAAAATCAAAAGATCTTAATCACGATCATTCTAATAGATTCTCAAATTCAGTTATTTCTATTCTACTGATTTGAGGTTGAAGTTAATTGGTCTGCTTAATTGTGGGTAGTTGCTAGATTTTTTTGGAGATATTATAGGCTGTGGGGTGAATCTCTTTCAGTTCTTGATTTAGCTTTTTTCTTTAAACTTTAAAGGCTAGAGCGTAAGTTTAAATTATCGTTTATAGAGAAGTATGTGCCTGATTATACTGTAAAAAATATTATATTTTTAAAATGTCTCTTAATCTAAAGTATTTATTATATTATGATTTTTGATTGTATTATAAATTGATTTTTTTAATTGGCAAAATTGTTAAGTTATATCATTATGTTTTGTGTATATTTTTGATATTATGTTTTAATCATTATTTTGTATTTTTATGAGCACATAGTAACATATCGTGCAATAATCAAGTCATTATAGTATTATACAACAATATAAGCCATCGAAATGTACAATATTAAATCGTATTGTATTTGTTGCCATATTATAAGTAGACGTTAAAAAATTTCGTCCATAATATATTTAAATAAAAGGACCATTTCTCTGAATATAATTTGGAATACCTGTGGCGCACCACTGCCTCTACAAACTGGTGGTACCACATTTGAATAACTACAAAACAACTGTTGGTACCACCTTTGAATAGCTAAAACAAGTGTTGGTACCACCTTTGAATAGCTAAAACAACTGTTGGTACCACCTTTGAATAGCTAAAACAACTGTTGGTACCTCCAGTGAAAACCAAACTAGTGGTATCAATTTTGAATAGCTTATAACGGGTACCGTACCACTAGTGAATAGTTACAATGACTAGTTGCGCCAATGCGCTGTCAAACCGAGGGCGTTGAAGTTTGGAAGAAATGGTTTTGCTATATGTACCGATTATTAAATAATAATAGTAAAATGATTGACTGAATGTAAATAATGTAAATGCCTTATTATGTATACGGTTGTGATTGTAAACTGAGAGATGGACATATAAATGAGCATGGGTACGTTTAAAATTAAAAAAATATATATCAGTGTAAAATTTATATGTGTGGACTGTGGTTTATGTAATAATTATAATTTGAACTCGCGATAAGTATACAAACTTATCACTCAATAATGTATCAAAGGCATCCTGCAACCAAAATATCCGTTTTTGGTTGCAATAATAGCGTAACAAGCAAAAAATCTTATAAACACTAACATTTAAAATTATTGTACGAATATGGGTTTAGCGCTTTAAGATATTTTGATGTAAGTATATGTATTTTGTATTATTTGAGTTGTATTGAATGTAATAAAATGTCCCAAAGATCAATTTATGTGGACTAGGCGCTTATTTAATACATACTTTATATATAAAATGAGGGTAGGAATCAAATAACAAATGTTGTAAGTTAAGTTTTTGTATATATTGATAATATTTTTCTACATTACGAAGTTTTCCAAGTCTAGATGTTGTATTATTGCACATTTTATGCGACTCCATAGCAAATAAATATTTGAGATTTTAGTGATTCCATTTTACTTGCATGGCAATAATAATTCAATCATAATAAACTGTTACTGAAGGAAATTTTAATTGTTTTATTTATTACGCGCTGTGACATTGTGTCTTAGGACTAGACCAGTGCCTTAGAATGTCATCTGTCGTGCAAGATAATTATAATGCAATAAAATAGCAACTGTATATCATTGTTTCATTTAATTATTAAGTAATACGGGATACGATTTCAGAGGCGTTTAAGTCACTTGTAAGTAGACACCAGAAAATGTAAGTTTTTTTGGTAGAAAAAAAAACTGTTAGGGCGTGACAGACACGCGAGTAAGTACGCGGACTTATGGCTCGACGATCTTAATCGCCTGTATGTCAGCAAAGAGCTGCGAGCCGCGAGCCTGGGGGCATGGTAATCCAGTGTGAACGATTGTCGTGTGTCATCGACGCGAGCCGAGTAAGTTCGCGGACTTAAAACCCGCGTACTTTAAGTTCGTTCGTGTGTCACCCCTTTGAATTCATAACTAAAAGGGCATATAAAACAACCATGTCTTCACATAGTGAGATTTATTATTTGAACAAAAATAATTCTATGTTAAAGGTAGGTACTTAAAATATTTACATTTGCTTAAAATACAACTTAATGTCAACATACCCTGTTTGCTTTTCAACCGTTGCACGCAAATGAGAGTGTGCTGCTAATACTAATATTTTGATCAGAGACGTTTTTTTTCTTAAAAAAAAAACCGCCAACTTGTTGAAAAGGCAAAATAGGGTTAATATTTTTGACCCAATCAATTTTGCCCACCTCGAATCTTTGTGGTCTCTCTAAAAGACAAATCATTAGCCGATCAGCGAATACTTCCCGATGTATACTTTTATTCTAAAAGTAAAAAATGTCTAACCTACCCCAAGAACAAAACTAAAATAGGTGGGCAAAATTGCGGTACTTAACGAATAAAACCCTACTATAAACAATTACTTGTCTAATAACACAGTCCTGAAATATTCACTAAAATAATTTTGAATGGCGAGCATTTCGTAAAAATTTAAAATGATCATTTTACAATAAAAACATAGAGCAAGGCAATCAGGTACATCAAATAAAAATATATGCTTTTGTAAAATATAAAATGTTAGTTCAAAAATATTAAAATGAGGAATTATTCCCACGCTGAGATATTCAATCATAAAATTTTGTTTAAAAAAGCTTCGATTAAAATTAAAATACTTTCCAAAATATGTTCATAACATAAACGTCCAGATAGATCGAAATCTGAAGTAATGTTGTGCGAGTAGTATGAAAAAATTAATGTATGTACTAAAATAAAATTTTCTAGCCTCTTCATCCAATTCACAGTGCCAATAGCTCCAAAAATACCGGGTAAACAATTTCGAATTTTATCCGCCCTTACAATACTCAACAATCGGGACACACTATATTTGGGGCCCCGGGGAGAGGCCCCGAGGGGCGAGGCCCGCGCACCATCTAGCTATGCCACTTACACAGGTATAACCAACATCTTACATCTACGTTTATTCATTAGTTTAACATCGCTTTTAAAACAATAAAAGCCTGCAAATGTAATATAGTGACATCTATACACAAAAAGCATAACAATAACAATTTCATTTATTGTTGTTATTATTTACAAGTTGCGATGTAAGAGCCATAGATTATAGAGACTAAACACACCATCTCCATAGTCCAAACCACAAGATGAGTTACAAATATTCATACAAATGATATTTAATACTTTTGTAATTATTGTTCTCATGATTTGGACCGCTGTCAACTTCTATTATTTAATTTTGTCGGACTTTTTCGTATATAAAGATAGTGCTGTCTAGTTTCTATATCTCTTACTAATAACAAAATTTACACAATGAGTAAGCTATTTTTTTTTCGACCTACTTTTCGACCCGTTGTATAAATAATTTTATTAGTAAAAGGGTATGACAATAAAATATTGTGTGTTTGCCCAAGCACACTTTCAGCGCAGACAGGTTAAGATCAAAATATAGCTTAATAAAAACGTGAAATATCTATGAGGGGCAAGGTAACATTTAATACTGCATAGTGGATAACCTTAAAAGGTTCAGCGGAAGGTTAATTTGTGAATTATAAGTGCTTCAGGTAATTTAAGGTTAACAATAATGCGATTGACTTCCTTTAGGCTTAACTCACACTAGGTCGCAGAGTCGAAGCGTCGCGACTCGCAACACGTCATGTTCTTTCGCTATGCTGTGAAAGTAGCAGCGCTGAAGAAACATTTTTTTTGTGATTTGTATGGGCGCCACAGAAGTATGCCCATACATCTTCTTCTTATATATAAAAATGGATTTTCAAATGTGTTAGTCGCGCTGAAACTCGAAAATGGCTGAACGGATTGGGCTGATTTTAGTCTTAAAATATTCGTAGAAGTCCAGGGAAGGTTTTAAAGTGATACGAAGTTCACCGGGACAGCTAGTAAGTAAAAAAAAATTTGCTCCTTTAAGTTTTAGTGCTGTTACTTTCACAGTGAACTCTATGCAAGGGACACATACGTCGACGCGCGCTTACATATTTTCAATAATATTCAATAATATGTAAGCGCGCATCGACGTAGTTAACAAGTGCATTCGCTCTTTTCTTCCATGTTTTCCATGTTCCATGACACTTCCACGTTTTCATAGCATAAATTTTTATTTAAATAATAAATCAATAGAGATGAATAATTATGCCATGACGAAAAACATGACGCGTCACGCGCCGCTTCGACTCTGCCCCAGTGTGAGTTGAGCCTTATGGAACATGCTAAAACTATAGGTAGCACATGTCGACTAATGGGTAAGGCCGAGAATTTTTACACTTTTCGAAAGTAAAAAGTGTCCCAATTTTTGTCTGCATATTATAAAAAAACTGACCAGTAATTTTTAATTCAATAACTTTTATTGTATTTTGTGGGGATCTAAATCATACAATTTCATATCAAAGTTAAAATACTCTTTATGGTTTAATAACCACAGTGAGTTAAATTCGTCCGTTACCCCAAATATTGCAAAAAACTCGCTGTCTTTTTCATGTATCCATATACTTGGAACTAAAATTTTGTATTTTTTTCCATTGAAAGACAAATTCTCAAGAACTGACTTAAATACACTGATACTTAGCAATTTAATCGTAGTGGTTGATCTTATTAAATAAGCAGATTTCATGACTTTATCGAAATTTTAATGTTTGTCCCCGTATTTTCGCTTCTATGTTACTATTTTGTATGTTACCATAATTTCACCTCTAAACAATGTTAATCTTTTGTGGCACTATTTTGTATTGACACTGGCAACAGTAAGTATCTATGCGAATAATAAAATTAAAAAAGACGCTTGTTTGTTGTCTGTAGAGTCAAGCAAAAGTGCACGCATGTGTTTGGTCGGAGTTTTTTTTAATTAATTTAGACGATTTCAAAGGTAAATAACAGTTTTTATTACACCTGTTTTGAATAGAAATATGAATAAGCGGAGAAGCAATGCGTGGCGTGTGTTTTTGGTCGAAACTGAGCTCAAATTATCGATTAATGGTCAATTAAAGCCTAAAAAATCTCGCTTCTACGTTACTTCTATGTTACCCGTAACATTCATTTGTTGTTTGCGGGACGCTGTCCCTTACACCCCGTATAAGGCATAAAGTTTTACATAAAACGTGCACTATAAAATCGGCCTTACATACTTTACTCGTTACTTTCGCGTTACTTTTTACATAGAAGTTTCTATGTTACTCTATGTTACTAAGTGTAAAAATTCTCGGCCTTACCCTAATACAATATTGTAAGTACGCGCTACGTCTGCGTGATATTCTATTCTACTCTATTTATTTAGTTTTAAAATGGCAAGTTTAATAAGGTCTAACCAAGTTTGCAATGACTCAGTGTAAATGTAAAAATTTGTCAGATTTTTTATTATAACAAAATATAATCTGACTATTTTTTTATAACATTAGGGGGCAAACGAACAAACGCGTCGCCTGAAGGAAAGCAACTACCGTCGCTCATGGACACTATTGCAACAACTCAATACAAACTTAATGTCTGCAATAGCATTGTCTCAACTCTCAACCTGTCAACGCTGATAGGCGGATATAGCCAAGGAAGTGGGCGTCGCGGGCAACATAGCTATATACGCCCCTGAGTTCACTCCTAGGGCGAAGCCAAAAGAGTGTAATTTGTGAGTTGTGAGTCGCAGAATTTTGGTTTGGCAGAATTCTGCTCCATTAAGTTTCATACAAAAGTCCCGTTTAATTCACACGAGCGTAATTTTGTGAGTCATGATTTGTATGAAAAGATATTTACGCGGCGGAAATTCTGCAACTCACAAATTACGCTTGTTTGGCTTCACCTTTAAGGTGGATATCCGATCCCTTGCACAAGCCAAGACCGACAAAAATTAACCCATCAGTCGTGGCAAAACGAGACACAATAGCTTTTTCATTGTTATCGCGGCCGGATGTGGCCGCTTGGGGCTTCATGAATTAAAATAAAATCCCACTTTATGATATACGTTTCATTTTGCTGTACGCCACCACAAAACAGCGGCGGCATTGAAGACCGATGTCAGTAGAAAATGAAACCTATATATCTTATGTCATAAAATAATTTATTTGAATCGTTGTCGGTCGCGGTCGCTTGTAAATATCGGAAAGTCACCTTTAGAATTACAAGCCTAGATAAGATGCCACGTGATTTTCGGTAAAATATCGTTTGGATTAGGCGCAGCGCAGACGACAGACTATCCGGCACTTTTTGTCTGTGGAAATTGAACCTATGCAATTATATGCGGACTTTTTGCGCGTCGTGTACGTTACTGCATACAATTGCATAGGTTCTATTTCCCACGAACTAAAAAGTGCGTCACGGATAGTCTGTCGTCTGCGCTAGGCCTTAGAATTTCAAGCCTAGATAGGATGCCTCATGATTTTCGGTAAAATATCGTTTGGATCCTGCTCGAATCAGGTTAACCGAAGCGAGATTGAATCAAACACCGACGGGATATGTCTAGTCGGGCCTGTATATCGGTATTTTAGGTATAAATTCTATTAGAAGTACATACTCCATCATGGACGAGGAATCGCAGTGCTGTTTGGTGAGCCGCCAGCGCAGCCCGAGCTTGTGGTACAGACGGCTGTTCTCCCACTCCAGTAGCTTGTTGAGCGAGTGTTGTGTCTGGAATTGATAAAGTTAAATTAGTTTTCATTTTAAACTGGACGACGCGACGGCGCCGAATTCGTTCATCGCGCGGGAGCCGTACATTTTACCGCGATCAAAATTATCCTTATAAGTACCTAGAAGTATTTTTATATTATAATATGATCTAAGTGGGTTCAACTTCAGCCGTTTAAGCGAAGAAGAGGTAACCCGTAACTGGGAGGTGAAACTTAGGGCCCCCGCGCATTAGGCGGCCAGGTCGTGCGGCCAGATCGCTGCGACCACCCCGCGCACTTTGCGGCCACGTCTGCGACCACACTCGTATGAGTAGTGATTTGATGAGTAAACTGAATATTATTTTGTTTTCTGTATACAAAAAACGTGTGGCCGCGGCGACCAGTGCGCGCACACTGAGTAATTTCATACAAATTCCCATATCTCGTTGGCCGCGGCAGCCAAGTGGCCACGTGTGTGTCGCGATGTTTTTCGTTGGCCGCGCGACCAGAGCGTGGCAGCTGGCCGCTGGTGTCGTAATGCGCGCAACTACATTTATCGTAGAAGAATTAGTTGGCCGCAGCGACCTGGCCGCGCGACCTGGCCGCGCGACCTGGCCGCCGAATGCGCGGGGGGTCTTAGGGTAAGCCTGTGAAATGACGCAAAAATGAAATTATATATTTTGAAAAAGTTAAAGAGCAGAAGAATAGATTTGTGTGTCTTATAATCCCTCAAGCCCCAGGCGATCGCATGCGACCGCGATAACAATAGATTTCCAATAATCCGTGATCGAGGGAATTATATGGTTGTTACTTGTAGCCATGTAAGTAACAACAATATTATAGTTTTACACTACATACAATAAGACAGTTGCTTCGCATTTACGACCACATTTCATCTTTTGTCCGTCGTTACGTCAAAACACCGCGTTCGACAATCGAAATGCCGCCGCTGCGGCTATTGCTCTCAAGGAAAGCCCGTGTTACTGAACTTTTAAACTTATTGAAAGGACTTTGTTGCCTAAAGTATATTACTAGTGTTTGATAAAAGACTTTATGCTACATAAAATACACTTAGCGGCACGGAATCTTGGCCAAACTCATAATATGCAATAACACTTTTTTAAGCGGTTCTAACGTGGATCTTATCGTGTAGGTGGGTAGAAAAAATGGTCACGTTAATCTCAAGAGGGTAATTCACTAATTTGAAGTGCATATTGGTCTGTGTTTTAAAGTTTAGTTAAATCGTGTCATTTATCCGGCGAAGTCGCAGTTTTGAATTGTGCTCTGAACATTTTGAATTTTAATTTGACAAAGATTTTTGTTGTTATTGTGGTTAATAAACACCTAAGAACCCCTTAGGATTCATAAAAATGCCTTTATCACCAAGTCAGGTAGCGCAGGCAGTAGCTTTAGTGGAACAGGGGATGACTCATCGTGAAGTGGCTACTATCCTAAACGTGCCGCGTTCCTCGATGCAATATGCACTAAAACGATATCAAGAGACTGGCCGCTACACCCGAAGACCAGGTAGTGGTGGTGTACGATGCACATCAGCTCGTGATGACCGCTTTATTGTGTTAGAGATTTCAAGAAATCGCTTCCTGACCGCAGTCGAGATCCGTCAGCGCCTTCAAATCTCCAGAGGTGTGAATGTTAGCGAGCGTACGGTGAGAAGACGTATGGAGGAAGTTAATTTGAGGGCAAGAAGACCAGCCCGTGGTCCACAGCTTCACCCTCAGCACAGAGTAGCTCGACTTCACTTTGCCCGCGAACACGCTAACTGGACTTATGAGCAATGGGCAAAGGTTTTGTTTACTGACGAGTGCAGGATCGCTTTAAATGCACCTGATGGTCGACAACGTGTCTGGAGAAGGAAAGGCGAACGTTATTTGGCGATAACAACCACTCCGACGGTCAGTTTTGGCGGAGGCTCTATAATGGTATGGGGTGGCGTGAGTTCTGATGCTCGTACGGAATTGGTCATCGTTAATAACGCCTTAAATGCGACTCGGTACGTCGCGGAAATTCTCGAAGAACATGTTGTGCCCTTTGGAGGGTTCATTGGTTATGAACAATTCATTTTAATGCATGATAATGCCCGTCCACATGTCGCACGCATAGTAAATGAGTACCTTCAAGAGGCTGGTATTCAAAAATTGCAGTGGCCAGCTCGCAGCCCGGACTTAAATCCGATAGAACACATATGGGATAAGCTGAAACGAGCAATAAAATCATCATCGAACCCACCACAAACCATTAACCAGCTTCGAGATGCTGCACTGAGAGCGTGGCGCGACTTATCACAAGTCGATATCAAGAACGTCATCCAAAGCATGCCAGACCGAATGCAGGCGGTTATAAGGGCTAGAGGAGGTAACACGCGCTATTAAAAAGGACAGAAAGCGACAAAAAATCGAACAATTTTAAATTCGTAGTGTTTTAAACTTAAGTGTTAAATTTTGTGTAAACGTGTTTTTTTGCATAAACTTCATTATCAATTTAAAAAACCTTTAACTGTGAGAAAAAGTGATCAGGAACGTTAACTGGATAGACTCAGATCTTAATTAATCAAAATTTGTAGAGCTAAGTGCAAAAAAAAGACAGTTATCACATCTTTTGTACTTGGCCAAGTTTCCGTGCCGGTGAGTTTATATTAGGCAGTGCCGGATTTGTATTTTTTACCTATTTATAGAGAGGCTAATATCAGCCTTGGATTTATGAATGGCTCTCGCTGATACTAGCCTCTAATTACTGCAGTTACAAATACTTACTCTTTTACTGAGGCATATAACTGGCCATAGAGAGCACCCAAACGTGCAGCAACAGCATACGCAGCCGCAGAACAGCCATTTCACATTTACTGGTAACGTCTTCTTCAGCACACTGTTGATACGGGCAATCGTCGCTTGGTACTCCTCTGGAGCAACACGAGACTGGAGCCCCGAGGGAAATTCATAATTGAAGCGGTTGCTTAGACCAAACCTGAAAAGGTAATGTAGTTTATAAATAAAAAACCCTTACCAGTTATTTGTGAATCATATAAGTGGTCTCAATTGTTTCTTAACCTATCAAGCCCCGTAAGGACACCGGTGACCGCGACAACAATAGAATAACAATAGATTTCCAAGAATCCGCGATCGAAGGATTAAGACAAATATGAGTAAATTAATATGCATGAGAAATAAATTTTGCTAAAATGTCCTTTGATAGTAAAAAAACTTTTAGGCATATTATGCCTTATTATTTAATATTTGCCTAAACTCACTCAGCTCAGCTCTCTCAATTCTCTTTAAAATAGTAATCAATACAATCTATTACATTTTTATAATAAAGGGAAAGTGTATCTGTCTAACTCTCCTCAACACTTTAACTCATTCACTGCCTTTCCGAAAAGTAACGATGTTACCCAGGTGCCGCCATACCATACTATGCTGCCCCCCCCCATCGGCGGTCCCGGTATCTCAATCATGTGTTCTTCCCCGCCCATTGGCGTTTTCGGCATGAAGCTTCAGATTCTGACATGAAACGTTTCAAATGCTCTGTTTACATGTACTGTATCGTGCGTAAAACGTGTATGTGCAGTTTATAATCAACACGCCCATGGGCGGTCTTGGCATGTGAGTTAAAAAAAATTGCCCGCCGATGGGCAGGCTCGGCACTGAATGGGTTAACTGCTAAACCAATTTTGACAAAAGTTACTGGTTAGTATGTAAATATGTACTTGGAGTCCTGGGAAAGGACTCAGGATAATTTTTATCTCTGAAAATGTACAATTCCCGTGCGATAATTTCGGCGCAACACAATTGCAGGGCCCCCGTAAGGGCTACTGGCGCCTGTGTGCAAAAAAAGGATTTTGGCGCCCCTTTAGGCAAATTTTTTGGGTCCTTGGTTTTGACGCCCCTAAAGATGGCGATTTGGCGCCCCTAGAGGATGGCACCCGTGTGCATTGCACACATTGCACATATGGTAGCGGGGGCCCTGCATAATTGTAGCCTGTAGGTAACATCCTATATCTACAGTAGACCAAGGCTTTATAAATTAACGTGTAAACAGCAATCAATGTAATAAAGGAAGGTATTTTAATCCTTCGATCGGAGGTTCTAGGAATTCCCATTGTATTCTTTTGTTCTCGCGATCACCGGTGCTCGCGCGGGGCCTGAAAGATTAAGTAGCTATTAATTATTACTGTTTACACTAGTTAACATAGTATATATGTAAACATGTGACCAACTTCACTATGCTGTCTGATAACCTCATTAGAGACAGAATAACAAACTATAACTGAACTGATGCTGACCTTTGTAAAATAACTATGCCAATAATTAATATACTATTATTGAGTGCTTTGCAACAAATACAATTATTCATTTGGGCACATAACTTTTTTCTTAAGCAAAAAATAGACCATAATAATTTTATATTATTGTTATTAACCCGGCGTGAGTGAGGTCGGGTATGTCATACCCGGCGGTTTATAAAACACTTAATATTTCTCAACTGTGCGATTTCTGGAACTTAGTTGGCTCAGTAGCTGGAGGGGGTGGTACGAGGAGTGATTTTAAGCGACAGTGACAATATTGCGCCGTTGGCGATGTAAGCTACAAGTGCGCAAACGCATTGCGGGTATGTGATACCTGACCTCATAGTCAGTGTCACTATTTTATGTTTCAGTTGTTTTTTGATTTTTTACATTTAATAACAAAGTTTCTTTATTTTTTGGTTTGTAAATTCTACAATATCATATTGTTTGTCAATTAGGCTTGTCCTTTGTCATGATAATTGATTTTACATCCAGTTAAAGCTATATTCCACTAGATAACGCCTGCAACTCTGTTGCGCCAAAATTCATTTATAGTGCGGAAACCGTACCTATTTTTAGGATGAAAACTATCATAATATGTCCCTTCCTGGGGTACAAAGTATCTCCATACCAAATTTCAGCAGGTTTTGCTGAAATTAAGTTTAGTAGTTTGGGCATGAAGAGGAACAGATAGACAAACCGACAGATACTTTCGTATTTGCAATATTAGTATGAGTAAGAGAGAGATTTATTGTTTAATTTTAATTACAATGTTAATTTAAATTTGTAAATTTTTTATATTTTCAGTCTAAGTTCATAAATATAGTTGGTTGGTGCGCAAAAAATACTACTTTGTACTAAAAGCAACAAAGATTTTTTTTATAATTGGGCGTGGTTGTTTCATTGTAATAATTAATTTATTTCATGTTAATTAATTATTACAGTGATAACCATTATTCTACATTCATCTAAAGTTACCAAAATCGACAGTTCAATATTTGGGTATGTCATACCCACCTCATAGCTGGTGTAAAAAAAATTCACCTCATTCACGCCGGGTTAACCCATCAAGCCCCATAAGCTCACCGGTGAGCGAGACACAATAGAAGAACAATAGATTTCCGAAACTCCATAATCAAAGGATTAAAATTTTGTTATTTTAAGGAGAATGTCAATAAAACTTCAAAAATATGAATTGTACAGAATATTTAGCTAGCTAACTAGTGGCAAACTTATAAGTGTAATAAAATTCATGATAATAACAAGCACATTGTTTTTCTGTTTATTTGAAACATATTACCATTTTAAGACATTGTTCTTATTGGGGCCACTTAACTATTATCAAGTTTTGCATTTTTTTGCCCACTATGAGCTGCTTATATAAAATTGAAAAGTGAGGCATTTTACATAACCAAGTGATATTAAAACCTGTTTAGTATGAGTAAGCACACAATGAAACTATAACTTTATTCGGCAAAGAGGAAGTTTAAAAAGAAAATAAACTCATAAAACTGACTAAAAAAACAAAGAGTATTGTGAAATCCTGACAAGTCTCAATGTTTCTGCCAAGGATACTAGTAAAAGTTCCTGCTACAGAACTTCTTGAAACTCAGTACAAAGGTCCTTTTTATGGCACCAACAATAAAGTAATAATAATTGAGTAAACAGCTGATAAAAAGTAAACCTTACACTGTCATATTCCCAGCCCCGCGGACGATGATAGGGTCAGGCACTAACGTCACATGAGTCTCCTCTATATTCTCCTCGGGCTCCGGCTCCTCCGGGTATATTGCATCGAAATCGGCCATTTTAGCGTAAACTTAACAAATTGTAAATATTTTCTGTTTGGTATACATAACAAAGGATTGTGTTTGATATTTTTATACAATCATTGGAAAAAAACGAAATGACGTTTCTTGTTTTTCCACAGACGAGGAATAAAATATAAATTTTGACACTTGACAGCTTAATTTTTTTAATGTACGGTCTTGTATCTGCACTGGAATGATGTCGATGGTTGTTGAAAAATATTTTTCTTGCTATATTTTATTTTTCGTTTTCGTAAATAATAATATAAAACTCATTATTCTTATTGATTTTGATAACTTACAACTGAATATAATCATGAATAGTGAAGGATCAGGGAATACAAGAAGGTTCCAAAAATCACGATTCACGAAGAAGAATTTAAAGTGCCTATAACTTTTAAATAGCAATATATTATTCTGTCCTTACCCATAAAGCCATTTTCGGTCGCAGATATTTTGTGAATCTGTAACAAGTCGTAACAGTTTCGTAGCTAATACGACACCTTGCGACTGTGTGGGGGTTTGCTTCTACGTGTTGTAACTGTGTCCGCTTGTTACAGAAAAAAATGTGTACACACGTTTTCCACATATGTAGTAACTGGGTTGTAACATGTGTAGTAAAGTTACGTAATAATTAAACAGTAAGTTTGATAAATGTAAGTCACCAAATCCCAGTCATTCTAAAACTGTGTGTTGTGATAACTGCTAGTTTATAGTTTAATTAAAATAAAATAAATTAAAATCAAAAAACTTTTTGAAATGAAGGTTTTAAGTAAACACTTTAAAATTTTGGCCTATTTTTGCTCTATAACGGTACGGAGTCGTGTGCGTGAGTCCAACTGGCACTTGGCTGATTACTTAGTTATTTCTGGCTAGATTCCTTAGTCTGTTTGATTGTAGTTTGTGCTACGACGTATGCTCTGCATCTCCCAAATGGTATTAATTCCCGTATTGATATAACGTTAGGGGTAACAATTTTTATTTCACGATTTTAAAGTCACAAAATCATCATTAATTACATTTGCATTATAATATAATTTTACTAGCATTATCTACTTGACATGAATCAAGATTACTTGTCAGAATCTTCGTAGTTAATCACCGTTTGTACTATTGCTGCACAGTACGTTATGTAAGTAGCTAATATCAGAACTGATATTAATTTTTTTTTGTGTCTGGTGCATCATCATCTGAAAAAGAATAATTAATATTAATTTATGTAATATTTATTTCGTTTGAATAAGGTACTTGTACGAGATATATTAACTCGGAAGAGCTTTCTTTTGTCAAAAGAATTCAATATAGCATTTTGTCAGGCAAAGTTTGAGAAACTGTGAACAGATATTCAGGGAGATACCATTTTAAAAATACAGTAACTTTGTGACTACTTTAGGTAACATTCCCACACAATGTCGATAGTTATCGTAACTTTGTAACTAGTTGTGCCGAGAAACTTTTTCACTTAACGAAATATTTTTTTTTTCATTATTTATTGATTGTACGGCTTATTGCTGCTAAAAAAGTATGCTATCCAATATTCAAGTTTATTATTGCATTGGATATAAGCTTTTGAGAAAAAAAAAAATTATTGCTATAAACCAACAATACGTATTTTCGTAGGAATGGTTAAATTATTATAATAATGCGGCGCGTTGGTAAATTTCGAACTATCCCACTAAATACACGATGAATTTAATTTTCCATTAAGATTCAGGCATAAAAAACCATAATGTTGAATAAAAACAAAATCTTTGTTTACGTTGATAAGATGGCAGTTTCTTATTTTTAATTCTTTCACTAGTCAATGTCAACGAACGAACGATTATGAGCGATTGAACGAATGATTTGTGGAATCTAGTTACATTATGGTAACATTGTTACGACTCGGCGACATAAATTAGTAACCGAATGTTACTGTGTCGGCTCGTCCCCAATTTTAGTTGCAGCGACTTCACTAATATGAAACGGCGACGCGATTAAGTGTCGAGAACAAATAAGTGTTAGCACAAGGTGTCGAAACCGTTACGTCCAGATCCCAAAAATGGCTATATGGGTACACTAGACTCTTTCATTTTTAAACGTTTAAGATAAAATTACAGGAAGTCTTATTTGCCATAAATTATTATCGTGACAAAAATAGATCCCCCCTTACCTATTTATCTAAATCAAATAATATCTTTTACGCCACTAGTAGTTTGTACAGCAAAGCAGGTGCTATAAAATATAAAAAATCGGTTGTCTGTAAAGTCGGTTTACTGACGATAGTTGAACGTGACAACGTCATAGCCTTAACCCCTCAGTTCCGGGAAAAATCTATGCAAAAAAATCGGTTGTCTGTAAAGTCGGTTTACTGACGATAGTTGAACGTGACAACGTCATAGCCTTAACCCCTCAGTTCCGGGAAAAATCTATGCAAAAAAGTTGGCAGGTCAATGTGCAAAAAAAATGGCACCCGGCCTACCCTCTTTGGAAAATTAATGTAATATGAAATATCCTTACATTTATATGTAGTCCATATTTTATGTTTGTGTGAACTACATTATAATATATGTTAAATTTTCTATCTATCAAGCCATCAATTTCATAATTTCTCAATTATAAACTTTCGAAACTATAATTAGTGACTTGTTCAGAAGAAATAAACGAATACTTTATTCTTCAAATATTAAGTCATACCTTGACACGTAGGAAATAGAGCACAATTTGAATAGCCGAAATAATACTAATAGCTCACAGATTGTTTATTTATTTTTCATTCAGAGTGTGGTCAATGTATCAAAGGTCATAACTAACCAAACTTCTTCATACAAAAGTATTCTCTAAGTCATCGAAATACGTAATATAATCGAAACAACGAGCGCGGCCCAGGTGGGCCTTACGGTTGTTGAGAGACTTGAAAGTGTAAATGGAACGCCTCAGAGCTGTCAGCGAGGTAACGCCGCATGAACTGTCATGTTTTTCGGGCGCGCAGCCCATATCGAATTATAAGACCTTATCACGTCAAAAGTTGGCAGGTCAATGTGCAAAAAAAATGGCGCCCGGCCTACCCTCCTTGTAAAATTAATGTAATATGAAATATCCTTACAATCCATATTTTATGTTTGTGTGAACTACATTATAATATATGTTAAATTTTCTATCTATCAAGCCATCATAATATAGTATTTAGTCCGATGTGATATTAGTTTCCCAATTATAAACTTTCGAAATTATAATTAGTGACTTGTTCAGAAGAAATAAACGAATACTTTATTCTTCATATATATTAAGTCATACCTTGACACGTAGGAAATAGAGCACAATTTTGAATAGCCGAAATAATACTAATAGCTCACAGATTGTTTATTTATTTTTCATTCAGAGTGTGGTCAATGTATCAAAGGTCATAACTAACCAAACTTCTTCATACAAAAGTATTCTCTAAGTCATCGAAATACGTAATATAATCGAAACAACGAGCGCGGCCCAGGTGGGCCTTACGGTTGTTGAGAGACTTGAGAGTGTAAATGGAACGCCTCCGAGCTGTCAGCGAGGTAACGCCGCATGAACTGTCATGTATTTCGGGCGCGCAGCCCATATCGAATTATAAGACGTTATCACGTCAATAAATTATTATAAAAAATCATATAAAAGAGTACATTACCTATTTAACCTAACATACCAAATCGCTAATCACAACACGTGTATATGTTACGCTCAAAGACCGAAATCGCTCAGTGAGCGAAAAAAATAGTTCACAACGCGTTGTGGTCACAGTGAAACAGCCACGACGTGAAATTCGCGTTGTGGCTCTAATGAAAACGGCCACGACGCGTTCTGACAATCACAAAAAGACCATAACGCGAAATTCGTGTCGTGGCTGATATGCTATTCGTTTTTCTTGATTTGTTCTTGGTTGATTAATCGTCCATAGGTATGGAAGATCAAATTTGAATTACTACGCGTACTACAAAATATTTTTTATTTTACTCAATCACTGCATAACGTGTTGTTGTTGTTTTTTTAATATAAAGTAATCTGACCTCAATAAATAATAAAAATATAGTTTTATTTTAATTTATATAATTTAAATAGGTCGACCTCCAACCAGGTGGGACGACGATCTCCGTTTAGTTGCAGGTCCATGTTGGATGCGAGTAGCTGGAGATCGGTCATCTTGGCGTTCATTGAGAGAGGCCTATGTCCAGCAGTGGACGAATACAGGCTGATATGATGATGATGATGATGAATTTAAATATAATAACTACTACTAGTTGATGCCCGCAACTACGTTGCGCCAGACAGACAGACAGACAGACAGTAATAATATTAGTACGGATAGTATGGAACTATGGATATTTTACAAATAATAATGATAATTTACACGCTACGAGTATGCAGTGATTTAGTAAAAGAACAAATATTTTGTAGTACGCGTGGTGATTCAAATATACACTTCCATACCTATGGACGATTAATCAATCAAGAACAAATCAAGAGAAACGAATAGCATATCAGTCTCGACACGCATTTCGCGTTATGGTCTTTTTGTGATTGCCAGAACGCGTCGTGGCCGTTTTCATTGGAGCCACAACGCGAATTTCGCGTCGTGGCTGTTTCACTGTAACCACAACGCGTTGTGAGCTATTTTTTCGCTCACTGAGCGATTTCGGTCTTTGAGCGTAACTTAAACACAATTAATAGCTTAACATAGCACAGTAGGATTTCATACTCGGTGAAATACATCATGAGTGACAAGGCAGCTGTGACCTACTGCAGCTTGCTCTGTTCGGACATATTTTACCTTAGAGTAAGTCTTATGTAGAGGCAATAAAGGCCCTATCAGAGGTAAAACATCTCTGAACTTACTCTACAATTAATATCAGTTCGTGATAATATCGACTCTTGACATTTTCTGTAACGTTACGTAAGCCACATATGGCGTAGGTATGACTACATACTACAGGCTCAGTATAGCAATATCCCTGATATTGCTATACTGTGCTACAGGCTTAGTAGAAGAATGATCACTATGCATTGGGTTCGATTCTGATACTTAAAAAAACTTTACTTAGAAAGTTAACTGGGATAGGTACTTTGTTCCTATAGTTCTCCTAGGGACAACTAGGAACGAGAATTCGTAAGATGAGTGTTCATTATTTCTATATTCTATCCCTGAAAATATTTGCAGTCTTTTGTATCTCAATCCTTCGATCGGGGATTCTTGGCAATGCAATTGTATTCTAATTTCTATTGTTGTCGCGATCACCGGTGCTCGCACGGGGCTTAATGGGTTAATCGGAATAATAATACATCAAAAGGATTTTTTACTTTATTATAACTCAAGCGAAGCTAATTATCGGCCATTCTCCGGTTTGGCATTATTTGCCTAATTACCGTTACCATTTTTTTTTCTTCGTTGATTTGACTTAAACTCATTAAAATATGAAAGTAATGAAAGATACCAATACAATAATAAATTTGGCGTGGTACAGTTCATTTTAGTTTTTTAGATAATAAGACTTAAAATTTTTATGGGTACGGTAATTAGATAAATGTAAAATTTTATGTAACGGTAATTAGAAAGCATTATAATTCTATCTAAAACATCATACAAAAACACTGATTAATAAGTTGCACATGTATAATTGTCACAAAAGCGGTAGAATTAACGAACCTATACAACCATAACTTGCCAATAGTAAAAAATAGACACTTTCAAGTAAAATCTAAAAAATGAGAAAATAACAACAAACATTGTTTTAATCGGTAGATATTTATTAAGATCCAGGTACGATGAACCTAAAAATAATTATATTCTAAATCTCTTTGGACAGAATAGCAACTCAAATGTAGCTTACAGCTTTTACAGCTCGAAATTTACTTATTTTTGTTTTCTCGTAATTTTACAAGTTCATCTATATTTATGAACACTTATTTCTCGATTTTTTCAATTTTTTCTTTACTTTTTGTCTTTTGTAATAAGCTCTAAAGTTTAACTCATTTTTTTTTTGAGTTTTCTTCCGCCGCTTTGTTGGAATTTCGCTGATAAGCAGTGTTTTCTTTTATTAAGTATACCTTTCTTTCACTTTTTCCTTTGATTTCTGATATAAAACTGGGTAATTTCAAATTTTTACTAGACGTTTCCAAGGAACAAGCCTTCTTTGCTCCAATTTCTTCTCTGGTCATTCCCATAAAAAAAAATATAATTTTATGAATACTCAGCATATAGATATCTAAATATTATATATATCACAAAGGGACTAACTGACATAGTGATGTATCAACGCACAGCCCAAACCACTGGACGGATCAGGCTAAAATTTGGCATGCAGGTAGATGTTATGACGTAGGCATCCGCTAAGAAAGTTTTTTTATCAATTCTACCCCCAAAGGGCTATGAAACTTTGTCAATTTTAAACTGATCGGGCGAATACTTTCCATGCATAAAGCTACTATGACGTAGGCATCCCCTAAAGAAAGGGTTTTGATAAATTCTACCTCTAAGGGAATAAAATAGGGGATGACAGATTGTATTTAATAATACTTTTTAACGCGGGCAAAGCGCGGGCAAAAGCTAGTATTATTAAAGACTCATTCATGATAATAATAATCTACGAAAACCGCGAGAAAACTTTAATTGATAAAAAAGTACGTGTGTCAGTTTTTCATACAACGGTAATTAGGAACATATGGTAATTAGTATACGTTAATTAGAAAAAGTTATATTTTCTTGAAAATTTTGAAAACCGACACAGTTTGCAAAAACTAGCTTACGGCAAAGTACGTAGACCAAATAACTTTATAGATTGACATACAATCTATAAAGTTATTTGGTCGTATAATCGTAAATCGTAAAATCTAATTTAAATAATTAATAAAACGTACAATCTAATTTAAAAATCAAGTAGCAAAATAAAATAATGGTAATTAGAAAAGTTCGAAACCAAAGCTATGGTAGTTAGATACTCACGTGCTCCATCGGCGGCACACTAACATTAACGACGTGGGACCGCTAAAGGGCCGTGGCACACGCTAGGAAGAACTGACACTTGTAATGTGCCAAATCCTGTTATTTTTGGGTGGGTACCCGAAAATATAATGCGTTACGGTAATTAGAACTTTTTATAGGACAAGCGATTATTTCATGATAACTATTTACAGGCTGGGCCTATTGAGTCGATATTTTCCAATGCGATAACCAATGTTTATGAGCATTTAAAAAGATGAATAGATCAAAGTAAATATGTACCTTATAAAAATTACAAGCAAGTTTCGAGATCAAGTTGGCGTGGGGACACGTTACGGTAATCAGAAAAACACGGGTTTTGAACACGACTTAAATTAATTTAGTCTGAATTACTTAAATTAGAAGCCTGTATTTAAGTTTGTAGCTAGTTACGGATGCTATCTACCGTTTAAAAATATTGCATACTTGAATAAGATAATATTACAGGGTATACAAGCCCGGGACACTTAAATTTTGCTCTCCGGAGAATGGCCGTTATAATTTTAAGATATTATGTAAAAAAATATAAGAGAAATATAAATCTATACTGTTGTAATTGAAATAAATAAGGTGAACAATTCAAACAATTTGATTGCGAACTCTTAGTCTTAAATGGTACATGGTAGTAAATTATATTTGTTAGACAATAGGACAAACATAAATAATTCAGGTGACCGACAAAAGCTCTGACAAGAACATGGCTTTTCTTATTATAATAGACATGTGTGGACAATAGATAGGACTTGGTAGGGCTATATAAAAGCTCTCGGGGCTTAGGGCTTTCATAAGCTGTTTGGCTGGGCATCCACAATGAAGGTATAATATTCGAATTTAAGTGTTATTGATTCATAAAATATTATAAATAAATAAACAGATGTGTCTATCTATCTGTCCGTAGCTTCAGTAATGAAGTCTAAAGTAACACTTGAACTGCTGAATCGATTCGAATGAAATTTGTAGTTATATATTTGCACTTTGAAGTCGAAAATGACAATGAATAGTATTTATTGTCAAATGTTCGATTACTGCAAGATCAACGCATTTCAGTGCTAATATGCGTTGATCTTGAGGAGGAGAAGGAAACGTAGAGAAGATGGTCTTAAATTAGCTCTGCTTTTCTATCTAACAAATACCTGCTTTTCTATCTAACAAATACAATAATCTAGTCATTTGAGGTACGGGAGTAATATATTTTTTAATTTTTAATCGACTTCTAAAATAGAAGGAGGTTCTATATTTGGCTGTTTACATTTTTCCAGATTTTTATCATCGCATTGGTGATAATGGTGTGTAGAGAGTCAGCGGTCGCTGTACCGGTGGTGCCAGTGGCGTCGCTAGGGCTAGGGCCACTCGGGGTACCCCATTTAGGGGCACCGGTCTTAGCCCATCCCGTGGTCCCAGGGCATGCCGTCCCAGTGGAAGATTTTGACCCCAACCCTCAGTACTCTTATGCTTATGATATTCAAGATGCTCTTACTGGTAAGTGGATACCTACAAAATTCTTAGGGGCTGTTTGACCACTTACCTAAATACCTACTGATAAGTGCCAGATAGAAGCGGTGAAACAGGCCCTTATTCTTTTAAATTTTATAAGCTGAAGTAAACTTACTTATAGTCATCTTGCCTGGTTAGTCCTTGTAACTTCAAGGACTAACCAGGCAAGATGACTGCACTTCTTGCAAAAGGGGGAAAAAATAACTTAATATATTAATCTTTAATTAAAATGGGACCAGTAATTGTTTAGAGGTTACGGTGAAACAAAAGTCAAAAACATGTATAAGTATATTATGGCAAAAACAGATTTATATAATATATTCTTTGGAATTTCTTCTGGAAGACTGTTGCAGCCCTTATACTTATATTGGGAGCCCAAGATTCTATTTACTTACGAATTGCAGGAGACTCCAAAGCCCAGCACGAGACTCGTTCAGGTGACGTGGTCCAGGGCGCCTACTCCGTGGTCGACCCCGACGGCACCAAGCGCACCGTGGAGTACACCGCCGACCCCCACAACGGCTTCAACGCCGTCGTCCACAGGGTGCCCCTCGGGGCTGTTAAAGCCGCCCCTGCTCTATCTCCCTATCATTAAACACCAACTATACTTATCCGTTCTGCAGAATTGAGACCAAAATTGATTGTTAATGGTTGTCCAAAAATATTGAATGTTTTGCGAGTTCGACTATGGTCCAAACCATGAGGCAAGCTACAAAACTTCATACTTATAAAATTTTGTGTGATATTTAGTAACAGGTTTTGCAGCTTGGATTATTCATTTTTCAATAAGTATTATGTAGAACAGGTAGTTTTAATTATGATGTTCAGATGAATTTAAACAGAAGTCATTAGTTTAATTTGGGCTTAAAACATTTTTTTTAAATTTGGAAACGTGGAAAGTCTTCTTAAATTATTAACTCTGTCTTTATGTTATCTGCCAGACAGAGATGAATATTAATTACCTAATACCTAAGTGTTATTAAATAAATATTTTGTCATAAGCCCCATAAATGATCTGTCAATATCTTTATTACGGTTTAATCATAATCAAATGTCTCTTAGTTCTAAGACACACCAAAAATCTAGTCATATTAGATCGAAAATGAAATTTTCTGTTTAAATTCGTCTAACATAAGCTTTTATTACATTCACACGAAAAAGAGAAAGTGTTAAAGCGCAGATGAAAATTGTAAGAGTGTTATAGAGAGCTATAATATATTGTGCCGTCGTTACCTGAACTTGAAAATGATTCTGTAAGAGTGCCATAATTTTGAATCTGAAAATAGATTTTAATAGAGAAATCTTTTATATTCTTTTCAAATTAAATAAGTATTGTATAGCGTAAGTATTAACTTAAATAGTTTAAGGAAATAAAATAGAGGGATCATACATTTTGTGTTTTCATGCTCTACCCGTACCTGTATCCGAATACTCTGTTCTATTTATGGAGGTGTATTTCGATTCGTATGTATTTTAATTTATACATAGCTTATCATACATATCATATAGCATATAGCAAGGTCCTGAACTTCGTTGTATAATGTATATACATATAACATATCTGTGGTCTTAAGTAGGCTGTAGGCCAGCAACGCTCTTGCGGCTTCTCTGGCGTTGTGAATGTCGATGCGACATACAAAATGTAGCTTATGTGTAAGAGCAGGGCTCAAACAATTAGCATACCAAATTGCATTCAAATCAATTATAAAGTTTAAAAGATCTTAATGAACAAAAGAAAAAGACTTCAACGCGCGGCGTAGCCACGACTACCATATAAGTTACGCAACGCGACGCGTAGAATGTAGATATGCATTTCTTTTGTATGGATTCGATAGACTTTATCACCTCCATCGTGGGTATCGCAGACACAATAGACTTTCAATTGTTATGTGGCAGCCGGCTGCCGCTTGGGGGATGATGGGTTAAACATTTTATGGATGTATATTATTATTTTGAGGGTTTTAAAATTATTGTTAAGTATAAAGATTGTTAAATAATTTCTACAGTAAATAATAGCATAATATTTAAAACTTTGCGTTTTTGTAACCTTACACATAAAATACATGATTGTTAATATCCCTCTAAAGTTTAGACTTTAGAATTTTGTAAATGAATAAAAATTTAGTATATTAGGAAATGCTGGAAGTTGACTGTTCCTTTTCTACACAAAAATATTTGTAGCATTTCATATAAAATATAAGGGCGTGATAATTATACTGGTATAACATCCAAATCGGACAGCTTATAAGCTTTGTCCACACTGGGCCTTTTTTTGTTCATCAAGGGCATGCGTTATAGCGCAGTCAACAGCGAACGTGAGGCATGCCCGTGACGCGCGTTGAAATCGTAGCGCTCGCTATGACACTTTTCTTTCAACGCGGGTGTATTATGACGCATTCAATTATTGAATATGCCTAACGAAAGTTGAATAAAAAGAAGATGACGAAAATTGAAGATGAAATTGCATAATAGCTTTGTCCACATTGTGCCTTTTTTTTTGTTCAACAAGGGCATGCGTTATAGTGCAGTCAACAGCGAAGGTGTGACATGCCCGTGACGCGCGTCAAAATCCACCCGCGTTGAAAGAAAAGTGTCATAGCGCGCGCTACGATTTCAACGCGCGTTACGGGCATGCCTCACATTCGCTGTTGACTGCGCTATAACGCATGCCTTTGATGAACAGAAAAAGGCACAATGTGGACAAAGCTAATGTGGACATAGATTATTATAGATTGATCCTTTATAAAGTTAGGTGACATCTGCAGCTTCGCGTTGCGGCAAAATTCATGCGCGAAACCGTACATTTTTTCGAGCAAAAGTTTTCGTAAAAAGTATCCTATGTCCTTTCCCGTAATTTAAAGTATCTCCATGCCAAATTTTAGCAAAATCGGTTAAGCTGTTTGTTCGCGAAGACAGACAGACATACTTTCGCATTAATAATATTAGTAAGTATGGAAATTGACTGTTCCGTATGTTAGCTAGTTACGCTAGCAGATCGCACATTATAAATCTGACTTCGTGACTTAAGATCTAGAACACAATATAATCTACAATAGTTTATTTTTAAGTTGTTTTCTATTACCGGAAGTTATGGGTTCGAACAATTTTTATTATGACTTTTTGTAGAGTTAACTTGTTTGTGACTTGGTGTTAATTAAAACTGTACCTCAATTCTGCTAACCTATACACCAACAATGCAGTTGACTTGTTCGACGCACTCATACCACCAATAAAACTGCATTGTATATAACGTTTGTTTTACGTAGCTACATGACAATATCTCAGTGTTAAAAGCCTCTATAAAAATAGCAATAAAAAAAACATGACAATATATAAAGTAGGAAGTATTACTGCCAATGATTACTGCAATGTTTTTACGTTGGATGCAGCACCAGCATAGACAATAAACAAAAAGTTTTGTTCGACGTTTGACAACGTTTCTGTCAATATTCTGATATGACGTGTGCAACATGGCGGATTTTGATTGGTTGTATGTGCTTGTAGCACCCTCTGCTCCGACCTTTGCGTTATATTCCATATTGTTGTTTGTCTGGGAACAAACTGGATTAAATAATGTACGAAGTTGCATTGAATAGTAGAATCAAGGTATTTAACATTGTTTAGATCGTAATATTATAACGATTGTATTAGATTAAGATAACTTTTGAAGGTCTCCATTCGATTGTTTTGTTTGTTTTGTTCTCTGAATTGATATCCGAAGTCTATTTTAAGGCTTTACTGTTATTAAACAAGGCTGTCTTATTAATTATTATAAAGACTACTTTAAAAATGTTTTTTTTTACTTAAGCCCGACTTAAAGAACCCGCGGGGTGAAAACTTGAATAGGTCTTACTTATAGAAAAAGATTTAAAATTATTGTTGGAAACTATCTTTAATTTTTTCTAACGAGCTATGGTTAAACAAGCGCTAAGCCACAAGATTTTATAGTCTAAACTAGAGATGCCACGAATAGTGAATTGGCCGAATACCGAATACCGAATATTCGGCAACGCTATCGGCCGAAGCGCCGAATATTCGGCACGAAATACACGGCGGCGCGGTAGCTGGTTTAAGCGGTGCTTGGCGCGGCAGACGACGACGGCGCGCGCGGGGCGGGGTGCAAACAAACTAGTAGTACCTTAGAGCATTAAACCAGTCTGGTTTAATGCTCTAAGAGTAGTACCGATGACGATTCTTCTCCACTTCGTAAGAAAAGAAACTTGAATGAAAATGATAGGACTATTGAAATACACGACAGTTTCTGGAACTGCTTTGATGAAGTCGCTACAGATAATATGCGAAATGCTAATGATGATAAGGACCTGGGGAAGAATGTTGTCGCAAACGAGTTGGATTTTTATTTGAAAACAGCTCGCCTAGATCGGAAGGCCGATCCTTACAAATGGATCCTTACAAGTGGTCAGCAAACGAAAAACAATACCCAAACCTTTCGAAATTTGCCAAAGTTTATCTTTTTTCTCCTGGAAGTAGCGTGTATCGTGAGAGGTTATTTTCTGAGGCTGGTAACATTTACGATGAAAAACGTAATCGCTTGCTACCAAAAAATGCTGAAAAGCTTGTTTTTATCCATCACAACATTACCACTAATAAATTTTAATTACTAAAGTGTTGTAATTTGGAAATAAATACATAATTTTGAGTAATTTAACGTGTTTTTTTACATGATTTGGTATTCGGTATTAGGCCGAATAGTGCGTATTATTTGGCCGAATACCGAATAGCAAAAAAAGAGGCCGAATAGGCCGAATACCGAATAGTTGCCGAATATTCGTGACATCTCTAGTCTAAACTCTAAATTATGAAATTACTATATGACGCCCGTAACTCCGCTGTGCCAAAATTCTTTTATCGCGCGGAAACCGTAAATTTTTCCGGGATAAAAGTATCCTATGTCCTTTCCCGGAACTCAAAGTATCTCCATACCAAACAGCAAAATCGGTTCAGCGGTTGGGGCGTGAATAAGAGGCAACGGACATACATACATACAGACTTTGGCATAATTTATAATATTAGTATGGATAGTAGTTCGTTTAGTCACTATAGGGTTTTAATTAATTATGTACTTTTACCTAACATTACAAATAGTGCAAAATACTGCAATAGATCGGATTACCTACTCGTAGTACCTTCTCGCTTCTACAGAACATACTAGAGCACGTTCTAGTGAAGGCAAACTATAAATACGACTCACGGAGTGATTGTCAACAGAAACCTTACTGCCCTTATTCGAAATTCAACATGATTAAACTAGCAATTTTTTTCGCGTGTGTTGTCTATGGATATGCCATTATAGTGACAGATGCGCCCCCCGTGAAGCCAGAGTACAAATATTCGTACGAAATCGTGGACCCGACAACAGGAGATACGAAAAGCCTGCATGAGATCAAGCATGGGAATGTGGTGACTGGCTCCTACTCGGTGGTGGACCCTGATGGGACGAAACGCACAGTGGACTACACAGCAGACGCTAAGCACGGCTTCCAAGCTGTCATCCGAAGCGAACCAACTGTCAGAAGCAAAGGTGTTCCATATTCGAGTTTATACCAAGCGCATAACTTTCGTCAGCCGTACGTTTTGAAGACTCAGAATTTTCGTGAGCCGTACGCGAAGATTCTAAATTTGAATGAGAATGACAGGTTTTTATCGTCTAACGAGGTGCATGATGCACGGGATCCGAGGTATTTCAGCCCCGGCAAAGGTCCTGATGCTGAGGAGAGGTTTGACCATGGAGAATACTTTAAGCCCAATTTTCGTCATTAGAGACTTTAATGGTGATTAAAATTGTCAAGTATTTTAGGTTAAGGTAGGTTATGTGATTGTGATACTTTGTAATAAATTATTTTAAAGAACGTGTAGATTTTTGTATTTCCTGCAGGCTGCATTTAATTGAAAATAGTCTCTTTAAAATTAGTTAATATGAACAATAATCACAATCAGTTATAGTTTCTTAATTGTTTTTTCTTAACTTTAAATATACATATAAAATAAGTGTTTAATTTCTTAATAATTTTTTTACCAAGTTTGAATAATTCCTAACTTTTCTTAATAGTTAATAGTAAAGAATTACTGTGACTTTACAACTAAACAACTTCGTTGTGCAGAAATCTTTAAACTTTTTGGTACTAAAACTATCCTTTATCCTTTTCCTGGACATAGAGTATTACCATACCATACCTTCATTAATATTGGTCCAGCGGTTAATACGTGAAGATATGACGGACACAATTACTTTTGAATCTGCAATATGCATATTATCGATTTTACAGTGAAGAAAGCTTAGTTAGAGCCACGAGCACGACTTTAGCAAAGACAATCGCAATGTATCCACAGCATAATAAAATACAGTAGACCATATTATTATTCTCGTGGTGCTTCTCCTCCTAGTTAAGACTGGATTTTAATGCACAACATGTAAGATCATTTCAATTATAATCTAATGTTGCAGCTAGATTTTTTATTTTTTTAAGTATCTTTAAATAATCCAACTCAAACCCGCGACAGTTTTGTGATTTTTGCTGTAAAAGGTTTAGAATATCACCTTTTTATGGATTGTATTGACGTCTTAACGGTATGAAAAAAATACAATGTACTGTTGAGAAAGTCGTCTATACAATGTTGGAATTACTTTTTACCACTTTAATATAAAAAACCCTTTAAAAAACAGAATACCTATAACTGCCCGCTAACTTGGCGATCGTCCTTTTTCACCTGGCATATGAAAGACGGGCGTGAGTGTGAAGAGAGCAGTAGAAAAGATAGTACGGGCTCTTAAAGCTAAATTAAAATTTCTCCCACTTTGGGGAGGAGGTTTCGTTTTGGGTTCCAAAACAGCTTTTATGATTATTGATTAGCTTGTCCTGAAGAAACAGGAGTTAAAGTGGTGGGAATGAGAGGTCAAACACCCGTTTAAAAAAGATCATCTTTATACTATAGACCGCCCGAGCCGCATACATTAGCGTGATTTCAGGTAACTTGAAGAATCACAACAATGCAGTAAAATGTCCGCGCGAAAACTTGTCCCCGTGCGGTTTTCAAGAGCACGGCCGAGTTACGCTACTGTATGAATTTGTACTGTGATATAACGTACGAGCGGTGAAGGTCACTAAGGGCGGGGCTGACCTTTCGAGTGTGTGACAGTTCGTGATAATTACGTGGTATGTTAGACCGCTTTAAGTATCTAGGCTTTATACTATCCCAGGTATCCTTTTTAGGGTTCCGTACCCAAAGTACGGGTAAAAACGGAACATAAAAGTCGTAATAGGACTTGGATCTGTCCGTCTGTCTGTCTGTCTCCAGGTTGTATCTCAAGAACCGCTATAGACTTCTGAAATTTTTACAGATTGTGCACTATTATATCTATTACCGCTATAACAACAAATAATAAAAAAAAATAAACTAAATAATTATAGTGCATCAATAAAGTGAAGAAATTAAAAAGTGGCAACATCGTAGTGTCATCCCTTTCAAATCAATCTAAGAAAGGAGTTTTGCCGGGAATGTAAAAGGGTGCTGTTGTGTTTTTATATTATTTTCCTAAAATTGTGTTAACTGGGTTTTTAGTGTGTAATATTGGTAGAATATTAACCATTAGATATTCGTGTTCATGCACAAGTGTAGGAAAGTGATGTAATATCCAGAAACGTGCTATTTTGTGTTCCCTCCAAAACTCCATCGAAAGTTTCAGTAAAGCGTCTACCACTTTACTGAATCGACCGACTTGACTCCTTGACTGTATTGACTTTTACTTAGACTTTGACTAGACTTTAGACCTGACGATACATGAAAACGATGATGAAAATTATAATAGGAGGAATATGGTTTTCCCGCCATATTCCTTACCTTTTTACCTTGTCTGTGGCACAACATACACATCCTTTGTGTCAAGTTGCCAAAAAAGAAGAAAAAAAAAAATCTAAGAAAAAAGGGACGACACTACGACGATGTTGCCACTTTTTAATTTCTTTACTTTCTTGACGCACTATAACGGGGCTCTAAAAAAATGTCATATCTTTCTGTAAGTAGATTTTACTGAAAATAGAACGTCTAGATTCTAGAACACCTAAAATTAAAACCTATCTGGGATAAGTGGATGACTAATCTAATTGTATACAGTTTAGGAGGTATTGTGTAAGGCTTGTATCAAGCCGTGGGATCTCGCTTACATAACAGTATCCTTTTACCCGCTTGAATCTGTTGGTGATTACGACACTTCAATTGCTCAGATAAGTTCTAATAATGTCTTGACAATGAACATAGTCCATTCTTCACTTTGATTTAAATGTAAAGTAGTAGACAAATAGTAATATACGGAAATTAGAGAAAAGACCGACATAAGTAGGTACAGATTTTAAGGGAATTAGAAAAGTTGTCTAAATTAAACAGATTTCAAAGTTTCTAAGTTATAGCTATAATGAGGACTTTACGCTGCTTTCTGAATCTCCACTGGGGTACTTAATCACCCCAATTCCCCAATATTGGGGTAGCTGGGGACCCCTACAGCCGCTACAGGGCAGGGACACGGCACAGCTGGAACCAGTGTCCGCAGCCACAGCGCTTGGGCTGGCCCTCGTGCAGCCACATGTACTCCACGTGGCTGGCGTGGGGGTGACACACGCACCCCACCAGCCGCTTGTTAAACGCGCTCGGGATTATGTTGGGGCAGTCTTTCTTGCCTGGACCTGGAAAAATGTTTTTAGTAAGGAGATAGTATGCAGATTGCAGGGTGTAACAAAACTTAGTGATAGTACTTTAGGGTCTGTGTCCCTTATATTATAGAGTTCACTATAACAACTTTTAGGGGAGGGGGCCAGGCCCCCTCATTGTTTATCTCCAAACCAACTAGCAACAGACTAGTTATAGCCACGATTAAACTACCACGGTCTTAACCAGACCAGTAGCTTAGACCCTTTCGAAAAAAAAAAAAAAAAAAAAACTATAACAATATAGCTGAAAGACTTCTTTCTATATTACTAAGTTCCTTTTAAATAGCAGCCAAAAACCCTGGGATGTAAAAATAAATCTTTACGACGTAAAAATATACAACTGGAGTTTAGAAAAGAGCTACCAATAACCTCTGATATAGCGATCTGCCAATAACGTGTCCTCATGTTAATAGCGATCTGCCAATAACATAATCAATATAGATTTTCAGTTTTTTTTTTGGTGGGGTAAAAACCAGCGATTACTAAGTTTAGTCAGTACTTTAAAATTACAAATAAAACGATGAATGTCTTCATGTAGCATGATAGATTTTTAATTTTTTAAACTTACCTCTCTTAATGCTCATCATATGAAAAGGATCGCAGTTGCCAGCCATATGTGCCAGTAACTCGCGCTTCTCCTTGCCAGTCGCGTGTTCCAGTGGGTCTGGCATCCAGGTGGTATACGCCCGCGCGCTGGCACGAGCTAGCGTGCGAGTTGACAACATGGTAGAACACTCCTTGAAAAAATAAAGCAATGATCAATGGCAATTGTTTATGGTTCTTTAATATAAAGTAGATGGCTATATAACTGAAGAAACTAAATAAATTAAAATAAAAGGAAAAATGTAATGTTCCAAACATCAAAACTAAGTTACTTAAAATTATGCAATGTTTGCAAACCCTGACGTTGAACTTGACTAGAACTGCCGTAGAAAATTATGAAGGGTTTTTCTAATGTAATGTATAAGATTTTATATCCTTCGAACAAACTCTAGTGAAGAATTTACTTGTTGACAAAAAATAGTTTGTTTACGTTTTGATTTTAAAAAACTATTTTGGCACATCGCATAGCTGCGAGTATTATTTTTCTCTATGGTAGTGATTGTATTCTCTTTGCTCTATGCTGCGAATTTTGCAAGCTTCAAAACATTGCTTCGGTTGAAGCGCGGGAACTTCCAAAGGGCGGACGCGGTATTTTTTTTGAAAATTTTAAAATTCTTTTTATATCTATAATTAGTTAATTAAATAGTGTAGTTTTAGTTTTAATTTTCTTTCTTGTTGTATATATTAATTTTATTTGGTAAGTTTTTATTTATATATCCGTAGTTCATAAGAATATTATGGAGGAGCCCGACCCGGGGGGACCTGGTCCCCCCGTTGGCCTTTATGTTACTGTATCGAATGATTCGAACATGGACACTGACACCTCATGCTCAGTAAATACTAGAAAACGTCCAGCGATTCCTAGGAGGCGTTGCAAAAAGTGCCAGAAAAAAATTAAAAAGGACCCTAATAAGGCCAAGCCTGATATCAATTGCATGTGTCTTAGCGATACCGAAAACCATAATGTTCTTAAACAAGACGTTATACTTGAAACTCAACCAAATGTGAACACAACTGAAAAATCCCAGGGCTTAGTTTCACGGGTCGGTAGGATGCTGTATAAAGATACAGACTCCTCTCCGTATATTGTCCATATACAAAAGGTACCAAAGTCACCTAATGAAAACATAAACTTTCACCCCATAGTGTTTGGCCATTACTTGAAAACAAATAACATTAAAAATATTGTAGATGGTAGTATTAAGAAAATAGCCAGAAACCGATTATCTGTAGCCTTTTCTTCATATAATGAAGCCAATAGTTTTATAAGTAACCCTAAATTTAACTCAGAACAATTTAAATCTTTTATTCCAACCTTTCAGGTAAGTAGAATAGGATTAGTTAGAGGTATACCTGCTGATTGGTCCGATGATGATGTTATTAATAATATTACTTTACCAATTGGATGTGGTGAAATATTAAAAATCAGAAGGTTAAAGAAAAAAACAATAGTGAATGGAATCGCTCAATTTAATAACACCGAATCTGTCGTAATAACATTTGACGGACAGACATTACCAAAGAGAGTCTTCATGTGCTATAATGCACTTCCTGTAAACTTATATATATTCCCTACAATACAGTGCTTCAATTGCTGTAGATACGGACATGTCAAAAACCAATGTCGGTGAACACCTAGATGTTTTAGGTGTGGCCAAGGGCATGCTGGTGATAGTTGCTCAGTTGAAGAGGAGTCTATTTATTGTTGTATTTGCCACGGTTCGCACATTGCAACTGATAAAAAATGCCCAGAATTCCAACGCCAAAAATCAATTAAGGAGTCAATGGCTCATAATTGTCTATCCTACTCAGAAGCTTCGAAGTTACATCCTCCCATTTCAAAATTATATTCTGACGTATTAATGTCATCTACTTCTTCATCATCATCACCTGTAAATACACAAAAATTATTTTTCAACAACAATAATAATAAACAGAATTTGAATTTAATGCAACGGTCATATAAAAAAACTGTTTTCAAACAACCAAAACTGCCACAGAAACAACAAAATGGGTATGACAGACAAACACATAATAGTGTAATAAAAGATTATAATCCTCAAGTAGGAGATAATGGATCTGCATATCCAGCTCCCGGTATTAACATGGATTCAATACATGAAACAATTTTAGCATTAAACAAACTGATTACATCATTATCATCTTTATCACCGTCCAACGCTGCCATATTCACCACTGAATCACAAATTAATACCACTTTCAACAATGGACAACATAGTCCAGTGGAACTGCCGCAGTGTGGTTAGTAAAAAACACGAAATTATTTTTTTAATTAATAAATACAAACCTATCGTCTTTTCCTTACAAGAGACATGGCTCAAGCTGGAATCACTTTTTAGGATTTCTGGCTACACTTGTCTCAGGGAAGACAGATCAAATGGGTATGGTGGTACAGCCCTGCTCATCAAACACCATCAATCATTTCATCACATAACTCTTCCTTCACATAACTCTGATTTTTCAATCATTGCTGCATCTGTAAATAACACATGTTTTGTTTCACTGTATATACCTCATCCTTCATACTGCATTTTCTCTGAAATAAAAAGTATTATTAGTCAATTACCACAACCAGTGGTAATACTAGGAGACTTCAATGCCCAGCACCAGTCATGGGGGAGTCACAAAGACAATCAATGGGGTTACGAAGTTTTAGACTTAAGGCCGCATATAACGAGGACTAGTGAAATTTCATGTTTTTATTTTCACTAGAACTTTGACCAGAAGTAATTATAAGCATTTAAACATTTTTTGTAGGTTTGTTACGTTCCTTACCAAGGCCCCAGTCAGCTTAAAATTTTGATTTAAATCCATTTACCACTAAAAAAAGAGTAATAAAGAATGCTACTTTCAAAATTTTATTTCGACTAGAATTCAGCGAAAATAAACGCAGGAAAAAATATTTTTATACAAAAATGTTTAAATTATGATTTCGAAGGTTAGGGTCAGCTTCGTTTTTGATATATAATAACAATAATAAAGATAAATCGTTTTGATCACAAATTCGAACGATTTATTGATTTTCGAATGCAACGCCTGCTTTCAATATTTGCCATAACAATTCCACAGGCGTTTTGATGGATAATAACTGAATGACATCAGAGAAATCTGTCTTTCAGTGACAGATTGTCTATTACAGAAAAACTAGCGTATGTTCACAAATATATCCCAGTATACTGGCCAGAGCTCCTTAGGCCTAGAATCGCCGTGGTCCCATATTGTTGATTCGTTTCGAAATATTTGCCAGTGCATTGTCGTATACTTAAATGTGTTTATTGTGATGTGATTTTAATACGTTACACTTGTCTTACTAGTGGAATACCAGTACAATACAGTGCGGCGTCATAAGATGACGTCTTGATCACTGGTAAGTAAGCTGGGTTTTATTTCAGAACATAGGCAATATGTTTGGTTTACAAATATTACAATATTGTTTTGTTACCTAATATTTGGTGAGAGACTACCTTATTAGGTATCTTATTGATATATATTTGATAATTTACATTCGCCAAACTATCATTTATACGTTTTTGGTAGGTTTTAAAGTCATAAATGCAAAAATCTCAGCTAAGTCGGATAATAATGAACAGAGCATGAACAGAGTGCCTCAACACAGAGACACATTTTTAGGGATGTGTTAAAACATCGTAAAATGATAATGATATTATTAATATGTTAAACAACAATTTTATCGAACATGTCCAATCCATAGCAATAGAAAGATATAACATCTTATAGTCAAGGAACCCTAGAACATTTTTTTTATTACTAAGAAGCGATTTTTTTGTGAGTAGCTTTATTTTGATAAGACAAACAACTTTTTTATCTGCGAAAAAATCTTGAAAGTGGTAGCTAACAGAGATAGAAAGGATTTCATAATTTGATTTCTCCTAATATATAGGTCCTAAAGTATGGATTGTTCAATTTATAGAACAATGTTACTCTTAAATTATATAACTATTTACCTACCAATATAAAAAAATCAGCTGGTTAGGGTTCCGTTTTAGGGTTCTGTAATCAACAAAACTTGGTTGAATACGGTACCCTAAAACGGAAGATTTTTCGCAGATAAAAAAGTTGTTTGTCTTATCAAAATGAAGCTACTCACGAGAATTAGCTTGTTAGTAATCAAAAAAATTGTTCTAGGGCTCCCTGACTATTAGCACTGGAGTAAAATCGTAAAAATAATATTATCAAGCGGATAGATCCAAATTCATAGATACACCATGATTTTAATACGATATTATGTTAAACTACAATTTTATCGAACATGTGAATTCCATTCTTTACACAAAAAATAATATTGATCGAAATGAAAAACCTTTAAACCTTATTTGATTTTATCAAAAACATAATATTTTGTGAATAAAAATCACGACGACACTTAAAAGTAGAGAGCAAAGAAATTACATTTTATGCATTTATTAATTTTTGACTCAAGACAATCTGGTGTAATGTACTGGTTTATTGGAAAGTTGGCATAATATAAGTCTTGTTCACTACCATTTTTCATTCTAATTTTATTGGGACCCATAGCAAAAATAAGCAGGAGAAAAATAATATTGTAACTCCCGTACACAGAGATGAATATTTATAACTTCAATGTATCATAAATGAAGATTTTGACATAAGCCCCATATATTTTATCTTTCAAATTCTTTATTAAATGTTTGACGCTATGTAGCCGCAGAGACTTTCGTGTCAAACAGTTACTAGAACAAATTGATAGCCACTATCTCGATGCAAATTCTTCAAAAAATCGTTTATGGCGTGGGAACCGTTAATTTTTTCAGGATAAAAAATATCCTTTGTCCTTTCTTCACCAAATTTTATAAAAAAAGGTTCAGTAGTTTAAGGGCGTTCCCTACTTAGTATTTACAAATTAGTATTTACAAATTACTGTTATTTGAAACACACGGGGGATGGCCTTAAGCATGAAATGACAAACAGACCATTCTAATAAGTATTAGTATTGTTAAAGTTTAAATATTATAATGAGGTATTTCGTAAATATTTCAAACACTTACCGGTTGCCATTATTGATGTCGAGCAGAAAAGGCCTAAAACCGCATTTTTGTTTTGAATATTTCAGACCTCTTAACATATTTATTTTATTTTGTTTCTATTTGTTGTTATGGTGACAACATAAATACATAATTGAAAAATTTGAGCTCTCTAGCCAGCGCGTTACTTGATATACAGCTTGGAGACAGACAGACGGATAGACAGCGAAGCTAAGACTTACTGGGCCAAGGGTCTCTTTTGGGAACAGATTCCTTAAAAACGACAAAGAAAATATGAATATGATCTGCATAACAATAATGAATATAATGTACTATTCATTAAAAACTTGTCAAGCGGGTCAAAAACGTTACCTGTATTGCAAGGGTTATCGTTTTTGAACTTGCGGAGGGTGTTATATAGATTCCAGAGGATGCTGCAGCGTCAGGTACAAGTAATCGTCATGGGTCTACATCCTATTTATTAAAGGTAGGTATTGCAATAAACCTAAGCACAAAAAATATTTGAACCATATTATAAAGTCATAAAATAACCTCAGCAGTGAGCGAGCTGACGATGATGAATTATTGTACCTAGGATAGCTATATTTTTCCATGCATAAGTATACGCAATACTTTATTTTGTTATACATTGTATAATCAATTATATCATGTATTATTGAGGAAATACTTTTTTTTCATGTTCGTGAGTACAGAACAAACATATTAAAATAATACATCATTTTGTTATAATACAAAATTCATTAAAGATTTCGTTTATTAAGTTGTGAACATGGCCTCTCTGTTAATCATTAGTCTGTATGTCGAGTTTACCACGTGATCACATTATTTCTGAAAATTATTGAAATCAACGACGGCTTGAAAACTAAATATGTACCTATCGAGCGCCATCTATTGAGCTTGTTTTCCGCAAATTCTAAAATGTCAGTTGCCTATAATCCCGCCTTAATAGATTATAATAAACTGTGTATTCTTAATTCTGGCCAACAGACTCGTCGCACTGCTCCTCATGAAGGTTGTAGTGTACCAATTTGTCAATATGTTCACCTAATCTATCATCTGTTTTTCATTGGTACGTGTTGGAGTCAAGTCATGGCAGTGATCATTTTCCTATAATTCTATCATTTCCAGGTAAAGATAAAAGTAAATCAAATCAGTCTGCATCAATAAAATATCATATTAACAGTAATTCTAACTGGGATAAATTTCAAACTTTACTCAGAAATCAGTTATCTTTTCTTCCCGAAATATCATCAGAAAATGAATCACTATGTGCTGAGGCTTTGACTTCAGCATTTATTAAAGCTGCTGATGAATCATTTCCAAAAAAAAATACTTCACACCATCATACACCATCTCCACCTTGGTGGGATCAAGAATGCACAGTTGCCATTAAGAATAGGAAAGAGATTGAAAAACAATATAATTTAGATCCAAACATAGCCAACTACCAGCTGTATCTTGATTGTCTTAAAGATACTAAGAAATTATCTAGGAAAAAGAAGATACTAAGTTGGAGAAATTTTTGTTTATCATTAAATCCAGGTATTCATCTTACTATAGTATGGAAAATCATAAGACGGTATAGATCTGCATTCACTACTCCTTCTCACCCTATATCTGATTCTTTAGCTTCTGAGTTTCTAGACAGTTTAGCTCCTCCTACTATTTCTAACGAACCACCTCCTCCTTTACAAAATGTTAATTCTGAAGAACTAGATTCACTCTTTACAATAGAAGAGTTAAAAGGGGTTGTACAAAACTTGAAAGATTCTTCTCCCGGATTGGATGGCATTCCATATTCCTTCTTTCAACATGCTGATGAAGAAATTTTACAGTACTACCTCAAGTTAATTAACCAAATTTTATTATCTGGTAATTTACCTGCTGCCTTACCTAATTGGAAAAAACAAAAAGTTATCCCAGTTCCAAAACCCAACAAACCCCCATCTTTGGCTACATCATATCGCCCCATTGTGCTCTCCTCTGTTTTATTAAAGATTGCAGAATATTTAGCTAAAAACAGACTAGAATGGTTTATAGAAAAACATAACCTCCTTTCGAATACACAATTTGGATTCCGTAAAGGTAGAGGTACCATAGATAATATTGCCATATTAACCACAGATATACGCACAGCATTCACAGAAAATAAATCTGTCGTTGCGTCTTTTTGGATATAAATTCTGCATAATATGATAATATTATCATAAGTATCTTAAAAGAAAAGCTAATACAATTTGGTTTGCCTTTAATTTTAGTTAATTTCATTATTAATATTTTAATAGAAAGAATAATAGTTTTAAACAACTCTTTGGAAACTAGAACTGTTCGGAAAGGTATTCCACAGGGGTCAGTTTTAAGTCCATTACTTTACGATATTTACACATCCGACTTAGAAAATTGTCTAGATTTAAGTATAATAAAATTACTTCAATATGCAGATGACAAGGCTATTTATGTAATCAATAGTTCTATAAATATTGCTTGTAGAGATCTTATTAATGCTTTGAAACAGTTAAAATCTTGGATGGACAAGCATGGTTTAGACTTATCGATCAACAAAAGTTCCGTCGTCTTATTTACCCGAATGCGTATGCCTCCCCCGATAACTATTATTTATGATGGTGCGCCGATTCCTGTTAAAGACAAAGTCAAATTTTTAGGGCTATATTTGGATGGAAAATTAAATGGCAACGCACACATCGATTACATCTGTGCCAAATGTGAGCGGCTTCTAAATATGTTAAGGTGTTTATCTGGTGTTTGGTGGGGATCACGCCCATTTACTATGAAATTAATTTACAATGCAATAATTAGAAGTGTCCTAGATTATGGCACTTTTCTTTTAGAGCCGTGTAGCGTAACTGGTTTACAAAAAATTGACAAAATACAAGCGAAAGCCTTGCGTATAATCTGCGGAGCTATGAGATCATCTCCCATAAACGCACTTCAGTTAGAATGTTGCGAACCTCCTCTTCAACTCCGTCGACAATATCTGGCGGATAAATATTTTGTTCGTTGTTACCAATTTAAAAATCACCCCTTAATTCCCAAACTTAGAACCTTATTTCATTTGTGTCATAGTAATAATAAATACTGGCATCATAAATCTCATCCCTTACTTCTCACTAGCTATCGTAAATTCTTAGTCATTGACGCCCCCACTTTTCGTTCTCAAACTTTTCCATTATTTGATTCAGCATATGAAGCACTAACGCTTGTGCCAGATATTAGATTAGACATTGGCATTAAAAAAACTGATACATATTTCGCTAACAATATATTTAAGTACATCACGAATAACAATTGTCAGGGCTACCACCACATATATACAGATGCATCGAAGAATACTACAGATAGTTGTGTTGGAGTTGGCGTCTACCATTTACAGTATAATATTGTACAAAAAGTAAAGTTTCCGCCTGAAACATCTGTTTTTACAGGAGAGTGTTACGGCCTTTTTAAGGCTGTTGAGTATATTTTACTTGGCAGGCTTAAAGAGACACTAATATTTACAGATTATTTAAGCGCTCTACAATCCCTGATTAAATTTCCTTTTAAATCAAAAAATTGTTATCCAATTATTGTCCAAGTTAGAAACCTTCTATATCAATGTAAACTTCAAGGCTTTTCAATAACATTTATGTGGATACCGAGCCATTGCGGCATTGTTGGCAATGAAATTGCTGACAAATTGGCAAAAGAGGCTGTTTTTAGTGGTGATTTGTTCCCTTTTAATAATTATGCGCATGATTTGGCTTCTCTGGCACGGGGTTCCCTATTGAAATCTTGGAATAAGTTATGGGCCTTGAGCAGTCAAACAAAAGCTATACAGTATCGTAAAATTCAACCAGAGATCCCTACTAAGCCCTGGTTTTCTAATATTTTCCTTTCTAAAAATATAACAACGTCAATTATTCGGATGAGACTTGGTCATATGTGCATTCCAATGCATCTTAGGAGAATTGGCGTCAGAGATGATGATTTGTGCGACTGTGGAGATGTAGGTGACTTGAACCACATTATCCTTTCATGTTCCCTCCATGATCATTCCCAATTGTATCATAGCTTGTCTTTAATCCCTATTCCATTTCCTACTTCTGTAAATATACTTCTTAGTTCTAATGATAAATGTGTATATAGTTGTATATCTAATTACTTAACATTAAATAATATTAGTATCTAGAATAAGTATGTTTATTTTATTTAGTTTATAGAATTTAATTTACCGCACTGATTTAATTAACTTTCTTCCAAATTCCGTTATTCTTTATTCCTTCCGCCGTTCTTTACCTTTTTACCTTGTCTGTGGCACAACATACGCATCTCTGTGTCAAGTTGCCAAAAAAAGAAGAAAAAGAAAAAGAAAGAAGAGGCAAAAGAAGCATAGAGACTAAAGACTGAAAATAAATTTGCTAGGAAAAAAATATGAAAAATAAAAATAAAAGGAAAGATAGTTTCAGCATGGAAGAGGAATGAATAGAATCTGGAGACAACGTGGATAGTATTTCTGATGCATGTAGTTACTATATGATGAAGTAAATGAAATCTTTTGAAAATGGCAAATAAAGATCTAATAATAGGAAAAATGTAAAATGTAATGTAATGTTCTATGTCAACTATTAGTTCATATTGGTGTCTACTATTAGTGATGTTCGTTTTTTGTGATGTCATCTATTAGTACTTATGACTAAGTTTACAAAACGACCAATAATATATTTTTTAATTGATTTGTCAGAGAATAATTATAATAGTTTTATTTTGTAAGTGTTACTGAAGACATGGAAGAAGTTATCAATCCTTTATTTTCATAAATATATATTTTATAACATTCAAATGTTTCATGTTTCCTTAAAGTGTCTGCCATTAGGTCTTTTCCCTTAAGTACTTTATTTTACGAGACTTACACGATGCAAACATGACATTTTATTGAGCTGTCCGTAAGTATATCAAGGGTATCCAAAGGTCTGCGCTTGATCTCACGAATATGCATATGTGATCCTAATTTATGGTTGAAATAAGTACATAATTTTATTATTATTGTATATAGCTACAAGATCCTTATCTTTGTAAAACAAAACTAATTCGTAACTGAGCAGGTATACCTAACGTTCTAAGCACTTACCTATTTCTCTAAAAATAAGTAAAGAGTCTTGAAACGTCTTGGCTAAAGGGGCTCTACCTTAATATTCTATTCCCTTATTAAAGAGTCTCATAGCCTAGATTAAGATTAAGTTGCTAAACAAATGAGAGCTTGCTCATGATGAGGGTAAGTGACGTGGTTAAGCAACACCAAGTTAGCCTTACATACGTAGGCGATGTAGAGTACAATGCAACGCCCGCGGCGTACTACTCTCATATATAAAAACCTCTTTGGATTAATTTCGGCACATTCAAATTTAGAACACACCACAGGCAACATGGCATTCAAGGTAAATTTGTAATATTTAGCAACCTGCAGCCTCTTTGGAATTAGAGATATTTTGAATTTAGAATCCGATAGAGCATTTAAAAAATCCATGGAGTAAAGAAAACACCTCAACATTTTTTTTGCACAATTTACAATATTGATATTTACAAAATTGCAAAGTTCATTTTACAATATTGAAAATGTAATTTTAACACTTGTAATATTATATTGGCTTCTAAGAAATTCGAATAAAACCTTGTTAAAATCTTGTTGCAAAGCTCGCTAGAACAACACATGTCACGTAGACTGTAGGATTATATATTAAAAGCAATAAAAGTCTTGTGCTTAAAAGCTAAATGAGTGAAAATATCCTTGATTAGTTTTGAACATTAAGCTTCTAATTAGTATTCAATATCAGGTACATAAATGCTTCATTTGAGCTCAAGTATATCATTATCATAATTATGTCTATTAAAGACTAATTGACTACTAGAATTTTTTGCCAAGTGTCAAAATCAAGCCTTTTACCAATTCCTTATTTTTTTCAGCTCGTCATCTTGGCTTGCGCCCTCGCCGCAGCCCAGGCCGGCATAGTAGCTCCCGTGAGCTACGCCGCGCACCCCGCTCCCCTGGCGTACTCCGCCCCCGTCTACCACGCGGCCCCGGCCTACCAGACCTACACCGCGCCCGTCGCCAAGGTGGTAGCCCCCGTGGCCAAGGTCGAGGAGTACGACCCCCACCCCCAGTACACGTTCTCGTACGACGTGCAGGACGGCCACACCGGCGACTCCAAGAGCCAGCACGAGACGCGCGACGGTGACGTGGTCCAGGGCGCCTACTCCGTGGTCGACCCCGACGGCACCAAGCGCACCGTGGAGTACACCGCCGACCCCCACAACGGCTTCAACGCCGTCGTCCACAGGGAGCCCCTCGGCGCCCCCGTCGTCGCCAAGGTCGCCGCCCCCGTCGCCTACGCCGCCGCCCCCGTAGTCCACTCCGCCCCCGTCGCCTACTCCGCTCCCCTCTACCACCACTGAGTTCACTAGTCACGACCTTAGACAGTAATAATTTATGTACAGACAATAAAGTATTTTTATAAGCTCACATTTTTATTATTTACATGCCATGCCTGATGCCTGCCTGTTCAATAAATATGCCATACCAGGGTGCATAAAAATGCCAATGAAATAGGAATGTTTTAATAAGTTTTGATGCCTAGTTTTAATGTTACTACTTATTTTTTTATTTCACCGTAAACTGATACAAGTATATTGAAAGTTTAGACCTCAACAGTCAACACTAATTTAACATATGAATATAAAATTAGTTGAACCTGTTAAAAATCTCACTTTAAAGGCTTTAAGGCAAGCTTTTAAATAGTGACTTTATTACAGGTGTGTTTTGCGATCTCTCCAAAGCCTTCGATTATGTAATATGTTATAGCTCAGCCTTTTGATATCTTACCTTCAAATAGAACTCAGAGAAGTGCAGTTTACGCAAACAGTAAAAAGTACAATGGTACCAAAATAGAATAAGGTGTCCCACAGGAATCTGTTTTGGGTCCATTTCTTTTCCTCGTCTATATAAATGATTTACTTTACTAATATATTATAATTATAATGAGATAGTAGTTTTTGCTGATGACACTTTACTTATTTTTAAAGTGAAGAAACAACAGTCCAACTTCGAAGAGGTAAACAGTGCTCTATCAATTATTAACAAAAAATCGGTTGTCTATAAAGTCGGTTTACTGACGATAGTTGAACGTGGCAATGTCATAGCCTTAACCCCTCAGTTCCGGGAAAAATCTATGCAAAAAAGTTGGCAGGTCAATGTGCAAAAAAAATGGCGCCCGGCCTACCCTCTTTGTAAAATTAATGTAATATCCTTACATACAATCCATATTTTATGTTTGTGTGAACTACATTATAATATATGTTAAATTTTCTATCTATCAAGCCATCATAATATAGTATTTAGACCGATGTGATATTAGTTTCTCAATTATAAACTTTCGAAACTATAATTAGTGACTTGTTCAGAAGAAATAAACGAATACTTTATTCTTCATATATTAAGTCATACCTTGACACGTAGGAAATAGAGCACAATTTTGAATAGCCGAAATAATACTAATAGCTCACAGATTGTTTATTTATTTTTCATTCAGAGTGTGGTCAATGTATCAAAGGTCATAACTAACCAAACTTCTTCATACAAAAGTATTCTCTAAGTAATCGAAATACGTAATATAATCGAAACAAAGAGCGCGGCCCAGGTGGGCCTTACGGTTGTTGAGAGACTTGAGAGTATAAATGGAACGCCTCAGAGCTGTCAGCGAGGTAACGCCGCATGAACTGTCATGTTTTTCGGGCGCGCATCCCATATCGAATTATAAGACGTTATCACGTCAAAAATTAAAACCGACTTCCAAGATAAAAACAATAATAACATCCTTATAATATGAACTAAAAAGTATTAATAAAATCGGTTCACAAACGGCGGAGTAATCGTTGAACATACAAAAAAAAAATCCACAGCCGAACATAACCTTAACCTCCTCCTTTAACCTTCTCGTTTTTGGAAGTCGGTTAAAAATAGTACCATCGAGGAAATTGATTCCTAGGCAGTTAATGGACCTACTTCATTTGTAGGTCGGCTTATGTTAATAATTCGATGTTAGCTGTGATGGGTTTGACTTGACGCGACCAAATTACTTAGGTCCGCTATCTACCTAGGAATCAACTTCTCTGATAGTAGGTACATTGGTTTAATGTTAATAATAATAACCTACTATTAAATTCCAAGAAAACAAAACGTTTACAGTTAACAGATTAGAAGAGTAGAAGTACCAAATTGCCATTGATATATTATTTTATTGTTTTTGTTGTAATACCACCAGTTGCTTTTAAGAACCCTGTACTAAAATAATGTTATAACACTTATAACATCACTCCTTAGTAAAACCTACAAACAGCTATTATATAAGTTCTTTCTTTCTTTCTTTTTCTTCTTTTTTGGCAATTTGACACAAAGGATGTGTATGTTGTGCCACAGACAAGGTAAAAAGGTAAGGAATATGGCGGGAAAACCATATTCCTCCTATTATAATTTTCATCATCGTTTTCATGTATCGTCAGGTCTAAAGTCTAGTCAAAGTCTAAGTAAAAGTCAATACAGTCACAGGAGTCAAGTCGGTCGATTCAGTAAAGTGGTAGACGCTTTACTGAAACTTTCGATGGAGTTTTGGAGGGAACACAAAATAGCACGTTTCTGGATATTACATCACTTTCCTACACTTGTGCATGAACACGAATATCTAATGGTTAATATTCTACCAATATTACACATTAAAAACCCAGCTAACACAATTTTAGGAAAATAATACAAAAACACAACAGCACTCTTTCAGATGCCCGCCAAAACTCCTGGCAAAATGTTATGAGCAATGACAACTTATATAATGGAGTAAAAAGAAACATTTTGCCAGGATTGATAATCATAACCCATATGCCTACCACTAGAAAATTGAAACATACTTGATACTACAGATGATGAACCTAGGTTAATTGATCGGGTTATATCAAGTCTATTTTAGTCGCGATTAGTCTGCAAGCTAAAAAAATATGTAGGTTCGTCTGCATTTCAATCAATTTCATTGGTATTGACTACCTACAAAAATATAAAATGTAAAAATTGTTTTTTTTTATTGGGAATATACTTAATACAAAGGTCAGAGCAGAGGGTGCGAATAGAACATACAGTAAATAATTCCGAATTCGACCAAAATTCGACATGCTGCACACGTCATATCAGAAAATAATAATAAACTGTATAATATGAAGAATTTCTGCGTCATAATTTTCTACATAGACTTATATTATGTAGACAACATTTAGAATATTTTTATTTAAAACTAGATGACGCCCGCAACTCCGTTGCGCCAAAATCCATTTATCGCGCGGGAACCGTACATTTTTTCGGGATAAAAAGTATCCTATGTCCTTTCTCGGGACTCAAAGTATCTCCATGCCAAATTTCAGCAAAATCGGTTCAGCGGTTTGAGCGTGAAGAGGTAACAGACAGACAGACAGACACACTTTCATATTTATAATATTATTACGCGCTTTTGCCCCCGGCTTCGCTCGCGTTAAGAAGTATTATTATATACAAACTTTGATCCCCTATTTTAACCCCTTGGAGGTAGAATTGATCAAAATCCTTTCTTAGCGGATGCCTACGTTATAGCATAATACCTGCATGCCAAATTTCAGCCCGATCCGTCCAGTGGTTTGGGCTGTGTGTTGATAGATCACCATGTCAGTCAGTCACCTTTAAGTTTTATACATATTACTAGCGACCCGCCCCGGCGTCGCACGGGTATAAAATATATAGCCACTGAAAAAATGATTAAAATCAATAGCCTATGATCTACTTCTTATCTGTGCCAAATAATGCAAATAACATAAAAATTGCTCTAGTAGTTCGCGAGATAATTTTCCCCCGTTTCAAATAATTTCCAACGTTTTATCCACATACTCCTATTAGTCTTAGCGTAATAAAATATATCCTATAGCCTTCCTCAATAAATGGGCTATCTAACACTGAAATAATTTTTCAAATCGAACCAGTCGTTCCTGAGATTAGCGCGTTCAAGTTAGCCCTTTCAAATAATTTTCCCCGTTTTTTCCACATTTTCCTCTATTCTTCGCTCCTATTAGTCTTAGTGTAATAAAATATAGCCTATAGCCTTCCTCGATAAATGGGATATTTAACACTGAAAGAATTTTTCAAATCGGACCAGTAGTTCCTGAGATTAGCACGTTCAAATAAGCCCTTTCATATAATTTCCCCCGTTTTTTCCACATTTTCCTCTATTTCCACGCTCCTATTAGTCTTAGCATGATAAAATATAGCCTATAACCTTCCTCGATAAATGCGCTATCTACCACTAAAAGAATCATCAAAATCCGTTGCGTAGTTTTAAAGATTAAAGGGAACAAAGGGACATGAGGGAAAAAAAGCGACTTTGTTTTATAATAAGTATGGATATAGACATAGATAAAGATTATTATAGATATAGATTATAGATATTAGTAAGGATATTTCTATCACAATTATTATTGTTTAATAAACTAACGCTATGCCACATAGGGCTCTAGCAATAATTATATTAATATTAGGCGCATTATTTCGTAGCACCAAAGGTAACCTCTGCGGTTGACGACCTCTGTGGCTCAGTGGTGAGCGCGTTGGTAGCTCAAGCCGGGGGTCGCGGGTTCGAATCCCGCCGACGGAACAAAAAAGTTTTCAATGTTCCCGGGTCTGGATGTGTATTAAATATGTGTATGATATAATAAAAATCTTGCTACGTTTTGATGCTTGCCGAGCCACGGCAAGCCTCCACAAGCCACAAGCCTCCACAAATCTCGCTTTGCATTTGTAAGTCGTTTTCACGCTCGTGAACGCGTCAGTGTATTACGTACATCCAAGCATGGCGGACACCGAACTTGTGTCGGCTATTACGTTTGGTTTCCTATTATTTTTAATGCTCTTATAACCAAAAGTACCATCACATAATATAGTATTCTATTAATTAAAAAAGATAAAACCGACTTCAAAATTGTACGTAATTGAGAATTAAAATTCCCTATCTAAAAAACTACTGAACCGATTTTGATGAAACTTGCACTGTTCCCTAAGTTAAACAATACCTAGTATAATAAAAAATCTCAAATCGGACTTGTAGTTCCGGAGATATGCGACAAACATAAAAACATACATACATAAACTTTTGAAATTTGCCACATTTGTTCAGACGCTGATATAGACTAACATAAACGGAAATTGGGCAATTCTGGAAATATTACATACATACGGGTCGAATTGATAACCTCCTTTTTTGAAGTCGGTTAAAATAAATTAATAAACAAATGAACTTTATATCTTTACTAGATGATGCCCGCAACTTCGTTGCGCCAAAATTCGTTTATCGCGCGGAAACCGTAAATTTTTCCGGGATAAAAAGTATCCTATGTCCTTTCCCGGGACTCAAAGTATCTCCATGCCAAATTTCAGCCAAATCGGTTCAGCGGTTCGGGGGTGAAGAGGTAACAGACAGACAGACATACAGACAGACTTTACAGTTTTTATGTAACTAACTACTCAGTATTTTATCCATGCAGTGACGTAACCTTAAACCTATCAATGATAAATTATAGTTTAAAGGTAAAGTTGTGTAATGGGGGGCTAAAATATAAGCTTTATTTGGCATACATAAATAAAGTTTAATTTAAAATAATGAAATATTATGTGCACACTGCACAGCTGTTTTTGGGTATTTTTATTTATTTTAAAAAGATTTTGACAACATTTTTGTTGACACCGCGCGCTATAAACTGAAGTCCACGCGGACGAAGTCGCGGGCAACAGCTAGTTCATATATGATTTTCCTGTCATGCGGGCAACACGGGCGCGTCAAGGAGCGTGTTGTCACCCGCGCGCGGATCTGGTCCGTAGCATGACCGTTCGTCAGTTGATGCGCATGAATGCTATTTTTGTATACAGGGCTGTAATCATTGACTAGGTTTAGAGGTCTTTGGCTGTAATAAAGATCATTCATAAGTCATAACTATAAAAAGTTCCGAGATACACTGCTTAAGGTGACGCAGCGTTAAAGTAAGAAACCGTGTTGGATATGTTTTAGATTGCTTGTTTTCTATGAGAGGCCGGCCCGGCCTCTCATAGAAAACAAGCAATGGAACAGCAAAAAATGGAATGGGCGTAAGGGACAAAATGGTTTTTGTCGCATAATTTAAAAACCATAAATACATTTCATATAAGCTATGCACAAATTAAAGTGCATGCTTGAACCAATTTATGTACAAATTTTGAAACCTTAAATCACTCTCCTCTGTTGGAAAAATAGGAATCTCTTTTTTTACAGAGGTCTTTTCGATTGATTATTCTGTGCTATAAAAGTTGTCCAATCGTGTTATGCTATGGGCAATTCAAAGACAAAGACATGATGAATACTGACAATGAACTTCAATTTCTTAGCTTTAGTCATTGCTGAGAAAAATCGGCATCGCTACAGCCAAATTATCAAGGCACCGTCTTAATCCTAACGTGAATGTGTTTTCCTTGTTATCTTTATTATTATCTTATTATACACAGGGTGTAACAAAACTAAGTGATATAATAAGTTAATTCCTAGGCAGATGGGGGACCTTTTTTTTTTTACATGGGGAAATGCATTTCTCAGGCAGATGGGGGACCTACGTAGTTTGGTCGCGTTACCTCAAACCCAGCCGACAGATCACAATTAAGGGCGTTCCCTCCGGAGATTCCGTAATTGACCGTATTTAAAGCCTTATAAACTCATAATCTGAAAGCTACAAAGTTATAATAAAAATACAGCAATAATCTTCAGTATATCAACATTCCTTTCCCCGTTTGAAATTTTCTATTTTTGTTTATTATACTCATGATATCAGCTTCCAAAGTAATGCCAATTTATTAAAATTCAAGCATACATTCAGCATCTCCTTAGCATTTACAAATTACTTTTATTTGAAACTCACGCCAATAGATCGACAGTATCATAAACTACATATTCCCCGTTTTAAATTTTTTTAGGACAATTTTGAACTAAGATAAGTAAAAATAATAGGGTTTTGGCGCGATCTCGGCAACGCGGCAAATGTATGGCCAAGGTCGTTTGCGGGGGGGACGGCCTTAACTAATTAATTAATTTGAAATGATCCGACCAAATGACGTTGGTCTGTCAACTGCCTAGTAATCAATTTCCTCCATGGTACGTGTTCCTTGTAGAGTGTTCACTGTGAAAGCAGCAGTAAAATCAATTTCTTTCTGCACTTTTGTATGGGAAAACTTGTTACGCTGAGGCGCTTGCCCATACAAAAGTGAAAAAAATTTTTGGTCTTTCAGCGCTGCTACTTTCACAGTGAACTCTGTACAGGGAACCCACATACACACAATAAACTATTATCATTTAGTTTTGCTACACCCTTTACAAGAGGGTAAATCTCGCGAACAGCTGAACCGATTTCACTAATTATTTTTTGTAACAAATTTTGGCTAAAATAAGCAGTATATAGGGTATGATGTTTCTTTCCCAGGAAAAGGATATCCACAAAAGGGCACCAGTAAAAGGGAATCAAAATTGTATCGCAGAAACCTCGCGGATGAAGCCGCGGGCAAAATTTTTATGGCATCGATTTTCCCCAAAATTGACGTATCGACCCCGCTCTTATATATCAGAAGTCAAGATGGCGTAATAAGCTCATATAAGGATGCGGTCCGATGGGCCCTATTTTGTGGTGGGCCTTGTCCCATATTATGTCCAGCCCGGGGCGGCCGCGTATGGTATATAACCTGACGACACCACTTACCCATCACTTGCTCATCTCCATTCATACAACAATGGTTGCCAGGGTGAGTTTTTAACCGAAAATTTGCAATTTTTATTTTGCTAATTTATTTATTTATTTATTTATTTTGGCTTATAATCAATAATATCACATGTTATGTTAATGGGTAATACAATTTTGCTTTAGTAGACTGTACAATGTACATCAGTTTCTATTCAGTTTCTAAACGTTATCGTTAGCAAAGTTCAGCCTTTATATTTGGATAAAAAAAGTTCAGTGTAAGGTGGAATAGGATATAATATTGCAATGTTTTCATTCTGGCAATAAAGACATTAATTGATTTGATTGAGAGGCGGCACCAGCATATACAGCAAACAAAAATTCTGTCAACATTCTGATAATTATGAGATTTGCAACATGTGGGATTTTGGTCGGATTGTTTACTGTATGTGCTAGAAGCGACCTCTGCCCTGACCTCTGCGTAATATTCCCCATTATAAGCGCTTAGCCAATGTCAATGTCACGACTTCACCGCACAATAAAGCCATAATTGTACAATCAGAGAAGTTGATTCCTATTGACATATTTTAAGCCGACTACATGACGTAGATCCGTAAACTGCCTAGGAATCAGTTTCCTCCATGGTACTATCCGAGAAGTTGATTCCTAGACAGATGGGGGAATTACGTAGTTTGGTCGCGTTACGTAAAACCCAGTAACATTGAATTGACATGAGCCGACCAAGTGACGTTGGTCTGTCAACTGCCTAGGAAATAGGAATCAATTTCCTCGATGGTACATTCATTTGGTCAGGTATATAATATAAATAATAATTATATTTGTGTAAGTACTATCAGAGAAGTTGATTTCTATGCAGATCGGGGACCTAAGTAGTTTGGTTGCGTTACGTCAAACCCAGCCGACAGATCACAATTATTATCATTGAATTGACATATTCGACCAAAATATAACGTTGGCCTATCAACTGCATAGGAATCAATTTCCTCGATGGTACATTAAGATCACAATTTATCAAAACAGAATTAATGCACTTAGTTAAAATTAAATACATGTAAGTTAAATGGGTTTCAACTTTCAACTAACTTTTAATGAATACGGGATTACAAAAAATTTACCTTAATCCCTAAAACGGAACCTTAGACTATGATTGCCATTGACTTTAGAAAGCAATTTAGATCTGCTAGATTATTCCGTAGCATTGGATGTGACCCCCACATGTCTAAGCTAATTGTTACTACGAATTTCTCTACGATGAAATAATGACTACACAATAATCATATCTCTCGATTCCAACAGCTGTTATTAAATATTTTAATAGTAAGTAGCATTTCAAGTTGAAATGGCGAATCGTGGCTTCGAATGTATGGATTTTCATACTACTAGTATTATAAATTGCAAAAGTCCGTTTGTTTGTTACCTTTTCAAGCCCAAACCGATTTTACTGACATTTAGTGAATTGCAATATTTATAAATGTTGATAACGCTTTGCTTTCCATGAGCTTAGCCTCCAAAAATGCAGTGTTATGTTGTGCGTAACAACTCGATAATACTATTTTGAATTTCCTTAACATATATAATCAAAATATGTTATTATTTTTAGTAAAGTTAAATGAGTTTAACGTCTTCAATTCTTCTTTTCAGTTCGTCATCTTCGCGTGCTTCGTGGCTGCTGGCTCCGCCGGCCTGCTCCCTCAGTACTCCACACCATCATACAGCACCACGGCTTACGAGAAAGAGGCCAAGCCAGAGGAATACGACTCGCACCCCCAATACAGCTTCTCCTACGATGTGGCTGATGGGATAACTGGAGACACGAAGAGTCAGCACGAGACCCGAGACGGCGATGTCGTCCAGGGTTCCTACTCCCTGATCGAGCCAGATGGCAGCAAGCGCACGGTGGATTACAGCGCTGACGCTCAGAATGGGTTCAACGCTGTTGTCAGCAAGGAGGCGGGTTCTGGTCCCATCATCGCTAAAGTGGCTAAATCCCCTGTGGTGAACCCAACGCCTGTCGTCGCGAAGGTCGCGTCTGTGGTCCACGCTGCTCCCGTGGTGCATGCCCCGGTGGTTCATCCAGTGGCGTATCATTCCCCCATTGCTTACTCAGCTCCCATCGCCTACTCCTCATCTCCGGTGGTCCATGCCGTCCACTCTGGTCATCTCGTCCACTCTGGGCCGGTGGTCCACGCGGCACCCGTGGCCTACTCCGCTCCCATCTACCACCATTAGTATTGTTAATTAATGTTAGTAATTATTGTATTATTTAATTGTAACAATAAAGTATTTAATTGTATTATTTATGGGTTTCACTGAGACAAATGCTGATTTCTGATTAGTCTACATGTTATGTAATATTTTATTGACTTAGTGTAGACGCTCTACGATAAACCATGTTACAATTTAGCATTTTAGCTAAGTAAACTTTAATTTCAAAGCCATAGTACAATTTTGCTGTCAGAATATTATTATGTGAAGAGCTAAGTGTCTGAATATAAAGCAAGGCAGCCTGGGTTACTACTATCGCCAGATCTTAAAGTTTAAACTAAGAACAATCGATACATTTATTGATGAAAAACTTTTTTTTAATTGTTTTTAAGCTCTAAACTCTAAAGTCTAAAGCATCGATTATATTGACGAAAATAATTTTCCAAAAAGAAAACGCAAATATAGCTTTAAAATGTCTTTATTAAAGGGCACATTATGACAAACCTTTAAACTGTGTCGCGTAATCTTAATTGACCTAACTTTTTACACGTAAATATGCACGAAGAAATTCTTTCAGTAATCTACTCCTTCATTCTGACCCTTATATCATTGACATAGAGGTTTTATCAGAGGTAGAATTTCTCTGAACGGTGTGCAGATGTGGACCAATAAATTCCTGTTATTGCCTGCCCAGTAAAGTTCAAAGTCAACGACCGGTTGTATACCGTGGGCGCCTGAGGACAATACTGTATGTATATAAGCTGCATGACAGTAATGACACTACATAGTACAATAATTAGTACAACAGTCAACATGGCTTTCAAGGTACTATAATTTAAACAACCAAACACAAACATATAAATTTTGTTAAATCAAGTTTTGTGTCTCGAATGGCCGTTTGGATTTTATTACACTAAGGGCCTGTTTCACCACTTCCTGATAAGTGCTGGATAGTTCACCACTTAACTTGACAGATAGAGTAATAAAGAATCTGTCAAAAAAGTTGTGGAGAGCCTATCCGGCTCTTTATCAGGGAGTGATGAAACAGGCTAAAACATAGTTTAATGAATAATTTCATTTGATTGAGTTTAACAGAAAATAAATAAAATGTAGTAGTGTCTTATTTAAAAGAAGGATTAAAAGTATTTATTAAAAAGGAATTAATACTTTTAATTACTTTCTTCCTCCGTGTCCCAGTTATGGCCGTGGTTCTTTCTATTTTTTGAATTGAATTGGACTTAAGTGTAGTCTTAATATTTTTTCTAATTTCAGTTTGTAGTCCTCGCCTGCTTGGTGGCTGCGGCCAGCGCCGGCCTGCTCCCGGCCGCCCCAGTGGCGTACTCCGCCCCCGTCTACCACGCGGCCCCGGCCTACCAGACCTACGCGGCGCCCGTCGCCAAGGTGGTAGCCCCCGTGGCCAAGGTCGAGGAGTACGACCCCCACCCCCAGTACACGTTCTCGTACGACGTGCAGGACGGCCACACCGGCGACTCCAAGAGCCAGCACGAGACGCGCGACGGTGACGTGGTCCAGGGCGCCTACTCCGTGGTCGACCCTGACGGCACCAAGCGCACCGTGGAGTACACCGCCGACCCCCACAACGGCTTCAACGCCGTCGTCCACAGGGAGCCCCTCGGCGCCCCCGTCGTCGCCAAGGTCGCCGCCCCTGTCGCCTACGCCGCCCCTGTCGCCAAGGTCGCCGCCCCTGTTGTCTACTCCGCCCCCGTGGCCTACCACTCCGCCCCCCTCGCCTACTCGTACCACCACTAAACTGATCTACCTCTAGTCAGATAATAAGGGCTTATTTATTGAATAAAATGTTGAACTATTAGTGTCATCTATTACTTTGCATCCAAGTTATTGAAGGAGAAAAATTCGTAGTAAGTACAATTTTATGCCGATTTAGAAATCAAAATATTATAATTTATTATGAGAAGCAAAAAAATCAATCTCAGTTTCAATCTAATAACATTCATAAGTTTGTATTAGTTAGCAACAAACTTTTAAAAGTCGCATTTAAATATTTGTAGTCTACAGATTTTTTTTCAATTCAGTCACAAGTATTACTATTTATAAACTGTACTCAATCTTCCATTTATTAGTTTATATTATTTTAGGATTTCTGTTTGAACATTGAGTAAAGAAATAGCGAAGGGATACTAAACTAGCAACCTAAATTCAGGAGGAGAGGAGATATTGAATTTAATATCCTAAATTCAGTCGTCTTATACTCAGGAAACTAAAGTCAAGATTCTAAATTCAGAATCATAAATTATGGATCCCTAATTCAGGAATGGATGGATGGATCCCCAAATACAGCAACTTAAATTCAGGATCCTAAAGGCTGGATTCTAAATTTATTATCTTGAATGCAGGATCTTATTTATTTTATTTTTTCAAAGACGCTTCACACTACATCAGTTTGGCTTAGCACGGAGCTAAGTAGGACTTGTGTTACAGATACCAGACAACGGATATAGACTAACTGCAGGAACCTGAATTAGCATTTTTTTAGCAACCTAAATTCAGAATCCTAAAAGCATTAACCTAAATAAATTAATTAAAAAATTCAGGATAATAAATTCTAGATTCTAAGTACACCTATATATGTATCGAAAACTAAAAGCATCCAAAATACAGGATTCTAAAGTCGTCATCGAAAATTCTGCATCTCACATTCCGCATCTTTAATTCAGAATTCAAAATGAGATAACCTAAATTCAGGATCTAAATAAGCATTACGAATTCAGATTTCTTAATTCAGGATCCTTAATTAAGCATCCATAATTCAAATTTCAATCGTCTAAATACGTAAATTCAGGAACCTCAGCTATTTAGGATCAAAGATTCAGGATCATAAATTCAGAATTCTTCCTTTAAGACGAACGAAGAGGATGCTAACATCCTACATTCACTTATCTAAATTCAGAAATCTACATTCTTGAGCCTTTATATTCAGCACTCACTCTAAGGGCGCATTTTCATTACCGTCGTGTCGGGTTACTTTGACTACTTTTTTCTTATTTTTTTATAAATCTATCTGGTATAGAGGCGCTGGATGACTTATAAGTTTGATATTGATTTTAGTTGGTTAATAAGGATATATGCTAATTATAAATGAATGATATATTTAATAAATCTTTATAAGTACACAATTATTATTATTATTTTTAAATTGAGCCAAAGTTGATCTATAAGAAGGGTGATTTTGTCTCTTAGATTATTTTTAGCATAAAACTTTTATTAATCCAGACGTAGAGCTAAAGAAACGCGCTAAAATAACAGGTTTAACAATAATAGACATTTCGACATCAAAAATTCTACATTTTCTTGCAAAAAATTATAAATTTTAATAAAAACTTACATTTACCAATGAATTGATGAAAATCATCTTAAGTAGGTTTTTCAAAATAATAGCACTTTACTTACAAACAAAATATTAACTTTGAATATATATATATATCAAAAGTATTTAATTTTTTAATAATGTAGTAACTATAAATGCTTACAAAATAATCATAATATTATGGCGTTTATTGATTGCATAGCCTTCTTATTGAGATCAATCCACGTCAGTCATCGATTCTTATATTTACTTAATTATCTAGCTCAGGCACTGAGAAACAACCTTTTTTTAAAATTCGGGAACATTAATCTGGTGCTCCATGGAGTATTATATTTAGCGACAGCTTCTCGCTGAGGCATGACCCTGGACCTCACAAGATTCAAGCATTCTTCAAGTTCTTCATCTGTATAATCGGTATAGCGACGACTACCTGGTTTAAGGCGATATTTTGATGGCATTGTGAGATCTGAAATGTAATAAATGCAACTTTGGCTCAAGAGCCAATGTTACCCGAATTTACGAGGCAAAATATCCCTACACTTTATAACTAAAGTTTATCAATTAAATCTCGTAAAAAATCAATTGTTTCTATAATCTTTCTAGTCCTTAATATATTTCTGACCTGATTTAGTATAATATTAAACGAAACTCACCGTAATATTTCAGTTTCACTATAAAGTGCAAACTTTACGTAAATTAAGCACGTTGTTACATGTCCGAACTCCGACATGAAAATGGCCGTTTTATCAGTGTTGCCAACTCTTCAAAACATTTTCCCCCTAAAGGAACTTCAAAACCCACTAAATTTCAACCAAAACTCCCCAAAAACTCAAAATATTTAAAATTACTTTGGGGTGTGTTCTACTAAGCGCTCAAACCGCTGAAATACACCTTCAGCCGGTTTAAATGGCGATCGCGATCGTTTCGACCACGGTAAAAACGAAAAAAGGCAGTCAATTATTATTTATTTAAAATTTAATCGGCAGAAGTTACAAATTACAATATATTATTTTTATATTTATTTATTTATTTATTTATATTTAGTATACAGACAGGTTACAGTCATTGCATGGTTGTACAAACATAATCTTAAGTTCTAGGCTAGACAGCAACCCAAAAATAGTATACATAACATAATTATTATTAGGTTGTTACTAAAAATAAACTAATACAAGAAAACTGATAATACCCACTACGAAACATTGAATATATAATGAGTGACCAATATTTAGCTTACTTATATTACTAAACTTAAACAAAAACAAAATAAATGATATTATGTAGATTAAGGAAAAAAAAAAGAAAAGAATCTTAAAAATGATATGAATCTTATGAACGATGATTGATCAGAGTTTTTATAAATGTATATCAGAGTCGGAAACAAGAGATGCCAAATACTTGGCTTTCATAATATTGTTGATCGTTTTCTTATAATGTGAAAATTGACGAAAAATGTCTACACTCCAACTACCCACTACTAGGTCATTATAAGTACGACACATTCTAACTAGCGGATTGTAATAGGACGTATTGTTTTTGAATGCCTGTATAGCGAACATTTTCGGTTTACGCGATCTATAGCGAGTGTTAATAGTAATTTGTGATAGAATATTAGGAGCATCAATAGAGGAATGGAGTATTTTATGTAGATAAAGAAGATCGTATCTCTCACGACGAGCACTTAATGGTAGCACGCTGAATTTGGACAATTGAGATGTATAGTCTTTTAACACACGACCGAGATTAAGTTTTCGTGTAAGGTATCTCAAACACATTTTCTGTACCCTCTCAATGCTCTCAATGTGTGTTTTGTAAAAGGGGGACCAAACTGGACAGCAATACTCCACCACACTTCTGACTAAGCTGAAAAATAATGCTAGTACACTATTTGGTTTTCTGAAGTCTTTTGTGGAGCGTATGACAAACCCTAACAATTTATTACTTTTTTTTAACATAGTGCGGGCGAAAAGATAACTGCTCATCAAAAATAACACGAAGATCCTTTACTGTCTGCTGTCTTGACAAGACTTTCCCTTGCACATTATAAGAATGTTTGTGCATAAACTTCTTACGAGTGAAAGATATCACACAACATTTTTCAACATTCAGCTTCATGTTGTTAGATACACACCAGTCCGAGATGGTATTGAGATCATTTTGTAACGCAGCAAACTGATCTTTGTTGTTTACTTCAGAAAAGATTTTTAGATCGTCTGCGTACAAAAGTGAAGGGCAAGTTAGTCGAAAAATTAGGCCATTAATAAATATGACAAAAAGCAAAGGACCAAGGTGAGACCCCTGGGGGACTCCTGAAGGAACCATAATTTATTGTAGGAATAAAAAAACAATTCAACATTCCAGAAAATGAAGAACCAGTAAGCATTTATTATTTAAAAGTTAATTTTAATAATAAATGTTTTTTTAAATAAAATTAATATATTTTTTAATTTAAAATATTATTAAATTCAACGGTTAAACTATAGAGACATGTTCAGTGTGCTTTGTTCGGCAGTTCCATCTAGTAGCTGTTGCAGTAATTTTTTTTTTATAAAATTTATTTAAATTGATACCAAACTCTAAGGTTTTTACTGAAAAAAATATCCATTCTTCAAAAATTTACCCCCAAAAATATCCCCAAGATATTTTACCCCCTAAAAAACCCACTAAATTTATTTTTTCCCGCTAAATTTAGTGGGAAATCCCCATAGTTGGAAACACTGCGTTTTATACCTCGCAAACAAGTGCCCAACCAATTGAAAACTAGCGCTACTAATGCCATCTAATGAATCCCGCTTGAACGAAATCGAATGCTGCTTTAGCAGCAACGTGGCGGGAAGCTTAAACATTTTTACGATTTGAGTCAAAGTTGCCCGCAGGAGCTAAAGAAACCCGACCTTACCGGTAGTCGTTAACTCGTACGGTATTCGGAGCGTGCGAAGTGGGTGGAGGGGGTAAAGAAAGCGATTGCCGCGCTTGCCGCGGCAAAAATATGCAAAAAAAGAGGCTCAGCTAATAGTCAAACAAACTTGTCAATCTTGTTTCGAAATTTTTAGAAATTGGTCTCAATTGTTTTTGTATCGTAGACTGCAAAAATAACAGTAGAAATAGGTAGTCAGTATACAAATTTAATGTTTTTCCTAAATCCACTAGGAAATTAGATCAGATCTAAATGGATACCTGCTGTAAAAATGAAAAAGTATGTGATTCGATATAACCTAAAATTGCATTATCAGTCAAGTCAATTTTATTTGAGTTGCATTTTATAAATATATTAATTGAGTACCTAACTATTATTTTAGTGTTGATGAATGATGGATCACCATGGTCTCCAAAACCCGACGACAAAACTTGCAGTGATAGTTTCATAGAATATTTAATTTAAATCCAAAGTATTAGGTGGAAGAAATAGTGACACACAAAATATGACGATAAACCAGATACTACATACTGGTTTAACTGATTTTTTAGAAGCTGGAGATAGAGTTTTGAATCAAAAAGGTTTTTCAAGTAAGCAAGTTTTAGATGAAAGGGGTAAAAAAGTTAAAATTATTATGCCCCCATTTTGAGCAAAACAAAACGAGTACTCTCAAGAGTTTTACAACATTGTAAATTGTGTGAATCTAATTTGTTAAACAAAAATAGCATTGTTATAATTGGTATTGGTAGTAATGATAAGAACCCCTATAAACTGTTCACTGATATTTGCAATACCTTAAACAAACTACCAAATTCACATGTGTTCATAGTGGGAGTAAAGTACAATCGTTACCTAAATACTAAGCTTCTTAATAACACAATTTGTTCATTAGTCAGGAATTATAATAATTGTACTTATATACATCCTGACAAGTCAATTGTAAATTTAATGTCCATTCACAAATATGATGAGAAATTGCTGCACAATTTATGGTTAGAAATTAAATCTTTAATATTTAAAATCACATGTGTTAATAATTGCCAAAAAAAAACGAAAATTCTGAACTACTGTGTACACAGTCAGCACAAAAATCAGATGAAAAGCCACTTAAAAAATCAAAAATTCATATCCTAGGAGATCATTACATAAAAGGTCTTAGTAATAATGTACACAAATATCGACAAAATACGTGGAACGATAAATATTCAGTATTGGGGAGTATAAAACGAAATGCTACCTACTCGCAGTTGTTTAATATTTCTACTGAATCAGCAAGTAGGTTTACAAAGTTGGACTATGTTGTTTTAGCTGCAAGGGTTAGCGAAAGGAACTTAAACTCATTTATATCGAATATTACATACACGCTCGTGAAATTAGCTCAAACCAATGTTCTTATCGTCCCATATTCCATGAATAGTAAGTACTATATTTTAAATAATATACAAACAAGATTAGCATCGACCTTCAGAAATTTTCCTAGTGTAACGACCTCTTGACGACGACCTCTGTGGCTCAATGGTTAAGAGTGTGTGGCAGCTCAAGCCGGGGGTCGCGGGTTCGAATCCCGCCGACGGAACAGAAAGTTTTTTCAATGTTCCTGGGTCATGGATGTGTATTAAATATGTGTATGATATAATAAAAATCTTAAATATATGTATAGTATAAAAGCATTAAATATATTTCCGTTGTCTGGTAACTGTAACACAAGTCCTTCAGGTACTTAGCACGGGGCCAGACTGACGTGGTGTGAAGCGTCCATAGATATTATATATTACTATTATTACTTTATAAAAATGGAGACAGAACAAACCCTAATAACAACCGTCCGATAACATTAATCCCAATCCTTTCTAAATTATTTGAAAAGGTTATGTTAAACCGTCTTGAGAGTTTTGTATACCGTCATAATATATTAACAAAAAATCAATATGGCTTTAGGAAAAATAGTAACACTACCTTAGCGTGTTTCAATCTTATAAAAGCAGTCACAGAAGCCCTAAATGATAGAACACCGGTTGCTGCGGTATTTCTCGACATGAGCAAAGCGTTTGACCTTGTCAATCATGCTCTCTTATTGCATAAATTAGAAAAATATGGCATAAGAGGTATTGCTAAAAAATGGATAAAATCCTATTTGTCTGACAGATACCACTGTGTTGAAATAAGTAGAATAATTAATGAAATTAAAGTTACCACTCGATCTAAATTGCGAAAAAACGCATTCGGTGTACCTCAAGGGAGTCTTATCGGGCCTTTCCTATTTTTACTATATATAAACGACCTACCAAATATAACAAAATATCTAACTATATTATTTGCAGATGACACCACAATTATTGTACAATGCAAGGACAAGAACTCTTTTGAAGCGGAACTACATTCTACTTTATTAAAAATAATTAACTGGCTTAATAATAATAATTTAAAATTAAACATAACTAAAACTCAACTAATCCAATTTCAAAATTACAAAAGTAAAAAAACAATTAATTTGAATATACAATATGACAATACAAACATCTTAGAAGTCAACTCTGTAAAATTTCTGGGTTTTATGCTCGACAAGAACTGTAGCTGGAAGGTCCACATCGAACATGTGTGTAATAGACTTGATCGATTTGTTTATGCCTTGCGTAGATTGCGACAAACAGCAGGTAGTGAGGCAGCCCTAACTGCATACCATGGCTACGTATCCTCAGTCCTTTCGTACGGCTTGTAGTTGTGGGGTAATTCAGCGGATATCGAAAAAGCATTCCGTGTTCAAAAAAAATGTGTCCGAGCTATTTGTGGCTCCTGGTATTTGGAAAGTTGCAGACCACTATTTAAGAAGCTGCGCTTATTGCCGCTAGCCTGTATGTATATTCGAGAGCTTTGTATGTTCGTTAGGTTGCATCCAGAATACTTTAAGCTCAGTTCAGATGAAGGTAGGAGAAATGGGAGATATAAATTCAAACTTTATCGTCCTCGGTGTAATTTGAATGTTTACAGAGATAACGCATACATACAGGCTATACACATATTTAATAATATACCCAAACAATTTAAGGAACTATCCTCGAATAATAAATTTAAAAAGGAATTGACATCTTGGCTTATGGAAAATTGTTTTTATGACTTAAATGAATTCATGCTACATAGTAAAAAATGGTACTAAACTTGTTAATATAATTTATTATGATAGACTAATTATTTTTAGGCTTAATTTTAATATTTTTTTTGACTTCTTTATCAATTATAATATATATATATATATAAATTCATTTAAGTCATAAAACAATTTTCCATAAGCCAAGATGTCAATTCCTTTTTAAACTTATATATATATATATATATATATATATATATATATATATATATATATATATATATATATATATATATATATATATATATATATATATATATATATATATATATATAATTACTTAATGAAATTTGACGTAATTTTAAACTATTTACTAATTTATTTTGATGAATTATATTTGACATTAGTTATTATTAATAATGATATGCATTTTGACTAGATGAAATTTTATAAATTTCTATAAATTATTATTATGATGTATTATTATGAATTCTTTTAATTATATACTATTATTGTCTCGTTATTTAAAAAAAATGCATTGGTTGTTAGCTTCATATTGATAGATATATTATTAATTAGGACTTAATTTTAAAAGATGAGAAAGTAGAATGAAAGATTCAATTGTATAATATATAGAATTAAGACCAACAATTCTGGCAATAAACGAATTATGAATTATGAAGAGGAAACAGAAAGGACTTATGATATTGCTCGAGTAAGAATCCATATTGAAAGCAATGATATTCTATCTTACTATTTTAGGAACTCATTGATTGAAAGTGTATTAATGCAAAGACTCAGAAACATCAAGAATGTTTGCAGTGTTTTAGTAAATTTATAGACTCCGATTTTCTTCTTTCGATTTAATGCTGTAAAAAATAAATAAAAACAAGATTTTTAAAAACATTACATTTATTTTTTTCAAGTATAAAGTATTGCTCGTATTTTTGTTACTGATTAAAGCAGCAATATGTTTGCACTTGCCGCTCTGGTTATAAACGCAGCTGCATTTTACTCCAGCAACAACCCGATCATTATTATCTATCTGTAAGAATGAATAAAAATGTTTAGACTTGCTTTATCCAAATGTTTAGTTACGTTTTTTGGTTGGTTGAGTACTTACGTTTGAACTTGTTTTATAGGGTGCTAAAGTCACCGATGCTCGGCGAATTATATTGGCTCGTATTAAATAACATTGCCATTAGTTCTTAGCTCTTCTACATCCCTTACATGTCCTGCTAACACCAATTTATTTCCTTTTAGCATAGATTGGGCCTTGAAACTTATTGAGTGTTTTACACTCTCAAAACCAGGTTTTTATAATTATATTCATTTACCACAAGTAGTTTTTAACTAAATATAACCCAAATACCATTAATTATTGTTCTAAATATACTTTATTTGCTATAATATTTACAAAATAAACAAACTCTTGTTGTTTATTTTTTGACACATGCCCACAAAACTTCGTTTGAAATATGTCACTACTGATGTGCACGTTCCGAATACAGCATGCGGGGAGTCTATGACAACTAATTGACAACTAAATATGGCGCATTGTCATTGGTCGTGACATGCGTTTCAGAAATCTCCCGCACCCCGCATGCAGGCCCTATCGACCAGTGAAAATGCGCCATAAGCAGGGTGACCATATGTGGCAGGTTCCTGCCATTTTGGCAGGATTGGCGTCTTATTTTGGCCTGTGGCATGATCGGTTGACGTTTTAAAAACTTAGCAGGTTTTGGCAGGATTGGGGTATGAAAAATAAATATTATGTTTGCATCAAAGAAGTCAGTGATTTATTAGAATCTGGTGGTAGTAATTCAAATTCTGTTGTAGGTGTAGATAATTTTTGGGGTGCAATAGGCAAAATGCGAAATTTAGACAATATAATTTTAAATGTTTCAAAGGGATTGTTATGCTTACCAATGCTTCATGCGAAAGAATGTTCTCCCAAATCAATACAAAAACTCGGACCCGTTTTTAGGGTTCCGTACCCAAAGGGTAAAAACGGGACCCTATTCATGAGACTTCGATGTCTGTTTGTCCGTCTGTCTGTCTCCAGGCTGTATCTCAAGAACCGCTATAGCTAGAGTTCTGAAATTTTCACAGATTGTGTATTTCCGGTGCCGCTAAACCAAAAAACCGGAGGAACAAAATATACTAAAATCAAAATAAAATTAATATTCAAGGGGGGCTCCCATACAACAAACGTGATTTTTTTGCTCGTAATCTATAATGGCAACAGCTAAACGCTTTAAATTTTCACAAAATCCTTAATTATATTTGTAATTTAATTTTTAATAATAAAATTTAAATAAAATAAATATTTAATCCCATAAAAAAAACACAAATTTTTTGCCTATTTTCTGATTTCTCTCTATAACGGTACGGAACCCTTCCTGAGCGAGCCCGACTCGCACTTGGTCGATTTTATAAACAAACATGTTGCATGAGCAAGGTATTGGTGAGCATAGCAACGATATCAAATGGAGCATAGAGATTGCAAATTTTCCTTCAAACCTACAAAATAAATTTTGAATCGCATGAACAAATCTATGTATAAAGATGAAGAAAATATGAAAGAAGACGATGCGAATGTTTAATCTAATAAAAAATGCAGTATATTAAATGTGTATTTTTACTTTTCTTACTTTAAAACAACAGTATAAGCACAGCATACATAATAGTACCTTACGGTACAGAAGTCTCACTCCCGAGTTTAGGTATGATAAACGCAAGCGTCCGGTCACCGGACTAGTCTCAATAGGCTGGCACTCGCTCGACTTGTCGCATACGCAGCGCACGCATCCGCGATACAAAAGTAATAGTACCCGGCCCCGCGCCGCCGCGCCGCTCGCTTGACAGCCCTGGCAGATTGAATCGAGACGGCAGACAGTTATTGTACTATGAACTCTAAACGGTATGCAAAAGGTTGAAATTAGGTTGTTTTCCAGAATAGTAGGTAAATATCTCGGCGATTCCGCGCCGTTTGTATGGAAGTGAGACAGGCCTGGTATAAGTAAAGATGACAGATAACTGTATAAATAAAGATGGCAGTATTTGGGCATTTTTTACTACAGGCTTTGGCAGGATTTGGCAGTTTTTTGACCAAAGTAAGGCAGGATCTGTAATTTAAATATGGTCACCCTGGCCATAAGTATAGTTTATACACAGCCAATACTGGCTGCCAATAAGACTGGCAGCCAGTATTGGCTTGGTATATGCCGCATGTAAACAGTTTTTCAAGCCAGGCCAACGCTGGCTGCCAGTACTGGCGAGAATAGAGCGCCCATCTATTTTTCTAGCCAGTGACCTCCGCCCGCATACCCCTCGACCCCTGCGCCAGTGTTGCGGACATGTGTAGACGCATCTCGCCAGTCACTGGCGAACGTCTGTACGGTACGCATGTGTTTGGAATTTCTAGGACAAAATGCCGAGAAAATTCAACGAAGAGGACACTTTAAAATTTATACAACTTTATATGGAGCTCGAATGCTTGTGGGATAAGCGTTGTGATTCATACAAAATAAAACAAATGCGCGCTTCGGCACTAGAACAACTTCGTGCCGGAATCAATATAATATATAAAAAAAAGAATCGTTTCGTTTTCTTTTTTTTTCTAATATTTCAATCGACTCTTCTGTTAATAGTTCGCAGATGTTCCTTAAAACATTTTTTTTTCAACAGACTTTGCCGTGAACTCATTATTGTTTTAAATGCAAACGTGTGGACACCCGAAGAAAAATCCGTGAATGGACGTTTGCACACTGCACGTTGGACACGACACGATACCACAGAATAGAGGGCCACCGCACATATTATACAATTTCAAGTTGGCCGACTATCGTACAAACTAAATTGCGTAGTGTCACAATTTAATTGGACAACTTCATCGTGACGGCCCCGAATCACATATTAATAAAAAAAATATTAGTATGGAAATATGGATTATTATCACCTTTTTATTTGGATTTTTTCATTAAAATTCATCTGGATAATATCGAAGTTTAAAATGCAAGGTATGATCAATGATTTTGTTTAATTAAATTGTGACACTACGCAATTTAGTTTGTACGATAGTCGGCCAACTTGAAATTGTACAATATGCGCGGTTGCCCTTTATCTATTCTGTGGTATCGTGTCGTGTCGTTATCGTCGCAGTGTGAAAACGCCCAATGCGATGGCTTTGTCTAAACAAAAGGGGCCAGGCCAGTACTGGCTTCTGCAGGACTGGCGCCAAGATTATTGGCTCTGTGTAAACTATACTAAAGGCTAGTTCGCTAGGCCAGTATTTTAGTTTAGTACCGAGTATTTTAGTAGGTAGCTAAATAGTGCAGTTGCCAGAGGTTTTAACCTCCGAAAATTGTAATAGTGAATGGATTTTTGTTTTTGAGGTGTCATTTTCTTTTTTACACTATAACTTGCAAAGTTTACCAAAAATTTTTTTGTGCTTTTAATTTTTTAGTTACTCAATTAAAAATAATATTTCACCATATAAAACCGGTCCAGAAAATTTTTTTTCTTGTTCCTGTTATTTAATGACTCTTATCCGATTGTTTACGTTGAAAATTAACCAAATACACAATTTTTAAAAAAGAAAGTTTGCTTTGCTAAGCTAAATACAACTGTAAGGCTTTTGCCTACGAATAATAAAAAACTAAGGAAGAGTAACTCCGTCAAAAAACATGCTCCAAAATACTTGTCAAAAAAGTGTACCTAAAGTGCCCCGCAAACGATCAAACATCAAACACGTCAAACACCATATAAACTACGTGTTTGACGTGTTTGACGCGTTTGAAGTAAATTTGGATTTACTACGTGTTTTGACGTGTTTGACGGTTTGATGTGTGATCGTTTGCTTTAGGTTCACTTTTCATACATTTGCAATATGTAGGTGACCTTGAGCGGTATAAAGGCTGACGTTACATGACAGTTCGAATGGAACCAAATTTAAAACTGTATTAGTATGGGAGTTACGTTTCCTGGTTTTATTATTCGTAGGTTTTTACAAAGTTTTTAGAGATTAACGCTCGTCGTAACCAAGATAAAAGGGTTTGGGTAGATTTAGGGGTTGTAACGAAAAGTGTGTTAAACTCACTTGTTGTACGTATTTAATTTTTAGAGAAATGATAACTTTTAAGTACTTAAAAACGTTTAAACATCTCCAAAAATGTGTAAAATAGACCGAAAATATTTTTCTAAATTTGTTGAGAATTTATTTAAGTGAGAGCTAAAACGTTAAATGCATCGACAAATTAAAGACTTTTTCTAGTCTTTGAAATATATTTAAACTTCCTACTTAAAGCCAGGAAAAAAATTGGGTGCTACAAATCTCACGTACATACTAAAGACGCATGCTGCGACCTACGTTTGGAAAATGCTTACCTGAATACAAAAAATATCAGTTCTTAACCTAATTTGTTTTTTTTTTCCTTTAAGTATGTTTTAGCAAATATAATTAATGAAAAAAAAATCAATTTTATTCTGTAAAAAAACCAAAAGAAATAAAATACAGATTTTCTTCGAAATATCCGTGAAAAGTTTGTGCTACATTTTCAGAAAATTTAATAAAGTAAGAGCTAAAAAGTTATGCACATTAAGAAATAAAAGGCTTTATTAATTCTAAAAAATAATTTTAAACTTCCTATTTAAAACCAAAGAAAAATAGGAACGCCATTTACCTGGCGAGGCACTCAACAAGCACATTTGGAGGTATGCTCATCTACATACAAAAATATTAATTTTAAATCTAAATTATATATTTTTCAACTTATTTTCTTTCTCTGGAATATAAGCAAAGATACAAATCAAAAAAATAATAATATATTTTATTATTTTGCTATATATTTAAAAGAAAGAAATATGCAAATTTTCTTCAAAATTTTACAGTTTATGAGTTTACTTGAAGTGGAAGAGAGTAATTTAAAAATCAAAAGCACAACTTTTCAATAGGTAAACTTTATTATTTATGTTATCAGCTACACATTCCTTTTTTTCTTTTCAATTTTCATCCACTATTGCAAAAATCGGAGGTTTGCACGATTTTTACGCTCTGGGAACTCCACTAAAATTTCTCGCTTAGCTTCTGCCCCAATCATTCGCACTTCGTTCGAGTACAGTTCACAAGTGAGTGATGTTTTGTAAGATGAACAGCTTACAGCGCAATAAAGTAAATAAACTGATTAAGTTAATCTTAACGGCGATTTTAGAAGAGTTAGATGGGGAAAGTGTGATCAATAGGGCCCGGAAATATATGTATTAAAAAATCCAAAATATGTACAGAAAATATGGTCAAAAAAATCGTAAATATGGAAAAATATGGTGTATTTAAAAATAGAAATATGGAAAAATATGGAGTATAAAATTACAATAATTAAACATTGTTTTAGTCTTTCATATAGGAAATAATTACTGTACCTACATAATTACGGCTGCATTACAAAAAAAACCTATAAAAAAGATAGCGAAATTATTATTTCAAGAAAAAAGAACAATTTTATTCAACTTCCATTACATTAACCTTATCTAATAAATTGGTTGCAATACCCAATGACGCGCTTCTTCAAATTATCAAAATTAAAACTGACTAATAATAATTTATTAAGTATATTATAATCTCTGACAAATAATAATACAAAAAAATATATTGTTCTAAATATAGCCTTAATCGGACCCAAGCATGCACATATGCATTAATAATTTAATACGTGTTGTGCAATGCCGAATTAATCCTTCGATCGGGGATTCTTGGAAATGCTATTGTATTCTATTGTTGTCGCGATCGAAACATACTTCAGTTTTTGTTTAGCCATGACAGCAACACCATAAACTTTATTCTCTATTTCTTCAATAATCTTCTTTGGAACGACGATAAAACGCGAGAGGAACGAAATACGCAGCCGTACATACTTACGTATACATGTTGGCGGAAAAGTATTTTTTTTTTTTTGAGTTTACTCCTTAAGAATCGATTTTCATATATAAGGCGCCCGGTATGAGAAAAATCCGAGGGGTAAAACCTACTAACAAGTAACGAAAAATCGTGTCACGTTTTTGGCGCGCACCTTTAGTGCGCAACTTTCTAATTTGGCTGTGAGTGTATTAAGACCATAAAGGTAATATACCTATCGGAATATTATATTATATTATTATATACTTATATTATTATATAATTTTTTTTAATATTATTATATAATATTATATTCCGAAAGGTATATTAACTTTATGATTAAGACGTACATATGGTATACTGTATAGGCGACTATACCTATATACTATATGTTATTGGGCTTGTTTGTTTCTATCAGTGTCGATGTATTTATATTGCTATACTCGTACTTAAGGAGTAAACTCCAGTCGTGCGTCGGAGCTGACATACTTTTTTTGTATTTTTGTGAAAATATGGACGATTGTGACATTTTTTTGCAAAATATGGACTTATCTTTGAAAACCCTAAAATATGGAAAAATATGGAAAATAAAACTTGGTTTTTCACAGTCTAAACATGATAATTCGTGTGAAAAACACATTCTAGGCCGAAAATCACGTAAAATAAAAATATGTATTTACATAATATAAATCCGGGCCCTAGTGATCAATCAAAAGAAGCTATGGATACGAAAATGGATCGATAGAAGGGATAAACTAGGAGCTTCTAATTGTTTTCTGAAGGAATTAGCATTGGAAGATCCCAAAGAATACTTCGAAAGATTGAGAATGTCTGAAAGTTGGATAATTTTGGCGGTAACTATAATCCCTCGATCGTGGAAAAAACGAGACACAATAGATTTGTATTGTTATCGCGGTCGCGTGGGACCGCTTGGGGCTTGAAGCCTAAATTACTAAAAAAAAATAGTGTTCAGACACGCTTAGCTACTAAAATACTCGGTACTAGACTAAAATACTGGCCTAATGCGAACTAGCCTTCATTCACTCACTCTAATTTTTTTAAGATCCTTGACATAGAACTTCTCACACAGCCGGAATTTCATAATCGGAAATTCATATTATTACTCGTAATTCAGAAAGACCGGAATACCATACAATATCAGTACGCTCCACACACATTCTGATTTTTTCAGATTATGAATTTCATAGATCGATCTGTAAGAATATGAATTTCCGATTATGAAATTCCGGCTGTGTGAGGCCAGCCATACGCTTGGAAGTCCGGTAATTTTTTTTTAATAATGTTTTTTCTCCTTCCATAAAGCCGTCATTCCACCGCAGCGCACGCTGTGCACGGCCACGCGGCGCACGTTTTTATCTTTGACTACGTCAATTCGTGCGTAGCGTGTCCGTGGGTTGCAGTGGACATACAGTCACATTTAAGGCTCCATTCCACCGCGGCGCACGCTGTGCACAGCCACGCGCACGCGTGGACGTGCACGGATTTATTTCTTTTACCTGAGTCAATTCGTGCGTAGCGTGTCCGTGGATTGCAGTGGACACAGTCAAATATATTTTCTTGCAAAGCGGAGCTTGACGCACGTACGTAGTCTCTCCGTGCGCTGCGGTGGACTGACGGCTTAACTTGGATGCAAAGTAATAGATGAAAGTAATAGTTCAACATTTTATTCAATAAATAAGCTCTTATTATCTGACTAGAGGTAGATCAGTTTAGTGGTGGTACGAGTAGGCGAGGGGGGCGGAGTGGTAGGCCACGGGGGCGGAGTAGACAACAGGGGCGGCGACCTTGGCGACAGGGGCGGCGTAGGCGACAGGGGCGGCGACCTTGGCGACGACGGGGGCGCCGAGGGGCTCCCTGTGGACGACGGCGTTGAAGCCGTTGTGGGGGTCGGCGGTGTACTCCACGGTGCGCTTGGTGCCGTCGGGGTCGACCACGGAGTAGGCGCCCTGGACCACGTCACCGTCGCGCGTCTCGTGCTGGCTCTTGGAGTCGCCGGTGTGGCCGTCCTGCACGTCGTACGAGAACGTGTACTGGGGGTGGGGGTCGTACTCCTCGACCTTGGCCACGGGGGCTACCACCTTGGCGACGGGCGCCGCGTAGGTCTGGTAGGCCGGGGCCGCGTGGTAGACGGGGGCGGAGTACGCCACTGGGGCGGCCGGGAGCAGGCCGGCGCTGGCCGCAGCCACCAAGCAGGCGAGGACTACAAACTGAAATTAAAAAAAAAAAACAGTTATTATACGATTAAATACTCTGCGAATACAATACTTGCCTTTATCTGACATATTGGAATAGTCACATGAACGTCAAATACAGCGGACTCTGAATAGCTGTACTAAGTATAATGATCCCGGAGTGTTTTGGTGGGATATTAATCCTTCAAGCTCCATACAAGCACCGCAGATGATAAAATAGAATACAATAGCATTTCCAAGAATCCGCGATCGAAGGATTAATTATTATGTTTTACTTATGTATTCTATATTTTAATTATTTGCTTATTGGAAGTAAGTAATATAAAATTAAAATAATAACTGACAATAGTTGTACATATCAATAACTCGAACATTAATACATTATTATTGCTGAAACGAGCAAATCCAAAGAATCTTCTAATAACCAAAACGTAACTGAAACAAATTCAGAATAGTTTTCAAAGAACGTCTTCTAATTTAACGGTAACCACTCATGTAATAATTAATTATAATTATATTTCTTCGCTTCATTCTTCGATATATTAATTAACCAGGTAGTCCTTTGTTTATTTGCTAGGCAATCGCGTTTTTTTTAAAGACGTATGTGGGTACAAAAAAATATCGTTCCGCTTGACAGTCTCAGCACGCTTCATTCTTTGTTAACGCGAGGCAACGCGAGCACGTATATAAATTATAACCATGCCAAAGCGCAGCGCTCAGAAGAAAATTGGTTATTATTATTAAAATGATTGAGTCAGTGTTGTAACTAAAGTCAGTGTTATTTTATTGTGTAACAAGAAAATACATGTAAGTACTATTAAATACTTAGGCAGGCGCTACCGAGGCCAAGACGAGCCAATTATTATATTATGCAATACTAATCGGCATGTACTGTGACCGCGAGTCAATAAACGTACAATGTGTTTGGAATGTGTAATGTGTTTGCTTTATCTGTTCTATAAATAGAATGCTTCAAGCCCCAAGCGGTCGCATGCGACCGCGATAACAATACAAATCTATTGTGTCTCGTTTATGCCACGATCGAGAGATTAAAGAACTATATGTTTGCCGGATTGGGGGAAACAACTGCAGGCGATTACTGCAATTATTTAATTAACCGGCATGTACTGCGACTGTGAGTCAATTAGTACAGTGTGTTTGGACCGCGAGTCCTTTTACACAGTCTATATTCTATATGCATCGGAATTGATTGCGGATCTCTGACGATGTTTTACCTATTCTATAAATAGAATAAATAGAATATTATGTTTGCCCGATTGAGGGAAATAAGTGCAAGTTAATTACTACAAGTGTTTAATTATAGTAAGTTATTTTATAAACAGCCATAATGTGTGGATTGACCGCGGGTCTCTAAACACAATTTATATGCATCGGAATTGACTGCGAGTCTCTGACGATGTTTTATCCGTTCTATAACTAGAACTATACGTTGGCCGGTTTGGGGGTTAACAGCGAGTTATTTTATAAACCGCCATAATGTGTGGATTGACTGCGAGTCTCTTAACACAATCCTTATGCATCGGAATTGACTGCGGGTCTCTGACGATGTTTCATCTAAAAATAAAAGTATAATATGTTGGCTAGTTTGAGGGGATTAACTACGAGTTAATTACTATTTAAATTTAAAATATATTTATATATTTTAAATTTAAATAGCCTGAGTAGTATAGTACCCGGGATCCACTTATAAATTATTTGTTTTTTCTTGCACTCTGTACCTACTGAATACTGGTCATTGACTTAAAACTTTCTGCCTAATAAAACTCGGCAAAATAAAAAATTACGGTTTAAATAGTGGTATCGAAATTTATATTACAAAGACATCAACTCCCGGGCGTGTTTAGATCAATGATGTTATCAAATTATGTAATTCTTTTTTATTAAAAAAGAAGAAGTTATATTTAAATAATTACGCCGTGCGATGGTTATTCAAGATTATATTAAATAGGATAATGCTACAGTACGGGTTATTATTGCTAACGTTTAACGCTCTGCACAGAACAGCCACCTCCCAGTCGGTTAGCCGCTGGATAAAGCAAGTGCTGTGTGATAGCGGCGCGGCGTCGACACGAGCGTCGACACAGGGACTGAAACTGGACACGATTAGTAAGACGACAGTCGACAGGCAGGACTAGCGACTCCAATACTTTCGCTATTTTCCTTAGCCATAATTTTATCGACCAACAAAGTTTCGCTGAATCAGTTATATAATCACCATGATCCCAGTACGTTATCATTTGAATCACAAACCATAAAGCTCTCTTAAATTTTGTTTCTACTGACTATTATTATTATTTATGGCCATAATGTTAAATTCTTTCTCGAACATAATGATTACTATTCATAATGTATATATATTATATTGTATTTTGTAAAAAATCTTTCTTTCGTTACTCTAAAAATCTACCTGGTTAATTAATATATCGAAGAATGAAGCGAAGAAATATAATAAATGATCAAACGAACTTACCAAGTGAAGTTCGATCATTATTATATGAGTCGCTTCATTCAAAGATATAATCTCCCTCCCACCCAGTCTGCACTAAACTTTGTTTGCTGCAGTACCCAAAGAAATAAAGAAAGATTTTTCCATTACCTCTCTCTAAACATAATGAAGCGTGCTGAGACTATCAAGCGGAACGATAATTTTTGTACCCACATACGTCTTTAAAAAAAACGCGATTGCCTAGCAAATAAACAAAGGACTACCTGGTTAATTAATATATCTTTGAATGAAGCGACTCATATAATAATGATCGAACTTCACTTGGTAAGTTCGTTGATCATTTATAATTAATTATATAAAACACTGCTTTAATTTATACAAAATGTCACACACCTTGAAAGCCATGTTGTCGGGTGTTGGTACTTGATGAAAGTATAACAAACTGTGCAGAACTTTCGGTTTTATACGCCGGGGTATGCCCTGGAGCTGCGAGACAAGTTATTTCACCTTGCCCTTAGTCACAAGTCCAATGCTAAAACCTGCATAAAGTTTGGAACTTGGAAGTTATGTTTCTAACGGCGGTACTCAGAGACATTTGATTATGATTAAAGTTTAATTTAATGAAAAGTTTGACAAGTAATGTATGGGGCTTATGTCAAAATCTGCATTTAACAAAAGGTAGATAATTAAATATTATTATTGGTCTCTGAATGCGGCAATAAGAGAAGAAATGGACGGATAAATAGGGTCTTGAAAGTTGAAACTTTATAATAAGTGATACAAAAGAAAAAAATATTTAGATGGGCCGTGAGAAGTTGTGCCTTTTTTACCGCCCTTTCTTAAGGTCGGTTCTAAACCACTTTACTTATCCATCTCGATGCTTTGGTATCATCATGAAACTTACCTAGCTAGACTGTATTTTGACACTCTTTCGTCTACCATCCTAACAATAACTAGTCTATCAAACCAAATTACCTGACCATACTCGTTACACTGCCAAATAACATCTGAAAAGTAGAGCAAAAGTCAAGAACACAGTATCATTGAAGACTCATCGCGATTTGAGACATGCACTGGCGCTGCGACCACCATACTAATGTCAAACTTGGCGTGGAGCAACCCGTGGTATATATACACTGATGTACTTCCAAACTGCATAGTCATCCAACCCATCAATCCAGCAATGGCCGCTAAGGTAAATTGCATTTGATTTAAAAATATCGCAATTAAAAAATCGATTTTGAAGTAAAAAAAAATAATAATCGAGTAAAGTAAAAGTTTGTTCCTTTTTGTAATTTTTTAAAGATAACGAAAAATATTCAAAAATACTATTTAAAGCTCCCTTGGCTGTCGTTGAAAATGTGCTATAATAATTTAATGTTTTCTTTACATTTCCTAGAAGTTAAAGCTTACCTAACTGAAAGTAGAGGCGTTTCGAATAGCTATCGAAAAAGTGTAAAATATACTCAATAATATACTTTAAAGTAATTTTTAGTAAATAAGCCTTTTAAAATAATATATGGTGTAAAAATAGCCTCCCATAGAGGAAAATAATACATGTAGCCTCCTTTCGGGTGTCACTAGAGCTGTTTTTATAAGCTTTGACAGCTTAAAAACACGATAATAATATTTAATTGCTTTTTCAAAACAAATTTCATCAAAAAAGTAGTGTCAAAAATATCGACAGCCGAACATAAAAACTCCTCCTTTTTTACGTCAGTTAAAAGGAGACAATAAGCCATCAAAATGCCAAACCCGTGTGTCCTTGAGCGGTTGGTAGTTTCGTCGCGTGCGCCTGCGCAACGTCTGACATGACCACTGACCTACTGGATTAGGATGTTATCGACTTGTCTTGTACTAGTTAAGTAATATACTTTAACGGACACTTAGTTTTTAATGATGGCTTAACTTAGTGATCATGAAATCTCTCTGAGTATGGCTGTTTGAGCTTATCTTTTGTATCAAGACTGCTTGACTGTTTTGTTGATTCATCGTTTCTGTTTCCTAATATAAAGCAACAATTTATTTTTTTATTTTAATAGGTATTCGTTATCTTTACTTACTCCACTAGAAAGGCAATGAACATATACGGTAACCAGAACATATGCCTATGATTTCAGATCATCATCATCTCCTGCGTCATGGCTCTGGCCCGCGCCAGCGCACCCGTAGCGGCCCCCCTGGTTGCGGCCCCCGTGGCGGCCCGGCTTGAGGAATTTGACCCACTTCCTCAATACAACTTCGGCTACAACGTGGCTGACACCCTGACCGGAGACTACAAGAGCCAGAACGAGCAGCGCAACGGGGACTTGGTCCAGGGTTCCTACTCGCTGGTCGAGCCTGACGGCACTAGACGCGTCGTGGACTACTCCGCTGACTCACTCAATGGATTCAACGCTGTCGTCCGCAAGGAGCCTTTGGTTGCTGCTGCGCCCGTGGTCGCGGAGCCCGTGGTAGCTAGATACGCCGCTGCGCCTGTCGCCCCCGTGGCCCCAGTAGCCGCCCCCCTCAGATACTCCGCGTACACAGCCCCAGTGGCGTACTCCTACCCCGCTCAATACGCGGCCTACACCGCGCCTGTAGCGTACTCCGCCCCTGTTGCCAGATTTTCGGCGCCCATCGTTGCTGTTTAGATTTTTAAGGACTGAACGATAGCTCTAACCAATGACCAATAAAGTTTTATCTTGTTTATTTTCAATTTTATTTTAAGTACTGTACAAATATGTAAGAAGAAAGTACATAATATAATTAATATTTAATCCTAACCCTAAAAGCCTTAAAAATTAATAATTACGAAAAGGTACTATCGAGGAAATTGATTCCTAGGAGGTTGACAGACCAACGTCATTTTGGTCGGATCTTGTCAATTCAATGTTAATAAACAATTATTAACATTGAATTGACATAATCAGGCCGACAGATCTTGTGAGCTGGGATTGACGTAACGCGATCAAACTACAAACTACGTAGGTCCCCCATCTGCCTATAGTAGAGGAGGGAAAGAGGGGATTTTTGCAGTAGCTCGAGCGTGTCAGATTAAGCTTGTATAGGCTTCCGACATGTGTCTAGTTATCATGGTATAGAAATCAGATTTCTCACGTGGTGGGTTAAAAAAAATTTTTTTTCAATATTGAAATGTCATCCAATCTGTCAGATTAAGATAGGGGATGTTTAGTATACCCCAAAGAAGCTTCCATAAAAAGCACTGACAGTTCAAAGATAAGGTAAGCCTGCAGTAGAAACATTTTAAAATATAAAAAATAACCCTTTATATTTTCCTAACTAAACTTCGCAGATATTTTATTTTGCACTAAACTAAATGATTTAGTCATTGTTGTCTAAAATAATAACTGACCGAAATAAGCAATTTTCTGAATATATTTTCTTTTTCAAAACTTTAAAATGGCCGCAGTTTCTGAACCCACCGCTAAAATAAAAAACGCTCTTATTATTTTTTTATCAGTTTTACCTAATGTAAAAAACTTACTAGGTCTCCATGACGCTCGAGTGACTAGAAAATTAGCACCTTCCCCTCCCCTACTACTAGAATCAAATTTTCAGTTCTCTGATAATACAATATGACAGTAATTTTTTAATTTCACGTGTACTTTTTTAGCCCATTTACTTCAAATATAAAATAATGTCAAACGTTGAAATGATTGTTACAATTTCCATTTTGCAATATAATTTACAAGAAAATTGTTAATATTATATTGAGCTCCTGCTGAATTAAATAACAACCATCATGGTTCTAACAAATTAATGGTGTAAGTTTAATAAAAAATGTTTTTAAAGAAACATTTTACATGATTAAAGTAGTCTGATTTGTATGGATCATTGACTGGATTTATGAAACTAATTCCAAACTTTCTGAATACTTCTGCAAAGTAGACTATATTTTCAAATGTCAAATCATGTTTAAAGAAACCATAAAGAAACGGGATTTGACTTTTATCACCGAATGGAAGAAGAAAATATTTGAGACGACATTTACGTTTTTGTATTAATTTTGTGTTTAAAATGGAAGAGAAAGCAATCTTTGGAGCTTTAACAGTGTACCGCGAGCGTGGCGCATACTTACGAAGGTTGGAGCAGTTCGAAAAGTCTAAAGACGCTTATGATGAAGCGTATAGAACCACATCAGATGACGTCCGCACTCTCACGGGCCGTAGTCAGGTATTAGCTGATGCTGTCAAACCCAAACAGGCTTACTCCGACGCAGAGCTAGCCCTCAAACTAGAACCTACCAACATGATTGCGCGCAACATGCAAGCGAGAGCACTACACACATTGTCAGAGTTCGAAAGAGCCGTAGTCATGAACTACAGAGGTTACAGGGTGAGACGACAACCACCATACTTCATGGAAGGCATCAACCAAGGCGTAGAAACTATCCAAGATTGCATAGGAGTCAACGCCGGTAATGTTATGGTCGATTTTCTACCGTTGATAAAGCAGCTAGAGACGGAATATGTCGATGATGATGAACCAAAGAAAGTAACACGAGTGTCTCGTATTCCAAGAATGGAACGAAAGAAACAGCTAACACAAATGCAAGCTAGAAAGCAACAGACTTTGGAGAGGGTACTCGCCATGAAATACCTAGGACCGATGGCGAACGACAAATTTTTCCTCCAGAATCTATGTAAGGACAGTCGATTAAAATCTGCAAACGCCAAAGGCAGCTTGGAATTAAAACAGCTCGCAGACGAAGCTTTAAATTCTCTGACAGATAGACAGAAAATGCTACACTCACAACGCCCATACTACACTATTAAATTAGCTGAGAAATCGGAATCGAAACACCAAAATAAATACAAGGAAGCTACTCTGGCTCGAGAAAGAGATATCGGTGCGAGGACCGCTGAAAAACTTTTGCGAAGCATCGGTATAAGTGTGCGTAGAAAAAAAATATTGGATTTGATCTCTCAAGCGGAACGATTGCAAGTATTCCTTGACACTAAGACACCACGAACTCTACCAGAGAAAGACCGCTACCTGGATCGCTTGTACAGGGCAGTCGGTGACGGGTATTTAAGCCAGTACCGTCTATCTTACACATTGAGTGAGCAAGGCAACAAACGCCGAATCGCCTTCCTCCTTGGGCTACCCGTGGGAAGACCGAAGTCTTTCGACTCAGTCATGGCCAACTACCCGAATAAATTCATCGATACATCTGTCGCAGCAACTAAGGCTAAAGCGACTCTCGATATGTGCGAAAACGCAACTATGCGCTGCTGGCTGATGTACGAAATGTCCAGACTGCTGGCCTCCCAAAGGAGTTATGCTCTATCCAAGTTCTATGCGAAGAGATGCCAAAAAGAGGCGCAAGAAATCGACAGTCCTACTTGGTGGCTGAACGGCTGTTTCGCTCTGATGAGCGGTGACATGCAGCAAGGTAATTACAACGAGGTAAAAATGCAGGTCGACGAAGCCTACGAATATACGAAGAAATTGCCCGAACCAGAACGAGTTCAGGCTTTCCTCTTGAAGGTCGCTGAGATGGCGTCGGAGACGAGGCTAGCTGATGACAAGAAGGCGATTCTTCAACGTGAGAACCAGATACTGAAAGTTATGGATGAGCCTGAAAAGACTCAAGCTATGGTGTTGTTCAAGAGAGTGGCGATTGTACCATCCGGTAGACGCTTCTCTGTGCTCCCGAGGAAGGTCGAGACGAGTGACGGGACCTCTGTTCGGAAGCACAGACGTCAGAACAGACTTTCAATCATCCCTGGACCAGAAAAACCTCTTCCGCCATTGCCAAAATCTGATACTCGTGGTTTCCAAATATTTGATTTGTAATTTTTTTTAATTCTTTGTGTCAACAAACATTTTATTTTAATAAATATCTTTCTTATTATTAGTGCAGTCGCCAGAGGTTGTAAAATAAACCTCCGGAAATTGTGATAGTGAATGGATTTTTGTTTTTGAGGTGTCATTTTCTTTTTTATAACTTGCAAAGTTTACCAAAAATTTTTTTGTGCTTTTAATTTTTTAGTTACTTAATTAAAAATTTATATTTCACCATATAAAACCGGTCCAGAAAAAAAATGTTTTTCTTGTTCCTGTTATTTAATGACTCTTATCCGATTGTTTACGTTGAAAATTAACCAAATACACAATTTTTAAAAAAGAAAGTTTGCTTTGCTAAGCTAAATACAACTATAAGGTTTTTGCAAAGTTTTTAGAGATTAACGCTCGTCGTAACCAAGATAAAAGGGTTTGGGTGGATTTAAGGGTTGTAAGGAAAAGTGTGTTAAACTTACTTGTTGTGCGTATTTAATTTTTATAGAAATGATAACTTTTAAGTACTTAAAAACGTTTAAATATCTCCAAAAATGTGTAAAATACACCGAAAATATTTTTCTATATTTGTTGAAAATTTATTTAAGTGAGAGCTAAAACATTAAATGCATCGACAAATGAAAGACTTTTTCTAGTCTTTGAAATATATTTAAACTTCCTACTTAAAGCCAGAAAAAAAATTGGGTGCTACAAATCTCACGTACACACTAAAGACGCATGCTGCGACCTATGTTTGGAAAATGCTTACCTGAATACAAAAAATATCAGTTCTTAACCTAATTTGTATTTTTTTCCTTTAAGTATGTTAATTTTTTTTTTTTTCATTAATATAATTAATGAAAAAAAAATCAATTTTATTCTGTAGAAACCTAACCAAAAGAAATAAAATACAGATTTTCTTCGAAATATCCGTGAAAAGTTTGTGCTACATTTTCAGAAAATATAATAAAGTAAGAGCTAAAAAGTTATACACATTAAGAAATAGAAAGGTTTGTTAAGCCTAAAAAATAATTTATACTTCCTATGTAAAACCAAAGAAAAATAGGAACGCCATTTACCCGGCGAGGCACACAACAAGCACATTTGGAGGTATGTAATCTAAATTATATATTTTTTCAACTTATTTTAGCAACGATACAAATAAAAAAAATAATATATTTTGTTATTTTGCTATATAAGGGAAAGGACCTAATGCTAGACACTGAACTAATAGATGACACTTATGACAAAAATACCATAAAAATAAGAATTACTGTAATTATTTCTCACCACTGTAAATTTTATAAGCTTCTCAAGCTATCTGTTGAATTGAAAAAATATATTAGAGACGCCTTCGGGAACAAAATTTTAAAATGGGATCAGATTTCGTAAATAATATGACCGCGTCAACACACGCTCGGCAATTTCTTAGCAAATAGGTTAAGGAAGGCGAAATTTTGCACGTAAGTTTTGAATACATTTATTTGATTTTTTGTAATTTCTATTGATTTCATTGGATTAATGGTCATGTTGTATACACTAATTAATGTTTATTTAAGATTTTTTATCCATTTTTCATAACAATATAAAGGGTGTCTACTATTAGTTCTTGAAAATGTAAAAAACCTAATAGTTGACATGGATCTCATCTTTGAGTTTTGCAATACATACTAAAGTTATTTTGTACTTTATTCTACTGCAAAAATCATCACTATTCTCTGAAAATATAATTCTATTAACAATCTAAGAACTTAGAACTACTGCACCTAAAAATGGACATGGTGTCTAATATTAGACCTTGTACTGATCTAAAAATCGATTGCTTTAGTTTTTTAGCAGTAAAAAAAAGAAAAAGGAGAGCTGAGAAAAGAAAGAAGAAAAAAGAAGAGGCAAAAGAAGGGAGTTTTGGCGGGCATGTGAAAGAGTGCTGTTGCTGTTGTGTTTTTGTATTATTTTCCTAAAATTGTGTTAGCTGGGTTTTTAATGTGTAATATTGGTAGAATATTAACCATTAGATATTCGTGTTCATGCACAAGTGTAGGAAAGTGATGTAATATCCAGAAACGTGCTATTTTGTGTTCCCTCCAAAACTCCATCGAAAGTTTCAGTAAAGCGTCTACCACTTTACTGAATCGACCGACTTGACTCCTGTGACTGTATTGACTTTTACTTAGACTTGGACTAGACTTTAGACCTGACGATACATGAAAACTATGATGAAAATTATAATAGGAGGAATATGGTTTTCCCGCCATATTCCTTACCTTTTTAAGTTGTCTGTGGCACAACATACACATCCTTTGTGTCAAGTTGCCAAAAAAGAAGAAAAAGAAAGAAAGAAAGAGGCAAAAGAAGCATGGAGACTAAAGACTGAAAATAAATTTGCTAGGAAAAAAAAGACGGGTTGCACTCCGGGAGTGCCGGCAGAAGTGAAAACTTGATTACTAACGTTTTGAATTTTTTTAACCCATTTTTTATGAAATTCGATTATTAATAATCGTTTTTTTTTAATTAATCGAAACCTTTACAATCGATTAAATTTTTAACCCATTTTTTATGAAAATCGATTTTAAAAAAATCGATATTTTTAATTAATCGAAACCCTTCAATCGATTAAATTTTTAACCCATTTTTTATGAAAATCGATTTTAAAAAAATCGATATTTTTAATTAATCGAAACCCTTCAATCGATTAAATTTTTAACCCATTTTTTATGAAAATCGATTATTAAGAAATCGATTTTTTTAATTAATTGAAACCCTTACAATCGATTAAATTTTTAACCCATTTTTTATGAAAATCGATTTTAAAAAAATCGATATTTTTTATTAATCGAAACCCTTCAATCGATTAAATTTTTAACCCATTTTTTATGAAAATCGATTATTAAAAAACCGATTTTTTTAATTAATCGAAACCCTTACAATCGATTAAATTTTAAACCCATTTTTTATGAAAATCGATTATTAAAAAATCGATTTTTTTTAATTAATCGAAACCCTTACAATCGATTAAATTTTTAACCCATTTCTTATGAAAATCGATTTTTGAAAAATCGATTTTTTTAATTAATCGAAACCCTTACAATCGATTACATTTTTAACCCATTTTTTATGAAAATCGATTTTTTAAAAATCGATTTTTTTAATTAATCGAAACCCTTACAATCAATTCGAGTCTGAGTTCGAGTTCGAGTTCGAATTCGAGTTCGAGTTCGAGTTCGACACAAAACACTACACACCAACCGTCATACGGTTTTTCGAAAGTTTTTCGATCAGCATGAGAATCTGACGCGAGTTTCACAGTTTTTACCCATCCCACAAAAGTGCTCAACGCCGCTAAAGAAGTTTTCACTTCAAAAATATGAAAAATAAAAATAAAAGGAAGAAGAGTTTCAGCATGGAAGAAGAATGAATAGAATCTGGAGACAACGTGGATAGTATTTCTGATGCATGTAGTTACTATGATGAAGTAAATGAAATCTTTTGAAAAATGGCAAATAAAGACCTAATAATAGGAAAAAAATGTAATGTAATGTTCTATGTCAACTATTAGTTCATATTGGTGTCTACTATTAGTGATGTTCGTTTTTTGTGACGTCATCTATTAGTACTTATGACTAAGTTTACAAAACGACCAATAATATATTTTTAATTGATTTGTCAGAGAATAATTATAATAGTTTTATTTTGTAAGAGTTACTGAAGACATGGAAGATGTTATCAATCCTTTATTTTCATAAATATATATTTTATAACATTCAAATGTTTCATGTTTCCTTAAAGTGTCTGCCCCATTAGGTCTCTTCCCTTATTTAAAAGAAATAAATATGCAAATTTTCTTCAAAATTTTACAGTTTATGAGTTTACTTGAAGTGGAAGAGAATAATTTAAAAATCAAAAGCACAACTTTTCAATAGGTAAACTTTATTATTTATGTTATCAGCTACACATTCCTTTTTTTCTTTTCAATTTTCATCCACTATTGCAAAAATCGGAGGTTTGCACGATTTTTACGCTCTGGGAACTCGACTATATACTTATCTTACATTTTATTCTCACCTTTTATCACAATAAACTTATAGAATTTTAAATTAAGATTCAAACATTAAATGGTAAAATTCAAAACCAAATTAAAAATGTTTTCAATCTTTTAATATAAATAACATTTACAAAACTTAAGGTACATTAGCTATAACACAACAAAATTGTAATAATTCATCTATAGGTAGTATGGTCGGGGCCCTAGAAAGGGCGCAGGGGCGGGGGCGAACAGCGGCGCCCTAGGGTACACCGGCGCGGGGGCAGGGGCGAGGAGGGGTGCAGGGGCAGGGGCGACGACCCTGGCAGGGACTACGAGGGGCTCCCTGCGGACGACGGCGTTGAAACCATTAATCGGATCGGCGGCGTAGTCAACAATCCTTCTGGTACCATCAGGGTCTACAACTGTATAGGAGCCGGTCACTAAGTCCCCGTTGCGTTGTTCCTGGTGGCCCTTGTAGTCTCCTGTGAGGGCATCCTGAACGTCGTAGCCGTAGGAGTACTGAGGGAAGGGGTCCACCCGCGCTAAGGGCACCGCAGGCACTACGCTTGCCGCTGCAACCGCCACTGCGCTGATGAATATTACAATCTGAAAAGACAAAGATTGTGTAAAGAAAAACCATAATATAAAAAAACGTATGGGAACAAGACGTCTTACAGCATTATTCTTATAAAAAAGACGATGATTGCGAATAGAAATTACAAACGTAGGTAATATTGTGATGTTGTAACTGAGGCACATCCCCAACCCGGGGCACCCATTATGGGTTTTCCCCACCGCATCAAAAAAAAAAGGTGTTTGTGATGTTGTTAAGTGTAATATTATAAAAAAATCTTTCTAGCCTAGATCATAATATTTCTCAGGTGTAACTCTTAGGTTACCGTTAAGCTGTTCTTGGTCTATCAGTCAGCTTTACCATTTATATCTTTAATGTATGTCGTATCAGATAACCATAATAATGATGCAATCACAATAATATTAACAACAGTACGTGTTAATGATATCGATGTTATACAACACCATCCTTATTCCATCAGTGTACGTCGCGTTGCAACTGACGAAATGGTAACGTGCTTTGAATTTCAAGTGTAGATCCGACATTACAGCACTTACACTATTGTTCTACTCCTAACACAACTTTATGACGATGACTTAAGGATTATTCTCGTAGAAACTTCAAAGTAAAGTTATTGTAATGGTAATTGCAAAAATTGGAGCAAGTGCAATAATTTTAACGAGTGGGAGTGTGACAAATAATGTCTGCATGCTAAGTCCCATGTAGTAGATGCTTCACGCAACTTCGCACTTTGTTACAAGCGCAGTAACCGTACATTTTAATTTAATAAAATTTAAAACTATCCTGTCTTTTTGCAGGACTCAAAGTATCAAAAGACTATACTCATCAAACAATAAATTTGTTTTATGTCGAAATATAAATTTCGTTTATATACAGGGCAAGACAAAACAAAGTGACACCTAATACTTTAGGGTGTGTATAAGTTTCCTGTATAGAGTTCACTGCGAAAGTAGCATCGCTGAAAGAGTTTTTGTTAAACTTTTACATATGTCACATACACACTCTAAAGTAATATATATTATAGCTCAAAGATATGATATTATAATATTAATTTATCTAGATCTAAATCTAATCTAGATACGAAAATCTGGAGCAATTTTTAAGCCAACCTTCTAATGCGTCTTGAAAGCGAAAGTGCATGTAAGTCCTAATACGGGGCGTTAGTCAACGTGAACTACTTACTGTCGATAGCATCGAGACATGACTAATCTAACATCTAGACGCACTTGCAACGCCTCTAGTGTTGCGGATGTCTTAGAGATCATCTTACATGGCACTGAATTAATTACAATTAAATGCAATGTTGTGACTTTTGTGTGTGGATGCACAATACATAAGTTACATACAAAACGATGACCGTTCATTACCGGCGAGACATCATCACCCTTAAACGAATGAATGAATGAAACTGATTCAGATAGGTCTATACCTATCTGAATCAATTTAATTCAATCAGTTATATCAATCATAATCAGAGAGAGAGACGACAAATGACATAGGAAACTTTTTATCCCGGAAAAATGTACTGTTCCCGCGCGATAAATTAATTTTGGAGCAATGTAGCTGCTTCATCTAGTCTTCAATTTTTACGGAGAAATTGTTTAGAAAAAAGAAGATGATGAAAATGGGGATGATGACGAATACGATGATTAAACACTCACCCTGGTGGTCATGTTGTCTGGTTTAGTGGTGTGTGGGGCACTAGGAAGTGAAGTGTGGGTGCCAGAGGGCTGCCCGCCGTTATATACGGCCAGCAACGTAACAGGTACGTGAGGAACATACGTAGATGTTGCGTATAAAAATGCTTTCATATCAAACTGTAACGATGACGTAGGCAGCATGCGGAGTCACGGAAGCCATGTCGTGACTTCGTCTAGCGCAGCATAAGGGAACGATACTCTAATGCGAAGGAGTCACAATAGATCCTCAAGGGTCGCAGTGACATCAGGGCTACTTGACCTGCCTTCAGCACAGGCCTGATTAGGTACATCTACCGAGTAGAATGGCCAGACAGTGCACTCGGCCAAGCACTCGATAAGTTTGTTGTGGACGTGCTCGGCCGAGGGCACTATCTCGCCACTATACTCGGTAGATGTAATTAGGTCCTATGGAACACTTTCAGGTTTTAGTAGGATGACCACGGGTGACTCCATCTTAGCCCGGGAAAGTCCCGGGATGTATTTTCCGACGTGGAAAAAAAGGTGTAGATCCACTGAACAGCAACATAAGCTGAATCGATGTTATGACGACATCTTTCTGAGGTTTTAGGCAGGATCTGTCAAGAACATTGTTGATTGGTTAATTTTTTGAGGTTTAGCCAAAGAAAATAGCAAACTGGATATTAGTTTTTCCGGATCAAGTAATATTTTTAACTATTTTTGAAGTGAAAACTTCTTTAGCGGCGTTGATCACTTTTGTGGAATGGGTAAAAACTGTGAAACTCGCGTCAGATTCTCGTGCTGATCGAAAAACCGTAAGACGGTTGGAGAGTAGTGTTGTAACATCGAAATCGATTAATCGAACAATCGATTGTTTTTTTTCGATTGACGATATTTTTTAATCGATTGTAAGGGTTTCGATTAATTAAAAAAATCGTTTGTTTTTAAATCGATTTTCATAAAAAATGGGTTAAAAAAATTGTAAGGGTTTCGATTAATTAAAAAACTCGATTTTTTTAAAATCGATTGTCATAATAAATGGGTTAAAAATTTAATCGTTTGCAAGGGTTTCGATTAATTAAAAAAATCGATTTTTTTAAAATCGATTTTCAAAAAAATGGGTTAAAAAAAATTATGCACAACGTTAATAATCAAGTTTTCACTTCTGCCGGCACTCCCAAAATAGTACGTATTACGAATAGGTACGAATTAATTCTAAAACCAAGAGTCTATAGCATTCTTCGTAGAAAAGTTATGATCCCATAAATGCAATAACTTATGCGCAGCTTTACGCTTTATAGGTTATCTAGTCGTAGCGTAAGTAAACTTACACTGGCGTCTACACGAGCTGCCAGTGTAAGTTTTATTGGCTACCATGAAGCCGCTAAGACTTCGGTTATTTTATCACGCTAAGACTAGAGAATGTGGAAAAAACGGGGGAAATTATTTGAAAGGACTTATCTCGCGAACTACTAGAGCAATTTTTATGTTAATTTGGCACAGATAAGAAGTAGACCACGTGAAGGATCATAGGCTATCGATTTTAATCATTTTTTCAGTGGCTATATATTTCATACCCGTGCGACGCCGGGGCGGGTCGCTAGTTATATTATGTTAATTAACACCTCCGTGGTCCAGTGGCTAGTGTGGCTCTTGACTCGGAGGTCGTGGGTTTAATTCCCGTTGGTATTTCCAAGTTTGGTTAGGATAATGCAGACTAATCACTTGATTGTCTGACAACTGACAAGTAAGATTTCATGCGTCGGTATGTAAAAAGTCGGCCCTGTACTGCGCCTGATCTCTCGCCAGTCGTGTCGGTCGTCTGTCCTACTGGGTAATGAGAATAAAGGAATAGAGAGCGCTCTGCGCACATACTTGGGCACTATAAATTACTCCTGTGTAACTGGCCCGGTTGCAATGAAACCGGCCACCGTCACTGAAACCAGTAAGGTAGTTATCATTTTATGTATTTCAGCTTCTTCGATCAGGAATATAGAGATATATTGTATCATTACTGATCATGATCAAAGATCGGCGGTGTGGAGTTCTTACAAACTAGTGGCACAAATGAGAAAATTGAGCTCTATTATTTATTTCACATAATATGCTGCAACCAGCTTTAGTTAAATTTTAACTTAGACGATAAATTTTAATGTGCAATATCACGTAATGTTAAATATTATTGACCGTCTAGACTCTAGACTCTAGGCCCTAGGGGCCTAGGGGTTGATATTGAACGCGCACGCCTTTCGATCTTTTTGTCAAATGAATTGTTCACAAATATATTGTTTAATGATATTGCACAATAAAATTGATCGTCTAGGGGCCCGCTTGCAAGTGCTTTCACGTGGTTTCTGCACGTTCCCTATAAAATTTCAATACGTAGTTCTTTCGTGTGAGTTGGCAGTGTGTCGTTAAATCTGACCAGTAATATTGGCATGTTTGTAGTATCCGAATAGTAAGATATTTGTGCTTGTTTCACCTTATAATTTCCTCTACGCAAATAAATTTAATGAAGCATTAAGCTAAGCTTAGCTTAGCAAGTAAAGCATAAACAATTCTTTTCCAATGGGTTTTATTCTTCTATTTCATAATACTTGACACGTCATGCTTTTTAGGTTTTAAAAATTATCGACACTGATTATATAGGCGTGAATATTTATTATTTGGAACGTTTTTTTCTCTAATACTAATAAGTTTAAGCTAAATTATATGAGACATCAAATTTTAAATGTTTATGGTCTGGCTCTTGCCGTTTAATTTGCCATAATAAATATTATTTTACTTTGGGATTTCAGTGACATAAAAAACAGGTTTTTTGGTATGTTTTATTTAAAACGTATAAAAATCAAGTCTTTGTTCATAGTCGTTCAGGGGTACCCAGCTTCGGAGGCGTCGGTCAGCTTGGCCGGCTTAGGTTGAGCCTTGCCTTGAGGGGCGGCAGTAAGACGAGCCGGTTCAGGGTTAGCTGGTGCTGGGGCTGGGGCGAAGGCAGAAGGGAAGGCAGCGGTGTAGGCGACCGGGGCTGAATACGCCACTGGCGCGGTGTAACGGGCGACCACGGGTGCAGCCGCGTACTGCGCGCTCACATACTGAGCAGGGGCAGCCACATAGGGGGCGGTGTATCTCGCAACCACAGGAGACGGGGCCACAGCGTATCTACCGAAAGTTACGGGAGCCACATTGGTTACTGGGGCAGCATATCTGGCGAATACTGACGCGGTGGACAAGGGGGCGGTGTATCTCGCTGCGAACTGGGCTACTGGGGCTACTTGAGCTACTGGGGCAGCAACGGGGGCAGCTACTGGGGCAGCAGCGTATCTAGCCACTGGGGCAGCTGCCACTGGCGCGGCGGCTACTGTGGCAGCAGTGTATCTAGCTGGTGCGAATTGGGCCACTGGGGCAGCGACGGGAGCAGCGACTACCGCGGCAGTGGTGTATCTAGCTGGTGCGAATTGCGCCACGGGGGCAGCGGCGTATCTAGCCGGTGCTACTGGGGCAGCTACTGTGGCAGCAACGGGGGCAGCGACTGGCGCAGCAACAGCATATCTGGCTGCGACCACTGGCTCTACAGGAGCTACGGCAGCAACCAACGGCTCCTTTCGTACAACAGCATTGAATCCGTTCACGGAATCAGCGGTGTAGTCCACAACGCGACGTGTGCCATCAGGATCGACTAGGGAGTAGGAACCCTGGACTAAGTCGCCATTTCGTTCCTCCGTTTGCGTCTTGAAGTCCCCAGTTACGGTGTCAGCGACGTCGTAGCCGAATCTGTATTGAGGGAGGGGGTCGAACTCTTCTAGCCTGGCGGCCACGGGGGCTGCGGCTATGGGGGCTGCGATGGGAGCGGTGTACGCCACAGGGGCCACGCCCGAGGCTGAGGTTAAAGCCACGAAGCAGGAGAGAGCTACGATCTGGAAAAATGTTAATGATATTAAGGGCTTTCTCAATCGCTTACGTGATGAACAACATATTCGGATATCGTTATAGGATCACATAAAAATGCTATAGAGACAAAACTTCAAGTCAAAAATTTGTTATTCCAATTTCCAACCCAGAGATAATTTAAAACGTTTTGTTTTCAATACTTCATTATAACACTGCAGCTGTTATTTGTTAAGAATTTTAATGCTCTGCGTCACATAACTCTATGGCACTACGAAAGAAAACTAAGCAGTGACGGGCACATATATAAGTCCTTCAGGCCCTGAAAGCTTTTTTATACTTTTTTATTATTATTTAAGTTATTAATCACTGTTTTTATGTTAATTTTTAACCACACTGCTTAAACTTTTAATTATTGGTAAATTATTTTTTGCGGTTATTTTTTTGTTTTTTTTTTTTCACTATCCACTATCACAAACACTGAATCCTGTACCTGGATCATGTTGGTGCTGTACTGTAGTCTGTCTGGTGGATATGAGTATATATACCGAGGGTTGCACCATCCTCATCTCGCATTTGAATATATTCAAGAACGCACGTGCCGTCATTGACATGACTATACGCTGAATTTTCAATAAGCTGTTATCCCTGCAGTATTTGTAACGAGGGGGTAACAAAGGTGTTAAAGAAGATTGGCGGTAAATAACGCTTACGATGTGCCTGAAAAGCGTACGGCTACGAGGAAAAATGGCGGTGACTTGCGCTTGCGTTGTCTCGTCAGGTACGAGTAATAAGGTTGGAAAGTTTCGTTTTTCTGACAAAATAACGCGAAAAAACTAGCGTACAACTAAATTGGCAAGGGGACCGTAAGCTATATAATATATAATTACCTTAATTTGTGACCATAAGGGTCTTCAATCCCAGGTTCGACAACTTTTGGAAATTAAGCGTCCTATATTTTATCTGCTGGTATTGTTTATATCCAATACTGACAAAAATGTTTTCCTTAAAAATAAATTATTCAGATTCTATGACACTTTTATTCGGTTCTAGTAGGTAATATAGAGGGGGTCCGTGAAGCTGTAAGCTTTTAATAATAATAAATAATAATAATAATATACTTTATTGCATTCCACAAAATACATAAGAAAACAGTAAAAGCGGAGAAAGCACAATACAATTCTGGCGGCCTTATCGCTAAATAGCGATATCTTCCAGGCAACCAGCTTTAGACTAGTACATTGATATTATGATTTAAAAATAAAAACGAGTGGATGCATAATGTGCATAACAAACTAAAGCTAATAAACACATAGGCACACAAAACAATTAAAAAATAAATTAATTAAAAATCAAAAAACCCGACTGCAAAAAATGTTAACTAAAAAGAACGAAACAAGACCTAGGTAATTCTGCTGGAGGCATCGAATCCATGTTTTAATTGATACGACTCTTGCTTACGAGTTTCATGCCAGGATAAAAAGGATCTAAATCTACATAAAAACATCTACATAAAAAAAAACTAGAAGAAGAAAGTGGATAATAAAATGCAGTCGGAGGCATATCGCACCAAGCTTAACATTAATTCATAAATCATAAAATATTATGCCTCCGACTGCATTTTATTATCCACTTTCTTCTTCTAGATTTTTCTATGTAACCTTCTATTTATCCTGGCATGAAACTCGTAAGCAAGAGTCGTATCAATTAAAACATGGATTCGATGCCTCCAGCAGAATTACCTAGGTCTTGTTTCGTTCTTTTTAGTTAACATTTTTTGCAGTCGGGTTTTTTGATTTTAAATTAATTTATTTTATTTGCGACTTTTTAGTTGTAGTCAATGATATTCTACTTATACAGATCTGTTACGTTCATACTATTTTCCGGCTTAAATCTCTTCCGAACAACATTGACAAATTTGACAGATAAGTGAAAGAAAAGATACGAAATGCCATTTACATAAAAGAGACAGACTAAATAAAAGACGACCCAATTGGGTCGTATTTGAATTTTCACAACGCACGCGGTAGTAACATAACTTATCTGCTAAATGAGTTTTTTTATATAATATCATTGGTTGTAGTCATCTAAGCATTTCGACAATCAATCTAATAAAAAATTGAAAAGCTACCGTGCTTAAATAACCATATATCGTAGGTACACTTAGAAAAGTGTACCTACCTACAATACGTTATCATAGGTACATAGGTTTGGTACTGTTTCAATGTATGTTTCTAGTTTTAAGTACCAAATCAATGTTTTTTTTTAATACTTTGTCATTGAATTTTCATCTTGTTTCAGTAATGTCAGTTAATTTTTAATTAATATTGGATTTATCCATACAGGCGGATTTTGGTTTTTTCTTATTTTATTACTAGCGCGAGCGGTCGGCCGCGGCTCCGCCCGCGTGGATGTCGGTGAGCTCTGCAAAAAGCATACCCAGGAAAGACTTGGTCAGCAAAATGATTCCCAGGTCAATTCACAGACTCCGACACTAACATCGACGACGCAGTCATAATACGCAGGCTGCACCCTGCAGTTATTATTGTCTTCCTCCCGCACGCGCACTCCGTCTTGGTGACGCCAAATATCGTAATATTTTACTTTCGCCATAATTTCAAAACCAAATGTCCAATTTTATTCATTCAAAGACCAAATATTATCTACATAAACTGTACTTAGTATGGAATAATTTAGTTTGATAAGGATTAAAAGAATGAGTAAAATAAACGCGTTTAAATGTAGTCCAAAAAAATTTCAAGATTTTTAAATAAAAAAATGGTTATTGTGCCTCACTCGACATAGATAGGTATGTGTCGCGGACTTTCTTGTAGATATTTGTAAGTTCTATAATTACGTAGAATTTTATGGTTCTATATTTTATAGTTTAGGCAGCGTACGTAAAATAAGTATAACTTTTCTGGTTGATTTTTTACACCTTGCGTCCGAAGAACCCAAATATCTTACGGTACCCTATTTTTTTCCAAAATAAAATTCAGCCTATGTTCAGCAAAAATAATGTAGAATTCCAATGGTAAAAGAATTTTTCAAATCGGTCCAGTAATTTCGGAGCCAAACAAACAAAAAATCAAATCTTTCCTCTTTATAATATTAGTGCAATTTATTGTTCTATTTAATATTAAAACTGTAAGTTATATACATATTTAGAATCAGTGTTTAAAATCCTTTATTTTGATACCCCACTCGATATGCTTGGTAAATTTTTATTTTTGTTTACCTCTCGATATGGCGTCAAACATTCGCCATTTTGGTTTTTTCTTAATGTCACCTATCTAAGAACACTCGGGCTATTAAGACAAATCTAACGATACCTCAAATGTGAAAATCCGTTTAGCCGTTCTGAAGATACGAGGTAATAAAGAATATTACATACATAGAAGATACGCGCTAAACACATAACCCTCCTGGCAGTCGGGTAATAAAGAATATTACATACATAGAAGATACGCGCTAAACACATAACCCTCCTGGCAGTCGGGTAAAAAGCAAAAGTACATAGTGAAAAGCTATTAACTACTACTATTGGTTTATGGTTTAATGATTGTCATGGCTGAACAATGCTCCATCCATGCCATCGTTCAATGATTTAGACGTTAATTAATTTAGATAGAAGAACGTTTAAATTAATTTAGATTTTTACCATGTTAAAAATATCTAACACTAGGTGAATGACCTCGCAACTCCGTTGGGCAAAAATTTGAATATCGCGCGGGGCGCGCATTAATATAATAATTTTTTCCGGGACAAAAAGAATCCTATGTCCTTTCCCGAGACTCAAAATATCTCCATATCAAATTTAAGCATACTCGGTTTACACACTTTCACATTTATTATAGTCTTTATTTGGATGGATTTGAAAAATATATCCACAGCCGAATATATTATATAACCTCTTCCTTTTTGGAAGTCGGTTAAAAACTTGAATATTTTTGTATGTCGCAATTAGAGAGCCTATCTGTAGAAATTATACATAGTGTTACGGATACGGACACGTGGTGCCATCTAGCGTCGGACCAGCGAACTGACCAAGGGAACACAGGCAACATAAATCCCCTACTCGATACTAGATGGCGCTAGGAGTAAGTACCTACGAGTAATTTCTAGAGATATCTCATACTTGTTTACGCATATCAGGTTTACTCTGGGATGTTCCGGAATTTTCTGAGATTCGATCCGGCCCGTATAAATAGTCGCAGACTGCAGCCGGCAGTTCAGTTTTATCTGAGCGATCTTCGAGGCGATTTCGAAGTGAGAACAAGTGATCAATAGTGAGTGACAGTGATAGTGCTGAGTGTTTGGACTTTGTGCTTAGTGTTTGGACTTAGTGATTAGTGTGACCTAGTGTTTGTGAATAAAGTCTTCAAGAGAGTCACCAGGTCTTTCTCTCCGAATCCTCGAACCCTAGCACGTAACAACTGGTGTCAGAAGTGCGATTTGGAGATGCCATTGACTCCGAGAGAGGACTTCAAGGGGAGTGTCAGGACAAGGGCTCAGCGAGCTGCTGCCATTGACTTCGAGAGAGGAGTTGGAGGTGGGGCTGCGGAGGCCACACCCACTGGGGACCAAGCTCCACCCACTGCGGGGCAGGCCCCACCCGCTGGCCCCGCCCACCAGGCTCCGCCCACTGACCACGCCCCCCAAGCTCCACCACTTCAGGTGAAGCCACGCCCACTGGCTCCGCCCACTGGGACCCGCCCACTGACCACGCCCCCCAGGCCCCGCCCACTCTGGACATGGCCACGCCCGCTGGCTCCGCCCACCAGGCCACGCCCACTCAGGCCACGCCCACTGGGCCCCGCCTGCTCAGGCCCCGTCGACTAGCTCCATCCATCCTGCCACGCCCATAGTTTCTACGGCCCCTCAAATGGCTCCTCAATTGGAAAGCATAATTGGGTTAATTCAGGCTTTGCAGGAGTCACAAGACCGCAAGCTCGGGGCGTTGCAAGATTCTCAAAGGGCACAAGACCGTAAGCTCGGCGCTTTGCAAGAGTCACAAGAGCAACAAAAGGACCTTCAAGAAAAGGCGCTTCTGGCTATAAAGGATGTCAGTGACACGGTGACAAAGCTTCGTAAAGATGTCGACGTAATGGACGAACGAGTTACCGGGTTAGGATTGGATGTGGAAAATGTGAAAACCGGCCTCACTGAACTTCAGAAGAAAGTAGTGCGCCTGGAAACCACAGGAGTGGCGGTGTCTAGTGGAACTACTGGAGTGGTGCAAGTGGTACAAGGACCAAGAGTTAAAGTGCCACCATATGACGGTACTACTTCTTGGAACGCTTATCGTCAGCAATTCCAGACGGTTGCTTCTGCCAACGGATGGACTGACGAACAATGCCTGACCGCTCTCACTGTTGCGCTCAGAGGGCAAGCTTTGTCGGTCCTAGAAGCACATACAGGAAATGGGTTCCAAGACCTGATGGAGGCACTTGAATCCAGATACGGGGAGCGACACCTGGAGCACGTGTTCCGTGCCCAACTGCGGGACAGAGTCCAACGCTCAAGAGAAGGACTACAACAATGGGCGTTGGAAATTGAGAAACTTGTCAAGAAGGCACACCCAGGAGTCGACACCAAGATGGTTGACATGAACATTGTTCAAGCATTTGTCGACGGAATCAGGGACCTGGAAGTCAGAGCTGCAGTAAGGCTACGTCACCACACCTCGCTAAAGGAAGCATTGGCACATGCTTTAGAGGTCGAGGCTGTTCAGCGTGATATACGGCAGACCCATAAGATCCACGAGGTCTCTGAGGAAGTTAAGGAGGTCAAGGCTCCCACGAAGAGAAGTTTTGGAGCCATGTGCTACAAGTGCGGCGAGAGGGGCCATCTTCAGCTCAACTGCCCGCAGAAGGAGACTCAGATGGCAAGAATGAAAAGACTCGAGGAACGCATTGAACAAATAGAGGAGCTGAAGAAGCAAGGAACTTCGTCCCCTGCCCGGGATCAGGGAAACGAATAAAAGCCAGGACTGAGGGGCGAGTACTGGCTGACGCGGAGGAAGCCCCCATAACTGTTATCTCCCAAGCATGCAGCGGGAATAGTCTTGTGATTCAGGGGACTATTAACAGGACGGACTGCAAAATGACTCTAGACACAGGAGCCTCTAGAACGATAGTGAACCCAAATCTGGTAAAAGCCGCAAGAAGACACAAGAGGAGAATTAACTGTCGGCTCCTTACTGCCTCCGGTCAGCCAATACCCGTCCTGGGGGAAATGTCAGTTACGATTAATGTAGGGGGTTACTCATACCCTCATGACGTTATCGTGGCTGAGATTATGGATGATTGCATCTTGGGTTTGGATTTCATGAAGAAGCACAACTGCAGAATTAATGTCGCTGACGGAGTTTTCAAGTGTGGCGAAGAAGAAATTTTCATCCTTGGAGGCGCCTGCGGGAAAGTCGCATGTGTAAAGGAAGTCATTATACCTGGACGAGCGGAAGCTAGAGTGCTGGTGAAACTACCGCCAGCTGGAAAGAAGAAGTCAAACAGATGCGTGTTGATCGAAGACACACCTACCAAGACATCAGCGCAAAAACTGATGACGGCGAGAACCCTTGTTAGTGGAAGCAGTAACGCTGTGGTCAGGGTTTTGAATCTTGGTGATCACGAGATCTGCTTGAACAAAGGTGACGTCATTGGAAAGTGCGAGGAAGTTGTCTGGATGAGAAAGTGTAGTTCGATCACAGGCTCAGACTCAGCAAACAGCAGCAACTATGGAATAGTGACCGAGCTACTCGATGACTGCAAGAGTAATCTGACTTATTCGCAGAGCATGAAAGCTAAGAAGTTTTTACAACGCCACGCGAATATCTTCTCCAGTCATGAAGGCGACCTTGGAAGAACGTCGATGGTTCAGCACAGGATAGATACCGGAAGCGAGAACCCAATTCGTCAACGAGCAAGACGGATACCCATTGCAAAGGAAAAAGAAGTTGAAGGCCTTTTGGAGGACATGAGAAGACATTAGATTATTGAACCGTCTGCAAGTCCGTGGTGCTCACCTGTTGTGTTAGTGAAAAAGAAAGATGGCAGCACAAGATTTTGTGTGGACTACAGGCGTCTCAATGATGTCACTAAGAAGGACAGCTATCCATTACCTCGAATCGACGACACTCTGGATACCTTGAGTGGCATGAAATGGTTCTCGACCCTGGACCTGAAATCGGGATACTGGCAGGTGGAAATTCATCCAAAAGACAAGGAGAAGACAGCTTTTTCCACCGGTAAAGGTTTATGGCAGCTTAACGTCATGCCCTTTGGATTGTGCAACGCACCTGCCACATTCGAGTGACTCATGGAGTGTGTACTGGCAGGCTTAGTTGGAGAGGCTTGCTTAGTCTACTTGGACGACGTCATCATTGTTGGCCGCGACTTCGAGGACCATTTGCGAAACTTAGAACGAGTTTTCGCCAAAATAGAGGGGGCCAAGTTAAAGTTGAATCCGCAAAAGTGTCGTTTATTCAGGAGTAAGGTCAATTATCTCGGCCATGTTATCTCCAGTGATGGAATCCAGACGGACCCGGAGAAACTGGAAGCAGTTCAAAATTGGCCAACCCCTAAGAACAAAACTGAAGTGCGGGCATTTCTCGGCCTATGATCCTACTACAGGCGTTTTGTTAAGGGATTCTCGGAGATAGCCAAGCCATTACATCGGCTGACAGAAGATAAACGACAGTTTATTTGGTACGAGACTTCTGAAGATTCTTTTCAGAAACTGAATAAACATCTGTGTGAAACACCAATCCTGGGGTATCCACAACCTGCAGGTCAGTTTATAGTCGACACGGACGCAAACATCACGGCCATTGGAGGGGTGTTATCTCAAAAACAGGGTGAAAGAGAAGTTGTAATTGCATATTTCAGCAAATCTTTATCTAAGCCCGAGAGAAACTACTGTGTGACAAGAAGAGAACTCTTGGCTGTTGTAAAGACGCTACAACATTTCAGCAAATATCTCATCGGCAGACAGTTTTTATTGCGAACTGATCACGCAGCCTTGAAGTGGTTACTGCAATTCAAGAACCCAGAAGGCCAAGTAGCTCGATGGATTGAACAACTCCAGGAGTATGACTTCAAGACGGAACACCGCAGCGGAAAGGCGCATGGGAATGCCGACGCACTTTCACGAAGGCCGTGTTCAGAAGACTGCAAACATTGTGTTAAGCAGGAATCTAATGAAATTACATTAAAGTTAACGAAAACAAGTCCTTTGGGTCCATGGGAGAATGATGCTATGAGGGAGGCTCAAGAAAGAGATGACGACCTTCGGCACATCATCACATGGAAGAAACGGGGTGACGTAAAACCAATCTGGAGTGAGGTTGCATCCACTGGCGCTGTCACTAAGGCGTACTGGGCGCAATGGGACAGTCTGATTCTTCAAAACGGAATACTCTACCGGAAATGGGAAAAGACTAACGGCAGAGAGTTCCATCTTCAGATAGTTGTCCCAAGAACGAAAGTACCAGATGTTCTCCGTGAAATACACGATGGCGTATCAGGAGGTCATCTCACCTAGATGACGTTAACAAGAGGACGTTAACAAAAGTGCGAGAACGATTCTACTGGTTGCATTGTCGAGATGATGTGCAGGATTGGTGCCGCAAATGTACTACTTGCGCTGCAGTGAAGGGACCTCAAACAAGGAGCCGTGGGAATCTGCGCTTGTATAACGTTGGCGCACCGTGGGAACGAATTGCAGTTGACGTAGCTGGGCCATTTCCTGTAACGGAATCGGGGAACAAGTATTTTATGGTTGTCATGGATTACTTCACCAAATGACCCGAAGTGTTCGCCATACCAAACCAGGAAGCTACAACAGTTGCTTCTAAGCTGGTTGAGGAAGTGATATCTCGCTTTGGTGTGCCTCTAGAAATCCATTCCGATCAGGGCAAGAATTTCGAATCGCAGGTCTTCCAGGAAGTGTGCAGAATTTTGGGAATGCATAAAACGAGGACCACCGCGTACCATCCACAGTCTGATGGAATGGTTGAGAGATTTAACCAGACCCTTGAGAGGCATTTGGCGAAATTGGTAGATGACAAACAAAAGGATTGGGACAAGTATATACCGCTCTTCCTTCTGTCGTACCGTACCGCCGAGCATGAGAGCATAAAAGCTGTATGTATGTATGTCAATTACGGTAGAGAACTGCGAGTACCAGTAGACCTCTTAACAGGAGGGTCACCGGAGAAACCGAAGACCGTACAAGACTATGTCTGCGATTTAAGGGAAAAAATGCGCTATATACACGCCATGGTTCGGGAAAATGGGTTACAGTCAAGTGAGAACATGAAGACCAGATACGACCGGAAATCGAACACGAGCGGCTTCGAAGAAGGGACACTGGTGTGGCTGCATAGCCCAACTCGCCGAAAAGGGAAATCTCCAAAGTTGCAGACCAAGTGGGACGGCCCTTACAAAGTGATTACCCGATTGAATGATGTGACTTACAGGATTCAAAAGCAACCAAGAGGGACATTCAAAGTGGTACACATAGACCGTCTGGCGCGTCACCATGGCAGTAACAACGATGCTCGGGACGAGCATCGCTAGGAGGGGAGTAGTGTTACGGATACGGACACGTGGTGCCATCTAGCGTCGGACCAGCGAACTGACCAAGGGAACACAGGCAACATAAATCCCCTACTCGATACTAGATGGCGCTAGGAGTAAGTACCTACGAGTAATTTCTAGAGATATCTCATACTTGTTTACGCATATCGGGTTTACTCTGGGATGTTCCGGAATTTTCTGAGATTCGATCCGGCCCGTATAAATAGTCGCAGACTGTAGCCAGCAGTTCAGTTTTATCTGAGCGATCTTCGAGGCGACTTCGAAGTGAGAACAAGTGATCAATAGTGAGTGACAGTGATAGTGCTGAGTGTTTGGACTTAATGCTTAGTGTTTGGACTTAGTGATTAGTGTGACCTAGTGTTTGTGAATAAAGTCTTCAAGAGAGTCACCAGGTCTTTCTCTCCGAATCCTCGAACCCTAGCACGTAACAATATCTTTTAAAATAATTTAATGTACTTACATATTTTAATCATAATGTAAGTACATACAGCGAAAATGCAAAGGTAATATCTCAATAATTTGTTAATTGCACTTGTAAATCGTTTAACATTCCAAAATCGACTTTCGTAAAGTGCAGGTGTCAAAATAAAGTGACAGCCATTCCACACGACGCGGTGCGGCACCGCACCGGTGTCCGTCTCACCGGACTACCGGCCACACGGTGAGTGCGGCACCGCAACGTTTTTCAGTACTGTAGCAGCGACGTACTCGTCGAGCTCCCCGCGTCCCCGCCTCATCTCGATTCCGGTGCGGCACCGGACGCGCCGTGTCCCATACCATCCATTTTTATATGTAGGGCACGGGAGCGGCACCGGTCAGGCGCCGTGCCGCCGCCGCACCGCATCTTGTGGCATGGTACTTACTGGTGCCATGGCAATTTTTAAGTTATTGCATAGCTTTTATCGCGGGCTTTAAGCGTAGCGACTGGACAAGTAATTATGTACCGAAAAATCCTAACACTGCCCACTGCGCTATACCGGTCGGCGTTGCCAGACTTCGGCACGGTGATTGTGTGTGTGCGACTAGACATATGCGAATTATAATTTCGCAAATTTATAAAAATGCTATGCAATAGCTTTACCGTTGCAGTTCTGAGTGCAACACGTTTTTTTAAATAATAAATACGTAGTGTTTTGACTGTGTCATCAATGTTTAGAAACACACGGTGTAAAATTATGAAATGATAATACTTCAGGGTGTGTGATGTGTATATTTCCCACTCCTATGGTACACTCTGCATTTCCCTGTAGTGTGCTGAAATGCATTCAGTTGTGCCTTAGGGAGAGGCGATTTTAAGATTGAGGAAATCATAATATTATATTGTGTCACTATTTACATTGTTAGTCATGCTCATTGGCGGCTACTATCGCTTACCATCAGATCATCTCTCTGCTTACTGGTTCATTTCATTAAAATATTAACAAACTTGATGATGCTCGCAACTCTGTTGCCATAAATATTGTTTTATCGCGCGGGAACTGTACATTCTTTCGAGATAAAAAGTATCCGGTGTCCTTTCCCGGGACTCAAAGTATCTTCATACCAAATTTCAGTAAAATCGGTTCAGTGGTTTGGGCGTGAAGAAATATCAGACAGACAGACACTTTTGCATTTATGTATAACGAGCTTTTGCCCCCTGCTTCGCTCGCGTTAAGATGTATTATTATATACAAACTTTCATCCCCTTTTTTAACCCCTTGGGGTTAGAATTTATCAAAATCCTTTCTTAGCGGATACCTACGTCATAACATCTACCTGCATGCCAAATTTCAGCCCGATCCGTCCAGTGGTTTGGGCTGTGCGTTGATAGATCACCATGTCAGTCAGTCACCTTTGAGTTTTATATAATACTAGCTGTTGCCCGCCCACTTCGTACGCGTTAACATAGTATAATAACAAAGATGGATAGCTTTCCCCTTTTTGTGGTTCCTTATACAAAGGGTAAAAACGGGACCCTATTTAAGCAAACGTCAAACGCAAACGTCAAAAAACTTTCATGTTTCTAACTCAAGAAATGATGGACTTTCATTGAATCTTTCTACCCCAGTTTCACCCCCTTGGGGGTAGAATTACTAGAAACGCTTAAATACGTATCCATTCATTTTTAATCAGTAGCACAAAAATAAAGTTTCATGTTTCTAACTCAAGAAATGACGGACTTTCATTCAAACTTTCAACCCCAATTTCACCCCCTTGGGGGTAGAATTCCCAAAAACGCTTAAATACATATCCAATCATTTTTAATCAGCAGTCCAAAAATAAACTTTCATGTTCCTAACTTGAGAAATGACGGACTTTCATTTAAACTTTCAACCCCTATTTCACCCCCTTGGAGGTAGAATTTTCAAAAACGCTTAAGCACGTATTCAATCATTTTTAATCAGTAGCCCAAACCTAAAATTTCAAGTTTCTAACTTAAGAAATAACGGAATTTCATTCAAACTTTCAACCCCAATTTCACCCCTTTGGGGGTAGAATTTCCAAAAACGCTTAAATACGTATCCATTCATATTTAATCAGTAACCCAAAAATAAAGTTTCATGTTTCTAACTCAAGAAATGACGGACTTTCATTCAAACTTTCGACCCCGATTTCACCCCCTTGGGTGTAGAATTTCCAAAAACGCTTAAATACCTATCCATTCATTTTTATTCAGCAGTCCAAAAATAAACTTTCATATTCCTAACTTAAGAAATGACGGACTTTCATTTAAATTTTCAACCCCTATTTCACCCCCTTGGGGGTAGAATTTCCAAAAACGCTTAAGCACGTATCTAATCATTTTTAATCAGTAGCCCAAACATAAAATTTCAAGTTTCTAACTTAAGAAATAACGGAATATCATTCAAACTTTCAACCCCAATTTCACCCCCTTGGGGGTAGAATTTCCAAAAACGCTTAAATACGTATCCATTTATTTTTAATCAGTAACTCAAAAATAAAGTTTCTTGCTTCTAACTTAAGAAATGACGGACTTTCATTCAAAGTTTCAACCCCGATTTCACCCCCTTGGGGGTAGAATTTCCAAAAACGCTTAAATACGTATCCATTCATTTTTAATCAGTAACCCAAAAATAAAGTTTCATGTTTCTAACTCAAGAAATGACGGACTTTCATTCAAACTTTCAACCCCTATTTCACCTCTTCGGGGTAAAATTTTCAAAATTCCTTCCTTAGTGTGTGTCTACTTAATAAAACAACCCTACTCACCAAATTCCGTGGTTGTAACTTTAACAGTTTTTGCTCAGCGATGATGAATCAGTCAGTCAGTCAGTCAGTCAGTCAGTTAGTCAGTCAGTCAGTCAGGACATGTAATTTTATAAGTATAGATGTATATAGATATTATATTATATAGTATGGATATAGTATAGATTAATCTACCAATTCGACTACGGTGATGCATAGAAATTATAAATTGTATCATTTAGAATATTTAAAGATTGGTTCCGCTTCAGCGCTACAGTGCGGTGCCCAGCCCTGGATTTATAAATAGGCCGTATAGGCCGTATAGGCCGTGGCCTAGGGACGGCAGCGTTATATTCTTTAGACTTTAGAACATTTAGAACAAGACAACATTCATAACTCAACAAAAAATTGGGTTAGTACACAAAATATATTTATTAGCGACCATTTAAGGAATCGCTTTCAATAGTCTTCTTGTGCGGTTGTAACTTCTATTCATTATGGAGTTTTGTGACTCGCGTAACGCATTGTGATTGTCATTATAGGTAGTAATTTTGTGAGATATTCGTATCTCAAAATATTTTTATTAACTAGTAAGAATAATTATGTATTCTATATTTATTCTATTATAGGTATTATTCTGTAGGCCAGACTTTTGTGAGTTACTACTTATTTATAAAGACGAAATAAGAACTTCGTACATAGGAGGCGGGTAAAAACATTTATTCTAGTTACAAAAGTATCAACATAATATATACAAGTCTTCTAGTCAGTATTAGGGGTAGTAGATGCCAGGGGCGGCGCTCTCGACTATCCTCGCAGGGGCGGCTAGTCGGGCAGGGGCCACGGCGTAGGAAGCAGGGGCATACGCGGCGTAAGAAGCAGGGGCATACGCGGCGTATTGGTACGCGGGGGCTGCGGCGTATCTAGCAACAGGGGCGGCTACAGCAGCAACGGGAGCAGCGGCGTATCTGGCCACAGGGGCAGCTACGGGAGCAGCGGCGTATCTAGCCACAACTGGTGCAGGGGCGACGGCAGCATTGGCGTATCTATATACAGGGGCAGCGGCATATCTAGCGAAGACAGGGGCGGCGACCGGCGCAGGGGCTACAGCGTATCTCGCAGGCACAGCAACCTTCGCAGCGACCACGGGTTCCGCGACCACGGGCGCAGCAGCAACCAAAGGCTCCTTGCGGACGACAGCGTTGAATCCGTTGACTGAGTCGGCGGAGTAGTCCACGACGCGTCTGGTGCCGTCAGGATCAACTAACGAGTATGAACCCTGGACCAAGTCCCCGTTGCGTTGCTCGTTCTGGCTCTTGTAGTCTCCTGTCAGGGTGTCGGCGACGTTGTATCCGAAGCTGTACTGCGGGTAGGGGTCGAACTCCTCGAGCCGCGCGGGTGCCGCGTACGCCACAGGGCCAACGGCAGAGTACGCCACTGATGCGGAGGCACACGCCAGGGCCAGAAGGCTGGAGAATACTGCGATCTGAAAATTTTAAATCAAGTTAGATATTTTTTCTCTCTTTTGTTTTTTTTAAATTTGTTGTAAATTGCTCTATTTTTAATCGACTTCAAAATAGGAGGAAGTTCTATGTTCATCTGTGAATATATATTTAATGTTTAAACAGCAGATTTTTGGTCTAAATTTAGCGTGACATAATTTATTTTTAGTAATCCATTTTTGCCTAAAACTGTGTCACTCTTCCCTATATTCTCACTTATCAGTTATCAGTTATCTTATCACAAATATCACTGCACTTCCAACCGACCTGTACAACCATGTTGTCTGTTTGTCTGCTCCACACTGCCTCCTGAACATCTTCACCGGCATATATATGTATATATTGCCCAAGAATTCCAAATTTGAATACCGTCAAGTACGCGGCATAGACAATGGTGGCAAAGCGGTCACGCGTTTTTAATGTTGTCAGCATTGTTTTTGCCAACATTTTGAAATGTTTTTTAAAAACTTTAATGGTACCATATTTGTCATAGTTGCACGTAACGTTTAGCATAAGTTTAGAGGGTTTGCCTCTAAACTTATGCTAAACGTTACGTGAGCAGAGAATCACCGAATGTTGGCTATAATTAACCTAATGGCTATAGTAACATATATAACGAGTCTCTCGGTAAAATTGGACTACGATCAGACATTTTGTGGGCCTTGTGTGGGTATCACGCAAAGAACAAGAACAAAATAATAATCAGAAATAGTTTTTATTACAATTATTCACAGAATCACACTCATTCACCAAACACTTTCACAAATAAACTTCTCAGGAACACTTTTACACTTTACTAAACGCTTCACAATAATTATCACTTCCTAACACACTTTATGAAAAGATATGGAAGAACAAGAACGTCTACCGCAGCGCGAAAATAGCACTAATGCGTTCCTTAATCTTTTCAATATTTTTATATGCCTCTGAGACATGGACACTAAAAGCATGTACTTACTCGAGCCAAGATCGACGCTTTCGAAATGTGGTGCTGGCGCAAAATGCTCGGCATCCCCTGGACTGCACATCGAACAAACACGTCTATGCTCCAACAACTCAAAATTACCACCCGCCTGTCCACTCTTTGTCTACAGAGATCACTCGCCTTTTTTGGCCACATAGCCCGCCGGGAGCCTAGTAATCTGGAGAGTCTCATACTAGCTGGGCAATTAGAGGGGAAGAGAGGCAGGGGCAGAGTGGCTACACGATGGACAGACGCGATTGTCAAGGCTGCTGACTGCACATTCCAGGAGGCACTGCATCAAGCCAAAAACAGAGACAAGTGGAGAGCCCTATCCCAGAAAGCAAATTTTGGTGGTCACGTCCCTCAGCCATGAGGATACGACTAGGAAGGAAACACACTTTAATCACTTCACTCAGCACAAGTAAACGAAACTAGGGACAGTTCCGGAACGTGTTGGCTAGTTGGAAGCCCAGACGAGACTGATCGCATCTTCTGGCGACTGGCACAGGAGGGGAAATTTCCCTCTCCAACTCTCCCACTCCGACACGTCCCGACTCTGTCAACGCGCGCCACTAGTTTCATAAAGATAGCGCACTTAAGTTCCGTTTCCGTTTTTGACCGGATGCGACATATATATTAGAGATATAGAGGTAATTAGATGATGCCCGCAACTCCGTTGTTCCAAAACTCGTTTATACGCAAGAACCGTAAATTTTTCCGGAATAGAAAGTATCTTATATCCTTTCCCGGGAATCAAAGTATCTCCATACCAAATTTCAGCAAAATCGGTTCAGCGATTTGAGCGTGAAGAGGTAACAGACAGACGGACAGACACACACACTTTAGTATTATTAGTATGGATCTTCTGCCTAAATCAATTTCTCTAATAATAAAAAATTCTGCTGCATAAATCCAAAAATATTTTAGTCGAAATTTGAACCTACAACCAAGAATATTGTACTCAAACAAATATAACTACTAAGCCCATAGCAACTTCATCAAAATCACAACTACTCATCCAAAACTATACAAATACAAAGTACAATAATGATTTAAATACTTAAAAAATCTAATGTAAGTTTATACCTACAATCTACATAATATGTCTGGATTTATATCGAACCGAAATTCGAACTTACGACCAAAATTTCACCCATATAAATAAGGAATACGTAGTCAGCCATTCATACTAACTACTCATACAAAACAATACATATACATACAAACAAAAGTATTTCCATACAAAAGACATGAACGGGCGCGCGGATCTAATTACGCGACGGTCAGCAAAACTTGCGTCAGACGACCGAATACCGTTATACATACATACATAATATTATAAATGCGATAAACGTTTGTCTGTTTGTTCACACCTAAAGGGTGAACCGATTTTGCTGAAACTTTGAGATACTTTTGAGTCCCGGGAAAGGATATAGAATACTTTTTATCACGGAATATGTATGGTTCCCTCGCGATAAGCGAATTTTGGTGCAATGGGTTCATGGGCGTCATCTAGTTATTATTTATACAAGGGACAAACATATAACAATATTTTTTTGGTAAATAGGTTTTTTTGGTATTAAGGAATTCAAAACAAGTTTTCAAGAGCAACTGAAACCTCAACATTGAAATATTATGTTTATACATAGTAATTATTAAATCTGAAAATATGGATATAATCCATACTTATATATATATTTTTTACCAAAGTGTTTCGATATTTTCATTACGCTTAAACTGTTTAAACGATTATGATGTATTTTTGATTAGGATATCATTTCAGACCCTGGAAGGATTTTTCTATATTCCTATCTAAAAAAATAACGATTCGCGATAAAAAAATTCTTGAACTTCTTTTTTAAAATGTTTTTATTTTGAAATGTCCCATTCAATAAAATTAATTACCAAAAAACCCTTTATTATTTAGGCTTAATAACCATGGGAGCTTTACTTAGAGTACTTAAATACATTAAACTTTAAAGTCATACATATAACCTCCTTCATTTGCAAGTCGGTTAAACCAAAATGTCTGTACGCGGTACATTTACATAACGCATTTGCCAACAGTGGGCTTGTTACTGGTGCAAGGTCGGCGGAAGGTCGCTGGCTCAGTGGTCACTAGGCCAGTGAGTCTCGCCGGTTCGAATCTGCTTTTTTTTAGCTACGACGAAGCCTAAAAATTCTATGTATATTACGTGCTTTACATTTGTGCCAATTTTTTTGTCGTTGAAAGTATCGTGTGTTTTTCCCGATCTGAGCTTCTTAACTGCACCAATTTTCTTACTTTCCAAAACTAAGAAATTTGGCGCAGTTATAATAACAGATATGAAGTTTTGGCGGGCATGTGAAAGAGTGCTGTTGTGTTTTTGTATTATTTTCCTAAAATTGTGTTAGCTGGGTTTTTAATGTGTAATATTGGTAGAATATTAACCATTAGATATTCGTGTTCATTCACAAGTGTAGGAAAGTGATGTAATATCCAGAAACGTGCTATTTTGTGTTCCCTCCAAAACTCCATTGAAAGTTTCAGTAAACCGTCTACCACTTTACTGAATCGACCGACTTGACTCCTGTGACTGTATTGATTTTTACTTAGACTTTGACTAGACTTTAGACCTGACGATACATGAAAACGATGATGAAAATTATAATAGGAGGAATATGGTTTTCCCGCCATATTCCTTACCTTTTTACCTTGTCTGTGGCACAACATACACATCCTTTGTGTCAAGTTGCCAAAAAAGAAGAAAAAAAAATAAATAAATAACAGATATCTCTAATATTATATTATATCTAAGATTAGACTATAACGTTTTGGTTGCAGGATAGGTACCGTCCCTGCGGGATTTTGTTTTGCGCAATAGTAAGAATTTAGAATCACAATCTATAAAGAGTGCAAGAAAGCAAATTGATAATATTTAAGGATTTGTATGTGTTCCTGTGAAAGTAGCAGCGGTGAAAAAATTACTGTTGATTTGTTTCTATATGATAAATGCGCCAAAGTCATGAATTTGCCCATAAAAAAGCTACTTTCAGCGCTGCTACTTTCAGTCTTATACAGTGACTTATCTATACAGAGGACTTATGAGTCCCCTGTATGGATCCCTGTACAGTTCTTTTTTTAATTGCCCGGGGGATACTAAATTATGCATGCCCCGAGTTGGGGATGTGCCGTAGTTAAACTGATGCTCCTCGGCAATATGTGGGACTGGCCACGAACCTACCCACTAAAACCACCTGCGATTTACTCATACAAATTACACAGAACACACCCTAAAGTATATATTTTGAAATTTGACGCCCTTGGCACCAGAAATGTATAAATTCCTGATCTTCAAATCCCTCACCCTCATTAAATATTATCGCCCTATTGACTTGGTGAAAACAATCCACAATTCCACGCCAATTTTCAAGTGTCAATGTACGGTAATAACGTACTATAAGAGGAGTTATGCTTAATACAAAACACACATTTGACAACTTCACGTAACTTAACGCTCCCGCTTCGCAGTCGCTTGGTCGCGTAGGTTTAAACGAAGCCTTAATTTATAGGCAGATAGCGGACCTACGTAATTTGGTAGCGTTTTGTCAAACCCAACCGACGGATGACGACTTACATTAAGTTGGCATAATCCGACCAAATGACGTAGGTCCATATTGCCTAGGAATCAATTTCCTCCATGGTACAGTAGTAGTACATCTAGTAGACAGTAGCATGTCCGACAATTAGTAGAATAGCATGTGTTTCCCCAGTTGCGTGGCGACCTCGGCGGCTGCCAAGTGTGTCGCAAGCTGCGACCGCCCGCTGCATACTAACGCATTGACATCGTCGCACCCGGCCAGTCAGCTACTTGGATAGTAGCTAAAAGAGGACGTTTGCAGTCTTTAAGTATGTAATCGGAATTCGGATGGTTGTTTGTTCCGCCCAAACAAACTAGACTTTGAGCTCTCGAACGGCAACTTGTCGACGGCAGTCGATAGCGCGCGTCGACTACAGTCGACGGCAGCCGTCGCCATGACTGCCGTCGTCGCGTGCCGTGGTATGCCATCGACTGCCGTCGACAAATGCCGTCGTCCGCCGTCGACTGCCCAACAAGTGCCGTTCATCTGTAATAAAATTTATATATTTTAGCAAACATTAAGACGAAAAATTCATACGATTTTTGTCAAACCCTTCATAAAAATGATTTAGGACCGTTTCAGCACTTCCTGATAAGTGCCGGATAGGCTATCCACTACTTAACTTGACAGATAGAGTCTGGAGAATTTGTCAAAATAAGTTGCGGAGAGCCTATCTGGCACTTATCAGGAAGTGGTGAAACAGGCCCTTAGTCCTTGAGTGCGATGAGGCTTATCAAAAAACTGCATTTTTATCCTTCGATTGCGGATTCTTGGAAATCTATTGTTATTATATTGTAGTCGCGGTCACCGGTGTCCTTATAGAGCTTGATGGGTTAAGGCGACGCCTTGATAATTTGGCGATGTCGATTTTTCTCAGCAATGACTAAAGCTAAGAAATTAAAATTTATTGTCAGTATTCATCATGTCTTTGTCTTTGAATTACCCATAGCATAACACGATTGGTCAACTTTTATAACACAGAATAATCAATCAAAAAGACCTCTGTAAAAAAAGGGATTCCTATTTTGTCAACAGAGGAGAGTGATTTAAGCTTCCAAAATTTGTACATAAATTGGTTCAAGCATACACTTTAATTTGCCCATAGCTTATATGAAATGTATTTATGGTTTTTAAATTAAACGACAAAAACCATTTTGTCGCTACGCCCTTTCCATTTTTGCTGTTCCATTGCTTGTTTTCTATGAGAGGCCGGGCCGGCCTCGCATAGAAAACAAGCAATCTAAAACACATCCAACACGGTTTTTTACTTTAACGTGGCGTCACCTTAAACACAGCAGTCAGCTATTACTATATTTTTTTAAACCTTGCAGCTGGTCTTTATGTACTATTGGTATGGATCATGGATCAGTTTTTTAATCGGCAATTTTAGACTACTAGCCTCCTCTTGCGAAAGTTCAGGTACTTTAGCCTTGAGCAATGGCTTCGTGTGAGGTGGCGGCCATGAGACACCGGAGGTCACCGGTACTGGTCGAAATAAAAGGCCGGAATTAAGAGCTAATTTTTAGACACCAGTTAGCACTACCAGGGGGCGAGCCAAGATGTTATCTTTATTGCTTTTTTATAGAATCGCCAATCAAAATGCATTGAATTGACATAATAAACGTCAACGTCATATTAACGAACGCTTTTGTCAATTCCATACATTTTGATCAGCAATTATATAAATAAAAGAAACGGTAACGAAAAAGTTTTGGTTAAATGGCCTGTAGTGGTCGAAATAAAAGGCCGAACTTAAGAGCTAATTTTCAGACCTCGAGTATGCACTACACTTGGACACTTCAATTTAAACAACATTACAATACGACGTAAAAAGGTCAAGCTATCAAGTTTTTATAAAAACTTGCTTACAACTTAAATGTGAATTTGTCATAAGTTCTGATTTCTGGGCCATTTTAATTTCTGACTTTACAGTCCAAAATAGTCAAAATATAAGCTATTATGATTGTACAGAAGAGCATGTTATTCGCACATACTTATTAAGTATTTAATAATTATTATTGCTCATGGTCATGGCGTGGTTACTTAAAATGGCTCAACGTGGAAAGGAGAATTAATGTTTTATTATTTATTTATTTATTTTTGTGTATTGGGGTCTCCAAACAGTCTTAAGTATAGTTTTCACAGAGCCAGTACTGGCTGCCAATAAGACTGGCAGCCAGTATTGGCTTGGTATATGCCGCGTGTGAACAGTTTTTCAAGCCAGGCCAAACTGTTCACACGCGGCATATATGACGACCTCTGTGGCTCAGTGGTGAGCACGTTGGTAGCTCAAGCCGGGGGTCGCGGGTTCAAATCCCGCCAACGGAACAAAAAGTTTTTCAATGTTCCCGGGTCTGGATGTGTATTAAATATGTGTATTATATAATAAAAAACTTAAATATATTTACAGTATCAAAGTATTAAATATATTTTCGTTGTCTGGTACCTGTAACACAAGTCCTTTAGTTACTTAGCACGGAACCAGACTGACGTGGTGTGAAGCGTCCATAGATATCTATACATATAATAAAACTGTAGAAATGAAGATTCTGTACATTAAAGATATTCAAAAAATAATAAGCGGAGGGTGTCACTACATCGCTATAGAAGCCAAAAATGTGATCAGTATTTTTGTCTGTCTGTCTGTCTGTCTGTCTGTCTGTCTGTATGTTTGTTCCACTATCACACGAAAACTACTGATCCGATTTGAATGCGGTTTTCGCAGATATATTTGCCTTCTTCCAACTTAACATGTGGTGTATAAAAAAATTTCCCCCCACCCCTCTAAAGGGACGAAAGAGGGGGTCAGATTTTGTATAAGACTTTTGCTTTAACACGAAAAATACTGATCCGATTTGAATGCGGTTTTCGCAGATATATTTGTCTTCTTTCAACTTAACATGTGGTGTATAATAAAAATTCCCCCCACCCCTCTAAAGGGACGAAAGAGGGGGTCAGATTTTGTATAAGACTTTTGCTTTAACACGAAAAGTACTGATCCGATTTGAATGCGGTTTTCGCAGATATATTTGTCTTCTTCCAACTTAACATGTGGTGTATAAAAAATTTTCCCCCCACCCCTCTAAAGGGACGAAAGAGGGGGTCAGATTTTGTATTTAAAGACTTTCTTTTACACGGAAACTACTGATCCGATTTGCATACGGTTTTCGCAGATATATTTGCCTCCTTATAACTCAACATCTGGTGTATAAAAATTACCCCCCCCCCCCCCACCCCCCCGTCAGATTTCGTATCAAACTTTTTTCTTTTAAGGACTTACTTCATATTATTATTAACTGTTTTTCCAACTTAACATCTGGTCTATGAAATTTTTCCCCCCACCCCTCTTAGGGCACAAAAGAGGGGGTAAGATTTTGTATCAACTGATGAAGTAGAAATACTTTAAATGGCAAAACAACGTTTGCCGGGACAGCTAGTTATTAATATATTTAAAAGATTTACTAAATGTAAAACCAACGGCGGTGACCACAGATTATAGATGACGCCCGCAACTTCGTTGCGCTAAAATTCGTTTATGAAACGGTCACCGTACATTTTTCCGGGATGAAAAATATCCTATGTCATTTCCCGGGACTCAAAGTATCTCCATACAAAATTTTATCAAAATCAGTTCAGTGGTTTGGACGTCAAAAGGTAACAGACAGACACACTTTCGCATTTATAATATTAAGTATGGATATTATGGTCAGAATGTGTAAGAATACAGTAAGACAAAAGTTGTAAGTTGACAAAAAAGTATACCTAATACTTTTTTGTCAAAGACGCCTTCGGTTGAGAAAACACTTAAATTTTAATGAATTCAAACATAAATACTCGCTTTTCGTACTTGCCAATAAGTACCAGTAAGTACGGAATAAAAAGGCACTTTCGATAAATAATTTAAACATGACTAAGATGATTTTAATATCAAATATGGCAAGCACACGCCCTATTCGGACAGAAACGATAAAACTTTTAACAATTGCAGCTTTTATCATAAATTTAAAGTACAGTCGCGATCAAACAGGATACATTTTTCGTCCAAAGAAAGTTGTGAAACGTATGGAGCAAGTTATAACACATATTTACGAATATTATGCGTATGTCTGTCTGTCTGATAAGTGATAACGCAAACTATTTCTCCCAGTTAGTGTCCGAGTGAGCAAGTATTTTGCTGTTTTATCCACCAAATATCACAACAGGGAGTTTTTAAGTCTAACTAGCTCCTGTACTAATAGTAGGGGAGGTCGCGCTCAGTTTAAAAAGCAATTTCATACCGAGCGAAAATCGTTACAATAATAGTATTCCACTAATACATAACAGCTTTGATCGTCAGCCACTTCATAATGGGTGGAATAAAAATTCAGAGCATCTCAAAGTTGTTGTTGGGAATCGTATTGAATTGACATTAAAAAGATCCCAATTCGCACCCAATAAAGGTTCATATATTATACACGTTTAGGTGCGGTAGGTATTATTTTAGTTTTAGTATATAACAACAGATGGCGCTTTTAAAGTAAAATGTATATAATTCTTCTTCACAAATATTGACTATCGAATTAATTACTTAAAATTGCTATGTGAGATAATTTTATGGTTAATTCAAACGAAAATCGCCGTCAGCTGAATGTTTGCAGGTGGAAATGTCGTCTACGCGACGCGAAGATATTTCCACGCGATACATTGAGCGCGAAGTAGGGCTATATTGGTCAAAACTTATATCGCTGGCTGACGGTTTTTCCACCATCCTATTAGCGACTGACGGGTTTCTTTATTATTTACAAAGTAGAAACATTCACCTGTATAAATTTTGTACGGTATAAAATGACTTTATATTAAAAAAAAAAATTACATGTTCAGTAACGCGACTGACGTTGAATCCCTCGTCTGCAATACGGCTGACGGTGATTTTTTGGTTAAACATGACCTCAATAATCATCCATCAAAGTTTCATTCGGTATAAAATCACTTTTCGCAACTATTTTTTTACAACTTTGAAATACTCTCAGTTAACATTCCACCACGGGTGCGGCGACTGACGCTGATTATATTGATTGATAAATATTAAGCTACCGCTGGACAAAAATTTGGTCGGTATGAAATGACTAAGCAAACGCTAGCACTACCTCCCCTACTATAATGGCTGGTTACTTTTTCCAATCCTGTAATCCAATCCAGCGCTGCATTGCTATTGAAATATTATTCCAGTATCAGTTTAAATTAGTAAACTGATGCTGGAATGTACTAGAAAGCAATTGAGGACATTCAAGTACCCGTTTACATTATCCCAAGATCAAAGGATTTGAATAATGTACTCGTTACAAGTATAACAATATTTTTCGCATTTTCATAAAGATAACGGAGCAAAAAATCAGCGGTACATCAAAATCATCATCTTTGCTCTAAAACAGCTGATTTGGAAAGTGTTGTGTAGATGAGTGATAAGTGTACATATTTGACAGTCCAAGTGACACAGTAGCGCAAGCCGCGACCTTGCGCCGTTTATGGATGTGTGCGGCTTACGTAATGTGTTTTACATACTTTAAATACTATCTACTGGATAGTACTTAATACTAGATGCGATCACAGCCTAAAATTTTAGGGGTTTGTCGAAATATTAATAAAAGACGAGCATATTAATTGGGTACCTATATTTTGGAAAAGGCAGACATTTCTCCCTGATTATTAAGGGCGTGTCCTACCTGGCACTGGCTCCACACATAATTTAAATATATTTCTAGAAGACCTGACCATATTAAAAAAAAACAGAAAACATACACGCTAGGAAAGACTGTATAAGAGAATTTTGGGTTAATAGCCAAATGTTTAGTGCCAACTGCCAGGTAGTACGCGCACAAAGTCTTCACTCGTAAGCACTTAAGGTATTATGTTCCTAAAATCGTGGTCGTGACCATACCTAAACGTATCATGCGCATGCGCACGGTGAGTTCAGTGAGCTTTAGGTTCTCACACCAGTTGACACCACACACGTCATGTCGTGTTGCGCATAGATGGCTGTTAGCAGCCAGAAGTCCTCAACACCAGGTTCAACATGAGCACACTAAATATGGTTGGAATAGAAATATTGACAGATATTAATGAATGATAGTCGCCAGAAGTGCCCTACTGTAGGCTAAGCACAATAGAAATGGGAAAGAATAGAAATAATCAGAGATTTTAGGGAAGCAATGACAGTTTTCAGTTCTTAATTTCAGTTCTTCACTGCAAACTAAATTATTTTTATTTATTTTCACTTACTATTGCAGCGGACCCCCATTATTTGTGAGGCCCAGTTCGTAGACCTTTATCCCTACCACATAGGGATTTAAACATTTTGCTGGATCCACCGGATCCAGCAAAATGTTTAAAGTGGTCTATGAGAAAAAAAAAGTTTGGGAACCTCTGATTTAGTGCATTTACCAATAATGCTTTTAACAATATTATTAATTGTAATATTCAGTATGTCAATAAGTTATCGGCATGTTATCGGTAAGTATAATAAATGTCTTCGACCTTCCCTCGAGCGCCGAAAGCATAATGCGGGTCTCCAGTGGACTTGACAAAATTCGGAACCGGAGGCTACAGTATAGATTTTTATTGCAATTTTTGCGCATTATATAATAGTAGGTTGCGCTCAGTTTAAAAAGTCATTTCATACCGAGCGAAAATCGTTACAATAATAGTATTCCACTAATACATAACAGCTTTGATCGTCAGCCACTTCATAATGGGTGGAATAAAAATTGAGAGCATCTCAAAGTTGTTGTTGGGAATCGTATTGAATTGACATTAAAAAGATCCCAATTCGCACCCAATAAAGGTTCATATCTAGATTATACACGTTTAGGTTGGGTAGGTGTTATTTTAGTTTTAGTATATAACAACAGATGGCGCTTTTAAAGTAAAATGTATAATATAATTCTTCACAAATATGGACTATCGAATTAATTACTTAAAATTGCTATGTGAGATAATTTTATGGTTAATTCAAAAGAAAATCGCCGTCAGCTGAATGTTTGCAGGTGGAAATGTCGTCTACGCGACGCCCTAGGACACATTGAGCGCGAAGTAGGGCTATATTGGTCATAGTACGAGATACGACTGCAGAACTGCGCAGGTATCGAGTACACGCTTAAAACCACCTTTTTACTAATATTTATGATTAGGAGAACATATTTCTGCCAGTGCCAGTCCAAATGTGGCCGCAACTATTTTTAAAATATTAAAAAAAATTGAGTTTGCGGGATAAAATGTTTTCATCAGGTATTGAAAGCAAACATGGTTCATTTCACGGCAATGAGTATAGTGCGTTTCATCAAATAGTTCCTTTGCCGTCATGTTGGCACTAATGCAAATTAATGTTGCCACATGACCCTTATTGTACTACCTTAAATTAGGGGAGATAATATGTTATCACAAAATGCACTTAAAGAAAATTGTACATAATTCTAAGAGCTTTTGCCCGCGGCTCTGCCTACGTTAACGTCTATCCCTCGGGGACCGTTCTTTTTCCCGGCATAAAAGGTACCCTATGTCCTTCTCCATACTCCAGAGTTCCAGACAACGTGTACCTATGAAAGTTTTATGATGATCCGCTTAGTACTTTATGTGTGAAGGCGTAACCAGCAAAGTCACTTTCGCATTTACTAGCTAAAAGCCGAGCTTTGTGAATTGTGAGGGCTCGCGTCATCACACCTTCACTGACTGATGATAACACATTTACATGTAAATACTATGTTAAAACACAAATCAATAGGCGTGATAGTTTGTCCGTAAAGTGAACCACAAAATGTACAGGTTGTGAGAAGTACTAGGGCTCGCTTCGCTCGCCCTGATAATATTATTGTACTAGCTTTTACCCGCGCCTTCGTTCGCGTGTATGTAGTTTTCGTTACTAGAAGTGCGTTTCATCAAATAGTTCCTTTGCCATCATGTTGGCATTCTCTGTTGATCACGTAAACACGGTAGACACGCTCTGCATGTATTTTTAGAAGACCGGTTGGTCTCTCTAAGAGTTCACTAGAGGTCGGAGGAGTAAAGAGTAAAACTCGATTTACTGTGGTGAACTGAAGTGCTTTATTTACAAAAATGCGCTGCTTATATACAAAAAAATGAGTTAATTATTATTATTACAAACTGTACAGAAACTGAAAAGATTAATTTTGATTGGCTATTGCAAAACAGAAAGAGACATAATGAGTGAGATAAAAATATTTACAAACAAGAAAGAGAAAAAAATCGAATAGGAAATATTTACAAGATTGAGAAATTATCCGCGCGGGAGATTCGGCCGTACCGCGGTTCGTGGCGCTGGAATCGCCCGAGTATAAATGGGCTCCCGTGGTCCGCGAGTTCAGTGAGCCCGAGCTCGGCATACCGACATCGTCTCCCGGTCGCTCGCTGCCGCGCCGTCGCGAGTAGCTGTGCCGCCATTTTGTGAAGCTCTGCAAACGCCATGAAGGTCGTAGCTATGCTGCGAATATCCCTCGCTCGACGTAGCCTCGATGCGTAGTGTTGTGTTGTGAAGAACTCTTATTAGAAAAAGTCCTCTTCAGGGCTACTTCATGTCCGGTGCAAATGCACTTAATATTGCACGGACGGTTTCTCTCGTCATTTCGAACGTACGTTCTTGGCAGAACGATTTTCTTCTATGTTTCAATCTTCCACGACGAACGTGTAGGTACTGCTACAGTGCTCCCCCTCAAGCGAAGCGCACCGGCAGTCTGACGGCACGGCCCGTTCTTGTTGTCTTCTGTGCTGGACTTGCTGGTGTCTTCTGCTTGATCGGTGATGCTCTTGGTAATGGTTGTGAGGTAATAGGTAATGAGGTAACGGGTAAAGGTAATGAGGTATTTTGAGGTAAATTATTGGTATGTGAAGGTAAGGTAACAGGTACATTGGTATTAGGTAAGTTGGTAATTACCGGTGACTGTTGTACATTGCTCGTTGACTCGCCGAGGTAATCTTCACTTAGTATGTAGGCGGGTTTTAAACGATCGATGGATACTGTTGCTGTGCGATCGGGTAGTTGTATCACGTAGTATTTTTCTTCTCGTCGAAGAACTTTGTACGGCCCATCATACGGACTTTGAAGTGGTTTTCGAACGGCGTCTATTCGTAGAAATACGTATTTGCACGTAAGTAGATCACGATGTATGAAGATGTTGCGTTGATTACCGTGGCGATGTACATTGTTTTTCGGCTTGAGAGAATCGATGTTTTTTCTGAGTTGCTCGATGTAGGTATGATCTAGGCTCGATGATGATGTTGTTTCGAAGAAGTCGGCCGGTTAGCGTAGGTTACGGCCGTAGGTTAATTCGGCGGCGCTGACTCCGGTGTCCTCTCGTATTGCGGCGCGTAGTCCGAGTAAAACTGTAGGTAGCTCGTCGATCCACGATGTATTACTATTGATGAGTCTTGTTTTCAGTGAATTCTTGAGACTTCGATGCCAGCGTTCGATCATCCCGTTTGATTGCGGGTGATACGGCGTTGTACGGGTTTTATCGATTCCCATACAACGTGTTAAGTTGATGAACAGCTGACTCTCGAACTGGCGTCCTTGATCGGTTGTTATTGTAGTAGGACACCCGAATCTTGCTATCCATTGTTCGTAGAATACTCTTGCGACGGTTTCGGCGGTGATCTCGGTGAGCGGTACAGCTTCAGGCCATTTTGTCGAGCGATCGATCATAGTAAGTAGGTATCTATGACCACTCGCTGTTGTACTTAGCGGTCCGATTATGTCGATGTGCGTATGTTGAAATCTATCGACTTGTGGAAATGTCGACACGGCGCTCGATGTATGTCGTTGTATTTTGCTTCGCTGATATTGTATGCAGGTTTTCGTCCATTCACTAATGTCGGAGTTCATTGACGGCCAGAAGAATTTTTGCGCGATGAGTTTTCTTGATGCTTTTGTTCCAGGATGACTTATGTTGTGAATAGAGTCGAAAATGGCGCGTCGAAAGTCTTGCGGAATGTACGGGCGAACGTATTTTGTTGATGTTTCGCATACAATCTTGATATCGGAGTTAGGTAGCGTTGTTGTTTTGAAACTTAAGTTTTCTTGACCGTACAGTGTAGGTAGCGTGCTATCTCGCTCTTGCGCGCGAGCTAACTCTTCGTAGTTTACAGCTGACGGCGTGTTGATTGTTTCTATGCGGCTGAATGTGTCTGCGACGATATTATCTTTTCCGCTGATATGACGAATGTCGTGCGTGAACTCGGAGATGAAAAGTAGTTGCCGAGTTCTTCTTGGAGTTTCCGATGTCGATGTTTTCTTCTGTAGGGCGAATGTCAATGGCTTGTGGTCGGTGAATATAATGAGTTCTCGGCCTTCGAATATTTTTCTGAAGTATTTTACTGACATGTAGATAGCTTGAAGTTCGCGATCGTAGGTGCTGTACTTCGTTTGCGCTGTAGTAAATTTCTTCGAGAAGTAGCCGAGTGGTTGCCATTTGTTATTGTAGTATTGTTGTATTACGGCTCCCGCTGCGGTGTCCGAGGCGTCGGAGAAAATAGCGATCGGTGCTTTGTGATTCGGGTGGGCGAGCAAAACAGCGTTTTTAATGCTATTTTTGCAAGCCGTGAATGCTTCTTTTGATGTCTCGTTCCACTCGATCGGTGTCTTGTCTCGCTTTTTCGCATTATGTAGGCATGCGTGTAGCGGGGCTTGAATTGTGGCGACGTTCGGAATGCTGTCTCGGTAGAAGTTTAGCATGCCGAGGAAACGACGTAGTTCTATATTCTTCGGTAGCGGGAATTCTTCTATGGCTTGTAATTTATCTTGTGGCGGCTTGATTCCGTTGCTGTTTACGCTGAAGCCGAGGAATTTGACTTCTTGCTTGCCGAGTACACATTTAGCTGGGTTGATTGTGATTCCGTTTTCTTCTAGGCGTTGAAGAACACACCGTAGATGTTGGCGATGTTCTTCTTCGCTGCTGGATGCAATTAACAAGTCGTCGATGAAGGAAAACACGAAATCGTATCCTTGCAGTATTTCGTGTATGAAACGTTGAAATGTCTGGCCTGCGTTTCTAAGGCCGGGACACATTCTCGGGAACTCGAATAATCCGAATGGTGTGATGATTGCTGTCTTCTCTATATCTTCTTTATGGACTGGTAATTGTTGGTAGGCTCGGTTTAAGTCGATCGTCGAGAAGATAGTTTTTCCGGCGAGTTGAAAAGTGAAATCACGAAGTCGTGGTACAGGGTAGCGGTCGGGCTTCGTTACTGCGTTGAGTCGTCGGTAGTCGCCGCACACCCTTATGTCGCCGTTCTTCTTTGGTACGACGTGAAGTGGAGATGACCAGGCGCTCTTGCTGGGACGACAGAGACCTTGTTGCATCATATTTTCGAATTCTTTCTTGACTTTATTGTAGCGATGTGGTTGCAGTGGTCGGGCGCGACAGTGTAGTGGTGGCCCAGACGTCTCGATGAAGTGTTCGACGCTGTGTTTCGGCGTGATATTCATTGCTGTCAATCTCGTGATGCCGGGGAAGTCAGCCAGGATGTCGTGATATGACTGCGTGCTGTCGACACTACGGACTGTAGGTACGTCCGTGTAGCGTCCAGGTGCGTTGATGTGCAGACTCGTTCTCCCGTCGATGAGTCTTCTGTTCTTCAAGTCGACTATGAGTTCGTGATGTTGTAGGAAGTCGGCACCGAGGATTGGTTTCGAGACTGCGGCGACGATAAACTTCCATTTGTACGGTCGGCGAAGTCCAAGGTTAAGTTCTAGTGTTTTCTCGCCGTATGTAGGTATGACGGTGTTGTTGGCGGCGTACAGTTGAAAAGGTAGCGGCTGGAGATGAAGGCCTTTCTTTTTCGGTATGACGGATATATTGGCACCCGTGTCTACCAAAAAAGTGAGATTCGTAGTCTTGTCCGTGACGAATAGACGGTATTGTTTGTTGTGAACGCCGGATTCCACCGCTGCCAACGTTCTGTCTAGTTTTCCGGGTTGTTGAATGTACACGGTTGCGTACATTTTCGCGCTTCTTTGCCGAATCTGTTGTGGTAGTAACAGAATGGCGATGGTGATGAAGATCGTGGCCGTGATGTTGAATGTTGCCGGAATCTTGACGATGATCTGTGTCTTGACCTTGACCGTTGATAGTAATTTTCTCTTCTATAATTATTGTTATTGAACTGTTGTTTTTTCAGTTCGGCGACCTCTAGGGAGAGTTTTCTAATTTCTTCTATAAGTAGGCACTCGATGTTCGATGATGGTGATGCGGAGCTATTTACACGATGAGATGAGATGCTATTTACATTATTTACAGTTGACTGCTCGAGTATTTTGTCGGCCAGTGCTGCTTGTTCGTCGAGTGTGGTCTTTGACCGGAAAGTTTCGCTGACGGCCAGGACGGAGCGAATGTTTGCCGGGAGGAGATTGGCCCACATGAGCTGTAGGGTGGAATCGGGGACCTTGTTGCGAGCCAGGTTTCGCATACGTCGGAGTAGTTGCGACGGTTTTTGGTCTCCCAATTCTATGTCCGACAGCAGCTGTTGAAACTGCCGGCTGTCAGATTCCTCGTATGCGGAGATGAGCCGGTCCTTCAGGGCTTGATATTCATTCGTCTCTGGTGGGTTGTACAGCAGGTCGGCGATTTGCTCGATGTCCTCCTTTTCTAGGCGAGCGATGACCATTTGGGACAGCTGGCTTTGGTTTTTCTGCAGACTGCTGGTGGCTGCCTCGAACGTGACAAACCAGAGCCTGGGTTTGTCCCTCCAGAAAGGCGGAATTCGCATTGACAGGCCAATGCCGGCGATTTCTTGTGATGACGGTGACGTAGCCGGGTTGCTGGTGACTGCCGAGGTTACGGGCAGGGATTCGCCTATGGATTCTATTGTGTGGAGAGATTTGCAGAATTTCGTCGAGCAGCGTTTCGAGCAGCGTTTCGTCGGGCAGCGTTTCGTGGTGCAGCGTCGTCGAGCAGAATTTCCTCGGGCAGAGTTTCCTCTTGGCAGAGTTTCTTCCAGCAGAGTTTCTTCTTGCAGAGGTTGCTTGTTGTTCACGGGGTCACCAGTTTAGAAGACCGGTTGGTCTCTCTAAGAGTTCACTAGAGGTCGGAGGAGTAAAGAGTAAAACTCGATTTACTGTGGTGAACTGAAGTGCTTTATTTACAAAAATGCGCTGCTTATATACAAAAAAATGAGTTAATTATTATTATTACAAACTGTACAGAAACTGAAAAGATTAATTTTGATTGGCTATTGCAAAACAGAAAGAGACATAATGAGTGAGATAAAAATATTTACAAACAAGAAAGAGAAAAAAATCGAATAGGAAATATTTACAAGATTGAGAAATTATCCGCGCGGGAGATTCGGCCGTACCGCGGTTCGTGGCGCTGGAATCGCCCGAGTATAAATATGGGCTCCCGCGGTCCGCGAGTTCAGTGAGCCCGAGCTCGGCATACCGACATCGTCTCCCGGTCGCTCGCTGCCGCGCCGTCGCGAGTAGCTGTGCCGCCATTTTGTGAAGCTCTGCAAACGCCATGAAGGTCGTAGCTATGCTGCGAATATCCCTCGCTCGACGTAGCCTCGATGCGTAGTGTTGTGTTGTGAAGAACTCTTATTACAAAAAGTCCTTTTCAGGGCTACTTCATGTCCGGTGCAAATGCACTTAATATTGCACGGACGGTTTCTCTCGTCATTTCGAACGTACGTTCTTGGCAGAACGATTTTCTTCTATGTTTCAATCTTCCACGACGAACGTGTAGGTACTGCTACATATTCATAAGTTTTACTGTGTTTAAGGGTGATTAAACTGACGCTGGTAACCCTATTTCACTAAGCCGTAATGGCGGCAACCCGAGTTAAATGGAATTATTGGGGCCTAGTTACGTTTTTCACGTTCACAAAACTCTTTCACTCTTAGCACCATCATTATTTCACCACTCTTTAATGTTTTCGGCATGATTTTCTCACGAAATCACAGTAAAATTATGAAAACTCGCAGAGCATGTCAACCTTGTTTACATTATTGACAGACAGGAATGCCAACATGACGGCAAAGGAACTATTCGATGAAACGCACTCTATAGAAATTTAGAAAAATCCGGTGTCCCATTGGGCACCTGGCCGCAACTCTATTGTAACCAGGCGTGAACAGGTACGATTCCGATACATTTTTGCATCCATAACGTATATTGATCTTTTATATATCAAATGGAAGCTTATTTTCCTCTTATTATTACAATATAGGTGTGCCTAATTAAATCTGGCCGCAAATAAGGGGTGCCGGCTGTCAAAGATGGCAAACAATCGAAGGTTGAGGGAAAGGGAGATAGCGCGTAACATTACGGGTCTAACGAGGATAGTGATAGTACAATGTACATCATGTTAGTGTACTTAACCATCGGTTCAAACAAACTCTCCGTACAAAAGGTTCCGTACTATTATAGAGCAAAATTAGGCAAAACTTGTGTGTTTAATGTTTATATGGGGGCCGCCTGTTGCGTAACTCGCCAGTTTGTCGCCTGGCCGGCACTGGGACAATAAAAGAGAGAGATAAATAAAAAAAGGAATTTAACAAATAACAAATTTATTACAATAAATACTAAAACTACACTACTTAGTTAGTCAGCGGAGAGCGGGGGAACGCGGGTACGAATCCTAGCCTCAGCCTATTTCTCAGTCTTTATCTCACGGGTTTAGGGACACGACACTTATCTGGGGACAGGCAGCGACTTGCGGGACTCCAGCTCCTCAAGTCTCCGTGATCCCGGTGACAGGCGCAGCGTCGAGTGCCAGGTGTTGGTGGCAGCAGTTCGGGATCCCGTCGGTGGTAGCAAGTTCAGGGTGTGGCGAGAGTTGGTGCGTCAGCCAGACAGCATGGGCAGCACGTGGTCGACTCCAGGCGGCCACGGAGTTGTCAGGGCGTAGCTCCCGTCGTAGTGGAGCACGAAGTCTAGGCCAGAACGTAGCTGCGAAGTTGCTCCAGAACGTAGAAGAAGAGTTCAGACGGAGCGTAGCTGAGAAGTCCAGACGGAGCGTAGCAGGGAAGTAGCCCCAAGCGTAGAACCCCTGGAATGTTCGAAGCAGGCCTTAGAGGAGTGTTCACGCTGTTGACCCCCCGCAAGCACGTGTTCTCCACCCGAAGACTTCGAGCACGTGATTGCGGAGTCCATCACAAACATTAAAAGCAAAAACACTAATTAAAAAGGGAATTTAGAAAAGTCAAAATACAATTAACCCATCAGTCGTGGCAAAACGAGACACAATAGCTTTTTCATTGTTATCGCGGCCGGATGTGGCCGCTTGGGGCTTCATGAATTAAAGAGCAAAAGGTTATTGAACTTGTGACACTGACATTTAAAACTAGGTCAGGGCCAATTTTGTTAAGACATCAAGGAAAACCATAAAAATAATTTGACCACGGTGAAAGAATCAATATTAGAAAGTTAATGTTACGAATAAAAATCTACATTACAAAACAAAAAGCTGAAACAGGAAGTTTAGCGAACACGTGGTCGTCACAAAGAGATTTTACAATTTAGAAAAATACATTTGCTACAATTGTGATTTTCGCCACAATGAAAACCAAATACAGGACAAAACTGAATTTATAATAAAAAGAAATGAACAGAGACAAGTACCTTGGAAAATTCTACAAACACATTACACAAAACACTCACTCACCGAAACTGGGGACCTTGAAATCAGGGAAAGAGAATGATCACAGATTATTATTATATATTTGAGAATGATATGCCAAAATCCTTCGGCTTATATACCCACGGGCACATCTTTTTTTTTTTAGTTGACAGTGGTCAAAGAATGCAAATTAAAAGGTTATCAACATTTTTGTTTTTTAAAATTTAAGTTAAAAAATATAATTATCTTTAGGTAGATGTAATTTAAAACAATATTTTTTATTTAATTAAGAAATAGTTTAATAAAAAGGAAAATAACTGGTAAAAATATCAGATATCCCAACGGAGAGTTATAATAGTTGCACCATTACCCCAAAGATGTCGCTACTAACCTCATTGCAAGCTATTTAGAGATAAACTACGAAATCTATTAGGCGTAAGGGTTCTAAAGAAGCCTAATGGATGTCGCTATGCGACAAGTTTTCGGTAGCTTTCTTGATATAGGGATTGTAGGAACTTACTTTATCTGATTCTAATTAAAAGAGCCAAAGGCATTATGTAAAATACAGATATTTTATTTACGAAGAGCACACGATATCATATATGGTTCCTAAGCAACGAACAAATCCTAGCTTATTTTTCAATGTCAGATATACATCAAATTATTTAAATTGCGTTCGAATATAGAATACACAACACACTCCGGGCAGACGGGGGAGCGCAAAAATAGCAAACTAATCAACATCTTGAAACCAGCAAAAAAAATAATTAATTCTAAACTCTTTTATCACATACGTCTACCTAAATTAAATCCTATCTTATAATCGTCAAATGTTTCACTGACAGAATTTTACAAATTATATAAAATAAAACAATAAGACGTACTTACACACGTTTTCAAATAAGTACGTACTTCTTATTTTTATACGCCAGATGTTAAGTTGGAAGAAGACAAATATATCTGCGAAAACCGCATTCAAATCGGATCAGTAGTTTTCGTGTGATAGTGGAACAAACATACAGACAGACAGACAGACAAAAGAACTGACCACATTTTTGGCTTGTATAGCGATGTAGTGACACCCTCCGCTTATTATTTTTGAATATCTTTAATGTACAGAATCGTCATTTCTACAGTTTTATTATATGTATAGATAAAACAAAGTCGCTTTTTTTCCCTCATGTTGTGTTCACTTTAATCTTTAAAACTACGCAACGGATTTTGATGATTCTTTTAGTGTTAGATAGCCCATTTTTCGAGGAAGGTTATAGGCTATTATTTTTATCACGCTAAGATTAATAGAAGCGAAGAAATAGAGGAAAATGTGGAAAAACGGGGAAAATTATTTGAAAGGGCTAACTTGAACGCGCTAATCTCAGGAACTACTGGTCCGATTTGAAAAATTCTTTCAGTATTAGATAGCCCATTTATTGAGGAAGGCTATAGGCTATATTTTATTACGCTAAGACTAATAGGAGAATGTGGAAAAAACGGGGGAAATTATTTGAAAGGGAAAAGGAAGGAAAAAATTTTATCTCGCGAACTACTGGAGCAATTTTTATGTTATTTGGCACAGATAAGAAGTAGACCACATGAAGGATCGTGATAGGCTATCGATTTTAATCATTTTTTCAGTGGCTATAAATTTTATACCCGTGCGACGCCGGGGCGGGTCGCTAGTCTATACATATAATAAAACTGTAGAAATGAAGATTCTGTACATTAAAGATATTCAAAAAATAATAAGCGGAGGATGTCACTACATCGTTATAGAAGCCAAAAATGTGGTCAGTTTTTTTGTCTGTCTGTCTGTCTGTCTGTCTGTCTGTCTGTCTGTATGTTTTCGCAGATATATTTGTCTTCTTCCAACTTAACATCTGGTGTATAAAAAAAATCCCTCCACCCCTCTAAAGGGACGAAAGAGGGGGTCAGATTTTGTATAAGACTTTTGCTTTAACACGAAAAGTACTGATCCGATTTGAATGCGGTTTTCGCAGATATATTTGTCTTCTTCCAACTTAACATGTGGTGTGAAAGAGGGAGTCAGATTTTGTATTTAAAGACTTGCTTTAACACGGAAACTACTGATCCGATTTGCATACTGTTTTCGCAGATATATTTGCCTCCTTACAACTCAACATCTGGTGTATAAAAATTACCCCCCCCCCCCCGTCAGATTTTGTATCAAACTTTTTTCTTTTATGGACTTACTTCATATTATTATTAACTGTTTTTCCAACTTAACATCTGGTGTATAAAATTTTTCCCCCCACCCCTCTTAGGGGACAAAAGAGGGGGTAAGATTTTGTATCAACTGATGAAGTAGAAATACTTTAAATGGCAAAACAACGTTTGCCGGGACAGCTAGTACAAAATATAAACAGTACACATGTTTTCAAATAAGTACTTATAACTAAAGAAAAATAAATGGATGGCCAAATCAATCTTAAAACCAAGTCAACGACTCAATCAAAAAATCTATGCGGTAGTTTAACCACCCGACCGGACCGTGTAGTGGTAGATAAATATGGAACAGGCGAAACAGGAATAGGGAGGGTACCTGTAGACTGAGTTTTCTGCTGACCTGCAGTACTTTCTTCTGGTGGGAATGTAGCGTTCAGCCACTCATGTGACACAGAGATTTCTAAGGGATATAATCTTTGATATGCTCTTAATTTGTCTCCAAGTGCAGTTCTAACTCTGGCCACCCGCGTACAGCCATCCTTTCCAGTGATGATTTCTATAACTATACCAACCGGCCACTGAATGCGTTTTGCCTCCGTTTCTACAAGCACCATTTCCCCAACTTTAGGTTCTCTTTAACAGCTGTATGTTTTGTTTTTAATCAATGCTAAATATTCATTCTTAAATCTCCTTCTAAAGTCTTCTCGTAGTTGTTGCAAGTATCTGTGTCGTACATTCAAGCTTCTGTTGTCTATTTGGTCTAGGTCTGGTACCTCATTGTTTGGCAAACCATGCAGGAACATAGCAGGCGTTAAAGGCCTTATATCCCCCATTTCTACATAAGTAAGAGGCCTGTTATTTATGGTTGCTTCACAATCGCATAGAATTGTAAATTTACTGATGCATTTCCCAGTATTCTCCATAACATCACCATCCTTACCAACCTTTCCCACCATCCTCCCCACCAAGGAGCTGATGGTACGGAAAATTTCCATTTTATTCCATAGAATTGGGCAGCCTCTCCCACTTCATTCCAGTTAATTTCTCGCAATAGATTTGCAGTGCCAACGAAGTTGGTTCCATTGTCTGAGTAAATAGTTTTTACTCTTCCCCTTCTGCTTATAAATCTGCGCAGAGTCATGATGAAACCAGGTGTTGATAAGGTATCTGTCAGTTCCAGGTGTATAGCCCTATATACTGCACAGGTATATAAAACTATCCAGCATTTTTTTCCATCTCTGAGCACAAGGGGTCCGGCCAAATCCACTCCTGTAACTTCAAATGCTGCTGTATTTCCTATACGATCTTCTGGAAGTGGAGGTTGTAGTACTACATAATTCTTCGCCTTATATCTTTTACAAATCTCTTATCTTCACAAATATATTATCTTTTACATTGATCAACTACCTTCTTCGTTAATTTTCTAATTCCAGTAATCCAGAATAAATTCCTGAGTTCAGTCATCATTGTTTGAGTTCCCGCATGATTCATCTTTCTGTTTTTCTTGAACCATTCTTATAACCAATTCATTTTTTCCAGGTAATAGTATTGGGTATACAAAATTTCTATCTTCTTTACTGCAGTCTAGTCTTGTACTTACTTTTATTAAACCTTCTTCTTCTATAGTTACTAATTTATTATCTTTTTTCCTTGTATCTGTGTATGTTTCTTTCTGTATTATCTTGATTAATGTGTTTTCTGCATTCTTATACTCTTCATAGTAAATACGGTTAGAATTAATATTATACTTCTGTCTTATTTCGGGGCTCATTCTTAGTAATCTTGCAACCATTCTTACTATCTTTGTATATTGGCTGAAATACAGTAATTTTTCACTAAAAACTTCTGCATTTACATCCATATTTACTGCTATGATTTTACACTGCTCGTTTACTATGGCTGCCTCGTCTATTTCCGTTTCATTGACATTAGACTTAGGCCATTCTTATTCATTTAAATACAGCCACTGAGGACCAGTCCACCATTTAGATTCTAACAGTGTTTTCGCGTCGCAGCCTCTTGAAGGCAAGTCTGAAGCATTGTAAACACCAGGTAAGTGATTCCAGTCTCCCATACAAGTATTATTGCATATCTCCTTCACTCGGTTGCTCACAAAGGCTTTCCATGTACTCTGTCTTCTCAACCATGCTAAAACAACAGCTGAGTCCGTCCAGCAGTAGACTTTGTAGTTTTTACATGAGGATAGTAGGCCTGATGATCTAACTTCTCTATATAATCTTGCGGCGATTAAGGCACCCATCAGCTCTAGTCTCGGTAGCGACATCTGTCTCTTGATAGGCGCAACTCTACTTTTAGCCATAATTAGTTGAATAGTTACCTTTCCTTCATGTTCCGTATGTAGAAAAACACATCCAGCGTAAGCATCTTTACTAGCGTCGCAAAGTACGTGTACAGTCACCTTACAGTCTTGAAATAGGGCTTCTGAAAGGCGTCTTGGAATTTTACATAAATTTATGTACTCTATAGTTTCAATCCATTTTCTGTATTCATTCTCCAGCTCTGTAGGTATTACATCATCCCATCCAGTTTTTAATATCCAAGCTTTCTGTGTAATTAATTTTGGGATTATTGTCATTGGTGATAAAATACCAATTGGGTCGAATATCTGTTGTGTAATGGATAGCAAATCCCTCTTTGTGATAACTTCAGGAATACGTTTCATATTCACCTTGCAGCTAAGGTTGTCTTCCCTATCCCATTGTAATCCAAGTACTGTTCTGGTTTTTCTTTCTTGTCTGATTGTGTCATCCAACCTCTCAAATCAAATTTGTTTAGCTGCATAAGGTGTGTAGTTTCTTGTTGAAAAGTTTCTACTTCTTTTAATGTGTCGAAGCTTGTAACACAATTATCGACATAGAAGGATTCTTTCAACTTTCTGGCAGAGTCTGGGTGCATAAACTCGTTCTTTTCTATATGGTATTTTATAGTTGCAGCCAAAAGAAATGGACTGCATGCTACGCCGAAGGGCACTCTTGCGTGTCTGTACGTAATGATGTTGTCCTTTTCCCACCATAAAAATTTTAGGTATGGTCGGTCACATTCTCTTAAACTAATCTGACAAAAGGCCTTCTTAATATCCGAAATGACTCCATACTTGCCTTTTCTGAATAACATTAACAGCTTTGGTATAGTCTCTATTAGGTTAGGACCTCTTTCCAGACATGCGTTTAACGATCTCCCAATATTGTCTTTACATGAAGCGTCAAATACCGGTCTTATCTTTGTTGTGCCCTCTTCCTTAAAGACAGCATGGTGTGGTATATAGTGGCCTTCGTATTTATTGTCATCCTTTACAATCTCAATAATACCTGCCTCCTTCCACTCCTTAAATACTTCACCATACTCCTCTAGTTTCTGCATCCCTTCCAACTTCCTCATAGTGGACCGTAATCTTTTCTGTGCTGTCTCGTAACCGGGTTCCAGCTGCTCTGGTCCTTCTTTCCAGATGAGTTCTACTTCATATCTTCCTTCTGCAGTCTCTAAAATGTTTTCATTGAACTGATTTAATATTTGTGCTTCAGACAATTTTTCAATGTCATAAGGATCCTTTATACCTAAAGTCTCAATATTCCACATGAACTTTATAGAATCTTCTTGCTGCATCGACAAAACAAAATTAGAACAAACTGTTGTGTTGTACACTCCTTGTATTGGGCCTTGCAGTGTCCAACCTAATTTTGTAGGTATTGCAACCAAATTGTCAGTTAAGTGAACAAAGTTCCCTAGTAAAATTGCACCCAAATAATCAGAACCAATGAGAATGCTAATCTCTGATATATTTTCTTTGGTGTCGGTTAAAGTGATCTTATTCTTTTTTAGATTGTTAATCAGGCTTGTATCTTGTACTTTAGGTATGGAACCACATAGTACATCTTGTTCTAAGCCTGTCATCGAAATCTGGTAAGTATTGTCTAAATTACTCACTTTAAAATCATACACCTTATGTGTTTGCATGTCCTTCTTCGTTCCTCCGAACAGAGTGGGTCCTAGTATTTCAGTCCTTGTGCACTGTATGGCTAAATCTTTAGCCAGTTGTTCCTTTATATATGTACGCTGTGACCCAGTATCTAATAGCGCCCTTACCTTTCTTTCTTGAGTTGGACTGCTGAATTTAACTATCAAGGTCTGTAACAAAGTAGTGGTATTATTACTTGTATGAGCACTATTGACTTCTTGTTTTTCTTTTTGTTCACAGGCTTTGCTGCTCGACTGCTCATGTACAGTGGGACATAATATGATAGGATGACGTCGTCCACAACACATACACTTCACGAATGCCCTACAATTCTTAGCTAAATGCCCTTTCCTTAAACAGATATAACAGGCACCCTTCTTCTTAATGGCATTCTTTTTTTCTTCTAAATTATAACTATTCGCTTTGCCACATTCATAAGTACTATGACTCTTTTCACAAAAATAACATTGTACATTACCTTCTTTTTCAGTTTTTCTAAAATTTTACTCTTTTACCTGTTTTGCTTTTGCTACCAGGCACGCTGCGGTCGGGACGGCTGCTTCATCTGTGGACTCATCTGATAAAAAGTTTGATTTGGCCATCATCACCCTACGTTCTGCCTCTACTTCTAACTTTAAAAATGACAATAAATTTCCTAACCTAGACTTTCCTTCTTTCTCTGGGTATCTACTCCATAGCAAAAGAACTTTCTCAGGAAGAGCTGATTCTATCATCGGTAACAAAATACATTCATATTTGTCTTTTACAATTCCTAAGGACTCTAAAATTTTGCAAATTTGTGACAATCTTATCATATAGATCATCTAAGGAAAGTGCACTCTTTTTTGTCATTAACTGTAACAACTCACGAACATAATAAATAGAGCGTCGTCCCTAGCGAATCGGTCCTTCAGCGTTGCTATCACCTTTTCATAATTCTCCTTAGTGGGCGGGTAACTCTCTACAAGTTGTCGGGCCTTAGTACCTTCTTTCATTGCCTGTGTTAGGTACTGGAACTTTGTTTCTATGTCCAGGCTGGAGTCTTCATGGATTTTCTTATATTGACCCCAAAAAGCGAGAATTTTTCTGCTAAGAAACTAGTGACCCGCTTACATAATTTCTCGGGCAGCCCGTATGATGGAAGCTTTGATAGCAGCGCTTTATGCCAAACCCGATCAAAGGCCTTCGCAATGTCCAAACTAACAGCCAATGCCTCTCCCTTCGACTCAATTGGGCTCAGGCGAGCCCAACGATGAGTCAGGTACGCCAAGAGATCACCAGCCGAGCGACCCTTACGGAACCCGTATTGTTTGTCGCTTAGTAATCCCTGGCCGTCCAAGTATCGAAGAAGCTGGCTATTGATAATGGATTCCATTATCTTCGAGAAGAGAGAGGTTATAGCGATTGGTCTGTAGTTGGAAGGATTTGAGCGATCACCTTTTTTGGGGATCGGGTGCACCAAGGCTGTCTTCCAGGAAGCCGGGACGATGCCAGTGGAATAGGAGAGCCGAAAAAGACGCGTCAAGACCGGAGCCAACTCTGGAGCACACACTTTTTTTTTTTGGAGTTTACAGTTTTTTTTTTGGGTTTAAATTTAAAAGAAATAACTTCGTTCAATTCGGGTATCCCTTGACACCTCTCAAGTTTTTTAATTGAATATATTTAATTTACAATAAAATCTTTTTATTAGGGTTCCGTACCCAAAGGGTAAAAACGGGACCCTAGAGAGCCGGTTCTTCTCGCCGGGTTAGTTCCCGAACCAGTGGTAGGCATCATGTAGATCAGTGGTCCCCAACCTTTTTTTCATGCGGGCCACAAACATGTTTTGGTCTTGGTGTCGCGGGCCGCAACAAAAAATTTTTAGGGTTAAAAAATAACATTCTTCAAAATTAACGATTTTAAAGTGAAAAAAAAATTAACGACTATCACATATAACTACGTTATTTTGCCGGTGGGCGTGAATTTCAAAATTTTTTAACATAACGCGGGCCACAAATAAAGTCCCGGCGGGCCGCGGGTTGGGGATAGCGGATGTAGATTGTAGACCAACTGCAACGGTAGGCAACAGGTGGGCCGCGAAACCGCGAAAGGCGAATCTCGGACCGTGAAATGTTGTAATGCATTTTATACCAAGTATCAATTAATACATTAGATAAGGTATTCGTTATACCTTTATTTAATTAAAATAATATTTTCAAGCTACATAGGACAAGTGTTTTTTCTAGATCTCGTTAAAAAATTTCCACAGTATCCGGACCCACAGAATACATATTAGTTTAACAACAGATTCCTCACTCCCGAAACCCGTTTAAAGAAATAACGACGCAAGCTACGATACTATAAAGTTGAAATTCCGACGCGCAATGCTAAGTTTCCTACGGATAAATTTACCTACAGGTGCGCTCTCTTTCTATCGCATAACGCGTACCTTAAGGCCGTCCCCCGAGCAAACGACCTTGGCCATACATTTGCCGCGTTGCGCAGATCGCGCCAAAACCCTATTATTTTTACTTATCTTGGTTCAAAATTGTCCTAAAAAAATTTTAAAACGGGGAATATGTAGTTTAAGATATTGTCGATCTATTGGCGTGAGTTTCAAATGATAGTAATTTGTAAATCCTAAGGAGATGCTGAATGTATGCTTGAATTTTGATAAATTGGTATTACTTTGGAAGCTGATATCATGAGTATAATAAACAAAAATAGAAAATTTAAAACGGGGAAAGGAATGATGATATGCTGAAGATTATTGCTGTATTTTTATTATAACTTTGTAGCTTTCAGTTATGAGTTTATAAGGCTTTAAATACGGCCAATTACGGAATCTCCGGAGGGAATGCCCTTAAGAAATCAAGGTTTTCGCCTTTTAGAAAACATTTTTTTTTAAAATTTACTATTGATAATAATAATAATAATAATAATAAACATTTATTCAACACATACACATTACACCACATTATATAACGGACATTTGATTCACATGACACAAGTAAGTAGGTATGAAAAAAAAGAGATAATAAAAATAAAAAGTACAAAAAAAACAAAATTGCAGTATCATAAAATTAGAAACATAAAAAAAAAACATGCTTAAGTACAAAAAAAAAAAAAAGAAAAAACAAAGTAATGAAGTTTACAACTACTGAAAATAGCACATTTACAATGCGGTGCAATGCGAATGCCGCCGAAAAGGACCTCACTCAGGTGATGATCGCGGCATAGTTTACCGACACCGCGATCCCTGGTATTCTGTGAGGCCTTGCTTGTTGTCAATCGCTCGACAGATGTACACTGGCGTCAGTACAAACTAATCAGGAAGAACACAAATTATATTAAACATATTATAAATATATTATACACATGATTATTCATTATATGGTCGGAACTCGGAAGTAAATAAAATAAATATTAAATACATAATAATTATTATACTGGCAAATTACAACAGTATCTAAGCAATAAAAATCAAAATACTATGTTATACTAATGATTAATTAATATTATATTACCCCTACACCTGAGTTTCACGCCACAACTGCAACTTGACGTCACAAAATATTGGTATGAATAGCAAACATTTTTATAGTAAGTAATATCAAATTTCAGTAAAACAACTTATATTTTATAGTAGTTCTATATTGGATTATTTAAATTATGATATTGCAAGAAACTTTTACAATTTAAACATAGTAACTTGTGTTTATTTCTGTGTAGTTTGTGTGTTTCTTTGTATGAAATTGGTTTATTTGCTATTTTTTTTTTAAATAGTTGCGGCCACATTTGGACTGGCACCCCAGTAGAAATATGTTCTCCTTAACATAAATATTTGTAAAAATGTGGTTTTAAGCGTGTACTCGATACCTGCACAATTCTGTAGTGGGATCTTAGACTATCATAACTTATATCGCTGGCTGTCGGTTTTTCCACAATCGTATTAGCGACTGACGGTTTTCTTTATTATTTACAAAGTAGAAACATTCACCTGTATAAATTTTGTACGGTATAAAATGACTTTATATTCAAAAATTTTTTACATGTTCAGTAACGCGACTGACGTTGAATCCCCCGTCTGCAATACGGCTGACGGTGATTTTTTGGTTAAACATGACCTTAATAATCATCCATCAAAGTTTCATTCGGTATAAAATCACTTTTCGCAACTATTTTTTTTACAACTTTGAAATACTCTCAGTTAACATTCCACCACGGGTGCGGCGACTGACGCTGATTACCTATCGCCACCTTGGGGAAGAAAGATCGTAAAAAACAAAAGCCGACTTTACAGGAGAAGCAAAAAACAAAAATTAAAAAAATAAATCGGCTGTAAAATTTTTATTTTCTAATATTATTGAGCCCAATTAAGTGATATATATATTATTTTTTTACGGTCCTTCGAATGGTAAACCTTATTTTAATGTCCATTGCTTCCGCATCATTATCGTTGTTATCGTTATCGTTATCCGCTATCCGCTATCGCTATCGCTATCGTTATCGTTTTCGTTAACGTTTTCGTTAACGTTTTCGTTATCGTTTTCGTTATCGTTTTCGTTATCGTTTTCGTTATCGTTTTCGTTATCGTTTTCGTTATCAATTTCGATACAATGCTGTATTGGTAGGCAAGTGAACAGGGATGGTATATCAAAACTGACCAGTTGTTCATTATCTCTGAGGCGTATATTATGTTTAATCTCATCAACAAAGTGGTAGGAATCCTTTACATGGGCCTTGGTCTGTCCGCGTAGAGATGAGAGTACAGTAGCTACCAGCTAAGCCAGTTTGTAGGTTGGTGAGTCAATTTGGCTTACACTTGGTCGAAGAGGAGCATTGGCTTTGTGTATCTTTGGCAAACCATACAACTTTGGAGGTTTAGGGCATGAAGGCAACAAGAATTTGGGATCCAGATTCAGTGAGTCGGAGACCGGAGTACTTTTTGATGAGATTTTGAGTTGTCTTCAAAACTTTGTTGGTGAGGTCCGTTTCGACTTTTTCGTAAGTGTTTTCGTCCGATAAAAGACGTTGCATTTTGTCACTGTAATCTGTTGTATCCATAATCACCGTGGCATTACCTTTGTCTGCGCGGAGAATAGTAATATCCGATCTGGAGCGAAAGTTTTGCAATGCACTCATTTGTTCCCGGGAAAGATTCGGTTTGGGCGCCAAACTACGTCGTCATAAGAATGACGATATCGTTAAAAGATATATATTTTTATATTTACAATTAAAATATTTGAAAAATTAAAACTAATCAACACAAAAGAAAAGAATTTATTAAAACTACAAAATTTACAAAAGAAAATGGCAACACGGACAGAGTTTGAACGTAACGAGCGCGCGAAATGTGAGGAGAAAATGGACGAGTCGACGGGCGCGTTCGGCTTATATAGCCCGATCGCGTGGCGGCAATCTGGCATCTTCTTCGTCTTCTTCGGTAGGGGGCGCAGCTAACACGGCCTCTCCTGACGGGCCGGCGTCCTCGCTGGCTTCGGACGAGACCCTCTCGACGATGGCGGTGACTTCGATGACCCGTGTGGTCGGTGTCTCCGGGGCCGGGGGACCAGCGTCGGAGGTGGCTGGCGTTATAGGTTGAGGCTCATCGTGGTCATCATCTGTAACAGTAAACACAAACATTTGAGCCTCTCGGTCTTGGTCTACGGGTCACGAACCACATAAATAACAGTTGTTGAACCAGTCAAAGCGATGCTTGTGAGATGCAAACTAAAAATTTATTTTATTGTTCTCACTGTCTACACTTAGTTCCCTGTGGAACTTACACGACAGGCTAGGATTTATATAGGTCTTTTCTTGTTATGCTGCAGCATGCAAGTCAACCTCAATACCTTTACCTGCTAGATTCAGGGTTTACGATGGTCTTTTCTCATTGTGAGTCAACCAAATACCTTTATTTGCGGGATTCAGGGTTTACGATGGTCTTTTCTCGTTGTGAGTCAACCAAATACCTTTATTTGCGGGATTCAGGGTTTACGATGGTCTTTTCTCGTTGTGAGTCAACCAAATACCTTTATGAGCGTACTGCAGGTTTTACAGGGGTCTTTTCTTTCGCAAGTCAACCCTTTACCTTTGCTCACACTTTCGACCAGGATAAGAACAATAAATAAATAAACAGATCTCAACAGGCAAAGCGTCTGAACTAAAAATTACAATTAACAATAAAAATAATAATAATAAAAATCTTACTCTCGAAAAACGCTGAGCAAGTCTCGGGTGTCCACTCGCCTTGCCATGGAACCATGTACTCGGCAGCGGCCTGAGTAGTTTTTCCGTACGAACCAGCGATAAGCCTAAGTTCGTATCGTCCATTAGGCAAGATTTTTATAACGCGCTATGGACCCCGCATATCACTATCAAGTTTCCCTGCACATTGAGAACGTTTGATAACGAAAACCGAGTCGTTCAGTGCAAATGTCTTAGGTGGCGAGCGATTTTGATTAACTCGCGCGTCTTGGGCCGCTTGATTTCGCGTAAGTAAGTTCTCAGCGCGCTGGCGGCGCAGCTCGCGGCGAGCCTCACGGTTAGAGCTGCTACCGGTTGAGGCTAAGTCCCTGACGAGAGACTGTATGACCGGCGTGGTAGAATCAGTTCCAATCAACAGGTTGAGGGCGGACGCCTGTGTTGTCTTCTGTTTTGTTATATTAAGTGCTAATTGTAATTTCCACAGCACGTCAGACCATAACTCAGACCTGTGATTGACTTCTACTCGTATCATATTTAAGACCGTCCGACAGTAGCGCTCGATTTGTCCGTTAGACTGATGCATTTCAGGGGTGATAAAATGCAATTCTATGCCAAAGTTTGATGTCCAGCTAGCGAACTCGTTACTCTCAAACATCCGTCCGCGGTCACATACTAAGTTACGTGGTGTGCCAAAAATTGAAATAGCGTTAGTTATGACACGTACAAGTTCGGCACTATCTTGCCTATAAATTGGATAAAGAAGACAATATTTTGAAAAAGAATCGATTAACATCAAAATAAACTTATACCCGTTGGATTCGGGAAGAGGGCCAAGTACGTCAGTATGTACTGTTTCAAAGGGAGTGGACGGCTTTGACCATGATACTATTGGTTGTGATGGTGCACGAGGCACTTTTTTATGGGCAATACAAATTATACAATGTGATATATATTTTCTTACAAATTGACGTATGCCCGGAAACCAAAAGTGTTTCAAAATCAGATCTAAAGTTTTATCGGTACCGATATGTTGGTGTTCGTCGTGGAACGCGCGTAGTAAGCTTAGTCGATAAGCTTTAGGGACATAACAAAGTAGTCGAGAAGCTTCGCCGACCGGACTATACTTGTAATAAAGAATGTCGTCCTTCCTAACATAACGCGAACTGTCTAAAAGTCCCTCCTGTAATTTATTTATTAATAAAAGTGTCTCCTCGTCTGCGGATTGGGCTAATTGTGCCCAATTAAGGGGTTTTCTGGCAGTGACAACATTCACGGCATTACGACTGAGATAGTCCGCGTGTGGTAGCATTGCACCCTTTCTATACTCAAGGACAAAATCGAAGTCCTGGAGGTACATCCACCAGCGTGCCACTCTAGGTTGGAGATCCTTTTTACGCTGTGTCATTTTTAAAGCATTACAGTCTGTTATAATTTTGAAATGCTTTCCAATCAAATAGTGACGGAAATGTTGTAACGCTTTAACAACAGCGAGGGTCTCCAACTCGTAAGAGTGGTACCTTGGTTCTGCGCCAGTCGTTACTTTACTAAAATACGCTACCGCATGCTTTCTGCCGTCGGAGTGTGTTTGTAATAAAACCGCGCCGTAACCTAACGAGCTCGCATCGGTGTGAACCTCGGTCTCGAGACTCGGGTCGAATATTGTCAGAACGGGTGCGCTAGTGAGATGGTCAATAATTTCGCGCCTAGCACGTTCTTGTTCATCACCCCAATGAAATTTTATATTCTTGTGGGTCAAGATTGCTATAGGAGCAGTTTTTGCAGCGTATCCCGGGATGTACCTTCTAAAGTAGCCGGCCAGGCCAAGAAACTGTCTAACTTGTTTTACATTTTGAGGCTTAGGAGACTTAGTCAAGGCCTCAATCTTATGGGTGCTCGGCCTTACCTGACCGTTACTTATAGTCCTCCCAAGATACTCTACTTCATTGGTCAAAAACGAGCACTTTCGTAAATTAATTGAAAATCCGGACTCAGTTAATAATTTAAGTACGGCATCTAATAATGACAGGCCTTCATCAATGGTGTTGCTAAACAACAAAACATCGTCAATATATGCTAAAACTTGTCCCGATTCAATGAAAGGTCGTAAGGTACTAGAAATAATTCTCTGATAGACAACGGGTGCGTTCGCAAGGCCGTATGGCATTTTTAGATATTCAAAGTGACCTTCGGGCGTCACGAACGCAGTTTTGTCCACAGAGTCCTCACTGACCTTGATCTGATGAAACCCTGTCACCATATCCAACGCAGTAAACAATTTGCACTTCCCGAGTCTATCTTTATGGTCATCGATCAGTGGAAGCGGGAACCTATCCTTTATCGTGATGTTATTTAGTGCCCTGTAATCAACGACCATTCTATCCTCGCCATTCTTTTTCTTTACTAAAAGAACTGGGCTCGAGTACGCGGACTCAGACTCGCGAATTATACCTTTCTGTTTAAGATCGCTAACAATGGCCCGTACTCGTAACTTTTCATCGTGGGACATTTTATAAGGACGGTAATTAACGGGCACGTCACTCGTAAGACGAATATGCATCTGCCCAGTTTTTACCGTTGTAGTAGCCGTCCCACTCAGAAAGAAGTCTGAATATTTCCGTAATACATTGTTTAACCGTTCCCTATCTTTACCACACAAAGGGGTGCTTAAACTATTTGCTTCGTCAATATTAAAAATCGTTACATTATTAACAGAGCCGCTATCTCTCATAATACGCTGTAAATTACCCGTACGAATGTAGGCGATTCCAGGCCGGTTCAACATATCGGTGCCGATTAGCACCGGCGTGCTTAAACAACCGGAGGGGACTACATGAAAATCAATCTCTAAAGTAACTTCATCGAACTCGATTGGTAACGTAACATAAAAGTCGGATCGTACTTCTGTACCGTTCAACCCGTATAATATTTGTGTATAACGATTCAGCCGGCAAGAAAAATGGTTTAGTAAATCTTTTGAGATAAGCGATATGCACGAGCCACTATCGATCAAAACATCTGTGGGTACTCCGCACAAAACCGCACTAATAACATCCTGATTGTTATATTTGTTTACGATTTCGCGGCAAAAATTAACGTTCGCTTTATTACGTGAAAGTGATCTTTGTTTAGTAAAACATTCTTCCTCCGAATGACCTATTTTTTTTACAAAAGTTACAATGGGGTTTATCTAGAAACGATCTGGGGGCGTCTTGATTTGAATTATTCACGTTAGTCGCGATATCGGAATCTGAAGATAATTTCAAACGCTTGCTACAATTAATACTTTTATGTCCAAATTGTTTACAGTTGTAACATTTTAATAATAACCTAGCGCTGTCGCTCGAGCTTGCATTGCGCTTCCTATCTTTCTTATCGCGGACAAGCGTACCGGAACGGGGATGACTATTGCGCGCACTATTATAATTATTACTTGAACGACTCAGCGGCATAACATATGTCGATAAAAACTCCACAATAGATTCGGGCGTCAGCTTTGCGTTCGTAGCTGAGGCTCGAATTTGAGGATCTTTGATCCCACGTACGATAATTGCACACAATAAGTCGTCGCTTAAACCATTAACAATACGCAAACGTAACAAGGATTTACGTGCATAGTCCGCGTATGTGGAGTATTTATCAGATTCGGTACACATAACATCAAACAGTATATTCGCAATGTCAATTCGTCGGGGACAGAGGGCCTTTAATTCGGATTTAAAATTAACCCAATTTCGATCTGTACAACCCCAATCGCGCAGCCATGCACGTGCATCACCCCTTAAACAAGAACCGACGCGAGCTAAACACTCTTTTTCGTCCCAATTATTTTGAGCACGTGCACGGTCAACCTCGTCACACCACGCGTTGACATCGTGAATACTCGGATCGAAATCCGACACATAATAATGGGTAGATCTCACCGGATTTAAGCTTCTTAACGCTTCGATGAGACGCTCCGTTGTCGGGTCCTGGCTCGACGAAGGCGTGGCGGTCGTGCAGCATGGCGATGTGAACAGCTCGCTCGGTGCCACGGAGCTCGCACGTGGCTCGGTCGGCCGCGGCGTCGAGCTGGCCTCGGTGCCAACGACAGCGCTCGTACAGGGACCGCGCGCCGGTGCGGACGCCTGCTCGATGGGGCGCGCCGCTGCATCGGGAGGCGCCTCGGGGCTCGTGCGCCGTTGCTCCAGCGCAGTGAGCCGGCTGAGGATAGCTTCCATCGTAGCGTCCAAATGACCTATACCTATAGGGGGAGGCGTGCGCTCTCGTTGACGTTTTTTACGCGAACCACTTGACATTCTAAAAACTTGAACTTTATTTAACTAGGTACGCAAAATCAGAAATGACACTTGGCGGTATTAGGGCCTCCGAATCCCACTTCTGATTTTATATTTACAATTAAAATATTTGAAAAATTAAAACTAATCAACACAAAAGAAAAGAATTTATTAAAACTACAAAATTTACAAAAGAAAATGGCAACACGGACAGAGTTTGAACGTAACGAGCGCGCGAAATGTGAGGAGAAAATGGACGAGTCGACGGGCGCGTTCGGCTTATATAGCCCGATCGCGTGGCGGCAATCTGGCATCTTCTTCGTCTTCTTCGGTAGGGGGCGCAGCTAACAATATCTTTATGGCCTTCGAATCCTCCTTGTTTATATTGATTCCTCGACGCGTTAGGATTAACAAAAGTGCCCCGCGAAAAAATCCGTAAGTGTTTAAACCTTATAGTATCATGACTCATGAATGATACTCGCGTAAACTTAAGAAATCATCACGTATTTTAATATTGATTAATGATTAATTATTCATTATAATAATCGAGAAATTATTATGTAGTAAAACTTTAGTAATTATTAACCCATCAAGCCCCATAAGCTCACCGGTGAGCGAGACACAATAGAATAAAAATAGATTTCCAAGAATCCACGATCGAAGGATAAGTCGAAATAAGGAAATTAAAACCTAAAGAAATTATGAACTACGTCGTAAAAACCACTAATACGTTAAAAGTAGAAAAATAATTTAAGCGAATTGGGGCGTAAAAGCCATGTAGTATCCCGGCTTACGTTCGTTACGACCTATTTCGATACGAACACTTAGTTTGTCATTTCAATTGGATATAGCTAACTATATTATTATAATATTATTTTACTAATGATTCTTTACGAAACAAATTAGAAAAAAATAAGAAAAGAAGTAGGTAAATAAAAATACCTGTTATAATATAATAAAGTACCTACCATGGACATACAAAAAAAGTACCTACATACTCTGTGATGATAATACTTACCTTTCACGTGTTTGATTTCCAAATTTAACAGAGATTGGAGCACTCTTCTTCTTTTAAGTAAAAAATCTAGTCGGTTATCAATCGCAATAACATAGTAAAAACATCGCTTATCATGCAATAACAGAATATAAATTGCACATTTTATTATTGTGTACTATTGTACAATTTATTATTAAACAATCACACCACAACCTAAACAATGTCGCAGTATTGTCGCTATCTTTTATTATGTTTAGATCCAGACCACGCCGGCCGACACCTTGAAAACGATCTATGATTTTTTCAATATAAAAAAAATATTTAAAGGGGTTTTAAACCCCTTTAAATATTTTTTTAATTCCACCTCGCGAGTGCATTTTAAATGGGTGTATAAACTTTAGCACTAGTACATCTTCTTTGAATTATGGGCGTATATAAACCAAATTCCGCTAACCATATTATGGTTGTAAGTCAAAAGTGTACCAAACTTTGGTTTTTACGACAAATCACCATTTTTTACTTTGTTAATACACCTAGCTTGCCCAAAACTTACTATATTTTACGACCCTTATTCACAGGAATAATATTTTTTTTTGTTCTTACACCGTAAATTCCCACAAAAAGCCTGTTTAGACGCTGAAATCACGTGGGTCGTAAAAGCCTCTGTTTTGCGATTTTTTCCTTTCCCTGCGACATATATAACAAAAGTTATATATGTCGCAGGGAAAAGAGGATATCAGGGATTTCACGATATCCCTAGGGATATCACGACCTCCCGGTAGATGCCAAATATTCTTGTTTGTTACGTCTTCTTACTAAAAAAAACTAGTGATATATCATTTCACTAAACTAAATCTAGTGAAACGTCAGAAAAGCGGACACCACCGAATAAAAATCAAGCCACGCATTTCTCTCGCTTGCTCTAGTATACACACGGGTACTTTGATAGGATCATCTAACATCTGAATCTGACAAGTAAGATGTTAGATGATCCATGCGTCGGATGGGAATGTAAAAAGTCGGTCCTGCGCCTGATCTCTCGCCGGTTGTGTCAGTCTTCCCTCCCACCGGGTTATGCGAGTAAAGGAATATAGAGATTGCTCTTGTGTACTGCGCACACACTTGGGCACTATAAAATTACTCTTGGCCTGGTTTCAATGAAACCGGCCACCGTCACCAAAACCAGAGTGGGAGTTATTATTATTATTGTCACACGTGTAATGCAACTATAGCAGATCTGAGGGGGCATCACCATATCTCTGAATCAAACAGTTGAAACCAGCTGAGGGTTCTTCATCAGATACTTCAGACCTTTGATTTTTGACGTCAAATGAAGCGGTCGACCAAGTTGAATATTTTTTGTAAAGGTGGCATGTCGATCTCTAGTTTGGTTAGGCTCTTGTACAGGCACAGGTACTACAGGTACTCCAGCTCTTCGATTATCCTAGTTTTTACGGTTCCGTACCCTAAGGGTTAGTCTTCTGTCTGTTTCCAGGCTAGACGAGCCGCGCCAGCTCGAGCGACGCATTTGTTTCGCTCTCACTAGTGCCCGTGTCACGTGTGGGAACTAGAGCGAGCGAGAGAAATGAGTGGCTCGATTTTTATTCGGCGGTATCCGCGTTTCTGACATTTCACTAGATTTAGTTTAGTGAAATGACATATCACTAGATATTTTTAGTAAGAAGACGTAACAAACAAGAATATTCGGCATCTACCGAGAGTTCGTGATATCCCTAGGGATATCGTGAAATCCCTGATATCCTCTTTTCCCTGCGACATATACACCAATCGATAGAGCGGAAAATTTTAAGTAGGGCTGCATTCATAACTCATTTTCGCCAAAATGGCTTTTACGACCTTCTTCCCCAAGGTGGCGCTATATTGATTGATAAATATTAAGCTACCGCTGGACAAAAATTTGGTCGGTATGAAATGACTTAGCAAACGATAGCACTACCTCCCCTACTATAACATTGTAGACTTATTAATTAATCATATAGAAATGTCTATATGAATAATGTAATAAGTCTTGTAGACTATTATGTTACTAGATGACGCCCGCAACTCCGTTGCGCTAAAACTCGTTTATCGCGCGGGAACCGTACATTTTTCCGGGACAAAAAGTATCCTATGTCCTTTCTCGGGACTCAAAGTATCTCCATGCCAAATTTTAGCAAAATCGGTTCAGCGGTTTGGGCGTGAAGAGCTGTAACAGACAGACAGACAGACAGACATACTTTCGCATTTATAATACATATTAGTAAGGATATATACTATCGTCTATGTACAGAGCGTACCTACTCGTTGGGCGGTAGAGGCAGCTAAGTAAAAGATATTTTTTACCTTGACTATGGTTATTTTTTGCCTAAACGTCCACAAATTACAGGTATATAATTAAGTACCTACGTCTATACATAAGCTTCGGATTATATTCTCACGTCTATAAATTTAAATAACTTATAGCATATACCTACTTAGTACTTACATACTACTATAGTCATAGATACAATAGATTTCCAAGAATCCGCGATCGAGGTATTAAATTGTTACACTGTTATGCTACGTCAAAATCAAAACAATTCATCATAGAAAATTAAAATTTGTTAGGAATAGAATTCGTAAACTTTATTCAATTTAAATTGAATTAGTTGCATTTAGTACAGATATAGTCTCCAAGTAGGGTCAACTTATTCTCAGAGTTAACCTTTAGGTCTGTGAACCCAATGCCCAATGACCCAAATATGATGTTCAAAGGATCAAAATTAATTAATTCTGATTTGATTCTGATTCAAACAGTCGAAACAAAGCATAAAAGCATCAAAATTAGGTCATAGGTCAAAAATTGATGCATAATATTATAATGTACCATCATGGTCTCTGGTACCATCAAGGAAATTGATTCCTAGACAGTCGACAGACCAACGTCATTTGGTCGGATCATGTCAATTTAATTATTGTTGGGTTTGACGTAACGCGACCAAACTACGTGGGTTCCCCATCTGCCTAGGAATCAACCCTGATAGTAGAAAAAAAACATGAATATTTATTATTTCGCTTTTGCATTTGACTACTGCACCTATAGGCTATACTACATAAGGCTTCTCTTATTTTGAAATGTTGATAAATGGGTCTACCTGAACATTGATTATATCGCTTTTTATAACCGAACAGTGATATAAAAAATTAGTCATATATTTTATTTGTCATACCTACTGAATAATATGATCACATAAGATGCTAATCAAATGCAACTAGACGTACCTAAGTACAATGACTACTTATAGTGTATACCTTTTTTTTGCTTTGGGGGAATGCGTTTACGCATCTTGACCTAATCCTTTACATTATAATATACCTAATAATTATTATTCTTCGAAAAATAAATACAAAGCTGCGGCCATTTTTGAATTTTGAATTTGAATCTAGAATAGCTTCGGGGCTGCCCGTGCAGAAGGTTCACAAAAGCCTGAAGGCGTCAGCTCACGGTCAAATGACGCCTGGCTCAAAGTGAAAGGGTGAGACCCTCATATAAAAGCTCAGATACCTTCCTACAGGTTATCATTTTACAAACATCAGCAACATGGCATTCAAGGTACAGCCACTGCACGCTGGGTTCTAAATTTAAAAATATATTTTTTTACGTAAAGGACAAGGACAGGGAATTAATGTTTCCTCGATTAGTGAAAAGAAAAGCTATCTAAAACTTAAAAGTAATAAGAATACTAATGAGTAATGATGACGTGATAATCTTCATCATCGTTTTAAAAAGCTTCAACTTTAATTAAAACATTTTCTAATAAAACACAATTTGTATACCATTTTTTTTCTACAGTTTGTCGTCTTCGTCTGCTTTGTGGCTGCGGCCAGCGCCGGCCTGCTCCCGGCCGCCCCAGTGGCGTACTCCGCCCCCGTCTACCACGCGGCCCCGGCCTACCAGACCTACGCCGCGGCCGTCGCCAAGGTGGTAGCCCCCGTCGCCAAGGTCGAGGAGTACGACCCCCACCCCCAGTACACGTTCTCGTACGACGTGCAGGACGGCCACACCGGCGACTCCAAGAGCCAGCACGAGACGCGCGACGGTGACGTGGTCCAGGGCGCCTACTCCGTGGTCGACCCCGACGGCACCAAGCGCACCGTGGAGTACACCGCCGACCCCCACAACGGCTTCAACGCCGTCGTCCACAGGGAGCCCCTCGGCGCCCCCGTCGTCGCCAAGGTCGCGGCCCCCGTCGCCTACGCCGCTGCCCCCGTTGTCCACGCCGCACCCGTTGCCAAGGTCCTGCCATCTTACGCCTACGCCGCCTCCCCCGTCGTCCACGCGGCTCCAGTCACCAAGATCGCCGCACCAGCCATCGCTTACTCTTCCTATTACCATTAAATAATGCCAAATAGATAAGATTTAGGGAACCCAACTCATTAGCATAATAAATTATTTCCATTATGATAAATCTTTATTTTAATAACCCCTAAACAATTTCCTCTACGTTTTCTTTAATAGTAACATTAAAATATTTTTTAACACTAAAATGGCAACATTTTACAATTGCAAACAAATGCGACTTTTGGCGGGAAGTCGAAAAGAGCGGGTGTTCAAAATTTTCTCTGCTTTATAAAAAATAATTTTCCAGTAATATTACTGTAATATAGTTGTAAATAGTACTTTTTCAATAGTGTTAAATAATTTAAAAATAAGATGAGTGTAGATAACGACGGGGGTCCGGCCCCCGCAGATACTTCTAAGAAAAGAAAATTGGATGCTATCGATAGCTGTACAGTGGATTATAGAATGTTTACAAAAACAAATTATAAAAGGCAATTCCCGGAAAACTATAGAAGCGTAATATATGTGTATGTAGAATCGATAAACAATGAAAAATTGGGAAACAAAAATCCCATTGCTTTGACCAAATTATTCACGGAAAATGTTAAGGGCATCATAGGAGTTCATAGAGTTAACGCTCATAAAGTTGGTGTCACCTTTAAGAAGCCCGCTCCTGCGAATAACTTCTTAAAAATGGATCATTTTTTAACAAAAAATAAACTGAAAGCCTTTGTACCGGCCCACCAGTCGGAAATTACTGGTGTTATAAAATATGTGCCTAAGGATCTGTCCAATGAAGTTATATACAAAAACATTGCATGCGACACAGAAGTGATTTCAATTAAAAGATTTTTTAAGAAAGTTGAAGGGAAACTTACTCCATTGGGTACAATAGCAGTTACCTTCGCTGGTACAATTTTACCTCAATACGCCTACATACAAATGTTCAGGTATCCAGTACATTTATACATACCACCATTATTGCAATGCTTCAAATGCCTCAAGTTCAACCACTCTGCCAAAGTTTGCCGAGGAGAGCAAATGTGCTCCTCATGTGCTGGACGGCACTCATACAAAGAACGTGATGTAGAAGAAATTGTATGCCTCAACTGTAGCGGAAATCATTTGGCCATTTCACGAGACTGTCCAGTGAAACAGAAGAAAATGCAGGAAAAGAAGTCCAAATATCAGAATGTTAACCGTAGCTATGCCACTGTGGTGAGTAGTGTTCCGTTGCTCACTGACCCTAAATCTTATCCAGCTATTTCTAAACCTATTAATGTAAATACTGTTGGTAACACTAAAACAAATTTCGATGTAGAACAAATTTTGAATAATGACATTATAATGAATGCCTTAGTTAAGTCTCTTGTAATCCTCGGTAATAACAATACTCCAGTCACGAATAAAAGAATTAAAGATATACTATTATCTAATTTAATCACATAATGGATACATATTTAAATATAGCACAATTTAATATACAAAGCTTGCAGAATAAAAGAGCCTTATTAAAAACATTTCTTTTTGATCACAACATAGACATATGTCTGTTAAATGAGACATGGCTTAGGAGTTCAAGTATAATTCCAGATTTTACACCTTATAATTTCATACGTAAAGATTCATTAAATTCACATAATGGAGTAGGTATACTCATTAAACAAAACCTCAAATATAAAATTGTAAATACAACTTTTTACGAAAGTATTCAAAATATTTGTATATCATTAGAAACTACAATAGGAACAATACACATTTTATGTGTGTACTGCCCACCTAATAACAGGTTTGATACAAATAAATTAAAAAAATTATTACTTAAAACTCCTAAGCCATGTCTCATCATGGGAGACTTTAATGCACACCACATTTTATTCGGATGCCACTCAAACAATAACAGAGGTAACAGTTTGTTTAACATCATAGATGAATTTGACATGTGTATATTGAACGATGGCAGTGTCACAACAGTTCAGGCACCAAATAGAAATCCATTTGCAATTGATTTAACTCTTGTTAGTCCTTCTTTAGCTCCTCTTTGCGAATGGCTTGTCCACAGTGATCCAATGGGCAGCTACCACTATCCAACTCAGGTAACTATTAATGTACAGCCCTCAATATATGAAGTTCGTCCTGTGGAAGAAAAATATATTTACAGTAAAACAGATTGGAATAAATATTTTAAGTTATCAGAGACATATTTTACAGAATTAAATGTAGATAATAATAATTTAGAACCACTTCAGTTATACAATAGTTTTGTCAGTATTTTAAGTAATCTAAGATCAGTAACAACAGTACCAAAACAAAATATAAAGCCAATTTCAAAGCCATTGAGAAAACCAGCTCCTTGGTGGAACCAAAAATGTGAAGATGCAGTTCGAAAGTCCAAGGAAGCTTTAATAAATTATCGATCTTCACCCAGTATTGACAATTTTATTACTTATAAAAAGTTAGATGCTCAAAAGAAAAGAATATTAAGGGAGGAAAGGGTTAAATCATGGCATGACTTGTGTAGTAGTTTTAATAGAATGACACCAGTATCTAGAATATGGGGATACATTAAAAGATTTAGGAGAATAGGTACCTCCCATAATAGGTATTTAAATGATAATTGGGTACCATCCTTTTTGAATAAAATCACAGATCAGTCTCAGATAAATGAAAGTAATTTAAAAACTATTTTTGATCAAGCCGTTGAAGATGAAAGTAATTCATTTCTTAATAAGCCATTTACACTAAGCGAATTGTACATATCTTTAAAAAGTAGAAAAGACACAACACCAGGCTTGGATAGTATACCATATATTTTAATTAAGAAACTACACCCTAATGCCATAGAAATACTTTTAAATATTTATAATAGATTATGGGATAGTTTACTAATACCAGAGTCATGGAAAACTCAATGTGTCATTCCTATTTTAAAACCAAATAAACCTGCTGGTAATCCAACTTCCTACAGGCCCATTTCCCTATCATCATGTTTAGGTAAGCTCTTTGAAAACATGTTAAAACTAAGATTAGATTACTTTGCTGAATCACAAAACTTTTTACCGGATATTCAATTCGGATTTAGGAAAGGAAAAAGTTGTTCTGGAAGCTTTGTATCATTTATAGAGGATTTTAAAAAGGCAAAACTAAGTCACTGTAGTGCTGTGTGTGTATTTTTAGATGTAAAAGCTGCTTTTGATAGTGTTAACATTGAAGTGTTAATAAAAGTTTTACAAGAACTAGGATTTCCGGTAAAAACTTTAAAATGGATATACAAATTTTTATATGACAGAAAAGTCTATGTCAAATTCAATAATAAATTGCATGGGCCACAAAAGGCCAATAAAGGCACAATGCAAGGTGCTACGACATCACCATCTCTATATAACTTTTATACATCTCAAATACTTAAATTTGTAAATATACTTGGAGTTAAAGTTTTGGAATTTGCTGATGACTTGCTTTTGTACTGTGTAAATAAAAACTTAAATACAGCTATCATTCTCATAAATAGGGCATTAGCTCAATTACAAAATTATTACAAGGATATTTTAAAATTAGAAATTAGTTCAGAAAAAAGTTCGGTGTTAATATTTAGTAAAGATGTACCTGCACAGTCTGTAAATATAACTTATAATAATGACAGAATTCCCGTTGTGAATCAACACAGATTTTTAGGAGTTATTATTGATAATAAACTTAAATTTGATAAACATATAAACTATGTATGCCAGAATGCTATGAGAAGCATAAATGTAATGAGAAGTTTGGCAGGAACATTTTGGGGTTCAGACCCAAAAACTCTTAACATGTTGTACAAAAGCATAGTCAGAAGTCATTTTGATTATAGTTCATTAGCTTATATGAATGCAAATATAACATTACTAAGGAAATTAGATGTTATACAGAATATGGGTTTAAGAATAATAAGTGGTGCCATGCGCACTACCCCTATTGTGTCTATGGAAATAGAAAATTGTATACCTCCATTGTCTCTGCGCCGTTTACAATTGGCTGAGAGATTTTGTCTTAAACAGTTATCCAGTGATAACAATTTTATAGTGAACCAATTGTTGCATCCTGTAGAAATTGTAGGGTCAGCTTCACCAATTATTACATGTAATGATCTCATTTCTGCTTCTTTACCTGAAATACCAACAATTATGTTTTTAACAAAAAAATGTGCTAAAAATATGTATACGAGTAATAAGTGGCCAATTTATCAGTATCCTTATGAGATTACAATTAACTATTTTACTATTAAGTGTCATTTAAACTCCGTTACAAATAAATTTGACTTTGTACAATTTTTACAGGATAAAAGAGATTTTTACACAATATATACAGATGGTTCCAAAAGTGATGAAGTTAAAGCTGCATACTATGACCCACAAATTAAACTGAGCAAATGTTTTAAAATGCCACAAAGTTGCAGTATTTTCACAGCAGAGGCTTGGGCAATATTAGCTGCTTTGACATATGTTTATACTAATGTAAATAATGTAAATATTTTAATTATTAGTGATTCAAAAAGTGTACTAAATTCTATTTGTAACCAAAGTTTGTGTTATAAACAAAATTATATTATATTTGGAATAAGATTTTTTTTTAGAAAATTGATTGAAAAGAATATAGAATTAGTGTGGGTTCCCTCCCACAGTGGCATATTAGGCAATGAAATTGTTGACCAAGTGACTCGTAGGGAACATGATGTGGACATTTCAGGAACTTTTAAAGTCCCATTCACGGATTTCTATCCACAAATTAAAAGCTCAGTAAAAAGTTTATGGATAGAATATTGGAAGAAAATAACAGAAACTAAAGGAAAATGGTATTCGGAAATACAAAGAGACTTACCGATATCACCATGGTACAGTAGGCTTGGTTATGTGGATAGAAAGTTTGTGACTAGTATTAATCGTTTGCGCTTTGGACATTGCCTAATTCCCTCACATCTCAGCAGAATGAACATAGTAAATAATAGTAACTGTACACATTGCTCTGAAGAAAACGCAGACATCGATCACATGCTTTTTAACCTTTTTGCCAAGAAAATGCCGAGCGCGTGTCGACGCGGTCACATTATTTACGAAAACTGATCCCACTTTAAAATTTTGTTCCCAAAGGCGTCCCTAATATATTTTTTCACATCAACAGATAGCTAAAGAAGCTTATAAAATTTACAGTGTTGAGAAATAATTACAGTAATTCTTATTTTTATGGTATTTTTGTCGTAAGTGTCATCTATTAGTTCCGTGTCTAACATTAGTTCTTTTTTCCCTTATATGAATTAAATAATGGTTTATCGCGGGGTTACCGTACCAAATTTAATCAAAATAGGCTCAAGTATAAACAGGAAAACCGTAATAAAAATCTCTAAAATATGTATGAAATACTTTATTTTTGTTGCAAACATCAATTCGTAGTTTGAGATCCATACAATTTTAAGACACAAAATATAGTACAATAATATATTGTAATTGTTTCACAAGTTGAAACCTCCTCTTTTTTGGAAGTCGGTATAATTAAATACATAATAATTAAATATCTTAGTAGAGGAGGGGAGGGTGCTATTTTTGTAGTCACTCGACTCTCGAGCGTCATAAAAAATAATAAGAGCGTTTTTTTTTTATTTTAGCGGTGGGTTCAGAAACAGTAGCCATTTTAAAGTTTTGAAAAAGACAATATATTCAGAAAATTGCTCATTTAGGTAAATTATAAATATATTTTAGACAACAAGGACTACTTACTAACTATTACTAGTACTACTTACTAAGTTTAGAGCAAAATAAAATATCTGCGAAGTTTAGTTAGGAAAATATGAAGGTTTATTTTTTTATATTTTAAAATATTCCTACAGGCTTACCTAACCTTTGAATCGTCAGTGCTTTATATGGAAGCTTCTTTGGGGTATACTAAACATCCCCTATCTTAATCTGACAGATCCAACGACATTTCAATATTCAAAAAAAAATTTTTCCCCACCACGTGAGAAATCTGATTTCTATACCATGATAACTAGACACATGTCGGAAGCCTATGCAAGCTTAATCTGACACGCTCGAGCTACTCCCAAAATCCCCTCTTCCCTCCCCAACTATCTGTCGTCGACCACAAACAAACACGATACATTGTCAAGATAAACTTTTTGTTCTTAAATCTATGTTTTGCATAAGTTCCTAACTCATAAAATGTAGATGTCTATAGTCCGCGCGGAACTAGTTGGCCGCGCCTTAGGTATGTGAGCGGTGGGACGGAGAGGCGGGGGCGCTTGATTTTGACAGTTCTGGCTAGTTAAGACAAAAAGCACAAGAGATTGCAATAGCAAGATGAGTCCCCCGATAAAAAGATAATCTAAGCCTCTAAGGAAATAATATTTAAAGTGCATACGTTTTTAAAAAACGGAAAGCCGATGTCAATAGTTTAGAATATAAAACTGATCAATTGTCTTTTATTTATTCTTTTCAATAATTAAATAATATTATTGTTCACGATATCTTGAGATTGGTCGTCACTGTCTAATCTCATGTGCGTTGCGAGCAGCAAGCAACCCGCCCCCTCACCCCCGTCCAACTAGTTCCGCGCGGACTATACTACATTATATACAGGCATTATTTATTTCAATCAAAAACTATTTATTACATGATTTTTGAACCATATCATTATATTCAACATTGATCCATCTATACATTTTTAATCTTGAATAAGAAGCCACACATATTGTATACGAGCTATGAACAAGGAGAAAAAGACCTATCGAATACAACACTTCATTATTTTCGATAAAGACCAATAATACAAAGTTTTCATGCACGAATGCAAGGGACAAGTACTCGTAGTGTTAGATTTTAGACTTTTAGGACCCAGGGGCCTATCAGACGGTCAGAGTCAGGGGCCGTACCACGAAACCGTTTTGAGACTCAAACAATCGTACGAAAATGCCGCGTCCTGCTCTAACAAACGTGAAATGACGTTAGATTAGGACGCGTTTGTGTTGTTTTACTTCAGATATACTCACACAGGGGCGTTCTGACCGCGTCAGAATTCCTCCTGTATCTATTATATTATCTACGAATAATAAAAAACTAAGGAAGAGTAACTCCGTCAAAAAACATGCTCCAAAATACTTGTCAAAAAAGTGTACCTTAGGTTCACTTTTCATACATTTGCAATATTTAGGTGACCTTGAGCGGTACAAAGGCTGACGTTACACGACAGTTCGAATGGAACCAAATTTAAAACTGTATTAGTATGGGAGTTACGTTTCCTGGTTTTATTATTCGTAGTCCCTTATCGAAAATCTCTGTTCGGTAGTCATAGACAAATATTTCTCGTAACTAACCCCTTACAAATAACAATATTTACACAGCATACTTAGTTAATGCTTTTTGGATATTCAATGTCTGCCGTCTCTGTCCGTCATATGACATTTCCAATAAGCCAGACAGAGACAAGCAAATCCTGTATAGTTCACTATGTAAATATTTAAATTAGTAAGGGAGTTAGTTTATATATGGTATTATAGTATAAGATGATTCTAGTAAAGCCGGTTCAGTGTGAGCGTGATATACCGTCGTTGATGTAGTACATTTCGCCGAACCATTCACTGTGGTCTTCCAGATAGCTGGAAATAGACTAAATTTGTTTTACTTTCAATCAATCAAGAATTTATTATACATGATGAATGACAAAATCACTTATGGACAGAGTCACATAAGGAAAGCTCTCGCTATGTCCACACTAGGCGCTTTCGTCTTCAATTTTCGTTATCAACTTTCGTTTTTTTCGCATTCAATAATTGAATGCGTCATCGAACACAACGCCAACATTGTCATTTTTGGAGTTTTGGATACGGTCAGAGGGCATGCGTCACGTTCGCTGTTGACTACGCTATAACGCATGCCCTTGACGAACTGAATAAGGCACAGTGTGGACAAAGCTTATGGCTTAATTATAAAAAACTATATCGAAAAAGTCAAATTAAACTCTACCGACTCAAAAGCAAATATAATATAGAACAAACACATAATATTATATCATCATAATATTAAATCTCGTGGAAGTCGTATATTTTGCATCTAAGCTACGTAACATTAGTTAACTAGTTTTAAAGTCTATTTTATGTAAATAAACAATAAAACTTTTCCACTTTATCATAATAACCATTGAAAATGAATACTCACTGAACGAAGACATCAATATGTTTTAGAATTAGTTTCAGTTTTAAATCTGGCATTTGTGTTGCGTTCAAAAAGTCTGGTAGTTTCACTGGAAAAAAAAATATTGCATTATTACAATACGAGTAACTATTTTTGTAGGCTTAGCAGAAACATTTGACTTAGGCCCGTATAAATAGTCAGTACTTAAGATGCGACCCGGTCTCAAGACGCGGTTCGGCTCTGTGATCGCTCCAAATATTGACAGCCAACCAATCACAGAGCCTGAACCGTGTCTTGAGACCGAGATGCGTCTTGAGTACTGACTATTTATACCGGCCTAAGAGCGACTTATAAGGACTACTGCAACGGCAAAACAATATCAAATGTTAATAACATAAGTTCAGCTTCATTCAATAAGAGGGAGATATTAGAAATACCAACATTAATACTATTTAGGATAAACGAATTTTTGCGCAACACCGTTGCGCAAAAATTCGTTTATCCCAGTGCTCAAAATATCTCCTACCAAATTTCATCAAAATCGGTTAAGAGATTAAGCGTGACAGGTAACAGACAGACAGACAAACTTTCGCATTTATAATATTAGTATGGATGTGTGTTATATTTACCGAAGAGCCGTGCGAGGTGTATGGCGCCGTAGACTCTGCACGGCAGGTGCTCTGTGTTTTCGCGCGGGACGATTTGCCACTTGCCCACCTGCAGACAACATGGTCAATTGGTCATACAGACTAATGGAGTGTATTAACAGGAACTTGTATGACATAGAATTTGACTTTAAGAATTTATCTATTGTTATTTATTATCTACATTTGGATAGGGTGGAGGTCATTTTCCTGTTTACTGTAGATGAATTAAATTAAGAAATTTAAAAAAAAACCCCGCCAAAAAACTTAAAAAAGTAATGAAATAATATTTACTGACTTTAAGTTTAAATAATTCCTAAGCGTAAAGAAATATTTTAGTCCATAATTGTTGTCACGGTGTGTCGGGGGACCGCCAAGTAAACTACGACAACAGCGACTTTGCTTTTGTATCGCCAAGTGCCCAAGTTGCTGATTGTCTCGATTCAGTTCGCTGTGAACTGACCCTTAAACTATAATGTTATGTGAAATCAAACATGTATATTAGCGATCCCCCGACACACCTTGACAACAATTATGGACTAAAATATTACTTTACACTTAGGAATTATTGAAACTTAAAGTCAGTAAATATTATTTCATTACTTTTTAAAGTTTTTTGGCGGGTTTTTTTTTTAATTTCTTAATTTAATTTTATTTCATGCTTTTTTAACTTATGTTGGTTATAGTGAAGAATAATATGCAAAGAATACCGTCTATGAATGTCCTCTTGGATGAGCCCGTCAATATGAGCCCAAACATGAAACCTCCACTTTGGGTTCATACGGAGCTCGGCTCCTATAGAATCCGGGTGATGCTGCAGCAGCAGCATGCAAATATTTACTGTTTATCTACGTCTTACTGATTGTCGCAATTAAAATGAGCCCAAACACGAAACTTCTGCTCTAAGTTGGTGAGGAGTTGGGTATCCTATTGATTACCAGGTGATGCTGCAGCACCAGGTCAACTTACTATTAATGTGTATGTTATTCATAAATATCACGAAACAGAATGCAAAATATAAAACTAATCAAACGACTGCAAGTTGCTAACGGCCTTTCACGAACCAGATAAACCGCGATATTCCAGCACTGAGCAGGCTGATGATGATGAACTATAGCTAAGAACACTCTCGATCATGTCAGCTTTCAAACAAAAAAAACTAAATCAAAATCGGTCCACCCGTTTGGATGCTATGATGCCACAGACAGATACACACACAGACAGACAAACAGACAGACACGTCAAACTTATAACACCCCTCTTTTTTGTCGGGGGTTAAAAAACAACATATGAATAACATTCCTTCGCATTGGGGGCATTGGGTTTTACTCGGTAATTCTTCGGCGCTCTGAGCCTCACCCCGGGGGCGGTGGGGGATACCTAATGCATTTTTCCTCCTTACAAAAAAAATATTACAGCTACCTTATCTAGTAGCTGCGAGAGCGGCGTGCGCGTGGTGGCGGGTGTGGGGGGCGCGGGGGCGGCGGGCCGCCGGGACGCCCACGCCTCGCTAACAGACGATCCGCTACTGCCCACACTGAAGATAAATAAACAAAGAGAAGTTAAAAACAAATACAAATTATCCAGTAGTGAGCGAGCTGTCGATCTGCTACTGCCAACGATACAAATACACGTTTTCATAAAAAACAAAATCTAAATATCCCGACAGAAAAAAACTAGTGCTGCAACTTTCCCAGTGAACTCTTTACAAGAGACACATAACGTAAATTATTATCGTTTTGTTTTGTTAGTGGGCCTGTTTCACCACTTCCTGATAAGCACCGGATAGACAACTTCTGGCAGATAGAGTATTTTTTTTAAACGGGCTTTGGCCCACCACACATTCCTACCACTGTATCTCCTGTGTCACCAGGATGGACAGCGGTATTCAACCACGAAAACCCTTTGATATGATCTCAGGGAGCCCGAGGGACACGCTAAAGCTGTCTTGGGACCCGCAACGAATTTAATCAGAAGAAGATAGGAGGAGTAGGAAGTATACAGATAGAGTATATAGTATCTGTCAGATTAGTTGTGGATAGCCTATCCGGCACTTATCAGGGAGTGGTGAAACAGGCCCTTAAAGTTGTATGTAAGTACTAGTACTAGATGACGCCCGCAACTCCGTCGCGCCGAAATGCGTTTACCGCGCGGGAACCGTACATTTTTCCGGGATTAAAACTATCATATGTCCTTTCCCGGGACTCAAAGTATCTCCATGCCCCGCAAAATCGGTTTAGCGATTTAAGTGTGAAGTGGTAACAGACAGACAGACAGACACACTTACGAACTTATAATATTAGTATAATATAATAATAATAATAGCTCCCACACCGGTTTCGGTGACGGTGGCCGGTTTCATTGAAACCAGGCCAGCTACGCAGGAGTAATTTTATAGTGCCCAAGTGTGTGCGCAGTACACAAGAGCACTCTCTATTCCTTTACTCTCATAACCCAGTGGGACGGAAGACCGACACGATTGGCGAGAGATCAGGCGCAGGACCGACTTTTTACATGCCCATCCGACGCATGGATCATCTTACTTGTCAGACAATCAGGTGATCAACCTGCATTGTCCTAACCAAACTTGAAAATAACATGTTTCCAACGCGGGAATCGAACCCACGACCTCCGAGTCAAGAGCCGCGCTCTATACCACTAGACCACGGAGGCGAGACGTAATATTAGTATGGATAGTACCTGGATGAGAGCGTCTCTAAAGTCTTGTGGTCGGCGGAGGTGGAGGGCGCGTCGTTCTCAGACTGCGACACCGCCGACTTGTGCGATCGTAACCTGCAAATTATCATGAGGAAGCTTCTCTAATCCAGTGGTTCTCAAAGTTATTGCCATACATCATAACATCAAAGGATCGGTGTTGGGACACATTGTATAGAGAAGAAAAGATCAAAGCGCACGGAAGTTAAGATTAAATTAGAAGTTAAAAGACTATAGTTGGGTTGTACTAACTTACTTTAACTATAACTGTAACTTTAACTATAACTATAACACAAAATGTGAAATCTTTGGTTAAAGTTAAATTTTTCGTGAAAATTTACTATGTTTTACATTGTTATATTTTTCCTGACGATTTTTACGGATAATATTTTTTTTTTATACTGTCAATCCCGTTACCTGTAGCTTGAATAAGAAAATAAACGCAGCAGACATCTGTGAATTTCTCCAGTTAATGTTACCGTTAAAGTTAAAGCTAAAGGACGCCATATTTAACTATAACCATAACTTTAACTTTAACCACGCCTCTGGTGCAACCCACTCTATTTATAATCATGACATCTCCCCCATCAGCTACACCTCACTACATCAGCTAACTACCAAAAAAAGTCCCGGCAAAATAGCTTCAGCCGTTTCAAAGATTAGCCGGAACAAACAGACAGACAGACATACAGACAAAAATTGTAAAAAAATTGTTTTGGTGTATGCACTATGCAGTATGTATCGTATATTTACATGTATATTCATACGCAAATAGTAAAAAACGGTTCTTTCAATATTACAAACAGACACTCCAATTTTATTTATTTGTATGGATGTACCATCGAGGAAATTGATTCCTATGCATTTGAGAGACCAACGTCATTTGGTCGATCATGTCATTTCAATGTTAATAATTGTGATCTGTCGGCTGGGTTTGACGTAATGCGACCAAACTACGTAGGTCCCCCATCTACATAGGAATCAACTTCTCTGATAGTACATACTTATAGAGTATAGATTATGCGTCTGTGATTGCGGCCGTAAGATTTATCGTAATCAATTTCATTACCTTCTAGCTACATTCCCACTTCTGGACTCTGGTTTCTCCTGCTTACTGTCACGGCTTTGGCTGTTGGTTTCTCGGCCTTTGTTATTCGTCTCCCGATCCTGACTATTGGACTCTCGGCCTTGGCTGTTGGTTTCTCGGCCTTGGCTGTTAGTTTCTCGGCCTTGGCTGTTAGTTTCTCGGCCTTGGCTGTTAGTTTCTCGGCCTTGGCTGTTAGTTTCTCGACCTTGGCTCTTAGTTTCTCGGTCTTGGCTGGTTTCTCGTCCTTGGCTGGTTTCTCGGCCTTGGCTGGTGCTCTCCCGGCCTTGGCTACTACTCTCCTCGCAAAGAGATTCTGGCTTCTTATCGTTAGTTTCGCTTCGCTCCTCATCATCATTATTCTGGTCGTCATCTTGCATGTCTTCTGTAAATTGAAAATATTCCATTATAATATTATTATAAAATTTGTGGATTTTTGGACATAAAATCCACTTAATGTATGTGTAATTTTCTATTAAATAGAAAATTGTTCTCCTAGGCAAATTTTAAGTAATGACAATTAATTATTCTCACTTTTTTGGTATAAATGATGACATTCTGTAAAGTATTCTGGACAAGCCACAGTTTTTTTACGCCACTGTTTGTTTGCCTGAGACGCCCCTTTTTATTTGGCGCCCTGGGCGGTCACCCAGCGTCGCCCCACCTAACGCCGCTACTTAGAACATACATTACCCTCGTAGTGGTCGTCGGGGTCCGGCGGCAGGTGGCTGTAGTCGGGCAGGCGCGGGCTGCGCAGCTCCATCAGCATCATCAGCTCCTCCAGGCTGTAGTACAACATGCATTACCCTCGTAGTGGTCTTCGGGGTCCGGCGGCAGGTGGCTGTAGTCGGGCAGGCGCGGGCTGCGCAGCTCCATCAGCATCATCAGCTCCTCCAGGCTGTAGTACAACATGCATTACCCTCGTAGTGGTCTTCGGGGTCCGGCGGCAGGTGGCTGTAGCAGTGGCGTGGGGTGAAAAAAAAAAAAGGTAAAGCCGGACCAAAAAACGGCTAACTCGTGAATAAGCAAAATTTCAATTCTTGTAAAAAAAACGTGCAATAAATTACATACCTGTATTAAGTGTGTTAGTTTACCTTTTCCATAACTACTAGGGTGCTTTGCTTGCATTGTGTGCGTTGCATGCAGTGTTAGTGTTGTTAGTATTCACCACCTTCACCATACATGACATCACTGGTATTATATGAACAGTGCATGTCGAGTATGATAAAAGTGGCTTTAAAAAAAGCCGTTTTAAGCACACGTCACTCACACTCACACACCAAAAATAAGTGAATCCTGACTTGCCAGTGTAGATGTTTGTTACTCAATCATGCAAAAACTGGATTTAGATGAAATTTTGCATGCATCCCATGTCAAACATGGAAAGGAACATAGGCTACCTGTCTGAAGTCCACGCAGACGAAATCGCGGGCAAAAGCTAGTAGCAAAGAAATATCAGCAGAAATACGTACCTAAATGTTTAATTTTGTTATTTGTCGTCTGTCGTCGTTATTTAATAGAACGAATTTAAGTCATTTAATAGGTAATCCGTAAGACAACAGTCAATTTGTACTAATGCTACCATTTCTCACCTAACCGTGTCACGACTAATTTCAAAGTAAGTAAAACAAACCAACCTTTACGATGTAACAAACAAAAACACAACACAACACTTGGCAAGTAAAGTTTCACTACTTTCGATTCTTTTAAACTATATAACATTACAATCAAGCTAGCCCACTAACTTAATAAACAAAATTTTGCATATTACAATAATAACAGTACAAAATGAGTGCAAATGACCGCGTAATATAATTGTATTGTGAATTGAAATGACAGCACGCGCCGGTCGGCCGCAGCTGCAATTAGCTCTGTTGTGATTGGACGAAATCTTTTAAAGCGAAACATGCGAAACTAAACCTTAACACATGACAAATAAAGACTAGGTAGGCTATGTGGGATCGGCTTGTTGTTCGACAATATCGACGAGTCGTTTGCATGTAGTAGTAATGTGTATGTGTGCGTGAATTTCATACATTTCAAATGTTTGGATTCCCGATGTTTTGAGCGAGTTCCCCGGCCACCGGAGCAGTACGTACGCGTTTTGAGTGCGATCGTAAAAACGGGTATGTGTGCGGTTGCGTGATTTTAAATACATGGCGAATTATTTTTATGAAATTGTAGGAAGCGGGGTAAGCTATAATTATTAATAATAAAAAATGTATATATTAAAATTGGCCAAGGTAAGCCGGTAGGAATCGTGTTCTATGGAGGCTTCGCCACTGGGCTGTAGCCGGGCAGGCGCGGGCTGCGCAGCTCCATCTGCATCATCAGCTCCTCCAGGCTGTAGTACAACATGCATTACCCTCGTAGTGGTCTTCGGGGTCCGGCGGCAGGTGGCTGTAGTCGGGCAGGCGCGGGCTGCGCAGCTCCATCAGCATCATCAGCTCCTCCAGGCTGTAGTTCAACATGCATTACCTTCGTAGTGGTCGTCGGGGTCCGGCGGCAGGTGGCTGTAGTCGGGCAGGCGCGGGCTGCGCAGCTCCATCAGCATCATCAGCTCCTCCAGGCTGTAGTACAACATGCATTACCCTCGTAGTGGTCTTCGGGGTCCGGCGGCAGGTGGCTGTAGTCGGGCAGGCGCGGGCTGCGCAGCTCCATCAGCATCATCAGCTCCTCCTGGCTGTAGTTCTCCTTCTCGTCGTCAGGGGAACTCTTTATTTCGCGACTGAAAAATAAAAAGTGAGAAAATATTATATCGTTACTAGCTGTCCCGGCAAACGTTGCTTTGCCATAATATAAAGTACCTATTTCGCCCATATTATTTTTTTGAAGTGACTAAATAAGTATGTTACCATAGCAACGTCTATCGCTATCCCGTTCGCACAAACAATGGTCGCTCTCAGTCTCGAGTTGTAATAATTTACTATTATTTATTCAACAAATGCACTTATCAACATATAAAGTACCCAGTAGCCGATTCTCAGACCTACTGAATATGCATATAAAATTTGGTAAAAATCAGTAAAGCCGTTTCGGAGGAGTTCGTGGACTAACATTGTGACACGAGAATTTTATAAGATTGTTACGAACTTACGACACACAGTGCCATCTAGCGTCAACTAGCGGAACCACTCGGGGAATAGACAACATAAATCCCCTACTAGATACTAGATGGCGTTAGGTGTATGATGACACGCGCGTATTTTCTAGAAACGTTCAACCGATGTTTACGCGAGTCAGGTACGTTCTATAGTCCGCGCGGAACTAGTTGGCCGCGCCTGAGACAAACATGTTTTGGTCTTGGTGTCGCGACTCGCGGGCCGCAACAAAAATTTTTTAGGGTAAAAAAATAACTTTCTTCAAAATTAAAGATTTAATATTATATTTAATAATATTATTAACGATATTTAGACTTTACGTTATTTTGCCGGTGGGCGTGAATTTCAAAATTGTTTAACATCACGCGGGCCACAAATAAAGTCCCTGCGGGCCGCATGCAGCCCGCGGGCCGCGTGTTGGGGATAGCGGGTTTAGAATATAAAACTGATCAATTGTCTTATGTCTTTAATTTATTCTTTCCAATAATTAAATAATATTATTGTTCACGATATCGCGAGATTGGTCGTCACTGTCTAATCTCATGTGCATTGCGAGCAGCAAGCAAACCGCCCCCTCACCCCCGTCCCTACCTAAGGCGCGGCCAACTATTTCCGCGCGGACTATAGTAACGAACTCTCTAGAACAGTCTAGGACTCGCCTCGGCCCATATAAATAGCCGCAGACGGGCCAATCAATCAACAAATCTAATTCTGCTGACAGCCACGGGCACCGCGCACGTTGCCAGTGCAAGCTGGTCCTGCTGACACAAATAGCCACGGTCATGGTGCATGTTGCCAGACCAAGTCCTGCTGACACAATCAGCCACGGGAACCGCACGCTACTCACTCGTCGGCGAACTGTCCGCACAGGTCGGCGTACTGCTGTCGCTCGCGGCGGTACAGCAGGTGGCTGCGCAGCACGAAGTCGAAGTACACGCGCAAGCCGTCCGCCACCTCGCGCAGCAGGTTCAACCTGAAAGTGGAGGAAGTCTTAAGTGCTGTATGATAAAGCTACCTAGGAATGTAAAAGATCATCGCGGAATGTATGACTGCAGGCTGCAGATTGTAAAAGTCTGTTGCGGATTGTAAAAGGGTGTTGCAGATTGTAAAAGGTTGTTGCGGATTCTAAAAGGCTGCTGCGGATTGTAAAAGACTGTTGCGGATTGTAAAAGGCTGTTGTGGATTGTAAAAGGCCGCTGCGGAATATAAAAATCCATCGCAGATTGTAAAAGGCTATTACGGATTGAAAAAGTCCGTTTAGGAGTGTAATAATTTTACATTCGGTGACTTTTATCACAAGTGTTCTGCAAAAATTGGCAGTTTTGGCAGTTTACCATAATAAGTGTAGACGTTCTTTACCGAATAAATTAATATACGTGTATTTTTATGTAGCAACTTATGTATGCAAAGAATAAATAAAAAACTTATCTTACAAGTCACGTGTGGTACAGTTGAAACTGTGGTGCATTAAAAATTTGTTGCAACGCGTAAGGAGGCCGCACCGCGATATGAATTAATAGCGACTGGCGAAATTTTGAATACTATGTTGTTCGCGACTTTATGTGCTAAGTTTATCGCGCGAGAACTGCGCATTTTCTGGTATAAAAACTATCCGTCATTTTGTCAGGGCGAGCGTTGTATATATGTTATATATATATATATATATATATATATATATATATATATATATATATATATATATATATATATATATATATATATATATATATATATATATATATATATATACAGGGTGACCGGTAATAGGTCTGTTTCCTTTTAACATGTAAAAATACATCACTTTTGCAGCCTAAATAGCTATATCATACCCTGTCCAAAAGCTAACGGTTACCGAGATATTCAAGATTTTGTATTTTTTTCAAAAACACCCGATTTCAAAGGAAAACTTTAAATAAAAAAAGATCTACCTATTAATTTCTTAATCTTTAACATAATTTTAGTTCTTAGGTAGATAAACTACAAATACAAAAGTTATTTATCCATCTAAACAGGAAACAAAAATTAGCAGAGTGTTTCAAAAGTCTTAACAAAAAAAAATGAAAATGATTTTCCCTCATTTCACCCCTTATTGTTTAAAAAATCAATAAGACATTAGTCGTACAAATTACTTAATTAAATTCCTTATTTATTAAGCTATCCAAAAAGGTATAATTTGTAATGCAAAAATCTAAATAACATCTTACTTAGGGAATATTAAGGACCCTACGCCGATTTGTCCAAATGAAGAACCTGCTAACTACCTGAACTAGCAGGTAGTAAAATTCTAATTAGCAAATTGGAAAAGTCTAAATAAACATTTGCTACGTCAGGTTAAGTTAAATAAAAGTCTTTGAATAAAAATTAATATTTTATTTACATAATAAGTTGATAATTATTACGGTAAATCCTGTTCGAATTGTCGACTGTCAACTAAAATTATGTTAAAGATTAAGAAATTAATAGGTAGATTTTTTTTTATTTAAAGTTTTCCTTTGAAATCGGGTGTTTTTGAAAAAAATACAAAATCTTGAATATCTCGGTAACCGTTAGCTTTTGGACAGGGTATGATATAGCTTTTTAGGCTGCAAAAGTGATGTATTTTTACATGTTAAAAGGAAACAGACCTATTACCGGTCACCCTGTATATATATATATATATATATATATATATATATATATATAATAAAACTGTAGAAATGAAAATTCTGTACATTAAAGATTTTCAAAAAATAATAAGCGGGGGTGTTACTACGTCGCTATAGAAGCCAAAACTGTGGTTAGTTTTTTTGTCTGTCTGTCTGTCTGTATGTTTGTTCCAGCATCACACGAAAACTACTGATCCGATTTGAATGCGGTTTTCGCAGATATATTTGTCTTCTTCCAACTTAACATCTGGTGTATAAAAATGTTTCCCCCCACCCCTCTAAGGGGACGAAAGAGGGGGTCAGATTTTGTATCAAACTTTTTTCTTTAACTCGAAAACTACTGATCTGATTTGCATACGGTTTTCGCAGATATATTTGTATTCTTCCAACTCAATATCTGGTGTAAAAAAATCCCCGCCACCCCTCTAAGGGGCCAAACAGGGGGTCAGATTTTGTATCAACTGATGAAGTAGAAATACTTTAATGGCAAAACAACGTTTGCCGGGACAGCTAGTATATATATATATATATATATATATATATATATATATATATATATATATATATATATATATATATATATATATATATATATATATATATCAGTGGCGAAGCCTCCATAGAACACGATTCCTACCGGCTTACCTTGGCCAATTTTAATATATACATTTTTTATTATTAACCCATCGATCGTGGCAAAACGAGACACAATAGCTTTTTCATTGTTATCGCGGCCGGATGTGGCCGCTTGGGGCTTCATGAATTAATAATTATAGCTTACCCCGCTTCCTACAATTTCATAAAAATAATTCGCCATGTATTTAAAATCACGCAAACGCACACATACCCGTTTTTACGATCGCACTCAGAACGCGTACGTACTGCCGGGGAACTCGCTCAAAACATCGGGAATCCAAACATTTGAAATGTATGAAATTCACGCACACATACACATTACTACTACATGCAAACGACTCGTCGATATTGTCGAACAACAAGCCGATCCCACATAGTCTACCTAGTCTTTATTTGTCATGTGTTAAGGTTTAGTTTCGCATGTTTCGCTTTAAAAGATTTCGTCCAATCACAACAGAGCTAATTGCAGCGGCCGACCGGCGCGTGCTGTCATTTCAATTCACTTAAACAATTATATTACGCGCTCATTTGCACTCATTTTGTACTGCTATTATTGTAATATGCAAAATTTTGTTTATTAAGTTAGTGGGCTAGCTTGATTGTAATATTATATAGTTTAAAAGAATCGAAAGTAGTGAAATTTTACTTGCCAAGTGTTGTGTTGTGTTTTTGTTTGTTACATCGTAAAGGTTGGTTTGTTTTACTTACTTTGTAATTTGTCGTGACACGGTTAGGTGAGAAATGGCAGCATTAGTACAAATTGACTGTTGTCTTACGGATTACCTATTAAATGACTTAAATTCGTTCTCAAAACAATCGTTCGAAAATAAAAAACATATCATTAAACAAGGACGGGCGCGTCCCGATATGAAAATTGATTATAGGCGTAAGGATGGGTTTTTCAAACATTTTCACAGTTCAGTGTATGATAAATATAATTGGATAGCGGGCAGTTGCAAATTAAATAAGTTATTTTGTTTTCCATGTTTGCTGTTTTCCGATACAAATAGTGCTTGGAATAAAACGGGTTTCTCAGACATCAATAATTTGACCAATTCGGCTAGGAAACATACTCAAACCGAAAAACATTTACGCAGTTGTATATTATTACACAATTTTGGAAATAGTAGAATAGAAACATTTCTCGGAAATAATTATGAATCCCATAATCGAAAAGTGGAACGTAATCGAAACTTAATGAAACGTTTAATAGACACTGTTGTTCTTCTTGGAAAACAGGAGTTATCTTTCCGCGGGCATAGTAAAAACGTTAATTCAGACAATCGTGGCAATTATATAGAAACATTATTTTATTTAAGTAAGTACGATAGCGTTATAGACTCCCATCTTGAACAATGCTCATCTACTTCACACTCCGTGTTTACCGGTCTATCGGGAGACATTCAAAATGATCTTATACAATGCACCGCGGCGGTAATTTTAGACGAGATTAGACGTGAGATTAGCCATGCCAAATTCGTTTCAGTTATGATTGACGAAACCCCAGATGTCAGTCATAGAGAACAGTTGTCTGTTATATTTCGTTATTTGTCCGAAAATGGTCTGGAAGAAAGATTTGTAGGTTTTTACGACGTTAGCGAAAGCCGGACTGCGACTGTATTAGCGACTCAGTTGCTCGATATTCTTGAACAATATCGATGCAAAGACAAACTGATCGGTCAGACATATGACGGTGCCGCCGTTATGTCAGGTGAAGGTGGAGGCGTTCAAGCACTAGTACGGGGTCAATGCCCTCTCGCGCGTTTCGTACCGTGTTATGCTCATATTCTTAATTTGGTTTTAAGTAAATCTTTAGAAAATATTTCAGAATTAAAATCATTTTTCGGCCATATCAATGGAATTGTCAGGTTTTTCAACAAATCGTCGAAACGGTCAAATCTTTTAAAACAGTTTTCCGATCGTCGTATGCCTGGAGTAGCCGAAACACGGTGGCATTATCATTCGCGCATTATTAATGTTATATTTAACTGCAGGTTAGATATGATTGAAACCTTTAATCATATAGTAGATAATCCCCAATCGTGGGATGTTGATTCTATATCCATGTCGGAGTCGTTTGTAACTAAATTAGAAGATATGCAGTTTTGTTTCCTTTTGCATATTTTTTCAGAGATTTTTGCCAGAACTGACATTTTGTTTGCTTTGCTTCAAAGCAAACAAGTCGACATCGAAATCTCAATCAGAGAAATTGGTGCATTTCAATCTTGGTTATCAGAAGAGTTTTTAAAACAATTTGATTTTATTTTCAATAGTATTCAGGAATATTGTGAACCACCACGACGGCGCCGGCGGATGGATACAGAAATTGACTTGAAAACACAATACAAGCGTTTATTCGTTGAAATAATAGATAACATCAAAAGCCAAATAAACTCCCGTTATTCATCGTTTCAAAACTTAACTTTTCTTGATTTAGTCAATAAGTCTAAATACGCGAGTCACCGTAGTAGTTTTCCCGAGGAAAGTGTGTCTGCATTAATATCCGAATTCCCGAATATATTTGATTTTCACGCATTAAAAAACGAATTAAAAGTTTTATACAGTACTTCAACATTTAATAATTTAGATATCTATGAACTTTATTTACATCTTTTTAAATCCGCGTTGAGTGAAGCTTTTCCTCAGCTTTTAATGTTATCTCAAATTGTTTTGACTCTTCCTGTATCGGTGGCTTCCGCTGAAAGGTCGTTTTCGGCATTGAAGCGAATTCATACCTATACACGAAACAGCCAAAGTGAGGCTAGATTGTCAAATCTCGGTGTAATTTCAATTGAAAAACATGTATTATTAAAATTGCATCAAAAAAGCGACTTTTATGATAATGTTTTGGCACATTTCGTAAAGAAAAACCGTAGAATTATGTTAGAATATAAATAATAATTCTTAGGTAATTTTTCAGGTTGTAGAATAGGAATATTAAATAACGACGACAGACGACAAATAACAAAATTAAACATTTAGGTACGTATTTCTGCTGATATTTCTTTGCTACTAGCTTTTGCCCGCGATTTCGTCTGCGTGGACTTCAGACAGGTAGCCTATGTTCCTTTCCATGTTTGACATGGGATGCATGCAAAATTTCATCTAAATCCAGTTTTTGCATGATTGAGTAACAAACATCTACACTGGCAAGTCAGGATTCACTTATTTTTGGTGTGTGAGTGTGAGTGACGTGTGCTTAAAACGGCTTTTTTTAAAGCCACTTTTATCATACTCGACATGCACTGTTCATATAATACCAGTGATGTCATGTATGGTGAAGGTGGTGAATACTAACAACACTAACACTGCATGCAACGCACACAATGCAAGCAAAGCACCCTAGTAGTTATGGAAAAGGTAAACTAACACACTTAATACAGGTATGTAATTTATTGCACGTTTTTTTTACAAGAATTGAAATTTTGCTTATTCACGAGTTAGCCGTTTTTTGGTCCGGCTTTACCTTTATTTTTTTTCACCCCACGCCACTAATATATATATATATATATATATATATATATATATATATATATATATATATATATATATATATATATATATATATATATATATATATATATATATATATATATATATATATATATATATATATATATATATATATATATATATATATATATATATAATTGGAATCTCGGAATCGGCTCCAACGATTTTTATGAAATTTAGTATATAGGGGGTTTCGGGGGCGATAAATCGATCTAGCTAGGAATCATTTTCATAAAATGTCATTTTATGTGTGTTTTTTGAATTTTTTGAGTACCGAGCGAAGCTCGGTCATATAGCTAGTATATAATAACATCACCTGAGCACTTTTGTGGTACACTTTACGGAAAAACTATCACGCCTATTGATTTGAGCTTTAACATAGTAATTTTTATTTATATGTAAATGTGTTATCATCGGTTAGTCAAGGTGTGGTTAATATTAAAATATAAAAAAAAAACTGCCTCAAAGATTATTACCATGCAGAAAAACGACGCGAGCTCTCACAAAGCTCGGCTTTTTGCTTTAGTATCTTTGTATCCAGCATTCCAATGACCTGCTAATGACGTCCAGCATCGTACTGACCTGCAAGTGACGTCTAGCATCGGACTGACCTGCAAGACTGTACCATGCAGAAAAACGATGCGAGCTCTCACAAAGCTCGGCTTTTTACTCTAGTATCTTTGTATCCAGCATTCCAATGACCTGCTAATGACGTCCAGCATCCCACTGACCTGCAAGTGACGTCCAGCATATCAGGTCGGGGCGGGGGCTCGTGGCGTCGCGCGGTCGTGCGCCAGGCGCCGGCGCGCGCGAACCATCGCACGAACCCCTCGAGTATTTGCGCGACGCACGGCGACGCGGGCAGACGCGCGAGGCGGCCACGCTTCACCACAAGATGGTAGTCGAACGTTAGACGGTCCCTGTGGGATACGTAAATAGTTTAAGGCGACGCCTTGATAATTTGGCTGTAGCGATGCCGATTTTTCTCAGCAATGACTAAAGCTAAGAAATTGAAGTTCATTGTCAGTATTCATCATGTCTTTGTCTTTGAATTGCCCATAGCATAACACGATTGGACAACTTTTATAGCACAGAATAATCAATCGAAAAGACCTCTGTAAAAAAAGGGATTCCTATTTTTCCAACAGAGGAGAGTGATTTAAGGTTCCAAAATTTGTACATAAATTGGTTCAAGCATGCACTTTAATTTGTGCATAGCTTATATGAAATGTATTCATGGTTTTTAAATTATGCGACAAAAACCATTTTGTCGCTTACGCCCTTTCCATTTTTTGCTGTTCCATTGCTTGTTTTCTATGAGAGGCCGGGCCGGCCTCTCATAGAAAACAAGCAATCTAAAACATATCCAACACGGTTTCTTACTTTAACGCTGCGTCACCTTAACGATGGAAGTGGCGGCCGAAAAAACGCGCGCGCGTTTAGTATGATCATGACGCCTAGCCTTACACACTACGCTTACACTACACGCGTTAATAGATGATCAATGTACTTATAATAATTTGCATTTATTTTGATATGTGAAACAACGACTGGATGGCGCATGGTAAAACTTGTATAAGCTTATATTGCGCCGTATAACATTGCTTTTGTAATTTTTAATTGATTAATAAAGGTAAAAAAAAGGAAGATCTTCCGACCGAGCGAGATAGCATGCTCGGTCAGGCTGAAGCCCACTGACGTCATTTCAGACGTTGTATAATATAATATCTTGCCGTTCTCTGAAACTTCATGTAGGATTGTGAGGTTAAGGCTGAATTTCCTGTCACGCTGACCGCTCGCTGATCGTCGGCGCCGATACCAAAATGTATGAAATATCAGCGCAGAGCGAGATTATTCAAAAACGCTTCCTACAATTTCATACATCTCGGGCCATCAGCGCCGACGGTGCGCGCGCAGTTAGCGTGACAGGAAAATCAGCCTAATTGTGGGTACCGCACAAAAACGTAAGAGGATATAGCGAAAACCTACAGAGGAACCTCACATATCTCAATATGGCGTAACAAAACTAAAAGGCCACCTACTTTCAGCCACTGCCGCCAATACTTCCCTGAATACTTGCGGCAGTAACGACGCGAGTGAGCGTTTACACTCAGCCTTCATGCCGATCACTCACTTGCCGCGTCGGGCAGCGGCAACGGCATGGCGAGTGGCAGCGCGAGGGACTATGGCCGTGTTCAAACCAAACTGACTGTAAGCCGCCGAATGTGAGCCCCCCTAGACAAGTGGCAAGCGATCATCGTAAACGCGCTAACGCTACAGAATGTATGGGACTTGACATTAGTATTCGCTAGCGAAGCGATGACTTATGTCAAATCGCATACATTTTGTGGCGTTAGCGTTTACGATAATCGCTTGCCACTTGTCTAGGGGGGCAGGCTCACTGTGAGCCCCAGTGTAAACGCGAAAATATACGGTATCGAATGTCCGCGCCTACGCCTAGCGCAACATATTTTCGGTTATAGGTGTGAACGAAAAAATTAATATGTATGAAAATACAATAAACTGTGTAACGCTCGCTCACATTCGGCGGCTGACAGTCAGTTTGGTTTGAACACGGCCTATTATTTACACTTCCCAACTTGGGATAGCTTCCCAACAGGGCATAATATAAACGACGCTTAAGGCCGTCCCCCGAGCAAACGACTTTGGCCATACATTTGCCGCGTTGCGGAGATCGCGCCAAAACCCTATTAATTTTACTTTATTACTTTAAATCTTAGTTCAAAATTGTCCTAAAAATAATTAAAAAGCGGAATATGTAGTTTATGATATTGTCGATCTATTGGCACAGTTTCAAATAATAGTAATTTGTAAATACTAAGGAGATGCTAATGTATGCTTGAATTAATTTGAATAATAAATTGGTATTACTTTGGAAGCTGATATAATGAGTATACTTCATGAAGCCCCAAGCGGCCACATCCGGCCGCGATAACAATGAAAAAGCTATTGTGTCTCGTTTTGCCACGACTGATGGGTTAATAAACAAAAATAGAAAATTTAAAACGGGTAAAGGAATGTTGACATACTGAAGATTATTGCTGTATTTTTATTATAACTTTGTAGCTTTCAAATTATGAGTTTATAAGGCTTTAAATACGGTAAATTACGGAATCTTCGCAGGGAATGCCCTTAAGTGATGATATTTTAAACTAGTGTGCCTGTGTCCTTTCGGAATTAATATTACAATTTATTTTCCTCAATAAGCCACGGGTAACACGGTAATTACTAATTAACCTATCAAGCCTCATAAGAGCACCGGTGATCGCGAAAACAATAGAATGCAATAGCATTTCCAAGAATCCGCGATCGAAGGATTAATAATAATTATCAATAATCCTCTATCATTTATTTTACTGGATCTGGGCTGATGATTATTGTTAATCTTGATAATTATTGTAATTAATTTACCAACAGAGTACTTTATGCATTTTATATTATTACAAGATTATAATTTTAGTTCGCATATACCCTACTAGATGGCGTTTTTACATGTATTTCAATAAAATTATTTATTTCTGTTTAATTAAGCATAAATCTGTAGTTATTAACACTTAAATATGTCAAATTTTACGTATTGAAGCTAAAAGTTATATAATTTGTTAAAGAATTTATTCGTTTTCATGTTTTCTACCTATTACCCTAAATCGCGTTATCGAAGTTTTTTACGACGCTAAGTATATATACCTGGGTCTGTGACTCAAATGTTGTGTCTATTGAAAGGAGAGACGGTTAGCACTCCCCTTGACAAGGATGGAACACACAAAATGGTTAAGGCACAACTTGACCACATTTTTTTAGACACCAAATTAAAAAAAAAAGTAAAATTCATAATACTATGATAATTAACGATGCACAATTATTTTATAAAATTGTAAATATTCAGATGCAGTTAAAAGTTGTAAGCTTTGAAAACTTATTATAATACACTTAGCGGCACGGAATCTTGGCCAAACTCATAATATGCAATAACACTTTTTTAAGCGGTTCTAACGTGGATCTTATCGTGTAGGTGGGTAGAAAAAATGGTCACGTTAATCTCAAGAGGGTAATTCACTAATTTGAAGTGCATATTGGTCTGTGTTTTAAAGTTTAGTTAAATCGTGTCATTTATCCGGCGAAGTCGCAGTTTTGAATTGTGCTCTGAACATTTTGAATTTTAATTTGACAAAGATTTTTGTTGTTATTGTGGTTAATAAACACCTAAGAACCCCTTAGGATTCATAAAAATGCCTTTATCACCAAGTCAGGTAGCGCAGGCAGTAGCTTTAGTGGAACAGGGGATGACTCATCGTGAAGTGGCTACTATCCTAAACGTGCCGCGTTCCTCGATGCAATATGCACTAAAACGATATCAAGAGACTGGCCGCTACACCCGAAGACCAGGTAGTGGTGGTGTACGATGCACATCAGCTCGTGATGACCGCTTTATTGTGTTAGAGATTTCAAGAAATCGCTTCCTGACCGCAGTCGAGATCCGTCAGCGCCTTCAAATCTCCAGAGGTGTGAATGTTAGCGAGCGTACGGTGAGAAGACGTATGGAGGAAGTTAATTTGAGGGCAAGAAGACCAGCCCGTGGTCCACAGCTTCACCCTCAGCACAGAGTAGCTCGACTTCACTTTGCCCGCGAACACGCTAACTGGACTTATGAGCAATGGGCAAAGGTTTTGTTTACTGACGAGTGCAGGATCGCTTTAAATGCACCTGATGGTCGACAACGTGTCTGGAGAAGGAAAGGCGAACGTTATTTGGCGATAACAACCACTCCGACGGTCAGTTTTGGCGGAGGCTCTATAATGGTATGGGGTGGCGTGAGTTCTGATGCTCGTACGGAATTGGTCATCGTTAATAACGCCTTAAATGCGACTCGGTACGTCGCGGAAATTCTCGAAGAACATGTTGTGCCCTTTGGAGGGTTCATTGGTTATGAACAATTCATTTTAATGCATGATAATGCCCGTCCACATGTCGCACGCATAGTAAATGAGTACCTTCAAGAGGCTGGTATTCAAAAATTGCAGTGGCCAGCTCGCAGCCCGGACTTAAATCCGATAGAACACATATGGGATAAGCTGAAACGAGCAATAAAATCATCATCGAACCCACCACAAACCATTAACCAGCTTCGAGATGCTGCACTGAGAGCGTGGCGCGACTTATCACAAGTCGATATCAAGAACGTCATCCAAAGCATGCCAGACCGAATGCAGGCGGTTATAAGGGCTAGAGGAGGTAACACGCGCTATTAAAAAGGACAGAAAGCGACAAAAAATCGAACAATTTTAAATTCGTAGTGTTTTAAACTTAAGTGTTAAATTTTGTGTAAACGTGTTTTTTTGCATAAACTTCATTATCAATTTAAAAAACCTTTAACTGTGAGAAAAAGTGATCAGGAACGTTAACTGGATAGACTCAGATCTTAATTAATCAAAATTTGTAGAGCTAAGTGCAAAAAAAAGACAGTTATCACATCTTTTGTACTTGGCCAAGTTTCCGTGCCGGTGAGTTTATTTTGGACATATTTTAGAGCTTACCCTCATAGTATAAAATATCTTTACCTCAGCGCAGATTGTAATGTAATGCTGGCCCTCCCAGCATGTGGGTTAGGTGGTGATTGTGGCTGCGCACTGGAAGCTGACCCTGATGAGGAGTCCGTGTCACCAATTTCTCCATCTGCGGAAAAAATAAGGCATGTTTCTTTGATAAGAAATTAATATTACAACATACTTGAAAACCCTGGCTTATAATCATTCTTAAAGGCATACATTTATGGGTATTGGACAAATCGGACGCATGCACAAAGTATGCCTCAAACTAGAAGTTGCATGCAGTGCGGTGTAATGGATGCTGTTGTATGAGTTTGTTTACAAAACATACTAAAATCCGTTGCGTGCAATGTGTCCAATTTGTCCGACACTGATAAGGGGAAAACAAGCATAAGAATATACCAAATAGTATATTTACCATCTGGCGGAGTGCTACTTGTAGAGCCATCGTCGCTAAAGCCATGTCTCACTCTCTTTGCAGCCCCAGCTCCAGAATTTGAAGTGCTTCCCTTCTTACGCTCTTTTCGATACAGATATGCACCCCTGAGTAAAGGAATTGGATGTTAGTGAGTTACAGATCTTTCAGTGTAAGAGCGCGCGTCGCCCTTAGTTGTGTGAGTGACCATATCTATACACGCGAACATGGCTCGCTCGCTACCAACTGCTCCGTCGGGTACGCACACTAACGAAAATATCTATTCACATTTCCAACTACAAATAAAGGCTACGCGCGCTCATAGATTGCAAGAACTATAAGCTTCTTTGAAACAAAAAGTTTCTAATGATTTAGGATTATTATTTAGGATGATTTAGGAATATTAGGAAATAAAAAGTTGAAATTTAAAATTTTACAAGTACGCATCATGTTTTTAAGGGTTATCTATATAATTTTGTGTTACCAAATGATAATATTAAATCATTCCATTTGTTGGAAGTACTGCTCACTCAAGTTTTGTTTAAACATAATGCTATACTCACAATTGGAGCTGCGACTTCTCTGCTAAATCCCGCTGTAGCTGCCGATTCTCCTCCGTGTCTTTCAACACAAAGTCCTCGCTAACACACCTGTCCCAGGATGAGTTCCAGCCTTGGAAGTGAATCAGATATTCCACGGTGCGACGTCCACGCTTGTCTTTACTCTCTATTACTTCTAAAACCTGCAACATAGTTGATGTAATGCTGTCATTTGTTATTGACATCAAAATAATATTAACTGGTTCTTTTCATAGTGTTCTTTGAATTGCCGACCATATAAACAAATCTGATTTTAACTTTTTTCTTATTTAGTAAGGTCTAAAAGTTATAAGCAGGATTGGTCTTTGGCTGTATAATAACATAGTTTTTCACTGTTTGTTTGGATACAAAAGTGAAAGAAATATAGCAGTGTCTTACAGAATAAAGCTACGGAATTAAATTGGAATATAAAATCATTATTCATTAAAAACATTCAAGAACCGCGAACTATGCAAGATTATACTGTGTTAACTACATACCTTGGAGTCGTAGAGCACTTTTGCTTTCGTCGGATCTGGTTCATAGCATAATACTCTTTCACCTTCACTAAACTTATACCGTAATCCTCTTGTAGATACCATTGTTAGTTTTTAATAATAGTATCAAGGTAGGCGAACCCGGCAAGCTAAGTATGAAAAAACAAAAAGTTTATTGAAATAAAATCATTGTACTTATCACACACATTGCAAACGACTCAGTTTATAAGCGGTATAAGCCTGTAATAAGTATTCAGTCAAATTATTGATTTTATTAGTTATTTTTGTTTATTTTGGAAATAAAAACACGAGAAATCCGCGTTTGTTTTTTTTTTTTTTTTTTAATTTATTCGTGACCATGGATACAAGTCCTTCAGCCGTAAAAACAAATAAATTATAAAATTAATTAGAATACATAACATTAGAAACATATAACGTTACAACTTACAAGACATTGCATAGGTATTTAGTGAGTAACAAAATATTTAAATACTTAAATTAAACAAACTTATGACATTTATAAATACGAATGAGACATGAGTCATGAGTCATGACATTTCAAATATAAACTTAAAAAAAAAACAATTAGGTACATAAATTTAACAAACATAACCTAGAAATTAGAGCTCTAAATTTCTTAATAGGTACTAAATTTTTCCTATAGTATTTACAATATACTTATAAATAGGGTGAAAGTAAATAGTGTTTCCTAATAGATCTTGACTGAGGCGGGGGACACTTAAAGAGTTCTGTTCAGCTATTTCTTTGATCATGTCAACAAATATAGATCTCTGTATGGCAAAGACTGGACACTTAAGGAAGGCGAAATTTTGCACGTAAATTTTGAATACATTTATTTGATTTTTTTGTAATTTCTATAGATTTCATTGGATTAATGATCATGTTGTAAACACCAATTAATGTTTATTTATGATTTTTTATCCATTTTCCCTAACAATATACAGGATGTCTACTATCTTAATAGTTGCCCGCAACATCTAGTAGGAAATAAAACTATTCTGTAAAAATCATATTATTTAATCCGTGAGAATAAACCTAAATAACATTAATGGACAAATCTTCAAGACATTACTAACATAAGACACAATTAATTCAACATTTTTATCAGACACTTTTTCATTAAAAAAGGCGAAATAACAATTTTTCTATCATTACAAAAATTCGATTGAACAGTTTTTGGGTTTTTCTTGAACCAGCAATATTTACCAAACATTTTCTTTGAGAGCACTATACTCTGTACAGACTAGGATAAAATTAAAATTACGATGAATTCGAGAACGGGAATAAGGCTGCGTTTCCACCAGAGATGTGTTGCGAGGATTGAGGAATGTGTTTTTGAGAACCAATAGAATCGCTTCAAGCTGCGCTTATACGGGCAACTAAAATTGCTCAACTCCAATCAATTCTCGTCAACTGACGTCACGACTACATCAAGCAATTTGCGGCAATATTGCGCAAAACAATATTGAGTGATGTGGCCATCGAATATTTGAGCGATATGAAATAAATTGCTCCATATTGCTCCACTAATTGCTCCAGATCGCTCCATTCGTGTCGCCGAGCAATTATTGCCGAAATGATTGCCCGTGTAAGCGCTTCTTAACGTGAGCTTGCCGTTACCTCGCTCAGCGCGGCGATGCTAGTGGATCTTAAAAACACATTCGTGTAGCACACAATTTGACGTATTATTACAGCGCTGTTTTGCTGTTTATGACTGGATCTAAGCTATATTAATACTGGATTTAAATAGCAGATCTCGGTTCAAATTCTCGATTCATCAAACGCGGTAAGTCATAAAAATAAAATAAGGTTTAACTGCCTATTTGAACACAATTTTAAATCCAAAGACCTTTGTTTTAGTAAGCGGCAGTTTCTAATTGGGCCCAGAGTATAAGCTAGACCGCATTAGGCGTACCAATGCGACAATATTTTTTGTGATTGTATGAGTTACTGTTTATGATAATGCACTACGCGGCAACCAATTACGCCACGTGGCTTTTCAATACCCTTTCTCGTGGTCTGACGCTCCTAATATATTTACGCAGCTATCATCTCTATTTTATTTATGTTACTTTTTGGGTTGGTTCAGACCGCGACGCGACGCGTAGATGCATTTCCAAATTTATATGGATTTGACAGATTCGCAAGACGTCTCATGCAATTGAAATCTGTCAAATCCATACAATGCCGCGCCGCGCCTCGCCTCGCCTCGTCGCGTTGCGGTCTGAATTGATCCTTATAATGTGCTAGGAAAATACAGACCAGAAAAAAAATTGTAGCTGCCGCGCAATGCGGTGTACCTCATTCGATTTCATACAAAGAATATTTAGCTGTGACGTGTCGCGTCGCTTCGCTGCCGCATATTGCCGCTCAGTGCAGTCTAAGCTTTACGACTAGTGCGGTCTAACCACTGACCTCCATTATACAAGTACGCTGGACATAAGATACCCAGCTGTTTTTTGTGCCTATTTGAAGCGGAATCAGCGCCCCCAATGCGGGGGAAGAATACTAAATCTGACGTAACTTGCAAATGGCCGCTCAATCGCTTTGGTTGTAGAAACCAAAGAGAATATAATCACTACGGTGGTAGAAACTAGTATTAGTTCCAAGTACTCCCACTACTGCTATCAGCGCCAATATGGCGACTTTTAAACGTCATGTTTACGTCAGATTTAGTTCTCTTCCCCCGCATTGGGGCGCTGATTCCGCTTCAAATAGGCACAAAAAACAACTGTCATTTCAAAGGGTTTCATAGGTCCAGCGTACTTGTATGAGGGAGGTCAGTGGGTCTAACTCATACAATAGAAGGCGCTTCAATAGATGTTGCTAGTAGTGTTCCAAACGGTGTATAACGCGCCGATACTCGCTCTCCAGCGTACGATAAAGCGACGACAGACGGGCCTGAAATTATTGGTTTATTGTTAATTTTTAGTATGAAAATATATTTATTTTTTCATAATATCAGAAAAAATCCTTTATTTTATCTGAATATCTCATACATAATTGTGTAAAATGAAAAATTACAAAACGTAGTTCTATTGACAATTTCCTTTATCTTGAATTACTTTTTGTTTAGTACACATTCATAGTAATAAGTAATAAAAAAATAACCTGTGTCTCCCCTAAGCCCGCAGCGGTTTGGGTCGCGGCGAATTCCTCTGGTTTTAGAACTTTCTGGAGTCTGTTTAATTCTAATTTCTTTTTCTGTAACAAAAATGTAAATGTTAAGCCTGTTTATTGATCAGATAAATTGGCGATTTGTGCAATAGTAGCCAGCTTAGTATGGCAATTTCTAAAGACTAGCAGTCAAAAAACGAAGTTAGTAAAACTCGCACTCGGTACACATTAGGGTCAATTCATATTGCGTCAACGTACTCGTAAGAGAGGCGCTCTGATGCAATTTTAAAGAAGTCATTCAAAATGCAATAGGTAGCCTAACACCATAGGTAGCAAGTCTGACGATTCAATATCTTCTAGTACAGTTAATAAATTCAGTTTTTAAAGCATTGCTGCGTCATATTGCAATGTAAACTACGAGCCAGTCCACACAGCGCGTTGCGTCAGCGTTGCGTCGACGCAGCGCTGCCGTTGCATTGTTTTACATACAAATAACGAAGGTGTTCACACGGCGCGCTGCGTCGTCGCAACGCACACATGATGGACAGCAGCCCCCGAGACGAAGCGGTAGAGGGTGTTGAGTTAACACTGCTTCGTAAAGGGTCCCCGAGTCGGTCAAACGGTTTGATTCAAACACGTAAATTTTGGTTTGACTCAAACCATTTTGATCGTTTACAAAGCTGGTTTGAACGGTTTGTCAAACATTTACGTGTTTGAAGATCGTTTGATGGAATTTCATATTTTTGTTGTGTTTGACGCGCCGTTTGATCGTGTTCGTATGCGTTTGAACAAACTTGGCTTAGTTTAGTACTGGATTTTGAAGTTTGAGAGCATCTTATCTGCATCACACACGTCTAATTATGGCGGCGTACCGAACCAAATGCGCAATGCCATTTGACAACCGTTCAAACCGACATCAAACGGTTTCATCAAACACGTAATGTTTGAATCAAACCGTTTGACCGTCTTGGGGGCCCTTAACGCCCGTGGGCCGGCTATGCGTCAAACGGCAGCGCTGCGTCGACGCAACGCTGACGCAACGCGCCGTGTGGACTGGGTGTAACCCCTCAATATGTCATTTACAAATAATAATTTACCTGGAACGGAGCATTCAATCTGTTCTTGATGTCGAGCCTGTAAGCTAAGTAGTCAGTTTTGTCCGACGTGTTAGTGTTCTTCAAACGCAGTATTTCGTAAATGCGCCGCGCTTGTTTCTTGTTGATTTTGAATTTAGAACACGCTTGGGTTGCCATTTCTGGTGTGAATCTGTGCAAAATATTAAAAAAACTTATGAATAGAGCCCAGAACATGGTATAAGTATGAAAGGACGCAAAAACGGTTTAAAGTTTCCTTTAGCACATATTTTTAGCTATTTTACATTTCTTATAACTATGTAATTATAATATTGTGGTTTCAGGTCTAGTAAAAATATCCCAACAAAAAAATGCGAAAGTATGTCTGGCTGTTACTTCTTATGCTTAAACCAAACTGCTACTATTTAAATTGGTTACTTTAATCCTGGGAAAGGACAAAGGATTTCTTTAACACGCTAAAGTTCAAGTCATATGGATTTCTGCATAAAAACGTTGCAGGCAACATATTCTAGTCTTAACATAACTGTATTTTAAAAAGATAAAAACCGACTTCAGAATTGTACGTAATTGAGAATTAAAATTCCCTATCTAAAAAACTACAGGTGGCGGATTTTGATGAAACTTGCAGTATTCCCTAAGTTGAACAATACCTAGTACAATAAAAAAAGAATCATTTAGATCGGACTTGTAGTTCCGGAGATATGCGTGCACAGACATAAAAACATACATACATACATACACTTTTGAAATTTGGCACATTTGTTCAGAAGCTGTTATAGATTAACATATAAAAAAACTGGGCAGTTCTGGAAATATTACATACATACGCGTAGAATTGATAACCATTGATAACCTTTTTTTGAAGTCGGTTAAAAATACAATTTATAGTATGTATTTTCTTACCCATTCCTTAACTTGGCCGGCTGGAATGCGGGTAGAGTCTCACAGTTCTTGGCATCAACATAGTCTCGTATCCGTTGGAAGTCTTCTGATGGATCCTCCACTGTGATATCTCTTACTTCCGGTTGTATCATGAAATGCGAGTATATTGCCTGAAAAAGTTGAAAAAATATAACAGCAAAATAAGGACTACAGCATTAGCATAGTATAAAGAGGGGAAGTAAGTTATCTTCATACAAAGGCACCGCGCGCGGCTTGTATGTGTGCGCCATCAATATCAATGCGTCGCCACACGCACACTTAACAAAATCTCGGAGTGTTTTCGGAGTGTGCCAGTCGGGGCTAACACTTTACGCTGCACGCCCGCGCCGCGCCGCGCCGCGGCTAAACGAATCAAAAATGTCCGATCATAATCGCTGGAGAAAAAACTATTGCTGTGCGTTTGCGTGTTTTAATTATAATTCAACAATTCCAGAATTGTCTCTATACATAAGAGTACAGAATAAATAAGAGAATGTTTTAGGTACTTTTGATCCGTCAACTAATTTGCCGCTATTGCTTTGTTTACGTTTAGTAATGCCGATTTCTCTGTATTGTAGGTATATTAACTAACTACATACCTACAGTCAGTACTTATTTTTAATCGTAATTAAAAATAAGTAATATGACTAATTGTAAATATACACATAAAGCAAAGTTCGAATCATAACAACAGGTTTGATTATAGTTAAAGAGAGCGTTAGTTTTTAATGTTGTTTTACAGGGTACTTTTATAATTTTATTTAGACATCGGATTATATTATTATGCACGATCAAAGTGCCGAAATATGCAAGCAAATATGCACGAAAAATGGCCGAAGCTATGTTAACACAAAATATGCACATTCAAGAGTCACTTATTAATTATTATTAAAAGTCGGGAGACCGCGACGTTGCCGCTGTTCATACGGTTGCGAACGAAGCGCGGACCGCTACTCCCACACCACCCCGCCGCCGCCGCCTACCGAAATGGTAATTTTATTTTGCAGTCCTATTAAATGAATGTCAAATATATTCTAATCATACAAACCCCAAATATGAGTTATTTGACATAATATCAGAATATTATGTAATAACTAATAAATAAGAATACTACTTAGCTGCTGATTGGGTTTCACCAGAATCTTGGATTAAAATAAATCCCAAACTAACTGTAGTATAGTTTGAACTGCTCTAGAATTGTGCGTTACAACTCTTATACACACTGGCAAAATTAGCGGAACATAGGTAAAAAGGGCCGTAACTTGAACTCAAGTGGGTCGGGCTGTGTGAAATCCTTGTTTAAAGTTTTTAAGCTCATTTAAGAAATAAAATATTGAACAAAACTGGCAATTTGACAGGTTTTTATAGCAATTATGCCCTAATAAGTGTTTTTCGATGATTGACGTTGTAAGTGTTCCTGATAAGAATGGCGTTTTGGCGGGGTGCAAGGTATGCTCAGTTCATTCGGTTGTTTGATTTTTTGGAAGAACACATTGCTTAGATACAAAATTAGTGATTTCCCAGCATCTGTGACAGCCAGAGCTGTAACCGCGATAGAGAAAGGTCACGCCTACTGTTCAGTCAGTCGGGCCTTAGGTGTGTCGGCTTCCGTGGTCCATCGTAACTTTCAACGCTACAGAGAGACTGGATCTTACGTTCAGAGACGAGAACAAGACAGATATCGGGTGACAATGGTTTAGTATGACCATTTTATAAGGAAAAAAACCTTAAGAAATCAACCTCAAACTGCTATGCAGACATTCAAACCTGTCGGAACACGTCCGAGATGTACGTGTCAGTGATTGTACAGTAATAAGACTTAAAGAAGTTAAATTAAACTCAAAAGTGCCAGCAAGGGCACCAAAACTTGAGACAGGACACCGAAGAGCCAGGCTAAGATTTGCGCGTGAACACCAAAATTAGACAAGTGAGTGAAATCTTGTGCTGTACAGTGATGGGAGCAAATTCTGTGTACATTTTGTTGACAGGCGATAAAGAATGTGGATAAATCGTAAGGAACGCTATAGGCCATCAAACTTAACGGAAACAGTGGCCTATGATGCAGGCTTTGTAATGGTTTGGAGTGGCATATGATTTGGACCCCGCACGGAGCTGATGATTATTGATGATGGTACTTTGACAGTACAGGGCTATAGCATAGACATCCTGGATCTGCATGGTGTGCCTTTTACACAGTTTTAGGTAGTAACTTCAATTTTATGCGCGTCCATAGAGTAAAAAAATCGGCCATTATTACCTAAACGATGCTGGCGTAGCCCAGGTGGAGAGGTCAGCACGGTCTACGGATGTGGATCCGATTGAAGACGTGTGGCACATCAATGGGTGAACGGTACGAGTTAAAACTTCGGTCCAAAATGTGTCCAGGATCTCGAGTTGGCGCTACTGGAGGAGTAGGAGAATATCCCACAGGAAATTATTGACAATCAAAATGCAAGCATGGAACGGTGTATCCAGGCCCTCTTGAGATCCATAGAAGGCATTACACGCTTTTAAAATGGCATTTCTTCAATAAAAATGGAGAATTTAACTTAAAAACTTACAACTAAAATTTCATAGATTTTCTTAATTTTTGCCGATTTTTTTTTTATTTTCACGTTTGTTTTTATGCCCGTTTATATAAAATTTATTTTTTAATAATCAATTAGGAAATAAATATATAAATATATAAAAAACAGTAAACAATTTTCAAAAAAAATTGAAAATTTTGTTATGTTCCTCTAATTTTGCCGGTGTGTTTAGTATTTAAAAAACATAATACCAATTACCTGTAGCATCTGTGCGCATATTCCCAACTTCCTGTACGGTGGTAGTGTGAGGACCTGCGACACTCGGGGCCTGGTGTTTGCGGGGTAGGCATAGTAGCGGTACACGGTGCTGTACGCTGCTGTGGCATAACGGATACTACCTTCGCTGCTCTGGTACTTCTCAAAACTGGAATATGTAGGATCCTAGTATAGATTTATACAAGGTGTACATAGCGATAGTACCTGAGGGCAGGGGTTCCCAATCTTTTTCAGCCTGCGGCGCACTTACAAGTCAATATTTTGTCACGGCGCCCTACTCTACACAGCTATTACAAAACTATACATAAATAAACACCTTTAATAATAATTATAGTTAGGTTAAGCAAGTAAATAATAATAAAATAAATATTTAATCATCTGCCCGCTTTGTATAATAATTAATATTATAACTTTATTTTATAATATTTGTGGTTATGGATAATGATGGAGGATCGACTCACGGCGCCCCTCTTGCCATTCCACAGCGCACCAGGGCGCCGCGGGCAGTTTGGGAACCCCTGCCTTAGGGTTTTTATATGTTCTTAATTCTTATATTAGTATGTGAAAGTAGTAGTGCTAAAAGAGCCAATTTTTTTTTCGTATGGGCAAGCATCTGAGCGTTATGAATTTTCTCATGAGAAAATTATTGATGCTCAGGTGCTTGCAGGTGAAAAAAATACTATTTTAAGCGCTGCCACTTTCATAGCAAACTCTGGACCCATAACCACCACAAAGTATGATCACTTGGTTTTGTTACACCCTGTATAGCTATTATTGGCCATTGAGAACATAAAACAAATTAACCATTCCAACTATTAACACATTTGAACTAATATTGCAACTAGCTGTAAGAATATTACTCAGCTTTGAAGATCCTAGGATTCTGAAATACAGGCTAAACCTAGTTTATTTAAAAAAATCAAAATATTTATTTCTACATAGGTTAACAAAGTTAACACTTTTAGAATGTTGTGTCTACATGAGGCCTACCACCGGTTCGGGAACTAACCCGGAGAGAAGAACCATCGTAAGAAACTCGCACGGACCAGGGACCTTTTACCAAAAAGGTGGAAAATAACAATGATAGCTTAAACTTATTTACACAAAGTATGTAAGTAAAGTAAGTAAGTAAAAATATGGTACATTTATATAGAAGTGACCTATGGTCTGTCAGCTTATTTTTTCCAAGGTGTGCTATCATTGTGAAAATCAGTTAAGTACCTTATAATAAGCCTTAGCAAACAAACGTTCTTTAACAACTTTTTTAAATTTATTAATTGAAAGATTTTGGACGTTTTCTGGGATTTTATTGTATAGACTATAGATGTATACATTGACCTTTGAAAGATTTACTTACTTTGCTCAGCCTGGTTATTGGTATATCTAGCTTGTGCTTATTCTATGTAATATTGTGATAAAAACAAAATATGAAAAAGCTAAGTGGTAAGGTAAGCAACTTACACAGTAAAGAATGTCCATTGATCATCATCTACGTCAATATAAGAAGCGGCATCCACAAACCACATCAGGAAGGTCTGCAACCGCTCATGGTATGGGAGAAACCCTGGTGTGGTTGTTTCCGAGAAGTACACTTCAAATGTCCTCTTGTCTCCACCATCATCTGTAAACATAGATTATATCCTTCATGTAAAAGTTTATCTGGTTGTTCAATTGATTAAGGATCAAGATCATTTGTTTAGATGTAGTTTATGTAGTTGAGATGGTAGGGGAAAACGGATTTATCATAATCCTTTGATCGTGGATTCTTGGAAATCTATTGTTATTCTATTGTTGTCGCGGTCACCAGTGTACTTATGGGGCTTGATGGGTTAATTTCTGGCAACACTACAGTGATTTGAAGTTTGTTGTAACAAAAGTGTAACATAAGTTACAGATATATTTTTTTTAAACCAAAACTATTATTTCTTCTGTTCTAGACTTCATAAACTGCATTATAATTACTACATGACTGGGTACAAACCTTGTAACTAACCTACATTATACCCATTACCCACATTAATTGAAATAAAAAAATTATGTATAGCTAGTCTATACTTATAAAATTACATGTCCTGACCGACTGACTGATTAATCATTGCTGCGCAAAAACTGTTGAAGTTACAGCCACGAAATTTGGTGAGTAGGGTTGTTTTTATTAAGTAGACACCCACTAAGGAAGGAATTTAGAAAATTTTACCCCAAAGGGGGTGAAATAGGGGTTGAAAGTTTGAATGAAAGTCCGTCATTTCTTGAATTAGAAACATGAAACTTTATTTTTGGGTTACTGATTAAAAATGAATGGATACGTATTTAAGCGTTTTTGAAAATTCTACCCCCAAGGGGGTGAAATTGGGGTTGAAAGTTTTAATGAAAGTCCGTTATTTCTTGAGTTAGAAACATGAAATTTTATGTTTGGGCTACTGATTAAAAATGATTGGATACGTGTTTAAGCGTTTTTGGAAATTCTACCCCCAAGAGGGTGAAATAGGGGTTGAAAGTTTAAATGAAAGTCCGTAATTTCTTAAGTTAGAAACATGAAAGTTTATTTTTGGACTGCCGATTTAAAATGAATGGATAGGTATTTAAGCGTTTCTGGTAATTCTACCCCCAAGGGGGTGAAATTGGGGTAGAAAGTTTCAATGAAAGTCCATCATTTCTTGAATTTGAAACATGAAAGTTTATTGACGTTTGCTTAAATAGGGTCCTGTTTTTACCCTTTGTATAAGGAACCACAAAAAGGGGAAAACTATCCATCTTTGTTATTATACTATGTTAACGCAAAGTCGCGGGCAACAGCTAGTTAAACATAACTTTTTTATTTCAATTAAATATATTTCAGGTTCTAGAGCCTCTATTTATGCAAAAAATGGCAGTTTTCAATTGCTAAACAGAAGTTTTAACTGCCAGCACATTAAGTTTAATGCTAAATTAGACGCGAAAATAACGCGCACTGTAAAACTCTGGAACGAACCGTCACCAGCAGTATTTCCGGACCTATACGACCTGCAAACCTTCAAGAAAAAGGCCGGCAACGCACCTGCAGCTCTTCTGATGTTGCGAGTGTCCATGGGCGACGGTAGTTTCTTACCATCAGGTGACCCGTTTGCTCGTTTGCCCCCTTATTTAATAAAAAAAAAGATTGCATAGCTTAACAATATAACATTTTTTACTATCTTAACAAACCTGGAGTTACTGTGAAAGAGTGTTTGAGAGTGCCACACGGTGTGAAATTTTTATCTTTCTCAAGTGATGACACAAATAAATCTATGTTTTTAAAATATCCCGGAGCCAAGACCTTCTTCATACAGCCTTCAATATCATCAGGTTTCAGGCCACCAGTTTTGGCTGGATCTAACTGTAATTCAAACAATTAATTAATATCAATACATTATTTTTTTTTTTTATAAAATTAATTCACTATAAACTTAGTATGTTATTCTTTCTATGTTAAAAACTTTTGCTACATTATGAGGGTATGACTAAAAAGAAGTAAAGTTCCATTTAGACCAAAGAGAATATAATCACTAATTTAGACTTCCAATTTTTTTAATGTTTGCTACCTTGTCGGTGTAGGATATTCCAAGATATGTTTGAAGGCTGGCCGCTGTGTGGTATAACTTTATCTTGAGGTCTGTGTAGCCAAACACATTCTCATTTTCACCAAACACCTGATGACACATCTCTGGGGGAAAGCTTAAATCATCGTTCTCAATGTCTTCAACATCCCGTACTGTAAAAATAACAAGACATTATTACAATGAGTAGCATAAACTTAGTAGTGAAGTACCAATATTTTACGGTGGGTATTTACCTAATTTTATTTCGAGGGCTTCACATCCATCCTTGACGAAATGATCCAAGTCGTTCGTCATTTTAAGGGGAACGGAAAGGCCACAGGGAAAGGCAATTATTTTATCGCGTAAAAACCAGCCGATCAGGTTTCCCGCGCAAAGTTTCTTCTTACGAAAACTAATGCTTCGAATTATGCAGATGTATGTGTACCAGTGGTTAAGATTTATGTTTTTAAACCTTTAAATAATAATTAAACCCAATAGCTTTACAAAATATCCAGCTTAATTCGTTCTTTTAACAGTTTCTATCGTTTTAATTTTTATTCCTATTTTACAATAAAATAAAAATTTGAAGTTTGAACTTTGAACGAAATATGAATGACAATTGACAGTCTGTCAAATTTGATATGTCACTTGCGCAGTCTGCCACAGACACGTCAATGCACACAATATGTATATAGTAGGGGAGGTCGCGCTCAGTTTAAAAAGTCATTTCATACCGAGCGAAAATCGTTACAATAATAGTATTCCACTAATACATTATATATTATATATTTTATTATATAGCTTTGATCGTCAACTGCTTCAGAAGTGGTGGAATAAAAATTGAGAGTATCTCAAAGCTGTTGTTGGGAATCGTATTGAATTGACATTAAAAAGATCCCAATTCGCACCCAATAAAAGTTTACCCACGTTTAGGTTTGGTAGGTGTCGTTTTAGTTTTAGTATATAACAACAGATGGCGCTTTTAAAGTAAAATTTATATCATTCTTCTTCACAAATATTGACTATCGAATTAATTACTTAAAATTGCTATGTGAGACAATTTTATGGTTAATTCAAACGAAAATCGCCGTCAGCTGAATGTTTGCAGGTGGAAATGTCGTCTACGCGACGCCCTAGGATACATTGAGCGCGAAGTAGGGCTATATTGGTTATAACTTATATTTATTTATTTATTTATTTATGCTTTTTGGACAATGTTGGTACATAGGCGGACTTAATGCCAGGTGGCATTCTCTACCAGTCAACTTTTAGGTGTCCAGAAACAAAATTGTGTAGGTGTCAATAGTGCAAAAGGATAAAAAAAAATAATAGATAAATGAAGAGCAATCTAAATACCTATAAAACGGCCCATTCACTATCCTGCATTGCAGTCCTGCTGCAGTCCGCCGTGCAGGCCTGCAACACCATTCACTATCATGCATAAGCCGGCGGACTGCACGCAGGATAGTGAATGGTGTTGCAGGCCTGCACGGCGGACTGCAATGCAGGATAGTGAATGGTCCCTTTAACTAAACTCATGAGCAAATATTTTACTTAATAGAGCGAGACTACTATACTAATATACTATAAAATATGTATAAATATTATTATAATATATACCTAATTAAAATACACATTACATAAAATATCATACTTTATATACTTAATTTAAAAATACTAGCACATATTTAATTAATTAATGTATATTGTAATAAGAATATATATTTATAAAATAATAATAATACATAAAAACTATCATAGATTATAATTATTTAATACTTTAATACTTTACTGCCAATTGCTTCAAATAAAACTCACGAACTTTGCGCTTAAATGTGTCCCTGGTTTTGGTTACCCTCATTTCTCGAGGAAGAGCATTCCAGAGTTTAATAGCCTGTACGTTGAAAGACGAGTGGATGATGTCTGATATGATAAGGACAAGAAAGGAGTGCATTGTTAGAGGATCGAAGGGATTTGTCATGGGTACTGGAAAAGGTATTGGAAAAGGGGGGTTAGGTATTTAGGAGCATTAGGGTGATGCAACAGGGAGTAGAGCATACACAAGGCCCTAGTAGAGCGGTGCTGTCGTATTGGTGTAGCTTAGAACGAAAGTAAGAGACATGATCGAATTTGCGTAGATTGAAAATAAATCTTAAACAGTTATTGAGTAGGCAATCAAGTTTATTAAGTTTGTCAGCGTTTAGGTCGAAATAACACACATCACAGTAGTCAATGATGGGAAGGATAAGTGACTGGACGAGCATTAACTTGACTAAAGAAGGAAGGAAGTTTATAAACCGGTAGAAGGATCGCAGGATACCAGTGACTTTGCGAGAGACGTATGAGATTTGAGCCTGCCAAGTAAAAGTCGAATCAATGTATAATCCAAGGTCCTTATCGTTCGAACTAAATGGAATGACACAATTATTATAGATCACTGATGAAACGGCACCTTGATCAACCTTGCTTAAGTTTCTAGCACTACCTAATAAAATGGCTTGGCACTTTGCTGGATTCACTGTTAGGCCAAACTTACTACACCATTCTCTAATAGCATCGAGATCTCGATTTATTATGTCGATAGCGGATGGTAAGTAATCAAGTTCAACTTGAAGTATTTTGGTGACGAGATTTATAAAAATCGAGAAGAGAAGTGGAGAAAGAATACCGCCTTGAGGGACACCCATATCAAGATCTAGCCAATCGGAGAACGACTTATCTATACGTACAGACTGCCGACGCCCTCGTAGATAGGAGGAAATCCATGCTAGTGCTACAGACGAAATCGGTAAACATGAAAGGGCTGCCAGTAATATTAGACGATATGTCGTGGTCAATATTATTGAATGCATTTGAGAAGTCTATTAGCACAAGGACTGTAATCTTAGAGTTCTCAAAGCCCTCTCTTATGTCACCTGTCACCTTCAACAATGCTGAGGTTGGCTGTGTCCAGGTCTAAAACCAGATTGATGTGGAGAAAGTAAATCGTTTTTATAGACAAACCTGGACAACTGTTTGTGAACGCAGGCTTCGAGAACTTTAGATAAATAGGGAAGGATGGATATGGGACGAAAATGTGTGAGGTGACTGGGATTAGGGACCTTCGGAAGTGGAAGGACGTGAGCTTTACGCCACAAGGAGGGGAATTCACATGATTCGAGGGAAAAATTAATAATATGGGTGATCGCAGGTAATATTTGGGTTTGGATAGAAGTAATCATACGACTACTAATGTCGTCACAGCCTGTAGCTTTAGACGCTATAGAATTAATTGTCTTGTTGATTTCGTCTGTAGTAACAGGAGAAAACTGAAGTGGCGCAAGATTAGGACGAGGTAAGCTGTTTAAGTACCTTAATGACTGTAATTTAGCGTTATCATCGAGAGCGTTTGTATTGGAAAAATGACGATTAATATCATCGGGACTGATGTTGCTAGGCAGTTCGAGATCCTGTGATTTACCTACACCGATTGTTTTAAGAAACTTCCAAATATTGGATGGGGATGAAGAATCAATATTTTCGAGAATATGGCGGCGATTAGCATTGCGTATCATCTGATTGCAACGATTTCTAGCAAATTTAAAGTTATTCCAGTTAGCCTCACAGCGATCACGTCTAAATTTCGCAAAGGCACGATCCCTGCACTTCATTAGCCGCGTACTGACCAAGCGAGCCGGCCGGTCAGTACGTGTTAGTGCGCGGCAAACGTCCGAGGCGCCTTTAAGCATCGACCAAAAACCGACAACTTTTGGCTCGGCCGCGGCACGCTCGGGCGAGGCAGCGAGGCGGCTCGCTTGGTCAGTATGCGGCTATTGCCGTTCTAATTTCAGCAGTAAGCCATTGTGCTGGTTTGTGTTTTATTTTGATTTTCTTAAGCGGTGCATGAATATCGAAAAGTTTATTTAAAGTATCATTAAAAGTGTCAACTTTGTCGTCGATGGTTGAGGCGTTAAACAGTGGCTCCCAATTAATATTAGCTGCGTCGTGTCTAAGCTTGTTCAAATCAAGATCCTTAAAACAGCGTCTAAATATTATTTTAGGACAAGGTTTGGGTGGTTTCAGGGTGTAGGCCATTGCCAAATCCCCGCTCCTGGTTTTTCCCACCATGACCTTATATACATATATACATATAAGGTCAAGGTGGGAAAAACCAGGAGCGGGGATTTGGCAATGGGATTGGATCGGAGCGGCACTAATGGTAAGAATTAAATCGAGCCAGGTATCATTACCACTGATGTTGTAGTGTGTGGGAGAGAGCGGTAAAAATTGGAAACTAGCCGATTCAACTAATTGTGTAAGTTTTGATGTACGTAAGGAGGACAGATCAGAAAGATCGGTGTTAAAGTCCCCCATGACAATGTGATGTGCGTATTCCGAACCCAATACCTCCAAAATAGGCTCAAGTTGAGAGAAATAGTCCGAACAAGGAGGACAATAGACTACACCAAGAGCCACTTTAGTACCTTTGATGCCGATTTCGAGGAAAAGGTATTCTGCAGCAGCAGAGCCAACGGATGGGGAGGAGGCAATTATTTTAAAGGGGAAATCACTACGGAGATAGATGGCAACACCACCGCCTCGCCGATCAATCCGATCATTGCGAATCAAGACGTAACCAGGCAATGCATATGATGTAGAGAGAAGATGGAGCTTAAACCAGCTCTCTGAAATCAGGACAGCGTGTACATATTTACCAGAGAACGCTTCAGTCAAGTCGCTGAAATGACTTGGCACACTTTGCGCATTAATGTGACAAATGTTAATAACGCTGTTCTTTTGGTAGCTAAACTTACATCGCTGGCTGATGGTTTTTCCACCGTCGTATTAGCGACTGACGGTTTTCTTTATTATATACAAAGTAGAAACATTCACCTGTATACATTTTGTACGGTATAAAATGACTTTATATTCAAAAAATTTTTACATGTTCAGTAACGCGACTGACGTTGAATCCCCCGTCTGCAATACGGCTGACGGTGATTTTTTGGTTAAACATGACCTCAATAATCATCCATCAAAGTTTCATCTATATTCATATTATCTATTTCATCTATACTTATAAAATTACATGTCCTGACTGACTGACTGACTGACTGACTGATTCATCATCGCTGAGCAAAAACTGTTAAAGTTACAGCCACGAAATTTGGTGAGTAGGGTTGTTTTATTAAGTAGACACCCACTGAGAAAGGAATTTCGAAAATTTTACCCCGAAGGGGGTGAAATAGGGGTTGAAAGTTTGAATGAAAGTCCGTCATTTCTTGAGTTAGAAACATGAAACTATATTTTTGGGTTACTGATTAAAAATGAATGGACATGTATTTAAGCGTTTTTGGAAATTCTACCCCCAAGGGGGTGAAATCGGGGTTGAAAGTTTGAATGAAAGTCCGTCATTTCTTGAGTTAGAAACATGAAACTATATTTTTAGGTTACTAATTAAAAATAAATGGATACGTATTTAAGCGTTTTTGGAAATTCTACCCCCAAGGGGGTGAAATCGGGGTTGAAAGTTTGAATGAAAGTCCGTCATTTCTTGAGTTAGAAACATGAAACTTTATTTTTGGGTTACTGATTAAAAATTAATGGATACGTATTTGAGCGTTTTTGGAAATTCTACCCTCAAGGGGGTGAAATAGAGGTTGAAAGTTTAAATGAAAGTCTGTCATTTCTTTAGTTAGGAACATGAAAGTTTATTTTTGAACTGCTGATTAAAAATGAATGGATAGGTATTTAAGCGTGTTTGGAAATTCTACCCCCAAGGGGGTGAAATTGAGGTTGAAAGTATGAATGAAAGTCCGTCATTTCTTGAGTTAGAAATATGAAACTTTATTTTTGGGTTATTGATTAAAAATGAATGGATACGTATTTAAGCGTTTTTGGAAATTCTACCCCCAAGGGGGTGAAATCGGGGTTGAAAGTTTGAATGAAAGTCCGTCATTTCTTGAGTTAGAAACATGAAACTATATTTTTAGGTTACTGATTAAAAATAAATGGATACGTATTTAAGCGTTTTTGGAAATTCTACCCCCAAGGGGGTGAAATCGGGGTTGAAAGTTTGAATGAAAGTCCGTCATTTCTTGAGTTAGAAACATGAAACTATATTTTTGGGTTACTGATTAAAAATGAATGGACATGTATTTAAGCGTTTTTGGAAATTCTACCCCCAAGGGGGTGAAATCGGGGTTGAAAGTTTGAATGAAAGTCCGTCATTTCTTGAGTTAGAAACATGAAACTATATTTTTAGGTTACTGATTAAAAATAAATGGATACGTATTTAAGCGTTTTTGGAAATTCTACCCCCAAGGGGGTGAAATCGGGGTTGAAAGTTTGAATGAAAGTCCGTCATTTCTTGAGTTAGAAACATGAAACTTTATTTTTGGGTTACTGATTAAAAATTAATGGATACGTATTTGAGCGTTTTTGGAAATTCTACCCTCAAGGGGGTGAAATAGAGGTTGAAAATTTAAATGAAAGTCTGTCATTTCTTTAGTTAGGAACATGAAAGTTTATTTTTGAACTGCTGATTAAAAATGAATGGATAGGTATTTAAGCGTGTTTGGAAATTCTACCCCCAAGGGGGTGAAATTGAGGTTGAAAGTATGAATGAAAGTCCGTCATTTCTTGAGTTAGAAATATGAAACTTTATTTTTGGGTTATTGATTAAAAATGAATGGATACGTATTTAAGCGTTTTTGGAAATTCTACCCCCAAAGGGGTGAAATTGGGGTTGAAAGTTTGAATGAAATTCCGTTATTTCTTAAGTTAGAAACTTGAAATTTTAGGTTTGGGCTACTGATTAAAAATGATTGAATACGTGCTTAAGCGTTTTTGGAAATTCTACCTCCAAGGGGGTGAAATAGGGGTTGAAAGTTTAAATGAAAGTCCGTCATTTCTCAAGTTAGGAACATGAAAGTTTATTTTTGGACTGCTGATTAAAAATAAATGGAAAGGTATTTAAGCGTTTTTGGAAATTCTACCCCCAAGGGGGTGAAATTGGGGTTGAAAGTTTGAATGAAAGTCCGTCATTTCTTGAGTTAGAAATATGAAACTTTATTTTTGTGCTACTGATTAAAAATGAATGGATACGTATTTAAGCGTTTCTGGTAATTCTACCCCCAAGGGGGTGAAATTGGGGTAGAAAGATTCAAATAAAAGTCCATCATTTCTTGAGTTAGAAATATGAAAGTTTTTTGACGTTTGCGTTTGACGTTTGCTTAAATAGGGTCCCGTTTTTACCCTTTGTATAAGGAACCACAAAAATGGGAAAGCTATCCATCTTTGTTATTATACTATGTTAACGCGTACGAAGTCGCGGGCAACAGCTAGTTCGGTATAAAATCACTTTTCGCAACTATTTTTTTTACAACTTTGAAATACTCTCAGTTAACATTCCACCACGGGTGCGGCGACTGACGCTGATTATATTGATTGATAAATATTAAGCTACCGCTGGACAAAAATTTGGTCGGTATGAAATGACTTAGCAAACGATAGCACTACCTCCCCTACTAATATACAAGTCCCAAGGCTCCAAGCGGCAAGCAGCCAGCCCCAAGCCGAGGCCCATGAATGTGATTTGTGATAAAGCAGAATATTATGGCCAGCTGTCTTGCTTCAGTACCTATTTTAATATTATGGACTAGGGTAAATTACGAGTCATTAGAATTTTTCAGTAGAGGGACACTTTACACTTTGATCGTAAAAATAAAAGTTTGTGTTTTTTATACGATGTAAATAATAATGGAATTAATATTGAGGGGCATTCACGCTACAAGTGTATTTTTTATCAGGTTGCGATGTAACCAAAATAAAACATCTTTTTGTCGTCGTGTCATCACGTGCACCTTGGTTTTGCAAATGAAAAGAAAAAATTTAGAAACATGCAAAAGTTTTTAATAATATTTTTTATGATACATATTGTGTATTTTATTATAAACGTGTTATTGTATAAATAACAATCTATTATAAGTATTTTTTGTACATTCTTAATAACCTTTTATCTCATTTAAAGGTTTTTTTTGGCCTGTCCTACTACTGGTATTGTAAAAGTGCTGAAAAACAGTTATTGGACGTTATTAGATGAAATAATACTGAATACCTACTGATCTACTTGATATATATAATATTCGAAAGATGAGAGTATTATTCAATACGAAAGTTAATTTGCAGCTGACTTGTGTCTTCTGAATACTTCAATGAAGTGTGACTTCTGAATACTTCAAAAACCTACTTGTTACCGTTAGTTGTATTGTATGGAATGAATAAGGGAACGTAACGCAATTTGGGGGCCTTGTAAAATGCTACGGTGCGTTGCACAAGGGCTGATATTTAAACAACGCGTTAACTTTTTTCGGTTTTATAGAGGAATAAGAATTTTCAAAATCAGCTACCCTTTTTGTTTATGTTTTATTAGGAAATCCCTAGGTTGTACAATACGTTCCTATTATTTTTGTCGCTGAAGTAGGCAAATGGCAAGCCTTTAGTTTGTATATTTTCATGAAATCCCTCGACTTTGTGTTTAATGAATTAAATTAAATAAATGGCATACAATTTTTGCTACCCATCAGTATAATCCAGACTCAAGAACATGTGCAACCTGTGGGATCTATTAGACAAGCCCAACTTCCTCCTGAAAGTAGAGTACGGCCACCGCGACAGGCAAATGACCTGCTATGCATTGTGCTCCATATTGAAAATATATTGCCTGAGTATGCCCATTGGCTCGATGAGGACAATCTGAAATCTCTAACTTTTTGAGTTACGTTTTACCTGAACAATGTAATATACAGACGTACAGATAAAGAGACGGACATCCTTTGGCGGCGACGGCGGCCGTAACTCCATTGCGTCAATTGCGTCAATTGTCCGTTTATCGGGTGGATACCGTACATTTTCCGGGGACCAAAAGTACTATTTTTCCTTTCCCCAGACTCAGTGTCTCCATACCAAATTTTTGCAAAATCCGTTCAGTGGTTTGAGCGTGAAGAAGTAATTGACAGACAGATAGACGAACAGACTTTCATACTTATAAAGTTATAATATTAGTTGTTACAATAGTACTATGTAATATTGATAAGAATTTTAATTTTTTTGGAGTAATTTTTTGTTAAATATTTAATTAAAATAACTTATTTTACAATAATAAAAATATATGTGAAAACAACAATTATTTATAATGTTTCCTACTTACAATACCAATTTTAACCAAATTTCAATCAAACTTTGCTTGTCCAACTACTGGTTTTGGGTGCCCCAGCTACTGCAATTCCGTCCCATGACTGTGTTTTACCTACCATTCAGTTTTCACTAAAAAATCAATATAAACTGACAAACCATCGCATTTTTATGTTTGCATATCTTAAGTTAGATAATTTATGAACACAAATATGATATCTATTTCTATTTCATGCGAAGTATTAAATGTTTTAGAGCTTTTTCTGTAAAAAAAATCCTTAGCTGTCCAATGGCTGGTAGTTTACGGTATATATAAAAAAAATTGATTCAGTAACGATTTTTTTCGTTTTCGAAAGGACGTTTATGGTTTACCTGTAGCGCTAGCACGGCGACCAGCGGAAATGCGAAAGTATGGACAAACTGTGGAAATAAACCTAAGGTGCCATTCCGATCTTTTTTCGTTCCGAAAAATTCAATTTATATAAATGCCATTTTATGACAGACTATAGTCCTAAAAATTTAAATAATATCCTACATTATGACATATACTATAGTCTGTCATAAAGTGGCATTTAAATTAAATTTTTGTCGGTCGCGATTAGCCACGATAAAGATCGGAACGGCACCTTAGGTTTATTTCCACAGTTTGTCTATACTTTCGTATTGCCGCTGGTCGCCGTGCTAGCGCTACTGGAATATAAATAAGTGCCCAATAACTATTAATTGCCGACGATCAATTTGGTCGGACCAAAGACCTATCCAAGAACTATCCGACCGCGACCGCAAGTCGCAACCAATGTTGCAACGCAACATGCCAAAAAATTGAAGTCTGCATGACCGTGGCACTTTTTTATTTGGCAACACAGCCCAATTATGTGACGTCATTATGGCCTGGTTGGGTTAGGTTTGCTTGGAAATTTTTGTTATAAATCTTGTATTTTAGTGTAATATATGTTGTGCTATTTAATTTAGAGTAGTTTAATAAATACCTCAAAACGTAGTAGTAATCCTGGTACCCGGGAGATATTCTTACGGTTACAATTCCTGGCGAAAATGAATCGCCATGAAGGTGGGCAATGATAATCAAAATTTGTACGATGCTTTTGTCAATATACAATTCATCGTAAAAATCTAAACATTGCACTTTCTCGCGTCGGGAACAAGTTGATTGGCTCGATTTGGTGATTTTCGATGATTCCACGCGAAATAGGAGTAAATATACTTATTGACATCATTTCAGGAGTCAGCTGTGATTCGTGTTTAAAAAATAACTTTAGAGGACGGCGATACAAATGTTTGATATGCATTGATTACGACTTATGTGCTGCCTGTTTCGAGTCTGGTGCCACCACGAACCAGCACACCACACAGCACCCTATGCAATGTATACTTTCTAGAAGTGATTTTGGTAAGTGTTTTTGTTAACTCATAGTTCTATTTTGGATCCCTTACAAAAGAAATTATGCTGACATACATTGTGCCTTGGAAAAATCAGACTATGTATATTATATTTATTATTCAGAGTCCTAATAAGGTATTATGATTCCCATAAGGCATTATATTGTTGTTATTTGCATTAAATGTTAATCCACAGCTCTGCTTTATATTATTTATGCTTTATATGTAAAATTTTAAAAGGATTGGTTAAGTATATTAAAATACTAACTATTAAAATGTTTTATTATCCAAAAAGTTTGATTGTAGTTCTCTCATTTTTAATGTGTTTCAAATAGGTACACAATCTATTTTCATCTATATACATTGTGTGATTTTTGGCACCATAATACATTTTCCCAAGCCTGTGATACTCTTGTACTAATTTAATATTCTGAGTTTTTGTTTGCAACTATCATAATGTTAGGAAATCTTATAAGAATTTTTAAAACTCTGAATTAACCTTGGTATGTTATGCAGGTGGAATCAAAGTTTTTTTGCATAGCATTATAAATAACTTTAAAAATACATTTTTAAGTTTGAAATATTATTATTGTGTTATTTCTATGCAACTTTGAGGGTTTTGTTGTTGGATGTTTATTCCGTTTATTGACCCAATTTAAATAAAGGATATGTTTATGAAGGTTATAACATAGCTTGAGTAACTTTAAAAAGATTTGTATCAAAAATATTATGGTCTTTCAATGTTTTTAAAGTGTTTGCTAAAGTCAGGTCATTTTACAGAAAGAATCTTTGGGAGGCCTTATTTTACTTGTCTCTTTCACTTAAGCAACATAAAAAAAACTGTTAGTATGTTTTTCTGTTTCTGTTAGTGCAAGAAACTGAATAAAATATGACTATTATTATGCTATTTCAAAAAGACAAGTTCTAGTGTTATTATGATGCATAAACATGTTAATCCTTCGATCGTGGATTCTTGGAAATCTGTTGTTTACACGGTCAAATTCGACTGCTTGGGAGTTGATAGGCTAATGCCTCAAGCCCCGAGTGGTCACCGGCAACCGCGATAACAATAGAAAGGCTATTGTGTCTCGTTTTCCACGATCTAAGGATTAAAATCCATTCTTATGAGTTTGCTGACAAACATGAAAATGATACCAACATAACATTATGCTTGTTTTGCTTTTTTTGTAACTTATCTATACATATAATAAAATCGTAGGGAAGTCAATTCTGTACATTGAATACTTTTGAAAAATAATACTTGGGACGTGATCTATAATCAATATGGAAGCCAAAAATATAGTTTCTAGAATTTTTGTCTGTTTGTCTGTATGTATGTCCGGGATAAACTCAGAAAGTACTGGATGGATTTACTTCAAATTTTGCACAAATATTACTCAGAGTTCGGGTCAACACATAGGCTATAAATTTTAACGATATCACCTAGGGTGGGGGAGGAGGGGCTCAAGGGCGCAGCCCCTCCCCTCATTGATCTGTTGCTTATAATAACGAAATAGTGTCGTGGCGTTTGTATTGCGTCTTATTTCTCCTTTTTAGGAAAAAACTAACTCATCTATCTATACATAAAATAAAATCGTAGGGAAGTCAATTCTGTACATTGAATACTTTTGAAAAATAATATTTGGGACGTGATCTACTATGCTAACGCGGACGAAGTCGCGGGCACCAGCTAGTTGTAATATAATCTCACACTTCATTATTATAAAACAACTGATTTTATGATCATAAACCAACAAAGTACAGGCTCTGTCTTTTTGCATTATTCTGAACTAGACGACGCCTGCAACTTCGTTGCGCCAAAACTAATTTATCGCGCGGGAACCTTACATTTTTTTTGGGATAAAAAGTATCCTATGTCCTTTCCCGGGACTCAACCAAATTTCAGCAAAATCGATTCAGCGGTTTGAGCGTGAAGAGGTAACAGACAGATAGACGTACTTTCGCATTTATAATATTAGTATGGATTTTCACTATTACTGTTATTACTGTCATAAATAATATTTTGATAACAATGTAAAAATAATATATAATTTATTATAGTGGATGGATATACTACAAGGAGACCATTTTATTATTACTGAACATAAATATTATGCTAGATTCTATCAGTAAAATATAGCCAATATTAGACCTAATGAAATTTAAAGGACTTTTTCAGAAAAAGAAATCTTTAAATATAGCACATCATTTTAGTTCAGAGAAAAAATATGAAATGCATGTCGGCTTATTAAGGAAGCCACATAAATTCTTTAAGCTTATCTTTTATATCTGTGTACTAAAATATACTATGACACTTTCTTTTAGTAATAATAATATTATGTAACATTTAGACATTATTTTAGGAGAAGGAATATTGACTGGCTTAAATGCAATATTAGTTATTTGAGGATGTGTAGATGGATGTTAAGAAGTTCATAAAAAAATGCATTTCTTTTCAAATGATATTGAAATGTATTTGTAAATATAAAATACTACTAAGAATATACAGGATTACATTCTTGCAAATTAATAATTTATTAAATTATTAATTTGCACCCACTTGCTCCTGAAATTCTCCCGAGAATGTGGAGCGGGCAGGTAAAATCAAATGAATTCAATTTCAGAAAAATTTGATCTGTTTGATTTAATCATTTAACTAGACCTAATATAATTTGATGTGGTTTCAGAACTTTATTACGGCGGGGAGACGGTTGCGTTGGAGCAGCCGCAGGCGTACACGTGTCCGTTCTGCAACAGAATGGGTTTCACCGACACCGCTCTCATGGAGCATGTCACCGCTGATCACGCTGACACCAACCTCGCGGTGAGAGTTGCCACTGTAGTTGCTACTTGCTATTTGTTGCTACTTTGACACTTCATTTGCCACATTACATGGCCACTTGACACTTTACAAATGCCAATTTGTGTCTGTCTGTTTTTGCTGAAATTTGGTATAGGGATACTTCGAGTCTCGTGAAAGGACATAGGATACTTTTTTCGAAAAAATGTACAGTTCCCGTGCGATAAACGATTTCTGGTGCAAGGGTGTTGCGGGCGTCATCTAGGCCCGTATTTTAGGTCAGTACTCAAGATGCATCTCTGTCTCAAGACACGGTTGAGGTTCTGTGATTGGTTGGCTGTCAAAATTTGGACCAATCACAGAGCCGAACCGCGTCTTGAGACCGCATCTTAACCGATTCGTTGCCACCCTCTTTTTCATTAATATTTTACGCAGGCCCTAACATTAATCGAATGACGCGTTGGCGCGTCATTGGCCTGGCTGAAAGGTTCAGCGCTTACTTTAGGGATACTAAACCTTTTACTTACCTAAGTACCAAAAAATATTAACCTTAAAATAAAAGTCTTCTAATATACATATTATAATATGATACAACCAACCAGTTTCAATATAGGTAAATATTGTATGGGGCAGTTTAAGAAAACAAGCAAATTATTTGTATGTTTTTATTGAAATAAATAGAGTCAAACATATTACAACACGAATATCACTTCTACGAGTACTACCAGATTATTGCTGACAGTTTTTATTTCTAATACCTACTTATTTGTTTTTTGTTTTTTCAGAAAAACGTAGCAGATCTCCACTTATATTTGACTCTCAAAACTAGGATATAAAAAATAAAAAAACTGGGATTAAAAAATCAAAATAAAACACATTTTTTACCTATTAGTGCTCTATAATGGTACGGAACCCTTCGTGCGCGAGTCCAACTCGCACTTGGCCGATTTTTTTACCTTTTCTCGCTTTTGACTGAAAAATCCCGCGTTTTCACTCAAAAAGTTCCAAAGTCCCGACTTGGCACAAAAAAAATCTGGCAAAGCTGGTTAGGAAATTATGAAGCTTTATTTTTTTATATTTTAAAATGTTCCTACAGGCTTACCTTACCTTTGAATTGTCAGTGCTTTATATGGAAGCTTCTTTGGGGTATACTAAACATCCCCTATCTTAATCTGACAGATCCGATGACATTTCAATATTAAAAAAAAAAAAAATTAACCCACCACGTGAGAAATCTAATTTCTATATCATGATAACTGGACACATGTCTGAAGCCTATACAAGCTTAATCTGACACGCTCGAGCTTATCCCGAAATCCCCTCTTCCCCTCCCCAACTATATTCATTGGAATATTATTGCGTCTCGCGTCTTTATCAAATTTAAATGTATCAAGTTTACATTCTTTTGCCCTATTTTGTGACAATTAAGATGGTATCAACGAAAGTTGTCTACCCATACGCCATCTAGTTACTAAAATGAAAACTGCTTGACAATCAAATTTAAAAAATAAGAAAATTATTAATCCACATGGTTGACAACCTCTGACAACGTAATATTTCAAAAAAAATATAGTGGCCACAGCTATTTGTATCTCTAAGGTGCTAATTTTTATATAAAATAATAGTTGTTTTTATTTAAATTACATAAAAATTTGTATTACAAAAATTTTCAAATGACGCGTATATGCGTCATTGGCCTCCCTAAAGGTTTCTTCATGACGCGTATATGCGTCATTGGCCACGAATCGGTTAAGTACTGACCGAAAATACGGGCCCTAGTGCTACTTATTATCAAAGTGTTAAGCTGTATGCGACACTGCAAAGCTAATTAATCGAGTAACAAAAAGGGAAGGCACTATTTTCGGCTGTATATATTTTTTATATCATCTCTGAATGTAATTTTTTTTTTATTGTAATTCTAGGTGGTGTGTCCAGTGTGCGCTTCTCAGCCGGGCGGCGAACCCAACTTCGTGACGGACGACTTCGCCGGACACCTCACGTTAGAGCACCGCACCGGACCCAGAGACCTCATATCGTTTCTAATATCCTTTACAATAGCCTAGCTTAGCGCCTGTTTCATTGTGTTTCACCACTTTTTGATAAAGTGTCGAATAGGCTATTCACAGCTTTTTTGACTGATTCTCCATACTTCATCTGTCAAGTTAAGTGGCGGATAGCCTATTCGGCACTTTATCAGAAAGTGGTGAAACAGGCCCTTACTCTTTTTTTGAGCACTAATTCTGACAGTTTCTTGTTGTAGCCAAGAATTAGTGCCTTGGAGTGTTCAAAGTCAGATAGCTCAGCCGATCGCTTCCTGCTTAGTCTGTGGCCCCATTCTTTGACCACTTATGGTTGTCCCATATAGCTGCGAAGCCAGCCTTAAGATTATGTTAGAATGCTACAGCATTTTGTTACAACAAAACTGACTTAAATATTACTTTGTAGTAAACGACAGTTTAAGCACAACTGAGTTGCGGGCGTTATCTAGTTATTATATTTTGGTCAGCAGTTGAACATTGTTAGCTATGAATAATACTAACAATTATTATGTACCATTTTAAACGATTTTCTTAACCGTGTACCACGACGAACCCAGTGGTATCAGACATGGCGGCGTGCGGCGGATACCGCCCTCTGGCCGCGGCGTCAATCGCGCGCGCCGCTCCAACATGCAGTTCAGGTATTGACCACATGTGTGTGCGAGTGAGACGGGAGATATTGAATATATGTGTGTGTGTGAACGAGAGAGGGAGCGAGCGTGTGACAGATACCGCCCTCCGGCCGCGGCGTCAATCGCGCGCGCCGCTCCAACATGCAGTTCAAGTATTGACCACATGTGTGAGCGAGAGGGACGGGAGATATTGAACATACGTGTGTGTGAACGAGAGAGGGAACGAGCGTCTGACAGATACCGCCCTCCGGCCGCGGCGTCAATCGCGCTCGCCGCTCCAACATGCAGTTCAGGTATTGACCACATGTGCGAGCGAGAGGGACGGGAGATATTGAACATACGTGTGTGTGAACGAGAGAGGGAGCGAGCGTGTGAAAGATACCGCCCTCCGGCCGCGGCGTCAATCGCGCTCGCCGCTCCAACATGCAGTTCAGGTATTGACCACATGTGTGAGCGAGAGGGACGGGAGATATTGAACATACGTGTGTGTGAACGAGAGAGGGAGCGAGCGTGTGACAGATACCGCCCTCCGACCGCGGCGTCAATCACGCGCGCCGCTCCAACATGCAGTTCAGGTATTGACCACATGTGTGAGCGAGAGGGACGGGAGATATTGAACATACGTGTGTGTGAACGAGAGAGGGAGCGAGCGTGTGACAGATACCGCCCTCAGGCCGCGGCGTCAATCACGCGCGCCGCTCCAACATGCAGTTCAGGTATTGACCACATTTGTGAGCGAGAGGGACGGGAGATATTGAACATACGTGTGTGTGAACGAGAGAGGGAACGAGCGTGTGACAGATACCGCCCTCCGGCCGTGGCATTAGTCACGCGCGCCGCTCCAACATGCAGTTCGGGTATTGACCACATGTGTGGGCGAGAGGGATGGGAGATACTGATGGCGTGTGTGTGTGAGCGAGAGAGGTAGAGGGAGCGAGCGTGCGACGGATACCGTCTTCCGGCCGCGGCGTCATAAATCAATTTCGTCGATGGTACAAATGAGGGAACGAGAAGGTTTTGACAACAGAGAAATAGAGCAAAAGAGACAGGTTCTACATATTTACTTGTGTGTGTATGTGTGTGAGTGAGAGAAAGAGATTCATGTAGTTTATGAATGACTATTGCCAATTATTCGGGTGTTAGATGTGTAGCTTAAAGTGCATATTGTGGTTACATGTCGTACAGCACGAGCGGCGGCATCTCGTCGCTGTCGCCGTCGTCGCGCGACGCCGTCGTCGACCCCATCGCGGAGTTGTTGTCGCAGCTGAGCGGCGTGCGGCGCGGCGCCAACCAGCCCGGCACGCCCAGCCAGCTGCAGCAACTGCAGATGCAGCTGCAGCTCGAGCGCCAGCAGGCCAACGTACGTCACACACACACATACACGCACACACACATCGCGGAGCTGCTGTCGCAGCTGAGCGGCGTGCGGCGCGGCGCCAACCAGCCCGGCACGCCCAGCCAGCTGCAGCAACTGCAGATGCAGCTGCAGCTCGAGAGCCAGCAGGCCAACGTACCTCACACACACATACACGCACACACACATCGTGGAGCTCCTGTCGCAGCTGAGCGGCGTGCGGCGCGGCGCCAACCAGCCCGGCACGCCCAGCCAGCTGCAGCAACTGCAGATGCAGCTGCAGCTCGAGCGCCAGCAGGCCAACGTACGTCACACACACACATATAAATGCAAACACACGCGTGCGGGCGCTTATACACAATTTATAGTCACGTGATCAGTCTTATACAACGTTTGAAACTGCAACTTATAACTATTAGAAACAATGTAAAGGTTGTGAGAGCCCCATAATGATAAACATCTTTGGGTCAATTCAAACCGCAACGCGACGTGTAGATGCATTTCTAAAGAAGGATATTGTACCCACTAATGTAGCACTTTGAGACATATACCAAATGAAAGGGCTTGAAAAGCTGAACATTTTATTGTATGACAAAAAATCTCTAAACCATGGGAGAAAAAAGTTAACCGATTCAGTGCGGATGACACAAGAGCCGTGTCATACATGTTTTTAACATGTGGCGTATGACACGTGAGCCGTCTCATTTGAAAAACGATTGTATCTCCCTCAAATTACACTTAAGAAGGTTCTACTCTGAACAAAATCTTCTTAATTTTCCACGTAGAACAAGCCTATAGGCTTCGCCTCTGAATATTCTGTGAATTGCAAAAAAGTAGGGGCCGCCAACCTTTTTTTAAAGGTGCATTCATTTCTTATTACACGGCAGCCGCGTCTTATGGGTTTTTAACGTGTGGCGTATGACACGTGAGCCGTGTCATTTAGAAAGCGATTGTATCTCCCTCAAATTGCACTTTGGAAGGTTCTACTCTGAATAAAACCGTCTTAATTTTCCACGTAAAACAAGCCTATAGGCTTCGTTTCTGAATATTTTGTGAATTGAAGAAAGGAGGGGCTGTCTCCTTTTTTAGCCTCATGGTTCCCATCATCAGACCACCACTTTTGTGAACATGGTACCAACTCGGAACCGGATCAATCGGAACAAATACCCTACACAACAAAAAATTTTTTTTGAAAATCGGTTCACAAGCGGCGGAGTAATCGTTGAACACACATAAAAAAATATCCACAGCCGAACGTATAACCTCCCCCTTTTTGGAAGTCTGTTAAAAAAACTTAACAATGAACTTCTTTAAATTTATCTACAAACGTATAATTTACATCGGAAACCCAGATCTATTTAATATACTCATTTTTCTAACCTTGAAACCTACAAAAGGTTTGCAACATCTGAATAAAAAAATAGTTTACCTGCCATTTTCAGGTTGACACTTAGTAAACCTACTCGAAATCAACTCAAGACAGTGTGTTGCCTTCCGTAAACATCAATTATTTGGGTTCAACCAAATAAATCAAGTTAATACAAGCGAAAAAAAAACAAAAAAAAACTGGTTGCACTCCGGGAGTGCCGGCAGAAGTGAAAACTTGATTATTAACGTTGTGCATTTTTTAACCCATTTTTTATGAAAATCGATTTAAAAAAAATTGTCAATCAAGTTGTTTCGATCAAGTTTCGATCAAGGTTTCGATCAAGGTTTCGATCAAGTTTCGATCAAGTTTGGAACAAGTTTCGATCAAGTTCCGATCAAGTTTCGATCAAGGTTTCGATCAAGTTTCGATCAAGTTTCGATCAAGTTTCGATCAAGGTTTCGATCAAGGTTTCGATCAAGGTTTCGATCAAGTTTCGATCAAGGTTTCGATCAAATTTCGATCAAGTTTCGAACAAGTTTCGATCAAGTTTCGATCAAGGTTTCGATCAAGGTTTCAATCAAGTTTCGATCAAGTTTCGATCAAGGTTTCGATCAAGGTTTCGATCAAGTTTCGATCAAGGTTTCGATCAAATTTCGATCAAGTTTCGATCAAGGTTTCCATCAAGTTTCGATCAAGTTTCGATCAGGTTTCGATCAAGGTTTCGATCAAGTTTCGATCAAATTTCGATTAAGTTTCGATCAAGTTTCGATCAAGTTTCGATGAAGGTTTCGATCAAGGTTTCGATCAAGTTTCGATCAAGTTTCGATCAAATTGAGTTCGAGTTCGAGTTCGACACAAAACACTACTCTCCAACCGTCTTACGCGTTTTGTATGGTTTTTCGATCAACACGAAAATCTATCGCGAGTTTCACAGTTTTACCCATCCCACAAGTGCTCAACGCCGCTAAAGAAGTTTTCACTTCAAAAACCATAAACCTTTTTGAACGTGGCGGGTGACACGGTAGCCGTGTCATCTACTTCTATGGCGTATGACACGGCTAACGTGTCACGAGAAAATTGTATGCCGCCACGACTGAAAGTCTTTAAAAATGTGCGCCGCATTGAATCGGTTAATGAGGGTCGAAGTTAAGAAAAAATCACAAAAAAAACCTGTATTATTGTATCAATTTATAGTGTTGCTACTTGCTGGTAAGGAATCATTTCTGAAAAGTAATCGTATATGGCAAACTAAGGGAAAGTGGCATATTTTAGTATATTGTTTCATATTTTAAAGAAGTTTATTGGAAAACTATAATACCTTCAAAATCTAACCTTTTTTGTACTTTAAACTCATAAATACATATAGTTAAGTTTATTGTTTAAAGTAAAAATACAACTGAGTAAAAAACCGTTGTTTTCAGGCGGCGCGACAACAGCTGGAGCGTTTACCGCGGCGGGCGGCGGCGAGCGCGAGCGCCCCGCCCCCCGCGCCGCAGCCCGCCGCGCCCCCCGCACCAGCCGACGCCGCGGACTCACAGTTCCTGCTAGCCGGCTTCCTAGGTCAGTTCTATAGCTCCCACACCGCTTTCGGTGACGGTGGCCTACGCAGCTACGCAGGAGTAATTTTTATAGTGCCCAAGTGTGTGCGCAGTACACAAGAGCACTCTCTATTCCTTTACTCTCATAACCCAGTGGGACGGAAGACCGACACGACCGACGAGAGATCAGGCGCAGGACCGACTTTTTACATGCCCATCCGACGCATGGATCATCTTACTTGTCAGACAATCAGATGATCAGTCTGCATTGTCCTAACCAAACTTGGAAATATGTACATAACATGTTTCCAACGCGGGAATCGAACCCACGACCTCCGAATCAAGAGCCGCGCTCTATACCATTAGACCACGGAGGCGTAATAATAGGCTACTTGACCTATATTTAATTTTTATATTACCCTTGTCATCAAATAAAAGCTTATGATTGATAAATAAAGTCGATTTGAAAATATGATTGTATGAAAATAGGAATTGTACTGACGAAAACGCTTTTGCGGTACTTCCGATTTGGATGTGACGTCATCCTATTTGTAATACCCATCAGTCGTGGCAAAACGAGACACAATAGCTTTTTCATTGTTATCGCGGCCGGATGTGGCCGCTTGGGGCTTCATGAATTAATATCTTTTATTTATCGCGCTCGTTATATGTAACTTTATTTGTACATAAATAATATGAATAAGCCTAGAAAGATTTATAAAATATATTTTCTTGAATAATTCAAATAAAACATCAGTTTTATACAGGGTGTAAAAAGACCACTTCCGATAACTTTGGGGTATTATTATACTACATTTTCTGATTACAAAAATGTATTTTTTTTGATACGTAATCTAAAAGACGCGAGTCATTGATATCAAATGTAGCGCGCTTAATAACATAAGGTCGTAAACGACCATACTGTACGGTCGCGGCAGTTTTTAACCTTATGCTCTTTCCAACCTATCAAGAACCATGACATTCAACTCTCTCAAGTAACTCAGAACTTTGACCTATGATCTCTTACCTAGGCTAATTTAATCCTTCGATCGCGGATTCTTGGAAATGCTATTGTATTCTAGATCTCTTGTCTCGATCACCGGTACTCGTATGGGCCTTAATGGGTTAAAACTTTAATTCTAACTCATGTACAAAACTGTAAGTAACTTTCTGAGCATGAGTAACAACTTATTTATCGATTAGTTAAAAAGTTATTCGTAAGGAACAAAACCGATTTTGTGTGATATGCGAATGCGGATCTCAGGACTCAGGAGTCAGGCTTTCTATCGAAATTACAGACGATGCATGAAAACTTCCGTACGTAAAACTATGGTAATAAACTTACGTGTAAAATGTTAAGTTCTTAAAGTGTTCTTATTTCTCTAGACTCTATGCATTTTGTAAGTATTCTTTAGCACTAAGCAATAATACCACCACCAACAACACGTTTCTTACACGAAATCTAACACAACACAAAGTTTAAACAAAAAAATAATAACACATTTTCCGTGTTATGCAGAACGATGATTGTGGATGGACAGTACCTAGATCTGCAATTATCGCTTTTTATCTACTACAGACGATACAGTATGAAAAAACTAGCAATTAATTAATTACTTACGTGAAAAATGTTGAATTCTGATTTTTGAATGTGCTCTCTATACATTTTGAAAATAGTCCATATCACCAATCAATAACACCACCAATAACAACACATCTCTTTTTACACGATATCTTACACGACACGTCTTATTTTTTCAACGCAAACAAAATAATAGTTAATTAATTTACATTTTACACATTTAGTTATCACAATAATACGTTTTAAAAAGATCGTAATACGCTTATTAATTAAACATAACTCAACGGACAACCTTCAACCTCAAGATGCAAATTGGAACTAAAGTCTAATTATGCGAAAATCGTCTTTAAAAACATGTATCGACTTTCGGTAAATTCAAAGATACCGACGGGACGACCAGACCGCTTGGCGGCAACGTCAAAGCGCCGCCGCACTCGCCGCCGGCCGCTGTAGATGTACGACGCACGTGTCGATAATCCATTTCAAGGACAATCTAAGTGTTGTACCCTATAAATTCAAAACGATGTAGTCGATATTTAAATTACCATTAAATAATAAAAATTATAACTATTATTTAGTAGGTCTACTATTCTCATTTTTAAAATTAACTCTATTAATTCATGAAGCCCCAAGCGGCCACATCCGGCCGCGATAACAATGAAAAAGCTATTGTGTCTCGTTTAGCCACGACTTATGGGTTAAGAGGTTATAAATTCAGAAAGTTTTTATCGGGATACATAGTCAAGTTGCATTCGATAATTTCGATACCGACATTACCGTGATAAAGTGATTGATAAGCCATGGCACGCGTTATGCGCGTCTACGTACGCAATGAAAATACTTTAATAATACCTAATTAATTAAATAACTTTTAATTATTGTCGCTATTCTTAACATTGAGTAGGTATTTGCTTATTTTTAGTTTGACTACAAATCAAAACGTACTCGTATGTAAAACAATACGATTTATCGATAGAAATTAGCGATAACTCAAAATATGCACAGGGATACATCCCTATTATTTTACAAAGTTTTTTATTCAATTTTGTTCAGTCGGCTGTAAACACGCGCCGCGCTGTGTACTGTGACGTTTTTGCTTAAGTTTTGTAATTTTATGGATGTTTGTAATTAATATTTTTTCTATGTTTGTAATTAATAACGGGCCGTGACATGATACGTGTCCGATGAATGTGCGATGAAATGTGAATGAACTTTTAATACTCGTAAACCTTTATGGAACGGGGGTGAACATCGCGTCGTCGTCGATAGACGATAGTGCGGTTTAAACAGTGCAGTAAAAAGTGTTTAAAGAATTGGAATGTCTCCTGTTTACTTTTGTTTCGTGTTGAAAAACTCTGCAATCTACATTGAGTTAGATGGAGCACAGCTCGAACTGCATTTCATAAAAGCAGACAGCTGATCACAGGTCAGTGAACATGTTATCAAGTATTTTTTCCATAGATAGGTGTAAGTAACTGTGTGATGTGAATTATGATTTCTTTTCCTTTTTGGCCGGAAGTAAAAACTGAGTATTTTTGAGTAATAAACTAATAACCTAAGAAACGGTAATTAATAAATTCTAACATTATGTTATCTAATAATTATTACAATATTGGTGGTTTATTCACTACCTACGGGCTAGGGCACACCACGATCAGCTGTTTTGTCTAGCGCAGGGCCGCGCGCGCGGGACTCGGCGCGGGCCGGGCGGCGCGTGCGGCGTGGGGGCTGACTCGGCCCGGGGCTCCACTGGCGTGCGATAATATCGCGCATTTACATCAGCGTTATACATTGCGTGTTGAAAATTTTGACTATTTTAAAAACTGGCGATTTAAAGAAAATTACTTGCACCAATGGATATATCTAATGCCCTATAATAACCACACAAAGTTATCGGAAGCGGTCTTTTGACACCCTGTATATTATCTCCATTAATTGTAGCTGGGAAATGAAATGGCCAAAACTTTTCTACAAAAGTGTTCAACATTACAAATGATTTCTAAATTCTTTTCTAATTTTTTGGCACTGTTAGACTCGTACGCTTAGCACATAAAACTTATTTCAATAAAGAAAGTATTAAATACAAAAAACATGACGTCACACTATGGCGGTACAATGGCGGACAGTGTTTTCGGCGCCATATAAAAGGCATATTTTTCAATCAACATTTTTATGGGTTTCTACTGTTTAAAATATTAAAATATTAGTTTTTTTGGTTAAAATGAATGATTAAGAAGCGATTAGAATGAAGAAAAAAAATAGGTCAAGTAGCCTATGTTATAACAATACTAGCTGTCCAGGCAAACGTTGTTTTGCCATATAAAGTATTTCGTCCATATTATTTTATTGAAGTGACTAAATAAATATGGCACCATGGCAACGTCCATCGCTATCCCGTTGCACAAACAATGGTCGCCGTCAGTCTCGAGTTGTAATAATTTACTATTATTGAAGTGAAAACTTCTTTAGCGGCGTTGAGCACTTTTGTGGGATGGGTAAAAACTGTGAAACTCGCGTCAGATTCTCGTGCTGATCGAAAAACCTTGGAAAAACCGTAAGACGGTTGGAGAGTAGTGTTGTAACATCGAAATTGATTAATCGAACAATCGATTGTTTTTTTTTTTAATCGATTTTCATATAAAATGGGTTAAACATTTAATCGATTGTATGGGTTTTGATTAATTAAAAAAATTTATTTTTTAATAATCGAATTTCATAAAAAATGGGTTAAAAAATGCACAACGTTATTAATCAAGTTTTCACTTCTGCCGGCACTCCCGGAGTGCAACCCGTCTTTTTTTATTCAACTAATGCACTTATCAATATAAAAACTAGCCAGTAGCCGATTCTCAGACCTACTGAATATGCATATAAAATTTGGTAAAAATCAGTAAAGCCGTTTTGGTGGAATACGGTAACTAACATTGTGACACAAGAATTTTTGACCGACTTCCAAAAAGGAGGAGGTAATATGTTCGGCTGTATCTATCTTTTTTTTTTTGTATGTTCCACGATTACTCAGCCGTTTGTGGTCCGATTTTCAAAATTCTTTTTGTGTTGTATAGGGTTTAACTCGAATTTGGTACCATGTTCGCAAAAGTGGTGATCTGATGATGGGATCCTTGAGGAATCGAGGGGACTTCTTGAAATTTGTATGGAAACATATAGTGATTTCGATTTTTTCTGAAGCATTTGAGGTAAATGCTACCAAAAAGTAAGACTTCGCACCAGGCTATACCCTGGATCCGAAGGTACCGAACAGAACTTTTGAATGCTTATAGGTACAGGTTCGGGGATTTCGGCGTTGTTTAAATAACTGAAAGCATAAGCTAATACATCAATTTGATTAATCATCATCATCACAACCATCATTATACCATGGGTCATCACACTATGACCCAATTATTGGTACTTTTCGTGATATTTTGCATCGAAGCAGACGTTTTTGATAATGATTTCGCTGTTTGTGGACCGATTTTCAAAGTTCTCGTGTTGTTGTATAGGATATAATCTTAATTTTGTATAACAATTACGAAAGTGGTGAGCTGATGATGGGATCTATGAGCAATAATCGAGGAAAATCCTTGAATTTTATCAAAACACTCATAGTGGTTAAAATGTTGTTTCTAGTAAGTTAAACATATGTTACGAATAAGAGAAATTTTATACGAAGATGTCTCTTGGTCCAAAGGCACTGAACAGAACTCCTGAATCTTTAAAGATAAAAGTATGGAAATTGCAGCATCGCTTGGATAACTGCAAGCATTTACCACAATTTCGCTTACAGTGACATAATGTGAATAGTTAACATTCGTATTGGTTATTTACGCATAAAGCCTAATTTTGTAGATACTTAACTAAAAAGAGTAAAATTATTATTTCTAACAAAAAATTAAAACCGACTTCCAAGGTAAAAACAATAGTAATATGAACTAAAAAGTATTAAATAACTCTTACCCTTTAATAGTGCCTTTTTAAGAATTCGTCTAAATCTCAACTATTTCTGTACTGTATACTACAATCTTCATTACTTTGAAGTCGGTACCAGTCCCAAAAGTTTCAGATAATCTGACATTACTGAACTCACGATTAAATTAGCTGGTACCGACTTCAAAATAATGAAGATTGTAGTATACAGTACAGAAATAGTTGAGATTTAGACGAATTCTGAAAAAGGCACTATTAAAGGGTTATTTAATACTTTTTAGTTCATATTACTATTGTTTTTACCTTGGAAGTCGGTTTTAATTTTTTGTTAAAAATAATATTTAAAAGATTGTTTTAACATTATGTGACTTTCGTAAACATGAACTTCATTGCTTATAAAGTCGCGATTTTGACGTTTGAGTTTTATAATTTAATGAAATTTAAAAAGTTGTTATTATTTAAACAAGTATATTTTTTTTACCATATCCCGGAAATAAAGAATTTGATTGCTTGTAAGTATTATTATAGTCCGCGCGGAACTAGTTGGCCGCGCCTTGGGTATGTGAGCGGTGGGACGGAGAGGCGGGGGCGCTTGATTTTGACAGTTCTGGCTAGTTAAGACAAAACGCACAAGAGTTTGCAATAGCAAGATAAGTCCGCCGATAAAAGGACAATCTAAGGAAATACTATTTAAAGTGCATAGGTTTTTAAAAAACGGAAAGCCGATGTCAATAATTTAGAATATAAAACTGATCAATTGTCTTTAATTTATTCTTTTCAATAATTAAATAATATTTTTGTTCACGATATCGCGAGATTGATCGTCACTGTCGAATCTCATGTGCGTTGCGAGCAGCAAGCAACCCGCCCCCTCACCCCCGTCCCTACCTAAGGCGCGGCCAACTAGTTCCGCGCGGACTATACTTGTAACTATTACAGCGAGACGTTGTCTGCAACATTGTTGGGCAGTTTGGGATAAATAATAACTCTAAAAATATTTTATCGCGTGAAATCACAGGTTTGCGGTTCAACGAGGGCCTAACATAAAAAATCAAACATCGTCCTTCTCTCTTCACACTCACGCCCGTCTTTCATATGCCAGGTGAAAAACGACGACGCGGATTCATCGCCAAATTAGTTTTTTCTCAATAACTTGATAAATATACAACATTTTAAAAATCCGCTAGGTCGGTTTCTTAATGATAAAATTTTATACAATGTGCTCAAATATTAACTTCATTTATTGTACGGTTATGGCAGAAAATGAAAAATTCGTCAAAATCAGATGCATCTTTGTGATTTTTTTCTATCGAGAAAATTTTAAGATATCGTGTTTTTGCTCAGATCGGATTCTTGGAAATATAATTTAGTATCTAATTTTAGAAAATGAAACAATTCGGCGCTTATTTTCAAGTATAAAAATGAATTATAAAATCAAAAATATTATTTAGGATAGTCGCCCTCTTAATATAACTTCACTCACAGGTAGCAGCGCGGGCACGGATGACGCAGAGGCGGGTTCCCGCGCGGGGCTTCTGCGGGGGTTGCTGCTGGCGTCGCTAGGTCGGGCGCCCCCGCCGCCGCCCCCGCGCCCCGCGCCCCCCGCCCCCGCGCCCGCGCCGCCCCCCGTCAGCGCCCCACCGCCCCGCACCAAGCCGCAGCCACGGACCAAGGTACGATTGGAATGTTACGTAGCTTACATCGGCCCACTTAAGGCTGTCACAGACAGAGCAGGTAATGTAAAGATGTATATTATAGGTGTATAGCACGATACATCTCGATACATATTTCTATATAAATCGTCAGGAGACCACACACAACAGCTATAATGTATATTATAGGTGTATAGCACGATACATCTCGATACATATTTCTATATAAATCGTCAGGAGACCACACACAACAGCTATAATGTATATTATAGCTGTATAGCACGATACATCTCGATACATATTTCTATATAAATCGTCAGGAGACCACACACAACAGCTATAATGTATATTATAGCTGTATAGCACGATACATCTCGATACATATTTCTATATAAATCGTCAGGAGACCACACACAACAGCTATAATGTATATTATAGCTGTATAGCACGATACATCTCGATACATATTTCTATAGAAATCGTCAGGAGACCACACACAACAGCTATAATGTATATTATAGCTGTATAGCACGATACATCTCGATACATATTTCTATATAAATCGTCAGGAGACCACACACAACAGCTATATTGTATATTATAGCTGTATAGCACGATACATCTCGATACATATTTCTATAGATATCGTCAGGAGACCACACACAACAGCTATAATGTATATTATAGCTGTATAGCACGATACATCTCGATACATATTTCTATATAAATCGTCAGGAGACCACACACAACAGCTATAATGTATATTTTTACATTATAGCTGTTGTGTACGATTTCTATAGAAAGATGTATCGTGCTATAATATACATCTTTACATTACCTGCTCTGTGTGTGACAGCCTTTATTTTGTAATTTTGATGACCATGAACATCATTGCTTATGCCTTAGGCTGGTTTTAGAGTCACGCTGACTGCGCGCGCACCGTCGGCGCTGATGGCCCGAGATGTATGAAATAGGAAGCGTTTTTGAATAACGCGTAGCGGTCAGCGCTGATATTTCATACATTTCGGTGTCGGCGCCGACGGTCAGCGAGCGGTCAGCGTGACTCTAAAACCAGCCTTGTGGTCACAATATTGACGTTTTAACTTTTTAAAAAGTTGTAATGTCAATATTTCAGGCTTTATACTTTTTATCAAAGGTACAGAAGGGGGGATGATCAGAAGCTATGATTCATTTTGGTTTATAATCAAAATTCACTAAAAGTTTTCAGTTTAAATGACACTTAATTCTTATGCAGTAAATCAAGACAATGGTGTTGAAAATTAAGTGTATTTGCTTACATGAAGACCACAGACAGTTTCTGCGAAATATTACAAGTAGAATAGAGCTTATTATGATTTGTTTTGGCTGAACTGCAAATAAGGGATTAAATTTTAATATTTTGATTGTTTCAAAACGTTGTTTATATAACACGATCATGTAATTCAGTATTGTTAGTTAGTGAGTAGTGACGCTGTATTAGGTGAGGACTGAGGTTGTGGTAAGGTGGTCATATCACAAAGCTGGTTATGGATTTTCGTGGTTGGTTACCGCTGTCGATTCTGCTCCTGCAATTTCCACTACTGCAAAGGTAAATACGTGTTTGGGCTGATACCTGTTTAAAATAAGAATATGTATCATCAAAACTACTGAATCATATATTTTATACCCGTGCGAAGCCGGAGTGGGTCGCTAGTCCATACTAATATTATAAATGTGAAAGTGTGTCTGTCTGTCTGTCTGTCTGTCTGTCTGTCCTCTTCTCCTCTTCACGCCCAAACCGCTGAACCGATTTTGATAAAATTTGGTATGGGGATACTTTGAGACCCGAGAAAGAACATAGGATACTTTTTGTCCCGGAAAAATGTACGGTTCCGCCGCGATAAACGATTTTTGGCGCAACGGAGTTGCGGGCGTCATCTAGTATTTGAATAAATACTTTAAAAAAATGTTGTATTGCAGGAGGCGGCGGCGCGCGCGCACGCGGCGGCGCGGCCTCAGGAGGGCAGGTAGGAGCGCCGGCCGGCGAGCCCCGCCCGCCCGGCGCCCCCGCCGCCGCCCCGCGCCCCCCCGAGCGCCCCCCGCCGCGCGTGACGTCGCCCCGGCCGCACCCCCCCCCCGCGCCAGCCGCGCCGACCGCGCCGTGTCGCGCGACGTCACGCCGGCGCCGCACCGCGAGTCGGTGCAGTTCGTTGTTTCTCGCTAACACTTCACTAGTGGATGCTTAAGTTTGTTTTGTTGGCTTTTCAAATATCAGTGTGATTTTTCCTTAGAGACATAGTTACGGAATGTTTTAATATATTTAATGAGATGCGAGAGGAGTCGACCGGAGCGCCCCGGCGCGATTCGCCTTTTCAGTTCTCACCGCGGTTAGATATGTAAAAAGATGTATTTTTATATTAATAAAAAACGAAATCTTAGCTCTTTCGCCGTTTCGGACTCCTCTCCTAAGTATAATCCTTAGAGAAACGAAGCTACTTACACGGTTGTCACACTAGCTACTCGAAATCGCTTATTAGTTCGATCATTATACTCCAACATTACAAAATGTTTGTATGTACCCTAATTAAATTCTATAATATTTACATTGGTTTTTTATTTCTTACCCTTGTTTAAATTTTTAATGCCGGAAGTGGATGTTACTGCAACAGTATATAGCTTAGTTTAAAATTATTTAAGAATGTCTAATTTACATTATTACACCCATAAGGGTGTGCTATCTTTTGTATTGTAGATTTTTTTTTCACATTATTCACTTGAGCAGGGAGAGGAAGTCTGAAGACAAATTACGATTTTCTTGACTCAGTACAGCAAGATTGAAAAAAATGTTTTTTTCGCAGCTTATTTGAAGACGAATACGACGACACGTACTTACATTAATAATAATTCTTTTGCCACTAGGCCAGACAGGATAGAGAGAACAGGACAATGTATGCCGGGTTTTCCTTTGCTTTCCGTTGTGAGCATCTTCACTCTTTTGTCTGCCACTGTTATAGACGAGCGCTTACAGACGAACGGCACGTGTCGGCGGCACGCGTCGGCGGCAGTCGACGGCAGACGACGGCACGTGTCGGCGGCAGTCGACGGCAGCCGTCGACAGTTTATCACGCTTGCAGTTGTGACATAGCGCGTAAAGGTAAGCGTCCACAGGTCGACGTCGTACGCAGTGGACGTCTAGCATCAAACGGATATTTTTTTTACAGTACGTCCACTGTATCGGCAGCGTACGGATTACCGACCAGCCAGTATTTTTATCTTCAAATTAGTCCAAACAAAGTTCCTAAGTCAAAATTTCTGCTTTCGACTATTCCATCCACACCCCCCTTTTAAGCATTCAATTACTAGCCTAGTCGGTAATCTGTACACTGCCAATTCAGTGGACGTACTGTGAAAAAAATGTCCGTTTGATGCGTGACGTCCGTTGCGTACGATACCGACCTGTGGACGCTTACCTTGCGGGGGTACGTCACAACTGGGGGCCTACCACCAACTCTCCTAAGCGACACCGTTTGACAGATAAACATTTATTACTTTTACGTCAAGCTAGCGATCTTAAAAAGTTGATATTTCACAGCGGATTTAACATTGTTTTGCATATTTTACTGTTTTTAAGTAAAAGTATGCTTAAAAAGTGAGTACGGTAATGTTATTGTAATCTTACAACAAAGTGTTCTGGAAACATGATAGTCTTAGGAAAGTTCGTGGTAGGCCCCGTGCATGAGTCATAAACTGTCAACGGCTGCCGTCGACTGCCGCCAACACGTGCCGTCGTCTTCCGTGGACTGCCGCCGACAGCCGTCGACTGCCGCCGACACGTGCCGTTCGTCTGTAAGAAGCCTAAGAGCGCTTACAGACGAACGGCACGCGTCGGCGGCAGACGACGGCTCGTGTCGGCGGCAGCCAACGGCAGCCGTCGACAGTTTATCACGCTTGCAGTTGTGACGTAGCGCGTAAAGGTAAGCGTCCACAGGTCGGTATCGTACGCAGCGGACGTCTCGCATCAAATGGATAATTTTTTTACAGTACGTCCACTGTATCGGCAGCGTACGGATTACCGACTAGCCAGTATGTTTATCTTCAAATTAGTCCAAACAAAGTTCCTAAGTCAAAATTTCTACTTTCAACTTTTCCATCCACACCCCTCTTTTGAACATTCATTTACTAGGCTAATCGGTAATCCGTATGCTGCTAATTCAGCTGACGTACTGTGAAAAAATTATCCGTTTGATGCGAGACGTCTGTTGTGTACGATACCGACGTGTGGACGCTTACATTTAGGCGGCCCGTCACAACTGGGGGCCTACCACCACCTCTACTAAGCGACACCGTTTGACAGATAAGAATTTATTACTTTAACGTCAAGCTAGCGATCTTAAAAAAGTTGATATTTCACAGCGAATTTAACATTCTTTTGCATTTTTACTGTTATTTAGTAAAATTATATTTAAAAAGTTAGTACGGTAATATTATTGTAATTTTACAACAAAGTGTTCTAGAAACATAATAGTTTTAGGAAAGGTCGTGGTAGGCCCCCTGCAAGCGTCATAAACTGTCAACGGCTGCCCCCGACACGTGTCGTCATCTGCCGTTGCGCAATTGCGCGACGGCAGACGCAATCGCGGCGTGCGCGCTGCGCAGTCGCGTCGCTTTCAAATCGCACGCTAATCGCCAGTGTGATAAGGCCCTTAGCGTTAGCCATAATCACCGGCTACACGGTCAATTTTTCATCAATCTGATCCATCAATCTGGTACGGATTGACGAAAATTTGATCGTGTACGCCACTGATTGATGGATTGATCGTATTTTTAATATGAAATTTTTATAACCGTCAATATTCCGTCAATCAGATTGATGGATCAGATTGATGAAAAATTGACCGTGTAGCCGGTGACATAGACAAAAAAGTACAATGTGTTTATAATGGCTATGTTCCGAAATGTACTGCGACCACTGCAGAGTGTGACGTCATTTTAGTATACTGCGAAGCCGTTCCTTTATAGTTAGTATACTGTTGGTATACTGGTTACTATTTAAAACGGAACGCAATCCAGTATACTATCAGCCGCATTTTTGACAGCTCGTATTGAACATTTTCAACACAGTCTAATAAGGTTAATTTTTGCAATTCTTCCAGTGTTTTATTATTATTAATCCAAATTAATTACAGAAATTTTTATCTTTGGGATTAAACTGTACGTATTGTTTTAAAATGTTAGACACTCGAGTGGTTTTGATACTTGACAGTTGACTTTTGACAGTTGACTGATCACGTGATCAAAGTACTGCGAGTGCCTTACCTCGGAAACGCATTGTACTTACAGTACAATATGGCGACGATTGATGACGTCATATATTTCACTAGGGTACTGCAACTCCATTACGGAACGATTTTTTCTACAGTGATAGCACTGTGTAGTGGTCGCAGTACATTTTGGAACATAGCCAATGCTTGCTTTTAATTTATTAAAAAAAAATTCAACCGCCTGTTTCATTCGACCGGGACGAATTAAAAAAAAAAAGAGTTATGACTAATGACGTAATTGACATTGACAACTGACATTTCGCCTGTTTCATGTTTGGTGTTACTTTTTAGAATCGCTAAATATTTTCTAAAACTTCTATTTTAATATAAACATGGCTGACTCGACATTAAACGACGTTAGCAAAATGAAGGTAGTCGATTTGCGTAAAGAGTTAAAGTCACGTGGGCTTTCTTACGCCGGCGACAAAGCCGAGTTGATAGCGAGGCTGCAGGGCGCGATGGCACGGGACGAACATGCAGAAATCAACCTGGACTCCGACGAGATAGATTCAGACGGAGTGCTAGAAGACGAGGACGACAAGAGCCAGAACGATATACTCGACGACTCGGCCGTGGACACTATAAACGAGGAGTTGGCGCTCGCCGACGCTTCGCCGCCAAAACCCGCCGCCGAGCCCAAACCGCCGAGAACACTCAAACGGAAGATCGCTATAGACAACGGCAAAACGGACAAAAAAGAGGAGGGCAGTAAAAAGATCGTCTTGAACAGAACCACGTCCATAACTACAATAACAGCTCCAAAAGTGACAGAGGAGAAAGACGAAAAGGAACCCGTAGCCGAGCCGGAGCCGGTCAATAATACGTCGAACAAAATAAAAATAACCTGCGAAATGGACGCCAAGACGAGGTTAGAAATGAGAGCCAAACGTTTCGGTCTGCCGGTGAAAATGAGTGATGCCGAACGCAAGGAGGCTAGGAAACAGAGATTCAATCAGAACTCAGTAAGTGCACCCAACAGCACACCAGAATCTGGAGCCACATTGACAGAAAACATTGAGAAATTACGGAAAAGAGCAGAAAGATTTGGGCAAAATGTATCTTCAATAATGACAGTAATAGAGAATAAGGAAAAGTTGGAGAAACGCAAGGAAAAATTCAACATCGTGAAGTAGAATTGACTCTTTGACTTTAATCTTAATGAAACTTAGTAGTAAGTTGTTTCCAAAAGTAAACTTTTTCATAATTACAGCAAAGATTTAATACATAAAAAAGTATTAAATAATAGCAAGTGAGTTGTGACAATAGGTCTTTTAATTGCTCTTACAAAGAACCAGCACAAAGCAACAAGAAAAGAGTAGGTAATGGTAACCTAAGGCTTTCTTTGTTTTTCTTCATCAACATTTGTTGAATTTTTTTCTAATATTATTTTAATTTACAATATCTTGTAGATTACTTGTATTGTTTTCTATATTACATTCATTGTTTATTAAATTGTAATATAATGTGACATTCTTTCCAAGTAAACATCTCTTTTAGTATCTCCAAACCACATTATAAATTATATTTTTTAAGTTGATCATCATTTTGGTTTAAGTTCTTAACCCATCAAGCCCCATACGAGCACCGGTGATCGCGACAACAATAGAATACAATAGCATTTCCAAGAATCTGCCATCAAAGGATTAATGTGTTAATTCATGAAGCCCCAAGCGGCCACATCCGGCTGCGATAACAATGAAAAAGCTATCGTGTCTCGTTTTGCCACGACTGATGGGTTAATTAACATTAAGTGTAACATAATATAGGAATAACTTGTATAATTTTAAATAAAAGGTTAATACAAAAATACATATTATATTTGCATCACTTTAAATGTAAGTTGTAATCTAATCTTATTCATATATTTGTACTCATTTAAATATAATCACTCTGGTTCAAACGGCAATTCCCCAAAGTCTTCTACTGATACAGGAGTTTTTGTGTTATCTGTAATTTCTTTTTCTGGCACAGAAAAGTCTTGTGGTATATTAATGTTAAAGCTCATGTAAGTTTCCTGATGCAAATCTGCCCATCTCGATGCTATATTCAAATGTAATGATTTCCTAAAGGCCATGCAGTGCATGTGCTGAAATTTTTCATATTTGATCCTCGAGAAACCCATAAGAGCTAAGGAGTACCTCCAACATTTCATTAGCTTACTGTTCACACCGACATGCTTGGAATCTGGTGTCGCTATCACCAGTATACCCTCAGTTTTCAAAAGTTTATATGCATTCCTACAAGCTTGTTTCCGTAACTCAGAAGTAGGTAGATACTCTAACAAATAGCAAAATGCAACAACATCAAAACTGTTTTCCTGTAATTGTTCTATGTTGTTGTTTCTTATGGTGTTATCTGTGCCTATAGGAACATTTAAAAAGTCACATTTAAATACCATTCCATTTGCCGGACACAAGTCTATAGCTATTACGTCTAAAAACTCAAATATTCTAAAGGGATTGTAACAACTACCAACATCTAATAGCCTTATTGGTGGTAGGAATGTTTGCTCGTTATTAGCAGTTATACCAATTTTTGCTCCGATATCCTTTTCTCTGTCTCTGTATTTTATGTATGTTTTATTGAAAAAATAGCCGGAAATGATGTCAACTGACCATTTGATACGACTGACTGTTACACCACGTTCTTCAGAACTATTTTCATCCCAGAAAGTAGTTGCTAACTTTTCCATACATTTTGCATATTTCCGTAAAACCTCTTCGTCCTTGCAATGTTCGTTCCAGGCAGTTTCGGCACCGACATCACATGTTTGTTTTCGCAAGCTAAGGTGAACATCTTTCAGAAATTGTGCCAACTCCTGATGTTCCTTTGATGCCATATTTTTGTATAAATTATTATCATATTTTATAATTTTAACATGTAAGAAGCGTACACTTCTGCAGCTATGGATCAAGTGAGTAGTACTTTTATGTTAAAAATGTGAATAAACATTGTTATAATAAATAAATAATTAGAACAAATCTTGAATTCGCTACGGTACGGTATAATATTGTCAAATTCTATTTGACAAGTGACAACTGACAAGTGACTCCTTAATCTGTGGTTCACACATCAAACTTTTTTTTTTCTTATTATGGCGCTCGGGCTTTTTAACCATGGCCAGTGTCAATGTCAAGTAAAATATTTTGGTAGGGAAAATTTTTTTCGTAATAAGTTACAAAATAGTCGTTTTTCCTTGTTTTTCCAAGTCAAAAGTCTTAAGTCTAGTAAAAGTCTAAAAAAGTAGCCAGTGAAGTCAACGAGTCAAGTCAGTTGTTTTAGTAAAGTGGTAAACCCTTTACTAAAACTTTCGATGGAGTTTTGGAGGTAACATCAAAAATTGCACGTTTCTTAAGGTTGCATCACTTGCCCACACTTGTGCATGACATCGAATATTAATTAATGGTTAATATTCTACCAACATTACACATTAAAAACCGAAATAACACAATTTTAGGAAAGTTATGCAAAAACACAACGTCACGCTATCGTATTCCCTATTTTTCGACGCTTTCTTCGGTTTTTTTTTTATTTTTCGAAAGAGACAAAAAAATCGCCGAGCAACTAAGTTGCCCGTGCGCGCATACTCTTACAATTCTGTCTACTCTGCCCTTACATTATAGCAAAATACGGTATGTTCTTTTTTCAATATTTTAATTTTTATTGGCCACAGAAATCTGCTTAACTTTAACTTTAAAAAGATTTCAGATTTGTGGACGAGAATGAGATAAAAAAAAGAAAGTCGATTGATATATTTTGACATTCAATGTTTTTGACAATGACAATTGACAGCTGGAGTTTTGGCGGGCATGTGAAAGAGTGCTGTTGTGTTTTTTTATTATTTTCCTAAGATTGTGTTAGCTGGTTTTTTAATGTGTAATATTGGTAGAATATTAACCATTAGATATTCGTGTTCATGCACAAGTGTAGGAAAGTGATGTAATATCCAGAAACGTGCTATTTTGTGTTCCCTCCAAAACTCCATCGAAAGTTTCAGTAAAGCGTCTACCACTTTACTGAATCGACCGACTTGACTCCTGTGACTGTATTGACTTTTACTTAGACTTTGACTAGACTTTAGACCTGACGATACATGAAAACGATGATGAAAATTATAATTATAGGAGGAATATGGTTTTCCCGCCATATTCCTTACCTTTTTACCTTGTCTGTGGCACAACATACACATCCTTTGTGTCAAGTTGCCAAAAAAGAAGAAAAAGAAAGAATTGACAGCTTCTTAAAAACGCTGCTCGAAAAATCCTGCCCGGGCTTTTTGTTATTGTTTTTTCAGCGTATTAGAGAGAAGAGGAGATAAGAACAAAATGAATTTGTGGGATTCTGATGTTATAGTGCAGCAGTGGTTACAAGATAACGATGAAACATCTATGCCAATGCCGAGTATGGAATCTGACCCCCATCTACTCATTTCCAAAGTAACGAAATGCTCCTTATCCATTTTTAGCTTCTTCAGTGATATCTGTACTTGTATACATTGTCTGAACTATTATTCCAGGTTCGCAAACACTATATGGAGTACCTCATTAAGTTGTTAGCGGCTAATTATGAGAGTAGCCAAAAATTAATAAATAAAAACATCTACCTACCGAGCGCTATATGGCGGTGTGCAAAATTACTGGAATTATCCGCTGCCAAGTCCTGCATGGTCGTGCAATTGTACAGACAAAATGTGTTAAATGTGGTAAATATGTTTAAATTTTAATGTTTGTTTCATGACATGTAATTAAGATGTGTTGTATTTTGTCCCTTACTGTGGACTTTTCTTTCTGAAATATTCATAATCATTTGAGTACGAATAACTTTTTAATTCATGAAGCCCCAAGCGGCCACATCCGGCCGCGATAACAATGAAAAAGCTATTGTGTCTCGTTTTGCCACGACTGATGGGTTAAGTAACTATTCAAAATGGTAAATGCTATTAACCATGTTAGCGCTTCAACTCCCATAAGGCCCAAGTGGCCGTGAGAACAATAGATTTCCAAGAATCCGTGATCAAAGGATTAATCCTTTGATCGTGGAAAAACGAGACACAATAGCCTTTCTATTGTTATCGCGATCACCGGTAATTGACCTCTACAAATAAGAAACTTTTTAGATAAAGGAATTGAAGGAAATGACAAAAAAGGGGAAATTATTTAAGCAGCTGTACACCTGTCTTAGAGTACAGCCAGATAATGAGAAGCGGACTCAGGCGAGTTTTGCTACCGGTGGATGTGATTGTCAGTGCTCCTGCGGCTTAAAGAGGAAAAAGAGAGCTTCTGTTATACAACCTACAGTCCCTCCTGATAAAACAGAGCCTGTTAAAAATGATTTTCCATTCCCTGACTCGCAAAACCCTCCAATAGAGAAAGCAAAAGAAGAGAATCAAACTGTAAAAGTGGATAAGGAACAATCAAAAACAGACGACATAATGCAGCAGCTGGAAGAACTATTCCATGGAATACCTGATGATGATGACATATTTGAAGGTGCATTTGATATGCCCACAACTGTCCCTGAGAAAGTTACGACTCCTATAAGCAAACTGCCAGAAACAAACCCACCATCGGATACGGCACATACAGAAGCACAGGCTAAGAATTTAGAAGATAGATTGGCAGCTTTAAGTGGCATATTGTCAAGTATGGACTCAGACGTTAAACCTACCAAAAATAACAAAAAACCTCACCGCACAACCAAGTGGTTGTGTGAAGAATATTTTTTAAAAGTTAAATTGTACGAAAAACTAGATGAAATCAGAGAAAATAGAAGAACTAAATTTAATAAGGTGAGGCTTATCAATGAGTTTTTAATTTAGTTTATAAAGTTTTTCTTACAAAATGTTTCCTACTTACTTCAAACTTTTGGTTGATGCATTGTCAAAATGTAGGGTATTTTGGCTATGCTATTGCCCATTTTAGGACTCAAAGTATCTTAACACCAAACATCCTAATCAGTTTAGTACTTAAGGTGTGAAGAGGTAACAAATAGACAAAACATTCCTCATTTAAAATATTATTAGTAAGGATTTTATTGTGAAACTAATGAATATTATTTACAGATAAAAAATACTATGATTGACCTGTTTGGCTATGACAGCGATGGAGAAGGAGTGGTGTCTCCAATAGATGAGACACCGGAATTCATGACTAGTTGCAAGGAAAGAATAGCACCCTGGGTGGTGAAAATACTCAACCCCTATTATGTTAAAGGAAGAATCAGAGGAAAGGCGTTGTTTAAATCATTAGCCAGACATCTCATCAAACTAATATATCAGTGTAGTAAATATCCATGTAAGTTTCTTTTTTTTATTTTTTGTATATTAACAATTAACATATTGTAATAGCTAGAATTTTATAAGGATTGCAAAGATGATATGTTTTTACACCTAGTAGCTTTTAAATTGTTCTAAAACGCGATATTTTTTTTTTCATATAGGGTGAACATGACTAGTGATTGGACAGTACATCATTGGACAAAGCACAAAAATAGAAAAATTAAGGTTGCTTTAAAAACTACCTGCAGGCGTTCTATTATCCTTTATTTTTAAAGCAACCTTAATAAATTTTGTGTTTTTGTGCTTTGTCCAATGATTTGCTGTCCAATCACTATAGTCCGTGCGGAACTAGTTGCTTGCTGCTTGCAACGCTCATGAGATTAGACAGTGACGACCAATCTCGCAATATCGTGAACAATATTAAATATTATATAATTATTGAAAATAATAAATAAAAGACTATTGATCAGTTTTATATTCTAAACTATTGACATCGGCTTTCTGTTTTTTAAAAACGTATGCACTTTAAATATTATTTCCTTAGATTGCCTTTTTATCGGTGGACTCATCTTGCTATTGCAAGATGAGTCCGCCGATCCCCCCCCTCTCCGTCCCACCGCTCACATACCTAAGGCGCGGCCAACTAGTTCCGCACGGACTATAGTCATGTACCCTATTATTATGCGAGTTAGAAATGTTAAAATATATCAACTGTACAATAACTGTTTTTCTTTCAGATGAATATGAAGTCCAAAGTTTTGTCCAAGACTTCCTGGAGAGCCATAAAATGATAAGATGTGAAGCAGATTTTGAAGGGTTTAAAATTGAAAATGTGTAAATAACACACTATATTATAGATAGTTAAGAATTTATTAATTTTTATCTTGAGTGTTCTATGGACTATGACTTGCGACAGTAAAATAATTAGGAATACTTAAGTCTTGGCTTCTAAGTTTAGTCAATTATTATTAATCTTTCAGGCCCCGCGCGAGCACCGGTGATCGCGAGAACAAAAGAATACAATGGGAATTCCTAGAACCTCCGATCGAAGGATTAACAATATTATACTTATGTTGTGATAAAAACTAACAATTCATAGGCTTATAATATTTTTTTGCCACTACCCTCGTGTTTCTTTTCTCAAGTCTAAAAAAGGCGTGGTGGCAGTAATAGTATACGCCAAAACCAGTGTGGTAACCAATATTGTACTATGTAATGTGATAAAGCTTTAACAGTTTCTTTACATTTGTAAAATATCTGTGCTATACTAATTAATATCTCTTATTATTGTAAAACAAAATTTTACTGTATGGTTGTTTCTGAATTTTAATATGAAATAAGTCGTACTTTATAAGAGAAAAAGTACTGAGGAGCAAAATTTCTATTAAATGTGTTTTCCCATATGTGTTTTGCAATAAGTGTTGGTTAGTAATAAAAAAGTCAGAAAGGATGCAAAGTTTTTTTATTAAATTAAAGTTTTATGCTTAGGTATAATTCGTCAATACCGCTGATAATATTGAAGTATACCTTTATTTTTTGCTCTATTTGCAGGCGTGGTTCAGGGAGAGGGATGAACGCTCCAGCCAAGATTTAGGGCTTTTTTCTCAGAAGACTTGAATATGATAAGGATCTTTACTTTAAATTACTTTGAATAAAAAGGTAAAAATGTCGAACCATTTGACAGCTGACAATTGACATTTGACAATGACATAAGACATTGTGCTGTCAACTGCTGTCTCCATTCATCATTGTTCTTGTTACAATATGGCCGCGTCAATAGTACTCTTTGCCGAATACAACAGCCGTGTCGTGTGAAACAAGGAATATTCATAGCAAATATTCATCTTTTAATTTATTTGTTGTGATAAAGTGCAGTGCATTTGTGTTTGATAGTAACCCCAGCGCGGAAAAACAGTCCATAAAGTCGAATATAGTGAAATTCATTTTTTTTCTTTCGAATCGAAACGATGCTTCATGCTTGCCGACAGTAATAATATTTTTATTGAGTCCGAGGGTGGAAATAAATATAACAACGATGATAGTGCTAAAGAATGTGCGGAATAAACAGTGATTGGGTGTCGTCGACGAAGTTTGTGTCATTAGCTGGATATCGCCTTTAAGCTTTTGGGCCCGCATCTTGATTAAAAAGGAAGATAATCATGAGTAATTGGGCGAGGCGGATGCACAGGCGGGCGGCTACTTTAAGTAATGTAGTTACTTCTTGCGGCCATCCGAATTCGCTTCCTTATCCCAGGAGACTGGAAAAAGTGAAGTTTGGTGTTCCCTTACATGAAGTGTGTAAGGACGATATTCCCGGACCTCTACTTGTTAGTATACCGTTCTATATTCATATTATCCTAAGAGGTTTTCTCATTTTAAATGTATGTTCATATTTTTAAATATTTTTGTACGATAGTAAAACATGTTGCTTGGTTAGGCATTATTTAGCTACGCATCATAAATTACCTTTACAGAATGTCTTTAAGACACGCAACTTTATCATATTATCATAAAAATACTCTACAGTCTACACCCATTATCTAAAACAAAAAACCAATGAGTTAGACTCACTGTTGAAACAATTTTTTTTTTCATGAAAGCTATGATACCTTCAGATAGAGCTTACATTGAATTAATACCTCAATCGTGGAAAAACCAGACACAAAAGCTTATCTATTGTTTCACGGTCGCCGGTGACCGCTTGAGGCTTGAGGCATTAATTCATGAAGCCCCAAGCGGCCACATCCGGCCGCGATAACAATGAAAAAGCTATTGTGTCTCGTTTTGCCACGATCGATGGGTTAATAAATAACAAAATTGAAATGAAATTGAATAATAATGTTGATCAAATACTCATTGTGTTTTATCATAGTACTTTGAGTCCTGGAATTTTTATCATGCCAAAATGTGTGCTTTCTATGCAAATAAAGTAACTAAAAATTGTTAAAATCTTTCAGAGACAGAAGTTAAAGTTTTGAATTTATGACCACTGCTTGTTTTTCTATTACTTAAATTAAATCTAGTCTCAAAAAAAATTAAATGTCCCTTATTAGGGTTCCGTAGCCAAATGGCAAAAAACGGAACCCTTATAGATTCGTCATGTCTGTCTGTCTGTCTGTCTGTCCGTCCGTATGTCACAGCCACTTTTCTCCGAAACTATAAGAGCTATACTATTGAAATTTCGTAAGTAGATGTAGTCTGTGAACCGCATTAGGATTTTGATACAAAAATGGAAAAATTATTAAAAATTTTAGGGGTCCCCATAGGTACAACTAAAACAAAAAAAAAATTTTTTCATCTAACCTATGCGTGTGGGGTATCTATGGATAGGTCTTCAAAAATCATATTGAGGTTTCTAATATCATTTTTTTCTAACCTGAATAGTTTGCGAGAGAGACTCTTCCAAAGTGGTAAAATGTGTATCCCCCCCCCCTCTAACTTCTAAAGTATTATAATTCTAAAAAAATATATGATGTACATTACTATAAAAACTACTAACGAAAATTGGTTTGGACGAGATCTAGTAAGTAGTTTTTTTTATACGTCATAAATGGTAAACCTTAATTTAACTTTCATTAAATCAACTGAAATATGAAAATAAATCAAAAACCTTTTAATTTCATAGAAATAAACCTTATTGCTGCTGCGGAACCCTTCATGGGCGAGTCCAACTCGCACTTGGCCGGTTTTTTTTTGCTTGCCCTTGTCTGATTAAATTTATGCTCATAGGTGCTGATATTGAAGCTAAATAAGGAAGCGCCTCTACGCCGAGATGTTTTCCGAGCTCCCGGACACCAGGGGGCCATGAAGAAGCTGATACACTTCCTGCAGACCGGGAGACTTGTGAACGTTGACAACTACTCCGTGTACACTATTGCTAGTGTGCTGAAGAAATTTCTTAGGTATGTTGTATTTAAAGTTTATATAAATTAGTGTTCTGGTTTCACATTGTAATCCCTATCTTATGTTAGCTCAAAATACAGTAATACATAGCCTACATGATTTACTCTGAATCTGTGTCAAATTTTATTAAAATAGATCCATAACACAGTAACAATATGTTTGCTAAAGTATGTTAAAACTAATGCCCGCAGCCCAAAATGTGTCAAGTGACAAGCCCCACCTGCCAACTTAACAGAAAATAGCCAAAATTCTAATTTCCTTGTTTAGTACTTAACTAAATTTTAACTTGCTACTTGCTACTAAATTTTGAGTTTACATCCAATAAATAACTTAAAATTAAGTTAAAATTTAGTTAACTACTTATCTACTTATTACGTGTAAACCAGCCCTTAGAGATTAGAAATACAGCAGGTATCATGTTGTATTTTTGGCCCTAACACAAACTACTCTTACTTCTGTAGGAAAATCCCTGGTGGTGTGTTCGGACGGGAAGGGGAGATGCAACTGTTCACTGCAGTCGAGCTACCACCTAACAAGCAGATTGAAGCCATAAAAAGGTGAGGAGCATTATTTTTTTATTTACTAATTCTAAGGGGCAACACAACATTAGATTGCGACGTAAAAATAAACGTTTATTTTTGCGATACGACGACGCCGCAACGCAGTTGTTGTGACTTGGCCCTTTAAGGCCCTTTACATTGTATGATTATGATTCATATCATACTAAACTCACGTAAAAAATGTATGAGCTATGACTTCACCCTTTTGCAAGCCAACTGCAAGTTAACTATCAACTTCTTAGTTTAAATGACTTTCTGTGTAAATATTATAATTTAGTAAAACCTCATTGTAATGTCCTTAAATACATGCTGGTATACTATTTTCGTCAAGGTAATAATTAAATACAAAAATTTTTTTCGTTGTTTTTAATGAATAATTGCTAGTTAATTAATTTTAAACTTGAATACAAGACTGCACATTTTTTGAGTGGTTTGTAAGTGTTTGTTTTAATCTTGTTTATCGGTTTTAAGTGCAACTGCATATAACAGAGTTTTACGGTTTAGTATTATGTGAATAAAGAGACTTTCTGTTCCTTCGACTCTCCTCGCGTAAATCGCACAGAACACTGCTATATTATTTCCGGGGTTTATGTAAAGGTTTTTTCTTCGCTTGTAATGTAACGTTACAGAGTCAAGTCAAATCAAGTCATACATTGGTGGGAATGTGTGGTGGGCCAAAGCCCGTTTAACCCGGCGACAATGACGCCGGGTCATATTGACCCGTGGCGTGTTTGCTTCGTCATATTTTGTCCTTGCGTCAATTAAATGTTTTCAACCTTAGTATAGCTGGAGATACAACCCCCTTACACCCGCCTAGCTGTTACGGCTAGAGCTACGCCTCGTGTGAAGCAAGATACACGCGCGCCAAGTAAAAACGGGTCAATATGACCCGACGTCATAGTCGGTGTAGTATTTTCGTGACTAACTTTTATTAGTACTAATATATTGTTTTGCCTTACTTTTTACGTTTTAAAGGAGAAAGTCATTAACTAACAGTCCAGAAAGGATTTTAGAGTTATTAGAAGAGTTAGACTTTGACGATGACGAGTCTCAGGCTGCTTTGGGCATTGAACTTGAGGATCACGTATTCAGGTAAAAGTGAAAAAATTCCTGGAACATACAAAATATATGAAGTCTGTTGATCTAAAAAAGATAAAAAGACACTTCACACATGCTCAGCATGTCCAATTTTTATATGTTAGGGCATAATTTCATATTGTGATAGCTGTATTACTATAACTCTGAATGAGGAAGTAGAAGACTGATTTCTTTTTATTTTCATGTTAGTAAGTTACAACAACCTCTCTTTAAATTCATCAGTAAATTTTTTCCTTCATAGGTAAGAAAATGTTGCGAAAATACAAATTTAACGTACACGTTAAGTTTTCAAGGTTGATTTTGCATCTGCCGTGAAGAAAGCCAATAACAAAAGTATTTGTATTATAACACAGGGTTTTTTTAATCTTGTGCATAATTGAAGCCCTCTTTTTAAATAAATAATAAACAAAATTGTGGTAGCTTACTTAGTTTCATTAAAAATTTATCTACCAAGTTCGGGTCAAAATGACCCGACGTCATAGTCCATGTAATTATTTTCACGTCATTGACGCCGGGTTAAAAAAGGCTTTCCCAGCCTACGCCACTGTTAGCCACCAAACAAAATTTCATCGAAATCCATTCAGTCATTTGTTACAATGTCTGTAACGTACTATTCTTCTACTCAAGCTGAAATTGCGGAAACCTGGTTAATAGTAAACCAGCTTTCCGCAATTTAAGCATCTATCAATGTACCGAATTTCATCGAAATCCGTTCAGTAGTTGCGGGAAAGAGTAACAAACATCAATTACAGTGAAAACACCATTACGTACAGTTAGCGCATCAGACGCGCCGATGCAAACAATTATACACGCCTTACTGAGTCGGTTAATTGTGTAATTACTTGGCACATCGGTTTTTTACTTCAATGTTTGTAAAAAGATACACTATTCATTTCGTAGAAGATTAATTGTTAAGAACATTGTCTAGACATAAGAGAAATCTTTAACTGTTATGAAATAAATAATAATACATTTTACAAGTCCGGTCGCTGGTTATAGACAAATTCGGGCGTTGACCCGTATAGTTATATTATATATTAGTTGCTACTGTATCTTTTACGAAAGTATCTAGGTATATTATGCGAAAGACTTGTGTGCGTGGAAAAAAGATGATATTATTTTCGTGTGTTAGTAAAAAGGTCATCAAAAGGTCAATGATCTGTATCTGTTCTGCAACCAAATTATAGCTTCGACAACTTCGTTGCACCAAAATTCGTTTACCCTGCGGGAACCGTAATTTGTTGACTAGATAAACATTATCCAATAAACTTTCCCGGAACTCATAAGTCATAATATCTACATACCAAATTTTCTCAAAATTGGTTCAGCAGTTTATGGATAAAGACATACACATTTGCTTTAATAACATTTCTTTTATTATAAAAATTGGGGCCGTCTATGGGCTGGTCGCCCATATCCTTTTTTTTTTAATTCTATAGATTTTTCGCACCAAGGATAATTGAAATAATATTATTAAGTAATTTTAATTAATTGTAGTCCACCACGCCATGGACTTTTTTTTAAATAATAGAATAGATTATAATATATACATATAATAAATAAATATATATATTTATTGTTTTATAAATTACATAATTATAATGTTAGTGTTTTGAACGGTGTGGTCCCAGTGTGGCGGCCAGTAGATCCTACATTTTTCGATTTCCTTAGATTTTATGCTGCTCCACCCTTTGCCTTTATATGTTGTGACATTGGCTTGGTGGAGAGGGGCTGACTCTCACTGAAGCTCACTGAAGCTTTAATAATATTAGTGTACTATGTCTCAGGTTTACACAGTACCACTTAGCTCAGTCAATACTCAATTGAGTCTCGTATACAAGACGTTTTCGATAGGATCCGATATAGAGGATAGGAGGATATAGAGGAGGAGGAGATATATATCCGAGGATAGATGCACCGGATACTTATAACAGTGCACTGTGCAACGCACAATGGCCAACGTCATACAACTTGTTATGGCTTCACAATACATGACATCTTGTATGTGCACTCGAATTGTTAAAGAATGTACAATCACAAACCACTATATAACAGTTTGGATAGGGTCCAGCCTTTCCCAAAGTGGGCGATAAGTGATAACGCCCCTTTGTGGGCGATGAAGGTCTAAAGGAGGGCGGTGTGGGACACACTGTGGTTGGCTCGGTGTGGGACACACTGTGGTTGGCTGTCAAAATTTGGACCAATCGCAGAGCCGAACCGCGTCTTGAGACCGGGTCGCATCTTAAGTACTGACTATTTATACGGACCTAAGTCGCAAGCCGCGCGGCAGCCGCGCGACTTCTATAGTCTATACTAAAACGAGCCGCGCTACTCGTATAATAAATGCTAGTTCTTCCCCCAGCACCAACTGATGAAAAGGGGAGCTATTTTAATCCAGAATACCAAACAAGGATGTTCATTGTTAATGTAATTGTCATGTGTGCTATGTGCATATTGCATTATTTGCACAGGGTAAAGTGTAAGTATTGTTTGTTATTTTAATCCAACTGATCATCCAACATCCAGACTGGATTCAAGCTATATTATTTAGCTTGTTTCCAGTCTGGATCCTATCAAATAGACGAATAGCATTCTCTTGAAACAATTAGAAATAATTGAGTTTTGTTAAACGCGAAAAACGCACCACATGAAATTTATTGTCTGGAACTCGCAAAAACATTATAAAAACCTCACCACTTCCTGATAAGTGCCGGATAGGCTATCCACAACTAAACTTGACAGATAGAGTATGGAGCATCTGTCAAATAAGTTGTGGATTGCCTATTCGGCACCGTATCACGGAAGTGGTGAAACAGGATTATAAGTGCTTAACTGTAAGGGCCGCTCCACACCGGAATGGCAGCGGCGCGGCGAGCACTTTCAGTATCATATGATTTTAAACTTTATCTTCATTATTGTATTACATAGTATCGCTTGAGAAGTCTACGGCTGCCCGTGGACGCTCGTGGCCGCTCGTGGACGCTAGCAGCCGCCACCGGCGGCGATTTCTCAAGCGATACTATGTAATATGTATACATAGTAATAATAACAATAATGAAGATAAAGAAAAGAAGATAAAGATACCCATCAGTCGTGGCAAAACGAGACACAATAGCTTTTTAATTGTTATCGCGGCCGGATGTGGCCGCTTGGGGCTTCATGAATTAAAATCATATGACACTGAAAGTGTTCGCCTCGCCGCTGCCATTCCGGTGTGTCGCGGCCCTTAACATTTTCAAAGTAATTTGTACTCTTGTCTTATCGTTGGCATTTAAATCGTAGTTTCATTCATAGTCATACAAAACTTAATTCAAATCGAGTTTCAATGAAAATCATACTAGTTAAACCACATTACGACTTTATTACGCCATACAAAAGCGTATTGTTTGATTAATATGACAATAGATAATCTATGTTGTGTCGCGGTCATTGACTCCGCTCTTATTGTTTTAATTTCCCTCTAATTGGGTCAGACGTAATGGTGGGAACACGCGACGGACACATTGATTCTGCAAATCGCACATGGGCCATGCACAACTTTTGGGTTTCTTTTCAAAAATGGAAGGTAATGTTTGATTTTTAAGTCTCTTTAATGGGGCGTGCGAACTCGCTATTGGTTGGAACTTGGAGGTGATCTCTCATTTGCAATGGATGGGCATTGAGCACTATGAAAAATGAAAATGACTCTTGCCAACAACGACCCGTCTGATTGCTGACATAATATTATATTGTACTACGAGTAATAGCGCGTTCGCTCGCCCCACCGACAAGACCTAGGTATACTGTACTCGGCGAAACATGGCGGTAGCGGTCATTTTCAATACATTATGTATTATCTATTTTCTATACAAAGGCGCGATTGACAATATCTGACACTTTAATTGCCAATCGTGGCTTTCTATATCACAGGCTACACGGTCAAATTCTCATCAATCTGATCCATCAATCTGATTGACGGAATATTGATGGTTATAAAAAGTTCATATTAAAAATACGATCAATCCATCAATCCGAGTCGTACACGATCAAATTTTCGTCAATCCGTACCGGATTGATGGATCAAATTTATGAAAAATTGACCGTGTAGCCGCTGACTATAGAAAATAACAAGTTTTAGACAGGGAGTCAATGACCGCTACCGCCATGTTTCACCGAGTACAGTATAGTACACTGTACAACGCACAAACATGCATCGCGCTTTTGAAGTTTTGTACGTACGATGGTTTATGTACGCCAGCTCTCAGCTAAAATCAATCTAGTGGGCTTCGCCCTGACCGGAGCTTACCAACTTGCTCGGTCGGAATATCTTCCTTAATGTGGCTCCTAATCACATCCCCACATCTTATATGTAGATTACTATTTTGCTTATTTTTTTATCCGTAAAATGTACAAAATATGTAGGCTTTATTTTTTACCAAGCGAATATTTAATTGCTTCCGATGACTAAGTTTTAGCGCTCTAATGACTGGATTAATCATTTTGAATCTGGGAAACCTTTTTGCAAACAAAGGCAGAAAATGTTCTGATTTTAATTCATTGTTTTTAATTATGATGTTATTTATAATTATCATGATGATTTGATGACTAACCCCATCCGTACTTCCATACTAATATTATAAGTGCGAAAGTGTGCCTGTCTATCACCTCTTTACATCCAAACCGCTGAAATGATTTTGTTAAAATTTTGTGTGAAGATAGTCCCGGGAAAGGACATAGGATTTTTTTACATTGGAAAAATGTACGCTTCCCGCGCAAGTCATCTATCATCATCAATCTATCAATCATCTAGTTATTAATAAAATACTCACGAAAAACAGAAGGTCCGCTAACAAGAACAGTCGTAAGAGAACAGAATATGGACATCCATAGGGCATGAGACAAGCAGGTCAAAATCATAACCCTTTTTGCTTTGCCGTAGTCGGGCAAATACCAAGTTTATGTGATCTGATGTGTGTCTTTCCGCAGGCTGCTGTTGTCGCTGCCGGTGTGCACGCAGCGGCTGCTGGTGCTGCTGTTCGGTACCTTCCGAGTGATGGCCTCCAACGCTGACAAAGCAGGTAAGCATACTTTACAAACGTTTGCACAGATATCTGTGCGAATTTTGATATGTTATAGAACATTCAGGGTGCGTTTACACCGGAGCTGAGCTAAGGCTCCTTACAGGCGAACGGCACCTGCCAACAGCAGATACAACTGCAGTCGCCACTTGACGACAGCTACTGTCGCTGCATACCATATCGACGCGCTGACGGCAGCCGCCGACGCTTGCAGTTGTGGTGTGCCGCGTATAACGATTTTGTCGGATTATTTTAGTACAGGAGCCAATTTAAAAATGGACTCCTATGAAGAATTACTGTTATTGCTTTTACTAAGCTGCGTTTCGTGAAATTATGTGTTTTTAAAACCTTTCTGAACTGCATTTCGCTAACCACAGCAATCTTAAAAACACATGCGTCGCAATAAGCAGCTCCGGTGAAAACGTACCCTAATGCAGCTTCGATAAGGTTGTTTTGATGGGACCGTCCATTTGACGTTGGCTTACGGGCGCTACGTCATAGCATATTATAGACAGTGCAGTGCTCTATAAACTTAGTGTCGCCGCACACGGGCCACAGGCGACAGCAACAAACGTCGTTATTGGTCGTAAAGTGAATCGTTGTAGCTTGTGGCGGCCACCGGTGTCAAAAAATGTATGAAAACTACAGGAAATATGCCGGTAGCGGCGTTTTGTGGTTGTGACCGGTGGCCCGTGTGCTAGTGATATTATTCTTTAGGCTCTCGCACAAAACTGCGAATTCGCATCGCTTCGCAATGTCATTTTTATTTTGTCGCAGATATTTGATGCGAATTCGCCCTTTCAAACATTATAACTCTCTTTTATTGACATTTCAACTTTCTAGAGTTTACTTCTATTGCGGTTCTATTGGCGACCATACGTCGAGCAACATGTCGCAATCGCGATATTTGAAGGACTCTCTATCCCTAGGGAAAATTTGTGTAACGCGTTCAGACGAGGAAAATGTCATAATATTTTGCAATTATGCATGACAATGTAGGTACTAGGTATTGTTATTGTTCTATCGGCGATCGGCCTACTTAACTTAACCAATCCTACTTATATTATAAAGGTGAAAGTTTGGATGAATGTTTGTTAACTCTTTCAAGTTTCACGCAAAAACTACTGAATGGATTTTATGAAACTTTACAATAACATAGCTTTATACATCAGAAGTGTTATTACACATAGGCTACAATTTTAACCGAATTTCAAAATAGAGGTGTTATGACTAAAGAAACAGACTAGGAAAATGTGAAAAAAAAATGGGCGAAAATATTAGAAAGGGTTTATCACACGAACTACTGGAGCAATTTTTATGACAATATTTGGCACAGCAGTGGCGTGGGGTGAAAAAAAATAAAGGTAAAGCCGGACCAAAAAACGGCTAACTCGTGAATAAGCAAAATTTCAATTCTTGTAAAAAAAACGTGCAATAAATTACATACCTGTATTAAGTGTGTTAGTTTACCTTTTCCATAACTACTAGGGTGCTTTGCTTGCATTGTGTGCGTTGCATGCAGTGTTAGTGTTGTTAGTATTCACCACCTTCACCATACATGACATCACTGGTATTATATGAACAGTGCATGTCGAGTATGATAAAAGTGGCTTTAAAAAAAGCCGTTTTAAGCACACGTCACTCACACTCACACACCAAAAATAAGTGAATCCTGACTTGCCAGTGTAGATGTTTGTTACTCAATCATGCAAAAACTGGATTTAGATGAAATTTTGCATGCATCCCATGTCAAACATGGAAAGGAACATAGGCTACCTGTCTGAAGTCCACGCAGACGAAATCGCGGGCAAAAGCTAATAGCAAAGAAATATCAGCAGAAATACGTACCTAAATGTTTAATTTTGTTATTTGTCGTCTGTCGTCGTTATTTAATATTCCTATTCTACAATCTGAAAAATTACCTAAGAATTATTATTTATATCATTTCTCACCTAACCGTGTCACGACAAATTACAAAGTAAGTAAAACAAACCAACCTTTACGATGTAACAAACAAAAACACAACACAACACTTGGCAAGTAAAATTTCACTACTTTCGATTCTTTTAAACTATATAATATTACAATCAAGCTAGCCCACTAACTTAATAAACAAAATTTTGCATATTACAATAATAACAGTACAAAATGAGTGCAAATTAGCGCGTAATATAATTGTTTATGTGAATTGAAATGACAGCACGCGCCGGTCGGCCGCTGCAATTAGCTCTGTTGTGATTGGACGAAATCTTTTAAAGCGAAACATGCGAAACTAAACCTTAACACATGACAAATAAAGACTAGGTAGGCTATGTGGGATCGGCTTGTTGTTCGACAATATCGACGAGTCGTTTGCATGTAGTAGTAATGTGTATGTGTGCGTGAATTTCATACATTTCAAATGTTTGGATTCCCGATGTTTTGAGCGAGTTCCCCGGCCACCGCACACTATGGAGCAGTACGTACGCGTTCTGAGTGCGATCGTAAAAACGGGTATGTGTGCGTTTGCGTGATTTTAAATACATGGCGAATTATTTTTATGAAATTGTAGGAAGCGGGGTAAGCTATAATTATTAATAATAAAAAATGTATATATTAAAATTAGCCAAGGTAAGCCGGTAGGAATCGTGTTCTATGGAGGCTTCGCCACTGTGGCACAGATATGGAGTAGAGCACGTGAAAGGACATCAGCTATTTTTTGCGGGAAAATGTACGGTTTCCGTAACATTCCTAATTTACGTGGGCGAAGCCGCGCGGGACATCTAGTTAATAATAAACCCTGTTTTTCCAATCCTAACTAAAGGCTTTAATTCTGTTTTGAGCGTATACTAGTAAATGTACAACAAAAATAGGTACTGACAAATCAGAGATGGGTAACTTTTCGCGGCAATACTACAAAAAATATTACAAAAAATTCGCTGACTTGCCGTCCGTCTGACTATCACCAGCCTGTATCACAAGAACCGCGATAGGTGGCGATAGCTAGACAGTTGAAATTTTTAAGAATTATGTGTTTAGAACAAGTACTAAAAATATCTAAAATAAATATTTTAGAGGCTCCCAAGTCCAATGCAACAAACGCGGTATAAAACCCTTTTTTGCTTTATATCATTTAAGAGCGGGCTGTGCAATTTTGCTGTGTTTTCTAATAAGTATTACGATCCCGGAAGACGATTGACTCAAATGAAATTGAGATTTATTTAATCATTGTATATTTATCTGATACATAGCTAACGGAAAACACGATTCACTTATTTTGACTCGATAGTTTTATTTTTCGAAATTATGAATCTTTTTGGGCATTTCAACAAATATCTGTTACACTTATTGAGTTACTATCATTAAATAACTTGCACTACTACAATCACACACTTTATAAAATAATAGCTAAAGGAAATATTAGTATTGTATTTAGTTTTTAAGTAATCATCAAAAAACAGTTTTGGGACTTACGATCTTTACTTTCGTGCTATAATGCGGGAATCGTTGTTACGCGATATTGTTCACTATTAGCTGCGGCCTAAAACACATTGCCCGAGAGCACGATTCATGGAATTATTGTATCACGATTGGAGGATAGCGTTGTGTGTGGGCGGGGCTTGCGTTTTGACAGTAGGCCTTTAATGGTACCGAACCCTTAGTGCGTGAGTCCGACTCACACTTGGCCGATTTTTATAAAATATAGTTATTAGATAACATAATAACATTATAGTAATGCATTGTATACAAACTTGCTATCAAATAAATCAATAGCATGCTGGCGACGAATACGCCAATTTCGACACCATTCAGAGCCGAAAATAATTTGTATAATGAGGCAATTACTGGCGCGTGTGGGCACAAGGTCTGTCGGTCATTCGCAGACAGGTGCGTAGCTAAGGCAAATGCAGGAGGCCCCTAAACTGTTTTTTTTTTTAAATTTCGGAAAAATTGCAGGATGAGATTCCCTGTTTGGGGGCCATTTTTCCCTAATTCCAAAAAAAGGTGATGTATTGCTCTGTTTGTTTTCAAATTTGAACTATAATATTTATTGTAAGTTAGGCGCTGTAATAATCTGCACGAACCATATTATACTTTTCTAAATTTAACTTAAGAGTGTTTTAAAACCTCGACCAAGAAAAAGTAGAGCGATTAAAAAAATGGAAATACGGGCACAATTTTTTAGTTTTATACTTGGCACTTATACAACTGAATAGTAGTTAGATGAAAGTGATAAAATAAAGGTCTTTGTCGCCCAGTGTCAGCTAGTAGATACGCCACTGCAAGAATGAATTTAGAGTAGGCTAGATTTAATAGTTTAGTAATGGCGTTATCTAGGTACAAAATTAATATGCTAATTTTTAGGAAATTATTACTTATCATAATAAAAAATCAACAGCCTTTATGCTGAAATATATTTTTGACTTTTTGTAAATGTCCACAAACCTTTGGGCTTTGATGAATAGCGGTAAGTGGCAACGCATGCATAGCGTGCGTTTCGCTCGCCTCCGTCCGAAAAAACGAAAAAATTCCACGGGGACCGTACATTTTTCCGCAAAAAAGTAACCATTGTCCCTTCCAGGCATCAATTAATATTTTATTAACGATATTTTATGAGTAGGTATGTTCATACTTTAAAATGATGCCAGAGATAATTGAGACGTATTAATCAGAGCATTAAGTACATAATTGCCGATTTCCATATAAAGTAATAATTTGTCTTTGTCTGTTGATGGTTGTATCGCGGTCAGATGCGCACGCGCACGCTACGAAAGCGAAAACTCGGTAACTTTGTATGTTTGATTTTACAACGCACCTACATAAAGCATAATAAGCTAAAAAAAATATGGATCGTTTTTGATGTCTATAGACGGAGCTTAGAGTGTAGAATCCAGAGGTTCCCAAACTTATTTTGTGTACCGCCCACTTTAAAGCGCATCACAGACGGTGAAGATAATATAAAATATATATTATCTTAGAGCATATTTTAGAATATCGCTCACCATAGAAATCCTATGAACCATCACACACGACGAAGTTAATTTATATTTTATATTTTGTATCTTAAGATACCGAGCGATATGGAAATATATATTTCATATCTTAATATTTTATCTTAAGATACGAAATATATATTTCGTATCTTAATATGTTATCTTAAGATGCGAAATATATCTTTATGAATAGGTACAGGGTGTTTTTGTGTCGAGCAGCGGGCTCATCAGTGATCGGACGCAATAGTGGACGCAGTGTTGCCAGTGCTGTATGTTAGAAAGTTACATACCTACTCTCATTCGAAAAGTAACATTTTGAGGGAAAAAGTAACATTTCGGATAATTTTAAATAAAATTGACTTATAATTTATTGCTTTATTATTATTATTGCTTAAAAAGCTCATGAATCGAAATGAATGTTTCTCTTGAATTTCTAAAATACTCCTGAAACTTCTTCGTTGACAGATATTGATAAAGGTTAAATTCGCCGCAGGTTTTTCTCTTTTTTATGTGAGGCTCTATCCAAATGTTTCTCCTTTTGGAATGTGCTACTACAATCTGCATTTCACATTCTATATCAGAATCATCGTCTGAAGAGCTGTCTAACAAATCAAGAAGTAAGGCAGTATCAGTTATTAGTTATCAGTTATCACTTATAGTCAATCACCCTGTATATAGAACTCTAACAAGGAATACGTGTGGCACCAACGCAGACTCGTAAGGAAATGAACAGATTTTTAATATTATCGTATCTTAGCCGTGTGTGATAGCTTAAGATACTATAATATTTTATATTTGGGCATCTTAAGATAAAATATTATATTATCTTCACCGTGTGTGATGCGCTTAAGAACAAATTATATTTTGGCGCCCCCATTGTTTCAATTTAAAATGCATCCTGATGAAATAAATCATCCCCCAAGCCTCTACAGAGCGCCCAATTTTTTTTTTCTGGGTCCCACACCGCTCCCCTTCAGACCTTCAGCGCCCACAAGGGGGCGTTATGGCCCACTTTGGGAAGGCTGGTGTAGACTCTACATAGTTACAGCTATTTAATTTTCTCTCAGGAAAATTTAGGCACCATGTGATTTTCTCTTGCACGTTCGAATTACAAAAAAACGTTTTTTTCCTTGCAAAGCAGATTTTGACAATTTTGCAATTAGCTTCTTTCGATATTAGTGTCATTACTCATTAGATTTGATTTTATAAAATTAAATTTTAGAAGAGTGTACTTACATTACACACTGTAAAAGGTACAACAGAGTTATTCTTTGATTCACTTATATGGGAGGTACCCATTCATAACTTCATTGACGTGGTAGAGACTAGAAGGGAACAATAACGAACTTACTCATGATTTAATAAGACCTAGAATTTAGATTCATCAACGTCACTATGTTAAATAGTGCCAGTATTGTAGCCATTTTAGGCTATAATATGCTAAGCAAAATAAAAAGTAAATAAAAGTAAGAATAAGAATAAGAACATGTTTATTTTGACACCACACAACACAATATGTAGAACACACATACATAATATTGTGTGATGTCAAAATTGGCCCAAGCTCAGAGTAAGACTTAACCCATCAATCCCCAAGCGGCAGCCGGCTGCCGCATAACAATTGAAAATCTATTGTGTCTACAATACCCACGATGGTGGTGCTACATGACAGATTTCTTTTTCAATAGGAAATATTATTATTACGCAAAAGTTGGAGCAGAGGGCGCTACTAGAACACACATATCAGGACATTGACAGAAACGTTGTCAGACAACGAACAAAACCTCTGGCGTGAAAACTATAATATTATTATGTCCTATTTGTTACTTTGTCTATTCTCTCGTAGAAAGAAACCCACGCTGAAAATGGTGGCCATGCCATGCAGCTTTTTAAGCTTTTTCGAAAGTGTTAAAGTACCTATTGACCATTTTCTAATAGCATCAAAACCGATTCAGTGGTTTAAGCGTGAAGAAGTAACGGTCATACACAAACACAGAAAGACAGACTGACAAACATTCGCATAATTAGTATGGATAGGGCAAAGTTCAGATGTGAATGTAAATACCGTAACCTCAAATTAGGCATAATACATAGGTCGGTGTTTCGGTGACAACACGGAAAGATGTAAAGTTTCCAGTCAATTAGTCGCTAGCTCAATGAGCCGGAAGCGTGCTCAATGGTGCGTGCGCGCATGCAGCCGTTCACAGCTATTTTACCTATGTCAGGACCTTGTGTTAACGACATGAAGATCTTTTTTTAAAACTTTAATTAAAGGTATAGAGTATAGACAAAATAGAAGACGAAACGCATCAATCTGGCGCGGAGTTTTTAGTTTATACTTTAGTTTTAGGGTCTAGGCTTCATTATTGGGCAGTGGCGGCCTTAGGCCGTGTTTCCACTGACGCGGAGCGAAGCTTAGCGGTGCCGAATTGACCAATCACCATGCTCGAAATCTTCGCTCCGCTTCGCTGTCATTCCGCTGGAATAGCACGATTGGTCAATTCGGGCACCGCTAAGCTCCGCTCCGCTTCAGTGGAAACACAGCCTAAAAGCGGAGCTTAGTGGTGTCCGAATTGACCAATCGTACTAGAATGACAGCGAAGCGGAACGAAGATTTCGAGCATGGTGATAGGTCAATTCGGCACCGCTAAGCTCCGCTCCGCGTCAGTGGAACGCGGCCTTACACATTAAGGGGCCTCGGGCGGCAGGCCCTTCGGCCGTCTGTCCACCGCCGCCGACACCGGTACTTCACCGCTAAAAATTCAAATAAAATGCTACTTTTTGACAATTTGCTCTACGCGATGCCCCTGCAAGAGCGAAGCCCCGGGCGATTGCCCTTTTCGCCACTCCCTAAGGCCGCCACTGTTCTTGGGCTCCGCTATTGACTTCATATTATGACAGGACAACGTCCGTCGGACTCGTTAATATAAAATGTTATCAAACAAGCCGCCTGGTCGTGTTACATTTTTGCTCGCCATCATGGAAATAGTACGCTTCCGGTTATTGTTCGATTTGTCCGACGCCACATTGTAAATGACACCGCCATTGATATGTGACAATGGTGGAAATATTCATCTAGTTTCACTAGGGTTCCTTGAATAATAATTGTATGATGGAGAAAAAAGGATGACGCATGTCCTCTACTCTTCGAGTGCTACCCATTACCCTTTGGCTATCACGAAAAAAGTAACCATAACTAGGATAGAGATCTTGGAGTTGGCACAAATTTTCATGTGTAAAAAAGAAGAGACGGAAAGAGAGGAAACAATAGATTTTATGTGTCCAAATTCAAAATTCTTCTTCAGAGCAAGATTCTGTCCATTTTAGTGAGTAGGGAGTAATTCTTTGTTCTTACTGATAAAATATCATCTTAACAGATACACGTAACACAATACATATTACATGTAAAGTCATAATATATCGGTATTGCGGCGCGCTGTTAAATGAGTGAATGCACCGCTGGCTTTGTACCCCCATTAGGTGGTATTATTGGAGCAGAACATAATCTCACTAGCGTAGCGAGCACATGGAAATGTCACTTTGGGGATCGCTTCACATGAAACAACTATTTGAGGGTTTTAGTAAGCCTTTCTGAGTTGGCTGATGATGGAAGGCGTATTCGTCTTGACTTGCCCATGATCGATTCATATTCATCACCATGGTTATCCATCATTGCCCAATGTGAAGAGTCTCATGATTTTGGCTAGTAGTTATGATAGTTCACAACGTTACGTTAATAGGGATCAACATTTTGGGGATTTTTGGAAGTATTGCTAGTTCGGTTCATTTTAAATGGGTCCCGAAATAAGTCAGATAAAATAACGTTGGCATAAGTCATCTGCCGATCAAGGAAGTATTCCACAATCCACATAATATTATTGCTCATTGAAAAGTAACGTGCATTCGGATGTACAAGTAGCATGCTGATTGCAAATTTTACGGGCAAATGGTTCCACACATCACATGCGAACTGTGTAATGTAGCTAGGATCTACGTGACTACTCTTTAAATGCCCTAAATCAGGGGTCACCAAATGGCGGATCGCGGTCCGCATCCGGACCGCCGACCCATTGTGTGCGGACCACCGACCAAGCATTTTCGAAGATGAACTTCGTTAAAAATAAATTTTGGGCTCTACTATAAGGCTGATTAGAGTCACGCTGACTGCGCGCGCACCGTCGGCGCTGATGGCCCGAGAGGCGAGATGTATGAAACTGTAGGAAGCGTTTTTGAATAACGAGTAGCGGTCAGCGCTGATATTTCATACATTTCGGTGTCGGCGCCGACGGTCAGCGAGTGGTCAGCGTGACTCTAAAATCAGCCTAATACTGATGATTGATGAACATCTCCAGGATTTAATGTCAATAGCTTGCACAAATTTCACTCCAAACAAGCAAAAAATTGACACTTTTCTCATTGATATGTAAATAAATACCTTTGTTATTTCCGTAAATACCTTTGTTTCGTATTTCTTTTTTATAAAATGTGTGGACCGCGAGGTCATTTCATTTCTTAAAATGGACCCCGAGCGAAACTAATTGGTGACCCCTGCCCTAAATAATGTCATTGAAATCCAAAGGACATGCCATATCTATCGTCACATAATATACCTAATCACCAAGGCCCTGATTCTTGCCCTGAAACTTCATCGCGTGCCATCCAATAAACGCTCACCGCACTAGGCATTGACCAATGACCGCACAGCAAAATTTCCGAATTCCGTGTCGAATCGCCCTGCAGAAGAATGTAGGAAGCAGAAACCTTACACCTGGACTCTCAATCAAGAACAACTCTTTTTCTTCAGGTACCGGTATGACATCAGAGGCGTTGGGCGTGTCGGTGGCTCCCTCCTTCTTCCACTCCTGCGTGTCGGACGGCAAGACAGCGACCATGGAAGACGTTCAGCGTTTCAAGGTCAGTTCCTATACCAATGACTTGGGATTTGCGACAGGGGATGCTTAGAGGCTGTGTATCGTGCGATTAGTATAGTATTCCTAAGATTTCGATTGGAAGAAGGGGGTGTACCTACGTAACGATTGAATTTTAACAGTATTTTATTAACTCGAAATTGGTGGATTCGGACTTGTCGGCAGTCAGCACTCGGCAAATGTACCATACGGCAATAGCCGCGTACTGACCAAGCGAGCCGCCTCGCTGCCTCGCCCGAGCGTGCCGCCGCCGAGCCAAAAGTTGTCGGTTTTTGGTCGATGCTCAAAGGCGCCTCGGACGTTTGCCGCGCACTAACACGAACTGACCAACCGAGCAAATGCGCGCGAGGCTGACGCGGCGAGGCGGCTCGCTTGGTCAGTACGCGGCTAATGGAAATTGATTCATATGCTAAGTACTCACATACGGTTTTTTGCTCGATAGTTTTACTCCAAATCCTACGAATAATAAAACCTAAGGAAACGTAACTCCCATACTAATACAGTTTTAAATTTGGTTCCATTCGAACTGTCATGTAACGTCATAGTACAGTAAATGGAGGCAAAAATCAGGTGCAACCTCCGATTTCGTTGAACCTCCATCGATTTGGATGAAACTTAGGGATTAAGTATTTTAAGCCCTCTACTTTAAAAGTGACATACGCTCGTATCGCGCTTTTTTTATTTTAGGGGTGAAATCCACCCCTTTTGGTGAAAATATAAAAAATGCAGATTTTACCATTCTGGCTTAACTAATTGTGTTTAATTTGATAAAATAAATGTTTTTAATGTTTTATCCATGATTTATGATTACATTATAATAAATTTTTCAATCCTTTTAGCAACCATCCCTTTACTCGTGAAAAAAATATTTGTATTTCTTTGCTTTAAAATCGTATATTTACATTACATAAAGAGTTTATTTAATATTTATGATATAATTTTTGGATAAGACTGAAATATAAACCCCAAAAAGTACCCCTTTATTGCGGAATAACGGTAAAAATTGGGTTAAAAAACTTAATAGGTTTAGGTTTTTGAACCCAACTTTTTCAGTTTATTTACTTAGTATTAATTTCTTATTAAGTTTTTTTTTTGCGAAAATTTTGCACCCTTGTAAACTACCCAATGTCTGAATAATAAGCTTTAAGTTTTTTATCAGGTTTAATGGGTTCGAATATTTTTTCATAGTTAAGATAAATTTTATTAATATATTTCAAACATTGATATTATATTCAAACAAATTACATTCAAAATATTCAAACAACGATTTCAAACTACCTTCTGTGCAAAAACTTACGCAAAGGCTGAATCTGCTAGACTTAAATATTTAATAGACGCACATCATTAAAAAAGCCCCTCTCTTATCTAATAGACATTGACCGTTTCGTTTACTTTCTGAATATTGAAAGACTTGAAAAGATTAATGTAAGTATATTTAGTATGGATTAGATGACGCCTGCAATCGCGCTGGAACCGTACATTTTTTCGGGATAAAAAGTATCCTATGTCCATATCCATTCCCGAGACTCAAAGTATTTTCATACCGTACCAAATTTCAGCAAAATCGGTTGAGCCGTTTGGGTGTTAAGAGGTAACAGGTAGACAAAAACACTTTAGCATTTATAATATTAGTATAGATGTACCTATTGACAGAGTTTCCTGTAATATTTGCATCCCAAATCTCTGAGCTTCAAAATTGTTTTCAAAAAAAATGTTCGTTAATATCACAATAGCTCTGTTAATTATTAAGTTATTGGGTTCATTTATGGACCATTTTAAAGGTAATTTAAAGAGCTTTAAGATCGACTTGAAAAATACTTTTTAAAACCCTTGGTTTAAAAAAAAATAGGGTTAAAAGGTCCCGGTTTCATGGTTCTCGCAGTAAAAGTTAGGCTTTAAGCGTCTCTATCTTCGTTATTTTTCATCCTGTAAAAATCAAAAGAAAATCAAAAGATTTCTTAAAAAAAGGACACAAATTTCGTTCTTCATAATTTTTACAAAGGTTCAATATTTTTGAAGTTATGTTCAAATCAAAATGATATTTACGAAAATTTGAATAATTTCGATTTTACTAAATCATTATTTTTTTCAAAACTAAGCATTCTAAACCAAGAAAAAATTTTTAGGTCACTACTTATGCTAAAATAAAGAAAAGTCTTTGGGGATAACCATAAATTTGAATTATTGTAGAAATTATCAACGTTTTATTTTTCGATTTTTCCAAAAAAACTTGAAAGGGTCATCTTATTTTTGTCATAACTTGGTCAATTTTGATGCTATTAACTTTTTAATATGCTTATTAGAAATGTACTTTTAAGCACTTTAAAAGGTCTTAAGGAAGTATATGCCATAAAATGTATCGGTTTACCGTTATTTAAGTTTGAATGCTTAGACTTAGGTACTCGCCGAAAGAAATTATATATGCAATCACCTATAGCTCACTTCGAATGAATATAGGAAGGTATTTTAGAGTATAAATTAGTTTGCTTTTTTATTGGCTTTAATTTTGGTACTTACACATTTTTCGTAAAAACCTATAGTTTCTTATTTAATTATGAAAAACCGCTTTAAGGCATGTATTTTTCTCACGCAAAAACATGATCTTTGATCTTTAATAACTCCGAAAGTATTGATTTAATCAAAAAACTATACATAACAAATTTTGCTTAGAATTTGTGTGTTTATTGATTTCTGGGGTTATTTTTATTAAAAAAAATTCACCCCCCGAGAAGGGTTGGCATCCACCCCCAGGGCAAAAGCGCAAGTTGACACTATGTCACTTTTGTTTCTTAGGGTATCCCCCACCTACTTACCAATTTTCATGAAAATCTATGGAGGTTCAACGAAATCGGAGGTGAAAACCTTCACTGCCTCCACTATCAGCCTAGTACCGCTCAAGGCCACCTAAATATTGCAAATGTATGAAAAGTGAACCTAAGGTACACTTTTTTGACAAGTATTTTGGAGCATGTTTTTTGACGGAGTTACTCTTCCTTAGTTTTTATTATTCGTAGTCCAAATCGAAGGAAATGACATATTTGACATATTTAATTCCATCGAGCCGGCTCGAAGCGAGCCTTCGAGCCGTCAGTTTTGCCGGTCCACACGGTGGTTATTGCTCGATTTGGAGTAAAACTATCGAGCAAAACCGCATGTCAGTACTTAGCAATAGGCCATCTGTCAATAAAATGTCAATTTCTCTGAAGGCGAAGAAAAGAGACAAGTAATTTTATTATCTTGTACAGGTGTAAAGGAGGCTATTTTTACTATGAGGAGGCGTCTTCGATGCGATTATGCTTCTTACATCTTACATAACATGTACGTGTAATCATGGGGTTGTTGCGTTGGAATACCACCCTAAAGGCTTATTTCACCACTTCCTGATAAGTGCCGCATAGGCTATCCAGCACTTAACTTGACAGATAGAGTATGGAGAATCTGTCAATAAGTTGTGTATAGCATATCCGGCACTTTATCAGGAAGTGGTGACGCAGGCCCTGTGTCAGTTTGGATTGCGACGTGATGAGAGGATCAGCGATGCAATTTTAAAAGAGCCTTTCAGAACGGATCTTAATTTAATAGAAGTGTGGCGGTACCCACAATCCGCCTAACATTCCTGCATCGCGCTATCGAAGTTTTCTGAGCGCGTCGGTATAAATTACATATACGATACATAGCTGAAATGTATCACGTGGGCTCCGGCCTGACCGAGCATAACACCTCGCTCGGTCGGAAGATCTTCCTTTGCGGCCACTACGCATATCCCACAGAAGATACACAATATTGAGTGCTGAAATTCGTTAGCGCGCTGAAACTACATTTATCCGCGAGTCGCGACTAAAACTGACCTATATGCTTTCCCGTCTTTCAAAGTAGCTCCATACCAAACTTCATTTGAGTCGGTTCAGCTGTTAAGCGTGAAAAGTCTGACAGATATACAGATATATTATGGTGATAAAGTTTCCTACAGATGTTGCTTGTGCTAGGGCTACCACGCTCCAGAAATAGACCAGCCCGGATTTCAATTATCTAGGATAACGACTAGGTCGTCAGTCAGCGGTAATAAATCTAGATTCTAGATCGCCTGTAGACAGTTGTAATACTATTAATATAACGTCTTGTTTCATTTTAACCGAGTTTCGAAATGTGGGGGGAGCCAGTCCACACGACGCGTTGCATTGCGTCGTCGCAACGCAAATATTTTGACGCATAGCCGGCCACACGGGCGCTGCGTCATCTCATCACAGTATTATTACAAAGCAGTCTTAACGTCAACACCCCCCTCCCGCTTCGTACGCAGCGCGTCGTGTGTGAACCTTGGTTATTTGTATGTAAAACAACGCAACGTCAGTGCTGCGTCGACGCAACGCTGATGCAACGCGCCGTATGGACTGGCTCTTAATATTTACCTAAAATAAAACAGATCGTTATACTTTATCCCAAATCATGTTTTTGTAGTCGGTTAAGACCTGAAAACCCCCTTATATCAGGTTTCTGAAGATTAACAGGTTTTGTAACGCTTTTGATTGACGGATGTCGAACTATTGAAAATATTTATTCCTGTCTGAAAAACGCTGACCTGGTGGTAAGCCATCTAAGAGCATCTTTGCCCTTGTCTAGTTCGACAGATTCTGAGACAGGGCACATAATAAGAATCTCTTACTATTATATTATAATAGTAAGAGATTCTTTCCTCTTGGCCAATTTAACAGATTTTTTTAACATGGGGGATGAAAGGCCTTTTTCTAAAAATTTTAGTGACTCATGTTGAATATACCATCATTGATATCACTTACCATCAGATGAGTAACTACCATGCTGACTCTTATCGGTCGGTATGTTGGCTCCTTATCAAGTTGTGCAGATTTTTTATCATGGGGGATGAAAGGTACTCTTTTTCTAAAAAATTTAATGACTCATGTTGAATATACCATCATTGATATCACTTACCATCAGATGAGTAACTACTAACTACCATGCTGACTCTTATCAGTCCTGTTGGCTCCTTATCGAGTTCTTACGTTTATCGAATCAATTTCCACCATAATGGGGTATTACGGCGCGAGATAAGCTCCATTTGTCGATTATGTCGATTGATAACAGTTTATGTGGTTTCCTGTGTAAATATTACAATATTTAGGTAGACATGGTAGAAGGGTAGTTTTAAAACATAGACATGGCAGAAGAGTACTTACTCCCGAGTCCCGACAATATCGAGAATTGAATTTACTCGATCAGTGTAGTTTTTGGTACTCCCGACATCTATAAACAACTCTTCTACTCCAGTGTCTTCTACTGAGCATTAGTCCAGACTCCCAAGTCCAAAATAGAGGATCGAATTTACTCGGTCACAGACCACAGTAGTTTTTGGTAATCCATAGATCGGGATTACCAAAAACTACTGTTGTCTAGCGCACGCATCGTGCCTTGGATTTTATAATAATTGAAGAGAGAGAGAGGGAGAGTCAACGCAATATCGATTTTGATTCGATTTAGTAGTTAGTGATCACAATCGAAGCTGTATCAAAATCGAAATCGAAGCAGAGTGCAGACTCATTAAGGCCGTCCCCCGAGCAAACGACCTTGGCCATACATTTGCCGCGTTGCCGAGATCGCACCAAAACCCTATTTTTTTACTTATCTTAGTTCAAAATTGTCCTAAAAAAATTAAAACGGCGAATATGTAGTTTTTGATATTGTCGATCTATTGGCGTGTGTTTCAAATAAAAGTAATTTGTAAATCCTAAAGAGATGCTGAATATATGCTTGAATTTTAATAAATTGGTTTTACTTTGGAAGCTGATATCATGAGTATAATAAACAAAAATAGAAATTTTAAAACGGGGAAAGGAATGTTGATATACTGAAGATTATTGCTGTATTTTTATTATAACTTTGTAGCTTTCAAATTATGAGTTTATAAGGCTTGAAATACGGTAAATTACAGTATCTCCGTAAGGAACGCCCTTAATCGAAATTGTTTTCTGCGTTGTCCTGATTCATTTTGGGGATTGTATAGAGTATAGACTATTATATACTGTATAGAAATGTAAGCGTTATGTAAATAGCTTATATGACTTGTATGTACACGCACACTAAGGCGGAGGTGTCGGTAAGTATTTTGTAAATATTACGCTTGTTTGCGTGTAGGTAGTTTGTACACGGAATAGGAAGGCATGCTTGTATGTTGTAAGCATATTTCAGTTTTTTTCGTTCGAGTAATTTTCTATAATCACAGGGGCTTATTCTCATGACTAGTATGTCGATTCGAGCGCGGGTTGTCTAATACTGCATTTACACATTCGCGTTTGCCATTCGCCTCGTCATCGACGAAGCATTCGACGAAACATTCGTATACGAATGCTGTCGCGAACTACCGTTCACACATTCGTGGGGTGATTCATTTTGACATTCGCACACGAACATGGAGGACGTGTTCATATGATAGCGACGTTGAATGAAAAATATTATGAAATTTATGATAGCGATATTTTGGGTTCCAAAATAAATTATGAGCTCTTCCTTTTTGTAAAATTCTAGGAATTCTAAAATTCGCCCTTCACTCTACTCCATTTTTATTACGTAATAATAATAATAATACTAAATACTAATAATTAATCTGTATTGAAAACCAAAATATATTTCCTTATTATAATAATATTAGCCCGCCAAACTGCATAGTAGTTTGTCGGCGGGCTACGCGCTCATAAGAAACTAATAAATATATAATATTAAACTTTAACAACAAAATATACTTAATCTTTTTGTATAAGTATGTATTATGTTATATCTTAAATTATGACTTAAGTTTACACAATGGTATGTGTACCATTGTGTAAACTTAAGTCATAATTTAAGTCATAATGTGGCATTAGTAAGAAAAGAAACGACTGTAATAACTAATAACATTGTACTAACATTATTATAATAATAACATGATAACATTATAATATACAACTATGCACTGTACTAAAAATAGGCTATTTTTCAGTACAGCGTACTTAAGTCGAATATTATGTTCAGCTTTGTACACGTCCTGTAGGGTCGGACGCTAGCTGTCAACTGAATGCAGGCGAATGTGTAAACAGTAAGTTCGTATTCGCTATTCATGCCCTTTGATTCTAGTCCGAAAAACCGCTCCTAACGCGAATGCCACGAATCGCGAGGCGAAGTGCGAGGCGAATAGCGAGCGCCTGTTTACACATTCGTGTTCGTTGTTCGCCTCGTGATTCGCCTCGCTATTCGTGCGAATGTATAAATGCGGTATAACGCGCAGCTGTCTTACACGCGAGTGCGACAAGTTGCGATCGAAATTCAAGACATGAGAAGGTCCCCCAATCACAATGCTAAAACATCACGCTAGCTTCGCAAGCTCATTCATATAATAATCTTTAAGAGGTATTCAAAAGAAATAATATTGAAGAAGTTATACAAACAATTAGATTAACGTGAAATGTATTTGAAAAAAGTTTTCATTTTTTTTTATATTTTTCAAACGGCGGAACACTACACGATACTTATTTTACTATCACTTTTATCAGACCAAGAAAAAAATCAGAATCTGATAGGCGAGTGAATGTGTATTTCATAGTTCATACAATGCACCATCGCTATTTGCTTGTTACATACTCGAGATAAATAGGGTTGCCACTTGCCAACTTTCATTTCATGTTTTAAAAATTTTTACATGTTTGTTTTTTTAGTTAAGTAAGTCAATTTTACTAAATAATCTTGCAATAATACCGTGTCGAGCTGTGTTTGTAAGTGCTTCCGATGCTATCAAAGACAAAACTACAAAAAAATGATAAAATTCTCGTAAGCGTCAAACGAACTTCTAATGCGTTTTCATCAAAATCTCCAAAACAAGACGATTGCCGTTTGTTTGAAGCATGTCAAAATACTATTTAGCTGTTTGATAATATTTTGATTTGGACTGGATTGAAGCTGTATTAATGCTAGATAAAACTAGTAGAATACTATTATTTTATTCCTGACATACATAAAATATTTTTTAAAATAAGAAAACTCTAAACGGGTTGTAGATAATAATTAATTGTACTTTTAACTGTATAGCAAGTAAACTGTAAAAATAGCGGCGTAGCAAGGTAATTTTAAAATTATTATATGCAACATTTTTCGTTCGATCGGCAACCCTAGTGGATTTGATTCACAATAATTTTGATAAGTCATCAACCTGAGTCATCCGCGCTGATACAATTACGCCGGGATTGGATGTTCGACTCTGTTGCAACCCAGCTAGGAGCGTCCTCATTTTGAGTAGGAATATTAGTTTTGAATAGCGAAAACATTATTTTAGTACGAGCAAAAATTAGTTCTTTAGGGCCGGGACACATAAACACGATACGACGTCGTGTCGTACCACGATGCGACGTCGCGTCGTGGGAATCTACGACGAGCGTCGTAAAAAACTACGTCGCGACATCGTAACGTGCCACGATACACGGCACGACGACGTCACGTCGTGTTTATGTGACCCGGCCCTAAGGCCTGTATTCACTTTGATAAGTGCGAGTGCAGATGATTAGTGATTAGGAGAAATCAAAGGACTTGCACTAATCATTCGCTGTCCTGCACACTTACTTTGTCCTGATTTTTAATCTAATAATTGCATTGGAGCAAGTTGCTACATCTATTTATTTATTAAGGCCAGCCTTTGAGGTTTTTTGACAGTTTTTCTGTTCATCAGCTCTTTCGATTGACTATTGTATAAAACACTAACTGATAAACAAGCCTGTTGAATCAAATTCCTGACAATTATACTAGGCATAAAAGAAGCAAAATTCAAGAGAATGCTACTTTTTCTCATATATTATTAGAACTAGAATCTAGGTTAGCTCTTTCATATTTACCTCAAAGAGCAGAGTTGATTTAAAAAAAAATGTCATTTGCACAGTAGCACATAAGTAAGTAGCTACCGAATTTTATTTTTTTCGCCTAAATTAATTACATTCCTAAAAATAAGAAGCATTTTATTCTATACTTCAATTAAGACGCTGACAACTGCCAATGACCTTGATCTCACATCACTCTCGCACTACTGTCGATTTTCATGCCAGAGAGACAGAGATGTGAAGTGTTCACTCGGTAGCGTGGATACATTTTTCGTTTTTTAGAAATCTAGATGTCAGAACCGAAAATTAAATCGGGCAATCTTTGGATTTTTGTAAAAGGTATCAAATAAACACATTTTTAAAGCATATATTGTATTATTACTTTAGTTAGAACTGTTTAAAGTTCCTGAAAGATGTGACTTTGGTATTATTTTTTTCATCCAGTAGGAGTACATTATTTTATTATTTAAATTGGACAAGCTTTTCCAAATATAATCAAAAATCACATATATATTTTTTTGTGCCAATCAATGAAATACATACGTCTAGAAAACTGCATAAAGATGTCGAATTGGCAGCTGTCTTCGCCTTAAATAGTTCTTCTTATTGATAGACTTTTGACTGATTTTATTTAAAGTTGTCCTCTTCTAGATATTGTAAAATAGACATGACATTGGGCAATTGACCGTTTTATAACATTTGGCACACAAATGTCATATATTATCACAACATCATCCATTCATTCTTTATCACATCATATATTTTTTTAATTTAATCATCGAATAATGTATAGCATCCGATATATGTTACTTTTAGTTTTTTTTAGTGTTTTAGGGCTATTTCGTATATTTCTTTGCGTAATTTTTTTATGCATATGCATAGACAAGGACACAAATATTATATTATACTAGCGACCCGCCCTGGCGTCGCACGGGTATAAAATATATAGCCACTGAAAAAATGATTAAAATCGATAGCCTATGATCATTCACGTGGTCTACTTCTTATCTGTGCCAAATAACATAAAAATTGCTTCAGTAGTTCGCCCTAAGCCCTTTCAATAATTTTCTCCGTTTTTTTCCACATTTTCCTCTATTTCTTCGCTCCTATTAGTCTTAGCGTAATAAAATATAGCCTAGAGCCTTCCTCGATAAATGGGCTATCTAACACTGAAAGAATCATCAAAATCCGTTGCGTAGTTTTAAAGATTAAAATGAACAAAGGGACATGAGGGAAAAAAAGCGACTTTGTTTTATAATATGTATAGATAATATAATGTTTGTGTCCTTGTCTATTATATTGGAAAATGCGGATAGACAAAGACGAATTGTATAGCATTAATCATTGTGTAACTTTTTTTTATTAGTAAGGGGTATTTATAAGTTACTACATAGATGTAAAATAGATAAATAAATTTAAATGTACCTACAATCTACATAGATAAAGTTTAATGTGTGTTTTTTGGAGTGTATCTAATTGTTTCTTTTGTAATATCACACACTATTGCGACTTACTCGTTTTGAAAACAAACAGAATTACAAATTCATGTAGAATTTTAATAGTTTTCACTTATGATATTACATTTCATTATCACTTGAATGAATCATAGTTTCATTATTTTTTCATTATTTCTTCATTATTCATTACTAGCTGTCCCGGCAAACGTTGTTTTGCCATTCAAAGTATTTCTACTTCATCAGTTGATACAAAATCTTACCCCCTCTTTTGTCCCCTAAGAGGGGTGGGGGGAAAAATTTTATACACCAGATGTTGGAAAAAACAGTTAATAATATGAAGTAAGTCCATTAAAGAAAAAAGTTTGATACAAAATCTGACCCCCTCTTTGCTCCCCTTAGAGGGGTGGGTGGGGGGGGGGTGATTTTTATACACCAGATTTTCAGTTGGAAGAAGACAAATATATCTGCGAAAACCGTATGCAAATCGGATCAGTAGCTTTCGTGTTAAAGCAAAAGTCTTATACAAAATCTGACCCCCTTTTTCGTCCCTTTAGAGGGGTGGGGGGAATTTTTTTTATAGACCAGATGTTAAGTTGGAAGAAGACAAATATATCTGCGAAAACCGCATTCAAATCGGATCAGTAGTTTTCGTGTGATAGTGGAACAAACATGCAGACAGACAGACAGACAGACAGACAGACAAAAAAACTAACCACAGTTTTGGCTTCTATAGCTATGTAGTAACACCCCCCGCTTATTATTTTTTTGAATATCTTTAATGTACAGAATTTTCATTTCTACAGTTTTATTATATGTATAGATTATTTCGTATTTCATAACAGGTACTGAGTTTGAGTTTTTAAAGACTTTTTTAGGCATTAGTGGATTTTATACACAATTGCAAAGAAATATTATAATAATTATTCTTTCACACCACAGTAATCTAAATGCATAGCTTTTTTCCCTGAGATCAGTGACTTTGTATATTATAAAATCTAGTTATACTAAAACTATTACTTTGACATTATTAAATTCTGTGGTGGAATAGTTAATGGACTGAAAGCCCCTGAGCCGCCAAATCTATTTTATCACACCTGCTTAAAACCTACGGGTTTCTCGCAGAAAAGTCCTGCGAAAAAAAGTGTTTGTGTACAGAGTACATATTGTGTTAGAACTTAGAAGCGAAACTTCTGCCCAAAACGTGATGAAAGTTCTCCTTTTCACGACGTGACCCTGAAACATAATCAACTCGCCTAAAGAAGTTTCACTTCAAAAAGAACATTATGATTCTAATATCATTAACTCTCCAGGTGGCGACGCGTATAATGCGTCAGCTGATTGAGCAGTTCAGCGCGGGCGATCTGTTTGGGCGAGAAAACTACGAGTACTACGCGCGCGTGACGGGTCGGGTACTGAGGGTGCGCGACGAGTGGATCTGCTCCTTCCGCGACCCCCCACCGCCCAGACACCGCCGCGACCAGGAGGCGTATGCCAGTGAGTAGATCCTGAGACCTGGTGGCAGTAGCAGGAGATGTCAGTGCTTATAGGAGGCGTGTGCCAGTAAGTAACTAAGTGTTAGCAGGAGATTTAAGCACTGTGTAGACCCGTAAAGTGGCAGAAGTAGTAGAGCAGTGAGCACATCCCCAAATAGCAGTCAGCAAAAGGTATGTGCCAGCGAGTAGAGCTCGAAACCCACGCAGCAAGCTGGTGAGTACACTCCTGAGATCATTAAAGTAACAGTGGAAGCATTAGACAAAACCTCTCCAAACCCCAGCATCGCACACGTTTTGGTGACCGAGCCACGCCCCATAACATATAACTGTGGTCCTTAACCTATCCGTGCTAGGTGGTCTGTTTTCGAACTATTGAGAACACTCAAAGGACTCATGAGCCCTGTTGTGAAATTGGGATGGGTACTATATTGTATATTGTGTTGCCTGATATTAAAATCCCTTTTTTTACTGTTTTCAGAGCAACTGTCGCTGGAGGCTGAGAAGACGTGGCTGCAGTGCGAGTGCGACCGCTGGGGCAACAAGTACAATCTTGAAGGTGAGACAACCATACAATACAGGGTGTAACAAAACTAAGTGGTAATACTTTAGGGCGTGTATCTGTACCTATATAGGGTTCACTGCTTAGCAACGCTGAATGAGATGCTTATTACGCCCACCGAGTAGAGTGGCGAGACAGTTTCCTCGGCCGAGTACATCCATATTAAACATGCCGAGTGCTCGGCTGAGAGCACTGGCTCGCCATTCTTCTAGGTAGGAGTAATCATGACGTCATATCTTTCAATTAGTAATGCTCCAAGGTCATGAATAGGCCCATACAAAGTTTTAAAAAAAGTTACTTTTGGCTATTCCGGTAGATGACTTTAGCATGCTACAATCATTTGAAAGCTACCACCATATTCGCGAACGTTGACCTTGCATAATAATGTTTAAGATATAAACTAATTACAAATGTAAAAATAATGAATATTTATTACATTTTTTCTTACTTTATAGCACCATAGAGAATTTCTTAGAAATTCGTATATTAATATCCTGAAAACATAATTAATAAAATTATTTGCATTTACATACGTTGTATCTATCTTCCTATATATAAAATTCTCGTGTCACAATGTTAGTCCACAAACTCCTCCGAAACGGCTTTACTGATTTTTACCAAATTTTATATGCATATTCAGGTCTGAGAATCGGCTACTGGGTACTTTATATATTGATAAGTGCATTTGTTGAATAAATAATAGTAAATTATTACAACCTGAGACTGACGGCGACCATTGTTTGTGCGACGAGATAGCGATCGACGTTGCCATGGCGACATACTTATTTAGTCACTTCAATAAAGTAATATGGGCGAAATACTTTATATTATGGCAAAGCAACGTTTGCCGGGACAGCTTGTAATAATATAATAATCTCTTGGCACAATATTTAAATTGATTGCGTCGCTGTTCGCAAAAATTAAAATCTTTCTTTACTCAAGTCATCAGTTTGTCAAAAAAGAGTAGACGTTGATCATAAACTGTAAGTTAAAGATTACAGTAATCAACAAAACTTGGTTGACTACGGTTTCGCAGATAAAAAAGAGTCTAGACTCTAGCCTCCAAACTAAAACGAGGCCTTAGGGGTAAAATCAATAACGAAATTCAATAAAAATTTACTTTGCAGATCGCTGCGACAGTCATTAATTTCTTCTTGAGCATATTACATAATAATTATAATTAAAATTGTAAATATTGGTGAGTGTAAAATTTTGTTACGAGTAAAACTAACACATAGAAAGGTATGAGGCAGCACATGAAAACTGTAGTTTTTTTAGTTAAGCACCAGTATTAGTTAATATTCATTTATTAACAGTATTTAAAATTTAGTAGAATAAATTTTTATTTAACTTGAATCAGCCGCCCTAGACTCAGTCATATTGTTGTTTGGCATTAATAGACAATTATTATTATTTTCACAACACAAGATTCATCGAGCAATAACTCAGGCGTAATGTAAACCGTACTTGACCGAAATGTAAATTAGTGTTTTAAAAGACGAACGAATCACGTTCGTACTCCAACACTAAAACACCAATGGCTGCGCGGCGGCAATGGTATCGGCCAATCAGAGGGGTGCCGCGTTTTGGCGCCTTTTATTATCATATTCTCGCATAATATTACTGCTCGAGGGGGTTTTAATAATAATAATAATAATATCTTTATTTCAGGCCACCAAATAGCCCATATTGTAGCCTAACAGTTACAGGTTATAATTAAATATTATGACATGAAAATAAAAATAAAACAGACATTTCTTAAAAAAAAAAAACAAAAAATAACAAAAAACATAAACAAAAAACATAAAATGTGTTAGTAACTTGGTTAGTATCTTATACAATAATAAAGTGGTTGTAATAATTAAGAGTTAGTATTTGTTAGTAAATTACTTTAACCTACTTCTTATTACTACTTAGGTGTACACTTGTCCAGTATTTTTGAAACGGGCTGTCAATTTTTCCAGCCAACGTTCTGAGGATACTGTTGGTACTATTCCGAAGTCTTACCATTGTGGATGCAGTTCTTTTACGAATTATGGCAAAGAAATCATCAACTCCAGCCAGTGCAAACATCGTGGATGCGCTACAGTACCGCGGCTTTCCCAGCAGTATCCTCAGCGCGTCATTGTACTGGATTCGGAGAGTGTTGTAAGCCCGCCGCGTAAAACTGATCCATAGACTGCACGTGTAAAAAGATTGACAGAAGCTTTTAAATAGGAGCAATTTTATGTCATTTGTACAGCGTGCAAATCTACGGGCCAGCATATTGCAGCGGACTGCCAACGCCCTCCTTTCCCTCTCCAAATCATCATCATCCCGCAATTCGTCTGTCAGTATGTGACCGAGGTATTTAAACTTATACACTCTAGTAAGTGCTACCCCACACAGATTGATCGGCGGAATGCTTGCAGGGGCTTTATGGGGCTTTAGGGGTTTTAGGGGGTTCAAGTTGTAGGTAATGCAATTTAGGAGGGGGAGAGGGAGGGGCTTAGAGTGTTACCTAATGTTTCAAAGAAAGTCAAGGTTTACTACACAGGCTTTAACTAAAATCACTAGAAATTGCGTTGTTTGTTGTATTCTTAAACGGTCCCTTTACCGTAGTTTGTGAATAAAGTACAATGTGCAGGCTTCGGAAGTGCAATTAAAGATGACTTGTCTTTGCGTATAATCTTTATTGACTGACTTATGAACAACTTATCCTAACTTATACTGTGAGACACATACTACAAAAGCCTTCTCTTGCAGGTCTATCGAAGTCTGAGGAGTGTCAGTCGATGCCGGCACTGATGGGGGCGGTGGGGGGCGCGGGCGCGGGGGCGGGGCTCGGCATCATCCCCGAGCACTCCCTACTAGACTCCTGCACGCGCCTGTCCATCTCGCTCGAGGAGAGCGTCTTCAAGGTACACTGCACCCTATGTGCACGCGATAGAGATCAAATTTGCGGACGCACAAGGGATTAGCCGTCAAATGTCACTCCAGGACGATGATCAGTGATACTGCATCCTATGTACCACGCGAAAGAGTCCATATTTGCGAAGCAGGATTTGGCATATTCAACTCCCGGTTGGCTCTACGAAATCACTTTCAAGGTCAACGACATGCACCTTATGTATTGGCGATAATATCTTTCCCATTGCTTGAATAGGTATACATTTTAAGCTCCACCAACTGTTGTTTGAAGTTTGAATCATATTAAAGACCTTGTTGCTGTGGTGTTTGTATAGAACTCTTTATATTTTACCTTTTTAATAAGTATTGTTTCTGGTCTATTGACATAGAATTGTTAGATGTCATTCTGTAAATAAATATCTTTTCCATCAACATGTACTAAATGGTTTAATTACTAAAATACGCAGATATCTTAGTGGCGACGAGGTAAAAGCGTTAAAATGTCGGTAGGTAAGTTGGCCGAGTTTAATTTGGAGACAGATTGCTGGGAGTCGTATATAGACAGACTTGAACAGTATTTTATATGCAATAGCATTAAGGATGAGCTAAAAGTGGCAACGCTGATTACGGCTGTAGGCGCCGAGACATACGAGTTGATGTCAAGCTTGTGTACTCCGCACAAACCAGCTACAAAGCAGTACTCGGAGCTCATCGAGATTGTAGGAAAACATATCAGACCTAAACCGTCGATTTTAGCCGAGAGATACAATTTTCGGAGACGTGTACAAGGTCGCGCAGAGAACGTTGCAAATTTTGTTACCGATCTTAAAAAGTTGTCCAAGAATTGTGGATTCATTGACGACTCGCTATCAGAGAACTTGAGGGATCAGTTTGTATGCGGATTAAGGAAAGACGGCATAAGACAAAGGTTATTCACCGAGGAGAATGTGACTTTTGATAAGGCGTATAATATAGCTATAGCGATGGAGTCGGCGGAGTCGGACGCGGCTCTTGTAGTTGGTGACCGGGAGTTACAGGTACCAGTCAGTACCGATCCTGCATACAGACAACCCGCCGTCTATAAGCTTGATGAGAATCGGGATTTAGATCATGGTTCAAGAAGGCACCAGTCATCATTCAAGAATAAGTCTCTAGTGACCTATAAAAGCGCTATAATCAATAATAACAAGAATAAGAGTTGTCCTACTTGCGGGTACCAACATAGTCCGGAATATTGCAAATTTAAATCTTATACATGCAAGATTTGCAACAAGGAAGGTCATCTCAAGCGAGTGTGTCCCCGCAGGAAAACAGCTAGTACTAGCCTAAACTGTCTCGAAGAAAAAGGGGACGGCAGCTCGGGTAGTGTAGATAGTGAGGAGGTATTTAATTATTCTATTTGTAATCGCTCTTTTAAGGATTTTCCCCCCTATACTATTAGTATCACCGTTAATAATAAAACTTTAGTTATGGAAATTGATACAGGAAGTGCAATTTCTTGTATTAATAAGGAGACTTACGACAGAATGTTTGACAATTGTGAAATTTTTCCTAGCGAGATTAAGCTTAGGTACTACACAGGAGAACTGAAGGAGCCTATTGGTAAAATTAGGCCTCTAGTTGTGTATAAACAGTGTAAAAAAAAATTAGACTTATTTATAGTCGAGAAAGGCAAAAGTAACCTTTTGGGCCGGTGCAAGCGTACAGGTGGAACGGCGGGAGGCGGATCCGTCGCAACGGGACTGTCGGTTAGGGACGGTGGTCCTACTAGTACAGGGGCGCCACTCTCGCCCGCAGCTGGGTGACTACAGGCACCACTCGAGGTCCCCGGTGTATGTGAATCCGGCGGCTCATACGGCACTGCCCACGGCTTGATTTGGTCCACGTGCCTCTTAAGTTGCCCTAGACCCGTATTCACTACGTAGTGCCGCGAACCTACTCCTTCTTCTACTCTCCCACGCACCCATTTTTCACCTTGCGCGTAATTGCGTACCAAGACATCCTCCCCAACTTGAACAGCTCGCGCTTGACCCCCGGCGGACTCTATTTGTTGAAGAAGGAGTAGGTTCGCGGCACTACGTAGTGAATACGGGTCTAGGGCAACTTAAGAGGCACGTGGACCAAATCAAGCCGTGGGCAGTGCCGTATGAGCCGCCGGATTCACATACACCGGGGACCTCGAGTGGTGCCTGTAGTCACCCAGCTGCGGGCGAGAGTGGCGCCCCTGTACTAGTAGGACCACCGTCCCTAACCGACAGTCCCGTTGCGACGGATCCGCCTCCCGCCGTTCCACCTGTACGCTTGCACCGGCCCAAACGTCTTACGAGGCCCATAGATAGGTGGGGCTATTAGTTAGTATAGGTTAATTACATATTATGTTTCATAGGCTAATTATTATGGTTGTCATGGAATTTTGTTATTTAGTGTGAGGGTGTGGTGTTTGTATAGAACTCTTTATATTTTACCTTTTTAATAAGTATTGTTTCTGGTCTATTGACATAGAATTGTTAGATGTCATTCTGTAAATAAATATCTTTTCCATCAACATGTACTAAATGGTTTAATTACTAAAATACGCAGATATCTTAGTGTTGCCTTTGATTTGAAATATTAGTAAGAGAATCTAACGAAAGATTTCTTCAGTTTGCCATGCAACATGCTTATTGCTTACTGTCGTATTCTAAGATTAATTCCTATTTTTTTACAATTACTTTTTATATCGTCTACTAGATGACGCCCGCAATTCCGTTGAGCCAAAATTCGCTTATCGGATAAAAAGTATTATATGTCCTTTCCCGGGACTCAAATGATCTCTATTCGAAGTTTCAGCAAAATCGGTTTAGCGGTATGTGCGTGAAGAGGCAACAGACAGACAGACACACTTTCATATTTATAATATTAGTATGGATTGCGCACTAGTTGTCGACGCGTGCGGCGCGCCACGCCCCCATAACATAATATCACTTATTTCTAAAAATCTGTGATTTCTTATTATCTCTCGTCTATACAAGGTGTAACAAAACTGATAATCAACTCAAACAAAAGTGATAATACTTTATGGTGTGTATGTGTTCCTTGTAGAGAGTTTACTGTGAAAGTAGCAGCGCTGAAAGACCAACATTTTTTTCAGTTTTGTATGGGGAAGCTCATGACGCTGGGGCGCTTGCCCATACAAAAGTAAAAAAAAATTTTTGGTCTTTCAGCGCTGCTATTTTCACATTAAAGTCTACGAGGGCTGCTATTTATGTATCCGGAACTGGCCACTTACAAGAACAATATTTAAAAAGTAATTACAACATTTGAAAATAGAACTCTTTGGTTGAAGAATACATTTTGTTTCATGTGACTGTCAATTATTTTTCCATTGTGGCGTCATTTTGAAAATTGCGTGTCTTCATTTGCCATGGATTTAACGCGTGAACATTTTCGTGCAATGATTTACTACGATTTTCGGCGTGGGCTAAATCAACAACAGTGCTTTATTCAACTCACCGCAACTTTTGGAGATGAAGCACCATCAAAAACCACTGTTTATCACTGGTACAGTGAGTTTAATCGTGGGCGGTCTATGCTCACGGATGAAAATAAAGGTCGCCCAAAAACAGCTGTTGTCCCACAAAATATAGATGCTGTGCGGGAACTAATAATGCGTGATCGTCATGTTACATATCGCGAGATAGAGGCGTCCTTAGGCATAAGTATGACGAGCATACATAAGATATTACACGAACATTTGGCTGTAAAAAAAATATGTTCGCGTTGGATTCCGCACAACTTGACAATCGATCAAAAACGGGCTCGTGTCGATTGGTGCAAAAAAATGATAAAAAAATACAACCGTGGTACGTCAAAAGCCGTTTATAATATCTACACAGGTGATGAATCTTGGATCTATGCATATGACCCCGAAACTAAACAAGTTCCAAGATGAGCCGAAACCAACAAAAGTTACTCGTGCAAAAAGTACTTTGAAGCAAATGGTCACCTGTTTTTTTGGAATTAATGGACATGTGGCTACAGTGCCATTAGAGAATCGTAAAACGGTTAATTCTGAATGGTATACGACCATTTGTTTACCAGAAGTCTTTGAAGAAATAAGAAAGGACAACCGACAACGCAGAATCATATTACATCACGACAATGCTAGCTGTCACACCTCAGCTGAAACAACTCAGTTTTTGGAGGGTCAAAAGATCGAATTGACTGGTCATCCGCCGTACAGCCCTGATTTGGCACCTAACGATTTCTTTTTATTTCCATACGCGAAGAACAAATTACGTGGTCAACGTTTTTCGAGCCGCGAAGAGGCTGTTGATGCGTTCAAAATGCACGTTTTGGAGATACCTCAATCAGAATGGAAAAAGTGCTATGGAAATTGGTTCCAGCGTATGCAAAAGTGTGTCGATCATCGCGGCGAATATTTTGAAAAGCAATAAAACCATATTAAATGATATATGTTTGTTTCTTTTTTTAATTCCGGATACATAAATAGCAGCCCTCGTATTTATATAAAAACACACAAACATTGTAAAGTATGATCACTTAGTATTGTTACACAACATGGTGATGATGATGATTGGTGATGACAATGACGATGATTCCAGGTGTCTGTGAGCTCGTCGTCCCAGTCGTCTCGATCCAACTCGAGCCCGCACATGACGCTGGACGAACTGCGAGCGATCAACAAGTACGCTGAGAGTACTAAGAGCCTCTCCTACTTGCCCCAGGTAAGGTCCAAGCATGTTGTCTAAGCTATATTCCTCTACAGGCTGTAACAAAACGAAGTAATAGTATGTGATCCTTGTATTGAGCTCAAAGTGAAAGTTGCAGCGCTGAAAGAGTAAATTTTCAAAACTTTTGTATTGGCAAATTGCCTGCCAAATCACGAGAAATTTGCTCTTTCAGTGCTGCTACTTTCACAGTGAACTCTATAAGGAACACATAGCCTTTTAGTATTATCTCTTAGTTTTATGACAGCCTTTATACCTTAGTCTATAGAAGTAAAGGCCACGCACAACTTTAATAACGCTTGGAAGAAATGAAAGGGGAATGCGCAATGTTTTAGGTCCCTCTGGTGGGGAGAGGAGTGAGTGGGGTGGGTACGCTATTGGTAGATAGGGGTCAATCTATACTAGTGCAGAGTCGAAGCGTATCGAAGCGACTTACCAAAATTGAACATAACAAATTCAACCTTAATTCCAGAGCGTAATGCACACATTACTTCTGAGCTTTAAAAAAGGTAGGGCATTTCGCTCGTTTGCGCGTAACCAACGCTCATTGGTCTCGCGCAAAATCTCAGAAGTAATGTGTGTGTTACGCTGTGGAGTCAAGTTGAATTCGTTATTTTCAGTTTTTTGTAAGACGCTTCGGCGCGCTTCGACTCTGCGCTAGTATAAATTGACCCTTAGTGATCAAATGAGTCATTATTGGCAGATTGCGATCAGACGATAACACGTTATTTTGTACGACTTTTGTACGTCATTGATATGTTATTAACAGATATCGCACACATGTTCCAATTCCTCTCCAGATTTGCCAAGTGTTTAAAGTTGTGCGCGGCTTTCATACAGATGCATAACATTTTGAAATAGGCAGGTTATTGGTTTATTACAATATCGTGACATCTCTTTCATATGAAACGAGAGAGAAAACATGATATTTGATCCACGATTTACTTTTAGTCAGCCTTAAGTTGGCCTTTATATTTTTAAAATGACGCGTTAGGTTCTAGAATGGCCCAAACAAATACTAAAAGATCTGCAGTTAGATCCTTTAGATTTAAATGGTTTGTAGAGCAAAATAACCTTTATGGAATTAACTTTAAGACTGTATTCCCCAATGCTAGAGTTCTAGATATTTTTTCAATTTATATAGGTTTCAATACACTTAAGTCTAAAACCTTAAAATGCCTGACCTAAGTTTACCTAACTTAAAAGTTGATAACTAATAGATAGGAACCACGTACACAAATCACTGGTTTTATACAGATGTGAATAAAAATCCTTATTTTCTATTAAATTTAAGATTGTTTGAATTTTAGCGCGCACTAAAGGAATTATTATTTAAATAATGGTGAAAAGGTTTAACTAATAACGCACCCGTAGTCACGAAATGTATTTGTCTATCTGTTCACTTATGTAAACCACTGGTTGAAGATATCTGCGTTTTTTTCGTGATATCGAAAGAATCAACGAAAGATTTTGGAAGGATGGATGTCTAGCAAAACCTCATTATATGTATATACTCAAAGAATATGTAATCACTACGGTCAACAAAACTAATAAGCGTATTTTCTGTGTGATATATGAAATTGTAAATATTTGATGTATCGCGTATAATTCAGTGGTTCATCGTTGCATGTAAAACAAAATGGTTTCTGCCAGGCAACAATGCTTCATACATTAAATTAATTGCCTTGTTTAGAAAGGGCGAATATCAGTTCTTAATAATAGTTTTTAATAAAATAAAATTTAGTTTTTTATTATTTTTAGCAATATTCCGCGAAATAAACTTCCACCTTTAAGTAAATGAGTGAGTGTACGCATAGGCATGCGTACAGCACCTCCCTCCTCCCACACTGCCTATGCGTACACTCGCATGCAAAAACTTGCAAACATCACCACCACACAAGCAATAATGTTGGCAACCTCTTGAGGTTTTCAACCTGCATGGTGGTGAGGGGCCTTGCACGGATTTGCCAACATTATTGCTTGTGTGGTGGTGGTGTTTGCAAGTTCTTGCATGCGAGTGTACGCATAGGCAGTGTGGGAGGAGGGAGGTGCTGTACGCATGCCTATGCGTACACTCACTCATTTACTTAAAGGTGGAAGTTTATTTCGCGGAATATTGCTAAAAATAATAACAAACTAAATTTTAAGCTATGGATTTCCGCAAAGTAACGCCTGATTCCATTAACTATATAATAAAATAGAAAAATACAGATTATGTAACGAGTATAAGAAAATTAAAAATAGTTTAAATGTTAAAGTATTATATCGCCCTTACTGAACAAGAAATTACAAAAGTGTTTAAGAAACTTCACATTGTGGTTCAATCGGCATAAAACCCATTACCAGTAAACGTTATTTGGGTTTTAAAAAACTACACCTTTTCATCAGATAAGTTAAAAGGTAAGTTCAGATACAGGGTTTTCCGGACAATTCAGGTAAACGTTGAATAAGCGAATATTTTGTTCGCCTAGCACTGCGGTGACAGTAAAATGGCGTCGTTGCACTGTCGTGTCAGGCGAGCAAAATATTCGCCGATTTAGGCTGTCTTTCCACCAGAGCTGAGCGGAGCTGTGTTGCGATCGCTTTATTGACATGACTTTGCCATGACATCGCTCAGCGCGGCGATGCTGTTGGTTCTCAAAAACACATTCCTCGCAACACAGTTCCGCTCAGCTCTGGTGGAAACGCAGCCTAAGGCCCGATCCGCGTGACAGAGCGGTTAAGCCACTACACAACAAAATCGCAACCAATTGTATGTAAAGATTTATTTAAATACACGGCGCCGTTTCGCCGATACAATTGTTTGTTGCGGCCAGGCTGGCCAGCGGTGGCGCAGGAGAGAGACGGATGGAAGTCTTTGGGGGAGGCCTTTGCCCAGCAGTGGGACAGTTTAGGCTTGAAATAATAATAATAATTGCTTGTTATTTCGTTGTGTAGAAGCCAAACTGCTCGTTCACACCGGCGCATATAAATCGATCCTAGGCCGAATCACACCGGAATGGCAGCGGCGCGGCGAGCATTTTCAGTGTCATATGATTTTAAACTTTATCTTCATTATTGTAATACATAATATCGCTTGAGAAGCTTGGAAAGTCTTTTTTAGATTTCTCAAGCGATACTATGTATTACAACAATGAAGATAAAGCTTAAAATCATATGACATTTAAAATGCTCGCCGCGCCGCTGCCATTCCGGTGTGATTCGGCCCTTAGCGTTAACTTGAGTTGTCCGGACTTACCCTGAATCTGAAATAACCTTGATAATAAGTTTGATTTTGATTTCATTCCTGGCAATGGAATTTTAGCTGATTGTGCTTATTTTATGATCAAACGGCATAATGTTATGTTTATATAATTGGAACTAAATTTCTATTTCTAAGTAGTTAAATATCTCTGTTCATTGGTACTAATTTTTGTGATGGTAGGCGTAACCCGATCCCAGCTTTTCACTAACCCCGTAATTAGTGTTAACAATAAAGAATAATATTTTTAATTTTTTTAATGTTGGTGCTTAATAACTAACAGAATGAAAAAAAAAATGATGATGTGGTGTTGAAGTGTAAAATTTTGGCATGTTAGTTGTTTTTGATATTAGTAAAATTCTTTTTTGAAGAAATTTTTAAATTATATTTTTCCTATTATGTTTATCGTAGATAGTTATAAAGTGCTTCACATAAAAATTATTAATTATTTGTATTAAAAATTAAAAATATCAAGTTTTTTATACTGCAAATAAAGTATAATAGTTTTAATTTCCCTTAAATCTGGGCTTATAAGGTGGTTTTATTTTGTATGATAGCTCTAACAATGACTGTGCCATTGATATGTAGGTTAAGGAAGGTTGTAAGATAGAAATGGTATTACGTTGAATATCAGATGGGTTAGACCCGAGTAAATGCTAGTGAAAATGACATCTGTTATAATATAACCCAATACGATCAGTAGGGTGAAAAAGTGTAATAATTTAAAAGACTGAGGAGAAAACCCATACAATAAAGAGTGAAGGGTAATGTCTGTGAAACTCCATACCATCAGGGTATATCAGGGGCGCGATCGCAGCCTAAAACTTGGGAGTGGGGGTTTGTCACATAATATTAAGGGGGCTTATAAAATAAAAGATACAATAATATAGGTTTTGGATTGTCATGTCACTCAGTCTGAAACTTAGGGCATGGGGGGTTTGTAACGATATTTTCAAGATCACGAATAATTTTAGGCACATAACCTATACAAAAGATACCTAGATTTTGAAGGGGGTCACGAATAGACACAAAACTTATGTCAAAATAAAAGAAACCTAAATTCTTGGGGGTCACGTGACCTCTGACCGCGCCTGATCAGTTTTGGCCGGGTGTGTAGGTGCACGAGCGGCAGCGGGCTCGAATGCGCACGCGCTCCGAGTGGTTCCTGCAGCCGGCCACGTCGCTGGACGCGGGGCGAGCGCGCGCCGGTACGCCCGAGGCCCCGCCCCCGCCCCCGAGCCCCCGCCCCGAGGCCCCGCAAGCCCCCGCCGCTTGCGGGGCCCCGACGGAGAGCACCGCTCTATACGTGCTTGTCGCCTGCCTAGAGTTTCTGTTTTGAACCCCGCGGCCGCGCACCGGTACAGTTTGTGTTATAACGTGGTGCGGACTAATCCGGCGAAGGCATTTCACTCATCACTCGAACCTGCGAAGTAGTTTGAATTCAACACGCTTATATTGTGGAGTATCACTGTTACGATTAAATACAATTACGTTTAGATCGAGTCGACGGCAGTTCTGTAAAGGATGAACATGATTTGAGTTAATACTTGATTGCAATAAAAAAATATATTAGCATTTAAAAATGTTGAATATATTACTGAAAGTAATAGTTCTGAAAGGCTAAATATTTGACAGCCAAGAGATTTGAATAAATACTGATCATAAAATGTTATTAAATTTTTAGTTTCCTGAGCTGTGTATAGATGGCGCAGTTTTGTTAAATCGCGCTGTCTCTTTTTAATGTTACATATTCATAAACAACCAATGAAGTTATTGTTGTTTTCGCGTTTTACTGGTTGTTATACCTTGTTTGTGGAATCCGCAAACGGGCCTCATTGGTCACTTAAGTTGAACTCAGTTTATAATAAAACAATTTGTCGAACCAATAGTTCTATGGAATAAATAAATGACTGACAAATTCACTTCACGTCGAAATGCCTTCGCGACTAACAGTGTGGCGCAGGGGGTAGCTTTAGTGTGGCACTTAACTTGTATATGTTCGCATGTTTGCACGTTTGCTGCTTTATATGTACACTGACATATATATCTCTTCTTCTATATCATTTAAAGTACGCACATTATGTCAGGCTGCAGAATGCGGCCCGCATATTCCACTTTTATGACCTAATGTGCGATGGGTCATATAAGTGCTAAGAAAATGCGGCCCTGTCCTTTGTTACCTGACGTAAAGCGCCTTTACCTTTGTAACATAAAATATGTGGTAACGGTTACCTAGATTACCGTCATTCAAAATGGTTCCGACTTTTCTTAAAATAAAGGACAATCAAATTTTAGATTTATTTCAGATTCATGAATAAATTACGATTTATCCAATTATCCGTATGATCCAAATATTGTTATAGATGAAAAAAACATTAAAAATTATTAAGGATCGACGACAATATTGTTTAAGGCATGAAAAAGCTTACAAGTCTCCTAAATACATCTAATAAATCGCAACGAATTTATTAGAACTTTTATATAACGCGGATATTTTAGTTGAGCATAGTTGCTATTATGTAGACTCTTCCTTCTTCAACTTATTTTTAAAATTTAAGTATTATTTACATTAACAAATCTCTATAAAACACCTACAAGGATGCTTTGAATTCACGCCACCATGACAACATCCACGATGACGTCCTCATTGTCATACGATAACATCCGAAATGTCATCCTCGATGATTGCATGTTGATGCGAACTTCACGCAAACTGTCATTCACCTACCTATAGTCTATAATTTGGCTACACGCCAAAAACTATACTTGAATTACGTGAATGTAAAGTACCTGATAAATGACACTTTACAACATGGCGTCGTTAGTTCTGATTACGGCCATGTCAAACCAGCCTTGTACGTCTGTATTTTATTTTAATGTATTCCTCTTTACCGTTTGTTATGTATTTGGCGCTTAATGTCTCATGATTCTGCTGAAATGTGAGAATGCGTAGCATGCATTTTTTTCTTATTTTTGGAGAGTATTACATTTTTTTTATCAGTCTTTTTGAGTCATCCCAATATGTGTAGACGTTTACTTTTAAACAATAGAAAATATCAATTTAGAATTATTATAATATCATTGGAGAGAGTCATCAACCGTACATCAAGATTATGACAAAATCAAATACGGTATTTATTGACATAGAAACGTTTGCAACTTGCATCGAAAGACTGCTTTCATAAGAATGTAATAAGCTCCCTATAAGTGCACGCATTGAATTATTTGACTACAACAAAAACAAAAACAACAGCAAAATATACCAAAACCGTAACGCTTATGACTTCCTTAGTAATAGAAATTGCCAATGGATAACTTATAGTTGCTGTCCTTGTCTGATACATTGATACGATGGAAGAGCCTGCTGTTAGATAAGGACAACAATATTGTGTGAGATATCCATTGTGGAAATATTCTATATTTTTAATATTTATTTAATCAAATCTTTTTTATTGTTGTGGTCAAATCACTGGCAAATTATCGTCAGTAATACATACAATGTGTGATTGTTGTTCGTCGCCGTTATTTTTATACTGCCTAGTGCATTTGAATAGAGAATGGCCCATTAATTTCTACATATTTTTTAATATATTATTTGCCCAGAGTATACATTCAGTGTCTAATTAATTATAAATAGAATAGAATAAAAAATTAAATAGAGGTAATCATTTAGTCACTTAATTTATACATGGGTATTTATCATGCTTGTGATCCGTTAGGGTTTAGCTACATCTATTATATTTATCCTACAATTAAAATATAGTAAGACAAAGAGCGTATTGCTGTGCGATTTTAATTAGTAAAGTAAAGTATAGATGCATTAAATTACATTCTGCTTTTTATGAACAGATGTAGCTTGATCCTTATGCGCTCCAGAGACGGTCCAATTCAAACCATGTGGTAAAATTGTTGAAAAAGAAAAAATCAACAAATTTCAAATCACAACATTAGTTTAATCCACAAAAATCCACATCGTTTGAAACGTTTGACCGTCTCAATCTGCATTTAAGAGTCTACACATTGGTGGTACAATTAGGTCGATGTTGAAAAAGAGTTCTTATGTCAAAAACATACAGTTATTCGTATCGCCCAATGTGTAAACATTCTTAGGCCTAGCCTTAGGGTCAGTACACGTTGCAACTTAACGATGCGATGCACTACTAAATAAGCCCTTTCAAATTAGAACAGACAGCCTGACTGGCTAGTGTCTCATGTATATTCTTGTGTAGTAAATTAAAGATCTAGTTTGGTTCATTTCAAAATTGCATCGCCTTTTTACGTTGTTATGTGAACTGGTGGGTTATTATGACCTCTTATTTCCAGCCAGTTTACGCCCAAAACGGTACATTTTGGGCGTGAACTGGCTTGAAATAAGAGGTCATAATAGCCCACCAGATCCTAATACACCATAAGGGTCAATTCAGACCGCAACGCGACCCGTAAATGCATTTCTAAATTTGTACTGAATTGACAGATTTCAGTTGCGTGAGACATCTTGCAAATCTGTCAAATCCATACTTTGGAAATGCATCTACGCGTCGTGTTGCGGTCTGAATTGACCGTAACGCGAGCACGTGATGCGAGCGCACGCGTACGCGACGTAACGGTGTGTCGCAACTCACAGGCGGTTCGCGGCGTCGGTCTCGGCGCGCGCGCGTGTGCGGCGGCGGCGCCTGCCGCGTCGCGCTCTCCGACACTGAGATCCCGCTCGCTCTCCAGTCTCGTAAAGTGACCGCCTGACACGCCTGACTCTAGCACTCACCCGCAACCCAAAATGGCGGCGCTGTCCACCTTCAAAATGGCGCTGTCGATGACGTTCACATCCAATATGGCGCTGTCGATGACGTCCACATCCAATATGGCGCTGTCGATGACGTCCACATCCAATATGGCGCTGCCGATGATGTCCACGTTCGATATAGCGCTGTAGATGACGTCCACGACCAAAATGGCGCCAACATCGCAAATCAAAATGGCCGCGCTGTCATGCCTCACGTGCAGGTTCGAAAGGCTCCCAACTTGCATGCACGCATCGAAATTCGAAATGGCGATGTCGCAACTTTTGTTGTTCAAAGAGAAATATTACTATGAATTTTATATGTCTCACCCTTGTGATTACTGTCTTACTAAGTTACATAGCAGTATGTACCTACACTATGGAGGCTGTTCACAAACGTTGGACTCGGATTCGAGAACTAGCAATATGGCGACGCTTAGCTCTCTGGCGTTTATTGGTTGCCGGATATTGTCGAATCTGAATCCGCATCCACACGTTCATATGCTCGGACCAAATAAAAATATAGATGGAGTTGTAAGTTCGAAGTGAGGTCGTTTTTTTATTCATGTGTCAGTCACGTACGAAATATAGTATATTTCTTGCATATGCGGGCGTTTAAGAGCCCGTACTATCTTTTCTACTGCTCTCTTCACACTCACGCCCGTCTTTCATATGCCAGGTGAAAAAGGACGATCGCCAAGTTAGCGGGCAGTTATAGGTATTCTGTTTTTTAAAGGGTTTTTTATATTAAAGTGGTAAAAAGTAATTCCAACATTGTATAGACGACTTTCTGAACAGTACATTGTATTTTTTTCATACCGTTAAGACGTCAATACAATCCATAAAAAGGTGATATTCTAAACCTTTTACAGCAAAAAATCACAAAACTGTCGCGGGTTTGAGTTGGATTATTTAAAGATACTTAAAAATCATATATAATTGAAATGATCTTACATGTTGTGCATTAAAACTTATAGAAATACTCTATTTTAACTGTTAAATCACGTCTGTTAAATGAGCGAAATCCGCAAAATTTCGTATACGGACTCTTAAAACGCTTGCAGAAAAACGACTTTAATAATTGAAAGGCCGCGCGCCTTAGAGTATTAATTAATAACAGTACTATAGAGTGCGCCTATTGCAGAAATTGCTAAGTACGCATCGTAAGCACATTGAGTCTATACTCTATGCCAATTAGGGATGTAGCTACGTGTAGTTTGCACTCATCGACAACTCGTCGCATAACTGCACGGCGCAGATGGGCGACGAGTTGTTTTTTATTTCAAAGAAATTAGAATCAGGAAAGTGTGCTGAACAAACTTTATTCCATGTTTGGTTCAAAATCCGTTTTTTCTAAATATAATCCACTTTATAATCCACTTTATAATCCACTTTTTTATCAATTTTCATGCACCTAGCAAAGATGAATCCGTGAATTGACTTTGTTCTTAGATATCTGTTTTGAAAAAAAAAGTACATTAATCTTACGATACATTTGCGTTAGAAAGTATATTGGACATAATATGTGTGTATATTAAACATTATAACAAGATTTTAAGAAAAAAGATGAAAATTTTAGATTATAATTATACACCAAGTAAACATTTTATAATATCGACTCGAGCGTTGATTGTGATTTGTGTCACATCACTAATTACTCAGCCGGGGAGAGCGGTGTGCGGGGGCGTTCCCGCCCCCCGCGTCTTCTTCACCCCCGCAAATGATCGTGACCCGTAAATTATTTTTATTAAAATAAGTGTAAAAATCGACTTAACAATGAAAAGTAATATTGGATTTCACTTTCGTTTGCTTCCTAGAATCGTTTTTACAAGATCGAACTAGACATTTGACCATTTTGACTTGTAAATATGAAAAAACTTTGGAGACGCGCTCTTCGCAAGCTCTCAACGACGACTACAATCGCTCGCGGCGGGAACGCCATGTTGTTCTCACTTGTGCATACTGTTCCCACTTGGTTATGCGCATTCTATACTACTGTTATTGGTACTCAAAGCCGCGCACCATCTTGCTTTTCTATTCGATCTGAGTATATGTCGCAAAGTGAGTAACCCTATTCACACTAAAAGCATGAAGACTGTCCATGCATTGAGTACCTAACGACGCACCAAGGGGTCAAATGAAAGCGAGATAGAATATCTTCTGTTTCACTTTTAACCATTTGACCATGAATTTTCGAACTAATGATTTATCTTGACGTTAACAACTGAAAGGTAAAAAAACGAACGATTTGCTACTTCGATCTCCTAGATATTACGTTTAATGAGTAATCAGAAAGTTTAGAGTATTTCGAATTGTATATTATAATGTTTTGTTTGCTCTGCTGTTTTGAGAACTGAGGAACGAATTTTACAAGTATTATTTACGTATGACATTGCTTTTGCGGATAAGTCACAAATTTTTTGGAATAGAAATTGATTTTTAGCGGATGTGGGACCTACAAAATTTGGTCAGGTTGTGTCTTTGGCATAAATAGTCCGTCATCTGCTTATCAATTTCTGTGTTATTATAATTATTTGTAAATGCGATCTGATATTAAAATTTTCTTGTGACTATACAAGTTTTTAGTTTTAAATTTTGGAAAATAATGGTATATCAAAAAATTATATATATTTTCATATCCTTTTTTTCCCTTACATTTTATTTAATATATTATTAAACGATCAAAGTCAAATTCAAAATTTTAATTCTAATTTTTCTTTTAATTAGTCAAATTGTATAGTAAATATAGTTTGTGGTCAAGCTTTATGTAGTTAATATAGTCGTATGTGCCATTGTATGTCGCCTATATTTTTTGGCGGCTTGTGGGTAGTTGAATATTATAAGGGTCAAAATTTGTAACATTCCCGATTTTAGATAGGACAATGTAAATTGCGACTTGTAACTATTGAACTAAAACTCAATTTTCTTTACTACCTCACTTTAAGGCTAATTTGGAAGTATATCCCTCGAACTGTCTTTATATGTATTAGGCGGACTTGCGCAGATCTGGGTTAAAGTTAACTCTGAGTTAAACATCATGTCATCTCTATCACTCACTTGGTGAGTGACAGATATGACATGATGCTTAACTCAGAGTTAATTTTAACTCATATCTGCGCAAGTGGGCCTTAATGAATTTACTTTCTAATTCTATGTGTATAGACTGTCCCCTTACTAATAAATATTCTATATAATGGATACTCTAAAGTCTAAAGTCTATACAATGCTCTGATCTTGTCTGGCATATTGAAAATATTTCTCGAAAGATAAAGACAAAACATTGTATGTAGACTATAATCATTGTGTAACTTTTATGAGTAAGGGGGTGTGGATGTTAGGATGTAATAGATACTAATCCAAGTGTTTTGTAAATGCAGCTTTATATTTTTTGTAAAAATACCAAAATTTTATTACTTAATTCGAGGAATATTTTTCGACTACTGTCAGATATTTACTAAACTCTATGTTAAATTTTTTAACAACTTTTAAATTGTCGAATATGAGCTATTGTATAATTTCCTAGAACAGAGCTATAATTATTGTAAGACTGAGAAAATATTTAACGATAGGTTTTCCCTCTCTTTCTAATCACTTTAGAGATAGACATACTAAAAAAGCAATCGAATACTATACAGTACAAACATGTTCAATTTGATCGATTTTTTTAAGTTTTGAATATATTTCAGTGTTGCCAATTTAAAGTATTCTGATAATTTTTTTACACTCTGTTATTTCGGTTCATGAAATGTGCAATTTCAAAATGTAAATAAGATTACATGTTTTTGTAACTATATAAATTTGCAACTAGCAACACTAGGTTGAATTGAGTGTTGCCGGCTTAAAATTTTCGTGTTCGTGATTTAAATGTAGAATATAGAACAAGGCAGAATTTGAATATACAAATATAATTTATAGGTGCTAGCTGATTGTGAAATCTCTTGATGAAAATAGTAAATTATTGTCGTTAGTTCGTATACTACTGAGAATTTAATGTCAAATTAGAATAAGACGTGTATATATTGTACTATTTTTATTTTTGTTATTATAAAAAAATACACTATAATTAGATGGTATGATTGTGCGAAATTCTAAAAGTGTTTTATGTTATTAAGACAAAGTCACTAAAGGCAACTTTTAAGGGCATTTTATTATATAATGTTACATTTCTTTTTAATTTGAATGGCAACCCAGAATAATAAAAAAAAAAAACATTACTTTTGTATTAAAGTATTGTTGTATGATTTTATCAAAATAACCAAAAAATAGCTACACAGGTAGCTCGCATACTTCATAAATGAAACAAAAATATAAATGTTGAAGCCATATTATCTCAGCGAATTCTACCATGATTATTTTTCTTTTTTTTTAAGATAAGAGAGTATTATTGTTTGTAAATAGTTAAGTTTTATTTCTTACGGCAGCTCAACGTGCGATGAGGTTGTGGTAGCTACGGTGCGTTTACAGTTATTCTACCTTTGAAGGACCTCTTTTCCGTGCACATAAGGTTCAATCTCATATAACTCCAAGGTAAAATAACTGTAAACGTGCCATACGAAGACTTTTGGTTCGGTTCTAAACGTCTCGGTTGTTCCAAGTTCTGTGTTCATTGTTAGATTGTAAGTTTGGTGTGGATTTATATTGTACTAGATGAGCGGTTCCCAACTAAATTAGTTTCTCTAACAGGCCATAGGGGTAACAGCTCTAAAAATGTTGGGAACCACTGTACTAGATGTTGCAGCTTTGAAACCGTGCATTTTTCCGGATAAAAAGTATGTCCTTTTTCTGGACTCGAAATCCCCGTATCAAAATCGGTTTAAGTGGCAAGAGATAGACAGACAGACATTTGATAATATTAGCAAGGATTTCATGTTTTGGGCAAGAGATATTTGCATCGATGTAATCATTGGAAGGGATGACAAAAAGCGACTAATGATCACAAAGTTAAAAAATAACATACATTTCTGTATATTATGTATACACCGGTCTTATTAAAATTTTACTTATTACAGTTGTGATTATGAAATTTTTTTAAATATTTTATGTCTGAAGAAAATCTAAGTTGCGTACGCACAGTGCGTAGCAACTGCGTACGAAAACACGCCCACACTGTCTTTTGCACGCAAAGTGTCAACGCCGATATAAATCTGCGTCCAATATTTTATTATATTAACTATTATTATTAGTGTTATGTAGTCATCTTAGAGTTTTTGTACGTAAACCAAGATTCTGGATATTTCTAGATTTTTTAAGACTGTCCATTATGATTGACACTCGAATACAGTCCGTTCAGAATTATTTTACCTACGATGAGACCTTTAGATTATGATAGAAAGAGGCCAAATTCTTTTTGAGAGCTGCTCAATGCATAATGCCGGATTTATATGCGTCGACCCGCACGCAGAGTTTGGCGGCTACTGCGGAATGACAAGCAAATGTATGTAAGTGACAGCGCGACCGCGTATATAGTTACATACAATTGAGTATTTCAACAAAATTTTTTTTGTGATAAATGGAAAGATCATATTATATAAGTTTTATAACAAAACAATTTTCTTTTATTGTTTTTCGCAATAATTCAAAAGTTATTTCAAAATAAAAATACCGAAGACACGCCGACAGCTCCCGCACTAACCCTAGCGCGTGTGACGTCACATTGTTAATGTTCACCACAGAACACTGAAAACAGTAGAACTGACATACCACGTAATGTTTAACATACGAATGTTTTGATTGGACGCGTACTTCTAAACGGTTTAAAATAAGTTTGTGGATTTACTAAAAATTTTAGCTACGTAGATTGGTATTATAGTTAGCGCAAACAATGTTGTCCTTAAATGTCAACGAAATAAGGTAAATATTGGCGTATACTATTGAAATGTATACATTGTGACGTCACATCTCAATCATGGCGTGTTTATAAGTCACGTGACTTTATTTAAATTTCATGAATTTTTAATTGTTTATAATTAATTGAAAAAACATTTTTTAAGGTTCTTGCATTAAATATCAATATTATTAATATTAAGGTTTTAAAATACATAAAAAAAACAATAATTTTTTTTTAAATGCTCAATTGCTTGTGATCTCGCGGTGTGGCGGCTGAAACGCGCGTTCGCGCCGCCGCATATAAATCTAGCCTAAGGCCGTGTTTCCACCTGCAAGACAATTGTCGCGAGAAGTGTCTGACAGCAGCTTGCAAGTGTAAACCCCGTAGCAAGTGCTGTCGCGACAATTTGTCAAGCGCTTCCTGCGAGTAGTTGCGACAGCATGTCTAAACTTGTCTGCGAGGACTCGCGACAGATCTTGCTGCGGGTCACCGCAGATATACGGTCTAGTTTCGTATAGCATTTATCCACGAGCTTCTCGCACGACATTTATTGCAGCAATAAATTGCAGGAATTAGTATGAAATGTAAACAATATTGCAAGAAACTCACGCAAGACTTCCGCGAGTTTGCTTGCAGGTGGAAACACGGCCTTAGGGAGATACTCCGAGGTAAAACAGTTCTAACGGATTATACGTTCATCATTCCACCGACTTAGTTTTGTTACAAATGTCGGCCATTTTGTATTGTTGAAAGAGGTTATTATTTTTTAAATAAAAAATTAATTAATTAGACTTTAAGTTTTGTAGATAATGGTTTCTATTTCGTTGGCAATTTTTTTTATTCAACTGGTAAGGTACGAAGGAAAAATTAATAATAAATGAAAATAAACAGGCGTTTTCTGTAAGGTAACGCACCCTCAGTGATAATTAAAATTTGTACAATCGGCGAACATTGCTATCTTAAAATAATTTGTAATGTTGTCTAATGTTAGTAAGTAATATTTTATATTATTTAAAAAAATACTTCATTTTAAATAATATAAATACTTTCGGGAGGCTTAATATTTGAAATTCAAATGTACTCTTTTTTCAATTTTGATCTAAATGAAAACAAATTGGAAGTCGAAAAATTGAAATTGGTAGCGTTATAGACGCTCATACTTTGATAACATTAGGATCAAAATTAATTGTATTGAATAAGGAAAGTGATAGTCCATAATGGAATACAATAGGGAATATAAGGCAAAGGTCGGAGCAGAGGGCGCCATTAGCACACACATTAAGGGCCTTATGCGCAAGCGCGTCGCTTTCAAATCGCTCGCTAATCGCCAGTGTGATAAGACCCTTAGGGTGGGTTGCACCAACTTACTTTAACTATGACCAACTATAACTACAGTGCAAAATGTCAAAAGTTTACTTTGTTTCAGTGTTATATTTTTCCTGACGATTTTTACGGATGATTAAATTTTTTATACCCTCAATCCCATTACCTGTAGCTTTAAAAATAAACGCAACAGACATCTGTCAATTTCTGTGGTCAAAGTTAAGGTTAAACTTGAAGCTAAGTTAGCCTTAACTATAACCATAACTTTAACCACGCCTCTGGTGCAACCCACCCTTAACATTGCACACGTCATATTATCAGAATGTTGACAGGAACGTTGTCAAACGTCTAACAAAACTTTTTGTTTACGCTGGCGGTGCTACCTCTACCGTGCCATGCAGTAATATGCTCTATTGCCGATTGTATAATGTGAAGTTGAAACGATTTGCACATGACATTATTTGCGACTCGTTGCTAACTTCACTTCAGACTTAACGCAACGCCAGTCGTTTTCTGTTACAGTTTCGCTATAGTATTATAATATGTTAAGTATTGTAATGTATTCATATTATTCCATATTATATTTATGTTTGTATTTGCACATTTTTCTACAAATTATAATAAACGATTACACGAAAATATATAGTATGTAAACTGTGTTTTTTTTTCCACCATTTTGCGTCTTGGGCTCAGGGGCGTAGCTACCGCCTTATATGCCGTATCAATTATATGGGACTCCCGGGCCCATTTCTTTTTATTTTAAGAAATATTAGAAAAGAAAAATAGGCGATTCTTAAGGGCCCCGTGGCCCAAACATTTTTTTAAATGGGGCCCCACCAAGGCCTCTGCTTGTAGGAGCTTATGTTTCTATTATCCATCTAGATTCTAGTTTATAAGTCTTACTGCCGCACACAGAAACAAAAATAATTAATAACGTAACTAATTAAATGAAGATTATGAAAAAAAAGTCCTTGACTGTCAAACATCTCTTTCAAAGTATCAAAGACAAACATTGTAGAGCCGTTTGAAAAAATATAAAATACTGAAAAAATGTCTGTAAAATCGTATATTAAAATAATTATTACATAAAACAGATAATAACAATAATGATATCTATGTCTTTTTTATAGAGGGTGATTTTTTATTCCGTTTCGAGCGGTCACGAGGCCGAGATGAATGTACCTCTCTGTACCTATATCTACTTAATACTCATAAATATAAGCAACTTTCCTACTCTACTAAAAGTTAAGCTGTTTTATACTAAAGTGTTAAGGCGCATGACGAAAGCACTCAGATGTTTTATCGAGTAAGAAAGTTGCTTCCATAGTAAGTTGTTTGTATTGACCCTGTAACGACTCGAAACGGAATCAAAAACTAGATATACAGAAAAAAATTGATATACAGGTGGTATATTATCTAATAAAGGATTTAGCAAAACTTAAGTGTTAATACTTAGGGTGTGTAAGAGCATTTTTTTGTGATTTGTATGGGCAAGCGTCAGGAATTTTCCTATAAAAGTTTTAAAAAGTTGCTCTGTCAGCGCTGCTACTTTCACAGTGAGCTTTATGTAAGACACGTAGACACCCTAAATATTATCACTTAGTTTTGTTACACCTTGTATATACCTTGTATATAGACACATAGAGACCACAAACTTTCAAAATATTATCACTTCGTTCTGTTGCATATCTGTTTTTACCATAAGGCAGGGGTTCCCAATATTTTTCAGCCTGTGGCGCAGTTACACGTTCAATATTTTGTCACGGCGCCCTTCTCCTAGCTATTACAAAAAGATACATAAATAAAAACCTTTAATGATTAATATTATAGACTATAGTAATTAGGTGCAGGTAAATAATAATAAACAAATATTTAATCTTCTGCCTGCTTTGTATAATTCATATTATAATTTTATTTTATAATATTAATTGAGGTTTCGGATAATGATGGAGGATCGACTCACGGCGCCCCTCTTGCCTTTCCACGGCGCACCAGGGCGCCGCGGCGCACAGTTTGGGAACCCCGGCCATAAGGGGTTTCACACACAGAGGAGGAAATTTATATTAATATACTTACATTAGCTGTCCCGGCAAACGTTGTTTTGCCATTTAAAGTATTTCTACTTCATCAGTTGATACAAAATCTTACCCCTTCTTTTGTCCCCTAATAGGGGTGGGGGGAAAAATTTTATACACCAGATGTTAAGTTAAAAAACACAGTTAATAATATTATGAAGTACGTCCATTAAAGAAAAAATTTTGATACAAAATCTGACCCCCTGTTTGGTCCCCTTAGAGGGGTGGGGGGGGATTTTTATACACCATATATTGAGTTGGAAGAATACAAATATATCTGCGAAAACCGTATGCAAATCGGATCAGTAGTTTTCGTGTTAAAGAAAAAAGTTTGATACAAAATCTGACCCCCTCTTTTGTCCCCTTAGAGGGGTGGAGGGAAATATTTTTAGACACCAGATGTTAAGTTGGAAGAAGACAATTACATCTGCGAAAACCGCATTCAAATCGGATCAGTAGTTTTCGTGTGATGCTGGGACAAACATACAGACAGACAGACAGACAGACAAAAAAACTAACCACAGTTTTGGCTTCTATAGCGATGTAGTGACACCCCACGCTTATTATTTTTTAAATATCTTTAATGTACAGAATCCTTATTTCTACAGTTTTATTATATGTATAGATTACATCCCGGGATGTATAGCTTTAAATTATCTTAATGTATCACATTCAAGAATTGCTCGTTTAAAGATATAAGATTATAGCTGTTGTGTGTATGGTCTCCTGACGATTTCTATAGAAAGATGTATCGAGATGTATCGTGCTATAATATACATTTTTACATTACCTGCTCTGTGTGTGACACCCTTAAAGTTAATATACCTAGCGGAATAGAGAAAGAGCTGGGCAAGCGAGATGTCACTATCGGTAACACTGCGTGGTAGAAAGAGATGCGTGATTCGAAGTGGCAGAACCCTTTTTTTCATCTGTTTTGACATTCAGTCTGCACTTATCGGCACGTTGACAATTTGAGCTCTAAGAAAAATGTACGTAGGAACATCATTTTCACGCACACGTAAACAGATTTGTACACACAGATGTAATTCAATTTTAGTTTTGTTTGACAGCTCGGGATTGTTCTCTATTTCGCTAGGTATAATTAACTTTATGGTTTTTACCGACCGGTGAGATTTTTGATGACACGTTGCAACGTCGTAACATTTTTCTCAAGTTGGTTAACATCTTTTACTTTTTCTCCTTTGACGTAAACCTGCACTATGTTTCTGTCGTCACCTACGTATATAAACTTCTGTAACAGCTGCAGTATGTATTGCTCGCCCGACGCAGGGGGATAGTCGAATTTGTCCACCTGTCCCTCTTCTGTGTATACGTCTATCACGAGAGCGTCGAAGTCGAAAGAACTTTCAAGAGAGCCGTTGTTGTTCATGGATAGTGCTGAAAGAAAGTTATATTAATTTCACTATTTAATATTTTCCACATTTAGTGCATTAAATTTTGTCCGTAGCTTCTTTGTAAATGAGGCATTTTCTTAACTTTTTAATTTGATTGTCAAACAGTTTCCATTTTAGTAACTAGATGGCGTATGGGTAGACAACTATCGGTAATACCAGGGAATACCATCAATAATTGCTACAAAACTGGGCAAAATAATGTAAAACTTGATACATTTCAATTTGAAAAAGACGCAATAATATTCCAATGAGTAGGATAATAGAGTTATTATAACGATGTTTTAGTTAAAACTCACGGAAGAAATAGCCCTAATTACCGATATTCACACCAAATGTCACAGGAAATATACATTTTGGTTTTGACAACATCTTACCTGCACTTGTGCAAGATAACGGATATTTAATGGCTAATATTTTACCAATAATGAACATCAAAAACCCAAATAACACAATTTGGGAAAAAATAATAAAAACCACACCAACAATAAAAAGTAGAAGAAATTTGAAAGTGACATGCCCGCCAAAACTCTCTTTCAGTTGTCAGTTTTCAGTTTGACAATTTGCGTGTTCCTAAACTGTTACCAGTATACTGGCTTAATCGCTTAGGCCAATGATCGTTTATGGCTGGTTTACACGTATTAAGTAGATAAGTAGTAACTAAATTTTAACTTAATTTGAAGTGCCTGCCCGAAATGTGTCAAGTGACAAGCCCCGCCTGCCAACTTAACAGAAAATAGTCAAAATTCTAATTTCCTTGTTTAGTACTTAACTAAATTTTAACTTGCTACTTGCTACAAAATTTTGTGTTTACATGCAATAAATAACATAAAATTAAGTTAAAATTTAGTAAACATTTAGTTAACTACTTATCTACTTAATACGTGTAAACCAGCCCTTAGGCGTATGCTCTTCGTGACTTGACAGTACACTGATATTTTTTGGAAACACAGACCTTATGTAGTCAGTGATGCCAACCTGTCCTGCAGATAATTTCAGATCGGTGGGGAACCAATAGAAAATCTAGAAGTGTCTATCGTCGCGCCGTCTGGTGGAGATTAAAAATAGGAAAACATCCCATTAGTGTATCAAAGAAAAAACACACACCCAGACACATAGACATATCACATAAGACACGCACCCAGACATACAGACACGTCAAATTTATAGAGCACTAGATGACGCCCGCAAGTCCGTTGCGCCAAGTATCCAATACCTTTCAGCATATCCTTTTAAAAAAAAAAAGGTTATGGGCGAACGGCCCATAGACGGCCCCAAATTTTAAAATAAAAAAAAAACCTTTCAGCAAAATCGGTTCAGGGCTTTGGGCGTGAAGAGGTAACAGACACACTCTTTTGCATTTATAATATTAGTATGGATATCTGGGGGTTACAAAAATGAGGGTAGTTTACCTTCAGCGCCACCTCGCGTCGCCAAGTAGAAGACTTCTCTCCAGTCGAGCGCGCGCTCTCGAGCGGTCAACATCTCCAGATGGGTGGACACGTCCATGGCGCGCCGCATCGCGTCCAGAATGCTCGCGCTGTCACCGCCCGATACGTCTGAAACGAGAAACCATAAGAGAAATGGCGGAATGGCGAAATCAATTGCTGCCGCGTGTACATCGAATGAAATATGACCAAATGAGCATATTTCTTTCGATGTACACACGGCAGCAACTGATTTCGGTATTTACACTATTATGACTCTATGTACCATCAGATAAGTTGATTCCTATGCAGATGGGGGACCTAAGCTACGTAGTTTGGTCGCATTATGTCAAACACAGCTGACAGATCACAATTAACATTGAATTGACATGATCCGACTAAGGGTTGGACCTCATCTGGCAGCACGGAATCGCCTTTTTCCGTCGCCCTTTCTCTTTCTGTCGCTTAGAAGTGCCATTTGCTAGACCGAGACAGAAAGCATAATGCGATAGCACGCGGCGGAATCCTCGAGGCTATCGCATTATGCTTTCTGTCTCGGTCTAGCAAATGGCAGTTCTAAGCGACAGAAAGAGAAAGGGCGACGGAAAAAGGCGATTCCGTGCTGCCAGATGAGGTCCAACCCTATATGACGTCGGCCTAGGAATCAATTTCCTCGATGGTACCATCGAGGTAATTGATTAATGATTCCTAGGCTGTTGACGGGACGTCATGTAGTCGGCTATGTCATTTCAATGGTAGCTGTGATCGGTCGGATGGGTTTGACGTGACGCGACCAAATTACTTAGGTCCGCCATCTGCCTAGGAATCGACTTCTCTGATAGTACATCTAGCTTTACTTGTAAAGGGCCCTTGCCAGTGCCGAGGCCGACGGTGACGCCGTGGTCCAGCAGGCGGCGCACGGCGCACAGGCCGGAGCGCAGGCGCGTGTTGGAGGCGGGGCAGTGCGCCACCGCCGCGCGCCGCGACACCAGCACCGCCAACTCCGCATCGCTCAGCCAGACCCCGTGAGCTAGGATGTATAGAGCTGCGGGTAGATGGCATTACCGGTGCCGAGGCCGACGGTGACGCCGTGGTCCAGCAGGCGGCGCACGGGGCACAGGCCGGAGCGCAGGCGCGTGTTGGAGGCGGGGCAGTGCGCCACCGCCGCGCGCCGCGACACCAGCACCGCCAACTCCGCATCGCTCAGCCAGACCCCGTGAGCTAGGATGTATAGAGCTGCGGGTAGATGGCATTACCGGTGCCGAGGCCGACGGTGACGCCGTGGTCCAGCAGGCGGCGCACGGCGCACAGGCCGGAGCGCAGGCGCGTGTTGGAGGCGGGGCAGTGCGCCACCGCCGCGCGCCGCGACACCAGCACCGCCAACTCCGCATCGCTCAGCCAGACCCCGTGAGCTAGGATGTATAGAGCTGCGGGTAGATGGCATTACCGGTGCCGAGGCCGACGGTGACGCCGTGGTCCAGCAGGCGGCGCACGGGGCACAGGCCGGAGCGCAGGCGCGTGTTGGAGGCGGGGCAGTGCGCCACCGCCGCGCGCCGCGACACCAGCACCGCCAACTCCGCATCGCTCAGCCAGACCCCGTGAGCTAGGATGTATAGAGCTGCGGGTAGATGGCATTACCGGTGCCGAGGCCGACGGTGACGCCGTGGTCCAGCAGGCGGCGCACGGGGCACAGGCCGGAGCGCAGGCGCGTGTTGGAGGCGGGGCAGTGCGCCACCGCCGCGCGCCGCGACACCAGCACCGCCAACTCCGCATCGCTCAGCCAGACCCCGTGAGCTAGGATGTATAGAGCTGCGGGTAGATGGCGTTACCGGTGCCGAGGCCGACGGTGACGCCGTGGTCCAGCAGGCGGCGCACGGGGCACAGGCCGGAGCGCAGGCGCGTGTTGGAGGCGGGGCAGTGCGCCACCGCCGCGCGCCGCGACACCAGCACCGCCAACTCCGCATCGCTCAGCCAGACCCCGTGAGCTAGGATGTATAGAGCTGCGGGTAGATGGCATTACCGGTGCCGAGGCCGACGGTGACGCCGTGGTCCAGCAGGCGGCGCACGGGGCACAGGCCGGAGCGCAGGCGCGTGTTGGAGGCGGGGCAGTGCGCCACCGCCGCGCGCCGCGACACCAGCACCGCCAACTCCGCATCGCTCAGCCAGACCCCGTGAGCTAGGATGTATAGAGCTGCGGGTAGATGGCGTTACCGGTGCCGAGGCCGACGGTGACGCCGTGGTCCAGCAGGCGGCGCACGGCGCACAGGCCGGAGCGCAGGCGCGTGTTGGAGGCGGGGCAGTGCGCCACCGCCGCGCGCCGCGACACCAGCACCGCCAACTCCGCATCGCTCAGCCAGACCCCGTGAGCTAGGATGTATAGAGCTGCGGGTAGATGGCGTTACCGGTGCCGAGGCCGACGGTGACGCCGTGGTCCAGCAGGCGGCGCACGGGGCACAGGCCGGAGCGCAGGCGCGTGTTGGAGGCGGGGCAGTGCGCCACCGCCGCGCGCCGCGACACCAGCACCGCCAACTCCGCATCGCTCAGCCAGACCCCGTGAGCTAGGATACACTGGAACCACAATATTATGTTAGTATACTCATCCGGTTACGTTGTGCTAATATGCTTGAGAGTCGAGTAGCTATCATTCTTATAGAGTCAGAGTCGTCATTTAAAAGCTGATTTTATTTCTGTGAGTACGACCGTACAGAGGTAAGAACTAAGAGCGACCAGCGACTAGTTTGTCGACGTCGTCTTTAAGGAGGATTGTGCGCAGTTTTTGCTGTGACAATGTTATTTGGAATATGAAAAAAATAGTTGGGCGATTCTCAAAACCTCCTAAACTCTAGTTTTGACTTTGTTTTTTTAAACCCTCGGACCCTTCATTGGCCTTTAGTACTCGTAGCAACTGTGCCTAATTTATCGGTACGATATCGTAGGTCTTACCCGATGTTTGAGGATGTCGCAGCGGTCGTAGACCTCGGAGTAGGAGCTGCAGTCGGGGTACATCGCGAGTACCGCTTCTATCTCTTTCTTGTTCTCTGACACGTGAGTCTGGAAACAGTCGACACGTCACGGCCAAATATTCTTGGTTTCGTTTCGTTTCGTCGTATGAGCCAAAGGTGACTTTTCGATCCTCGCGGCAAGCGACTGCGACCGACAAAAATTCAAATAAAATGCCACTTTATTACCTATTAGGTTTCATTTCCTACCGACATCGGTCTAGTAACTCATGCCGCCGCTGCTTTGTAGTGGCGTAGAGTAAAATGAAACACATTATATTATCTTTTATACATATTATAAAACAAAGTCGCTTTTTTCCCTCATGTCCCTTTGTTCCCTTTAATCTTTAAAACTACGCAACGGGTTTTGATGATTCTTTCAGTGTTAGATAGCCCGTTTATCGAGGAAGGCTATACCTAGTCTATATTTTATCACGCTAAGACTAATAGGAGCGAAGAAATAGAGGAAAATGTGAAAAAAACGGGGAAAATTATTTGAAAGGGCTAATTTGAACGCGCTAATCTCAGGAACTACTGGTCCGACTTGAAAAATTCTTTAAGTGTTAGATAGACCATTTATTGAGAAAGGCTATAGGCTATATTTTATCACGCTAAGACTAATAGGAGAACGTGGAAAAAACGGGGGAAATTATTTGAAAGGGCTTATCTCGCGAACCACTGGAGCAATTTTTATGTTATTTGGCACAGATAAGAAGTAGACCACGTGAAGGATCATAGGATATCAATTTTAATCATTTTTTCTGTGGCTATATATTTTATACCCGTGCGACGCCGGGGCGGGTCGCTAGTATTGTCATAAAGTGGCATTTTATTTGAATTTTTGTTGGTCGCGGTCGCATGCCGCGTTGACCGAAACCTGGAGCCGCACTACGCAGCGACGCTACGCCACACAAAACGTCAAAATATGTCAATACAATGAAAAGCGCATGGTCGCGTCTAGGGTTGCCAGGCGTCTGCGTCCAGGGTTGTTCAACATAAATTAATTTTCACTAAGAAGCGGCAGTACAATAAATTACAGACACACACACACACACTGAAATGCTAAATCAATAAAAAATCAATAGGGTACCCTTTTTATTCAAATGTCCGGCTAAGCTGACTGTTTTGTCCGGCTTTTCTGTTTGGCGACCTGGCAACCCTAGTCGCGTCGCTCCGCCGCAGCGTAGTGTCGCCTAGTGCGCCCGCGCCTTAATAATTATTTTAAAATACCTGTATTGGACAGTTGTGTTGATCAGCCAGCTCAGCAAGTCCTTTCATGAGCTCGTTGCCGCAGCTGAGCGCGAATCTCGGCGTTATTATAGGTTTTACTAGGTCATTCTAAAAAAATAACATCTTCTATATACATATTATAAAACAAAGTCGCTTTTTTCCCCTCATGTCCCTTTGTTCCCTTTAATCTTTAAAACTACGCAACTGATTTTGATGATTCTTTCACTGTTAGATAGCCCATTTATCGAGGAAGGCTATAGGCTATATTTTATCACGCTAAGACTAATAGGAGTGAAGAAATAGAGGAAAATGTGGAAAAAACGGGGAAAATTATTTGAAAGGGCTTATCTCGCGAACTACTGGAGCAATTTTTATGTTATTTGGCACAGATAAGAAGTAGACCACGTGAAGGATCTATCGATTTTAATAATTTTTTTCAGTGGCTATATATTTTATACCCGTGCGACGCCGGGGCGGGTCGCCAGTATATGTATACTTTAAAATTGAAAATTGATAAAATAATTAAATTTATTCTAAAGCTGAATTTTTGTCGGAAAGTGCTAATCTTTGGGAGTACTGGCTCGAATTTTTTTTGTGTTGGATATCCATCTGGAAAGGCTTGGGAAAAGCTGGTTGTACTGTGGGTAAACAGTTACATGCCAAAAACTATAAGTACACTCATGCTTACGGCCGGGCCTAACTCATAGACATTTAATGATTACTTAACTTTAACTTAATGAAGAGTTTAATAGAAAAAAATGTTAAGTATATAGTAATAAGTGCAAACCGCGTATGTCACCTTTATCAATAAATGTAAATCCGGATACATTGTTGTGTGTCGCACTGAACCTACGGACTCTAAATATACTGGAACACAAATGTTGGACAACTCGAGGGTAGTCGAAGATCAGACGGCCCGGTGCAAACGAAGACGTCGCGCTCCTGCAGTCCCCTCGTGACCACGGCCGTTGCAACACCGCCGAAACGTCGAGAAAAAGTATGTACATGGACTTATCATTAAGATATGTTCTTTTAATGCTTACGGCCGCATTTATTACATTACATTATCCGAACTTTAATTTACAGAAGAGTTTGACTAGCTATGCTATGTCAAAATTGCTAATCCTTTGATCGGGGATTCTCGAAATTGCTATTGTATTCTATTGTTGTCGCGATCACCGGTGCTCGTACCGGGCTTGATGGGTTAAATTAATCATAAAAAAATAAAAATTACCCTAAACGATTTAATCTTCTCAATGAACATTTTCACTTCTATCAGCTCGTCTTGTGTGTTGTTATAATATCCGGTATCGTTTTTGACATCCATGCTGACTTTACCGATGAAAGCCCTTTGCTTGTGTTTGAGAGCACTTTTGGCGAGTTCCACGGTGCCTTCAGAGTGGAGAGAGCCAAAGTAACACGCTGTTGTAGTGCCATTGATGAGTAACCTTCTCTGTAACAGATGCTTTCATCAATTATTTTTCAAATAACTAACATACTCGTACAAGATTTAGTATTTTAAACTTTAGTTAAAATATTTATGGCTGTAGTGCAAGTGCCATGAATTTGTATTAAATTACCTTGGTTACACATTAAGGTCATAAGTTGCATGATCATGTTTTTATTTTCTTTTTAAATTTATTTTAAATAAAAACTGCTCAATTTCTGTCAAGATTTAAATAATGCTTTCAGGAAAAATTGTAAATAACACTTGCTAGATTAATAAAAATAAATAAATCATGGCTACTCTATAATTATTATTATAGACAAGCATGCCCTCCTAAATATTCATAATTAGTTCATCATGCAGGGCTACTATTGAAAGCCCACATTAAATAGTACAACATTAAGATTTTTAAGTTACGGACAAGACCTTTATACTTACAACAACTTTATCATAGACTTTAGCAGCAAATTGTGTATCCTCATACTTTTTCTCTAACGGGAATGTGTACTTGTCTAGCCACTGCAGCAGCGGCAGATCCAAGCCCAGGCCGATGTTGGGGAACTGCGGAGCATGTATGTGGCAGTCCACGAATCCGGGCATTAAGAATTGATGAGGCAACAAGTGTATTACTTCACACTCAGTATCAAAGTCCTTATACTTTTGCTCTAAGTCCACTAGTTTTCCAACTCCGTTTATCTAAAAGGACAAATAAAATTTTATCTCCAATAACTGTTAGATTATCTTGAGCACTATAATTTAAACGAAACTTGTTTTTTTTATAGGTAACATAAGTTTAATATAAGATCCCGTACGTACCTGTCCATCTTTCACGACCACATAACCAGAAAATGCGTTCAACTCGTTAATTTTGGAAGACGTAACTATATTCCCCAAGAATATTTTCCAAGACATTTTGTAAACTTGTAAATCAACTTTGAAGTATGTGGGATCACAGTGTTCACAGATTGAGTAGTTCTACGTACAGTGAGATTATTCAGAAGAATTATATATTTAATAGGATTATTCTGCAAAGGTTATCAATGTTCAACAGACAACAGGTTATCCTTATCATTCGGTTTTCAGCTGATAACACACACAAATGAAATAAAAACAACAAACAGCTGATTGTCATCTGTCATTCGTTTTTTTTATGAACTCTCTAGTCACTCACTAGAGTCTAGTGCCACCTAAGTGCCACAGAATATGGTCTGTGTTTCCAAAAAATATCAGTGTACTGCTGTCAAGTCACGAAGAGCATACGCTTAAGCGATCATTGGCCTAAACGATTAGGCCAGTATACTGGTAACAGGAACACGCAAATTGTCAAACTGAAAACTGACAACTGAAAGAGAGTTTTGGCGGGCATGTCACTTTCAAACTTCTTCTACTTTTTATTGTTGGTGTGGTTTTTATTATTTTTTCCCAAATTGTGTTATTTGGGTTTTTGATGTTCATTATTGGTAAAATATTAGCCAATAAATATCCGTTATCTTGCACAAGTGCAGATAAGATGTTGTCAAAACCAAAATGTATATTTCCTGTGACATTTGGTGTGAATATCGGTAAATAGGGCTATTACTTCTGTGACTTTTAACTAAAACATCGTTATAATAACTCTATTATTCTACTCATTGGAATATTATTGCGTCTTTTTCAAATTGAAATGTATCAAGTTTTACATTGTTTTGACCAGATTTGTAGCAATTATTGATGGTATTCTATATAGTATATAGTTGTCTACCCATACGCCATCTAGTTACTAAAATGGAAACTGACATTCAAATTAAAAAAATAAGAAAATGCCTCACTAGTGCACAAGTTTTTACTTTTTAAACCTGGAACCCTATCTATATTATCTGTGTGTGTATATAATATGAGTCGTTAGTTCCAATACCCGCCAGCTCCACAATTATAGAAAAAAAAAACGGTTGTCTGTAAAGTCGGTTTACTGACGATAGTTGAACGTGACAACGTGCCTCTTTGTCGCTCGTTCCGCGCTCTCGCTTGCATTTTAAGCCTTAAATGGGACGCCTCAGAGCGAGGTAACGCCGCATGAGTCATGTTTTTACGTGCGTGCAGCCGGCTCCATCGAATTATAAGACGTTGTCACGTCAAAACTCATTTCCCCGACTGTACATTTCTGCTTAGCACAATTTTCCCCGACTGTACATTTCTGCTAAACAACTTATTTCCCCGACTGTACATTTCTGCTAAGCAACAGTACATTTCTGCTTAGCACAATTTTCCCCGACTGTACATTTCTGCTAAACAACTCATTTCCCCGACTGTACATTTCTGCTAAACAACTCATTTCCCCGACTGTACATTTCTGCTAAACAACTCATTTCCCCTACTGTACATTTCTGCTAAACAACTCATTTCCCCGACTGTACATTTCTGCTAAACAACTCATTTCCCCGACTGTACATTTCTGCTTAGCACAATTTTCCCCGTCTGTACGGTGCTCTGTGCGGTGTACTGACGATAGTTGAACGTGACAACGTCATAGCCTTAAATGGAACGCCTCAGAGCGAGGTAACGCCGCATATTGCGTCATGTTTTTTCGTGCGCGCAGGCCCCATCGAATTATAAGACGTTCTCACGTCAATAAGCTGTCGATGGTTCTATATAGTCTATAAAATTTTCGTTCTTTCATTCAAAGAAGTCTTATACCAAAAGCCGCTAAATCCCCTACAAATTTGACATTAAACTTTTGAATTGCTTCCAAAAACCGCCAGCTCTTGGAACAATTCTTTCCAAACCCCGCCATATCCGTTTTCAACCAATCAAGAAGCGTTATTTCGTGGCGTCCATCATGGCGATTCAAGGCAAAAGATACACTAAAAAGTTGAGAAAGCAGCTCGGAATAAAGGCAGAAAAAGATTATCTCAGCCAGAATTATGGAAGAAGAACAAAATGAAGGAAGAAAGGTATGTTAAAGTTTGTCAGTTATGTTGGGCTTTTCTTAATAACGGCAATCAAGTTCAAAATACTGAATATGATTATGAGTGCGAAATGGTAGAAGAAAATAGTCAATTTGTTTAAATTTTCTCTTTAATTGATAATAAAAATGTGACAAAAATTTATCACCTTTATTTAAGCATTCTGTATCTGATTAAAACGACAGTTAGGTACAAAGCCCGCTAAATCCACTCATATTTAGTTCCATAATCCGCCAACTCCAGTGATTAATTTCAAAATCCGCCAGGTCCATCTTTAACATACAAATAACTCGTTTTTACATAATAATATTTCGTAAAACAGTGTCTAAAACGAATTAAAATTATATTCTCAAATAATATAGCCACTAAACTGCTAAAAAAGTGTTAAATTGACAGAGAAACCGTTTTTTGCCTCTACTGAAAATTTGTCCCGTGTGGAGTTGGCGGCTATTGGAACTATATGACTCATATTATAATAATATTATGATTTTACTGTTTTGTGATTTTATGATCAATATTCATGTTTGGACACAGCCAATGGACCAAAATTGACACAGGACACAGCTCACTCGCTTTGAAGCTTTTTTGCTTCTTTAAAATATTATGATTAAAAATAACTGTCAGACGTCAGTGGCAAAAACAAAAAAAAAAAAAAAGAATTTTGGCGGGTACGAGATGTAGTGTTTTTGCATTTTTTCCCAAAATCAAAGAGGATGTAAACTGTATACTACGTAACAAGAGGTCGGACTTAGAAGAAAAAAATAAACATCCGTTATTTTTTTAATTTGAAACTGAAGTTCAAATTTTTAAGTGCAAAACCTTTCACTCTAAACATACCAAAAATTTTAAAAAATAAAAAAAAAGAAATGAGCTCAAATAAATGTTTTATTTCAATAAAAAATATTGTACATAACTTAATAAATAGGGTAATAAGGTAAATTAACCAATAAAACAGATTTAATCCACAAGCTTTTGTTAATTTCTATTATTAAATATTATAATATTACAGTACAGTTTTATGTATTTTATTTATAAATATAATAGAATAGCTGTCTATGCTACTCTACTAACTACTTGATTGGCTTATACAGTAAACTCTATATAGGGAGGGGATGAAAGCTGCGCGTCCACCAGGTCGGAATCGGGACGTACGGTGCGGACGGCACGTCGTGTCGTCATATACTTGTCAGGCGCAGAATGACGTTCCAGTACTTCTAGTGCAGTTCATAGTAGTCAGTACCATACATACAAAGCAACAAATCCGTCCACTGCGTACCTACGCTCCGATTCCGATCCAGTGGACCGCACCTTTATACATACACACTTTGTTTTCTTACACCCTGTATACGACAGCTGAAATCTATCGCGTGGGCTCAGGCCAGCTGCATACCACCTCACTTGATCAGAGGATTTTTCCTTGGTGGCCGTACCACTCATAATCCCATACCTTCCTTCTCCTAAAATCTCCTTGCTTTGAATCTCTTTGCTGCTTTTGTTCCCAAGCGGTCGCATGTGACCGCGAGAACAAAAGATTTCCTACAATCCGCGATCGAGGTAACAGCTATTGCTTGCAGACTAAAATGTTGCAAACTAGCTGTATAGGGACCTAAAAATCTGAAATTAATGAAACATTTTTCATTTACTACATTTCCATACAGTTTACATAAATTATTAAGTGTAGTTAATAACCATGGACGTATAAAAAAAGGCGGACGGAGTCCCACCATACACAAAACTGTGTCGTTCAGAGTCGGCCAGCTGGTACACGGTCCGCACGCACACATTCTTGCGCTAGTCCATACCATTTGACAGGCGTTAGAATGTGTGCGTGGCCGACTCAGAAGAAAAGTGAAGACACAGTTTTGTATATAACAAGACTCCGTCCGCCTTTTTTTCTACGTTCATGTTAATAACCTAATGTATTGTTACAATAAAACAATATACACATGATACACATTTCATTATTTTCCAATTTAACTGCATACTGATATACATTATAATAATTTCTATGAAATAATAATCTATCTTTTTCATATTAATGTAGTTTAAGTTGTAAATTATTGTACAATTAAGCAAATAATACTACGACATACTTTGTATTAGAACATGGTATGATATCGTTATGTTTTGCTTCAATTTACGGTTACATTTACATTTTACAATGGCTTACCTTTCGTTTTTCAATAATTAATCCACTTAATTTACAAATTTTGTATTTTTGTAATAAATAATTTTCACAAAATGAAATTCAAACTTTGAGTTTTAAACTTCTTCTTCCACTTTTTTCTCATGTAGTTTATATTCTCTATGGTCTTTTTTATCAGCCAATCACAGTCGACCGTGCTTAAAAATTGTACAGATTATGCGATTATATCTAGTAGCTACGTTTAAATTTGGAACCCAATTTTTTTTTTGTTCGGAACTTTCGTCCACCTGCCCAAAATTGTGCTAAACGGGATTGTTAACGTGTAAAAAAATGAATAAACCATTAATTAATATTCGTTATAGTGCACTAGTAATATAAATTAAAAAAGCATGCTTTTGTGTAGTTTTCAAAACTCCATTCAAAGTTTTATAAAGGTGAACCACTGATCTCTAATATACATAATGGAGGTCAGTGAAGTGAACGCAGATTTGGGCCGCACCGCACGCACCGCAGTCGCCGCATTCGAATAACGAATTCTTTAGCACTTCTTTACGAACGCAGATTTGGGCCGCACCTAGGGTTGCCACCCGTAGGCCGTACTTTATAATAAAGTATTGTACGTTAAGGCAATTGTACTCTGTACTTTATATTAATAATAAAGTACGCGAAAATACTTTATTTCTCATAATCTGGGGACACGGTAGTGTCCCCGCCGAGACGTGCAAAGCGAAGCGCAAGGGCACTACCTACCTTTTCTCGAAGTGTTTCGCCGTTTTTTCTAACATTCATAGAATTGGTTTCCGGTAAAGCAGATAGTTCATATTTTCAGGATAATTATGATGTCACCAATAGACTTATTAAGCATACAAAATCTCAATTGAATAGCTTTAATACTTTAGATTTTATAGATATCTAAAATACGCCTGTATAATATAACTAAAAGTTTATACGGAACTGTAGACAAAACTATAACTGTAACTAAAAACCTATTAATAAAATGAAAAAAAAAAACACTAAAAAGACTGCCTAGCAAGTAGCAACTTACAAAAAGGACTGAAATCCCACCAAAAACATTTCATGTAAAATGTTACCTCGATGACCGCAAAAGGATTTCCTTGTGAAAAAGACATCAAATCTAATGTAGAACCAAGCTTCTGAATCTACGCGGCCTAAATTTGATCCTAACTCCAACAAATTCTACATATCAGTAAGTATGTATGTCTTGGTTGTTTCGTTACTTGCTACAGAAATATTCGCCTCACCTCTACGACGCGACGGTAGCGAAACAGCGAAGCTATACATACTTTCTGATATGTAGAATTTGTTGGAGTTAGGATCAGAGTTAGGCCGCGTAGATTCAGAAGCTTGGTTCTACATTATATCTGATGTCGTTTTCACAGGGAAAACCTTTTGCGGTCATCGAGGTAACATTTGACATGAAATCTTTTTGGTGGGATTTGATTTCTGTTGAAGTCGTAAGTATTTTTCGTTAAACGAAATTTATCGATTTATCGATCGAAAGATACCTACTCATTTACTGCAAAAAGCAATAAAAATTTATCTTTAAATATAAATAACAAAGAAAAATAAATTTTACTTTATTTTTATACGTGTACTTTATTTTCTTACTCAGAGGAACCAATGTACTTTAAATGCAAAAATAAAAGGTGGCAACCCTAGCCACACCGCACGCACCGCAGTCGCCGCATTCGAATTCTTTATATTATGAAGTTATAGGCAAGCTCGCATACCTACCCGCGCCGCAGTCTTCGCAACTTCATAATAATTTATGAAGAATTGCGAATGCGGCGACTGCGGTGCGTGCGGTGCGGCCAAATCTGCGTTCACCTCAAATCTGCGTTCACTACCAATCCAATCCAATGATATTCTACTATTCAGTAAAGTGTTAACTTTACTGAATAGTAGAATATCATTGGAATCGACTATATATAATATATATTTTTATTAAGCTTTAGACTTGACGGTTTGGAAAACGACGAGAATTATGTTTCCCCTCCATTTACTCCAAAAGAAGATTTAAATTTTAAAATAATCCTTCATACTTATGTGAGGAATACCGCTTAGATGTAGGCTTCGATTTTAGAATATTTGGATTCAAACAAGATATTACCATGATATTACTTATTTTTTTATTTTAATTGAAGTTGAAATTTTTAACGATTGGATGTAATTTTGTATAGGTATTGATGCCAACAAGCTTTAGCTAGTGGAACACCGTCTTCCCAGCTGTAGAAGGTGCCGTTGACGGCATTTCGCACCCAGATCGGTGAGTTGGACATTGCCGCTCGAGTCAGCGCTTCTTCCAAGCGATTCTTGCTGCGACGCGCCTCATCTATTGCCTGCGAAGCAAACTGTGAAGGTATGAACTGTATTTTTTATGTGAGTACCAGCGAAATTGCACTAAGGCCAGGCGGGGCCCCCGTAAGGGCTACTGGCGCCACAAACATCACTCCAGCCAGATCTGTTTTTCGAGTTTTTCGAGAAAACTACAAGCGCACTAATTATAAAAAAATTTGGCGCATTTATAGAAGCCTGCGCTTTAATTAGGATTACGAAAAATGTTTAAGAAATCGACAACATCTGGCTGGGGTAACGTACACGCGCCTGTGTGCAAAAAAGGATTTTGGCGCCACTGTATGCAAATTTTTTGGGTCCTTGGTTTTGGCGCCCCTAAAGATGGCGATTTGGCGCCCCTAGAGGATGGCGCTCGTTACATTGCACATATGGTAGCGGGGGCCCTGAGGCCAGGGTACCGATTGCCTTTTTGTATTATTTTAAATGTATTTAATATTTTGGTGGGACATTTCAACGAATTTTTACAGGGAGTCCAAGAGCCAGAATCTCAAAAAAACTGTCGTCATACTAATGAGATGGCAAAGCGTAATTTAGAAGGGTTATGTGAAGCCCAGTTACCAGTAGAGAAAACGCCTAATATTATAATAATAATATAATATAATATCTATGGACGCTTCACACCACGTCAGTCTGGCCCCGAGGTGAGTACCTGAAGGACTTGTGTTACGGATACCAGACAACGGAAATATATTTAATACTTTTATACTATACATATATTTTATTATATCATACACATAATATTTAATACACACCCATGACCCAGGAACATTGAAAATTGTTCCGTCGGCGGGATTCGAACCCGCGACCCCCGGCTTGAGCTACCGACAGCCCACCCACTGAGCCACAGAGGTCGTCAGGTATTATAATGATTACGAATATGTTTAATATTGACATAGCCCGATATAGAATGGTCCAGTGCGGGAACTTCTTTTCCGGGACACAAAGTATCTCCATACCAAACAGCAAAATCGGTTTAGCGCTTTGGGTCATGGGTGTGAAGAGGTAACATACAGGCAGAAACACTTTTGCATATTTTATAACTAGATGAGTGATGACGCGCCAAAATTCGTTTTTCGCGCGGGAACCGGAATAAAAAGTATATTATGTCCTTTTCTGTCTCTCAGACTATCTCTATACCTCATCAAAATCGGTTTAGTGGTTTGGGCGAGAAGAGGTAACAGACAGACAGACACATAATATTAGTATGGGCATAAGCCATGATAAGCAACCTGTAGAAAGAGTGTGTTAGCGGCTGCATGTCGTCCTGAGAGTACGAGGGAGTAGGCCTTGAGGAGAATCCAGCGGGGCAGCGCTGTCCGCATGCAGAGGACGTCTCCCTCCATATCATTTAGCTCCTTCTCAGCCAGCGAACGTAGCTCCATTAAGTCCACCACCTGGATACGATCATTGGGTCCAAAATTGACATGAGATGTACAATCGAAGAAATTGATTTATAGGCAGTTAACGGACCTACGGCTGGTTTTAGAGTCACGCTGACTGCGCGCGCACCGTTGGCGCTGTCGGGCGTTTGCACACTGCACGATAACGACACGACACGATACCACAGAATAGAGGGCCACCGCACATATTATACAATTTCAAGTTGGCCGACCATCGTACAAACTAAATTGCGTAGTGTCACAATTTAATAGGACAACTTAATCGTGTACGCTGCCAGCCGCAGACTTTTAGATTTAGTTGGTAACGGTGTTGCTAGCCTAGCGACGTACGTGCACTTGGGCTCTGCGTTGATAAATCACCATGTCAGTCAGTCACCTTCGAGTTTTATATAAATATTTAGATTTAGATGCGAAAGTGTGTCTGTCTGTCTGTCTGTTACCTCTTTACACCCAAGCCGCTGAACCGTTTTTGCTGAAATTTGGCATGAAGATACTTTGAGTCCCGGGTTTTTTGACGTGACAACGTCTTATAATTCGATGGAGCCGGCTGCACGCACGAAAAAACATGACTCATGCGGCGTTACCTCGCTCTGAGGCATTCCATTTTCTTATGACGTTGTCACGTTCAACTATCGTCAGTAAACCGACTTTATTTTCTAATCTGTCACTTAGTATTGAATGCACCCAAAATATTCTTCTTTCTTTTCGCCTTCGTTTTATTAGTACCACAATAAAAGCGTGCTTTTTGCGCATTTTAACACGCACGTCGCTAGGCTAGCAACACCGTTACCAACTAAATCTAAAAGTCTGCGGCTGGCAGCGTACACGATGAAGTTGTCCAATTAAATTGTGACACTACGTAATTTAGTTTGTACGATAGTCGGCCAACTGAAATTGTATAATATGTGCGGTGGCCCTTATCTATTCTGTGGTATCGTGTCGTGTCGTTATCGTCGCAGTGTGAAAACGCCCATCGGCCCGAGATATATATGAAATTGTAGGAAGCGTTTTTGAATAACGCGTAGCGGTCAGCGATGATAGTTCATACATTTCGATGTCGGCGCCGACGGTCAGCGAGCGGTCACCGTGACTCTAAGGGTCTACACAGACGGACCGCATTTCAACTGCAATCCAACCGCAAATTGCAGTTCAAGTGCAGTTTGAATGCAGTTGACACGACTGCAATACGACTGCAATAGAACTGCAAACCAAACGCGCAGTCGGATTGCAGTTCAGTTGCAGTCGGCGTGCAGTCGTGTGAACTGTTTGGTTTGCAGTTCTATTGCAGTCGTATTGCAGTCGTGTCAACTGCATTCAAACTGCACTTTAACTGCAATTTGCGGTTGGATTGCAGTTGAAATGCAGTCCGTCTGTGTAGACCCTAAAACCAGCCTACGTCATTTGGTTATATAGTGCGGCTGGGTTTGACATGACGCGACTAAATTACGCAGTGCCTATATGAATCAACTTCTCTGATAGTACAACTAAGTACTTTTAAATTCTTCGACACGTGGTGAATTCACCCGATCAAGTGATCCGAATCACTTATTACTGAGACATCGTGGTTACTATCTTACATTTAATATCTATATTAGCAAGGGCGTCGCCAACCGAAGGCGCAGGGTTGGGGGGGGGGGGGGGGGGGCAAGTTGACTTTACCTACTACAATTTATACGTTTCTCATTCTCTATGTATTGGAGTGGAATTGGTGAATTCATTCGAGTTTCGACGTATGGGAATGATTGTTCAAGGCTTGAACTTCAAATCAACTCAAAGAACTTTGGTTGCATTATATTGGGCAACTTTTTTAGAATCTCTAGGGGGGGCAGCTGCCCCTCCCTGCCCCCCCTTGGCGACGCCCTTTTTTTAGGATCCATAATATATTTTCTGTTAAACTCTTCATTAAATTAAAGTTTAGAATGGTGTCCTTCAGTGCGGCCGCTAAACATAATTAATTACTTTACTTAAATCTCCAACTTTTCGCGCTAAGCTCTCCAGCATGCCTTCAGCCAACCTCATAGAACTCATCAACGTTTTTAGCGAGTAGTCTTCAGTTTGTCTCGACATTATTGCCAACGCTTCATTTTCCAATCGTTTAGCTTTACTCTCATCCGTTCGGAGCCAATAGGTCCAGAGGTTGAGAATCAGTCGTCTCCTGCAAGGTCCCGAAAACTTCCTCTTCTGCAAACTGAGTTCGGCGAAATCGTCTATCTTCTCTGGGGTCTCTATTTGTAGACCCGCGTCTAGTATGAAGTCCATGCATAGAGCGTGGTACCATATCTGGCATTCGAACCATTCTTCGGGACAACCTATTTGCAATAAAATTTCCACCACTTCAACCGCCTCCTTTATTCGACAACGCGATAGCAGCAAATAGAACAGGTTCGGGATGATGTCTATTGAAATGTGGACTACGTATAGGAATTGACTAAGCGCCAGGGCTTGGTAGCCGTATCGAATGGCTACAGGTATATTGGATCTTGCCGTGTACGCTGTGAAAAGAGCCATGAACAATTTCCCCACAGCGTACAGTTCCTCAGACTGTATTGCATGAGAAATCATTGACAGTGTCATGTAAGTTAGTTTGTCGAGGCTGAGATTCGAGTTAGTCAGTCCCGGCAGTTCTAGTTCAATAAAGTTGTAGAAAGCATTGCAAAGATCGATAACATTGCACTTTACGGTTTGACTGAGATATAACGCGCGTTGTGCTGCAGCTTTTGCTGATGTTTCATCGTTGATCGCTGAATACAGTGCTGTTGCGACGTTAAAACACTTAATCGAATCAGATCTTAGTTCATCTACTTGGTTGCGATATTTACCATGCCTTGACTTGATGTGAGTGATAATGCTTCTAAAATTGAGGATTTTTCTAACTTTTTTAACATCGAAGCCATAAATTCTCATAGCTTTATCGATATCTATCTTTGCGGCCATCAATTTATCAGCTAGAAGATTTGCATTAGCTTTGAGGGTATAAATCTTGCCTAAATATAATTTGCGTTGGCATTTAGAGAGATAATTAACTGATTTATCTATGCAAATACTTTCTGCTTCATTAAGTTTTACTATGACTTTACTGTCAGAAATATGTGCCAATAAATTTAAATAACTGTATTTAATAAGAAAGTCTACAACTTTCGTTTTAAGTTCTGCTTCTCTCGAGTGGGAAATAAGTTGTTCATATACCGTGATATTGAGCTCTGCGCAGCTGCATGTTTTGAAGTCGGTGCGAGAAACACCTCGTTCAAGTTTTAGCCCTGGTGGAATAAAATTCTTTTTGTTTTCATTTAATTTGTCCTCACTCTCTATAATACCAATCGATTCCCAGTCATTTGTTGTTTTGGCTTCCAGAACGTTCCTGATATTAACAAACATCAAATTGTTATCAACCCAATAATGTGTCTTTTCGTTTGATGTAACGTCATCACTGTTTGTAGTTAAATTCGGAGTTTTCAATACCATTGCATTATTTGAAGATGTATTTAAGATTTTATTTTCTTTGGCACTATCGCAGTTCGTTTCTTTATTCAATGATGTCGCTTTCGTGGAGTTGGTTTTTACACATTCCAGTCCTATAATTGATTGTACAATGGTGATGCTGCCACCACAGCTATGACATTTATGCTTCTTATTTTCTAAATGACTAACGATACGAGTGTGAAATTCTTTCTTTTGGTTCAAGGGTAGGAGTTCATAAAACGTTTTTCTCGAGTTCTTGTTCTTGAACTTCATAACTTTACAGAAGGCGTATTTCGGCAGGCCCTCGTTCTGGTCAGGATCGTATTCGAAACCACATTCGCAGGTAGGACTCTCCTTGACCGAGCCTAACGGTGTAGATTCTCTAAAGGTTATGTGTTGTTTACGCTTTATATTCGCGCAGGATATTATTCTCATGGAAAAAAGTCTTTTGATCGCTTTAGCTGTAGCAGTAGGATCGTTTTCATACATAATGTTCTCCAGAAGATCCCTCGAAAATATATTACCAATAACAGATGCTATTTTTAAAAGAAGTTGCTGATACGGGGCAAGGGAATCAAGTTGTATCATTATGAGAGCATCCAAATTTATTTCGTTGAGTTCAGCATTCAAATCATCTTTGTTTTTAAGAATACAGACAGATACTTGGTCACTTTGATTTTCGCTACGAGCTTGATCAAGGTATGGTTGGTCCTTGCTATCCAAAGCGACAAATTGTATCTGAGCAGGTTTCGGGAAATGAAGTTCCTCGTTATATGACGGCAATTCTTCATTATTTATTCTCTTTAAATCTAAAGCTCCGCAAGAAAATAAATGCATTAAAAATGTTTCCACTTGTCCTGGCATTCCGTTACATTTTGACGTCAGTGCATCACACAGCTCGTTAGGAACTCCATTCACGTCTAAAATTTGGCAAGCGAGTGAGGGTATCCACTGTTTATCTAAGGGTTTCAAAATCATTTTCCTTATATTGCTTTTCATGTACACCGCGTAGAACCACGATTTCATCGCCTGAAATTTTCCACGTGTCACAGTCAGTACCGAATATATTTTTATGTCATCCAGTAAAAGGGAAATGAATTCCCAGGAGAGATCATCCAGGTTTTGCAAGTCGTCGATAAAAATAGCGTACGAGTGAGGCAAAGATTTCAAAATTGTACTAAATATATACTTTGCTTTTTCCAATCGTGTCTCTTCACTAATATCGCTAGAACGTTCGTGATACGCAAATCGGACTTTCAAAACTTCATTAAGGTAGCATAAATCTTCGCTGTAGTAACTAAGAATGTTAATAATTTTTTTCTCTTTTTCAAATTCACTCAATGGTTCATTCAATCCAAGTAGCTGGTTGACTATTTGACTTACGGCCAAATATGGTGAAGATGCATGAATGGAGGTTAAGCTGACGCAACAAGTAATAATTTCATGATTTTTAGCATATCTTAACATCCATTCCAGGAGTCTAGTCTTGCCGACTCTGCTCTCACCGATTAGTAACAAAGCATCGAAATCTCGGTAAGTTCTTGTGTTACTATTCAACCAACTTTTGAAATAGTCCATTTCATCTTCCCGATTCAGGAGTGGCGGGATTATTCCTATATCAAACATTTGTTTGAGTCGTATATCCTCGTTGTACTCGTATATTTTACCGGGGTGTATTATACCTTTCATTGCAATAGACGGTTGGACGGTGAACCCGTTGCCTGACAGTTTGCTATTCAAATAAGTAGCTTCGTCGCAGGTTATTTTATTTCTGTAGGTGCACATGAATCTAGCAGCTCTGTTGACGGCCGCGCCGATAACGGTGAATTCTCTTCTCAGCGGATGGCCGATAACACCACAGTATACTTTGCCGGTCGTGACCCCAATGGAAACTTCAAGTACTCCATCCAGGGCCGTGAGCAACTTCTTAACGTTGTAGGAACATTTCAACGTGGCTTGAGCCTCCGACTCGTGTTTGAAGCCCCGTAGGCCGAATATGACCAGAATCATCACATCTTTATCGAATAATATTATCTTGTTTACGCATCCCATTGATTTGTAAACTAGTTCGCAAGTTATCTTGTAAGAATTATTAACTATATTTATTACTTGCGAAAAGGGACAATCCTTAGGTTTCAAAGTTACGAACATTACAGAAACTTGTCTCATCTCAGTTAGATACTCCAAGGGTTGATGTGCATCGATCTGCGTGAGGACGGGCCTTATCATAAACTTTCTTATCTGAGAGCCAATATTTCTTTCCTCGCCCAAAAGTATAGTTTTTCGCAGACTCAGAAATTCTTTTCGCTTAATAATTTCAATGTTACTCAACTTTTTCGAGGGTTCGAATAGGGAATCGGATAGGTCATTCAACATCGTCTGGGGTTTGTTGACTCGTCGCAGCATCGCTGGAAAATCTAGGAACGGTTTGGTTACATTAGTTTCGTGTGGGTCGTAAAGTATCGCTTTTATTGTTATGTAGCCCTGGTCGTCTACGTGATGGACGTAGTTCCTCGAGTAACAGTGACCCCATGCTGTAGGTGTCAGTTTAACTTCTCCGGAGGCACAGAGGCTCTCAGCTTTCTTCGCTTCTAAGACGGGCAGGCCAATAAGAACGTAGTTCATTTCGGAACCGGCGCCTATAGGCGAGAAGATGAGGTTCCCGGCAGCTATAGCTAGCTTTACTTTCAGATTTACTTTAGCGTCCGTCTCGAATGAGCCGTACGCGTGTTGGATGACTAGAGAGCATGCTATGGCGGTGTGAATGGTCTGGCATAGAAAAGATCGCTTGTCCAACTTCCATAGCGCTAGGAAGGCGTCGCCAGCAAACTTTATGATGTCCCCACCGTAGCTGTACACTACTTCGATCAAGGAGCCGAGGTAAGTGTTCAGGATCGCCGTCAGCTGGTAAGTGCCGGCTTTTCCGGCGTTATTGTATCTCTCGGAGAGAGCTGTGAAGCCGGACACGTCGGCCATCAGTAGGACGCCAACGAAGCGTCGTGGACTTGACACATCAAATCTGAAAACACAGAATACTTGTTCTCAAAGTCACTGATTGATTTTTATTCTATGCGACTCTCTCTCTCTCTTTCTTTTTATATCTTTCTCCACTATCTCTCTTTCTATTTCTTTCTCGACTCTCTCCATTTTATGTCATAATCGTTCTATTTCTTACCTTCTAAGTACTTACTTCTCCATCAGCAGTATTTCATCTGGCACCAGTGTTGATAGCACGAGTGTTTGTTTCCTAGTCAGCTTCACTTCAACGTCCTGGTCTATCTGGTCTTCTAACATGCTTTTGCGGACGAAGAATTCATCGACCCATTCTTTCAGTTCGCTAGCTGTTAGGTTATCTTCGTCTGAGGAATCGTGGTTAGCATCGTTCTTTATCTTTTTGTTATATTTTTGCCATTTTTCTGGTCCTGTAATGTGATGCTTCATGATGTTTTGTATTAATATCCATACTAATATTATAAATACGAAAGTGTGTTTGTTTGTCTGTTACCTCTTCCTGCCCAAACCGCTGAACCGATTTTTCTGAAATTTGTAATTGAGATATTTTGAGTCCCCGTAGAAGTCGAAAGTAATTCTTACAGCGTTGGTACTGTCACAGTGAATATAATATGCGAGACACACATACGTCATACACCCTAAAGTATAATTATTGACTAACCAGCTACAACACTCAAGGAATTTCGCCGAGAGCGCGTCCGCGATCTTCGGTTAAAGTTCATTTTGTTTTTACCAACATTTTTACCCGAAAACTAAAATTTTTACATTTTGCTGTTACGTGCAATTTAAAAAAATCTAAATGGCCATGGACTCGGACAGGAATCAGTTTCCAGGACCAACTCGAGTTTTAGGCACACTAAATCTACACAACTAAACGTCTCTGCCAAGTTCAAAAATCAAATTAGAAGTAATAAGGATCAGGCTACAGATGAAGATGATTACGATCGATGAAGTGCATCTGAGCAAAAAAAGAATTGAATTTCAATTCTTTTTTTGCTCAAAAAATTGCCGATAGGAACGGGGCCAACCGTTTTAACAGCTGTAGGTATATTTTAGATGAGATAACAATATTAACTTAATTTTTTTGTCATACTATAGATCTTACAGTATTCATTGTTTTAACACTAAGTACTTATTTGTTTGACATCGAGTATGTTTATTGTTCTGTGGAGACTGGAGTATTTGTTGTTTAAATATTTACTTTTGTCTTTAAACTTTAAATATATTTGGCAATTATTTAAGAAACTTTAAGTTATGCAAAATAAATAGCCTATGTACCGTGGACCTAATTTCGTAGTGTAAAAGTACTTACGTTTATCCCGCCGAAGTATTTTTCGGAATAAAAACTTTCTTAAAGTCACGCTACATTTAATTTTATATTCAATCATTCAGGGGCTTGCAGACCTAAGACATTATCTATGCCTAAGACAAAGACAAACTGACTGACAAACTTTCTCTTTCATTATTCATATCAGTATTTAGATTGACACTAAAATTAATTAATGCTCATTAAAATCGGATTAGTGTTTAGGCTCTAAACTATACCAATTAATGTTAACTGTAACTCCATAGCGCTATTTAATTATCTTATTTATGTTAACGATCAATTATTAAGCAATAATTTATTGAATAAGGACACTCATTGATAAACTTTGACGTTCGACCTCCTTCGTAGTATGTTAACGATGTTGATAGTACGGTGGACACGGGATCCTGCGTCCTGACTCCTGATGCAAGTTAGGTAAATTCCATTCAGATTCGCGCCTTCGTGGTCCAGTAGTTTAGAGCGTGGCTCTTGACTCGGAGGTCGTGGGTTCGATTCTGACGTTGGAAACATGATTTTATTTATCCTATGGACTTACACACCACGTCAGTCTGGCCCTGTGGGCCGTGCTAAGTACCCGAAGGACTTGTGTTACAGGTACGAGACAAAGAAAATATATTTAATACTTTTATACTATAAAATATATAAATATTTAAGACTTTTCATGACGCAGGAACTTTAAAAACTTTTTGTTCCGTCGGCGGTATTCGAACCCGAGACCCCCGGCTTGAGCTGCCACACGCTCTTAGCCATTGAGCCACAAAAGTCGTCAATTCCAAGTTTGGTCAGGACAATGCAGGCTGATCACCTGATTGTCTGACAAGTGAAATGATCTACGCGTCAGATGGGCATGTAAAAAGTCCTGCGCCTGATCTCTCACACTAATATTGTGCTCATAATATAGCCAGTCTGGTATGAATGTACTGTTTATATTGTGCCCAGTCTCTATACAACCTGTTCACTGTTATCTTACCCCTGACTTGACCTTTGTTCCAACTGCATAAGGCACTAAGGTATAATGCTAAACGAAAGGGCACTCAGTCTACCACTGACCGTACAAACGGACAGACTATGTCGAGTTTTCTAGATAGAATACTGAGTATTGTCAAAGACGAAGCATGTGATGAGAAACCCCTAGTACGATTTGAACACCCCAAGGATTTGGAGGTGAGTTTTTACTTTTTTTTTAAGTAGATGACCTTCCCGGGACTTCTACGAATATTTCAAGACTAAAATTAGCTAAATCGGTTCCGCCGTTCTTAAGTTTTAGCGTGACTAACAAATTTTAAAATTAGTTTTTATTTATTTATGTACTTAATATTATAGATTTTGTTTATGCGGTAATAGTTTTTCAAAGTTCATTTAGTTACAAGTAAAAAAACTTAGCTCTTCTATAGAGCTGAGTAAAAGTGCTGAGGAAAAAATCTCTTTTATAAAATTCTCCTGCCGCTTTAAGTGAGTTACCTATAGTCATACCCCTTGGTATCTCTTGGTGGGGGTTAGTATAGTCTGAAAAGTTGTGATCTAAATGAACGGTCCCTAATCCCTGTAGACATTGATGAGTGATGACTTTTCGGAGATTTAAGCTGCGCGTCCACTGGTTCGGAATCGGAGCGTACGGAGCGGACGGAGCGTCGTCATTTACGAAATGCCGATGGTGTGCGTCCACTGCATTCGGATTCCGCATCGGCAATTTAGTTATTAATGTATATATGAAATGTGTGCGTTAACGCTTTGGAGTTAAGGTTGGATTTGCTATGTTCAGTTTTGATACTTTGTTTCGATGTGCTTTGACTCTGCACTAAATATATAAATTGATCCATAGACGCGGCTGCGGATGACGTCATCGGCATAAATTCCGGTCTCAGGCGCAGAATGCCGATCCAGTGCACGCAGTACCATACAAATCAATGCAAAGCAACAAATCCGTACGCTCCGTACGCTCCGATTCCGATCCAGTGCACGCGCAGCTCAACGGCCATTTTCGGAAACTGCGATACATTGACATTTGACACCAATAATTGACACTAGCAGTCTTCTTTTTCTTCTTTTTTGGCAACTTGACACAAAGGATGTGTATGTTGTGCCACAGACAAGGTAAAAAGGTAAGGAATATGGCGGGAAAACCATATTCCTCCTATTATAATTTTCATCATCGTTTTCATGTATCGTCAGGTCTAAAGTCTAGTCAAAGTCTAAGTAAAAGTCAATACAGTCACAGGAGTCAAGTCGGTCGATTCAGTAAAGTGGTAGACGCTTTACTGAAACTTTCGATGGAGTTTTGGAGGGAACACAAAATAGCACGTTTCTGGATATTACATCACTTTCCTACACTTGTGTATGAACACGAATATCTAATGGTTAATATTCTACCAATATTACACATTAAAAACCCAGCTAACACAATTTTAGGAAAATAATACAAAAACACAACAGCACTCTTTCACATGCCCGCCAAAACTCCTACACGACGAAGTTAATATATATTTTATCTTTTGTATCTTAAGATACCGAGCGATATGGAAATATATATTTCGTATCTTAAGATGTTATCTTAAGATGCGAAATATATATTTCGAAATTTATCTTTATGAATACAGGATGTTTTTGTGTCGAGCAGCGGGCTCAACGGTGATCGGATTGGCTCTTCAGTGGAAATGCTCTATCGCATGTTTGTATTTTGCTTTTTAGGGTTCCGTACCCAAAGGGTAAAAACGGGACCTTATTACTGATACTTCGATGTCTGTCCGTCTGTCTATCCGTCTGTCTGTCCGTCTGTCTGTTCGTCTGTCTGTCCGTCTGTCTGTCCGTCTGTCTGTCTGTCTCCAGGCTGTAACTAATGTTAATATTCTACCAATATTACACATTAAAAACCCAGCTAACACAATTTTAGGAAAATAATACAAAAACACAACAGCACTCTTTCACATGCCCGCCAAAACTCCAGCATTTTTTTTTTTCTTCTTTTTTGGCAACTTGACACAAAGGATGTGTATGTTGTGCCACAGACAAGGTAAAAAGGTAAGGAATATGGCGGGAAAACCATATTCCTCCTATTATAATTTTCATCATCGTTTTCATGTATCGTCAGGTCTAAAGTCTAGTCAAAGTCTAAGTAAAAGTCAATACAGTCACAGGAGTCAAGTCGGTCGATTCAGTAAAGTGGTAGACGCTTTACTGAAACTTTCGATGGAGTTTTGGAGGGAACACCAAATAGCACGTTTCTGGATATTACATCACTTTCCTACACTTGTGAATGAACACGAATATCTAATGGTTAATATTCTACCAATATTACACATTAAAAACCCAGCTAACACAATTTTAGGAAAATAATACAAAAACACAACAGCAGTCTTTCACATGCCCGCCAAAAACCACTAGCAGTCATTCACCTCAGTGCAAGTACTAGCTAGACTTTGGGTTGCCAGTCGTCCGGATAAAGCCGGATAAAATAAGGCTTTTTACATGTCCGGCCGAAATAAGAGGAAGTCCAGCTTTTGTAGAGCTGCACATACAATTTTATATGAAAATCCTACTAAGACGAATTTACGTCTTATTCAACAAAAAATAGATGCGCGATGCTAAACTTCTTGATACTCTCGATTGATCTCGAGTTGAGATGCTAACTTAGCACGGACAACCCGCTTTTGAGGATTTTTGATGGTTGATTTTTACGACTGTTTGGCTAAGCTGTCCGGTTTTTCAGATTTAGCAGCCCTAGCTAGATATATGCAATAAGGACGATAGGCTGATGCAATAAGGACTTTCAAATTCGTGTACCATATTATGTGTCGCCATGATAATATTAATACGACTAGATGACGCCCGCAACTCCGTTGCGCCAAAATTCCTTTATCGCGCGGGAACCGTTCGTTTTTCCGGAATGAAAAGTATCCTTTTCCCTTTCCCGGGACCTAAATCATCTCCATACCAAATTTCAGCAAAATCGGTTCAGCGGTTTGGACGTGAAGAGGTAACGTGAAGAGGACACACTTTCGCATTTTTATTATTAGTAAGAATATTTCAATACTAGATGTAGCCTGCAACTTGCTTTATCGGGCGTAGACCGTAGTAATAAGCACATGTTTCGCTTAAAAAATATTTTCCTATGTTCTTCCGGCTTCCGCCCTCTCCCCTAAATTTTAAAAGAATATCTCAGTATAAGACGTACTTAGAGAATCCCTACACCAAATGTTACAAAATTGCTTCAGAGGCTAAAAGACAGATACATTCAATTCTCATTAGTATAGACTATAGATTCATGGTTAGCTCACTTAATAGGCAATTAAACTTTAATTAACTGTTTGATTAGTTCATAGTAATTATTATTGTATTGTTTATTTACCTACTTGGCAATAATTTATTATCAATTTATGTTCATATCAATATTATATGCAAGCTAATTAGAGCAATTTATGGCATTGTGTAATGCCACCCTTACACGCTAGCCAGGGGTTTGACAAACAGTCGGAAAGGTGAACTCTTGAAAACTGCTACCAATTATTATTTAAAGGTTATCACTTATCACTTATCAGTTATCTCGACTTGGGATAATTAATTGTCGAAAATCTAAACATTATGCAGGGCGTATCCAGATTCTGAAAGTGATCTTGAACTATGAAAGTTGATCACATAATAATTTTAATTTTTTTAATCAACAGTAACATAGAATATCATTGATTTTAATATTTGATTACTTTGACGACCTCTGTGGCTCAGTTGGTGGGCTGTTAGTAGCTCAAGCCGGGGGTCGCGGCCTGCGGGTTCGAACCCCGCCGACGGAACAAAAAAATTTTCAAAGTTCCTGGGTCATGTGTATTAAATATATGTGTATCATATTATAATAAAAATCTTAAATATATATGTCGGAGGAAGTCATGACTCTAGTTGTTTTGTGGTTGCTGAATTTTAGAGGAAGTCATGAATAGTCATTAGTGTAGTTATTTTTATGATTCCTAAATGTCAGAGGAAGTCATGAGTAGTCATGAGTTTAGTTGTTTTCTGATTGTTTGAAGTGTTGATTCTTCACGATTATAATCCTTTAAAAATGATTGTAAAATTCAGTGATTATTGTAAAATTCTTAACTAAATTTAATTTACTTTGTCATATTTTTACTAGCTCTAAATATCTTGGTTTGAATGAAATTGTAATTATTTGATTAAGGACCAATCAGAGCAGAGGGCGTGTGCGCCTTGAGTGGGGTCGAGGCGCCATCTTTACTTTAGAGGGGTTGACAGTCTGGGGAGCACATTCGAGTGTGAGCAGTCGATCGAGTTGGATCGTGGCTAGTTCTGGTGTTGTGCTAACTAAAGTAAGATTGGTGCCCCGAACTCACTGCTCGTTTGGAAATTTGTGTAACGATTCAAGAATAAAGTAAATTGTGTGAAAGTGCTATAATAGTGTTGTGCAATTGTTTATAATAAATAATTTGTGATTACAAGTGACAATTATTGTGTTTGTGCCCGCATTTACCCAGAATGACGCCCACTAGAATTCCTAACGCTGGCGGCAGAGATGACCAGGACAATGATTCTCCGACATCAGAAGTGGGATCGGTGCAGGCACAAAATATAAGCGAACCAACGGAAGCAACTGACGGATGGCGAGCCTTGTTTGAAGCGCAACAAACTAGCATGAGGCTACTTGTAGAGGCGCTAACTAACCCACCGAACTTGGAAGATAGGAACATAACTCTTCCTGAATTTCGACCTGAAGATGCAGACACTGACGCCCGGGCATGGCTGGCAACAGCTGACATTTGTTTGGCGAATCAAAACCTGCAGGGAAGTAAACTAATTCTAGTACTCAGTAAGGCTATGAAAGGTTCAGCAGCAAATTGGCTTTCTCAAATAGCTTTTCCTAGTATGAAATGGGTAGATTTTAGAGAAATTTTTCTTTCTCGTTTTGATACACTCGATACATGTGCCGCAACAGTTCTAAAAATGCTTACTGGCAAGCCTCATGAAGGTGAATGCCTTGCCGCATATGCAAGCCGCTTATTCACTCAACTCACGACGCGTTGGGCTAATTTGGGCAAAGAAGAAATGATAGTATCATTAATACTAGGACACATGGGGCAAATTGAGCCACGTTTACATCGATGCATTTTTTCCGAGGAAATTACTACCCGCATTAAAATGCAACGTGAACTTACGGCTTATTCATATCGCAAGCGCAGTTATCAAGAGACAGGGAAGACCGCTACGAGTTCAATGCCAGAGATTAAACGGCCTAAGTTTAGTTCTATTTCAACAAAATGTTATTCTTGTGGAAAACTTGGTCATAAATCTTTTGAATGTTCCAGCCGACCATGTGACAAGCAACCAACGGCTACGATTCCTGAACGCTCTAACACGGCCGTCGCGACGCGGCCACTTGTAACCTGCTTTAGATGTGGTGTTGAGGGTCATGTAGCTTCACGATGCATTAAGACCTCTGCAAATGCTAACGTACAGCCAGCCACTGCATCTGGCGTTGTTAAACGAGTGGACGTATGTGGTGTGAAACCTGTCACCGGGACACTTACGCAATTTGGTGAGCAGTTTTCATTTTGTTTTGATTCCGGCGCTGATTGCTCTTTAATTAAAGAAAGCGTCCCTCGCAAGCTTGTTGGTACACTGCAGCATGCAATTGTTACTCTTATTGGAGTAGGAAAATCTAGTATTTTATGTGACTTACAAATTTTATGTAAAGTTAATCTTAGTGGACACAACATTCAAATTTTGTTTCACATTATTCCCGACGACTGTCTTAATAATGATATTTTGATTGGACGCGATTTGTTAGCCTTAGGATTGTCAGTGCACATAACCAGTGATAAGCTTACCATAGTCGAGCAACCTTTAGTTAACATTTGTAGTATAGGCAACACGGTGTCAGACTTTCAGAGCGTGGGTACCGATATCCCTGATAACTTTAAGCCCCAACTATTAGAACTTCTTAGCGTCTTTCGACACTCATTTGTTAAAGGTATACCTACAAGTAGAGTTAAGACAGGTGAACTAGAAATTAATTTGGTATGTCCTAGCAAAATTGTGCAAAGAAGACCTTATCTTTTGAGTCCCGAAGAGCGAACAGTAGTGCGTGATATGTGTACTGAACTTTTATCTGCTGGAGTTATTAGACCAAGCAAGTCACCCTTCTCCAGTCCCATACTTTTAGTAAAAAAGCGCGATGGCACGGATAGAATGTGTGTAGATTACCGAGAGTTAAACTCTAACACAATTCCCGACCAGTACCCTTTACCTTTAATTAGTGATCAAGTCCAAAGGTTGTCAGGTGCCCAATTTTACACTTGTCTCGATATGGCTAGCGGTTTTTACCAAATTCCAATAAACGAGGAGTCAAATTCAATAGAAAAAACAGCTTTTATTACCCCAGACGCTCATTACGAGTTCACTGTGATGCCATTCGGTCTTCGAAATGCTCCTTCGGTATATCAGAGAGCTATTAATACAGCTTTAGGCGATTTAGCACATTCTTACGCAATTGCTTACATGGATGATTTAGTTATACCCGCGAATAGTGTAGAGCAGGGCCTAGAGCGGTTACGAGTTGTACTTAAAACTCTTAGTGATGCTGGATTCTCCTTTAATATGAAGAAATATGTATTTTTAAAGAAACAGGTTCAATTTTTAGGATATGAAATATCAGAGGGTGAAATTAGGCCTAACCCTCGCAAAATAATGGCGTTGTCTAACTCTTTGCCACCGCAGACCATTACTCAGCTCAGACAATTCCTAGGCTTAGCATCGTACTTTAGGCAGTTTGTTAATAATTTTTCATTAAAAATGGCACCTCTTTACCGTTTGTTGGCAAATAATAATTCTAAAATAATTTGGACTTCGGAATACGAAAGAATTAGACAGGATATAATATCTGTATTAACTTCATCTCCAGTATTAATGCTTTTTGACCCTAAATTACCTATAGAATTCCACACGGACACCAGCAGTGAGGGCTACGGGGCAATTCTCTTCCAAATGTCTTGTAAGAAACTACACCCGGTGGAATATTATAGTAAGCGCACGACTCCTGCGGAATCCCGATATCACTCTTATGAGTTAGAGACGTTAGCAGTTGTTAACTCGGTTAAACATTTTCGGCATTATCTTTATGGTAGAACTTTCACGGTAGTTACTGACTGCAATTATTTAAAGGCTTCCAGAGCTAAAACGGACTTAACTCCTAGAGTTCACAGGTGGTGGGCTTTCCTTCAAGCTTTTGACTTTGACATACAATACAGGGAAGGTAAAAGAATGGCCCACGTAGACTTTTTCTCTAGGAATCATTTGCCTGAGGCTGATGGCACTGTCATAAATAAATCGACTAGAGAAGGTAGAGCAAGTTTGATAGAGGAAAAGCGCGTTAACATAACCGAATTATCTTCAAACTGGTTACAAGCGGAACAACGTCGGGATCCTGAATATAAGGAAATTATAAGTAAACTCGAAAATGATGATTTAGACTTACAGAGTTGTCAAATCTATGAATTACGTTCTAATGTGCTCTATAGAAAAATTCAAAGAAACAATCGTAACCTTTGGTTACCAATTGTACCTAGAGCTTTTCGTTGGTCGGTTATAAATCACATTCACGAGTCCATTTTTCACTTAGGATGGGATAAAACATTAGAAAAAGCTTATCAGCATTATTGGTTCCCTAACATGTCAAAATATGTCCGAAAATTTGTTGACAACTGCATAACGTGTAAGGTAGCTAAGTCACGAAGTGGCAAGCAACAAATAGAGTTACACCCCATACCTAAGGTTAGTATACCATGGCATGCCATCCACATCGATGCTACTGGTAAGCTTAGCGGCAAAAACGACCAAAAGGAATATGTTTTTGTGCTCATAGACGCTTTTACCAAGTACGTGTTACTCCGGCATTCCACAAGTATTAACACTGATAGTGCTATAAGCGCTCTTAAGGCGTCTATATCTCTTTTTGGAACTCCCACGCGTGTTATTGCTGACCAAGGCAGGTGTTTTGCAAACAAAAATTTTAAAGACTTTTGCTCTAATCACAATATCCAGCTACATCTAATAGCGACTGGCTCTTGTCGCGCCAATGGCCAAGTGGAACGGATTATGAGCACGCTTAAAAACATGTTAACCGTCGTAGAAGTAAGCCCAAATAGGTCCTGGCAAGACGCGTTAGATGATGTTCAGCTGTCTTTAAATAGCACGATTAATAGAACAACTTAGGCAAGCCCACTGGAATTGTTGATAGGTAGAGTAGCTAGACCTTTAAATTTGTTAACAGTTGACGATCGTGAGATTGAAGTTAATTTGGAAGAGGTTAGAGAACAAGCTAATAGACTAATGAGGGATAATGCGTATCTTGATAAAGAGCGGTTTGATAAAAATAAGGCGAAAGTCACATCATTTTCTGTAGGAGATTACGTTTTAATAGAGAATCACGAACGGAATCAAACAAAATTAGATCCTAAATTTAAGGGACCCTATGAGGTCATTGAAATACTAGACGGTGACAGGTATCTTCTCAAAAGTTTGAATTGTAGTCGTACGTACAAGTACGCGAGAGACCGCTTACGTCCACTCCCCCAATCATATGTGCCTACTGAATTGGATCCTTGTGTGTCAGAGGATGGTGAGTACGTACATTATGTGATCGAGTGAATAAGTGAATGTTTTAGTGGCTGTAGAAGGGCGAGGTGGCCAAAGGGCGAGGTGGCCATATTTTAAGGGCGAGGTGGCCATTTAAGGGCGAGGTGGCCATTGCAGGGCGAGGTGGCCCAAAATTAAGGCGAGGTGGCCTTCAGAGGGCGAGGTGGCCCAAGAATTATGGCGAGGTGGCCTAATTCTTCTAGGTCAGGAACGGCCGAGCACATACTAAATACATTATTGCATTGTTTTTTTTTTCTCTTTACAGATACTGATGATGCACGGCCTTCAACATCACACGAGGACGTGTGATACGTCAGGACGGCCGTGTCGGAGGAAGTCATGAGTCTAGTTGTTTTGTGGTTGCTGAATTTTAGAGGAAGTCATGAATAGTCATTAGTGTAGTTATTTTTATGATTCCTAAATGTCAGAGGAAGTCATGAGTAGTCATGAGTTTAGTTGTTTTCTGATTGTTTGAAGTGTTGATTCTTCACGATTATAATCCTTTAAAAATGATTGTAAAATTCAGTGATTATTGTAAAATTCTTAACTAAATTTAATTTACTTTGTCATATTTTTACTAGCTCTAAATATCTTGGTTTGAATGAAATTGTAATTATTTGATTAAGGACCAATCAGAGCAGAGGGCGTGTGCGCCTTGAGTGGGGTCGAGGCGCCATCTTTACTTTAGAGGGGTTGACAGTCTGGGGAGCACATTCGAGTGTGAGCAGTCGATCGAGTTGGATCGTGGCTAGTTCTGGTGTTGTGCTAACTAAAGTAAGATTGGTGCCCCGAACTCACTGCTCGTTTGGAAATTTGTGTAACGATTCAAGAATGCAGTAAATTGTGTGAAAGTGCTATAATAGTGTTGTGCAATTGTTTATAATAAATAATTTGTGATTACAAGTGACAATTATTGTGTTTGTGCCCGCATTTACCCAAAATGACGCCCACTAGAATTCCTAACGCTGGCGGCAGAGATGACCAGGACAATGATTCTCCGACATATATGTAATAGTATAAAAGCGTTAAATATATTTTCGTTGTCTGGTACCTGTAACACAAGTCCTTCAGGTACTTAGCACGGGACCAGACTGACGTGGTGGTTATTATTTTGTGTCCCACAGTTGGGAAAAAGCCCTTTCCTTTATTATTTGGCCACTCTTTATCAAAAAATTCTAGGACCTATTTTATTAAAATTCCAGAAGCTACTGCAGCATGACCTGGAGATATCGTCGCCGGTTTCTGATGAGGACCTGGAGCGGTCTGTACGCCAGGTGCTGCGGTACAGCGTGAAGACCAACCAGGTCATGTTCCGAAACCAGCTGTATGCTGGTACTGACGTGTATGGCCTGGCCGGGGCCTGGCTCGCCGAGGCCTTCAACACTAGCCAGTGAGTTTCGTGTAGAAGGGGTGTAAAAACAAAGTGATGATACTTTATTTAGGGCCTGTTTCACATCTTCCTGATAAGTGCCGGATAGGCTGTCCACAACTATTTTGACAGATGCTCCATACTCTATCTGTCAAGTTAAGTGGTGGATAGCTTATCCGGCACTTTATAAGGAAGTAGTGAAACAGGCCCTTAGTAAAATAAATTGTCCTGAATATAGTTTATGTTTGCTTTAAAGTTTTTAAAATATTTGGCCAAGCGCTGTTCAAAAAGTTGGCGTTCCAGATTTGTCGGCCAGACTTGTTAGCCTTCATACATTCTAACGCACTAAACTTGGTAAATTCACATCGGAAAGGAAACCAAAGGTTTGCTTCAAATTGCCTGCATTCGTGAATCTTTTCTTAATATTATAAATGCAAAAGTGTGTCTGTCTGTGCATCCTTTTCACGCCCAAACGGCTGAACCGATTTTGATGAAGTTTGGTTTGGAGATACTTTGAGTACCAAATCCCAAGAAAGGACTTTTATCTTCAGGACTTAGAATCATTTTTTCCCATATTATAATATTGAAAATATACTGTTCTATCTACTACCTACATCACAAAATTTAGTTAGTTATCTTCTTAGTTCTTATACTTATATTTCCCAGGTATACCTTCGAAGTGGCACCCGTCTTCTCTCTCATAGAGTCCAAGATCATAGCCCATGTTTTGGATCTGTTTGGTATACCCGAGGGTGACGGGATCTTCAGCCCTGGAGGCAGTATCTCCATCTTCTACGCCCTGGTGGCAGCCAGGTATAAGGCCTTCCCGGAAGTGAAGACTAAAGGCGTGAAGAGTCTACCGGATATGGTGATATTCACTTCGGAGGATGTAAGTTCTTATTTCGTTTTTATCCCTGTACCAGTGTTTCTCAACATATTGGTCGCGACCCCCTGTGGGTCGCATCATCAAGAAGGTTGAAAAACACTACCCTATACTGATATTACGATTATAAATACACTGTCAAGTGACTTTTCTAAAGTATTAGATAAAGGCAGCACACGTTGCTATTAAGGATTTATTTACGCAGCGTGTGTCTGATGTTTTGTCATGTGACTTTTGAAAACGGTTGTAAGCCTTTATTCTTTGTTTGAAATTCATAATATATCACAATCTGATTACGCTCAAAAATCGAAACGCTCAGTGAGCGGAAAAATAGCTCACAACGCGTTGTGGTCACAGTAAAATGTCCACAACGCGAAATTTACGTTGTGGCTCTAATGAAAACGTCCACGACGCGTTCTGGCAATCACAGAAAGACCAAATAGCGAAATTCGTGTCGGGGCTGATATGCTATTCGTGTTATTTTTTCGAGCGTTACGATCAAAGATCGAAAACGATCACTGAGCGTTTTCGATCGTTGAGCGTAACATATACACAAATGTCTCTAGTTCTGTTTTATTTTTGTTAACTTTCACGTAACCTTTCTCATTTCCAGAGCCACTACTCAATCAAGAAAGCCGCTCACTGGCTGGGCTTTGGCACGGACAACATAAGGACCATAAGAACCAGCGACTGCGGACAGATGCTGGTCCCTGACCTTGAGCTGGCCATCCAGGAGGAGTTGAGGAGTAACAAACATCCCATCATGGTGAACACCACCGCTGGTACCACTGTTCTTGGTGCTATAGACGACTTGGATGCTATAGCTACGGTCTGTCAGAAGTACGGGATTTGGATGCATGTTGATGTAAGATTTGATTATGCAGTTTTACTTTTAATGGTTACTTAACTTTAACGCTTCAACTCCCGTAAGGCCCAAGTGGGCCGCGATAACAATTGAAAGGCATTGTGTCTCGTTTTTCCGCGATCGAAGGATTATGGGGTGATTTCAAAGAAATGGAACGCGTTCAGTGCAAACTGAATCGGTTCTAAACTTATAACACCGAATTGCATTTCACCAACATATTCACCAACATAGGTATACCAAACGCGTTCACAGCAAATCCGTGTTTTATCTTCTGAACGCCCAATGTTCGAGGTGGGGCGAATGCACCATTCACACGGTTAGTAAAGATTTGTATGAGTATTGAGTATAATATGTCAACACTAGATGACGCACGCAACTCTGTTGCGCCAAAATTCGTTTATCGCACTGGAACCGTACTTTTAACCGGGATAGGAAGTATCTCCTTTGACCTTTCTCGGGATTTTTATGAAGAGGTAGCAGACAGACTCATTTTCGCATTTTTAATTATATTTAGTAAGTATTTAGTTCAAGTTTTTAATATGCTTTATTTTTTCATTGAAAATTTTGACGCTGGTTTGAAATAGGTGTCTTTATTTTCAGGCTTGTTGGGGAGGCAGTCTTATATTGTCGGAGAAACTGAAACACAGACTTAAAGGAATTAAAAGGTTAGTCACTTTACTTACCAATACTAGCAACAAAGTAGCTGTTATAATATGTCACGTTTAAACCACCTAAGTCGGGTGCGTTTCCACTAAAGCGGAGCGGAGCTTAGCGGTGCCCGAATTGACCAATCGTGCTATTCCAGCGGAATGACAGCGAAGATTTCGAGCATGGTGATTAGCTATGTCCACATTATACAATTTCATCTTAAATTTTCGTCATCTTCTTTTTATTCAACTTTCGTTTGGCATATTCAATAATTGAATGCGTCAAAATCCACCCGCGTTGAAAGAAAAGTGTCATAGCGAGCGCTACGATTTCAACGCGCGTCACGTGCATGCCTCACGTTCGCTGTTGACTGCGCTATAACGCATGCCCTTGATGAACAAAAAAAGGCCCAGTGTGGACAAAGCTAAATATCAACACGTAATTTCTCCCAATTTCAGGGCTGACTCCATATCCTGGAACCCTCACAAGATGGCGGGCGCTCCGCTCCAGTGCTCGCTCTGCCTGCTGCGGCAGGGGGGGCTGCTGCACCGGGCCAACTGCTCCGCGGCGCAGTACCTCTTCCAGCAGGACAAGTTCTACGACGTCAGCTACGACACGGGCGACAAGAGCGTGCAGTGCGGGAGGAAGGTGAGTGTGCGCAATACATTAGTGCGTCTGATGATGCTGGAGACAGGTGAAGTGCGGGAGGAAGGTGAGTGTGCGCAATCACTGACCTCCATTATACAATTACGTTGGACTAATGATACCCAGCTGTATTTTGTGCCTATTTGAAGCGGAATCAGCTCCCCCAATGCGAGGGAAGAGAACTAAATCTGAAGTAACTTGCAAATAATAATAATAATCTTTATTTCTCCTCACAATACAAGTTTAAGAGTATACATAATAACAGAATTTTCGATAGTCAGGTAAAGATGTAAGGAGCTGGTGTCCATTATAGGTCATGCCTGTATTACAGATCACCAGGTCCTCACCCCAAGGAACATTATACTTATTTAGGTGGTATTCCGATTTACAATCATAGCATGTTACAGCATTATGAGAAGATAAATATTACAATATAAAAAAAAAAAAATCTGTTTTTAATAAAAGTAAAAGTAACTCGTAAAACAATAGATGCCCTTTAGAACATGTGTATGTGTGTGTGTGTGTGCTTGCGAGTGATTGTGCGTGTTGGCACGCGTCTGTGTGTTATAGTGTGTGTATGTGTGTGTGTGTGTGTGTGTGTGTGTACGTGTGTGTGTGTGTGTACGTGTGTGTGTGCCTGTGTATGTTATGTCATACATCAGTACGAGGGTCTATAAGTGGATTGATGGATATAGAGATTGTTAGTGAAGTAAGTTTTCTGTAGGACCGTATTCCAAATCCTGTAACCATTGACTCACTAAAGTCTTACACTTCTGTTTCGTCAAAGAGTAAATTTTTAGAATCCTATTAATTTTGTTATATAAATAACCACCCTTAAAATCGAAAAAGCGTTGAGCGAATGAGGTATTGCATTGTGGCAAATTAAAAACTCTATCTTTTCTGCGACGCTTTTCTATTACATAAAGCTGACGAACGGTAAGTACCTTACTTGTTTTATAAACTTCGTTAGTTGGGTGGAAGACGGAAAAGGAAGAGCCTACTTTTAGAACTGCTCTCTGAGCTCTTTCAAGTTTTAACATATTATGGTTCTTTGCAGCACCTCCCCAAGCAGAAATACAGTAGCTCAGCTGAGATTGGACCAGCGCAAGGTAAACAGATCTCACAAGCTCCTTGGAGGCAACGTGACGAAGGTTTTTGATCACATACATCAGTTTGCGTGTTCTTGCTACTAAACAATTAATATGTTCACGGAAAGATAGGTTATTATCAATTACTATTCCTAGGTATTTAATTGTATCAGTCTTCTCAATTTTTGCACAATCGCAGCCACGCTTACTATACTCTGAGCATTTATGAGATATTATACTATAATGCATATTATTATCATTTTTATTTCTTAACGAGAATGTAATGTATTTAGTTTTATTTGTGTTTAAAGTTAGGACATTCAATCGTAGCCATTCAGTTACCGCATTAAAACCATTTTGTGCATATGTGTAAACATCAGCCCAATTTTTACCGCTAAAGAGTAAAACCGTGTCATCGGCAAAAGTTATAATTTTTGCATGTGGTATAGCTAATTGACACAGGTCATTAATATATACCAGGAATAGAGTAGGGCCTAATATACTACCCTGGGGTACTCCGAAGTGAATTGTAAGATCGTCGCTTTTCAGATTCTCAATTTTTACACACTGAGTTCTTTTAGACAAGTAGCTTTTGAAAAGGCTTAACTGTAGATCCCTAATTCCCAAGGACTCCAATTTTCTTAGTAATATAGGAATAGAGACCGTATCGAAGGCCTTTGCGAGGTCCAAAAATATTGCTATTGATTTGTTTTTACTATCTAAGTTACTAACAATAAAACTAATCAATTCATGAACTGCATTTGAGGTAGATTTCTTAGACCTAAATCCAAATTGCGCGTTTGAAAGCAGATTATTATCTTCTAAATATTTTACTAACCTTTTATTAATAATTCGCTCTAGAATTTTAGATATAGATGATAGAATCGAAATAGGTCTGTAATTATCGATACGGTCTCTGTCTCCGTTTTTGTGGATAGGATAAATTCGTGACTTTTTTAATGCATGCGGGAATATACCAGTTGATAGAGATAAATTACATATATATGTTAGAGGTTTCACTAAAATTACGGAGTTTGCTTTAAGAATGTCGGAAGATATCATATCTAAGCCAGTAGCACAGCCGCTCTTAAGATTGCAGATCTTGGATTTTACCTCTTCCTCGTCCGTAGGCAAGAGAACAAAAGAGTTGGGGCAGGATCTTAAAGAATTAGTATGCATATCCTTATCGGGCTTAGTTATTTTTTCGGCTAAAGACTTTCCAATGCATGCAAAATAATTATTTATAGCATTTATAGATTCCGTAGGGTTGGATGTATTTATAAGTTCATGTGGTGTATCATGAGCTTTTTTCGTATATGTAATATCCTTAATGGCTTTCCATAATTTTTTATTGTTGTTGTGCGCGTTTTCTAGTTGTGTTTTTTCATAGTTGTGTTTAAGTTTTTTAACTAAGGATGAACAGAAGTTTTTATACCTCTTATAGGTCACCTTTAAAATATCATTGTTAGGATCTTTTTTTAATTTTTTATAGAGATTGTCGCGATTTTTTAAACATTTCAGTATTTCAAAAGATATCCAAGGTTTAATCAGTCTGTTCCGTGAAGAGATTTTAATTTCTTTGGTATTAGCTTTTATAATCGATTTAAGCGTATTTAATAAATAGTCAGTAGCTGTGTCTGCGTCTTTAATGGTATACAATGAACTAAAATCCACATTCGTTAAGGCAGTAGCGAGATTTTCATAATTAATTCGGCTTAGTTTCTTTGCAGGCTTAAAACTACGTTTTGCATCAACGCTGAGAGTAACACTGTAGTGATCTGTGAGAGACGTTGTAAGTACAAGACAACTAGCTGTTAACTTAGTTTTTATAAGAACATGGTCGAGACAAGTTTTTCCATGAGTTGCATATGTGTGGGCAGGTAGCATTCCATGAAATGCGAGCATGTCCAAGTATTGTGAAGCATACGGATCGGAACTTTCAGTAGAAATATCAATATTTATATCTCCTACTATAATAATATTTTGGAAATTAGCAATTTTACTTAATAGGTTATTTAGAGATTGAATGAAGTTATCAATAATTTTATACCCAGGTGGACGATAAATAGCTAGAACCACTGTATTGTTATTTGGTCTAATAGCCAAACAATTTGCTTCTGGTAGTTCAGGTTCTTCAACGGATATGACAAGGTTGCTCTTAAAGTAAATAACTACACCTTCGTTTTGAGTACTATTTTTTGTGGTAGAAAATGAGTTATATCCATCGTTGAATGGAATATTAGGGTTAGATTGTAACCAGCACTCAGTTAGAGCTATGAAGTCCCAATTTACACCACTGCGAGTTATTAAAGGAAACAACCTCGTCAATGTTCCGTTTAATACTTCTTATATTCTGATGCAGTAGATTAAAACCATTGATAAAACCAGACACAAAATTTCGACAGTCGTCAACTGAACATATGGCAGAATCCGCTATACTAAAGGAATCAAGTTCATTTTGTATTTCATTGAGCTCATTGAATTGTAATAACTAGTTTATCAGTAGGATTTTTAGTACAAAACTGGAGTAGACTAGTTTATCAGTAGGATTTTTAGTATAAAAGTACAAAGACCTTAAGAGTCGTATTAGCCGTACAGACAACAGACCACATTATGATATAGTGTGATATTTTGATTTGGGTGTGGTTTCCAGGCACATTGTGTATAAACTTGACTGTAATTAAGAGATATCTACAGTGTATGTGAGTAAATAAAATATGAGTAGAGTAGGGCTTATAAATACTATACATAAGAAATTTGGTATCTAAAAATTTAAACATGTAGTGAACAAAAAAGGAAATATTTTTAAAATCTAATTTGCATGCAATAAAATTTAGTATTCGTAGAGAAAAGATAACAGGTAGTCATAGAATATTTTTCAGCTTTACCAGATCGTCTTCACTGTTCACACGTATTCGCTGATCGTTCTTGGTGCGTCTCAAGAAAACGCTGCCATACGAAGTCCAGCAGCTATCATAGTTGTTGTCCTTAGCGAACACTCGGGCCAAGTAATACAGGTGTTTATCTTTTTTCGTAAGAGATTCAGAAACATAGATGGGTTTAGTAGGTCCATGCATTTTTAAGAGTGTGGTATTTAGCTTTTTATCAGATGGTTTCTGTTTATTGTACATGATGGTCGATTTTTTAATTTTTTCCTTAGTGAAAGTTGATGTGAAATCAGCAATTATGGGAGCATCCGGCTTATCCTTTATTCTCAATCTATATATATCACGGATGTCAGAGTCTTGAATTGGTGAGCTTATAGTTTCTGCAATATTTTTTACTATTTCAATAAGACTTTGCTTTGATTCTGGCTCTAGTTTCGGTATGTTGCGGATTTCGACCGAGCCGAAACGAGATTTTTTATCCATCGCCTCCAATTTTGCCTCTAGGACTTTAATATAACTTTCATTTTTGTTGTTTTCTTGCTGTAGTTTTTTTATATTCAAAGTAATCTCATCATATTTGTCGGACAAAAAATTTATGGATGTTTTTATCTCCTCATTCTGTGTTTTTATGGTATCCATAGCAGATATAAGAGCCTCCAGTTTAGTCTCCTGCTTAGATTGCAAGTCGTCGAATATTCTTTTCAATTCGGACAAGGTTATCTGGGCACAGTCCGGAGTGTCTTCTAATTTTCGTTTAGATCTTCTGCTATAATGATGGTCCAATTGGTCACGATTTTCTGGTGTATGTAACGCTGAGTCAGATCCGTAGTGACCCGGAGTAGTTTTCTTACCGCCACTCTTCGGCGGTGTTCTTGCAAGAGACATTTTTGTTTTATATTATCTGGTAAGTTATTTAAACTTGGGCCAAACGTTAGTCGCTATCCGCTCAGCTTATAACTTGGGCCAAGCACGCAGGATGACGTATGCGCGTGACGTATTACGTACACGTAACAGGACCGGTCTTCTGTGCGTGCGCTGCGTAGCTGCGATACGCGTTCCTTCTCAGCTGTTGTTGTCCTCTTCTTGCAGTCCTGGCGTACAGCTCTAGTCGACTTATGCGCTCCTGGTACTTGACGGAAGTTAAATGGATTTATTTTTGCAAAAATTAAATAATATTTTCGAAATTTGTAACAAAATACACGTCTGATCACTTTCGATGTCCGAGGGGGAGGGGCCGCTCAATCGCTATTGGTTGTAGAAATCACAGATTAATAGTATACCTCCATGGTAGAAACTAGTATTAGTTCCAAGTGCTCCAACTACTGTTAATATCAGCGCCAAAATGGCGACTTTCAAACGTCATTTTTACGTCAAATTTAGTTCCTATCCCTCGCATTGGGGGAGCTGATTCCGCTTCAAATAGACAAAAAAAATTGCTGTCCTTTCAAAGGGTATCATTAGTCCAGCGTACTTGTATAATGGAGGTCAGTGTTGCGCAATACATATGAGTGCGTCTGATGTTGCTGGAGATGGGTGAAGTGCGGGAGGAAGTGTAGAGGATTGCCTGTGTGTGTGCGCAATACACTAGGCTCTAGAGCGTCTGAGAATATCCTTAGTACCTCAGACAGTAGTAGACAAGAGCGTGTAGAGTGGGAGGAAGGTGAGTGTGCGCAATACACTAAAGCGTTTGGCGATACTACATGAGTTGGGTCTGAGTCTGTGTGCAAAACATAATGTCTGATAATGCTGGAGATAGGGACGTGCGTGTGAAAGGAAGGTGAGTGTGGGAGTACTCACCTTCCTCTAGAGAGAGAGAGAATACACTTGAGTATTTTGTGAGTTGTGTGTGCGCGTGTGTTAATAAGTTTTCGACGCTTTCCTACCGCCATTGGAGCTATATTGTATCCATATTCCATAATAATATCGTCTTGCGTGTCATTTGTCGTGTGAAACAGTTGACATAATATTAAGACAGTGTTAAACATCCTCAAAATATATAACTTTCTTTTACAGAACCCTTTAAAGTGCCAATAATAATTAGCTATGTCCACACTGTGCACTTTCGTCTTCAATTTTCGTCATCTTCTTTCATTCAACTTTCGCGCAACGCCAACATTGTCATTAAAGAACAAAGCGAAAGTTTTGGATACGGTCAGAGGGCATGCCCCACGTTCGCTGCGCTATAACGCATGCCCTTGATGAACAAAAAAAGGCACAGTGTGGACAAAGCTATTGGGTGTTCTAATAGTGATTTCTGATTTCAGATAGACGCCTTCAAGCTCTGGGTGATGTGGAAGGCCAGAGGTGACGCTGGCTTAGGGACGCTCATGGAGCACACGATGGATATGGCTGAGTTTGCCCTGGAGACGGTAGCCAGTACACCTGGGTTTCAGCTGGTAACCACCAGAATCCAGTGCCCCAACGTCTGCTTCTGGTACATACCACGCTTCATGAGGGAGAGGGAACGGGATGGGGCCTGGTGGGATTTGATGCATAAGGTAACTAGCTAAAAGCCGAGCACTGTGAGGGCTCGCTACGTCACACCTTGACTGACTAATAAATAACAGAACTACATATAAATAAAAATTACGATGTTTAAGCACAAATCAATAGGTGTGATAGTTTTTCCGTAAAGTGTACCACAAAATGTTCAGTTTGTGGGATATACTAGGGCTCGCTTCGCTCGCCCTGATTATAAAGTACTAATGACACCCGCAACTCCGTTGCGCCAAAGTTAGTTTATCGCGCGGGAACCGTACATTTTTCCGGGATGAAAATTTCCATTTAGTCTGTCTGGCTGTAATATAAAATACGGAGCACGCAGAAATTCTTATGCTTCGTTTATACTGATCTGTTGGGCAGGGAAGTGAACAACGCGAGAATGTAAATGGTCACTCCCGCTGCCGCTGCCCGAAGCGGCATGTAGAGGGCTGAGTGTAATTCACTCGCTCGCGTCGTTGCTGCCGAAGTAGTCAGGGCAATATTGCCGGCAGCGTGAGGAGCAGCGGCAGTGGTTGAGTGTAAACGACGCAATGGATTGACTCATTAAAGCCGGTATAAATAGTGAGTACTCAAAACGTCAAAATTTGGACCAATCACAGAGCCGAACCGTGTCTTGAGACCGAGATGCATCTTGAGTACTATTTATACTGGCCTAAGTCATTACTTTTAGGGCCTTTCCACACGACGTATTTTTTGCGCACTGACGACGCGTGTTTCTGATGCGCTCGTCTTCGGCGTGTTTTCATCGCGTTTTGGCAGATATAAAGTTTAAAACGTGTCGGCTTCCTTCCGTTCGCTGAGCGTTAAACTTGCGTTTGTATCGATACAAACGAGCGTAAAAAACGTCGTATGGATGTCGCTTATGTCGCTTATTTTCATAGTTATATTTTCTGCAAAAAATTAATTTAAACATCTCAATTTTTCAGGTAACGCCAAAGATAAAGGAACTCCTGACGCTGAGCTCCCGTCTCCTCATCTCGTACTCTCCCGTCAGACTGTACAGAAACTTCTTCCGTCTCGCTCTCACATTCCATCCCCGCGTAGAGAAGGACAACATCCTAGATATACTACAGGCGATTGCGGAGTGCGGAGAAATGGTAAAGGAGGCTGAATTATGATGCAATGTAATTGGTATACTTTGTCGAGGAATGTTTTTTATTCTTTTGTTTTTAATGTTTTATGAGAGGGTACCATCGAAGAAATTGATTCATAGGCAGTTGCCAGACCTACGTCGTTTGGTAGAATTGTGTCAATTTAAGGCGACGCCTTGATAATTTGGCTGTAGCGATGCCGATTTTTCTCAGCAATGACTAAAGCTAAGAAATTGAAGTTCATTGTCAGTATTCATCATGTCTTTGTCTTTGAATTGCCCATAGCATAACACGATTGGAAAAATTTTATAGCACAGAATAATCAATCGAAAAGACCTCTGTAAAAAAAGGGATTCCTATTTTTCCAACAGAGGAGAGTGATTTAAGGTTCCAAAATTTGTACATAAATTGGTTCAAGCATGCACTTTAATTTGTGCATAGCTTATATGAAATGTATTTATGGTTTTTAAATTATGCGACAAAAACCATTTTGTCGCTTACGCCCTTTCCATTTTTTGCTGTTCCATAGAAAACAAGCAATCTAAAACATATCCAACACGGTTTCTTACTTTAACGCTGCGTCACCTTAATGCTAGTCGTGATCTGTTAGCTGGGTTTGACAAAACGCAACCTAATTGGTTAGGTTGGCCATCTGCCTATGAATCTACTTCTCTGATAGTATCTACAATCAGGGTAAATTGAAAAAAAAAAAACAGCAAACAGTAAAAATTGACAAAATGCTTTATTTATTTTGAAAAAACCGCAATCTTAATATTACGGTATCCAAACTCTGCACTGTCCGAACTGTGTAGTATTCAGACTCTGTAGTATCCAAACTCTGCAGTATGCACACAGCAGTATCCAAAGTCTGTGATATTTAGAAAATAGAAACGCGCATTTGATTCTTCAGTATGGACTTTGTAGTAATAGAACTCTGTAGTATTCGAACACAGTATCGGAACTTTGCAGTATTCAAACACTACAACACTACAGTATCCGAAGACTACAGTATCCAAACTTTGCAGTATCCAAACACTACAGTATCCAAATACTACAGTATCCAAACACTACAGTATCTAGAACTGCGCGTTCTGCAGTATCCACTCCAGGTATCTGTCGACCCGGGTATACAGGCCGGGGTGATCAGGTTCCCCGCACCGCACTCCCCAGGAGACCACCCCTATGATCACCCACCGCCCGCTGGACATCTGGTACATGAGAGGACCGCCGCTGTCACCCTGGAAAAGAGGTAAGGTTGATAAGTGTTATCTATCAGGGCCGGATTTATCTAATACTAGCTGTTGCCCGCGACTTCGTCCGCGTTAACATAGTATAATAATAAAGATGGATAGTTTTCCCCTTTTTGTGGTTCCTTATACAAAGGGTAAAATCCTATGGGACCCTATTTAAGCAAACGTCAAACGCAAATGTCAATAAACTTTCATGTTTCTAACTCAAGAAATGATGGACTTTCATTGAAACTTTCTACCCCAATTTCACCCCCTTGGGGGTAGAATTACCAGAAACACTTAAATACGTATCCATTCATTTTTAATCAGTAGTACAAAAATAAAGTTTCATGTTTCTAACTCAAGAAATGACGGACTTTCATTCAAACTTTCAACCCCAATTTCACCCCCTTGGGGATAGAATTTCCAAAAACGCTTAAACACGTATCCAATCATTTTTAATCAGTAGCCCAAACATAAAATTTCAAGTTTCTAACTTAAGAAATAACGGACTTTCATTCAAACTTTCAACCCCAATTTCACCCCTTTGGGGGTAGAATTTCCAAAAACGCTTAAATACTTATCCATTCATTTTTAATCAGCAGTCCAAAAATAAACTTTCATGTTTCTAACTTAAGAAATGACGGCCTTTCATTTAAACTTTCAACCCCTATTTCACCCCCTTGGGGGTAGAATTTCCAAAAACGCTTAAACATGTATCCAATCATTTTTAATCAGTAGCCCAAACATACAATTTCAAGTTTCTAACTTAAGAAATAACGGACTTTCATTCTAACTTTCAACCTCAATTTCACCCCCTTGGGGGTAGAATTTCTAAAAACGCTTAAATACTTATCCATTCATTTTTAATCAGCAGTCCAAAAATAAACGTTCATGTTTCTAACTAAAGAAATGACGGACTTTCATTTAAACTTTCAACCCCTATTTCACCCCCTTGGGGGTAGAATTTCCAAAAATGCTTAAACACATATCCAATCATTTTTAATCAGTAGTCCAAAAATAAACTTTCATGTTTCTAACTTAAGAAATGACGGACTTTCATTTAAACTTTCAACCCCTATTTCACCCCCTTTGGGGTAGAATTTCCAAAAATGCTTAAATACGTATCCAATCATTTTTAATCAGTAGCCCAAACATAAAATTTCAAGTTTCTAACTTAAGAAATAACGGACTTTCATTCAAACTTTCAACCCCAATTTCACCCCTTTGGGGGTAGAATTTCCAAAAACGCTTAAATACGTATCCATTTATTTTTAATCAGTAACCCAAAAATAAAGTTTCATGTTTCTAACTCAAGAAATGCCGGACTTTCATTCAAACTTTCAAACCCTATTCCACCCCCTTCGGGGTAACATTTTCAAAATTCCTTCCTTAGTGGGTGTCTACTTAATAAAACAACCCTACTCACCAAATTTCGTGGCTGTAACTTTAACAGTTTTTGCTCAGCGATGATGAATCAGTCAGTCAGTCAGTCAGTCAGTCAGGACATGTAATTTTATAAGTATAGATATATAAATCTCCTGTCACGATGTTTGTCCGCGATGGATACCTAAACTACTTAACCGATTTTAATGCTTTTTTTAAATGTGTGCTTTTTTCCAACTTGAGAGATAGGATAGCTTAGATCTTTAATTATAGTCGCAATTTTATTTTATTGCAAATTATTTGTCTATAAAGAGCGACCATTGTTTATGCGACGCGGGTCACGGGATAGCGATGGACGTTGCCATGGTGACATACTTATTTAGTCACTAATTCAATAAAATAATACGGGCGATATACTTTATATAATAATAAGGCAAAGAAACGTTTGCCGGGACAGCTAGTCTTATATATAAATTAATTCTCGTGTCACAATGTTAGTCCACGAACTCCTCCGAAACGGCTTTACTGATTTTTACCAAATTTTATATGCATATTCAGTAGGTCTGAGAATCGGCTACTGGGTACTTTTTATATTGATAAATTATTACAACTCGAGACTGATGGCGACCATTGATTGTGCGACGGGATAGCTATGGACGTTGCCATGGTGAGTGGTGACATACTTATTTAGTCACTTCAATAAAATAATACGGGCGAAATACTTTATATGGCAAAGAACCGTTTGCCGGGACAGCTAGTATTTTTTATAAGTATAGGCCACTTTAATTTTGCCGCCCCTATGTAGGAACTCTGCCGCCATCCTAGTACGCTGCCGCTCCCCTAGGACGCCATAGGACGCTGCCGCGCATAGGCCATGGCTTATAACTTATAAGTTATGCTGCCTATATACATAAATCCAGAGATGTTATCTATAATATGTCAGGTCCATTCTGCTAAAAACACGATGTATAAAACTTTAAGGTAGGGCTGTATTCACCAACCTCCCCTTTTCCCGTCGGCTTGAGTACTTTGTAGAATTCCCTAAAGGTTTGGTAACGAAGTTCGATATGTAACATAGATAGATCAGACGTAACGCAACGCATTCGCCACGACACTTAGCAATGTGTTCAACATCAAATATCGAAACTAAACTAAACGCTCTGCGGGGCTAAAATGGTCGCATAGCAATAATTCCTCTCAATCAATTCACAAAATGAATTGTCAAAACTATCAAACTCACGAATGTCAAATTAATACGAATTTAGACCAATTGAATTGGTCTAAATTTGACATTCGTGAGTTTGACAGTTTTGACAATTCATTTAATGAATTGATTGAGAGGAATTGCTATGCGACCATTTTAGCCCCAGATCCCTTTGGAGACTTTCCCTGATATTGCCTAGTGATAATGTTAAATCTCATCTGTGATCTGGCAGGCACTTAAAGACAGCTAGGGTAGGGCAGTATTCGCCAACCTCCTTTTCTATCGACATTCTATTTACAATCCTATCACATTGTAATATAAGGTATCAACTCACTTGGCAAGCGTCTTTCCCGCCCTCTCGTCCGCCGGCGCAGATGGTCTCGTTGAATACGGAGTCGACGAAGGAGTCCACACACTTCTGGTGGTCCCACACCGGGATTGACACCTCCATCAGCACGTCGCTGATCGGCCCGCCGTACCACTGGGTGCCCCAACCTGGATAATAGGCATGATGAATATTTTTTCTTGATAGTACCTAATTAAAAGACCTCTTAAAAATTAAAACATCAGTGAAAGAATGACTCTGTTAACTTAAAAACTCACCAAGATATACAGGGTCTAACAAATAAAAGTGATATTATATCGGCATAGTTCTAACTAGTCTTCTGGTGGATAAAAATTCAAATGATCTATACGTTTTTGACACGGGACTGTAGTCCAAGGAAGTTTAGGTAGGGAAATAATTGTCATACTCGAGGAAAAACTTCGCTGTATAATCTCTTTCTTTATCATTGTATAAGAGAGTCTGCTTTAACTTCGAGTATGACTTTTTGAAGTGAAAACTTCTTTAGCGGCGTTGAGCACTTTTGTGGGATGGGTAAAAACAATGAAACTCGCGTCAGATTCTCGTGCTGATCGAAAAACCTTGGAAAAACCGTAAGACGGTTGGAGAGTAGTGTTTTGTGTCGAACTCGAACTCGAACTCGAATTGATTGTAAGGGTTTCGATTAATTAAAAAAATCGATTTCTTAAAAATGGATTTTCATAAAAAATGGGTTAAAAATTTAATCGATAAGGGTTTCGATTAATTAAAAAAAAACGATTTTTTAATAATCAATTTTCATAAAAAATGGGTTAAAAATAATGCACAACGTTAATAATCAAGTTTTCACTTCTGCCGGCACTCCCGGAGTGCAACCCGTCTTTTTTTTTGTCTAAGTGATTATACGTAAGCAGTAGATCATCATGTTACTACGAGTACAATATCTGCAGTTGATTTTATTACTGGTGAAAGTTTTGGCTGAATAATCCCCAACTCGCCAATAACGACGCCAATCTCATCCGTATACTCCAACCCGACTGGTGGCAGACAGTATCGCGATATAGTAATTATACACTTCTAGAATCTAGGCCACAGTTTCTAGAATATTCCCCAACTCACCAATAACGACGCCAATCTCATCCGTATACTCCAACCCGACTGGCGGCAGACATATCGGCCAGACGTAAGTGTTGAAGACTGCCGCGCGATGCAGCTTCAGTATCGCGATGTCGTGGTGGTAGTTGGGCACTTCGTACAGCTCGTGTTGGCGGATCTCGATGACCTTGAAGTTGTATGTACGGGAGTCGTTGGTGCGCTGCAAGTCGTACTCTCCCAGACGGACGGATAGCTCTTCCGCTTTCCACCTGCAACCAAAGACTTCTATTTAAACTTTAAATAAGTGTTTTTGCCTGCAACATGGGAAATCCAGGGATGTCTTGTTTTGGAGGTTTTTTGACAGCTACGTTAAGGTACAATTCCGTGCATCGCGACAGTCGTAAGCCGCGCGCGGCCGACGACTGTCGTCGGCCGCTCGCGACAATAGTCATTGTATGAAAATGTATGGCACCACTTCCGAGGCCCGCGACAGACGCGCGCGGCCGACGACTGTCGTAAGCCGCGCGCGGCCGTGTCTTGAATTTCATACGTGTCTTGACGGCCGCGCGGGGCCTACGACTGTGTCAAACGACTGGTGTCAAAGTTATATGACACGGCCGCGCGCGGCTTAATGAACCATGTCTTGAGACCGAGATGCATCTTGAGTACTGACTATTTAATATTTATACCAGTTTGAGTGTGTGTTGAAAATATTGTTCTTTCTTACCTCCTGGTGCAATGTGCGGCGGTGAGCACATGTCTGTCTGTGATGAGCGCTCCTCCGCAGTATTGGTCGTAGCCGGGAGGTGTCACGGACGCTATCCACGGCCACTCGCGAGGGTTGGCCGGCCGGGAACCGACAACCCGTGAGGTCGCCCGCGTGCTGAGACCGCAACCTGCAACCAGGGGTTATGTAAGGGGGAATGTGACTGTATAGAGTCTGTAGACACAGGGTCTTGCAGTTTTCGTCTACAAAAGCAGAATCCGAAAAGCCTTAGCGATTTTCACCACCGTTATTGTATAGGTACTTACTTACAATTAATCCACACGCCAATGCCACTTGGTATCGGTAATATTGTAGTTAAACCAAAATGTTGTTTTAATTTATTATTCGTAAAATCAGCGTTTACAGGTTAGGTATTTTTCTTTTTGTTCCGACTTTCCTCCCATTATATATTATATTGGCATAAATAATAACGAAATACTAGGTTCAGCTGATGCTCTTAAATAATATCTGACAGTCTAAAAGGAAATATTTCTAAGATTTCTTGCTGAGGCAAACAGTTACATTTTCAGAGAATAAGGGCCTGTTTCACCACTTACTGATAAGTGGCGAATAGGCTGTCCACAACTTAACTTGACAGATAGTATGGACTATGGAGAATCTGTCAGATAAGTTGTAGATAGCCTATCTGGCACTTATCAGGAAGTTGTGAACCGTGAAACAGACCCTTAATTCTTTATTTTCTTCAACTTAAAACGTAGTTAAAGTTTCATTTTAAAATGATGCAATGTCTGTGTTTTACTTCTACAGCCTTAGTTATTGCAGATTTTGCATAAAAGATAAAGTAGAAATATCAAATACTGACAGATTTTCGGTAGCACAATTACATTGTTTTTTTAATAATAATCAGCTGTCCCTTTGTCTATAAAGCAGAAAGTAACTCTAGCCATGCTATGCTTGCTGGGTTCTTTTAGGGAGCAGTGGTATAAATAAAAGACATGAATATATTGACAAACTTTAATCTAACCTCTGGTCTCCGCGCGGCTGATCTTGAAGGAGATTTCGTTTTCGTCGCGAGGCGCCGTGGCGGGCAGGTCCCCGGCCACTGCGGTGTCCGCCGCGCCGCCCATGCCGTCGGGGCAGCACACGCCGATCGAGCTGGTGAGAGAAAGAGAGTTACAGAGAGAGAGAGAGAGAGAGAGAGAGATAGAGAAAAAGATAGAGTTAAAGTATTCGAGATGTAAAGTTTGAGAGAAATAGAGAAATAAGTATACAGCCTGTAACAAAACTAAGTGATAATACTTTAGGGTGTGTACGTGTTCCACATAGAGAGTTTACTGTGAAAGTAGCAGAGCTGAAAGATCATTTTTTTTCACTTTTGTATGAGGAAACTCGTGACGCCGCACTGGGGCGCTTGCCCATACAAAAGTGAAAAAAATTGGTGTTTCAGCACTTTAGTGTTTGTATCTAAGATATATAGGTAGATGTGTGGTTAAAAAAACGAAAAAAGCTAGAATGTAGAGAATGTGATGTGAATGAGAGTGTACGGTTAAGATGGAGAAAGAAAAATAATATTATAAAATATTTTTTAGAGTTAAGCAAGTAGTTAAGCAAGTAGAGTTTTGGCGCAACTCCGTTGCGCCAAAACTCGATTATCACGTGGAAACCGTGCATTTTCCAAGATTAAAAGTATCCTATGTCCTTCCCGCGACTCAAGATATCTCCATACCAAATTTCAGCAAAATCGGTTCAGCGGTTTAGTCGTGATGAGGTACCCACAACAACATTTTGTGGTACACTTTACGGAAAAACTATCATGCCTATTGATTTGTGCTTTAACATAGTAATTAATCAGTCAGTCAAGGTGTGACGACGGGAGCCCTCACAAATATCGGCTTTTAGCTAGGGGGCGTCCACAAATTATGTGAGGTGTTTATTTTTAATTTTTGCATACGTACAATCTGGATGAAATGAACTAAAATAGTATTATTTTGTTGAGAAAAAAATTACGTGAGATTTGCCGTGAGATTAGGTGAGATTTGACTCGACCCCCCCCCCCCCCCCCCCCCCTTACCTCACGTAATTTGTGGACGCCCTAGTAATATAAGTAAGATTAGTAGTGTACTTAAATTAAAAATGATATTGCATAATTCCTAATCGCAATTGGTATTACATTTTTTATGATATCATTCCAGCCAGTCCTATGTACTATGTATTATCTGTCTGGACGGCCACGTCCGCCGCCCACGCTGCATATAATCTGCTAATTTTAGATAATATTCGTTATTTATGGTTTTATTTGCGAGTATTAAGTTAGCACTACATAACAAATGTTTCTCTGTAGAATTTCAATATTATCCAGTAAAAAGTTCAGTAGACTCTATATGACAGATACATTTAAAACACTCTAAATTAATTGATTATTATTATTATCACTCATCTCAATGTTATCAGTTGGTTTTGTTATACCCTGATGGTAATAACTAATATGTAATAACTAAGCCTAATTGCCTGATGCATAATAATTAATGAAAATCCGACTGATTAATACAATTCACCTACATTCAAATAAAGTGCTAAAAGCATGAGGGTTTTAAAAGTTTATCTTTAAAAATTGATAACATACTATCTCATATCTGTGTATTTAATTAGAACATGGGGGCTTTGATGTTGGATGATTGATGTTTCTAAATTGTAGACATTTATTTTGTAAGTTAGGCTCAATTTATTCCGGCACGGAATGGAACGGAAGCTACTTTTTGCAACGAAACTGTACATAGCACAATTAACTTTTTGTTAACAGTAGCAGCATACACCGAAAACTTACAAATTAAATACGAGCCAAAATATTAGATGCGCATCTTCCACGGAATTCTCGAGAATTCTTCGGTGTCGCATGAGGCGAAGTTGACGATTCCATTCCGTTACATTCCGCGGCGGTGTAAATTGAGCCTTTTTCAAATACTGTGGTAAATGGTCATCCAGCGCAGGGATCAGTGTCATTAAGGACCTTTACACTTTCGTGGATTAGTGGTTTAAGCGTAACTCGAACCCTTACACTTACTGGAAACATACTCGTATTGATATTTCCAAGCAGCTAGGTACGACAATGCAGATCGACCACCAGATTGTCTGACAAGTGAAATCATTCAAGATAACCAATAAAATGACCGTCACCGAAACCGGTGTGGGAGGTACCTACATATAAGTAATATAAAAGCAAACTTACGAATGCTTGATGATGCAGAGGTAGTCCATGAACTTGGTGAAATCCTTCTTGAAGTCGTCCTGCACGCAGTAGTGTAGGTGGCGGCAGTGGCCCGCCTTGCCGTTGGGTAGGAGGCACGCTTGGTGCGGGATGTTGGGCTGTGGACAATTAGCTGTGTTAGTCAACTCTGGATTTATAAATAGGCCGCGGCCTAGGGGGCGGCAGCTTCCTAGGAGGGCGGCAGTGTCCTAATAGGGTGGCAACGTCCTAGGCGGGCGGCAGTGTCCTAGGATGGCGGTAGTGTCCTAGGCGGGCGGCAGTGTCCTAAGAGGGCGGCAGCATCCTAGGAAAGCGGCAGCGTCCTAGGCGGGCGGCAGATTTCGTACAAGGGGCGGAAGAAATAAACTGACCCGCGCTCATAAAAATCCTTCACTGGATTTAATAACTAGATACGAATATTAAATACTACGAAGAGTATAATTACTGCTACTGACAATAATTCATCTAGCAAAATAATTCTTACTTGGTCCTTAAAATCTCCTGACATTTGAGCCTCCTTGTTCTAAGCCGGGTTCTGAAAGGCCGTATTATCAGGTCGAGCTGGCCTATTCGTGCCGTGACAACTATATCCCTGTACTAATAGTAGAGTGCTTTTTAAAATCTAATATCACGAACTACTGGGTCGATTTTAATGTAATTAAGCACAGATATAGAGTAGAACATGGGAAATATTATTATAGGATATATAATATATTATAGGATTATATAATATACTAGCTGTTCCGCGCGGCTTCGCCCGCGTAATTTAGGAATTTCACGCAACCGTACTTTTTTCCGCAAAAATTGCCTATGTCCCTTCACGTGGTCTATTCTTCATGTTTGCCAAATAACATAAAAATTGATCCAGTAGCATAATTTACCTTGTTTTTTCAACATTTTCCTCTATTTCTTCGCTCCTATTAGTTTCAGCGTGATAAAATATAGCTTACAGCCTTTCTCGATAAATGGGCTATCTAAAACTAAATAAAATTTTTCAAATCGGACCAGTAGTTCCTGAGATAAGCGCTTTCAAATAAGCCCTTTCATATAATTTCTCCCGTTTTTTCCACATTTTCCTCTATTTCTTCGCTCCTATTAGTCGTAGCGCGATAAAATATAGCCTATAGCCTTCCTCGATAAATGGGCTATCTAACACTGAAAGAATTTTTCAAATCGGACCAGTAGTTCCTGAGATTAGCGCGTTCAAACAAACAAACAAACAAACTAACAAACTCTTCCGCTTTATAATATTAGTATAGATTATTTTGTTTGCAGAAAAAATTAAGGTCTCCGGATTCTTTATTTACACGGGCGGAGCCATTCGGACTTCGGAGTAGTCTAATAACGAATGTATCGCGCCAAACAAGCTTAATATCTATGGACGCTTCACACCACGTCGGTCTGGCCCCGTGCTAAGTACCTGAAGGACTTGTTACGGGTACCAGACAACGGAAATATATTTAAGAGCGTTTACACCTAATTTCAAGTTTCCATACAAACCTGCGGCGGACTATTGGAATTGCTTTGCACGCAGCGATTTATAGTAGTTTTAAAATATTTTTAGAAAAAAAAAATAACAAAAGATTTGTTGAGTTGATATTTAAAAACATTTTTTAAATTAAAGTGTTCTTCTATGATATGAAGCTATTATTATATTAAATTAAGTTAAATAAATAGGTAAAAAAAAAGTTTTAATTCGTTGATATTTCTTTGATATTTCTCATTCTTTGAATTAAAATTACATAAAGTTAAATACCTAAACGAAATATTTTTTCTGCTATTTGCTTAAGGATCTTGTCAATAGGTAATTATTATTTTTTAATTAGATCTGTCGCTGGTTTCGTAAATTAAAAGCTTCGAAATTGATACTAAAACGGAATTTAAGAAAACCTCTGTTAAGGTATCGAGATTTAATGTACAAAAACTCTATAAATCGTATTTTTTCTCTGCTAACTATATCGACAGTGAAATTTTCTATAAAAATAAGTAATCAACATTTTTATCAAGATAAGTGGTTGATGATTTTTTCAAGTTTGAAAAGTACAGTTTTAAGCCAAATTGAGCGTGAAAGGTGTAAACGCCCTTAATACTTTTATACTTTACATATATTTAAGATTTTTATTATAGCATACACATATTTAATACACATCCAGGACCCGGGAACATTGAAAACTTTTTGTTCCGTCGGCGGGATTCGAACCCGCGACCCTCGGCTTGAGCTGCCACACACTCAACCAATTGAGCTACAGAGGTCGTCAAATATTTCAAAACTAGCTGTCCCGGCAAACTTTGTTTTGCCATTTAAAGTATTTCTACTTCATCAGTTGATACAAAATCTGACCCCCTGTTTGGTCCCCTTAGAGGGGTGGCGGGGATTTTTTTACACCAGATATTGAGTTGGAAGAATACAAATATATCTGCGAAAACCGTATGCAAATCGGAATAGTAGTTTTCGAGTTAAAGAAAAAAGTTTGATACAAAATCTGATCCCCTCTTTCGTCCCCTTAGAGGGGTGGGGGGAAACATTTTTATACACCAGATGTTAAGTTGGAAGAAGACAAATATATTTGCGAAAAACGCATTAAAATCGGATCAGTAGTTTTCGTGTGATAGTGGAACAAACATACAGGCAGACAGACAGACAGACAGACAAAAAAACTAACCACAGTTTTGGCTTCTATAGCGATGTAGTAACACCCCCCGCTTATTATTTTTTGAATATCTTTAATGTACAAATTTTCATTTCTACAGTTTTATTATATGTATAAAATGAATCACCAACTTAACCAAACAATAAATTCCAATAGTTCAGCTGTCAATGAGCGACGATCGGAAGATTTAGAGATTAAAATGAAACTTATCGAAAGTAATATTTTACGCAACAGGAAAAGATGGTATGTTACTAATCAGATTTTTTTGGAAAGTGCCATACAAAGCGCGTTGCCTGAGGGAACTATTGATCTTAAAGAGAATGTAGATAAAGTATTAGATGAGTATATAGTTCGCATAAGACTTTATGATCGATTGGTAAAAGTGGAAGAGGAAAAATATCCAAGGTCCGCTGACTTTTTCCACGTGCCAGACGAAGACAAGTAGACCTTGTTGTTATTCGCAGTGTAAAAGATATACTGTATCCACTTAATACGTCTTATACTAGTAATTTATAATGGTAATTTTAACAGATTTCGAACAGTGACGTCACAACATTGTGGACCTATTCTACCCGTTTCCCTTTGGTTTTACGTGATTTATTAATGACCCCTTTGGAAATCCCTGTAGAGTGCTTACACAAAGTGAAGCTCATGTGTATTGTCAAATTCCATAAATTTTTGACTTCTAACTTAGCCATAAAAACTAGCGAATGCATTTTGACTAAGCACTCTGCTCAGTGAAATGCAGCGTAGGCGCGCGACGGCGCCATGCCAACCTGATTGAATTGTTCAAGGTACTCCTAGGTACTATAGTGGCACTCGGAGTTCCACTCTCCGCGAATGTTCGCTTTGTTGCCGGCTTGTAATGTTTGTATGAATAGCTTCTACTATGCTAAATGATATTAGAGTAAGCTATAGAAAGCATTACTCGAAAACATCAAAATATATATATATAGTTACTCGTGGCATATAGAGATAGCGATATAAACCTAGAAACAGCGTTTTCATACTTTATAATATTTATATATATATGTAGCGTTTGCGTACTTCCGCACCATAATGATGAAACATTACGGGAAGTTCCAAAAATCTCTACTTCTTGTTCGCTTTAGTCCGTTTCCTATCATATTATCCGTCCGTCCTTCCGTTTCCTAAATATCAGCATATCGTGGTCAACTTCGTTGTCGTTTTTGACGTGACAACGTCTTATAATTCGATATGGGCTGCGCGCACGAAAAAACATGACGCAATATGCGGCGTTACCTCGCTCTGAGGCGTTCCATTTAAGGCCCGACTATCATTAGTAAACTGACTTTACAGACAACCGAGTTCGAGCCGAGTTCGAGTTGAGTTCGAGTCGAGTTCGAGTCGAGTTCGAGTCGAGTTCGAGTCGAGTTCGAGTTCGAGTTCGACACAAAACACTACTCTCCAACCGTCTTTTTTTGTAACGGACTTTGACCCGCCACACATTCCCACCACTGTATCTCCTGTGTCGCCAAGATCGACAGCGGTATCCAACCACGAAAACCCTTTGATATGATCTCAGGGAGCCCGAGGGACATGCGTTCATCGTGGTCAACTTACCTCTGAGTTGCTGAGCTCAACGAACCTCTTGACTCGTCCGTGGCCGAGGCTCATCCCGCCGGCTTCCACCAGCTGCTGCCACTCCGGATCCAGCAGCTCCTTCGCCAGGGGAGCTGCAAGATAATGCTGGTCAGCAAATGGTTTCTAATGGTCACCCTAGTGGTTATGAAGTTGTCAGTCAGCAAATTGAAGCGGCTTCTCTCTCATGTTTATCGTTGTGGAAATATCAACCGTAGGTACTCTTTCTAGCTAGCTGCTTTCCGATATGCTGATAATGTATGGAGAATCTGTCAAATAAGTTGTAGACAGCCTATCCGGCACTTTATCAGGAAGTGGTGAAACAGGCCCTAAGTTAATTAATATTTAATAATTTTAAGCATCCTTGCTGTTGACGTCCTCATTATCGTGTGATGCTCGTTAGCGAATATCGTTTGAATCGACTTTTTATCATAAAGTATGCGATTTATTCGAGTAGAGGCAAATTTTAATTAAATTACATAAAATATAAAGATGTAAGTTGAAGGAGTGGGTAACTAACCATTTGAAAATATTCGTTTTTTGTTTTAACGAAGAATTTAGTACTGGGAAAATAATTTGAAAAAATGTGGATATTAGGTATGTGTAGACATATTAGCCAGATGATGAAGTAAGTTACAAGGTTTGTTCAAATTATAACTTACTAGCGACCCGCCCCGGCTTTGCACGGGTATAAAATATAATATAGCCACTGAAAAAATTATTAAAATCGATTCTGCAGTTTTGATTTATATTCATTATTACTACCCGTGGCCCACATTGGTCTGTACCGCCGCAAAAGCTACGTCTCACAGGAAATTGGCGCCTTTTGCAGGGTATAGGGCTATAGGTAGATCAGTAGGGATCATTGGTATTCTTGGTATATGAGCTAATTCACCAGCTGCAGGGTCGGTCATAATCTTCGCTACTGCGCACCCCCGCCTTAGTAGCGCCCAGTTCGAAACGGGCGTAAATCGCAATTTTTTATTTCACCATAACTTCTAAACCAAACGTCCAATTTTAATCATTCAAACACCAAATATTATCTACACAAACTGTACTTAGTGATGAAATAATTTTGATAAGGATTATCAGCATGAGTAAAATAAATGTGTTTAAATGTAGTCCAAAAAAAATCAAGATTTTAAAATAAAAAAATGGTGGTTTGTGCCTCACTTGACATAGATTGGTATAGTGTGTTGCGGACATTTTTGTAGATATTTATAAGATCTACATTTACTTAGAACATTGTATGGTTCTATCTTTTATAGTTTAGGCAGCGTACGCCATGAACGTAGAAAAAAAGGCGGACGGAGTCTTGTCATATACAAAACTGTGTCTTCACTTTTCTTCTGAGTCGGCCACGCACACGTTCTGACGCCTGTCAAATGGTATGGACTAGCGCAAGAATGTGTGCGTGCGGACCGTGTACATACAGCCAGCTGGCCGACTCTGAACGACACAGTTTTGTGTATGGTGGGACTCCGTCCGCCTTTTTTTATACGTCCATGGCGTACGCAAAATAAGTAACTTTTCTGGTTGATTTTTTTCACCTTGTGTCAGAAAAACCCAAATATCTTACGGAACCCTATATTTTCCAAAATAAAAAGTAGCCTATGTTACTCGTAAATAATGTAGCTTTTGAATGGTGAAAGAATTTTTAAAATCGGTCCAGTAGTTTTTGAGCCTATTCATTACAATTAAACAAACAAACAAACAAAGTTTACCTCTTTATAATATTAGTATAGAAAAAATGGGTGTTTGCCCTTGTGTTATAAAATGTCAGTTATCCACTTTTCAAAATATATACTCTTGAATATTATACTCATCGGCCATCGCTTTCGTCGTTTGTGCATCGAACCGGCTTTACTTTTTGCAATTAACAATCTGATGATTTTAAAAAGTATAGCGCATTAATTTATTTTCAAGTTTAGCGTGTTTTAAACACGGAGTTTATTGTGAAACATAAGTTTATTCGCTTGTACGCGTAAAACATGTTTGTAAGTGTGATCAAAGTATTCTTTAAGTTTCAATGTCAATATTGATTTTTTTATGCAAAAGTGTAGAGATAGGATAGAGCTCCTTAGAGAGAGGGAGGCGCTCGAACCTCAACGGGGACGACGGCCGAGGCGTAGACGGAACGTCCAAAATGGCCGAAACATCCCGCCTATGGAGGGTAGATGGAGGAGAACTATCTTATATGGGGGATATTTGAAAAAGTGTCCAGCTGTACGCAGTAAATAACAGTTGAAAAATCCTCCGAGAGTGGCGCTAGCTGCAGCAAAGGGTATGGAATGAATGTAGCCGTTGGTGACAAAATATAAATTGAAGTTAGCCGAATAGCCGAGTCACAGAATTACTGGGTTAATACCAATATATTTTGAAAAATATAACCTAAAATAGCTGAAATAAAAGCTGCTAAATGATTTAAAATTTACCCTGTTGCTACTGTAGCGCCACCCTAATTTCACCCTAATTTAACGCATTTCAGCGGACACTTTTTTACATACAGAGATAGTTCTCCTCCATCTACCCTCCATAATCCCGCCTTAGCAGGGGTACTCGGGGTGGCGGTGTGAGGGACGCCGCTGCCGCTGCCCATCGCACCGAGTCCCGAGATGGTCGTGATACGCCTCATGTTACTGCGCATCGCGACACCACAGGAGGAGGATCCGTTTGGGGCCTCTGTTCGGCCTAGGAGGCCAACACCCAAACCAGAAGAGGGGCCTGCGCAAGACCAAGCAGGCGCTGCGCTCCTACTCGACAGACATGGGATAGACTTGTTTGTACAAAATGTACAGTTTCCGGCAAGATAAACGGAGTTGCGGATGTCATCAGCTAATTTATCTAAATAAAAATTGAATTATTTTTTTGTTAGTATCGCTAAAACTCGATAACGGCTGAACCGATTTGGCTAATTTCAATCTTGAAATATTCGTGGAAGTACAGGGAAGCTGTTTACATTAGGAGGAAAGTGATACAAAGTTTACCGGGTCATCTAGTGGATAAAAAATTAATCCATGCCATTCTATACCAACTAATATTATTAATGTGAGAGTTTGTCCGTCTGTCTTACTGTCTGTCTATTACCTCTTCACGCCAAAACCGCTGAACCAATTTTATTGGTATGGAGATACTTTGAGTCCCGAGAACGGACATAGGATAATTTTTATCCCGGAAAATATAACGATTAACGAACGTTGCTCAACGGAGTTGCGGGCGTCATCTAGAATATTATAAACTAGTGGTCCGCCCTGGCTTCGCCCGTGGTACGTACATAGCCTATAGCATTCTGGGACATCTTAGCTATACATTGGTGAAAGAATTTTTGAAATCGGTCCAGTAGTTCCTGAGATTATCGCGTTCAAATAAACAAAGAAACTCTACAGCTTTATTATATTAAGCGCCTGTTTCACCACTTCCTGATAAGTGCCAAATAGGCTATCCACCACTTAACTTGACAGATCAAGTATGGAGAATCTGTCAAAAAAGTTGTGAATAGTCTATTCGGCACTTTTATATCAGAAAGTGGTACCTAAGTATCTTCTTATATATAAAAATGGATTTTCAAATGTGTTAGTCGCGCTAAAACTCGAAAACGGCTGAACGGATTGGGCTGATTTTAGTCTTAAAATATTCGTAGAAGTCCAGGGAAGGTTTTAAAGTAACACGATGTTCACCGGGACAGCTAGTAGAATAATAAAAACTTACACTCATCCCCCCTAACAGCCAAAACACACAACAGCAACACACAAGCCCGCATGGTGAACTAAGCCAACCAGAGGATGTGCAAACTGATAACAATGTGACATTGCAAATATCAATTTTTAGCGGTTTTAGAGATCCGCAAACTCATTAAATGTTACATAATATATCCACACTAAAATATTATAAATACGAAAATGTATCTGCCTATCTGTTACCTATTCACGCTCAATTCCCAAACCGCTGAACCAATTTTGCTGAAAGGTATGGAGATATTTTGGGTCCCGGGAAAGGACATAAGTATTAAGTACTTAGGATACTTTTTATCCCGGAAAAATGTACGGTTCCCGCGCGATAAACGAATTTGGGCGCAATGGACATATTGTGAGCGTCAACTAGTAACATTTAAATATGTAATTATTTTTCTTACTTCTAGCTTGCTAATACCATTATGCCTTGTTACTTAAAAAAGTATTTCTGTCTAGACTACCTACGCTCTAGCTAGAGCGGTAGAGAAGTGGTGGACAACTTTTTTATTTAACGCTTTTTTATTTATTTTGTAGATAATAATAAAGATATCCTATGTTCGTGTCAAAGGTTCTTACAATTAAGTTTTAATTAATTCTTATGAAATGTCATCACCGAAATTTGAGTAGGTATAAAATTAAAATGACACTCCGTAAAAATTTTATTCGAGCCTGTAGAGCTGGTCAGGTAGTTATAATTTATGGAAGAAGTTAAGTAACTAATTAGCTGATCCTTTTATGGTTTTGGTCATCGAATGCTGTTGGAGAGTTTGCGTGTGGACTACTGATCGTAGTATGATTGACATGAACTACAAAAGTTAATATTATTTACTAATTACTAGATGACGCCCGCAACTCCGTTGCGCCAAATTGCGTTTATCGCTCGGAAACCGTACCTTTTTCCGGGATCAAAAGTAACCTAGGTCCTTTCCCTGGACACAAAGTATCTCCATACCAAATTTCAGCAATATCGGTTCAGTGGTTTGGGCGTTATAAGTTAACAGACAGAGCGAAAGTCTGTTACATTATAACGCCCAAACCACTGAACCGATTTTGTTGGGTATATATTCCGGCAAAAGGATATAGGATACTTTTTATCCTGGAAAAATGTATGGTTCCCGCGCGATAAACGAATTTTGCAACGGAATTGAGGGCGTCATCTAGTAAAATCAAAATTTTCTTCATTATTGCCAAAATAATGTTATCGGTTCTAGACTAAGCCTCTAGGTTTCCTATTCAGATAGGTTGACTCGGCTAGCCGCTAAGTTATGTAAGAACAGGTAAATGTGGTCGGGCACCTTGTGATCTATTTATAGCAGGTATTTCGCATAGACTAGGCTAAAATCTAGTAGTATTATAATACTAAAAGTCGCCTATAATTTCGTAGTGCCGTGATTCGTTTTACCGAAATCTTACATTTTACATTATAAACATTATATTTTTAGTCTTTTTCCAATCTCAGGGCACACAGTAACTCCATAATCCATACTCGTACGTTTTTTGGGATGAAAACTAGGTACCTATAGGTAATGTAATTAGGTCCTGTGTATTCCGGAACTCAAAGTATTGATCTTTAACCAATATCATTTTAGAGGATGAGGATGATAGAGTACTTAACATACACTTTCGCATTTTTAATATTATTAATAGAATATAGTAGGGATGGGCCGAAATTCGTTTTATATTCGGTTTAACCGAACTTCGGCAGCTTGAACCGAACTTCGTCATTCGGCCGAATTTCGGTTATAATGCCAAACATTCGGCACTAAATACACTTGCACTATCATAATAGAAATTAATGAAAAAAAAAACATAATAGCTGTACTAACAGTGAAATAAAATAAGTCTGATATAAGAACTATACTCATTCATAGTCATTTACTTATTTGAATTACAAAAAGTAACCATACGTGATAAACAAAAAACTTAAATTGGTCTTTTTAACGACCCAGTCTCAAAAATTTTTGGTTACTTACAAACAAAACACAAAATTAAACCGCTCTTCTTACTAACCAAACCAGCCTCTTTCTTACTTAATCAAAAAATACAATTTTACTGCCCTTATCAACAAGTCTAAGAAATGTATCTTACGTCTTAATAAAAAAACAAAAATTTTGACTTTACTCTTTACAATTTACAAATGACTAGCTGGCTAACGGCCCCGCGCCCGCGCCGCGCCCGGGGAAGTGCGGAGTGCGGGCGGGGCACACCTAGCAATATAATATTTTGCAGCAAGTACGTAAGTCACAACACAAAAAAGCGCGGCGAAATTGAACCGAAGTTCGGCCGAACTTCGGCCGAATTTTTCATTTTTGCCGAATGTTCGGCCGAAGTTCGTATTCGGTTCAAACCACATTCGGCCCATCACTAGAATATAGTGAATATTGAAAGTTCTCTGTGTATTTCAAGCAGCAACAAAGATATTATAATTACCTACAGTAAAATTTAAATGTCAATTTATGCATTACCCACACTAGCCTCCTTACGTTTCGTTTCCTCCAAAATGTAGTTACTAGTAGTGTTTTTCTTTTTTCGAGGTCGTTAAAACATATACATGATAGGGTTATACCTACTATTGAATTGACAGGAAAATCAAAACAATATTAATATCTGATGTGTTTATAACCTATATTACCTATTGTGAGGTCAGAAAGCCACCAAATTTATTACGCAGTCACATAGCATAACATACAATACTTACATGTGTTATAGATATATTAACATATAAATGTAATTAATTTGAATATACTATATTTGTTTCGCTATACAAATACAAGTCGTATTACCATCGGAGAAAACTTACATTCGCTTGGGGAAATGTAATTCAACTAAACATATAAATGCTAAACAACAATAGCTCTATTATCGTAAGAAATTGAGTTTATTTTCGTATGGTGGAGGTGTTTAAGGCTATATGCACACGACTGGGCGTCGAAGTATGCAAATAATGTGGTACTGGACCCCAAACAATCGGACATTAGAATGCTGGGGTTACGAAATTGGTGCCTATAGTGTAGACTGGGTTTAGTCTAATTAATTCTAGAATTATTGTCATGAACGCAAAGTGGAGGTTGTAAAGGTACGTGTACATTATGGGAGTTATGAATTTATGCGGCAAGCAAAAACAGGGAGTCTATTTATACGATTTTCGTAAGGAGATCCCTCCAAGAACGTGAAAGGGACAATTGATAAGATAAAGGACTTGATTATAGTATATTTTTTTCTAAAAATTTACTAAGTCACTTAGTCACTTTGTGACTCACAAAGTGCAATGCATGTTACCTACATATTTTTGGTGAGTGTGTGTGTGTGTGTTATTATCTCCATATTTGTCACTATGTCGAACATATAAATTGATTGGATTTTAATCACGTAAGGCGGATCTCTATAAACTGTGATAATAAATGGATAAAAAAATCTTCACATAAAAATAACAAAACATTAATGAATGAACTATTGAATAAATGAATGAATGTGATCGAACTTCATTCACACGGCACAGAATCCTAGGTATTCGAACATAATACATGGGACCTTGACTACTGTATAAAATATCGTGTTTTACTTAGATATTGAGTATTTGTTAGTATTGTAAATGAAAATATGCTTAGTGGATTTAGAAGTGGCAGTTTAGGCTGTTTTTCCACAGGCCAGAACAAGTCTTTAGATATTTTTCATACGAAAATTTGGATCAACTACCGTAGTAATTTAAACAAATAATAATTAAAGAACAGCACTGCGCGCAAAAGCCTATAACAAAGTATATGATTTCATTGAAGAAACCACACCTTAAGGTGGCCGGATGAAACTTGCCAGCTGTTTTGGTAAATTACAACGTACGATCATAGATGAAGTATTATAGTATAGTGTCATCGCGTGGCCATTTTGTGCTTATTTTCATACAAGTTATAAATATAATACAGAAAATATAATACACATTATAATACCCATTATAATACAGGAAAGAAAGTCATTTAGTTCATGATATCGATAAACTATAGTTCAAGTAATGAGAATCCGTAATCACACGTAAAAAGCTATGCAATTTTTGTAGACAAATTATTAATTGATGTGAAACATTTAACACTAATGCCTTATATAGCACGAATAAAGGATTAATAAACTTATAAAATATCTTTTAAGCTTACAAAAATACCGATTGAAAAGCCCAAAAAACGTTGTTCAAAACTTACGTATTTAATGTTAAGTCCACGTGTTTCAGGCATTCTTTGGCCATTTTTATGGTTTATTATTTAGCGGAACCACAAATCTCAACAATATCTAGCATAAAATATTCACGAAAAACCTTTATTAACACTTTTTTTTACATGAAATATGCAGACCAACTCCTTTGTTATGTCCTGGTAAGTAGGACATAACATTACACGCTTTTGACGCTTATACACCGATATAAGGCTCTCTCCTAGTATATAGTATCTCAATGGTACGATTATTATTATATTATTGATTATTATTACATAATATTAGAACGTATTATTATAATATTATTTTATTTAAATGAAAAATGTTCCATATTTTTGGTAAAAGATAGCGCTGAGCAAGTTTCTAACGCCGCGCCGCGCCGGTTCCACCGGGCTAATATGTAGGCTCGATGTTAAAAAATGTAAACAAAGTTACACAAAAAAAAATATTTCTTTTGGTAATGTCTATCTTAAATGGTAAAGGTAATCTCGCAAATAACAGCCGGAAAAAAACTTGAGAGGTGTCAAGGGACACCCGAATGGAGCGAAGTTATTCATTTACGTTCAAAAAACCTGTTTACATAATATACACTCAAAAAATATTTAAAAAACGCCATCTATTTACGCCGTAGACAGAGTAAAAGTATAGACAGCTGGATATTTCCTTTTCACTCACACAAAGAAAGAGATAGTTAATTACATATTGCTTGTGGAGAAAAGAGATAAAATAATCATTTTCTGTCCCTCACCGCGTGGCCATTTTTTCCAATGTGATACACTTATTAAGTGTAAGACAAAGTTTGACGTTTCGTACACAAACAGCTGTGATTTACAAATTTTGTTTGATTTAACTAATTATTGTAACGTAGAAGTAGTGGTTTGTGTTTTTCTTATAAGATGTGTATGTGCACTATATTAAAATAATGTTGGGATGTAGTGTTATGGGCTGTAAAAGCAATACTTTATGGAAAATTGAGGGAATATCTTTTCACACGTAAGTTTTGAAAAATTTCGTTTTATTTTATTAGCATCACAGTTTTTATAAATTAACTTTCTTTAATTATTAATATTGTTCACATTAAACATATATTTTACTAAAATTAGCATCTAATATATTGTATTTTATGTATTTTGTTTTTATAACCTCAAATGCCAGTGTTGCCAGATGTTGCTTACGTTAATTATCCTGCTAATGGGGAAATTTAAGTAAATATGTTTTTTTCAACATTTTGTTGTTTTTTAACCGACTTCAAAAAGGAGGTTATCAATTCTAGAACTGCCCAGTTTTTGTATAATATGTTAGTCTAGATCAGTGTCTGAACAAATGAAACAAATTTCAAAAGTGTATGTATTTATGTATGTTTTTATGTTTGTGTTTGCATATCTCCGGAACTATAAGTCTGATTTGAGTAATTCTTTTTTTGTTGTACAGTTTGGTATAATTGTTAAACTTAAGGAATACTGCAAGTTTCATCAAAATCGGTCTAGTAGTTTTGAGATAACGTAATTTTAATTCTCAATTAAGTACAATTATTTTGAAGTCGGTTTTATATTTTTAATCCTTCGATCGCGGATTCTTGGAAATGCTATTGTATTCTATAATTGTTGTCGCGATCACCGGTGCTCTTATGGGGCTTGATGGATTAAAGTACTATTTCAATACAATTAATATGTATTTTTTTCAGATTTCCTAACGACCCTGAAATCCGTAAATTATGGAGAACTGTAACAAATAGACTGATTTGGGACCCACCACGTGGTTCAAGAATATACAGTAGACATTTTAATAAAGAAGATGTATTACTTAAATGTTGGAAAGAAAACATTTCTTTTTCTGTGCCTGTCAAGGTAATTTATTTATAATTAATTAGGTACTTCTTATCTGTGTACAGAAATTAAATTAATATTTTTTATTGCAGCTCCTAGATTCTAAGAGCGAAGCATCAGGTAACCCATCGTGTGAGACCTCCCGCTTTGTATGGGGAGGGAAAATGGGAATATTTCCTGCCCCTCCTATCTTCTTTTGATTAATTTCGTTGCGGGTCCCAAGACAGCTTTAGCATGTCTCTCGGGCTCCCTGAGATCATATCAAAGGGTTTTTGTGGTTGGATATCGGTGTCGATTCTGGTGACACAGGAGAAACAGTGGTGGGAAAGTGTGGTGGGCCAAAGCCCGATAAAAATACTTCTTTAAAATTTAAATAATTACTGCCGTACTCAGAAATATTTAATGATTATTAAACTTCAAATAAATAAAGAGTTTGACAGATATTGTATGGGGCTTAGAGCATATCAAATAATGTACCTACTATGTGAAATAAATATGTTGATGATTGAATTGTGTTTTTTTAATACACTAATGGCTACTGCCAGATTTCACCCGCGGGTTCGCCCGCGTATAATTGTAATAGATTGCTGGTCTTTAATGCAATAAATCATGATTAGTATAATATACTAGCTGTCCCGGTGAACTTCGTGTCACTCAAAAACCTACCCTGGACTTCAAGGATTATTTGAAGGCTAAAATTAGCAGAATCGGTTCAGCCGTTATCGAGTTTTAGCGCGACTAACACATTTGAAAATCCATTTTTATATATAAGACTAGCTGTCCCGGTGAACTTCGTGTCACTTTAAAACCTTCCCTGGACTTCTACGAATATTTTAAGACTAAAATCAGCCCAATTTGTTCAGCCGTTTTCGAGTTTTAGCGCGACTAACACATTTGAAAATCCATTTTTATATATAAGACTAGCTGTCCCGGTGAACTTCGTGTCACTTTAAAACCTTCCCTGGACTTCTACGAATATTTTAAGACTAAAATCTGCCCAACCCGTTTAGCCGTTTTCGAGTTTTAGCGCGACTAACACATTTGAAAATCAATTTTTATATATGAGACTAGCTGTCCCGGTGAACTTCGTGTCACTTTAAAACCTTCCCTGGACTTCTACGAATATTTTAAGACTAAAATCAGCCCAATCCGTTTAGCCGTTTTCGAGTTTTAGCGCGACTAACACATTTGAAAATCCATTTTTATATATAAGACTAGCTGTTCTGGTGAACTTCGTGTCACTTTAAAACCTTCCCTGGACTTCTACGAATATTTTAAGACTAAAATCAGCCCAATCCGTTCAGCCGTTTTCGAGTTTTAGCGCGACTAACACATTTGAAAATCCATTTTTATATATAAGACTAGCTGTCCCGGTGAACTTCGTGTCACTTTAAAACCTTCCCTGGACTTCTACGAATATTTTAAGACTAAAATCAGCCCAATCCGTTCAGCCGTTTTCGAGTTTTAGCGCGACTAACATATTTGAAAATCCATTTTTATATATAAGAGATATAGATTAAGTATATCTAAATAAATAGTTTGAACTTTGAAGTAATGTAGTTTACGAGTTACGACCGAAAAAATGTCACAATAATATTATAATATTTTTGGTGTCGCATAATAATATAAAAATTTCAGTAAGTACATAACATAAATGTAAAAGACTATTTACATTTACTGAAAGTTTTTAACTTGGCATTAATATAATATTAGATCTGATATTAGATCTTATTACTGGTAACACTAACTACTTTTCTTGTTGTCCCTTTCAGTGGCACGCTGAGAATGATTCTACTGGGTTTCTTTTTCTAAGATTTACGCCCAGAAATACTAACAACGCGACGCTGTTCATTTAAAAAAAAAGCCATATAGTTGACGCACAGGAATACTATCAACGCCATCTGCCCCTAACATGCAGGCACTTACTAATAAAAAGTGCCAAGGTCAAATATCGTTCTGTCTAGCCTTCAGATTTACGCCGAACGCGGGATAAGGAACTTCGTTCCAATAACTGGCAACTGCCATATCTACGCTCTACCTGTATCTACCAACAGTAGCAGTAACTCTACACCAACTGTGCCATGTTGTATCTCATATCTACCTGTCACTAATAAATCTCACCACAATTTGCTTACTATATAACGTTACCTGAACTTATAAACTCTTGTTTTAACACTTGTTTGTATAGAGACTAGGGAGTGTCAATAATCGGCCAAGTGCGAGTCGGACTCGCGCACGAAGGGTTCCGTACCATTAAAGAGCAAAATTAGGCCAAAAATTATGATTTTGTATGGAAGCCCCCCTTAATTTTTTATTTTATTTTATTATTATTATTAAATATTAAAGTACAGATACTTTGGACTTTAAGAAAAAATCAAGTACCTACCTACCAGTTGCCATTATTGATATAGAGCATTAACAAAAAATTAAAACCGACTTCCAAGGTAAAAACAAAAGTAATACTTATTCATAATATAAAAAGAATCAAATAATTCTTATTCCTTATTAAAGTGGCGTCTTCAGACTTCGCCTAAGCCTCAACTATATTTTCTGTACTCAATCTTCATGCTTTTGAAGTCGGTACCAGCCCGGAAAAGTTCTGAGATCCTTGACATAGCAATTACGCTAAGGTAAGCTGGTACCGACTTCAAAAGCATGAAGATTGAGTACAGAAAATATAGTTGAGGTTTAGGCGAAGTCTGAAGACGCCACTATAATAAGGAATAAGAATTATTTGATTCTTTTTAGATTATGAATAAGTATTACTTTTGTTTTTACCTTGGAAGTCGGTTTTAATTTTTTGTTAAAAAATAATAATTTTACCCTTTTTAGTTACATCATAATTATGAGACGACAAGGCTATATTATAGCTTGTTGTCAGTTGTACAATGTACATATTACTAGCGGTCGCCCGCGGCTCCGCCCGCGTGGATATGCAATGCGGCTGCAAAAAGCCTACACAGGAAAGACTCGGTCAGCAAAATGCACAGATTGTCTTGCTCCCGCACGCGCATCCCCGCTTGGTGACGCCCACTATCTTAATATTTTAATTTCACCATAATTTCAAAACTAAACGTCCAATTTTAATCATTCAAAGACCAAATTTTATCTACATAAGCTGTACTTAGTGATGAAATAATTTATTTTGATAAGGATTAATAGCATGAGTAAAATAAACGCGTTTAAATGTAGTCCAAAAAAATTCAAGATTTTTAAATAAAAAAATGGTTATTGTGCCTCACTCGACATAGATAAGTACAGTGTGTTGCGGACTTTTTTGTAGATATTTATAAGATCTATAATTACTTAGAACATTTATGGTTCTATCTTTTATAGTTTCGGCAGCGTACGCAAAATAAGTAACTTTTCTGGTTGATTTTTTCACCTGGCGTCCGAAAAACCCAAATAAATATCTTACGAAACCCTATTTTTTCCAAAATAAAATTTAGCCTATGATCAGCAGAAATAATGCAGCTTTTGCTTGGAGTAGTTTAAATAAAGCCAAAATCCTCAAACTTGTATCTATAAGGATTCAAAAGTTCTGTTGGGTACCTTCAGAACCAGGGTACATCCTGGTGCAAAATCTTACTTTTTGGTAGTATATGCCTGAAACACTTCAGAAAAAATCGAAATCACCATATGTTTCCATATAAATTTCAAGGAGTCCCCTCGATTCCTCATGGATCCCATCATTAGATCACCACTTTTGTGAACATGGTACCAACCTCGGATTCAACCCTGTACAACAATAAAAGAATCATGAAAATCGGTCCATAAACGGCGAAGTTATGGTTGAACATACAAAAAATATATATATATATATATAAACAGACGAACATTTATAACCTCCTCCTTTTTGGAAGTCGGTTAAAAAAAAGGCCAAAAAGATCACGTTTGTTGTATGGGAGACCCCTTAAATATTAATTTCATTTTGTATTTAGTATTTGTTTAACCTCTATAGCTAGACTTCTGAAATTTTCACAGATTGTGAAAATTTCAGAAGTCTAGCTATAGCGGTTCTTGAGTTACACCCTGGAGACAGACGGACAGACGGACAGACATCGAAGTCTCCGTAATAGGATCCCGTTTTACCCTTTGGGTGAACCCTACTGAACCCTAAAAATGCGATGACAATATTATGGATGTTGACTTGGTACAAAACTTATTAAAATAAACTCTTACTGCCGCACTCACAGACGAGCATATATAGGTAATATTTTATTTAACTGCTAGTTAACTAAATATTTTGACATAAGCCGACATTCTCTGCCAAACTCTTCATTAAATTGAAGTTTAATCATAATTTAACGTATCTGAGCGCGGCGGTAACTGGCAGAGGTCAGAGTTTTAATGATAGCTTTGGACTTTAACACAGAATAGAGTATTACTTAAGCTTCTATATCTATACTTAATATAAAACAAAGTCGCTTTTTTTCCCTCATGTCCCTTTGTTCCCTTTAATCTTTAAAACTACGCAATGGATTTTGATGATTCTTTCAGTGTTAGATAGCCCATTTATCGAGGAAAGCTATAGGCTATATTTTATCACGCTAAGACTAATAGGAGCGAAAAAATAGAGGAAAGTTCACACTTTCTTCTATTTTTTCGCTATTAGTCTTAGCGATAATTTTCCCCGTTTTTTCCACAAAAACGGGGGAAATTATTTGAAAGGGCTAACTTGAACGCGCTAATCTCAGGAACTACTGGTCCGATTTGAAAAATTCTTTCAGTGTTAGATAGCCCATTTATTGAGGAAGGCTATAGGCTATATTTTATCACGCTAAGACTAATAGGAGAATGTGGAAAAAACGGGGGAAATTATTTGAAAGGGCTTTTTTCGCGAACTACCGGAGCAATTTTTATGTTATTTGGCACAGATAAGAAGTAGACCACGTGAAGGATCATAGGCTATTGATTTTAATCATTTTTTCTGTGGCTATATATATTTTATACCCGTGTGACGCCGGGGCGGGTTGCTAGTTGAACATAAACTTAACACAATATTTTCTTCCAAACTCTTGATTAACCTTTCAAGCCCCTTAAATTTTTGTGAATTTTGTGATAGCGGTTCTTCTTGTTAGTTTTCTTTAAAGACCTCCTAAACGTCTTTCAACCAGCCTCTTCATTCCTAATCCGTTCTTTATCCTGGGCCAGAAACTAACATTTCTCTGAGTGTTTAGTCAAAGTCGCTTGTTTCGATATACCCGTATGTCAATAATGCATGGTCATGGCGCTTGCGAAACGTATTTTTTTTAATTATATACATTTAAGTAATATCTAAGGATTCTAAGGCTGGAATTATGCGGCGGCGCGATCGCACGGTTTGGCGGCTACAACGCACGATGAAAAGAAATTTTATAGTATAACATACTACGAATTACGATATGTTAGTGACAGCGCGCAGCGCCACAGATTAAATAAATCGTAACATACATTTGCTTATGATCTCGCGGTGTAACGGCCAAACCGCTCGCTCGCGCGTACGCATGTTATAGATATAGATTTTAGCCTAAGGCTGTGTTTCCACCAGAGCTGAGCGGAGCTGTGTTGCGAGGAATGTGTTTTTGACAACCAATAGCATCGCCGCGCTGAGCGGCAATCATGGCAAATCATGGCAAAGTGATGTCAATGATGCAATTCTATTGGTTTTCAAAAACACATTCCTCGCAACACAGCTCCGCTCAGCTCTGGTGGAAAAGCAGCCTAACTCTGGACTCTAGATTTAAATAGTTGGTATTGATAATGATGAAAATTGCATCAGAGAATGAGAAATGATTAGGTTATGGAAACAGGTAGCTGGACAGGTAGGGCCAGATCGGCTCAATTATACACTATGGCGCCTGCGCATACTGGACTGTTGCCCAATAATAGACCGACTGTACACGGCCTCGTAGAAACTCGCCGTTAAATAGAAGCGTAGCGACTGTGCAGTTGTTTAATTTCTAGACTAAGAAAACATGACCTGACACCACCTTCTTTCCAAGACGGTATGAAATAATGTCAGCATATTTTGGGCAATGTCATTCAGTTAGCGGTTGGCGAGCGGATTTATGCTGGAATCTGGATATGCGGCGGCGCGAACGCGCGATCTGTCCCTACACTACCGTAAGGTACTATTATGTATTCTGTGCCTACACCACCGCGAAATGACAATAAAATGGCGGCGGTGGTGCATGCATTTGCTTGTGGCCTCATGGTTTTGCGGCTAAATCACGCTTTTTTTCATAAGATAAGAGGGCAAACGAGCAAACGGTCACCTGATGAAAAGCAATTACCATCGCCCATAGACACTCGCAACATCAGAAGAGCTGCTGGTGCGTTTCCGACGTTCATTAATCCATTCCAATTCCTGCAGTTTCGTATGGAATACGAAACATACTCTCGCTTCAACTAGATCTACCTGCCGACCTACCGATATGCCTAATTGTTACAAAGAGAAATTACTACGATTATTAACAAGCTTACTATCAATACATTGATTGCTGATATGTCGGATCTTTGTTCACGGGATTCTGTGCCCTCCGGATATTGAGATAAAGAAGTGAATCGTGCGTATCGAATGTAATACTCTGATGACCCAAAGGAAGTTTGTCGGTCCAGTTCATTGACGTATCGTATTAGAGACATCGCATAAAAATATCGTCGGCATCAGTGCAGGACCTTTTAGCCTAGGATCCCTTCATAGAAGGACCTTGACCGAGCTGTTTACTGGATGAAAAGTATTTTATATTCAATTACGTATGTCAACAAATTTGTAGAGGTAAAATAATGTATAGTGTCACAACACTAATCGTATGTCACATCACTATGGTGGACTATTTAATCGTAACATAATATTAAATAAACGCAGTCTTAATTAAGCATCGATTGGTTTCAATTCTCCCAAACCACCACCTTACATGGCGACCCTGCCAGGATCCTGCATGTGAGCCGTCGCGCCGCGAATTTGAAGCCGTCTCCATATCCGTCGCGTGTGCCTCATAGCTGCTGATTCGAACAATGGAACTACTTAGCCGGAGTCCTTCGAACTTGCCTGTGCCAACGTTCCGAAAATATGGGAAAGCAACAATCTAAGGAAGAAACTGTCATCGTCCAGAATGCTGCAGGGGGACAAAACAATGGGCAGATCGAGCAAATTCGTTGGCATATTTCAACAACAAATATTCTACTAACAGTCGTTATCCTGTTTATTTTGGCGAGCCTTGTGGTTACGGCCTATAAGCAGTACAGAAGATGCCACAGAAAATGGATTGAAAAGGAGATTACTCGCACGGCAGCAAGAAGATCTTTTTTCCGGCGTCATGGGCCTTCAGAAACAGCGTAGAAGAAAAATAATAATTAAATATTAATAATAAAAAATAATTAAGTGCTAATAAAGTGAAAAAATAAATTAATTAAAAAGTGTAAAAAAAAAGAGACAGTTCAATAAATTAAAATAATATAAAAATAAAATATTAAAAAAAATTGCTAATAAATATATAATCTAAATAATTTAAAATCATTAAATAATAATCGTTAAGTATAATAATAATTATTATAGTGACGCGTACAGAACGAAGTGTTGAGTTACAAACCATATTACACGGACTCGGCAGACGAATGAACTTTGGACTCTTAATATTTTATTGGACTTTAGATACCTAATATTTTCTATTTTAATTATTCAAGTGTTAAATAATTTTGTTTTTTTTAATTATTACTAAATAGTGGTGTGTTATATAAAACTATGCTGGTAAGTGTCAAATGGATATTATTGTAGGATTGTATAATGAGTTAAAGAATCTAAGAATTTATTTAATTAAAATTGGACCAAAACGAAGACACGGACAGATATTAAAAATAAAGCTAAGTGAGAGTAATATTATTTATGAGCGCTATAATAATTGGTCAATTGATTTTGAGGAAAAGTGTAAGAAAAAATGTTTTTCTAATGAGGATATTTTATTAATAAATAATTATTGTACAAAATTTTTAGAATTATATGAGGATATTTTGTTATTGTGTAGAAGCAACTCGGACTCGTCAGTAACCATGGATTCTTTTGATTTAAGAACAGCTTTAAATCTTTTACCTGTTATGACAAATGAGGAATGTAACATTCAACAGCTGATTGATAATATTCAATATTATAGTTCGTTATTAAAAGAAAAGGAGTGTAAGCAAAACTTGATTAACTTTGTTTTGAAAGGTCGATTGTCTATCGAGGCTAAATTAAAGTTAAAGTCGTCTTATGATTCTGTAAGTGAATTAATTAGTGACATGAAAAATACTCTTTTATGTAAGAAAGCTGCAGCCTCAATTCAGCATAAATTGCAAAACATGAAGCAAGCGGACAAGTCTATTTCAGATTACGGGAAAGAAATTACTGAATTATTTGTAGATTTGACGATTTCACAATCCGACGGCAATGAGCAATGCTATAATATTTTAAAGCCTATTAATGAAAAATTTGCTATTAAACAATTTGCAGACGGGTTGCGAAGTCGTAGATTGAGTACGATTATTTCAGCCAGAAATTATGATTCACTTAAGGATGCAATCCAGGCCGCTCAGGATGAGGACACATCAATGGCGTCAACTTCGGGTGAAATATTAGGTACGTATAGCAATTCATTTAATTTTATAAATATATAAAGCGAAATAATTATTTTAGAGGTCAGCGCGGACGCAATAATTTTTTCGCTCACCACGGACGTGCTAGAGGTCATCGTGGGTAATGGGTACCACCAGCACCGCGTAGTCAAGGACAATGGAATCCGCCCATCGGCCGTGGGCAGTGGAACCACACCGCTTCCCGAGCAGGACATCGGAATAACCCCGCTCCCCGAGGACAATCCCGTGGTCATCGGTATAGAGGTCAGTCAAAATATTATAATAGTTCTGGAAATCAAGGGATAAATGTAATGTGCCAAAATAATGAATCAGAATTAAAACCGAATCAGTTTTTTCGTGACTAACAAGGAACATTTTATTTTTTCAAGCGATAGTAATTGTTATGTGTCAATAGATTCTGGCTCTTCGTATTGTAAAAACCAACATTTTTTAGTAGACTCTGAAGCATCTTTATCTGCGTGCAAGTATAAGCATGCACAAAAATTTAATATTCCAATTCACACTGAAGATATTACTATATATAGATATACATGGTTTAGGTGGAAAAGTCCAGGCAATAGGATACGTTTATTTACCTATGGTTTTATGTAACGAGATTATTTATCATAAGTTCTATGTTTTTGATATTTACGTGGTATGGTTGTATGTTTTTGATATTTAACATATTATAGCATCCTTTACTAGCTAATGTTGTTTTTAAGTTTGGTAAAACTAACTGGTCTAAACTAATTCGGTATTGAAATCTGTCTTCTAGGTACGGTTTTATGTAATCAAAAACGAGAGTCTTCAGGTAAGTGCGCCTATTCTTGAAAAATTATTAATTAGCAGCATCTGAAGAATGTAACAGTATCATAGAATTGATCCCCACAATATTTAGTATTCCATAGAACATACAGAGGCTCCAGCGGCGAGTTTTGCGCGACACACTGTAGGTGCTTTTCTGTTTTTTTCTGCCTCTACCACGTAAAATATCTTAAACGCTGAGGACAGTGACTGGTTACGCATTAGAACAGAACTGCAAAGATGCTTCTTCTATTTCTTCGTCTGAATCAGGAGGTGACTCTACTTCTAAAGAGTGAGGACTCTGGGATAAAATTACGTCATCGTGAAAATCTTGGATAACATCATCCAGCTCTTCATAAGATGCCTCACCTGAAAACAGATCTTCACCACCGAACAATTCGTCAGAGTACTCCCCGTGACACAACCGATAGAGGATGTAGAGTGATGCTACATCTCAGCGTAATTCCAAGGAGTCCAAGCTGTTTGAAACACTGAGGCAGTCAACAATCGAGCGGCCCTTCGTTGGATACGACCCAGAGGGAGTACTTGAACATCATCATAACCAACTGAGGAGAGACAATATTTGGGATGAAATTGGGAAATAATTAGGGGTGGGCCGAAATTCGTTTTACATTAATTTAACAAGTCTTAGAAATCTCTCAAGTACTTAATAAAAAAAATTAAACTACTTTTTTTAACAATAATAACCAACCATTAGAAGTCTCTCTTACCTAGTCAGACCATGTCAGACTCAGAACACTCAACACACAATAAATATGGAAGACTTAGGCCGGTATAAATAGTCAGTACTCAAGATACATCTCGCGGTCTCAACACGCGGTTCGGCTCTATGATTGGTCCAAATTTTGACAGCCAACCAATCACTGAGCCTGAACCGTGTCTTGAGACCGAGATGCATCTTGAGTACTGACTATTTATACCGGCCTTAGTAAAAGTGCTAAAATATATTGGTCTCCTTAATGGTTGGCCCCGCGGGGAAGCGCGAAGTACGGGTGGGGCACATCTAGCAATATTTGCAGCAAGTGCGTAAACAAGTCACAACACGAAAAAGCGCGGCGAAATTGAACCGAAGTTCGGTCGAACTTCGGCCGAATTTTTCATTTTTACTGAATGTTCGGCCGAAGTTCGTATTCGGTTCAAACCACATTCGGCCCATCACTAGAAATAATGAATTTCGTTTTCTCTTGTTTCTCTTTTCCTCTTCTGATAAAATACAGCTAGTTACAACAATATCTTTGCAACTATCCTCTATAATGCAAATGCACGTTAACAGGCTATGACGGACTAAAAATAACTAAATTGCCTATGGTGAATCCAAATGCAGTGAACGCACCCCATCGGCATTTCGTAAATGACGAAATGCCGGTGCGTACGCTCCGATCCAGTAGACGCGCAACATTTGACCGTAAAACTTAATAGGTAAATTGCGATTTGCGGCTTATGATAATAATAACACTACTTAATAATAATAAAACTACTTATCTTTGTCCAAACGCCTGATGGCAACCCTACTTGCAAAGGAACTCAAGCCAATTTGTCAGTTTCATTTTACAAATAGAATAAAATTCAAATTATCGAACAGTGAACACGAAACAGGATTTTATGCGGATTACGAAGTAGTTTTTCTTCAACAACTTAAAATAATACATAAACTTTTTAAAATCTGCTAATAAATCATAATATTATGCTAGAATTTTTAGTAAGTATTAAAATATTAACTAAGCTTTAAGTTTCGAAATTAAGTTGAATATTTGTTAAAATAAGATGCAATTTTTTTTTATTTCTTTTCCATCGAATAAATTATAAAATATCGTATTTTCTCTTACACAGGCCCTTCAAGATATGATGTTGTATCTATGTTTAGAAATAAAATAGTTTGTGGCCTATTAGCAAGTATAAAAATCAATTTCGCTTTACTTGATCGTCAATTTCTCTTAAAATCGGGGTTGAAAAGGAACCAAATTTTGAAATGTGGTTTGCATAGACCTTTTAATTGTAAATATGTAAACTCTAAAAACTTTAATTACTTTTTGTAGCTTTTACGGGATGTTGAAAGCAAAAATATAAATTTCTTCAAAACCCGTGGATGAAAATGACACAAAACTTTAACAGTAGCAGACATCAACAAACTAAACCATATTATACCGTTTTTAGAAACTCTAATATTTTTTCGACGCAATTAGGCGACGTTTCTAATATTTGCTAATTACTGGGAAACCCGTGGATGAATCTGACACAAAACGTGTCTGCACATCAGTTACTGCCCTAGCAATATCCCAAAACCTAAATTTTAAACTTTAATATTTTTTTCAGCCTATAGCGACCAAAAATCAAAATCCCTAAATATCTCTGGAAGCTGTCGACCAAAATGACACAAAATCTTTTTTTAGGTTTACCTAGTGGTCCCAAAACTATACGCAAAAAATTAGAAACTTTAGAATTTTTTAAACCAAAAAGCCTAGTCCTATCGGTCTACACGGCCAGTCTGAGATCTGAGTCCCAGAGACGAGAGTTGAAAAAAATATATTATAAAGTCAATATTTTTTTACAAAATATAGTAGTCCTAATGTCGTTGAAATTAAGGTCGAATTTCCACCATTGGGCGATCTCTAGTTTACATAAATTCATCAAGTTTTTATCAGTTTTATGAAATATTAAAATGCACAAGTTAGTTAAAATGCACAAGTGCAATAAATTTTAGTTGGTAACTTTCCAATAAACTGTTTCCAATAAATGTTATTTAATTTACTGCAAGAGTAAATTCTCGTCAGCAACTCAGACTACATAATATGTCTGAGTTTCTGCCTATATTTTATTTTACAAAAGCTCAATACATTTTTGTCAAGATGTTCATCGAATGACACTTGAAGTAAATGTCTGTGAATGCGGCAGTTACATACACTTTCAAATATTTTCGTCTTCTAAAAAAAAAAAACAAGTCTGTTTTCCTCAATTTCTTAGCTTATTTTTGCACTGCTCGATATCCCTCGATGGTACGTCGTCGGTTCAATTATATATGACGAATGATAGGTGTATTATCGTGGAACATCGCCAATTGCAGGCAATCAGCCTACGCGCTCCCTTCACTTTGCCAGTTTGATTTGATGAAATATACCGCGCTGTCCATAGCGCTTTTAGCGTGGGACTTAGCGTAATATGCTATAGAAATATTGATACTAACAAAACGTGTTTTTGACCGACTTCCAAAATAGGAGGTTATTGTTGAAATTGATGACGCCCGCAACTCCGTCACAGATAATAATTACTAAGTAAGCTCCGTTGCGCCAAAATTCGTTTGTCGCGCGGGAAACGTACATTTTTCTTTTACATTTATTATCAAAAACCTTCGTCACGTTGCCTCTAAGGAGCTTGTAAGAACAGCCCCGTTGATATCATTCAACCATGAGCTCTTATAGCAGTATTACTTTAATATTACTTTCAGATTTCGCACAAACAAAAAACATAGCTATGTTTATATAAATAGAGATCATGTTTGTTTATGCGAAATTCAAAAATAATATTAAAGTAATACTGCTATAAGAGCTCATGGTAGGGGGGCTGTTTACCTTGCACTGGTCCAATCACAGCTGAGCTACTGTATTTCTGCTTGGGGAGGTACTGCAAAGAACCATATGTTAAAACTTGAAAGAGCTCAGAGAGCAGTACTAAAAGTAGGCTTTTCCCTTCCCTTCTTCCACCCAACTAAAGAGGTTTATAAAACAAGCAAAGTACTTACCGTTCGTCAGCTTTATGTCCTTCAGTCTATACTCAAACAACACTGCATATCTACCTTTGATCCTAACATAATAGAAAAGCGGCGCAGAAAAGATAGGGTTTTTAATTTGCCACAATGCAATACCTCTTTCGCCCAACGCGTTTTCGATTATCAACACAAATGTAAGACGGTAGTGAGTCAATGGTTACAAAATTTGGAATACGGTCCTACAGAAAACTTACTTCACTAAAACTTACTGCATCCTTCCATCCACTTACAGACCCTCGCACTGATTTATTCATATACAGACATACACAGGTACGCACACACACCACTTACAAACACACAAACACACACATGTACACTCTCACACACATACACAAACACGCACATGCACACAATATCACACACGCACAGGCTTCAAAGGGCATTTATTTTTATTTTTTATTCCTTAGATTTACTTTTATTGAAAACAGATTAAATTAAATTATTATCAATGGCGTACTGGTGACTGGCAGTGGGATGAAACTGTTAAAATTGTCCGGCAGTGGAAGACGAGATTCTTAGAAAGAAGGAAAGAAAGAAACTTTATTTGGTAAAAATAATTGAACATAATAAGAAGAAATAAAACATTTGAAAACCGTATCTACCAAATTGGTGCTTACTCAGCATGTGTTGCAGTAATCCTAAAGAAAAAAGGACAAAAACATTGAGCATTATACTTTATTAAAGTTTAAGTAAACCTTCAGAACTGGAACTCATTGTAACTTACTTCATTATCTAGCTAATATGTCTAATTATACATAGACGCCACATTTTTTCCAATAATTTTCCCGGTCCAGCCTCCATTTAAGCAAAAAAAAAACGTCAGTTTTCAAATTGTTACTTACCCACTTCAACCACTCATCTCTCAATAATGCTACTAAGATACAGTCCATTTCGAAAAGAAACAGCTTTAAATACACGAGTTACAAATTAGGCAACGCACATGCAGCTCTTCTGATGTTGCGAGTGTCCATGGGCGACGTAGTTGCTTTCCATCAGGTGACCCGTGAGCTCATTTGCCCCCTTTCTTTTTTTTTTAATCTACATATATTTATTTAGGGATCTTTATCCAAAGATATGTCAATCCCATTATACCCTTTACTTAAATTTACACTTATAAATTATAATTAAAATTTACACTGTATAATCGATATTGGCAAAAATACGGAAAAAAAAATTGGCTTCTTCGGAAGTTGGTTTCGAAAGAATGAATGGATTGCACGAGCCCCATCGCATAAAGATTAAAATTAATTTTTTCAAAAACTGACAATCTTTGGGTCTGAATCCTGATACTTGACACATTCCATCAACAAGTGTTGAACGTCTTCGACTTGACCACAAGTTTCACAATTCGGTGAGTCAGCCTTATTCGTTTGCCCCCTTATTTAATAAAAAAAGTATGTAAAAGTTTGTTTGTCTGCATATTACCTCCTGAGTCCTGAGTCCTGACTCCTGACATCTAAACCTATTTAGCCATTAGCCATGGAGATTGGAGATATTTGAGATGTAATAGTTTTTGCAACTGCAAAATATACAGTTCGCGCGCAATATATACGAAGCTGCAAGCTACATCTTGTTCAGGAATAAATGCTGCAGCAATATTATTATTTCGTTAGAATATAGGGCATCACGTTTAGGTCCGCTGTGACCTAGGACCTATGACTTGTGGCCTAGGACTATCAGATCAGTGACACGCTAAGGGCCTGCGACTTAGTAAATTCTAGATCCTGAATTCAGGATCCTAAATTCAGAATCATAAATTCAGGTTCTAAATTCTTTATATTATATTATTTTTATTTTTTTACTAGATGACGCCTGCGGCCTGCAACTCCGTCGCGCCAAAATTACCTTTATCGCGCAAGAAACATGTTTGATGTTTCCGAGATAAACAGTATCCTTTGTCCTTTCTCAAGACGTAAAGTATTTCCGCAACTTTCAAATCTGTTCCGCGGTTTGGACGTCAAGAGGCAGACAGACAGCTAATAATATTAGTACGGATGTACTGTGTATATGTAGCCATGAGATTATGGTGTTAATATGGGATATAACCACAAGTAGGTCAGGTGGGTGCTAACCATAGTGTTTGGAACACCATTAGAATTATTAGCGACCCCATGATTATCTGTTCTATCCAATATTTCTGTCCCTTTCTTTCATACGTCAGGTGTAAGTAGAGTAAAAGAGACAACTACAACAATGGCGTGGCCCGAAAACCCGTTATGTGCGAAATAGTTATATTTCCGGATTTCGTTTACTTTATCTACTTACTTTGACCTTTCAACCAATTAAATCTCAAAAGCAAAGGTAAAGAGACAGAGAATTTAAGCGCCACACATAATATTTTATTTTTCAATAAGATTTTTTGTCTGTAGGCTATTTAGTATTTTCTAATAAGACTCAAATAGTTAAAAACGATTAGAAAGAACACTTCGAACATTTAACTTTTACAATACAGTAATAATTATTAAATTACGTACAAAATGGCCCCGAGCCACTTTCTTACTATACGTTATGTACGCCAGTTCTTTTCGCTAGGCGTAGTCTCGACTCTCGAACCGGTGGTAGGCATCGTAGTAGATTCGGCCTTCAAAAAGTTTTATAATTAATGATAAATGGGATAAAAATTAAGTTTTAATTTGATTTCATATGGGTAACTTTTTGCTAAAAACCATTTTTTTCTAATGACCTAAAGGACTAGTACTCTGGTTAACAAGTGCCATTTTCGTCAAAACCTGATCTCATGCACCGAAAATTATGATTTTGGTCTCATTCGATTCGGAATACCATCTAGAACATTCTATCAAAATTCCAAGAGGGGCTGAAAAAAAATGCAAAAGTTATTTTAGTTAAAAATTAAGTAAACATAAAAAGAAGGGTTTGGTTTTTTTTTAATATTTCGGAAACTATTTGAGATAATCAAAATTTGAAAATGGATCATTAAAGAGCAGCTAAAAAAATCTTACATCCTGGAACCTTACTAATAATCCTTATAGCTGTAATTGAGCGGCGAAAGTAGCGATAAAACCGCGTGGTTCGGGTTTTGCGTGATTTGCCGCAATCTGCTACGTTAACTAAAAAAATATTTTAAGTGATTAAATATTAATATTAAGGAATAAAAAAATTTGGGTACTAAGTAGACATATCAATAAATAATAATCCGTTAACAAAAATCAATTATCACAATTCGTTTAATTAATATGCTTTTCTTAATTTGTTAATAGTCACCATTTTAATGTTAACATTTTTATGTTTTCGCTGATTATTTCAAAACAAGAAATCCAGATTTTTTTATTATTCTTTTGAGCTAATCTTAAAAGGCTTTATAAGAGATCCCCGTTGAAAAAATTCAAAAATTTTCATTATTTCACTTTTTTATTAACATTCAAAGTCATTCCAAAATTATTCATGTAAATAAAGCAATTACGGTACTTTTATATCCAATTATTGTTACTATTTTGTTTTGTTATTGTAAGAAGCCAGATAACAATGTATATTTTTTTATTTATAACTATTAAAATTAAAATAATCATTTTTATTTATGAAAAAACCCTAATTGCTATATTTACATAAAAATTTCATGAATGCCTTTGATTGTTCATAAAAAATTGAAAAATCAAAATTAGTGATTTTTTCCAACGGATATCTCTTCTAAACCCTTTTAAGATTAGCTCAAAAGAATAATAAAAAATTCTAGATTTCTTGTTTTGAAATAATCAGCGTTTTTATGTTAACATTAAAATGGTGACTATTAACAAATTAACAAAAGCATAACAATTAAACAAATTGTGATAATTTATTTTTGTTGACGGATTATTGTTGATTGATATGTCTTCTTAGTACCCATTTTTTTATTTCTTTATATTAATATTTAATCAGTAAAATATATATTTTTAGTTCACGTGGCAGATTGCGGCAATTCACGCGAAACCCGAACTACGCGTTTTTACCGTTACTTTCGCCGCTCAATTAAAGTTATAAGGATTGTTGATAAGGTTCCAGGATCTAGGATTTTTTTAGGAAATTTCCTGCTCTTTAAGGGTCTACTTTCAAATTTTGGTTATCTCAAATAGTTTTCGAAATAAAAAAAAAAACTAAACCCTTTTTTTATGTTTACTTAATTGTTTATAGCTTTTGCATTTTTTTTTCAGCCCCTCTTGGAATTTTGATAGAATGTTCTAGATGCTATTCCGAATCGAATGTGACCAAAATCATAATTTTCGGTGCGTTAGATCAGGTTTTGAGGAAAATGGCACTTGTTACTCAGACTATAGGATATATCTAAATGCCTACTATAAATTGGCCAAAACGAAAGAACTTTAAAAGTCTTTGAACTTTAACTTACAGTACAACGATTACGGGTAACTTAAGTTTAATGGTCCTTCTAGCCGGATATTTCGAAATTCTACGAATAGACCATTGTTTATATTTAATAAGCTGATGTTTTCTCACTGCGCCGACATGCTGGCATGCTTCGCAAATCAGTACTGTCTCGTGTCGACTTTGTGTATGCCAGTAACTTGCCTAAAGCAACGTGCTTATTCCGCTAGAAGAATAAACTGTACTGCAACTATAGTTGGAAACTTGCATAATTAATCTGCTTATTAATTCTGCTAGAAGAATATAGTGATCGATTGTGCTAGCGAAGAGTTAGACATGCTTAACGCCAGTAACAATGTGAATTCAGAACGTAATGAAAATATTAATATTTTCTTTGTGACCGACTCCCAGTTAATAAAAATGATCCTATAACTTCATTCCTTAGCTTACCTTGTACTTTTTAGATACTGACACACAAACTCCTACCTGTTAAACAGGTAGATTTTTTAGAAATATTCCGCTTTCGCTACTGTAGATAAGTATCTCTGTGTCTACTTATCCTTGGCTATGTAAATAACAACAGCGCCAAAATAGCATAGAGCTATTGAAGTTTTCTTAGCGCCAAGCATAACACCTCGCTCCCTACATATTTATTACAAACCAAAACTATTAGTCCTAGGAATCCATACTACTGTTACCTCTTCACGCCTTGGCCTCTGAACCGATTTTACCTAGTATAGAGATACTTTGAGTCCCGGGAAAGGACTTAGGATACTTTTTATTCTGGAAAAATGTACGGTTCCCGCGCGTTAAACGAATTTGGCGCAAACGGAGTTGCGGGCGTCTATAGCGGATAGTGACTATTCAGTATCCAGTGCCCTTACCAGCGACTGGCAAGTACCAAGCGATAATCAACTAACCAGGGGCAAGTATGTGGGCTGGCCCTTATTACTGCCAGCGGAAGTTCCGACGCCGCACGCCACTTGACTGGCTTTTTATAACTGGTGTTTTGGCGTTTCATACTTACTGCGGTAATGAGTTTCGTTAAATAAACCAAGAAATGACGCGGTTCAGATTAAGTAAATAAAATAAAAAATTTAAGTTGAAATCGGAGATAGCTAAAATTAACATTCTACGGAAACAAAGAAAAATTTAAGACGAAAATTCTGTTTCCGCGTGTTTAAATAAGACATTTAAATTTGGATTTTGAACAAGCAATACCACTGCCAGCAAGTCTGTAAATTCAGTGTAATTCTGATCGTGCAGTATTAAATTAACACATAATAATCGGCCAAGTGCGAGTCGGACTCGCGCACGAAGGGCTCCGTACCGTTATAGAGCAAAAATAGGCCAAAAATTGTGTTTTTTGTATGGGAGCCCCACCCCACACCCACCGCTTCCCTCGAGGCCCTGATCAACTTAACTCCGCTTCCTCTGCTTGTTCAGATAGAGGCCAAAAAGGTGGCTCTCAGGGCCAGGACGGCGGGTAGGACGAATTGGGCCTCCACCCCATTTCGACAGCTGGAACAGTCTCTCAGTGAATCACCTGTCATGGTCATGCCATCAGATGCCATGATCAAGGTGCATAGCTTTTCGAAGCAATACCAGGTTTTTATACCTTCCAGGGAGGACTGGGAAAGAAAAATCCCAATCGATGTCCGCCCTAGCGACATAGTTTGGTTCACGGATGGATCAAGGAAAGACAACCGTGCGGGAGCCGGATTCTACGGAGGCAGGCCACCGAAAGGCAAATACGCCTGTTTGGGGGAGTTTGCGACCGTGTTTCAGGCTGAAGTCTTCGCTATCCTCGGTTGTTCACTAGAAAGCCTGGAGATGGCCCTAGTTAATAAAAACGTGTTTATCTTCTCCGATAGTCAAGCTGCACTTAAAGCACTGACTGCCGCAGAAGTCTCGTCCAAATTAGTTCTGGAATGCATTGATACGTTGAACATGCTGGGAAGGAACAACAACATCCGCCTAGTATGGGTCCCGGGCCACAGTAACGTCCCCGGCAATGAAACCGCTGACGAACTGGCTAGGCTTGGGGCCGAGAGTCTCATATATGGCCCAGAACCAGTCTGTGGTATAACTCCCAGTACCACAAAGCAAGTGCTCAAGGAATGGGACCACAGACTATGCAGGAAGCAATGGGCTGAGACCCCTGGCCTTGAACACTCCAAGGCACTAATTCCTGGCTTCAACAAGAAACTATCAGAATTAGTGCTCACCTTGGGTAGGAACCAATTAAGAATCCTTACCAGAAGCCTAACTGGGCACTGCAAGCTCAACAAACACCTAAACAGAATGGGTATTTGTAGCTTAACGACTTGCAGATTCTGTGAGGAGGAGGATGAAACACCTATTCACCTTCTCCTCGACTGTCCTGCTCTACTACAGAGCAGGAACAGGCACCTTGGTCGCCACGAATACTCATCCACAGAGGAAATTCGTGGCACCAACCCCAACCATATCGTTCAATTCATGAGCAGTATTGGGTTGGGGATGATTCTCTAGCGCGAAGGAGTCACAATAGATCCTCATGAGTCGCAGTGACGCCAGGGCTATAGCGACCTGCCTTCTTAAAAAAAAAATGGGAGCCCCCCTTCAATTTTTATTTTATTTAAATATTATTACTAATCATTAAAGAACACATATATGTCGCATCCGGTCAAAAACGGAAACGGAACTTAAGTGCGCCATCATCATGAAACTAGTGGCGCGCTTTGACAGAGTCGGGGCGTGTCGGAGTGGGAGAGTTGGAGAGGGAAATTTCCCCTCCTGTGCCAGTCGCCAGAAGATGCGATCAGTCTCGTCTGGGCTTCCAACTAGCCAACACGTTCCGGAACTGTCCCTAGTTTCGTTTACTTGTGCTGAGTGAAGTGATTAAAGTGTGTTAGGAAGTGATAATTATTGTGAAGCGTTTAGTAAAGTGTAAAAGTGTTCCTGAGAAGTTTATTTGTGAAAGTGTTTGGTGAATGAGTGTGATTCTGTGAATTGTAATAAAAACTATTTCTGATTATTGTTATTAGTTCTTGTTCATTGCGCGACACCCACACAAGGCCCACAAAATGTCTGATCGTAGTCCTATTTTACCGATAGACTCGTTATATAATTAAGGCCTTTGTGAAAATTTCAAGTACCTACCTGTTGTCATCATTGATACCGAGCAAAAAATGTTTGAAAAATCACGTTTGTTGTATGGGAGCCCCCCTTAAATATTTAATTTATTTTGTTTTTAGTATTTGTTGTTATAGCGGCAACAGAAATACATAATCTGTGAAAATTTCAACTCTCTAGCTATTACCGTTCTTGAGTTACAGCCTGGAGACAGACGGACAGACAGACGGACAGACATCGAAGTCTCAGTAATAGGGTCCCGTTTTTACCCTTTGGGTACGGAACCCTAAAAAACACTTTTGAATGCCTCATTTCAAATTGCATCGCATTATATTGATATTATATTGAGTCACGTTACTATCTGAACTGACCCTAAGAACTACAGAAATAAAATTACGTATTTACAAAGATTTTCAAAATCATTACTTTTGACTTCGTCACGGGCCACGGCCCGTAGTCGATCTAAATAACGAAACTCTAACCGCACATGGACAAATCATTACCATTCCTCCGAAGGCAGCTAAACCAAAACTTTCCAACCGCAGCCGCGTGCAGTATGAATACACCATAACACCACAGCTACCACTTTTTGTGTCCAAACATTGGAATTGTTGATCCATTGATCTCTAACGAGGCATTTGTATGTGCGGCGCGTCGCGTGTCGCCACGTTGCCTCGCAATTAGACAATCGTTGTTTCCGAAAGGTTTCCTGTGGGGGGTTTTTACGAGTTAGATGTTAGGTTCAATTTCTAAATGTAAGTTTTTAAATGCAAAAAGTTTACGGAAGACATGATATTTATAATCTACTAGCTGTTGCATACAAAAAAAAATCATACATACGGTCGTATTGAGTAACCTACTTTTAGGAAATTGGGTAAAAAATAAAAATAGCATAGCCCTCTTTAACAGAAACTACGGTTCATATTAATTCGGTGCTAAGCTGTGGTTAATATAAAATATACTTTTTTACAAATCAGAAACACATAACCAAATAAGACACACATCAAAATATAGAATCTGCACCTTGTTTAAAGTCTGTTAAAATGGTTTTTTAAGTATTGTTCTCCACAATCCACTCAGAGTTTTATACCACTCAGCCACAGCTGCACTATGCGGGTCCTGTGAAGGGTTTTCAGAATCTAGGGGCTAGAATTTCCCACAATCCTTGACATGGACTTGTTTTATTTAGCTATATACAAGGCATTAAAAGCATATTTTAAGTCATAATTTAGATGTCAGAAAATAATTAGCAAAGCGAAACAATTTACCTCAGTCAAAGTATGTTTACGTAACGTGTTTTGAGTTGGCGACGCGTCACTTCGTCACATCTCCACAACTCATCAATAAGTAATAATCCGATAGAGTCATTGATTAATAGCCTGTCAATACAGTTTAGTCCGCTATGTTCTCGGTTGTAATACACCCGCTGTTTGATTGATAAGTCGATATTTTTTGTTGTCCATCGACAGTCATTTGAATATAATCTGCAACGGACAGACATAGTCATGTTACATATTATTACATAATATTACGTATCATAAGAAAAATTGATTCATAGAATCTAAGTATAATAGTTTGATCGGTTTATGTCTAGTCTGATTGAAAATTGTCTATATATAAAATAACGACCGTACTATATCAGTATATTTTTATCTCAATTCTCAATACATATTACATTGTACCTACGTGTTAATTCGATCAGATTTTATAAGCATTAGGTGTTTATAGTTTTAAAAAAGATATTTTTCTCCGACTTCAGTAAAGGAAAAAGGAAGGTATTTGCAGGCTTTGGCAGTTTATGTAATTAAATACGTTTGTTCTACGGTCATGACTCACGACTTATTAGCTGTCACTACTGACCCGATTCTGTAGAAATTAAGACTGAAAAATCCATACTAAAATTATATTATAATAATATGTGATCTGATCTGATCTAATATTATACGATTTTATTATATGTATAGATAAATGTGAATATGTCTGTCTGTTACCTCTTCACGCTTAAACCGTTGAACCGATTTTGATTTAATTTGGTATGGAGATACTTTGGGTCTCAAGAAAGGACATGGGATAGTTTTTGTCCTGAAAAACTGTATGGTTCTCGCGCGATAAACTTATTTCGGCGCAACAACTAGTGGTGCGGGCATCAACTAGATATTTTAATATTTGATTCAGTTTTCCGTGTACTCGTACATTTTCATTATCTATAGTCTATACTAATATTATAAAGCGGCAGAGTTTGTTTGAACGCGCTAATCTCAGGAACTACTGGACCGATTCGAAAAATTATTTCAGTGTTAGATAGCCCATGTATCGAGGAAGGCTATACGCTATATTTTATCACTCTAAGACTAATTGAAGCGAAGAAATAGAGGAACATGTGGAAAAAACGGGGAAAATTATTTGAAAGGGCTTATCTCACGATGTACTGATGCAATTTTTATATTATTTGGCACAGATAAGTAGACCAAGATAGAAGGATCATAGGTTATTTTTTAACCGACTTCCAAAAAGGATAGGAAGGAAGGTTATATGTTCGGCTGTGGATATATTTTTTATTTTTTTATTTGTGTATGTTCAACGATTACTCCGCCGTTTGTGAACCGATTTTCAAAATTTTTCTTTTATTGTATAGGGTTCAACTCCAATTTGGTACCATGTTCACAAAAGTGGTTACCTGATGATGGGATCCATGAGTAATCGAGGGAACTCCTCAAAATTTATATGGAAACATATAGTGATTTTGGTTTTATGTGAGGAATGTAAGGCATATGCTACCAAAAAGTAAGATTTTACACCAAGGCGTGCTGTGGTTCCGAAGATACTAAGAGAACTCCGGATCTATAAGTAAACTTGTATCTATACAAGTTTGGGACTTTCGGCGATGTTTTAAGAACTGAAAGCATATGCTACTATGCAAATTACATTCATCATCATCATCATCATCATCATAATTATCACTACCATCACACGATGCATCGTTATGAGTTATGACCCTATTATTGGTACTTTTCATAGTCTTTTCGACCGAGACTCGAGTTTGTCGAGTGATTTTGAAAATTATATTAATGTTGTTACAAAGTAAATGATTTAAACTTGGTGCTGCGGTTACCAAGTTGGCGATTTGTTCATGGGATCTATGAGGTACGTAGGAAAAAACTTTTTTGAAAACTGCCTGAGTATAGTAGTTGTGATAGTTTCATACCTAAATCCTATATATCTACAACTGACAGCTTATATGTTTACCGGTAAATAACTAAAAAGAGTGAAATTATTATTTTTAGCAAAAAATTAAAACCGACTTCCAAGGTAAAAACAATAAGTAATAATATGAACTAAAGGTACAATTCCGTGCATCGCGATAGATCGCGGTCGTGCACGACCTACGACTGTCGTCGGACGCTCGCGACCATAGTCAACGTATGAAAATGTATGGCACCGCTTCCGAGGCCCGCGACTGACGCGCGCGGCCTACGACTGTCGTAAGCCGCGCGCGATCGTGTCTTGAAGTTATGACAGTCGCGCACGACCGACGACAGTCGTAGGCCCCGCGCGACCGTGTCAAAGTTATATGGCACGATCGCGCGCGGCTTACGACAGTCGTAGGCCGCGCGCGTCAGTTGCGGGCCTCGGAAGCGGTGCCATACATTTTCATACGTTGACTATGGTCGCGAGCGTCCGACGACAGTCGTAGGTCGTGCACGACCGCGATCGATCGCGATGCACGGAATTGTACCCTAAAAAGTATTAAATAATTCTTACTCTTTAATAGTGCCTCTTTTAGAATTCGTCTAAATCTCAACTATTTCTGTACATACTATAGTCTTCATTACTTTGAAGTCGGTACCAGTCCCAAAAGTTTCATATATTCTGACACTGACTGATTAACTCACGATTAAATTAGCTGGTACCGACTTCAAAATAATGAAGACTATAGTAGGTACAGAAATAGTTGAGATTTAGACGAATTCTAAAATAGGCCCTATTAAAGAGTAAGAATTATTTCATACTTTTTGGTTCATATTATTACTCTTTTTTTTTTTACAGAACGAATACAGAACAAACAAAAAGTTTATTCTGTATTCTGAGACGTGTCCTTGATTTTTCGTTTATGAAAAAGGCTTAAACGCGCACACGCCAAATTCATTTATTCTTAATCCTTTTGTTTTGATGTTTTGAACTCGAAACTCGGGTAGCAAAAAACTGGCTAAGTAAAGTCGAACTTGTACACCAAAGGTTCCGTACAAAAGTGCCTAAAACATTTAGTGTGTGAAAGATACCTAAAATTATTTTATTCTGTTCAAAAGCACCCTTTGCAAGGGGCAACTAACTTATAAGCAATAAATAATAATATACGAATTGTGTTATATTTAGTTAATGCATGCAGCCTAATTTCAAACACACAACTTAGTTGAACAGTACACTGTACAGTATCGTCTCTTCACACTACTGAGATCCACTGTATAATCCATACTTCCATACTAATATTATAAATTCTAAAGTGTGTCTGTCAGCTCTGTCTGTCTGTCTGTTCTCTTCTTCACGCCCAAACCTTTGACCGAATTTTACTGAAATTTGGTATGGAGATACTTTGAGTTCCGGGAAAGGACATAGAATACTCTTAATCCCGTATAAAAATGTACGGTTCCCGCGCGGTAAACGTATTTTGGTGCAACGGAGTTGCGGGCGTCATCTAATATTATTATTTTGTATTTTTTTTTACTTTACCCTTTTTAGTACGGGACCCTAAATGAATCTTGTATCAATGAAATTCGTTCATTGATCGTCTGTACCAGTTTTTACCGGTGCAGTAGGACCATACATGGTCCTTCGAGCCCTGTACCGTTGTCGACTTTCTACCACTGCAGAACACGTTTAGAAATGTGAAATGGCGCTTTTCTAGATAATTAATGGATTAAGATATATAATAATAAAAATCTAGTATATGAAATTCTGCACATCGAACAAACACGTCTATACTCCAACAACTCAAAATTACCACCCACCTGTCCACTCTTTGTCTACAGAGATCACTCGCCTTTTTTGGCCACATAGCCCGCCGGCAGGCGTATTTACAAAGGCTATATATACCATTAGAGTCACGAGCCAGACTCTAATATATGAGCTTTTGTTTATGTATATTACTCGACAATACCTATTCTATCTCAGTAAAATAATTGACTCAAGTGGATTAGCTTTTTGCCTTGATATTTTCTAAGAAAATGCACTTACAAAACCTAGTCGAGTACAGCCTCACCGCCTTAATTGTTTATCGCGAACGTGCCATACTTAAATAAGGCTGACTGTTACCAACTACGTTTAAATTGTAAAAATACTAAGCTAATCGTAAATTTCATAAAAATGATTATTATATCTGCGTTTTGTATTTGACATTAGAGGTACCTAACTACGCTAGAAAAAATATTATAGTTTTATTATTATTTGTACTCTCAACAAGTGTGTAGTGTGTTTCTTACATATTAAAAGTTCGTTTGTTAATTAGTATTTTTTGTCACTTAAATACAGAATAGAAACGAGTAATTTAATTATTTTAACATTAAAATAATAATATTTTCCATGTAACTATCCACCTAAATATTTTTAAAGTGTTGACGATGTATTTACCATATCGGCTGGGCTATCACGTAAAAACAGCAATTGACAATCCATCAGCAAAAATCGCGCGATAATCTCGCGATCGATTGTTGGGTATAAAAAAAGTGGTATCAGCTAAGCGATCGCTCGCGGATCGCTCGCTTATCGTTTTATTGCACTTTTGCGAGTACACTAGCGCCAAAAACAATTTAGTAGCAATCAAAGGAACTATTATTGGAATGTCAAATCAAACAAACTTCGACCATGTTAACAAGTGTCACGTTCCTAATGTATACAAAAGTACTCTGCAGTCTGCGTTGAGCGTTCGCTTTAGTTGTAATTGTTTCGTGAACAAAATAACAAGTAAGTGAGCGAGATTATAATGTTATAAGTACAATACTGTAAAATTAATCTTTGGTATTAATCACCAATGTATCTGGATTTACTTGTGAAATAGCCAAAGGAGTGGATCTTGGGTCAATGTGAAAAGAAGCTGTTGAAAACCGTAGAATAATCTTGCCCATAAGCCTTAAGCTCTAGAATCTAGATCAACAAAATATTGAGAATAATAGAAAAAGTTAAGCATCCTTAATTTGTACTTTCTTGATGTTACTTCTCCCTTTCTTGCTTTTTCATAACACTTTTCTATTTTTGTAGTACTGGGCTGACCTTAAAAGTTAAAAGCAATAGCAAGATGAAGATGGCTAACAGAGGTGGTACTTTGGGGCATGCTGATGCTGCTGGTAATCAAAGATGATGATATGGCCTACCAATAAACAAAGTCAACAATGAAGTCTTGGCTTTCATCGCAGAGCACTAGTACCTATTTGGTGATGGTGAACATAGAAATTTATTATACTCTGTAAGTACTAAGTAAGTTCTACAATTTCTAACTAACCTATTAAAAAACATAATCTTAATTAAGTACCTATATTTTTATTAGATAAGTGAGTTTATACAGTGAGGCCGAAATGCCAAATCATGCAATACAATATTATTGGATGATTTCTGTGAAAGTAGTTGTTCCTTAGTACAGTAAATTTTACATTAGTTTTGAATTATAGGAAGAAGTAAATATTTTTTCTTAAAATAACTTTATTTTGCAGATATTATGGATTTCATTGAAACTGGGCCGTCTGCTTCAACTAATTTGGATAATATTGCTTTTATTATACTCTGTAAGTTCTACAATTTCTATCTAACTTATTAAAAACATAAACTTAATACCTATATTTTTATTAGGTACAGCTGTAGTGAGTTTATACAGTGAGGCTGAAAACAGTGAAAAGCCAAACCATCCAATACAATACTATTGGATGATTTCTGTAGAAGTAGTTGTTCCTTACAGTAAATTTTAAATTAGTTTTAAACTATAGAAAGAAATAAATTTTTTTTCTTAAAATATATTTATTTTGCAGATATGGATTTCATGGAAGCTGGGCCGTCTGCTTCAAAGTAACATATAGATGACAAACTACGGAGTGCTGCTGAATGAACAATATTTAACTTGTCTTTTTAGTTATTACAAATACTAGCTATATGACCGAGCTTCGCTCGGTATTCAAAAAATTAAAAAAACACACATGAAATCACATTTTATGAAAATGATTCCTAGCTAGATCGATTTATCGCCCCCGAAATCCCCCTATATACTAAAAAATATAGGGGGTTTCGGTTGAAATGAAAATCATTGGAGCCGATTCCGAGATTCCAATTATATATATTACAAGAATTGCTCGTTTAAAGATATAAGATTTTTGTTTATTATTGTTAAAATCATTTTATAATTAATAACTTTGTGTTAAAATAGATGTCTGTGTGAAACTACATATTATTATAATTTTAACATGACAAAGTATAAACTTTGTCATGTTAAAATTATAATAAAAGTTGTCATATTATACAGTGTTACATAAAGTTTGGGGTTAATATAAATAAAAACTCACTTTGTACTTTATTTATTTATTTTGTAAATTGGCATTTTATAAAGAGATTGTATAAAGATATATACAGTTTAACTGATATGTACTGATAATAATTATTAACTACTAACAAAACATATTTAGTGAGATTACAATAAAAACCCTTTAATAATTTGAATTTCATTTTGTTTTTAGTTCAGAAACCCACATTTATATTAAATATGTAATTTATTAGGAATACTAAACAGAATACAGATAATAATAGAACTATAATTATTAATTATTGTCAAAGTAACAACTTTATAGACTATACATAAATTATAGACTACACTGAAGGAGTTGAAGTAGTGATATTGATAAATTTATATACATAATTAATAAAAACTTTACTTTGTAAGTATGAAATAAATTTGTAATAAAAGTAATACCTGTTGTTATATTTTTATTTATAGTTTGGCTTTAAATAAATGAAAATCTCATTTAACACAATATTTCTTTATAAGTACTTATTGTAAATTGACTTTTTACATTAAGTAAGTAAATATTTAGGGAAAACAAAGTCTGACAAAAAATAAAAGTATTAACGAATAGCATAATATTAACAATAGACTTTACATATTTTAGAATACAGTAAAAACAGTATGTAAGTATACTTTTAAATGAAATTTTGTTTTTGTTATCAAACATGCATTTATTTGGACATTTATTTTAATTAAAATACAAAACAAGAACACAGCTATTAATAGAACAATTAACAAACATTCCTTAGCATAATACTTTTCTGTATATTTCATAATCTGTATTCCTTAGTATCATGTAACCACCGACCACACAACCACGTGGTTGTGTGGTCGGTGCATGTAACACAACATTAGGCACTAGGCAGCAATATTAAAGTCCAATTATATTGATGAATATTATACATTTTAATATTTACAATATTGATATTTAAAACATCACGATGAAAAACTAATAAAGAAATTAATATTATGCATATAAGAGCTTGTAGCACCTCCATCGTGGGAATCGCAGACACCAGACACAATAGATTTGTTATGCGGCAGCCGGCTGCCGCTTGGGGATTGATGGGTTTTAAGCAGTATTCTGATTTTAATAAACCTTTTTAACATTGGTTATAATATATTCCTGTTATTATTAAATAATACAAGACTAAATCTTTTATTTATTGTTGCACACTTCATTATATTGGAGATTATGCATAAAATAATTAGTCGTAAAGAAAATGTTTTACTACTTAAAAATAAACCTTGTTTCTGATGTATGTTTAAAAGTATTCCTTTTAATTCTACTTACATGAAGACAAATAACAATAACTTAATAGTAATCTACATGCAAATGAAACAAATAACACTGTTTTACTGCTTTATTTTTCACTTCATAAAGATCACAACCCCTGCAAGCTCTTTGCGGTCTGCCACTCCCTAAAAGCTGGTTCTCACTTTTTCAAAGAAACTGTAACATCCTGCAATGGCTAAAGTGTGGTCCTAAACTTGGAAATCGTCGTACTGGCAGGTGACTGTGACGAATAGTTGTTACAGATGTTTCACAACAACACAGCACAGGTGTTAATTGTTGTTTTTCTTGTCAATGTCTTAAGCTCGTCACAAACAGCTCCTTATTCAACCCTTGTAATGGGTTTTAAACTCAGAGTCAGACAGTTCCAGTGCCAGGGCTCGGTCGTGATTGCGAGGTCTTATTTAGTTGAATTTCTGGCTGTATCTCTTGTTTCTCCTTTAGGAATGGCTTCTAATATGAGCACTGTAAGCGCCAATGTTATAAAAATACGTTTCACAGTTTAAAAATTGACGCAAAACACCACTAACCTCTCAGCGATAAACAAGCAATCGGTAAAAAATCACCTTTGTTGTGATCGCTATTTGACAGTTCAAATTGCTCGCCGATCGCGATCGCATTGCTGTCAAAAGCCTTACGTGATACGAAATAAATTGCAAAAGTATGGAGATTTAGCGATTGTTATGCAATTATAGTTCCTTGATTGTTCGGCAGAGGCAGTACTGTCGCTCGATTGCTATCGTATTGTTTTTGCTGATACATAATACGAAATTGCGATTTTTGCGCAATTTTTGCACAATTTTTGCTATCGTTTTGCTTTCGCGAGATGCGTGATAGCCCTGCGGTATCAAATTGAATAGCATTTGTTGCTGCAATGTTAGAAAGAATTTAGCTAACAAATTCTAGGCGATTTCGGTCATTTTCTAAACTATAATAGATTAGGGTTTTGTCAAGTTTTTGTCTAACAAAAGCTAAGCCAGTTCAGTTTGCCCTTTCACTCTAATGGTATAGCCTTTGTAAATTCGCCGCCGGGAGCCTAGTAATCTGGAGTCTCATACTAGCTGGGCAATTAGAGGGGAAGAGAGGCAGGGGCAGAGTGGCTACACGATGGACAGACGCAATTGTCAAGGCTGCTGACTGCACGTTCCAGGTGGCCCTGCATAAAGCCAAAAACAGAGACAAGTGGAGAGCCCTATATCCCGGAAAGCGAATTTTGGTGGTCACGCCCCTTAGCCATGAGGATACGACTAGGAAGGAAGGATATGAAATTCTTGTGCTAGATATTGCCTCGGTGTTTGTTCATAAGTCATATAAAATGGCTAGACCGATTGTGTTGAAATTTTGTGTGCTTAATTATCTATATTATTGAGAATCGATCAACCGTAGAATCCGGCCTGCACCAAGCTGTAATCAATATTGCAGAATTGGGACGCTTTGGTCCAAGCCAATCTGCTATAGTTACCTCATACAAAAACACTTGTAAAGTTTTTTCTATCGCCGATATGTCATATGGCATAAATTCATAGGAATCAATATGCTTTTTCCATCATCTAAATATTCTAACCATACACACTTTATGGTGCACAATTATACATAACTAATAAGTAAAACTATGATAATTATTAATTATCGATCCTTATCCTGTAACTGTCAATAATTAGATCTGTAACTGTACAGGTTAAAAAATCTATCGACCTCGGAGAAATCCGTTCAGGTTCCGAGTGGAGCGACCAGGTCCATAATTGGTGACGTCCGCATAGCTGCTGGATTAACGGCATCTGGGCGTGCCTGGAATATGGATGCGATCGAGTTGGATGACAAAAATGTCATATATATCATCCCATTTTTAGAGTTGTTAAAGATACTTTATTTTACACATGAAACAATATTATATTTACATAGACCGTCATAGAAACACGACACAAAGGAACTGTTTATTTCAAAAAGGAATGGTTGCGTGTTTTGGTTAAAAGTAGGTTTCGGGGAGAAAAATAATATCTAGCTAGTTTTTTTTTGTATGAAACCGTGATTTTTTTAAATTTTTTACTTACTGTCAACAACCATAGTAACAAATTTTAACTGTGTAATTATTTTGTATAATATTATTATGTGGACTTTCGAGGGGGTGCCTGTGACCCCTTAACGGCCTTAACACAGGGCAACCTAGTTAAGGCGACGCCTTGATCAAATTTGGCTGTAGCGATGCCGATTTTTCTCAGCAATGACTAAAGCTAAGAAATTTGAAGTTCATTGTCAGTATTCATCATGTCTTTGTCTTTGAATTGCCCATAGCATAACACGATTGGAAAACTTTTATAGCACAGAATAATCAATCGAAAAGACCTCTGTAAAAAAAGGGATTCCTATTTTTCCAACAGAGGAGAGTGATTTAAGGTTCCAAAATTTGTACATAAATTGGTTCAAGCATGCACTTTAATTTGTGCATAGCTTATATGAAATGTATTTATGGTTTTTAAATTAAGCGACAAAAACCATTTTGTCGCTCACGCCCTTTCCATTTTTTGCTGTTCCATTGCTTATTTTCTATGAACACGGTTTCTTACTTTAACGCTGCATCACCTTAAGGCACCTGCAGTCTCCTGTTAAAGATATTGTTACTTCAACTGATTGATATTGTACTATATTCTTATTTTGAGTTATTGCCACGAAGCGTTTGCTACATTATTTAAAAAATTATTATGTTGGAACTCTATCTTTAATTTGAATCGTATATTGTAGGCTTAAATAGTTCTAACATATCATAATTGAAAGGGTCTGTTCACAAAGTGCGATGCCTCATGTGAACCGACCCTTACACCGGATCCACTAAAAATATTTGTAGCTCGTACCTAATACTTAATAGAACCAGTACAATTATAAATCGCTCGCGGCCAAATTTACTTTCGTTGGCCATTACTCGGCCAGAATCAGGTGCATTGTATAGTTTCTCTCGCAGCTAACAAGCTATGAAAACTAAACATAATTGAGTGAAATGTCATATCAAATTATTATTTACAGCAAAGGGATATTTCTATTTACTATTTAGTAATGTTGAAACGAAACCACAAGACTATAATAAAAATAACTATATTTGAAGTTTTGTGCTTCAATTTGCCGTTGGGGCTATAGACACAAACACAATATTTGACATTGTAAAGTTCTTTTATATAGTTTTAGGACTAACTTTTAACTTTATAATAAACTAATGTATCTGCAGTGTATTTAGAGTTATTTTCTTGACATGATCCAGCCGTATACATAGCTATCATATTCCCTCGATCGTGGAAAAAACGAGGCAATAGATTTCTATTGTTATCGCAGTCGCATGCGACCGCTTGGGGCTTGAAGCAATATTCTTATAAACCGTACATACTTTGAGGTAATAATACACTTACTATTAAAGGACTTAACTCCTGTTCAAACATCATTTTTAACCACAAAAAAGAAATAAAATGACACACACACAATTTACAATTTAGATATATAATATAAATATAATTTTATCTTTTAACATTTGGCTTAACTTAGCATTAACTTTTATTATATTTTATCCAACAAGTTGAATAATATGTAAGAGTATTACCATATCAATAACTATGAATGTTTAACTATTATGGTATTACGGAGTGGTTTTAGCCGGAGAAACCAGGAAACCACGCACACCGGAACCTCACTTTCTAATGGATTAATATGGATTAGTTAAACTAATGTGTATCAAATTAGTACAGGCTATAGGTAACCGTCAAGCAGAGTTGCGGTAGGTGCCATCGTCGTACGCGCAACTCTGCCATAAGTGTCTAAAAACACGACGTAACTTCGGCATTTTCAGTAATTTAAAATACATTGCAGGCGTTATCGTGCCGAACTTCTGCCGCGTTTTTTCGGCCTAGTGTGCTTAGACACTTAGGCCTGATTTATATGCATCCGCGCGAACATGGGGCTTGGCCGCCACACCGCAAGATCACAAGTAAATGTTTAAATATTATGTAACGATTTATTACAATGCAATGGCGGCGAGGTCGTGCTGTCATTTACATACATTTTTTTTTATTCAATAAGGGGGCAAACGAGCAAACGGGTCACCTGATGGTAAGCAACTACCGTCGCCCATGGACACTCGCAACATCAGAAGAGCTGCAGGTGCGTTGCCGGCCTTTTAAGAGGGAATACGCTCTTTTCTTGAAGGTTTGCAGGTCGTATGGGTCCGAAAATACTGCTGGTGATAATTTGTTCCAGAGTTTTACAGTGCGCGGCAGAAAGTTACGCGAAAAACGCACTGTGGAAGACTGCCACTCATCAAGGTGATGAGGATGGTATGTTTTTCGCGTGGGACGATGGCGAAAAGTTGCAGGTGGTATGATTCCGAACAATTCCTCAGAGCACTCCCCGTGATACAACCGATAGAGGATGCAGAGCGAAGCTACATCTCGGCGTAATTCCAAGGGGTCCAAGCTGTTTGAAACACTATGGCAGTCAACAATTCGAGAGGCCCTTCGTTGGATACGATCCAGAGGGAGCAGTTGATATTTTGGCGGCCCTGCCCATTTGCTTGTAATCTCGCGGTAGCCGCCAAACTGAGTAGGGAGTAGACCATGGAGTTTTAGTGGGTAGCTCGAAGTTCGTACGGGAAATCCCGGCCGATGTCCCCAATCCGCTGGGGATGCGAAAAGCATTTTTCATTCATAATTGTAGTGACTAAAAGCTTTATTTTTAGATGGATTCGAAAAACTTCTTAAAATTTACTGATTTCATGATTTTTGTTTCAAAACTTACCTTATACAATCCTATGTTTAATGGATACCGTCATTATGTATTCTGTGGGCTCCCCTACGCCACTGGCATATCAATTCTAAGATCTGTACACAAGATAACTATTTTTAACCAGTATTTAAACACTCGTTGCAAATGTTATCTTTTATATAAAATTCTCGTGTCACAATGTTAGGCCGCGTACTCCTGCGAAACGGCTTTACTGATTTTAACCAAATTTTATATGCATATTCATTAGGTCTGAGAATCGGCTACTGGGTACTTTATATATTGATAAGTGCATTTGTTGAATAAATAATAGTAAATTATACAACTCGAGACTGACGCGGACAGCGGCCATTGTTTACATGCTACGTAATAGCGATGGACGTTGCCATGGTGACATACTTATTTAGTCACTTCAATAAAATAATATGGGCGAAATAGGTACTTTATATTATGGCAAAGCAACGTTTGCCGGGACAGCTAGTAATTTATAAAACTTAGGATAGGCCACGAATATAGGCTTGAAAATTATAGGGCCTTTCTTGTAATTGTATTTCATCTAAACATGTCTAGGTATATGGCTAAGCAAAATATTTTCCGGGGTAAAATTTCATGAAAATTGGTTTAGCGATTTAGCCGGCATTTTTGTTATTTTAACGGAAACTATTTTTTTCTTTTTGGAGTTTACTCCTTAAGAATCGATTTTCTTTATTTAGAGGACGTACATATTATGTCGCAGTCATTTGGTTCAATCTGCGATTCGATTGAATGACTAGCGCATTCATTGAATGACACCATTCAATTGAATGACTCGGCCGAACGTCGATTGAACGATCATCATAAAATCATATGAAAGCGTGGATTTACCTATAACTACCCCATCAACGGCTACTTGAAAAAAAAATAGCATCCCATTTAACGACTTAGCTATAATATGACTTTTAGTCATGACGTTAAACGTTACAGTCAACGTCTTGACGAGTTGTCCTTTAGGTAAATTCAATTGAATGGTGTCATTCGACATATAGATGTATATATATATATATATATATATATATATATATATATATATATATATATATATATATATATATATATATATATATATATATACGCGAATTGCGAAAATGTTTCTGTCTGTTACCTCTTCATGCTTAATAACAAATGAATAATGATAGGCATGGAGTACTGACTATGGAGATACCTACTATGGGTCCAGGGAATTATTCCGGAAAACTGAACTACAAACGGGTGTACAGGTTGTAAGTATATTCACGCGCGAGAAGATGTATTTGAGGAGAGAAATAATAATATAGCTTCATTGTAGCTCTATGAGACGAAATACCGAATAAAGGAATTGCTGATAGTTGATTTTTTATAGGTCACAAACAACATAGTTGAGACATGTACCTGATTAAATTTACATAAGTTTTACTCTACAAGGGTCTTTTAGCGCGTAGCCAAAATTAAAAAAAGTGTATTACGCCGTTAAAGAAGATTCTATTTATACAATAAACATAACAATAAAATATTATATAGCGTAAAACTTTCGCTTATTAATTAAAACTTAAAAGCTATATCTAGGAAGTAACTGGTAACCAACGATATGCTGGTAACTGGCGCCTGGCGCCAATGGCTTGTGAGTTGTAATGTAACAGCCTGCGTACTGGCCTCAAGACTAGTAGGCGTGGAAAACATATTTAAATATTATAGCGTTAATAAAATATAGCTTTAAATAGCCTAAGCGTTAAGGCCGTCCCCCGAGCAAACGACCTTGGCCATACATTTGCCGCGTTGCCGAGATCGCGCCAAAACCCTATTATTTTTACTTAACTTAGTTCAAAATTGCCCTAAAAAAAATTAAAACGGGGAATATGTAGTTTATGATATTGTCGATCTATTGGCGTGAGTTTCAATTAAAAGTAATTTGTAAATGCTAAGGAGATGCTGAATGTATGCTTGAATTTTGATAAATTGGTATTACTTTGGAAGCTGATATCATGAGTATAATAAACAAAAATAGAAAATTTAAAACGGGGAAAGGAATGATGATATGCTGAAGATTATTGCTGTATTTTTATTATAACTTTGTAGCTTTCAGATTATGAGTTTATAGACTTTTAAATATGGTAAATTACGGAATCTCCGGAAGGAACGCCCTTAACACAGCCTTTAAATTTAAGCCTTTGGGGCAGCCATTCTCGAAGCGCGTTCGAGTCACAGCCCACAAGGCTCCGTAAATTCCTTGTGGGGGCTCCGCGAGCGGTACATTAGACTGTATAGGTCTACCAGGATCTGATGGCAAATTTTGACAGCAGATTTTCAAAAAATATCCTTGATCATTGAATAAATTTTTATATTTGCATGTTTAACACACAGAATAAGCCGTTATAAGCAAAAAAAGGATCAAAATGTTTTATTCCAATTACATACTTACCCCGGTATTGCTAGAGTCAATTTATTTTCTCACTTTTAGCCATCAGATTCTGGTAGACGTATAATTATTGTTTTCACAAATGTCATCAAACACCAGCATGACGTAGACAATTTATACAAAGACAAAATTCTTTTGGGTGTCCGTCAAAAGTGTCACTTCTTAAAATGATTCACAAAAATGTTTAAGAACCACTGCTTTATTGGTAAGCTAAACGTAAAGCTTCTCTAGCTTCCTTTCATTTCACCGTGACGAACAAACGAACAGGTCAACGTAATTACAATACGTGGTACATTAGCATGTGTGTAAATGGGCTTATTATCGTCGGCGCCGGCCGATCATCCGGATTTAGTGTCTAAACACACTATGCCGAAGTTACGCGGCGTAATTTCCGTGGCCGAAATTACGTTCCACCGCATCCGTCTGATACGACACACTATAAATAACGAGAAGAGCCGAAATTACGCGGCGGAATATTAGTATTAGCGGCGGAATTTAGAATATTAGTAGGATCAAAAGTTTGTGGAAGTTGATATCAGATGGCAAAATGTCATCATGACATTTCGGCGACAATTGAACCGAACTTCCGTCGCGTATAATGTGTTGCTATACAAAACATTACCGCCGAATCGCTGTCGAATTTTACGCTCGACTCGGCTCGACGGAAGTTCGGCTCGCGACGGAATTTCGGCATAGTGTGTCGTCCGTCGCGTTCCGTATTTTGTATGCGTTTGAAACTTGAATTTACGCCGGCATGTAATTCGGCCTAGTGTGTTTAGACTTTAGACACATACGATCGGCTGACGGCTAGCCGATGACAACGTTATGATAGTATAACTTATGATACAGATTCTAGAATCTAGATTTTAATAAAGACGCGCATAAGTTTGACGTGTCTGTCTGTGTGTGTGTGCATGTGTGTGTAGCATTGTAGCATCCAAATTCTGTCAGCGCTGCTATTTCCACAGATAACTCTGTACAAGGTGTAACAAAACTAAGTGATAATACTTTAGGGTGTGTATGTGAAAGTAGCAGCGCTGAAAGAGTAACTTTTTTGTTTTTGGGAAAATCCATGACAATGAGGCGCTTGCCCATACAAATCACAAAAATATTGCTCTTTTAGCGCTGCTACTTTCATAGTGAACTCTATACGGGCGACTCATACACACCCTAAAGTATATTATCACGTCTTTGTTTTGCTACACGGTACACCTTGTATAAACGATACTGTATAGACAGCCTAAAGTATAGTCATTTTATTTTTTTACGCCCGTATAGCAAAAATAACAGACGGATATAACTCGTTACCCTTTTTAGGGTTCCGTACCCAAAGGGTAAAAACGGGACCCTATTACTGAGACTTCGATGTCTGTCCGTCTGTCCCTCTGTCTGTCCGTCTGTCTCCAGGCTGTAACTCAAGAACGGTAATAGCTAGAGAGTTAAAATTTTCACAGATTATGTATTTCTTTTGCCGCTATAACAACAAATACTAAAAACAAAATAAATTAAATATTTAAGGGGGGCTCCCATACAACAAACGTAATTTTTCAAACATTTTTTGCTCGGTATCAACGATGACAACAAGTAGGCACTTGAAATTTTCACAAAGGCCTTAATTATATGTGTTCTTTAAAAATTAGTTATAATATTTAAATAAAATAAAAATTTAAGGGGGGCTCCCATACAAAAACCACAATTTTTGGCCTATTTTTGCTCTATAACGGTACGGAGTCCGACTCGCACTTGGCCGATTATTTACCCTTTGGGTACGTAATCTGGCAAATTTGTTATCAATAAACTTGTTTTAATTAAATCATAAAATCAGTGTTGTGTACAGTATCACTTTGGTATGTAAAATACTTGCTCCACTGTCTCGTACGTAAATCACTTAATTTGTACGTGTATTATGGATATAGAGCGTTTAGAATTAAATTACCTCTGCGACTATAAAAGTGAATTTTATGTAATAAGCAATAAGCAGTTCATAGAAAAAGAATAAATCAATACAATAACGAATGAATGACGTCAAAATGAATCAAGCTACAAAAGTGATCGAGTGCTGTCTGCACATCGTCAGGGTCGCCCGTTCTCTTCCCCGTTGTATAAAGTGTATTTTAATTATTAATTATTATGAAACAAAACATTAAGTATCTCCAAATGTATGATTAACCTTGCACTAAAATAAATTGCGGATTTACGCTACAATAATAATATTTCCGAAGCATCTTCAATTCCAAATGTCCGCAACCTTTGCGTCGAATTTCATATTTTGAGGTTAAAAACTATTTTAATTTTTAACCGACTTCCAAAAAGGAGAAAGTTATATTATGTTATTGAATCTTTTCACCTTTTTCAGACAGACAGCTGACAGGGACATGGAGGATAGGCATACAAAGTAGTTTTTACTACTATAACTTATTAGCTGTCAGGACAATATTTATATCTTAATACTTAAGGGTTTTGTGGCACCCTCCTTAAATTATAGCGACTACGGCTTAATAAGATGGAAAAAGTTTGATGACTTTTTCCATCTTATTTATTTAGTAATTAGCGAGTATAAAGACACTAGTGCAGCACAAAAACTGTACTACTTGCCTTGCCTCCGGCAAACAAGTTGCCAGCATAACCTGACCCCCGCGGGCGGCGCTAGTTGTCAACAAACAGGTTGTAATGTACCAGCGAGTTTAGTTCACATTTCCACCACGGGTCATGTTATATTGGTCAAAGTAGAAAGCTGTGGGTTCCCGGTTGGGTTGGATAATTTTCATGATTACAAGTTTTAAGGTTGTTCTTGTTATATAATATTATAATTATTATGTGGGTACTAGATAACGACCGCAACTTAGACTGGCTACGCACCTGCAGCTCCTCAGATGTTGTGAGTGCCCATGGTCGACGGTAGTTGCTTTCCATCAGGTGACCTGTCTGCTCGTTTGGCCCCTTATTTCGATAAAAAAACTCCGCTGCACCGAAATCAGTTTATCGCACGGAAACTGTACATTTTTCTGTAACAAATACTTTTCTATGACCTTTTCTGTCAATCAAAGTATCTCTATACCAAGCATATAATAATAGCTCCCACACCGGTTTCGGTGACGGTGGCCGGTTTTCATTGAAATCAGGCCAGCTACGCAGGAGTAATTTTATAGTGCCCAAGTGTGTGCGCAGTACACAAGAGCACTCTCTATTCCTTTACTCTCATAACCCAGTGGGACGGAAGACCGACACGACCGACGAGAGATCAGGCGCAGGACCGACTTTTTACATGCCCATCCGACGCATGGATCATCTTACTTGTCAGACAATCAGGTGATCAGCCTGCATTGTCCTAACCAAACTTGGAAATAACATGTTTCCAACGCGGGAATCGAACCCACGACCTCCGAGTCAAGAGCCGCGCTCTATACCACTAGACCACGGAGGCGAGGCATAATTGTATGCCAAGCAGTTTAAGCGTGAAGAGGCAACAGACAGACAGACAAACACTTTCGCATTTTAGATAATCTTATAAATAATAAAATTCTCGTGTCACAATGTTACTTGCCGTAGGTACTCCTCCGAAACGGCTTTACTGATTTTTACCAAATTTTATATGCATATTCAGTAGGTCTGAGAATCGGCTACTCGGTACTTTATATATTGATAAGTGCATTTGTTGAATAAATAATAGTAAATTATTACAACCTGAGACTGACGGCGACCATTGTTTGTGCTAAGCGATAGCGATGGACGTTGCCATGGTGCCATGATTTATTTAGTCACTTCAATAAAATAATATTGGCGAAATACTTTATATGGCAAAACAACGTTGCCAGGACAGCTAGTATTATGACGTATTAGTACGGATGTCGGACACTTTACGTATTCTAACAACATCGCCCAGTTCTGCTGTTATTGTAATCCAAGTTATCTCTATCTAATCCGGATCTTATCAGATTTTTTTAATTTTGGCCAACAGTAAAGGAGGAGCTGAGGATGGTTTGACATTTTATGAATTATGAGAGTTCCATTTTATATAGTTTGACCTTCGTAACATAATTTAACAATCGACCTACAGCTCTTTCTTTCATCACTTCCTATGCTTTTACTTTGAAGCGGGGAAAACAGTGCCAAAACACTGCACAGATCATAGCAAGCATAGATTTGGCTTTACAGAATGTACCTCAAAGAAGTGAAAATACTTTAGTATGCGTCCCATTGGCCATTATCCATAATAATATATTAATTCTAGTCGAGTTTTATGAATCTGTTGGGGCATTTTTTACAGAAACATACAATCCAAAAGTAGCTCTTTCAGTGATAAATGAATAAATAGTCGGCGAATTGTTTAGGCTCTTGACAATTTTCAGATGTATTCGCGTGAATTCCAACAATCACCCTCCTTCCACAGTCGGATAAAGCCATGTCTAATCTAGCCCGTGTCCCTGTGGCCCAGGCTGTGACCCTGGACCGCGGGGTGACGAGGCCAGCACTTGACGTTTCACCCATGGCCCCAGATACACTTCCGCAGTGAAAACTGCAGGAAAGTACTATTGATGTAGGATGTTGGTTGGAACCTAAATTGTTTAAGGGGGCGACTAACCCAAAATTTACGATTTCATAATTCATTTTTATATTATGTACTTGAAAATGAGCCCCGAATTGTTTCATTTTCTAAAATTAGATACTATAAGTACATTATATTTCCAAGAATTTGGTCAGAGCAAAAACACAATATCTTAAAATTTTCTCTATAGAAACACAAAGATGCATCTAATTTTCACAACATTTTTGAAGTGAAAACTTCTTTAGCGGCGTTGAGCACTTTTGTGGGATGGGTAAAAACTGTGAAACTCGCGTCAGATTCTCGTGCTGATCGAAAAACCTTGGAAAAACCGTAAGACGGTTGGAGAGTAGTGTTTTGTGTCGAACTCGAACTACAACTCGAACTCGAACTCGAATTCGAACTCGAATTGGTTTTGATTAATAAAAAAAATCGATTTTTTTAAAATCGATTTTCATAAAAAATGGGTTAAAAATTAAATCGATTGTAAGGGTTTCGATTAGTAAAAAAAATCGATTTTTTAATAATCGATTATCATAAAAAATAGGTTAAAAAATGCACAACGTTAATAATCAAGTTTTCACTTCTGCCGGCACTCCCGGAGTGCAACCCGTCTTTTTTTATTGCCATAACCGTGCATTGAACTAAGTTAATACTTTAACACATTGTATAAAATTCTATCATTGAGAAACCAACCTAGCGGAATTTTAAAATATTTAACGAGTTATTGAGAAAAAAACTAATTTGGCGATGAATCCACGTCGTCCTTTTTCATCTGGCATATCGTCGCTTGCCTCTCTAACTGACGTATCTGACATTTTTTTCGAAACTGAGTTATCTACACCATCTTAATCAATTTTGCAAGACGAATCGATCTATCTAATCTACGTATCTGTATGTTTTACCAATTCTGAGATATCACAAAGGTTGGGGCAGGCGTATCTACACTTTCTTGAATTATAGAGCTCACTAAAAGACTTATGTCACTTACGACGCTTAGTAAGATTTTGTTTGCAATACTTGCAAGATCTATTGGCGACGTAAGTGACATACTAGTCCATTGAAATGTTACAATTTTAGGACCGAATATTGCATTTATTAGAGGACGCAATTTTATTTTTGGAATATTATGTTGGGGGGGTCAATAGAAGCTTAACCTCAAGTTTCTGGGGTCGCCACTCTTGTCCCCCGCCCGCCATCTTGAAAAAAGGGATGACAACACTATTTTCGTGATATCTCGGAAACTAAGTCTTACAAAAAAAATTTAAAAACATAATTTGTTGCAAACTGTTTTGCCTACAAATATGTTCATATAATTTTTACCCTAAATTAAAGAATTAAAAAATTATAAGCAAAAAAGTTATATATTTTTTAAAAGGTTTATTATTGCTCTATATCTTTGTTTTATACATTTTACACTAAAATTACCTAAGACCAACCTTGTAGATGATCTTTTGAGAAAAAGATCCCCCAATCCCCCCGATCACATGAAATTAATTTTCTGCAGATGCAAAGCAAACTGTGAAAGCATGTGTGGCTGCAGAAAAGCAGGCATAAGATGTTCTACAGTATGCCTTTTTTTGCGTTGGGGGAATGCATTTACGCATCCCCGGGGCCTGGGGAGGACCACCGGGGTATGTGGAACTCCCCGGGGCGGACCAGACGCACCCGGGACTACCCACTAAAACCCCAACGGTGTTCCTGCTCCTGAAGGTGGGACTACGGGAAACGCGTGATACACGACCGCAGCCCCACCACCTCTGCCTCTTCAGGCTCACTCGTGGACAACATTCCACATTACAATTTGTTATTTTTTTAAACTATCAGTATACCTAATGGTTACGTGTTTGTAATTTGTAACTTGTAATTTGATTATAACTGATTATTTCTACACCCTGAATTTTATAGTACAAATTGCCCGACGTAAGTTACAACAAATACCATCCAAATCGAAAACAAAGTTCTCTCAAAGAGACGTATCTGCTTTGAAAATGTATTATTTAAATAATAATAATAATATTTAAATAAAATTTATACCCACGCGAAGTACTCTATACGATCAATGTACAGGCAGATTTTTATTTTGTTCACGTTGATAATGATTTTGCTCAATGTCAGTTACGTCAGTTAGAGAGGCAAGCGACGATATGAAAGACGGGCGTGAGTACTCTTTAAAAAATCAACCATGATTTTTTGTTAGTTAGGTTAGTCGCCCTCTTAATGAAATCCATAACTTCGCCATTTATGGACCGATTTTCATGATTCTTTTGTTGTTGTACAGGGTTGAATTTGAGGTTGGTACCATGTTCACAAAAATGGTGATCTGATGATGGGATCCATGAGGAATCGAGGGGACTCCTTGAAATTTATATGGGAACATATGGTGATTTCGATTTTTTCTGAAGGACTTCCGGCATATACTACCAAAAAGTAAGATTTTGCACCAGGATGTACCCTGGTTCTGAAGGTACCCAACAGAACTTTTGAATCCTTATAGATACAAGTTTGAGGATTTTGGCTTTAGTATAAACTACTCCAAACAAAAGCCAATGAATCCTACATTATTTCTGCTGAACATAGGCTAAATTTTATTTAGGAAAAAATAGGGTTTCGTAAGATTTTCGGACGCCAGGTGTAAAATCAACCAGAAAAGTTACTTATTTTGCGTACGCTGCCGAAACTATAAAAGATAGAACTATAAAATGTTCTAGTAATTGTAGATCTTATAAATATCTACAAAAAAGTCCGCGACACACTATACTTATCTATGTCGAGTGAGGCACAATAACCATTTTTTTATTTAAAAATCTTGAATTTTTTTGGACTACATTTAAACGCGTTTATTTTACTCAAGCTATTAATCCTTATCAAAATAAATTATTTCATCACTAAGTACAGTTTATGTAGATAAAATTTGGTCTGTGAATGATTAAAATTGGACGTTTGGTTTTTAAATTATGGCGAAATTAAAATATTACGATAGTGAGCGTCACCAATAGTTGCGTGTGTACGGTAAATTATACGGCTATTGCTGAACTAAAGATTTCCTTTGGTAGGATTGGTCCTTATGGCCCAAGGATGGATTTAAGATGTGGAGCCACCGCGATTTTTGATGTTAGTTTTTTTAAATTTTAGCAGCTTTTGCTCTGGAGGAAAATAGAGTCTCAATCTGTATAGAGGCATTAATTATGGTACTATTCCAAGTTCGGTACCATATTCGGATGACTTAAGAATGCTAAATTCATTTTAGGACTCACATTTGCACGATAAATATGTTAAGCAACGTAAAAAAAAGAAGAAGAAGAAGCATTATTTAAACGCGCTAATCTTAGTATGAGTCAGTAATTACTGGTCCGATTTGAAAAATTCTTTCAGTGTTAGATAGCCCATTTATCAAGGAAGGCTATAGGCTATATTTTATTACGCTAAGACGAATATAAATGAAGAAATAGAGGAAAACGTGGAAAAAACGGGGGAAATTATTTATAAGGGCTTATTTCACGAACTACTGGAGTAAGTTTTCTGTTATTTAGCACAGATAAAAAGTAGGAACGTGAAGGATCATAGGCTATTTATTGTGGACTAAGGGCTGGTTTACACGTATTAAGTTGATAAGTAGTTAACTAAATTTTAACTAAATTTTAAGTTGATAATTGCATGTAAACACACAATTTAGTAGCAAGAAGCAAGTTAAAATTTAGTTGCAACTTGCTACTAAATTGTGTGTTTACATGCAATTAAGTAACTTAAAATTAAGTTAAAATTTAGTTAACTACTTATCTACTTAATACGTGTAAACCAGCCATAATTTGTCAGTGAAATATCCAGTCTACGCGGGCGAAGCAGCGCGGAACGTCTAGTAATATTATAAAGCTGAAGAAGTTTGTTTATTTGAACGCGCTAATCTCAGGAGCTACTCATCCGATTTGAAATAATCTTTCAGTGTTTGATAGCCTATTTATCGAGGAAGGCTATAGCCTATATTTTATCACGCTAAAACCAATAGGAGCAAAGATACAGAGGAAAATGTGAAAATAAAGCTGAAGAGTTTGTTAGTTTGTTTGTTTGAACGCGCTAATCTCAAGAACCACTGGCCCGATTTGAAAAAATCTTTCAGTGTTTGATAGCCTATTTATCGAGGAAGGCTATAAGCTATATTTTATCACGCTAAGACCAATAAGAGCAAAGATACAGAGGAAAATGTAAAAAAACGGGGAAAATTATTTGAAAGGGCTAATATCCCACAGACTACTGGAGCAATTTTTATGTTATTTGACACGAATATATAGTAGACTACGTGAGACATGGGTTATTAATTTGTGAAAAGTATACGGTTTCCGTGAAATTTCGGATTTACGCGGACGAAGCCGCGCGGAACATCTAGTAATATTAATATGTTTATTGCTCCATTCATCACCATGTCTTTGGCATGCAGAATAATGCGGCTATCAACCTCCTTATATTAATTAAGCCCTGTCAACAGCGTTTTCGTTGGTTCAAAATCATATATTCTAAATTTTTTATTTTATTTTATTTTTACTATCTTTTATCTAAATATTATTCCAAAACTGGCATTTAAACATTCGATTCAATCTAAAATGATACCAAACTCGACTACTTATATACCTAAATCCCACGCAGTTACTGACCTCATACCTTGTTAAAGCTAAAAACCCCCCTCCACATCGTAAACCCATCTTAGGGATATAAAGATCAATCCTACCAAAGGAAATCTTTGGTTCAGCAAAAGCCGTATTCCCCTTTTTTTTGTCTTGTACGCACACGACTACAAGCGGCATGAAGACAATATGTGCATTGTGCAGTGTGCACTGTGCACCCTTCGGATAATGACTGCGTCCGCGTCGTCGATGTCAGTGTCGGAGTCTGTGAATTGACCTGGGAATCATTTTGCTGACCGAGTCTTTCCTGGGTAGGCTTTTTGCAGCCGTAACCGACATCCACGCGGGCGGAGCCGCGGGTGACCGCTAGTAATATTATGTACAACTAAGACAACAAGCTATAATATAGCCTTGTCGTCTCATATGTAACTAAAAAGGGTAAAATTATTATTTTTTAACAAAAAATTAAAACCGACTTCCAAGGTAAAAACAAAAGTAATACTTATTCATAATCTAAAAAGAATCAAATAATTCTTATTCCCTATTATAGTGGCGTCTTCAGACTTCGCCTAAACCTCAACTATTTCTGTACTTAATTTTCTTGCTTTTGAAGTCGGTACCAGCTTACCTTAGCGTAATTGCTATGTCAAGGATCTCAGAACTTTTCCGGGCTGGTACCGACTTCAAAAGCATGAAGATTGAGTACAGAAATAGTTGAGGTTTAGGCGAAGTCTGAAGACGCCACTATAATAGGGAATAAGAATTATTTGATTCTTTTTAGATTATGAATAAGTATTACTTTTGTTTTTACCTTGGAAGTCGGTTTTAATTTTTTGTTAAAAAATAATGTAAAGTCAAATTCATACTAATGTTATAAATGCGGAAGTGTGTCTGTATGTCTGTTTGTTACCTCTTCACGCCTAAACCGCTGAACCGATTTTACTGAAATTTGGCATGGAGATACTTTGAGTCCCGGGAAAGGACATAGGATACTTTTGGTCCCAGGAAAATGTACGGTTCCCGCACGATAAACGAGTTTCGGCGCAACGGAGTTGCGGGCGTCATCCAGTTGTCAAATGTCTGTAAAAGCCACAGCAGACATTGCTGCTGCTTCTTGGTTTTACTTGGTACAACTAATATACCTATATTCTGTGGTTTTACACCTAAACAGAAAATACCTGCTACTAGAAAATACGGTACCTGTTATTTTCTTAATAATATATTTATATTATTTAGAAAATACTCTTCTGAATAATATAAATATTTATAAGATATAGAATACAGATTTGTGAATTTCGGCTGGCAGAAATTCTGTTGCATGCAGTTTCATACAAAAGTCCTGTTTGATTTTGTGAGCCATGATTTGTATGAAAATATATTTAGTTGCGCGACCGAAAATCTGCGACTCAGGAGTCACGATTCACAATTTACGCTCGTTTGGATTCACCCTTAAATTATATTCAGTACATACTTAGCATTTAAAGACTGCAAGGTGATGATGATGATAAATTTAAAATCGCTCATCTGTTTCGGTGTTGGCAATAATTTTTGATACCAAGTAATATAAGTGAAATCTCAGTAGAAAGTCTGCGAGGCAAATTTTAAAAGATTTTGATAAACGAAATTCGGCAATAAAATAAAATGTCTTCATACGGTGTGGGAAGACCGGCCGGAACATAAGTTTTATATTTTGGTCTTTTTGAGAACTTCGATATTTCGACGGAATTCTTTCTGATGCTGATCTGGTACAGAATAATCTGTATTAATGTGGTATTAATGTTAGATTAAAATAACTATCGGGCACAGCGGACTCAAACTTTCCTATGATAATAAGTATTTAAGAAGTTACTAGCAGCAGTTGATTAAAAAATAAGTCCAATTAAAGTTGATTTGATTGATAAATTAAAAAAGTGTAGGACTAGGAACATTAATATTTTTGTATAGCTGTTGATGGCCGCAACTCCGTTGCTCAGAAATACGTTTATATCGCGGGAGCCCTGCTTTTTTCCGGGATATCCTATGTCCTTTCCCGGGGCTCAAAGTGTTTTTAATTTTTTATACCAAACAGGTAAATGGGTTCATCATCAGTGTCTTGGGCGTGTAGACGTAACAGACTGACAGACAAACAGACACACTTTCACATTTATAATATTAGTATGGTTGTTGAAATATAGATCTCTTATCCAACCAAAAACTCAATTACTATTAAGGCCGTCCCCCGAGCAAACGACCTTGGCCGTACATTTGCCGCGTTGCCGAGATCGCACCAAAACCCTATTTTTTTACTTATTTTACAAAATAATTGTCCTAAAAAAAATTGAAAACGGGGAATATGTAGTTTATGATATTGTCGATCTATTGGCGTGTGTTTTAAATAAAAGTAATTTGTAAATACTAAGGAGATGCTGAATGTATGCTTGAATTTTAATAAATTGGTTTCACTTTGGAAGCTGATATCATGAGTATAATAAACAAGTATAGAAAATTTAAAACCGGGAAAGGAATGTTGATATACTGAAGATTATTGCTGTATTTTTATTATAACTTTGTAGCTTTCAAATTATGAGTTTATAAGGCTTGAAATATGGTAAATTACGGAATCTCCGGAGGGAACGCCCTTAAATACACAATCGTAGCATTAGTAGTATTGTCCAGTACAATACAGGGCGCGGCTGCACCTCGTTACCGTGTGTTACCGTGGCGAATAACGGGTCGCCGTCACTCCGCGATTCTGTCCGCTTGTTACCACTAATAGTTGAGCTCACATCGTAAACGGTTTAGCTAAATTGTGTACTCAATACACATTTTTACATAATTGCACCGACTTTAAAAGAATGAAGATTGAGTACAAAATTAATATTTGAGATTTAGTCGAATTCTGAAAAAGACTTATTTTTAGAGCACTTTTAAGAATATTCGTTTTTATCTTGGAAGTCGGGTTCAATTTTTTGTTAAAAAATAATAATATTGAAGAACGTCTGGTTTTGATGAAAGTTTCGGTGGAATTATGATTCAAATTTCTGAGTTTTTCAGTGAAACGACAGGAAATGTCATAATTATATTGCTCATTTACTCAATCTTGGTATTCAGAAGTAGACTGTTTAAGGATGTTTAAAATTAATAATATTAACAAAATTTCTAATAAAATGTCTTGGAAAACACACTAATCTCTTGCTTCTTAGTGTGATGACTAGCCTGTAGATTAATTGACTCAATTCCTATTAAAAACACCAAAAGCTTCACAAAAACACATAAATTAAAAAATAGACACAACAAAAACGGACAGACTGTAAATCATCCCTAAACTGGTGTATGAATCAGATCTAAGTTGATATCACCGACCATACTTTCTATTGGATTTGGATGGATTTCATTTCAGTTTTTATTCGGTCTACATTTTTTGGCCCAATATTTTCTCTTCAATACACTTAATACTTAATATACTCCAATGGCTTACGAAAGTAACAACTATTCACCAAAGTCCAAAGTCAAAACAGCTGATTCGATTTGATAGAAATTTGGTGATGGAGATAATCAGGGTCCTAAGAAAGGGCCAAGATTCTGTGGCGATAAAATGTAGAAGCATAAAATTTACTTTAGAAACTTGAACGTTTATGTGTCGATGAATAACATTGCAGAATTTGCCTATTTACTTTCTTTTTCGCCCGTTTACAATAATTATTGTATTCTTATTTATTGCTAGCTACTCCTATATTATATTGATTATGTTGCGAGAATGCTGCATGTGCTTTTGGCAACCAAATCTTGTCCTAGGCACTATAGTATTTGAAGAGTGGTTACTTCGCTCTGAAAATTCTGTATTTAATCATCTAAACAACGGATGCAAAGTGTTGTTTCTTTGTCGGCCGTATTTGTTTATTGCTAGTGTAATATGGTGGGCCAATGCCCTTCCTTGGCCCTAGCACAATCGCCAACAAAAATTTGAATGCGTAGGACTAAAATGCATATCAATCGCTTGATTATACAGGGCCGGCCGAGTGGCGCCCAACGCGATTTATGTAACACCTTTTACATGATTGCCGGACTAACTTATTTTGCCTCTGACAGTTCTTTATGTCTATCATATAAAGACCAGTCTCATAGAACATAGAGGTAAAATAATTCGGAAAGATCTAGATACAGGTAATAATTTCTAGTGCAGATTAAAAAATATGGCTTTATCAAACTAAATAGGCTCAGTCAAAGTCAGTGTAAGAATGTTGTAGTATGCTGGATGTAGTAATAAAATAGTATTGTAATTTAGGAATGTTATCCACACTAATATAATATATTGATGCGAAAGTATGTCTGTCTGTTACCTCTTTACGCTCAAACCGCTGAACCTTTTTTGAAGTGAAAACTTCTTTAGCGGCGTTAAGCACTTTTGTGGGATGGGTAAAAACTGTGAAACTCGCGTCAGATTCTCGTGCTGATCGAAAAACCTCGGAAAAACCGTAAGACGGTTGGAGAGTAGTGTTGTAACATCGAAATTGATTAATCGAACAATCGTTTTTTTTTTTTTATTATTGTCGATTTTTTTTTAATCGATTGTAAGGGTTTCGATTAATTAAAAAAATCGATTTTTTAAAAATCGATTTCCATAAAAAATGGGTTAAAAATTTAATCGATTGTAAGGGTTTCAATTAATGAAAAAAATCGATTTTTTAATAATCAATTTTCATAAAAAATGGGTTAAAAAAATGCACAACGTTAATAATCAAGTTTTCACTTCTGCCGGCACTCCCGGAGTGCAACCCGTCTTTTTTTTTAATTTGGTACGGACTACGGAGATACTTTAAGTGTCGAAAAAGGATATCGATTACTTTTATCCTGGAAAAATGTATGGTTTCTGCGCGATAAACGAGTTTTGGCGCAATGGAGTTGCGGGCGTCATCTAGACTACTTTTGATTATAATCCTAAAGATAATTTGGACAGAACCGTACATTTTTCCGGGATTAACAGTATCCTATGTCCTTTCCCGGGACTCAATGAGTCTCGTATCAAATTTCAGCAAAATTGGTTCAGCGGTTTGGACGTGAAGAGGAAACAGACAGACAGGCAGACTTTTGCATTTATAATATTAAATACGGATAAATCGTCAGTCCAAGCGAGATCGCAGTCGACAGACTTTTGTGCGATCAAAGTCTGCGGCTTCCATACAATCTGATGGCGCGCGCCATGCGGAATGTATGTAAGCCGCAGACTTTGATCGCACAAAAGTCTGTCGTCTGCGATCTCCCCAAAAGTCATAGAATATGATTCAGGAATCCTATAAATAGGCAATAATATATAACGAGTAACGACCCTGAGCCATGTAAGGCCATGTTCCTTTGAAGGCCAACTATCAAAAAGTCGCAGTTATCGTCATGTAAAGACATTTTCCTTCTACTACACACTTAGATCCATCAAACTTATGGCCACAAACGCGGCGGCGAGTCGATCGCGCCGCTATTGTGGCAGTGAGATCTCACTGTTTGTAGACTTTGGTTTTTTTTTTTTTAATATATTTATTAATAAAAAAAACTACATAGTATGGTAACATTTTCAATCTCGCCAAACTAATTGTTTGACGTTGTCGAGGCTACAATTGTAATTTCCGCACCCAGAAAAACTTTAGTTTTTAGTTACATAACCTATATCTATCTCAAATTTTATTACAGGGCATTATCGTATAGGGATATATGTTTGGTACTAATAAAAGAAAATCTACTTTTGCTACGATTTACGTTAAAATATTGGTAATGTTCCTAGGAAGGCCGGTGGTTCCTTATAAGGCCCAACCAAAGATTTGATAGTTGGCCTTGCTAGGGAACATAAACTTTACAAGGAACATCTAAACATCATTAACATATAAACAGTTATTTTTAGTTATAAATGCGTACCGTAACAATTAAAATAATGTTGTTTTTGAAGTGAAAACTTCTTTAACGGCGTTGAGCACTTTTGTGGGATGGGTAAAAACTGAAACTCGCGTCAGATTTTCGTGTTGATCGAAAAACCATAGGAAAAGCGTAAGACGGTTAGAGAGTAGTGTTTTGTGTCGAACTCGAACTCGAACGAAATGTACAGTCGGGGAAATGAGTTGTTTAGCAGAAATGTACAGTCGGGGAAATGAGTTGTTTAGCAGAAATGTACAGTCGGGGAAATGAGTTGTTTAGCAGAAATGTACAGTCGGGGAAAATTGTGCTAAGCAGAAATGTACAGTCGGGGAAATGAGTTGTTTAGCAGAAATGTTCAGTCGGGGAAATGAGTTCTTTAGCAGACGCGCTGATTAAGGCCGTGTTTCCACTTACAAGACAACTGTCGCGAGAAGTGTCTGACAGTCTGTCTGACAGCAGCTTTTTTTTTTCGATTGTCGATATTTTTAAGCGATTGTAAGGGTTTCGATTAATTAATTAAAACGATCGTTTTTATTATTATTATTATTTTTTTAATCGATTTTCATAAAAAATTGGTTAAAAAAATAATGCACAGCGTTAATAATCACGTTTTCACTTCTGCCGGCACTCCCGGAGTGCAACCCGTTTTTTTTTATATAACATCTTTACTTATTAGAATTATTGAACTTATACACGCATATTGAACATTTTGGCCTTATAAAGAACGGGCCCATAAGAAGGCCATTTTAGATTAAAACATTTTTTGTTCATATTATAAAACGCATTGGCAATTAGTTATAAGGTGTCACTGTGACACTCATTGCTACTATTTTTAAAGAATTTCCATTTATATATTCTTAGTTATAAGATGATGTTCAAGCAATGTCCGTTATAGTTTTTTTAAATGATATAAATATATTCAGCATTTAATGTGTTGCTTAATTGAAAAATTGAAAGAAATTATAATGTCGTTTTAGTAAAAGCAAATAAATAAATAATTTTGACTCTATTTTCAAGTTAAACGACTGATGTATAATATTGGCCTTGTTTGGAGCTGTGTTCCTTGCAAGGCCATTTGGAAGAGCCTTAACAAAACTTAAGTTTATTGAATGGCTATTGAAGCTAGGTTAAAAAGAGATTTATAATATGATACCTAATGAAACAGAGCATTACTTGATAATTTGTTTTCTTAATTTATTTACTTTATAAACGAATAACAAGTATTTTCCCGTTGGATTGGCCTTACATGGCTCAGGGTCCTTAATTTAATGTTTACCTAAATATGAAGACATCTAGCACAGGTCCTGATAACCCTTTTGATTTTATTCTGGTAACGATAACTTAAGTCAAGACATTATTTTGAATGTCTCTTAAACTTGTTTTAAGTATATTATAAACAATACTAAGAAATCTATGCTTCGATAGTCCATACTAATATTAAAAATGTGAATATTGGTTTAACTGTCTGTCTATCAACCCTTTATGCAAAGTCGCCGTACTTATTTTGTTGGAGATACTTTGAGTCCCGGAAAGGCCAAAGGATGTATCCCTTGGCCTTTCCAGGACCATAAACCATGGTTTTCATCCCGGATAAACGGACGTTACCCGCGAGATCAATGAATTTTAACGCAAATTCATTTTATAAGAGAGCAGTTTTATACCTATATCAGGACGCTTCACACCACGTCAGTCTGGCCCCGTGGTAAGTACCTGAAGGACTTGTGTTACGGGTACCAGACAACGGAAATATGTATATTTAATACATTTACTATACATTTTATACGTATTTAAGATTTTTATTATATCATACACATATTAAATCCAATCCATGACCCAGGAGCTTTTTGTTCCGTCGGCAGGATTCGAACCCGCGACCCCCGGCTTGAGCTACCGACAGCCCACCCACTGAGCCACAGAGGTCAAGAGAGAGCCGATGAGAGCAAGTTGGGACCTTTGCCCAGGAGTGGGATAATATTAAGTAGTAGGTCTTAAAAAAAGTTGATGAGAATCTCCGCTCGTAGCTATAACAAAAATACAGCATTTTTTTCGTTTAATAAATTAAGTAATTAAATTCATAAACTAAAAGTAAGTACATTAAAATTTAAATAAACTTGTATTTTAAATAATATCTTTCCCTATTTGGAAGTACAGCCATTTTCGGTCCTCAGACCTTAATAAAACTATCCTTGAAGCTTTTAGTTTATGATAACGATTAATTATCGATAAACACAGATTAAGGGTCAGCTCACATTAAAACGTTTAAAATTACCCATTTAAAACTTGAATCGCAACGTCTCGAGACTTCACAATGCTAATTGACCCTAAGTCACAGAATGACTAAATTATGTATTTAGTGATAAAAAAAATCCCGCACCTAAAACCTCCATTTCTGCAAAAAGAACGTACTTACTTAAATTCTAAAATTGATACTTACCCACTTCAGTTAATAAGTTTTACCTAAGAATAATTAAAAGATCCACTTTTACTATAGCCAGTTAAAGTCAATATTATCTATTTATAGTAAAAAAAGCCTTTGAAAGTCTCAGCCAAACTATAATTAACACTAAATGGCCTTAAGTGGTGAAATTGTTAATTTGTTTAATTACTATTTAAGTAATTTAAATAAATATAATTTAAAGACGAAACCAATTAATTAATATAGGCGTAATTAATTGTAATATAATAATAAAATACTTATTGAACGTCCGCAAGTCTCAAAGTCTCCGTTGCGCCAAAATTAATTTGCGGTTTGGGCGTAAAGATACGGTATACGATATACCTCTCAACCTAGCAAGTGCCTCTGTGTACTGACCATTTCCAAGTGTCGAACTGTCAAAATATAAGAATTCTTCACTTTAAAATCCATTTCTGACTTTCACATTATCGACAGGAGTCGAAATCCGCAATGTACGCCAATCATAAAGCATATTTTATTTGTTTATGGGCCTGTTTCGGCAAAATTTTAATTACACGTACGGAACGCCAACTGTCAGTATTATTTTCATTTTTATAACGAGTTATAATTAGGGTGACCATAAAATTTAAATTACCTGTGCCCGGTTTTTTTTTTTGCTGAAGTTTATTTATACATTGGCGCTTTTTAAAGACTGACATCAAGATAGTAACCAATCCACAACGCTGCTGAATAGATAAACTGTCAATAAACCACAGAAATCACTCGATTTTGTGAGAAAACACACCCTTACTGTTCTTTTTCGTTATAAAAATATTAATAGCACGCGTATTCTGCTTACCAGGCAGAAATGTTTGCGAGTTTGTGACTAGACACAAAGTGTTACATTCTGGTAATTTTAAAGCTAAGAATTTAATAATGAAGACATCCAATTAAATTAAAATTTCTAAGTTCTAGAAAAATCTCAAACATTATTTTAGACCTGGCCTTTCACCTTATCAGGTTAAAAATCAAATTCCACATTTTAGGTAATTAATGCCCGGTTTCTGAAATTTTTGTATTTTGACATGAGTTCATGTTTTCAAAAACTTTGATTAAAGCTTTTACATTAGCCAATCAGGAGCGCTAGCGATAACTTCAATCCCCAAAAATCAAAACGACCTTAAAAACTCAGAAACCTCAGGGCATAAGACGTGAGACATAGGTACTTATTTATTATAAATTGTGTAAGTACTTTATCCTCAATAAGTCCGCGTTTATGGTTACCGCACTCAATATCGTCCTTATTGACGAGGCAAATATGGAATACACTTACAAGGGCGGTATACGTAAGTTATGTGGCGTCAGAAAATTTTTATTTAAATTGCAAGGGTCCATCCATACTAACAAGTAAAACTGATAATTTTATATAATATTGGAAATGCTATTGCATATTCTATTGTTGTCGCGATCACCGGTGCTCTTAAAGGGCTTGAAGGACTTTCCGATCTTTTTCACAAGCGACCGCGACTGACAAAAATTCAAGGAAAATGCCACTGGAAGGCTATAATGTAAAGGTGTGACCGTGTGACACAAAATTTTGGTCATTTTTAACCGACTTCCTATATATATATATATATATATATATATATATATATATATATATATATATATATATATATATATATATTTTATGTATGTTCAACGATTACTCCGCCGTTTGTGAACCGATTTTCAAAATGTTTGTTTTGTTGTATTAGGTTTCACTCCAATTTGGTACCATGTTCACAAAAGTGGTGACCTGATGGGATCCATGAGTAATTGAGGGAACTCCTCAAACTTCAAATGAAAACATATGGTTTTTTTGGTTTCATATGAAGTATTCCAGGCATATGTTACCAAAAAGTAAGATTTTGCACCAGGATATACCATGGTTCGAAGGTGGTGAACAGAACTCCTTACTCCTTATAGATACATGTTTGGGGGTTTCGGCGTTGTTTTAAGAACTGAAAGCATATACTACTAAGCTAATTACATTAATCATCATCATCATCATCACCACCATTCCACCATACACCTTCACATTATGACCCATTACAATTGGTAGGTATTTTTCATAGTATTTTTAGATCAAAACGGATCACGGATGTCTTTAAACATTGTTCTGTAGAAAGTTAAGCTATTTTGAAAATTATTTTATTATTTCGACCTGATGATAAGGTCCATGAGTGATCGAGGAACTCCTCAAAATTTATATGGAAACATATGGTGATTTCGATTTTATGAGAAGTATCCTAAGCATAATATTATAAAATTTTGCACTAAGATATACCTTGGTTCCGAAGGTGCTAAGAGAACTCCGGATTCCTTATAGATACAAGTTTGGGGGTTTCGGCTTTGGTTTAAGAACTCAAAGCATATGCTACTATGCACGTTAGATTCATCATCATCATCACCACTACCACCACTCACCACACCATGAATCATTAAATCATAACTCTTAATTTGTCGCACTATTTCAAAAATTATATTGGTGTTATATTGTTATATCAAAGTAAATGATTCAAACTTGGTGATCAGGTTACCAAGTTAGCAATTTGATTATGCGATCTATGAATTATGAGGTATGTCCGTATGTAGGAAACTCCTTGTTATTGGGACAAAATAAATAGTTATATTAACGTAGTTCTAAGTAGTTTAAGCATAATATTATATGAACAATAATTATAGTGAGCTAATGACTTTCCAGGAGTGTTGTGATAGAAAGAAAGTCACTGAACAGAAATTTAGAGCCTTTAGAGATAGGCGCATGAACATTAATTTTATCATTGCTTGATTAACGCCAAGCTTATATTATTATTTATACAGTGATACGAGTATATTCTTGGAGTTGCTTATACTCTGGTTAACAAGTGCCATTTTCGTCAAAACCTGATCTCAGGCACCGAAAATTATGATTTTGGTCTCATTCGATTCAGAATACCATCTAGAACATTCTATCAAAATTCCAAGAGGGGCTGAAAAAAAATGCAAAAGTTATAAACAATTAAGTAAACATAAAAAGAAGGGTTTGGTTTTTTTTTTAAATATTTCGAAAACTATTTGATATAATCAAAATTTGAAAATGGATCATTAAAAAGCAGGAAATTTCCTAAAAAAATCCTACATCCTGGAACCTTACCAATAATCCTAATAGCTGTAATTGAGCGGCGAAAGTAGCGATAAAACCGCGTGGTTCGGGTTTCGCGTGATTTGCCGCTTCTGCTACGTGAACTAAAAAAATATTTTAAGTGATTAAATAATAATATTAAGGAATAAAAAAAATTGGGTACTAAGTAGACATATCAATAAACAATAATCCGTTAACAAAAATCAATTATCACAATTCGTTTAATTAATATGCTTTTCTCAATTTGTTAATAGTCACCATATTAATTTTAACGTAAAACGCTGATTATTTCAAAACAAGAAATCCAGATTTTTTTATTATTCTTTTGAGCTAATCTTATAAGGCCTTATAAGAGATCCCCGTTGAAAAAATTCAAAATTTTTCATTTTTCACTTTTTTATTAACATTCAAAGTCATTCCAAAATTATTCATGTAAATAAAGCAATTGCGGTACTTTTTGACCGACTTCCAAAAAGGAGGAGGTAATATTATGTTCGGCTGTATGTATCTTTTTTTTTTATATCCAATTATTGTTACTATTTTGTTTTGTTATTGTTAGAAGCCAGATAACAATGTATATTTTTTTATTTATAACTAATAAAATTTAAACAATCATTTTTATTGATGAAAAAACCCTAATTGCTATATTTACATAAAAATTTCATGAATGCCTTTGATTGTTCATAAAAAAATGAAAAATCAAAATTAGTGAATTTTTCCAACGGATATCTCTTCTAAGCCCTTTTAAGATTAGCTCAAAAGAATAATAAAAAATTCTAGATTTCTTTTTTTGAAATAATCAGCGTTTTTATGTTAACATTAAAATGGTGACTATTAACAAATTAACAAAAGCATAACAATTAAACAAATTGTGATAATTTATTTTTGTTGACGGATTATTGTTGATTGATATGTCTACTTAGTACCCATTTTTTTTATTACTTTATATTAATATTTAATCAGTAAAATATATATTTTTAGTTCACATGGCAGATTGCGGCAATTCACGCGAAACCCGAACTACGCGTTTTTACCGTTACTTTCGTCGCTCAATTAAAGTTATAAGGATTGTTGATAAGGTTCCAGGATCTAGGATTTTTTTTAGAAAATTTCCTGCTCTTTAAGGATCTATTTTCAAATTTTGGTTATCTCAAATAGTTTTCGAAATATAAAAAAAAACTAAACCCTTCTTTTTATGTTTACTTAATTGTTTATAACTTTTGCATTTTTTTTCAGCCCCTCTTGGAATTTTGATAGAATGTTCTAGATGCTATTCCGAATCGAATGAGACCAAAATCATAATTTTCGGTGCGTTAGATCAGGTTTTGAGGAAAATGGCACTTGTTATGCAGTTCTCTATTCCGAGAGGGCGCTAGGTATATTAACTTTATAGTTCTCATATCATAAATGTGTATCCTGGCTCCAAAGTTACTTAGTAGAACACATTAGTATTTACAGAAAACCTTATAAATTACTTAAATTACTAAAAAGAGTGAAATTATTATTTTTAACAAAAAATTAAAACCGATTTCCAGAGTAAAAACAATAATTATTAATTATTATTATAATGAACAAAAAAGTATGAAATAATTCTTACTCTTAATAGTACCTTATGCAGAATACTCCTAAACCTTTACTATTTCTGTACACAATCTTCATAATTTTGAAGACGGTACCAGTCTTTAAAATTTAAAATATTTTGTCTAAGAACTCACCATTCTTAGCTGGTATCGACTTCAAAATAATGAAGATTGTGTACAGAAATAGTAGAGGTTTAGGAGTATTCTGCATAAGGCACTATTAAGAGTAAGAATTATTTCATACTTTTTTGTTCATTATAATAATAATTAATAATTATTGTTTTTACTCTGGAAGTCGGTTTTAAATTTTTTGTTAAAAATAATAATAATCTCTTGTTCTCACGTCTCTTTTTTTGTGCACCTTTAACATATTATTATTATTGTATTGTCACATTTGCTGATTGCTAAGACTCTCCCCTCCCTCTTAAGGGCATTCCCTACAGAGAATCCGTAATTTACCGCATTTAGAGCCTTATAAACTCACAATTTGTAAGCTACAGAGTTATAATAAAAATACAGCAATAATTTTCAGTATCTCAACATTCCTTTCCCCGTTTTAAATTTTCTATTTTTGTTTATTATACTCATGATATCAGCTTCCAAAGTAAAGCCAATTTATTAAAATTCAAGCATATTATATTCAGCATCTCCTTAGTATTTACAAATTACTTTTATTTGAAACACACGCCAAGATCGACAATATCATAAACTACATATTCCCCGTTTAATTTTTTTAAGGTCAATTTTGAACTAAGATAAGTAAAAAAAATAGAGTTTTGGTGCGATCTCGGCAACGCGCCAAATGTATGGCCAAGGTCGTTTGCTCGGGGGATGGCCTTAAGCTGTGACGCAAGTCGTAACGTAATAAACTAATAATAAAATATGTGATCCTCTTAAAACTAGATTCTGTTTAGACAAAATACCCTCGTAACGCTATTTGCAAATTATTGCAAGATCAACCAACTTAATTTCATTACTTAATTCACAGTCTACATCAGCAAGCATCTCAGGCATTCACCACATTTATTAAAATCAGATCACAAGTTTAGGCGCTACTGTGCAGTAAAACAAACTACATACACGATACAGCCCAAATCATGTTTCCATCATAATATTTAAGACTTCCTAGTAACGTACAGTCGTAAAAGAAAGTCAGATAAAGCTTTGTTTACCTCGCGCGAGCGGTCGGTGGCCCGCAAGGACGCGGCGCGCGGGCGGCAGTGTGCGTAGCGGTTTGGCGGGTTCTTAGACAAGGTGTTGCCAGATTTGTATATTTACCCGCGGTTGTGGGAAGACGTTTGTGTTTTATATGCCTTATACAGTGTACACACATATTATTGGCGTTATATAAGTAAGTAATAAGACTGTGATATTTTAATAAATTCCTCTAACTTTAATATTTCAAATGATTTTATATACATTTATTGGAGATTTAACGTTTATCGCTTGACGTTTTTTTGTGTCAGAAGCGCTTCTGTGTTGTACCAGGATTTAGCCAATACGTTACACATGGACAAATATTTTTTTTATTGGCTACAGCTGAAGTTTTAGACGGTATTAGAAGCGCACTTAATAAATAAATTGAAAGATTGGCATTAAATATTAATATTATATTTTAATATTATGTTACACCGTACTTTATAGCCAAAAGTATTCGAACTATGTAGTTCGAATATGTATTAATATTATATTATTTCGATACCGTTCTGATTATTTTTTCTTCCTTTGAACAAAAAGTACTTAATACATATTATTTTAATATTACTTTTAAATCTACTTTAAGTATAACTTATTTATTGTGATTTCAGGAAAGTTAAAACCTGTGAAAAATCGTTTGAGGGCGTCACCCACACCTAAAACCCCTGAAAAAATCCATGTTACACAGCAAATTTTGCGCAATCATGATCTTGTCGCCACTTGAGATAAATCTGATACCGAGATAAAAAAATCTATGTCCAATATCTGGCTGCATTTGAACTACTAAATCTGCTTACATCACTTTCATATTTTATCTCATAAAAATTATAAAGAAAAATCTTATCGGATCAAATTATCGCATCGATAATGGCAACATTATCTAGTCGGCCAAGATCGTACGGAGGCGCGTTTTCATTCACTCACACAGTAACGCGTCCGTCGCCCGTGCGGACTTGTGGCGCGATTTGAAACTTTTTTTTTTATCGAAAGCAAGCCAACTTGTTGCCGTTTACCTGCTAGTGTAAAATACAATAAACTTTAATGTTTTTTGTCCCAGTGCTGTGAAGTTACTTTGTGAGGTTAAACAGATGTTAGAAGCGTGCTTCGGACAAGTTTTAAAGTTGATAAAAAGTAATGTGGTGAATATACAATAGCCTAAACTGGATCCTGGATCAGAATGAGCCTGGCTGTTTGCTGGAACTCGTATGGTCGTTTCACCCACATAACATTTATGGTAAGGCAAAAGATTCGAGTTTTGTTTCGTAACTTTTTTTTTAAGCTTCTTATGGATTGTCTTAATAATATTGTTACGCAAGCGTAGTATTAGGTATGATTTATGTATAATTTATCGACAATGATATCTACAACTGACGGAATGATAGTTAAATCACAGAATATAATATTATATTAGTAGGTTAAATTAAGTTTTCAAGCATGTTTCAAACTCTTGTCTTATTTAGTTTCCCGGAACTTGAAAAGTTATCGCATACTGAACCGTATGGCAGTGTTTGAGACTATAAAACAGTCATTGCTATGTTCAATGGACTGTTAACTCGTATTTTTTACATAATAGAGCTTAAAAGCCCTAAATTAATAAATAATGATCAAAAAATGGTTTAAATTTTATACATAGGTATTGACTGAGGTGGTCTCTGACTGCGGGTAGTTTTTAAAAAGTTTGCAACAGCAAAAATTTTGGCCGCTCCGACTTCCGAGTTTATGTTTATTTTCTGGCCAAAACGTAAAATAGCTGTCTCGTTCCAAATGTCCCAAAACGTATGCGATAGAAGATGAACGTGATTGAAAAAAAAGAAATCTTTTTCTATGCGCACGGAACGCAAGGTGATTTTTTCGCGCCGCATATTAACTTTTTTTTACTAGTTGTGCTAAAAGCAATGACCTTATGCCTAAAGGCCTTATTCCACCTTCCTAATTTAGACGACCTATTTAGGATCCTAAAAAGAAGACTAATTACAAGCTTCTGAATTCTGATTCCACAAATCAGAAGCCACACTTCTGTCTTCTTCCGATTTAGTACGCCGATTAGGAACTTTCGAAATGCTATTTCACTTGACTAAAGGGTTTATCTTATTCTACGTTACTATACACAATATTATTAAGGTATCTAAATTGATTAACAGCAATTTTTAGTCAAGTGTAATAAATAGCATTTAGAAAGTAATAGGATCATTACTAATTATTAATTATTAGCGTACTAAATCGGAAGAAGTGTGGCTTCTGATTGGTGGAATCAGATCAGAAGCTTCTAATTAGTCTTCTTTTCTCTTTAGGATTTCTTTTTAGGATCTTAATTGGAACGACTAGTTAGGTGGAATAAGCCCTTAAATTATCTTACTGAATCGATTATGACGTCTAAATTAGGAAAGGCGAAATATGGCCATATGAAGAGTTCTCTCAGCTGAAATCTGCCTATACCAGCCATACTAATGTCTCAATCTAAGAATACAATGGTGTGTTGTTTGATGCAAATTGTCTTGAACAATACTTGCAATATAGATGAGCTAATAATAATAGGCTCCATTTCAGAACATTGTCTGTTTTTGTTATGATGTTATGTGCACTTTAATGTGAGGGTAAGGGAGATCGCAGACGACAGACTTTTGTGCGATCAAAGTCTGCGGCTTCCATACAATCTGATGGCGCGCGCCATGCGGAATGTGTGTAAGCCGCAGACTTTGATCGCACAAAAGTCTGTCGTCTGCGATCTCCCTAATGGATGAAAGTAATTCTTTACTTGTCAGAAAACGAATAAGAAACTTATGTGAACATTGAATCCATTTAAAATATTAATAAAATTAATTTAAGATGACGCCCGCTACTCCGTTGCGCAAAAATAAGTTTATCGCGCGAATAACGTCAATTTTCGCGGAAAGTACCTTATGTTCTTTCCCGGGTCTCAAAGTATTTTTCAACAAAATCGGCACTGCGCGGCGGTTTGGGCGTGAAGAGACAGACAGACAAACTTTCGCATTTATAATATAAATATGGTTGGGTACAGAGTATGGTCTTTAAGGGCGTTCCCTCCGGAGATTCCGTAATTTACCGTATTTAAAGCCTTATAAACTCATAATCTGAAAGCTACAAAGTTATAATAAAAATACAGCAATAATCTTCAGTATATCAACATTCCTTTCCCCGTTTTAAATTTTCTATTTTTGTTTATTATACTCATGATATCAGCTTCCAAAGTAATACCAATTTATTAAAATTCAAGCATACATTCAGCATCTCCTTAGCATTTACAAATTACTTTTATTTGAAACTCACGCCAATAGATCGACAACATTATAAACTACATATTCCCCGTTTGAAATTTTTTTAGGACAATTTTGAACTAAGATAAGTAAAAATAATAGGGTTTTGGCGCGATCTCGGCAACGCGGCAAATGTATGGCCAAGGTCGTTTGCTCGGGGGACGGCCTTAATGTTAAATGTTAATTAACTTAGAAAGCAGGATTTTGCTACTACATATAATTTACAACTCAGAGGAGATATTGTGCGGAAGCACACAGAGAAGAGTTCAAGAAGAGAGCGTAATTTTCTCCCATGAAAGGCCGGCAACGCACCTGCAACTTCTGATGTTTCGAGTGTCCATGAGCGATGGTAATTGCTTTCCATCAGGTGACCCGTTTGCTCGTTTGTACCCTAATTTTATAAAAAAATACAGATATTATTTTGTGACAGCCTTTTTAGGGTTCTATAGTGATTTCAAGGAAGCGTTATTATGAAATTAGAACAACTATCAGTACCGTCTAATTTAAAATGTGGACAGGAATTGGAATATTGATAGAGAAATGTATTTATAGTAAACTTATCTCGCTTTCAATTTCTAACTAGCAACTAGTGCAGTACTCTCCTATGTCCTTTCCCGGAATCAGAAGTATCTTCAGACCAAATTTCTGCAAAATCTGTTAATTAAATCTGGTAACAGACAATGTAACTTAACTCTTATGGCGACGCCTTGATAATTTGGCTGTAGCGATGCCGATTTTTCTCAGCAATGACTAAAGCTAAGAAATTGAAGTTCATTGTCAGTATTCATCATGTCTTTGTCTTTGAATTGCCCGTAGCATAACACGATTGGACAACTTTTATAGCACAGAATAATCAATCGAAAAGACCTCTGTAAAAAAAGGGATTCCTATTTTTCCAACAGAGGAGAGTGATTTAAGGTTCCAAAATTTGTACATAAATTGGTTCAAGCATGCACTTTAATTTGTGCATAGCTTATATGAAATGTATTTATTGTTTTTAAATTATGCGACAAAAACCATTTTGTCGCTTACGCCCTTTCCATTTTTTTGCTGTTCCATTGCTTGTTTTCTATGAGAGGCCGGGCCGGCCTGTCATAGAAAACAAGCAATCTAAAACATATCCAACACGGTTTCTTACTTTAACGCTGCGTCACCTTAAGTCGTAATGATAAAATCCATCTTACTAATGTTATAACTGCGAAAGGGTGTCGGTAAGTTTGTCTGTCTGTCTGTCTGTTACCTCTTCACGCCCAAATCGCTCTTTTTACTTTAACCTATCAACCCCCTTAATGACACCGGCGACCGCGCCAACAATAGAATTACAATAGATTTCCAAGAATCCGCGATCGAAGGAAGGATGCTTTTTAGCCCAGAAAAATGTACGGTTCCCGCGCGATAAAATTGTAGGCGTCACTAGATAGAGATCTGTGGCGTCATCTAATATTATACTGTCTTTAGTCGGTCTATAGAAAAGTCAACATGTCTGTCTGTCTGTGGCATCGTAGCTCGTGATCGGATAAATCGATTTTGTTTTTTTTTTCATAATGTATTTTCCTGTGGGACACAACAAAGCGCTTTAACAATACTTACGTACCCAGATCGCGTCCCTGATCTTAACCAGAAACGATTTTTAATGTAGAGTTCAATGTTTCCCATAGTCCGGGAGTTGGCGACCGTTTTTGTTGGGTTGGCTAGGGCAAAAAGTTATCATTGTGTCCACTTATCTATTTAGTATTTACTAGCTAAAAGCTGATCTTTGTGAGGGCTCGGCGCTCGCGTCGTTTTTCTGTATGGCAAATGGTAATAAATAATAATCTTTAAAGCAGTTTTTTTTTTAATATTTTAATAGTCAAGTTTTGGTACCTTGATTGACCGATGATAACACATTTATCTACATATATATTTAACCTATAAATAATCCATAAGGACACCGGCGACCGCGACAACAATAGAATAACAATATATTTCCAAGAATCCGCGATCGAAGGATTAAAATAAAAATTACTGTGAAATTTGTGATTATAATTATTGGATTTTTAAAATTGATTCATTAATATCCGAACTATTGTAATACTTGTAAGGAATTTTGTATGACACAACTATATGACAATATTTCCACGCCCATGTGGCAGAAATTGTGATCAAACTAAATTGTAAGACCTTTATGTACGAATTTCTTGGAAATAAATAAATAAATCTAAATCTAACTTAAAGCACAAATCAATAGGCGTGATAGTTTTTCCGTAAAGTATAATATATCACAAAAGTGCTCAGGTTGTGGGATATAATATTATTAGTGTGGCAGTGGTTAGTTTCTTCTTTTAAAACAAACGTAATTCGCTGACTCGATTTATTTGTAGGCAGATAACATTTTATTACTCAATAAGCGTAAAGGTAACGTGTGTTGCGGACGTTTCGAAATTGCTAGGCCCATTTCACAAACTAGACCTACCATAAAGTCAATAATTATTATAGACGCATCATTATGGTTTGTGGCTGAGTGAGTTTGCATACCAATCCCATGCCCACTTTATGCTAGACGGTAGACCTACCACAACAACGCACTGAGCTCTCGCCTCAACCTATAATATTTTGGGGTGAAGAGAATGGACAGTCATCATTTTCATAATGTAAACTTGCAAACTAGGCCCATATCTACTTCTATACAAGACCTACCCCACCATTAAAAAAACACAATCAGCCCTCGGCCTATGTTCCGCGAACAGTGGCTCGTTGTTTTGGTTGTGAGCGGCCATTGTTTTACGTTTCCCGCACGGCTGACTTGAGCGCGCGCACGTACGCGTACAGCTGAGTGGACAATTATCAATATAGGTGGGACTAGGACCTAGGTACAGCTGAGTTGACTAGTACTTATTTGATTTAATACTGTATATCGGTGAGACTAGGTACAGTTGGGTGGAAAATGCTTATTGATTATAATTATTATATAGGTGGGTCTAGACTCTAAAGTCTAGAGTTGACTCTAGGTACAGCTGAGTAGAAGAGTGCTTATTTATGTAAGTGGGACTAGGACCTAGGTATAGTAGACTTGACAGTTAACAGTGCTTATTGATATAGGTAGGACTAGGTGCAGTGGTTTACAATTAGTGTTTGTTAAAAGTACAATCGGGGTAGAAACTGGAAGGAACAGTCAAGTGCACATGTGTTTTATTAAGATTATCTAGAAAAAATCTAGATTCTATTTCATTATTTTTTGCTTATGAATTAGTCTTAAATGTTATTAAAACAGTAAACATACATAATATTCGTCCTAGAATATACATAATAATAATAAGACATACTGACAATAATTCTAGGTTGCTGACCTGTCATATCAATATTTTGTCGGCGCATATGATGTTTACAAATCACTTTATTCTGTAATGAGTCACAAGAAATTGTGAAAGATGAAGGGTTACACAGTTCACGTTATCGATGACGTCACACCCCTCACCTACTTTACATAATTCGCTAGATTGCTTCCTAGATTTATTTCTCACTTTATTATACTTAATATGATCGTTATTTCAATGGAATAAATGCCATATTGGAGGTAAAATAACTTTGTAGATAATGTTATCGTTGAGTGTCGAAATGAGACATTAGAAAGGGATTCAACACAAATAACAAAAGGCCCGTAGGATTATAAAAATGCGCTCTCAAAAAAATGACTGTTTTCTAAGGTTTTTTGCAAGTTTGTCTTGTCAAAAGCGTTGACGATTAGCTTTGTCCACACTGGGCCTTCTTTTGTTCATCAAGGGCATGCGTTATGGCGCAGTCAACAGCGAACGTGAGGCATGCCCGTGACGCGCGTTGAAATCGTAGCGCTCGCTATGAGGCTGCCTTCACATTACGTCGCCGTGGTGACTGGTGCAGCAGTCGCGCGGCAGCCGCGCGACTTCCATACAGGGTGACCATATGTGGCAGGTTCCTGCCATTTTGGCAGGATTGGCGTCTTATTTTGGCCTATGGCATGATCGGTTGACGTTTTAAAAACTTGGCAGGTTTTGGCAGGATTGGGGTATGAAAAATAAATGTTATTTTTGCATCAAAGAAGTCAGTGATTTATTAGAATCTGGTGGTAGTAATTCAAATTCTGTTTTAAGTGTAGATATTTTTTGGGGTGCAATAGGCAAAATGCGAAATTCTAATAGAGTTTAATTTTAAATGTTTTAAAGGGATTGTTATGCTTACCAATGTCTAACGCTTCATGCGAAAGAAAGTTCTCCCAAATCAATACAAAAACTCGGAACCGTTTTTAGGGTTCCGTACCCAAAGGGTAAAAACGGGACCCTATTCATGAGACTTCGATGTCTGTCTGTCCGTCTGTCTGTCTCCAGGCTGTATCTCAAGAACCGCTATAGCTAGAGTTCTGAAATTTTCACAGATTGTGTATTTCCGGTGCCGCTAAACCAAGAAACCGGTGGAACAAAATATACTAAAATCAAAATAAAATTAATATTCAATGGGGGCTCCCATACAACAAAAGTGATTTATTTGCTCGTAATCTATAATGGCAACAGCTAAACGCTTTAAATTTTCACAAAATCCTTAATTATATTTGTAATTTAATCATTGTTAGTAAAATTTAAATAAAATAAATATTTAATACCATAAAAAAAACACAATTGTTTGCCTACTTTCTGATTTCTCTCTGTTACGGTACGGAACCCCTCGTGAGCGAGCCCGACTCGCACTTGGCCGATTTTATAAACAAACATGTTGCATCTATGTTGCAAGCAAGGCATTGGTGAGCATAGTGATTGCAAATTTTCCTTCAAACCTACAAAATAAAATATTTTGAATCGCATGAACAAATCTATGTATAAAGACGAAGAAATGGAAGAAGACGATGCGAATATTTAATCTAATAAGAAATGAAATTATATATTATATATGTATTTTTACTTTTCTTACTTTAAAACAACAGTAAATAAAGATGGCAGTATTTGGGCATTTTTTACTACAGGCTTTGGCAGGATTTGACAGTTTTTTGACCAAAGTAAGGCAGGATCTGTAATTTAAATATGGTCACCCTGCTTCCATACTAAAACGAGCCGCGCGACTCTTTTTTGTATGAAGTCGCGCGGCTGCAGCGCGGCTGCAGCGCTGCTGCCGCACTGCTGCCGCACTGCTTGCGACGTAATGTGAAGGCGCTCTGACACTTTTCTTTCAACGCGGGTGGATTTTGACGCATTCAATTATTGAATATTATGCCAAACGAAAGTTGAATAAAAAGAAGATGACGAAAATTGAAGATGAAATTGCATAATGTGGACATTAGCTATTGGTTGATGTTAAGGCTAGCCAATCAAAATCGCTAGTAAATAAAAAAAAAACTTGAGTAACCGTAGAGGTCTAAAAAAAATTAAGCCTTTGCAAAGATAAAATACAAGTTTTTACTACTTTTCCCTTGCTTTTTATAATAGAGTTATCGCTTACACTCTTTCCGAAAAAAAAAAAAATTGTTTTCCATAAGAAAGTGAAGCTTTCCTCTATCCTAAGTCCTAACTGCAAGAGCAAAGTAACCTATGACACGGTGTAACAAATAACATAATTGCAAACATAAATAACGCTTAGTTTGTTGAGGGAAATCCTCGAGCCATATTTCACGAGCTAGGCTAGGTATTGTATAATTGAGTCGCAATACCGGGATTTATGACCTAGGAGGACTAGGACCTAGGAGGACTAGGAAATGACCTAACCTATATTCCATTGATAAAAGTTAATATTTAAAATTAAAGAAAGCGACTGTTAACTTTTATCAATGGAATATAGGTTAGGTTACAGATAGTAATACCGTAAGCGACTGTACCTATAATTTAATTATTTCGTAATAATTTTGTGAAAACCTTTTGTAAATGATTGTACTGTTATATTTAGTTTTTTTTTTTATTTCGAATTTTTATATTATCTAAAAAGAAGACGGTTTTAAAAATACTTTAAAGATAAAATCTTTTTTTTTTCTTTATTTTAAGAAGCTTTGTCAAACGTGACGATGTCGCTTCATTCGACTAATCCCTAGAAGTTTCGCAAGTCCCTATATTTTTAGCCCGATTTTGATAATTCTTGAAATATTTTCTACACGACTATACTTTTACTTATCAGCTTATCAGGTACTCTAACTACTACGAGCAAATCAGTATCGATACAGGTCGATATCGATAACACGCGTAAATATTTGTTGAAACTACGATTAATTGTTTGTATTTTATACTTTTATATCTATTTATCGATTTTTAATGAGGTCAAAAGACTTAAAAAGAGTACTAGTTATACTTAGTACTTACTCATAGTTACGGTCGCACAGCGCACTCAGACTTCAGAGACAGATAATAACTTAAGTTTAACCGACTTCAAAAAAGGAGGTTTTCAATTCGACGCGTAAGTATGTATTTATACAGTAATATTTCCAGAATTGCCCAATTTTCGTCTATATCAGCGTCTGAACAAATGTGCTTTTCAAAAGTGTATGTATTTGTATGTTCGCATATCTCCGGAACTGCAAGTCCGATTTAAGTAATTCTTTATTTGTTGTACTAGGAATTGCTTAACTTAGGGAATGCTGCAAGTTTCATCAAAATCGGTTCAGTAGTTTTTGAGATACGGAATTTTAATTCTCAATTTGAAGTTGATTTTGTCTTTTTAAAATACTATTATTTCATTTACAATGGCGACATCAACAAAAACCCAGAAAAAAACTTTGCAGTGACCATGATTTCTTCAAATGCAGGACATTCTTATTTTCAATGACTGTATGGTAAATATATTTTTTTATTTCATTGAATTGAGTGAATATGTATTACTGTAGGTTCTTGGTGGAAATTCATGTAATTTAAACAAAAAAATACACATTTAATTCACAGGTATATTACAAAAGTTCTGTTGTGTCACTGTAAACATACGCGACGTCTTATTACTTTTTATTGGCGTTTCCTTCCTTCACCGGCAAGCGACAATCATCTTGGCTAGTAGTAATTACACAGGTTAATGACACTATATCTATTTATTATTTCCTACTAGATGTTACCCGCAACAGCGTTCAAGGATTTTTTACCGCGTGCGTTTTTTCGGAAAAAAATCCTGTGTCCTTTAGCGGGACTCTCAAGTATTCGAAAGCGGTTTGGGCATGAAAAGTTATATATTATAAAAAGTGCCTGTCATATTATAGGTATTATATGACAGGCACTTTTGCATATTTTATAATAATAGTAGTTCAAATATTGTAAATACTTAACGGACATAATGAGGTTTTTCGTGAATGATGTAACTACATACAAGTGGCTCATAAAAATTGTATGTAATTTTTAGAATGTATTTTTGTGTTTTGTTGTTGTCAAGTCAAATAAATAAAAAAGATATTATATAGATACAACAGTTAGCAATATCAAATATTGATTTTCGTTATCATTTGGGTTATATTTATTTAATAACCTGTAAGTAAATACATAGTTTGTTGGTCAGGTGGTTGGCGGTTACCCCACCCACTTGAAAACGGTAGCCGATAACAAGAGATTGGATCTAAATTTAGTATAGTAAAGGCTTTAAGTACCTCAATTTTGCTTTTTCCAATCCAACATTTAAATATAACACCAAGTTGCATTTTTTGTATTTTAGGCTAATCAGAAAACGTACGAAGTAATTTTCTGCTTATCTTACTTTAAATACACCTTTCATATAGTCTTTTTGTCTTACCAGAGATCTTGTTGGACCAAAATTTTGAAATAACGGCCTAGCTACGAGTAGTAGTTCAATTATTATATGTATTACCAAAATTTTGGGTATTACCTGATACCTACCTAATTTCTAGATATAAATTATTTTTATTTGTCGATTAACTCATAAATAGCAACATATTATAATCCTATTAAAATACTTTTCAAACGTGTTGAGTTCTCTTAAGAGCCTACTGTCAAAACGCTAGCCCCGCCTACACACAACACTATCCTCCAATCGTGATATTATACAATAATTCCATGAATCGTGCTCCCCGGCAATGTCCTTTACACTGCAGCTAATAGTGAACAATATCGCGTAACAACGGTGCCCGCATTATAGCACAAAAGTAAAGGTCGTAAGTCCCAAAACTGTTTTTTTCATGATTACTTAAAAACTAAATACAATACTAATATTCCCTTTAGCTATTATTTTATAAAGTGTGTGATTGTAGTAGTGTAAGTTATTTAATGATAGTAACTCAATAAGTGTAACAGATATTTGTTGAAATGCCCAAAAAGATTTATAATTTCGAAAAATAAAACTATCGAGTCAAAATAAGTGAATCGTGTTTTCCGTTAGCTAAATATCAGATAAATATACAATGATTAAATAAATCTCAATTTCATTTGAGTCAATCGTCTTCCGGGATCGTAATACTTATTAAAAAACACTGCAAAATTGCACAGCCCGCTCTTAACCGTCTCAACTGGATAATTTTGATGTTTTATTCATTTTATTATTTTTTATCTACAAAATCTTTAGGTAGCAGGACTATCATATTACAAGTCATAAATTAATTACTATAAAACAAAAATTCTTGACAACTTTATATCAATAAATTAGTTACTAATTTACTTCTACTGACAGGATTTTCGATGTCATATTATAATATTTATTATTTACATGATGAATAATAAGCTCTTAGCTTCCTGCTTATTAGATGATATGCTAATTTTGAGGATTATTATAGCTTTTAAAGTATGTTATATTCATAGATTTCAAATAGATGCTAAAATACCGTTTGATACATCTGTTTATAAGTATGTTAAAATAGTAGACGTATTATTATCTAAAAGGATTTGATGTTAAAATAATGTTAGATATTATTATACTCGCAACAGTCCAACATCGGTAATAATGTTTTATTTTTCGTGTTTAAATTTTTGACCACGGATTTACCGTTTAAGGCTTAAAAAATTTTTAATGTTTTTAAAAACTGTTTAGTGCCATTGCAATTTAAAGAAAACATTGGGGAGTTAGTTAACCTTTTTAGAAGAATTACCTTTTTCACCATAATATTATGCTGCGCCTAGTCGAGGGGACTGATATTAATTATTGTAAAACGTTGTAAAATTATTTATGAAATGTTTTTTTTTTTTGTTATTAGATGTAAAAATAGTCAAAAGTAGCGAAAATATTCATGACATTAAGGACTTTTTTATTGTATTAAGATCTGGAAAATGTCAAAAGTATCTTAGCCAGCATTTCGTCTAGACTCTAGAGTCTAGGTGTACACTGTACATGTACAACATGACACGGTACAATATAATTTCTAGGTCGTGCCGCATAAGGCTCGTTCTGATTGATAATGAATTCGTGTGAACCGGGCCTTACCTTATACGTCCCAAAGTAGGGTGGCCCAGCGTGCTGCTTCTTTGAGGAGTTTTTCGTACTTTTCTGCAATCTACTTATAATATGTACCATTAAAGCGCTGTGTAGGGCGACTCTACCTTCTGATTTTTTAAAGGATTTTTTCAGTCTTTTTCGGAATTTTCCAGAGTTTTCTGGAATCCATTAATATTAACGTCGTTTGTGATGATTTTGTTATAAACGTATATTTTAGTAAAAAGCTAATATTCATCTGCAGGTGTAACGGTATTTTAACACTCAATTTACGGGATATTTAAAAATACCTTTATTACCACTTTTATGGACTTTTTGGGTATATTTTATTTAAAAGTGATTTTTTTATATCTGAAAGTTAGATTTTATCTTCTACTATAACAGGTTTTAGTTACAGTAATCCAGTTAAAGCTTTGCAAGTATAATCATCTGAGAGAGATCATTGCACTGTACCCTGTCTTCTTGCTAACACGAATGTCTAATAAATTCTAATTTCTTGTCTCCGTCGTTCTTCATATACCTAGTACATAATATTATATTAACAAAAGAGAAGCATTCTAGAATGTTATGTAAACAAATTATTACTAGCTAAAAGCCGAGCTTTGTGAGGGCTCGCGTCATCACACCTTGACTGACTGATTATAACACATCTACATATAAATAAAATTACTATGTCAAAGCCAGATCAATAGGCGTGATATTTCTTCCGTAAAGTGTATCACAAAATGTACAGCCTGTGGGCTTGCGCTTCGCTCGCCCCGATAATTCAATAAAAAAATTCCTGACATTCGAGCAAAACATACAAATTTTTAGCTATTGACCTGTTTATTTACTTGACCTTGACTTGTATTGACCTTTACTTATCATGCTTGGATAGATTCAGCGTATTTTTGTTATCATGGTGCGCTTGTCTAAATCAATGCTATATAGGACAAGTCTATTAAGGGTACTTGAGCGGTAATAACGGAGATGCGTGGCCCAATTGCGGTAATAAATCTTGTATTTATTTGATGGACCACGCCGGGTACACGTGTAACGGTACCACAATTTGGTACCAAGGCCTCGAAGACAATTCCCGTGTAAACTGTGTTGAAGTCGAAGGTTGAAGTATTATTCTATCTAGATTGTGGCATGATAAATACATAGGTGCTTACTATAATTATATTATTATATAGCTTAGTTGGCTTCAGGAATGAGTTAAATTGGGTCTTCATACTCCATAATACCTTTGATACCTTTTCAAACCTTCATCAAAATGTTATTATCCCACCAAAAACATTTCTTGTAAAATGTTGCCTCGACGACCACATAAGGTTTATCCTGTGAAAAAGATATGAGATCTCATGTAGAACCAAGCTTCTGAATCTACAAGGCCTAACTCTACTGACCCTAACATAAACAAATTTTACATACCAGTAAATATGTATGTCTTCGCCGTTTTGCTATAACCCTCGTGGAGGTGATGCGAATATTTAGTTTCTGATCTGAAGTAAGTAACAAAGCAGCCGAGCCATACATATTTACTGATATGTAAAATTTGTTTAAGTTAGGGTCAGTAGAGTTAGGCCGTGTAGATTCAGAAGCTTGGTTCTACATGAGATATCATATCTTTTTCACAGGGTAAACCTTATGTGGTCGTCGAGGCAACATTTTACAAGAAATGTTTTTGGTGGGATTTCAGTTCTTTTTGTAAGTTGGTTCTTATAAGTACCTTTAAGGGTTCCGTACCCAAAGGGTAAAAACGGGACCTTATTCATGAGACTTCGATGTCTGTCTGTCCGTCTGTCTGTCTGTCCGTCACCAGGCTGTAACTCAAGAACCGCTATAGCTATACTTCTGAAATTTTCACAGATTGTGTATATCTGTTGCCGCTATAACAACAAATACTAAAAATAAAATAAATTATAAATATTTAAGGGGGGGCTCCCATACAACAAACCTGATTTTTTTGCTATTTTTGCTCTTAAACAATAACGGCAACACATAAGCAATTGAAATGTTCAAAAAATACTAAATTGTGTTTGTACTTTAATAAATAATAATAAAACTTAATACAATTTTTAGCCTATTTTTGCTCTGTAGTGGTACGGAACCCTTCGTGCGCGAGTACAACTCGTACTTGGCCGATTTTTTAAATGTTTTTTAGTTACTGTCTACAGTCCCGTGTAAACTTTTATGTCCTATTTCATAAAATTGGCGAGTCTCATATAAAGCTTCACCTCCCCATTTTAGGGGATGAGGAGTGAAAGTTATAAGTTTAAGAATTTTTTTGTTGATTGTGTACTAAACTTAGAACACATACCAAATTTCAGCTTTCTAGCACTTCAGGAAGTAGCCAAACATTTTGATGATCATCAGTGTGTCAGTGACGAAATCGGTGTATTTAAGATATCAATAAAATCTAAAGTATAAGAGCTATTCAATTGAGACATTGTATGCTTAATAAGTCTATTGATGACATCTTATCCTGAAAATATGAACTATCTGCTACAACGGAAACCAATTCTATGAAGGTTCAAAAAAACGGCGAAACGCTTCGAGAAAAGGTAGGTAGTGCCCTTGCACTTCGCTTGGCTCGTCTCGGCGGGTGCACGACCGTGCACCCAGATCCGGAATGGATAATATACAATACTCTTTTTAATCATATCTACAGTGATGTCTACCACTGGTTCGGGAACTAGCCCGACCACAGAATATATATTATATTAGTAGTAACAAGCCCGACAGGAAAAATTGGCGCCCATCTTTTACCGTAGTTTGTGGCTGTTTGGTACTAGTAAATAATTACTGAACAATGAACATTCGATTTTATAAAGCCAATGCCCAATAAGAAAGGGCCTGCCTGATAAAAATAATTCACATTCACATATATATATATATATATATATATATATATATTTAAATAAATATAGCTTTGCAATCAACTTCATACCCGAAGTGTAATTTCATTAATACACTCGGCCAGCGTGCATTAAAATTATAATTATTTACAGCAGTGTTGATTACAGAAACTTTTAAAATGTCACCCGTGCAAGGAAGCAAATAATTGATCCGTCGACAAACAAACAAAAACACATTATTAATGCTTAATACCCGTTCCTTATCGGGGGGTATAAATTGACTTGTTCACTCGGCTTTTTCACTCTAAGGCCGTGTGTCCACCGCCGCGTCACAGGGACGTCACCGACAAAAATTCAAATAAAATGCCATTTTATAATACACTAGCTGTTCCGGCAAACGTTTCTTTGCCATATTATATAAAGTATATCGCCCGTATTATTTTATTGAATTAGTGACTAAATAAGTATGTCACCATGGCAACGTCCATCGCTATCCCGTGACCCGCGTCGCATAAACAATGGACGCTCTTTATAGACAAATAATTTGCAATAAAATAAAATTGCGACTATAATTAAAGATCTAAGCTATCCTATCTCTCAAGTTGGAAAAAAGCACACATTAAAAAAAATAAACATTAAAATTGGTTAAGTAGTTTAGGAATCCATCGCGGACAAACATCGTGACAGGAGATTTATATATATTAGATTAGATAGGTTTAATTTTCTCTACACCACTACAAGTAGCGGCGGTATGCGTCGTTAAACCATTGTGAGTAGAAAATGAAACCTATAACTTAGGACCTAGGCTATCGGTTTCATTTTATATTAATGCCACATTATGTTTCCACATCTATACATATTATAAAACAAAGTTGCTTTTTTTCCCTCATGTCCCTTTGTTCCCTTTAATCTTTAAAACTACGCAACGGATTTTGATGATTCTTTCAGTGTTAGATAGCCCATTTATCGAGGAAGGCTATAGGATATATTTTATCACGCTAAAACTAATAGGAGAATGTGGAAAAAACGGGGGAAATTATTTGAAAGGGCTTATCTCGCGGACTATTGGAGCAATTTTTATGTTATTACTTATTAGGCACAGATAAGAAGTAGACCACGTGAAGGCGAAATGAAATCGCCTGTGATAGGCGATCGATTTTAATAATTTTTTTCAGTGGCTATATATTTTATACCCGTGCGACGCCGGGGCGGGTCGCTAGTTATGTTATAAAGCGGCATTTTATCGGCCCAAAATAATATTGTTTTTCTGACAGTCCGGCATGCTCTTCACTTCACGTCTCACGATACTCGGTCGCAGACTGCAGTCAATGTAATGTATCGCTAAATCGGCGCCGTCATCTCGTTCCCAAGAACGTCACCAATGTCGTCCCGCTCATGGCGGTGAACAAACGGTCTAAGTGCTAAGATATGTTGTAAAGCTGATTGCTTCGTTATTTACACTTTCCATTTCATAATAACGATTAATTTTTATTCGCATTCTGATGTTATCTGGGTGTTTTAAAATATGGTCACCCCAACGCAATAAATTAAGCTTTCTAAGGACGCCTTAACTACTTTTTAAAATTGATCTAAGAGATCATTAGTTAGTTTTAGATAAAAAACCGCTTGTAGAGTGTGAATTATTAATAAGGATTATTTTGTGTTTACTAACTTTAGGTTTACAAAAAACTAAATGTTGCGAGCAACTTTGTTGCGCCGAAACTCCGTACGTTTGCATATGGAATACTGTACTGTCATTTCCCTTTCAAATTAACATTCATCGATTCTCGAACAAAAATTTTTTTAAGCTGTCGAGTGTGTAGTTGTTTGAGTGTGTAGAGGTAAAAGACACACAAATGGACACACTATACTATGGATTTCTAAACGTGGCCTTAAATAATTAACGCAAATGAAACTTGCAAACATGGCCTTAATATCAGTAGCAAAAACATTCAATTTGTGAAGTGTAATCGAGTACATTGAGATCAGGCTCTTGTAGATATTAACTCAAGTAGGTAATGACCAGAAATTCTGTAATATATAATATAGAAATAACGCGAACGTGGTGAACGAAATTGCTCGGACTCTTTATATTGTCAAAAAATATCCTCATAACACGTCTTGCGGTCGCACTCAAAAATATGCTTAAGATTTTGACATATTATAAGCTCTATACATTTTCTTCTTTTAAACTAGAGTTAAGTAGTCAAATGTTATGTTTCTAAGTACAGCCGTTCTAAACACTGCAAAAAATACTTGTTACCTTATTTTAACAATAATAATAATTTTTAAATATCAATCTTTCTAAGGTATAATTTCAAACTCACAATTATTTATCTGTGTAACAAAGGTGTAACACAAAATAAAAGAGTCTATAAAATAATTTTAAACTTGTGAGAGTAAGAAAACAAAAAAAAATCCCAATTCCCAAACGCGTGGTCACCCTGCTTTTGATAGTGGCTTTATAGAATTGCAATTTTTATTGGTCCTATAAATTGCGAGGTGTTTCTGTAATTTTATAGTCGTTACTACCACTCTATCCGAAGGCCAAAAGATAATATTGATCTTATATTAATGCATAGCCGTATCTTGCTTTAGTCTTGCCTTTATAACTTAATTTAGCGTCACCAGTGTGGACTGTGGACGAACTCAAAGCGAATTGTCCAAACGAGCCTTTGTGCTCGCGCGAAAACCGACAGCCGATGGATAAACGCCGAGCGTTACATGAATGACGTAATGCTCGTAGTGCCGTCCACACGTACAATTCGTGTTACATTACACGGTGAATTACATTACACGTTACACTCGTCTGGACCCGGCTTTACATGGGAACGATCAAATCCTTGCTAATTTGAAAGTGTGTCTGTCTTTTTTACCTTCTCACGTTTGCCTAATGCATGCCTAAAACGATTTTGATACTTAGAGGAAAGGACATAATTATTATTATTTTTCGTTGCTGAAAAATGTGCTGTTGCCGCGTGCTATACGTGGCGCAACTAGGCACACCTACTGCTACTCAAAAACAAAAATCTGAAAATGGGCTGGACCGATTTTGACGCCGTTGTCTCTGTTGCAGCGTGATCGTCAGTGAACATGTCGCGGTACAGCGTGGTGACGGTGCTGCTGCTGGGTACACTCACCAGGGGCATGCTCCCGGAAGATGACTTCAGGATACTCAATGGACAAGGTACCTTTCTCTTCCTTTCTTACAGCCGCACTCAGAGACTTTCAATAATAATGTTCGAATAAGCTCTTCAATTATATTGCATTTTCTGACAATATAAAAAAATCAAACATCGTCCTTCTCTCTTCACACTCACGCCCGTCCTACATATGCCAGGTGAAAAAGGACGACGCGGATTCATCGCCAAATTAGTTTTTTCTCAATAACTCGATAAACATACATTTTAAAAATCTGCTAGGTCGGTTTCTCAATGATAGAATTTTATACAATGTGTTCTGACTTCTGTGATGGAATTTTATACAATTCTGTCAATTTCTGGCAATACAGTATATATAAAGATATTTGTATTGTATTGTAAATTTTAGAATTTAGAATTACAATCTTTAGATTGTGTAATCTGTACCTACCTCAGTGTACATATTATTTTAACTGATCACCTTTTTGTGATGGTCCAAATTTAAATCACAAAACTTGATATTGAATGTCAGAAGTAGATTTTTTTGCCTAACCTCGGGGTTTGGATTATAGAGATTATTAATTATTAATTTTGGCAAACCACTTATTAAAATCCTTTAACGACTTAATGTCCGTTAATGATATACAATCTAATATACGTATAACGTAATATACAATCTAATATTGCCTAAAGTAGATGAAGTTATTATAAAGGTGGGTTTACACCAAAAGAACATAGAGCAAGAACAGCACAAGAACATTCTTTCGTATTCGTTTAGTGTAAACTATAATTCGTTACAACATACTTTAGATCGTTTACACCAATCGAATCAACAAGAACATCAAGAATAAGAATTTTTGCTCTATAGATGAGAATCATATAGCTCCGTTTAGACCAAACGAGCGAATGCTCATTGCTCATTCGTCAACGATAAGTAGTTAATTTATTTTTATAGTCATCAAAGATTGGATCCCATAAACATATTTTGTTATGGTATAATTCTATCATTTGTAAACATTTTTCATTACTCCAATCCATATTTACGAAATAACCTTTGATAAACTACCTAAAACCAGCCGCCAAAAAGTAAAAATATCAAGAACACTAGTATCTCTTTGAAGAGACCGCCTCGAAGAGCGAGCACGTCCGAACACGAAAGAACGCTCTAGGCAATTGCTCGAGCGCTCTTGCGTCGTTTACACCAAACGAGCGAGATTCTTAGAGCATTCTACCTATTTACCGCCGAACACGTGGCGAACACACTAGAACAACGAAAGAATGCTCGTTGTTAGTTTACATCAAAAGAGCTTTACTAGAATGAGCATTCGCTCGTTTGGTCTAAACGGAGCTTAATATGACGAAATATGATAGATGGCCGATCATCAATGTAGGCGCTCACCTACGTAGTACAGTAACCCACTGTTACGCGAAAATGATCTCCAAGACGTTCAAATAAGGTTTTGTCAGGGGTAAATTAATTCTGAACGTTTGAAAACTACGTGGAGTCGTAGACCGTACACCACTGAGTTCACGCGAAAATGTTCTCTATGCAGTTGATATAAGGTCTTGTTAGCTAGGGGTAAATTAATACCGAAAGTTGTGAAATTAAGCTGCATCACAGCTCACAGGAAACAACTTTAGAATAGCCCATTTAATTTGTATAAATTAGAAAGAAAAAGAAAAACTCCTAAAATTTTACAGCAGTGAGCGAGGCGATGATGACGAATTTAATCGCTATAAACTATAAAGTAATATCGATCATTGTCAGATTTCAAACAAAAAAAAAAACTATCCGCAAGATTTTGTCTTTCCACCAAAAGTTGTGTTATGCTTGCCATCAGGTGATCATGTAGCATATTGTGCTCGTTACCCTATACAACAACTAATTATAATAATATGTAACTCTTTACTACTAATAATGAACAGTGTGTGTGTCCATCTGTTTCGATTTATCTCCGCACCGCGAGATATTATGTAACATCCGTAATGACTTTCTGAGAATTTTGTTTCATTGTTAAAATGTTATTTAACGATGTCGCCATATTGTAGTGCTTTGGAACAATATTAACATTTTCGAAGGATCATTCATTGTGGTACTTTGTCGTAACATTTTACCTACTACCGTCAACGATGTCAATACTTGGATATGGCATACGCCATCAAAACTATAGCAATGTTTTTGCATACAAAATGTGTATCGAGAAAATATTGTCGTCCTTTTTGTCTTACAGTAATAGCTTATACTACTTTCTCTTTCACTCATTTTACGCTTTCAATGCATATCGACGCTGCGCGTGCGATACCGCGTATGAGCAGTTGGTAAATACCGCGTAACAGCAAAATGCGCAAAATTGAGATATTGTGCCAGCCGATTCAAAACGCCTATTGGCATATATTAGGCTTCACAGAATTTAAATTATCCAATTAGAAACGTACGTTTTGCCATCGAAACAATACCGCGGAACAGTAGGCGGCGGGAAGTTAGAAGCAATTCCTCGTATTTACTACAGCGGCAAGAAAAATATTATATCGAAAATAGTAAGTGCTCTTAGAAATAACTATTTTTCTGAGATAAACCACCACGTAATTAATTATTACGTATTTTAATTATTGTTTAATATTGTTCATTTTATGTATTGTATTCAAGCTAGAATGTTTCAATTAATTTACCACCATTGCCATTTCTTTGAAGATCAAGGAAGATTACGTCATGTGATATCATGTCATGTATCTTCACCTTAACAATACAGGCGACAAGTGGCAACTAATCGCCACAACAAAATATGATCACCAGGTTGAGGAAGTAGCTCAGTTAAGCTAAAGCACCCCGGGGATATGGGCAACTTACTAGTCGCCCATATCCCCGGGGTGCTAAATCTACCCACTAAAACCACGTGGGATTTGCCTTCAGCCGTATACGGAGGGATGTTCTGGATTTGTCAAACACAGGGCTCCCTCCACGACCGGACGGTCTTCTCCAAAAGGGAGCAGACTACCATCAAAGTAAGGGAACGCTTCGGCAAATTGAAGAGTTCCCTTCGGCGTCGGGACTAGCTAAGCCGGGTAGGTTTTCAGCCTCACTGATTTGCCTTCAGCCGTATACGGAGAGATGTTCTGGGTTTGTCAAACACAGAGCTCCCTCCACGACCAGATGGTCTTCTCCAAAAGGGAGCAGACTACCACCAAAGCAAGGGAACGCTTCGGTGAATTGTAGAGTTCCCTTCGGCGTCGGGACTAGCTAAACCGGGTAGGTTTCCAGCCTCACCCGGAGCCCCAATTGCATAGAAATTTAGAGATTCGCATAATGACGCCTCCACACTCCCGATCCGGAACATAGAATAGCTCATTATCTTCATTACTCTATGGCCCAACGATTATATGCCTCGAGGCTGCTTTCCTTGCCTTTAAACCCTCTGGAACTGCAGGCCGCGACGTACTCTCTGGAATGAAGATGAGCAACTTGGCGAAGACCTTCGTAACCAGCTGCCACGATGCATCTCCCGCTAGGGCAGTAGCTGCCACCTAGGAGACCGTACGACACCTCCTGGTAACCCTCACCGCTATATTGCGAAGAGTAGCTGCCGCCCGGCTAATGCCCGCCTTATTACTACGAAATTAGTGAAGGAATCTTATTGAAGCCCATATTGAACCACCGTACAGAGCAAAGCTCCGACAGACTGAATTCTGGCGGCTATACTCTGGAGAGTATAGCTGCAGCTGCTGTGGTCTCTCAGACTCACCTTGACCTTCGACCCTGATAAGAAGTGCTCCGGGTGGGGGTCCTTTTATTTCATTTTAAATGATTATTATGATCTCTGCCAGATAAAGTCAAAAATCTATGAAAAATTGGGATATCAGTTAAAAATTAAGAATAGATAATATTGTAAAATGAATTTGGTAACTAACACATCAAAAAAGGTAAAAAAATATAAAATATTTGATTTTCCTAATAAAAAAATGCAACCTTTTACTGATTTGTTTGATTTCAAAACCGCGTATCTATACATATAATAAAACTGTAGAAATTACGATTCTGTACATTAAAGATATTCAAAAAATAATAAACGGAGGGTGTCACTACATCGCTATACAAGCCAAAAATGTGGTCAGTTTTTTGTCTGTCTGTCTGTCTGTCTGTCTGTATGTTTGTTCCACTATCACACGAAAACTACTGATCCGATTTGAATGCGGTTTTCACAGATATATTTGTCTTCTTCCAACTTAACATCTGGTGTATAAAAATTTTTCCCCCCACCCCTCTAAAGGGACAAAAGAGGGGGTCAGATTTTGTATAAGACTTTTGCTTTTACACGAAAACTACTGATCCGATTTGAATGCGGTTTTCGCAGATATATTTGTCTTCTTCCGACTTAACATCTGATATATAAAAATAATTCCCCCCACCCCTCTAAAGGGACGAAAGAGGCGGTCAGATTTTGTATAAGACTTTTGCTTTAACACGAAAACTACTGATCTGATTTGCATACGGTTTTCGCAGATATATTTGCCTTCTTCCAACTCAACATCTGGTGTATAAAAATCACCCCCCCCCCCCCCCCCTACCAAAGAGAGGGTCAGATTTTGTACTAAAGTAAACTTTTTTCTTTAATGGACTTACTTTATATTATTAACTGTTTTTCGAACTTAACATCTGGTGCTACATAACATTTTTCCCCCCACCCCTCTTAGGGGACAAAAGAGGGGGTAAGATTTTGTATGCTAATGAAGTAGAAATACTTTAAATGGCAAAACAATGTTTGCCGGGACAGCTAGTCTTTAATATAAAGCTTACTTATTTTGCATTTACTTAATACAAAAACGCGTAAGTGACTTTACACAAAACCTAAGCCAATTGCGAACAAATTTACGTTACTAACCACTAAAGGAAAGTACAAAGAACTAGCTGTTAAGTTCAGTCGGTAATAGGAGTTAAAATAGATGAGATATTCAGTTTTTTCTTCCTCCTGTAAAATCATCAAAAAGCAGATACGCGGTCTTTACCAACTGCTCATACGCAGTATCGCACGCGCAGCGACGATATTTTACGTAATCAATGCATTAAACACGTCCGACTGTCGCCGCGTCCTATGGCACACTGCTCTCAGATGAGTGAGCTCACTCATTTCGAGGGTGACACATTTTCGCGCTGACGATTTTATGGAATGCCTTTTCTAAAGGTTATAATTCTATGACTACCGTACATATGCCGCAAAACTTAAAGATTGCTCGTCGAAAGAGGCTGCAATCTACGCTTACACAAAACTATAGCAAAATTCATTTATCACGCGAGAATCGTACATTTTTTCGCGTAAAAAAGTATATCCTGGTTCCTGGATATCCTTTCTCAGGACTCAAAGTAATAAACAAACAGCAAAAAAGGTTGAGTGGTTTGGGCGTAAAGAGGCGACAGACAGACACACTTTCGTATTTATAATATTAGTACCTATGGACAACTGATAACCTTACTCACTCCTTATGTAAGATTAAATGTTTGATAATGATCTAGAGATCGCCAAAAGCTTTACCCTTCTTTTTGCTTCGTAGGTAAAACACAATCATCTTTCACCTACGCGCAATCATATAACAGTGAAAGAAACAATTACATAAAGTAAATATTCTGTAATTGTTCACTTTCTATTGCGTAAGTGTTCTAGTATGTTCTATGGCCAATGGTACAGTGGTTAAAGGGTGGCTCTTGACTCGGAGGTCGCGGGTTCCTTTCCCGCGTTGGAGAAAATATGTTCCGAGTATATATAATTTTAGGAGTGTAGTCTGCAATCTCGAAATAGAATACAGTATAGAACGGTAACTCTCAATCCATACTTAATATTATAAATGCAAAATTGTGTCTGTCTGTCCGTCTGCCTATCTGTCTGTTACCTCTTCAAGCCCAAACCGCTGAAACGATTTTGCTGACATAGGATACTTTTTATCCCGGAAAAATGTACGGTTTCCGCGCGATAAACTAATTTTGGCGCAACGGAGTTGCGGGCGTCATCTAGTTATTAATATTCTCATCTACGAATAATAAAACTAAGGAAACGTAACTTCCATACTATTACCGTTTTAAATTTGGTTCCATTCGATCTGTCATGTAACGTCAGCCTTTATACCGCTTAAGGCCACCTAAATCATGCGACAGCTGTCAAAATAACCAAAATCATAGGCTCTGCGAAATAAATGTATTTAAAATAATTAAACGCAACATATATCAAGAAACTTTTGTGAAATGAACTAAATGTGATCTCAGTGAATCAGTGAACAAATAATAAATTAAAAAACTCTTAAGTAAAAGGTGTAATAAGCAAAACAAAATCATCTGTTGGATGTTTTTTGAATAACTGAAATAAAAACTGGTATGTGAGCCATTTCGGATTAATGAAATAAAAAAAACCAAGCAAACTATTAAAACTTTATTAAATATTCAAGAAATCACAATTATACAGTGGAAAATTCAAAAAATTTTAAAAGACAATCAGAAGAAATTTTTAAATCTAAACGAATTTTAATTTGAAGTAAGCTGACACCTATTGGAATTAATACGAACTAAAAAGTGACCTTTGCTCGATTTTACAAAATATTAATTTAACAAAAACTTACAATGAATCCCACAGAAAACGAATTTGTTACATTGAGGAGAAATTTAAGATCAAATTCGATGACCAATATCTGCAATTCATTTATATTGGACACCTCGATGAATAGTCTCCCAAACACATCACTCAATGATTCCAATACCGAATGTATCGAACACATGAATCAAATACAAAAACTAAGAAATGAACTAGACGTAGCCAATAATGAGGTGGAAAACTTAACATTAGAGATTCTGTCCTTAAAAAATGAGTTGGAGAAACGTAACAAAATTATAGATGTGTACAAAAAAATTGAAAATACTGATTATTATATTACACCGAACTCAAGAAGGCAAAGTCGGAATAAAATATATGACCTAAATAGGTGCCACAGTATGGAAACAACACCACAAAAAAGAGAAAAAAACATAATATTAAATCCACTGCATACCGACAATAATAAACATGATAAAAATCTAGAATACAAAATGACATTGACAGATAAGTTTACACAGACAAACAAAAATGAAATGGACAACACAAAAATGGACGAAACTGCAAGCATACCACAGACAACACTTTATGACCCCACCAAGAAAACGTCAGATACACTAAACAAGAAGAAGAGGAAGATCTGTCAACAACAAAAGAAGATGGATAAATTATGCATAATAAGTACAAAACCAAATAATAACATGCTAAAGAATGCTCTCAATACATTTGAAAATAATTATAATATATGTCATTATAGCTCACCTCATTCCAATACTACACAAATAATTGACTCGTTATATAATAAGCTTGACGAATTCACCATGAATGATTTCTGTATAATATTTATAAGTGAAAATGATTTTGTTGTTACCAAAAATTATTTTGATTTAGTAATAAAAATTACAAATATGCTATTAAATATCAAAAATACAAATATAATTTTGTGTATTCCTACATTTAGACTTGGCTACGATATGTTTAATTGGAGAATTGAGCACTTTAACAACTTACTTTACTTTGATGCAATAACACACGAACATGTTTACATATTGGATTCGAACAAGAATATTAAATATGACTTCTCAATGTTCAATAAACGTAATGGGACACTTAATAATCTAGGATATAATGTAATATTTCATGACTTGTACAATTGTATTAACGACATCTCTAATTACTTTAAAACACACAATGTTATTTCTAATAATAATTATGACAGCGAAATCCAGAATAACCCTATTGAACTTTCTAGTATAAATGATAATGAATATTCCAAAGACTTTTTTCTCGACTAGCAATGTACTCATTCTCCACCAAAACATTGCTGGACTTTTAAATAAGAGTGATACTCTTATTTCAAGCTTGTTTGAATTATATGATAACAATAGGTTAATAGATGTTATTTGCATTACAGAACATTTTGTAAAGGCTGGTTACCAAGAACACATAGCAGTTCCTAACTATTTATTAGGAGCATGCTACTGTAGGGATAACATAAGTAGAGGTGGATCATGTATCCTTGTTAGAAAGAGAATATTGTGGAGTGAGCTAAAAAATATATAGAATATTGCTATTGAGAGTTCCTTTGAGTGCTGTGCTGTGGAATTAATAGACCACAAATTAATTGTAGTATGTCTATACAGAGTACCAAGGCCTAGCAATCTCGATTTATTCTTTGAGAAACTTGAACAATTACTTAACTCCTTGATTAAAAAAAAACAAAGACAAATTGTAATTGCCGGTGATTTTAATATAGATATTAGAAAAAAGAATAATATTACATTAGATCTATAATGCTTACTAACAAAACATGGCTTTAAACTTGCATTTAAAGAACCTACTAGAATTAGCAGTCAAAGTTGTATTGACAATTTTGCCCATAATGTCGATACAACAGTTAAAACTGAGATTGTGGAATTAGCCCTATCAGATCACACTGCTCAAATCATGCACTGCCCAACTAAGCGCACACCTACCATAACATACTGGCGTAAAAAGCAAAGGGACTACTGCCAAGAAAATATTTTAAAGTTTAAAAATTGTTTAAAAAACTTAAGTTTCTCTGACGTATATAGCCATAAAGACACTAACAGTGCATATAATTGTTTTCTTGAAACTTTTCAACTATTTTATAAATTATGTTTCCCATACAAAATAATTACAATACGCACCTATAATAAGCCGCGGTGGTTATCTCGCGGAATAAGAATTGGGTGCAAAAAAAAAAGGAAACTACTATGGACATATAGAAAAATTCCAAACGCTGAAAATAAATTAAATTATATGAAATACTCTAAAATACTAAAAAAAATATAATAAAAACAAAAAGGGCACAAAATAGCTATAAAATTAAAATGTCTACAAATAAAACAAAGTCAATCTGGAACATAATCAAGCAATCTAGAATTAATATTCCAAGAGAGAATATTTCGGAAATCAAAATTAATGACCGCATAATAACAGACTGTAAAGAAATTGCCAGTGAATTTAATAATTATTTCGTGGATAAAATAATTCCTATCCCAGGGTATGGTAAGAATGTCACAAAAAATAATTTAACCTCACCAAATTCAATGTTCATCCCACCAAGTTTACCTCAAGATGTACACAAAATCATTAAAAACTTAAAAAACTCAAAAAGCGTTGGATTTGATGGAATATCAACTAAAGTTATAAAATCGGTAAGTGACATTGTCTCAGGCCCCATTAGCTATATCTTAAACCTAAGTATCATGAATGGAGTATTTCCTGACAAACTAAAAATTTCAATTATAAAGCCTTTATATAAAAAAAATGATAAAAGATTATTAAATAATTATAGACCCATTGCTCTTACATCTGTCATATCCAAAATATTTGAAAAATATATATACAATTACCTATACAATTTTTTTGAAAAGTTTGAAATTTTGTGTAAGGAACAAAAAGGTTTTAGACGGAATGTAGGCATAAATAGAGCTATCTTTGACTTTTTACAAAATGTTATGAAAAAAATGGACAATGCAAACCCAGTTAGCTCTATATTTTGTGAAATGACTCAAGCTTTTGATCATATTGATCACAGAATATTGCTTAAAAAACTTGAAGCATATGGTGTACGCGGGATCACTTTAAAACTTATCGAATCATATCTCACAAACAGAATACAATATACTGAAGTAAGGCGTCTCAATTATAAAACACTTTACGAAGAGAGTTTCCTATCAAACCTTAGACATTTACTATATGGAGTTCCACAGGGTAGTGTGTTAGGTCCCCTCTTATTTTTAATATATATAAATGATTTTCCCAAATGTATTGACAAACCCTTTACACTCTTTGCTGACGACAGTACCATAACTATAGATTGTGACAATTTAGATAACTATGAAAATGACATTATTCAAACTCTGAAATTAATTATAGCTTGGCTTGACAATAACAATTTAAAAATTAACTTAACTAAGACAAATATTATCCAGTTTTCTCAAAGAAAATTACCACCTAAGATTTGTGTGCATTATAATAATACTAAGATTGACCATGTTGACAGTGCTAAATTTTTGGGATTGATTATTGACAATAAACTCAATTGGAAACCTCACATTGAACAACTAAGTAAAAAGATTAGCAGTTGTTCTTTTGCGCTTCTGAAGTTAGCATCCATAATGAACACAGATGGAGTTTTATGTGCCTATCATGGTATGGTTGCATCGCTTCTACGCTATGGAATAATCTTTTGGGGAAACTCGACAGATAATGATACAATCTTCAAAATGCAAAAGCGCTGTATTAGGGCAATGTTTGGCTTGAGAGTGACCGATAGCTGTAAACCAAGCTTTATTAAATATAATATTTTAACACTTCCGTCATTATACATACTAGAAATAGCATTGTTTGTACATAAAAATCAGGATCTGTTTCCCAAACAATCTAATATTGTAGATAGAAATAGACGCGATAAAAACAAAATTATTACTACAACCTACAAAACTTCACTCATATCTAAAAGTGTAATTGGAATGTCTTCTAAAATATACAACAAGCTACCTATGTCACTTAGAGAAAATAATGTAAGTGTAATTTCCTTTAAAAAAGCTATTAATGAATTTCTTATACAAAAATGTATTATAGTGTCTCAGAATACCTAAATGATAATATTAGATTCACCTAATGGTACTGATTATTGACATTTTATTTTAGCTGTAAGTTGACTATAATATTGTAGTATTTATTATTTACTTTTTAAGTTTATAATGAGATTATTGTGACATTTATATATATTATTATTCTTTTGCACATGACTTAAATATAATACAATTCCTTTTGACATGTAATATTCAATTCCTTTGACATATAATGTAATTAAATTATTATTGTAGCGCCACCTATGTTTCCGTTGCCGCAAACTACTGCTTCGGGAAGGCAAGTTCGTCCGCCACCGCGGTACCTTTAAGTTTTATCGCTAGATGGCGACGCGAGAGTTTAAAAAGGGTGTATGGGGCGCGCGTGGAAAATGGCGGGTTGACTTGCGTCTCCCGTTTTATTTTATTTAGTTTTTTTTATAAGTTTTTAACTCATGTGGAAACGTAAATAAACACAGTTTCTGAAGTATAAACACGAGTGTTTTCGAATTGTGGTGCAAGACCCACGTCTCCCCTACAATTTGGCGCCCAACGTGGGGCTGGACTTTCAAGGACAAACCGGTTTTTTCCGTTTGAAACAAAAGTGGAAAAACTTTTACAGTGCAATCCAGTGAACTATTTACTGTGTTACCGTGATAAGAACTGTGTCTACAAGCTTTTTTCACGTGGAGTGTTCTAAGAACTTTGTTTTCTTCCTGGTTGTGAAGCGTACCTACTCTTATAGGTTACCTAGGCTTGCCGAAATCTCACTTCTAGCGACAAAATCCTAGAACTTTGTGTGCCCGCGTAGTGCTTTAGACTCTGTTTTCGGTTCTTTTCTTGTGTTCGGTAATTTAGAACTGTAATTCCACCACAAAACACTCAAGTTTTCGTTTATACTTAGATGAGTTTCGAACTCAGTTGAACTGTCTGTGCTAAAATCTAGACTTTTGGGATCTGTAATTACTGTAATATTTAATATGCCTATTCTTTATAGTTATGTGAATTGAAACCAATATAATTTACAATTTTGCAATGAACAATTTTTCAAACATTTTGTCGTTACTATTGGAACTCGACTCGAAAATCGAACTCGAAAACAAGTGCTTTTCGATAATCGTTAGTGTAAGAAACTGTTAATAATCTAGACAATTTTGTGATTGCAAGGACTAGTTTTGTGTTTATATTTTGTTAGAACATTTACGGGAACATTCTCGATTGCATAAAACTTTTAAAAGCAAGTTTAGTGTCAATGACTTGTACATAAGTGAGATTACTAACTCGATTATAGTGTAGTGACTATTATTACGACGTATTCAAGTACGTTGCATCGAGTGTTGTCGGCGCCTTGTTGTGGTGTCCGAGACGCTTAATTGTACCTACTTGCTGCCTCGCCGCCCAGCCGCCGACGCGACGCGACGCCTAGGTGTTGGACACCTACCTATGGCTGTCGGCGGGCGCACTTCGAGTAGTGTTGGAGTTATTCGTCGCTTCTCAGAGGGAAGTACAACTTTTGTTTTGTACCATTCCTTTGCTTTGGACAATATTAAATGTGGACTTATTTCATATTATAAGGGTATGGACACACTAGTGACTTGTGTTGTTAAGTTTTTTTTTTTTTTTTCTGAACATTTATCTGCGTAATGAACACTATTGTGTTATGTTTTATTTCTTACGTGAACTTTATTATTGTGGACTTTGAAGTTTAACGCATAGAGCCTCTTATTAGTTTACCGTGGTAAGATGGTGTTAACGAGAAGTGCTCGTGCGAATAGTCTTGGACAGCTCTCTGTCGCGGCGTCTGCTGACGCCGAAGCTGCCCGTGGTGGTGCTGCGATACCACCTGTGACTCAGCATACTGTGTTCCCCCCGGTGCAAGGTGCACCCACACAGATGTTTACGCCGCACTCGACGGTGTCGCCGCCTGTGGGCGGGACTCCCACGTCAATTACCATGTCGGATCTACAACTACAACAACTAATCTCTGCTCTGCGTATACCTGGCCCGCCGCCGTCCACTGCTAGTGTGATGGGGAGCCAGAGCAACTTCGCGAGATGTTCTGCAAGATTTGACGGAGCTCAGGGCACCAACGTCATCGTTTTCATAGACGCCATAGAGGTCTATAAAGAATGTGTCACCATGGATGATAGCATCGCGCTTCGTGGCCTCCCTATGCTATTGACGGGGATGGCTGGCACATGGTGGCAAGGCGTTAAACATTCCGTGTCGACTTGGCCTGACGCCATTCAGCTCCTGCGGCAGACTTTTGGTCCTCGCCTCCCACCACATAGGATTTATCGCGAACTTTTTAGTAAAGAGCAAACCGATGAGAAGACAGACGTTTTCGTGTGTAGGGCGAGAGCCTTGATTGCACAGTTGCCGCCCAACACATTACCTGAAAACCCTGTTCAGCTGGACATGATATACGGCTTACTCCATCGACGACTGCGTGAGAGAGTGTCTCGAGCCAGTTTCTCTTCGTTCGCCGAGCTACTAGAGAAGGCTCGTTCTGTGGAAGATCTTCTAGAGGAAAGTCGCACGCGAACACAAGTGCGCTTGCCTGCTTCGGCTACCCCAGCTGTGGTAGTTCCGCATTCCATCGCTCCAGTCCCTGCTGTAATTTCACCGCCTTCGCCTAGCACTTCGAGTGGTTCTACTCCCAAAGCCAGACCCCGTTGCGTATACTGCAAGAAGTTTGGTCATGAGAAGGACGCTTGTTATAAGCTACAACCACGCAAAGTAACGACAGGTTCAGGTGAATCGAGAACAGAGGCAAGGCCGTCACCTGTAGTATGTTTCGGGTGTGGCACTCCTGGCGTGATACGAGCTAACTGTACGAACTGCAAGAAGAAGGATGAGCTGCCTACGACATCGACTTCTCTTCAGTCGCTCTCGGTTTCTGCAGTCGGCACAGCGCCAATCGATGCGCGTGCGCGACCTAAAATAAAAATCAAGATTTTTGGTGTTAGTGGACATTTTCTTGTTGATACCGCCGCAAAAATCTCTATCGCGAGTGAATCTATGAAAGATTTGTTAGTGAAAAATAGTGTTAATTTTAAGGATGTCAATGTTGACATAAAATTAGCCGACGGCTCTATTTGTAACAAAAATGTTAAATCCGCTGTTGTCGATGTAGAAGTATACAATGTTGTTATACCTACTGTCTTTGTGATCTTACCTGGTGCTACAGACTCTCTCCTGGGTATGAATTTTATACGCGACGCTGGTATGGTACTTGACTTTAAGTCAAATCGGTTTACTTTAAATACGGTAAATCAAGGTCGTACTTACTTTCCTTTAGTTTTCGAGGATGAAGTCACTTCTCTTGTTTGTTCTTCCGTGGGGCTCCGCGAGAATGAGGGAACGTTATTGACTGCACCTGAAAGGGAAGTTCTTTCATCAGTGCTCGCAGGTAACGAAGATATTTTTTCGCCAGGGGGAGCGCCGACTCCAATGGCAGTACATCGCATCGATACGGGTGATAGCCTCCCAGTAGCAGTTCCGCCGTACCGTATGACTCCTGCAAAGAAGGAGGTTGTGCGAGCTGAGATAGATAGGATGTTGAAAGATGAGATCATTGAGGAAGCCGAATCGGAATGGGCTTTTCCGGTCGTGTTGATCCCCAAGAAGAATGGGCAAACACGTTTCTGCGTCGATTATCGCCTCTTGAATGCGGTGACCCGGACGGATAAATATCCGTTGCCTGCGATCGACGACATCTTATCCTCAACTAAAGCCAACTGTGTGATGTCTACTATGGATCTCAAGGCCGGCTATTGGCAAGTCGAAGTCGCGCCTGAAGACCGTCACAAAACTGCATTTACAACACCTTTCGGGACGTTTCAGTTTCGCCGGATGCCGTTCGGGTTGAAGAACGCCCCAGCGACGTTCCAGCGCCTAATGGATCGTTTTCGATCCGGGCTTAAGGATGTCTGTGTGGTGGCCTTCTTAGACGATCTGTTAGTAGTGTCAGAGAACCTAGAATCACACATGGAAGACTTACAGAAGGTCTTTAATAGATTACGATTATTCGGATTAAAAGCAAATCGCGAAAAGTGTGCGTTTGCTCGTGATAAAGTGACTTACCTCGGTCACGTCATTTCAGCAGATGGGATTCAGACTGACCCAGAGAAGGTTCGAGTTGTCTTGGAGATGGCGCCACCAGCTGATTTGAAGCATCTGAAAAGTTTTATACAGACGTGTGCTTGGTTCAGGAAATTTATTCCTAACTTCTCGGATATAGCCCGGCCGCTAACAGAGCTGACTAAGAAGAACGCGAGTTGGATTTGGAGTGCTGCTCAATCTCAAGCTTTTGTGACCCTTAAGGAGAAGCTTACCTCTGCACCCATTCTTCGCCAGCCGGACTTCAATGCTCCGTTCATCCTCCGAACCGACGCCAGTGCTTACGCGCTTGGGGCTGTCTTGCTGCAAGGAAATGACGTGTACGATGAGAGACCTATCGAATATGCAAGCAGGTTATTATCGCCGGCGGAGCGCAATTATAATACGACCGAAAGAGAGGCGCTGGCTGTTGTATGGGCCCTCGACAAATTTCGAGGATATGTCGAAGGCGCTCAAGTCAGGGTCTGTACGGATCACCAGCCCTTGCGGTGGTTATTGTCGCTCAAGACCCCTAAAGGTCGCTTAGCTCGGTGGGCACTGAAGTTGCAGTCTTATAACCTAGACCTCGAGTATACTCCAGGTAAAAGTAATGTCATCGCCGATTCGTTGAGTCGCCCTGCGCTTCCAGCTGACCCTGAAATAGAAGAATCGTATGATTTATGTCCTATTTCAGTCGACTTACCTCACCGTGGACCCACTGAGATCCGCGCTGCGCAGCTCGAAGATCCGGAGACCCAAAAGATCTTGAAGGACTTCGAAGACGATCACGATTATAAACGGTGGACAGATAGAGGGTACTACGTATCCCAGGGTGTTCTCTTCCGTGTTGATTCCGATAGCGAGACTGAGGAGCCTCAGTTGGTGATTCCGCTATCCCTTAGAGAGGAGCTGATGAAGGAGCTTCATGACGCCTCTACAGCTGGACACCTTGGTGTTGAACGCACTCTGAAGAAGATCAAGGAGAGATACTATTTTCCCCAGATGCGTCAGTTTGTCACCCAATATCTCAAGTCATGTGACTTGTGTCAGGCTTTCAAGCCGAGCAATTTAAAGCCAGCCGGTTTATTACAGACACCGGCCATACATCAGCGTTTCGAAGTTCTGGCTATGGACTTATTCGGGCCCTTACCAGAGGGAAGTCAAGGTGAGAAATGGATTTTCTTGATAGAAGATACTGCCACGAGGTGGGTAGAGCTTTTCGCCCTTGACGAAGCTTCCTCTGAGAAATGCGCAAAAGTTCTGATTGAAGAATTTTTCTTACGTTACGGGTTGCCCAGACGTGTCGTGAGTGATAACGGCACTCAATTTGTTTCCGCGGTCATGCAGAAGACCATGTTAGCCTTAGGAATTGATCAAGCTCTTACTCCGGTGTATCACCCAGAGGCGAACCCCGCAGAGCGGAAGAATCGCGACATGAAAGCCATGTTGGCGATCCTGGTCAATAGTAGTCATCAAGACTGGCCAAAGACTCTTCCTGCGGTGAGATTTGCGCTTAATACGGCCTATAACCAAGGCACTGGTCATACAGCCGCATATTTGAATTTTGCTCGTGAGCTTCGATCACCTATTCATGTGCTCAACGACATACGTGCTATTGTTGAGCAGGAAAATTTTGTACCCCAGATTACCCCTTATCTCAAGAACTTTGTAGACCACCTGCAAGAGGTTCGTTGGAGGCATGAGCATCAGCAAGATCTTCGCAAAGAGGCTGCCGATCGGAGCAGAAGAGAAGGACTCTCTTTTCAGGAGGAGGACCTTGTGTGGGTCACTAATCACGCCCTCAGCCAAGCAGCAAGAGGCGTGACGAAGAAGTTCGCTCCGCGTCGTATAGGTCCTTTCAAGATTAGCCGCATCCTCTCGCCGACCACTTACGAGGTCGTGGATGCCGAAAACGCGGTTAAAGGCAAGTACCATATCAGCCAACTCACCGCGTACGTCGGGGAATCCAGAAACCCCATTGTTGCTAAGACCAGGGGGAGACCCAAGTCACGACCGGGGCGGTCTTGTGACTTGGAGGGGGAGGTTGTAGCGCCACCTATGTTTCCGTTGCCGCAAACTACTGCTTCGGGAAGGCAAGTTCGTCCGCCACCGCGGTACCTTTAAGTTTTATCGCTAGATGGCGACGCGAGAGTTTAAAAAGGGTGTATGGGGCGCGCGTGGAAAATGGCGGGTTGACTTGCGTCTCCCGTTTTATTTTATTTAGTTTTTTTTATAAGTTTTTAACTCATGTGGAAACGTAAATAAACACAGTTTCTGAAGTATAAACACGAGTGTTTTTGAATTGTGGTGCAAGACCCACGTCTCCCCTACATTATTTTATTACTTTTTGACTGATTAATGGACATTTTTTTTATCTTATTGAATACTATACATTTCTATCACAATATTCTCACTGTGGACATGTATGACTAATTAATAAAATTATTCTAAATTATCTAATGTCCATATAATAGTTGACCAGTAGAACTAGTAAAATCGCCCGTCAACTTCCAATGCAATACCTATCTAGTGACATTTTTTGGGTGCTGAAAAATAAAGAGTAAATAATTAAAAAAAAACTATATAAATATAAAATATATTGTAATACTGATTAGTTCATAGGTTACCTGTATTGTCTGCACCACATGTACCTAGCTCACACAAAAGCTTCCTTGATGAAAATGACATGTAGTATAGACCTTGTGACATATTGGGTACTGAAAAATAAAATATTATCTAATTGAAATAAAAACTATACCAAAGTATTGCAATTATACCAAGTTAACTGAAATAGGTTACCTGTTTTGTCTGCATCACGTGTAATGTCACACGAGGGGTTTCATTGATAGGTGGCATAGCTCACCTATGCTGCATCAGACGCTGAAAATATTGGAACAATGTTAAAGTTAAGAAATAATTTATAGATAATATCTAGGATATAAAGCATAATTTAAAACAACGTGAATACTGAATAGTTACCACTTACCTTAACTGTGCGCATCTTCAGTAATTCTATTTATAATGATGCCACGCGTTGCCACGTAACGCCACGTAAAAATTTTTGTAACCTCTCTATATCTTTCTTTCTTTCTTTTTCTTCTTTTTTGGCAACTTGACACAAAGGATGTGTATGTTGTGCCACAGACAAGGTAAAAAGGTAAGGAATATGGCGGGAAAACCATATTCCTCCTATTATAATTTTCATCATCGTTTTCATGTATCGTCAGATCTAAAGTCTAGTCAAAGTTTAAGTAAAAGTCAATACAGTCACAGGAGTCAAGTCGGTCGATTCAGTAAAGTGGTAGACGCTTTACTGAAACTTTCGATGGAGTTTTGGAGGGAACACAAAATAGCACGTTTCTGGATATTACATCACTTTCCTACACTTGTGCATGAACACGAATATCTAATGGTTAATATTCTACCAATATTACACATTAAAAACCCAGCTAACACAATTTTAGGAAAATAATACAAAAACACAACAGCACTTTTTCACATGCCCGCCAAAACTCCAACTCCTCTCTATATCTGACATTGACATTGTTATTTTTCTTGTCTTCTCCTTCGTCTTTGTTCCTATAATTTTTTTTCTTTTAAAACTTATGAGTTATGACTAATATTTATTAATATTGACTAAATAATGTTCTTGATTAAGGTTTTTAAATAATGTTAATTTAATTTGACTTATTTTTGCATGCCTAAGCACTAGGTAGAAAGACTGAACCATGTTTATTAATTTAACAACTTTTGTACAATTCTTTCTGCAAATAAATTATTATTATTAAATATTGCAAATGTATTGAAATGTGTACCCTAAGGTACACTTTTTTGACAAGTATTTTGGAGCATGTTTTTTGACGGAGTTACTCTTCCTTAGGTTTTATTATTCGTAGATTCTCATACATAATTTGTTGGAACCATATTTGATCACTCAAATATGGTTCCATTTACTGACATACGTTGCTAGCTGTGAGTTGTGACCGATCAAAGTTTGACAACCAATTCTAAAAGTGCAAACGTTCCACGAAATGCAAACATTGGTTACTCTTCTATAGTATTTCTTATTCGATGATTTACAATTTATATTGTTCTAGTATGTTGAACGTTCTATGGTCAGTATAATAATTGATGTTTCGGTCAAGAACATGGTCTGGCCGCAGGCCTTTGTTATAATTACAAAGAACTATAACAAAAAGACCCCGATGTCTTAAAATTACTTTAAAATTAGAATGGGGATTGTCCATTTTTTTTAAATTTTGCTCATTACAAAAACATTTCGAGGAATAAGGTCAGTGATCGTTTTTCTGTATATAAACGAAAAAAATACCCATTAGTTACTTATATTTTTGAACAAATATGTTTAACCTTAGTTTGACCTTCAATGGCGTTAAATTAGCAATAAATTCGACCAACATTACGTTTCGAACTTTTGGTAAGCTTCTCGTATCAGCTTTCACATAATGAGAACTTGCATTTGACGTAACGAAGCCATTATAAATAAGATTGAAAGGAAAAAAAAAACATACTGCAGAGGTCAATTGGCCGCCGATGATGACGTCAGAGCGAAACTTTAAAAATTTATTGAGAAATAACTAGCCAATGAATTTCAAAATTATTTAATTTATATTCTTAAAATACCCTATTTTAACGAAAAAATATATAAAAAGTACATGTGATTTTTTTTGGACAATGCCCATTGCCTTTTAAAAAGTAATTTCAATGTCGTCATCTGGTTTATTTGGTTTATAATTTATATTGAACCCAGTTTTTGCAATATTTTTCAGGATAAAAAGTAACCTATGTACCCCGATTCCAGAGCCTAAATAATTACTAACACATAACTCTCAATCCATACTTAATATTATAAATGCAAAATTGTGTCTGTCTGTCCGTCTGCCTATCTGTCTGTTACCTCTTCAAGCCCAAACCGCTAAAACGATTTTGCTGAAATTTGGCATGGAGATACTTTGAGTCCCGGGAAAGGACATAGGATAATTTTTATATTCACACGCACACGCACACGCACACACGAACACACACACACACACACACACACACACACACACAAGATGGCGGCCACTCACTAATGCACCTTAACCCGCGAGCGGCAGAGCAATTAGCGATTATTATCTGAGTATTGGCGGTATTGGCTGTTGGCATCACTCCGTTGTTGCACTATGGCCTATTGTCAGTGGGGCCCAAATCCCAACTGGGCTCCAAGGGCTATTTTGAAAATTCCGATAAGCCACGCGGGCACCACGAAGTTTAAAAAAGGCATAAGCGATATAAAGGAAGCTAGGTAATTTAGTTATTGATTATTTAATTTATTTGACCGGGCGGGCGCGGGCGCCTAGATAACAGGCCGCGGGCTACGAGGTGCCCGCGCTCTACCGGTTAGGCACCACTGGCCTATATTGTAGACTCTAAATTAAAAAACATCTATCTATACATATAATAAATCTGTAGAAATGACAATTCTGTACATTAAATTTAAAGATATTCAAAAAATAATAAGCGGAGGGTGTCAAACCATCGCTATAGAAGCCGAAAAGTTAGTTAGTTTTTTTGTCTGTCTGTCTGTCTGTCTGTCTGTCTGTCTGTCTGTCTGTCTGTCTGTCTGTATGTTTGTTCCAGCATCACACGAAAACTACTTATCCGATTTGAATGCGGTTTTCGCAGATATATTTGTCTTCTTCCAACTTAACATCTGGTGTATAAAAATTTCCCCCCCCCCCCCACCCCTCTAAGGGGACAAAAGAGGGGGTCATATTTTGTATCAAACATTTTTCTTTAACACGAAAACAACCGATTCGATTTGGATACGGTTTTCGCAGACATATTTGTCTTCTTCCAACTTAACATCTGGTGTATAAAAATCATCCCCGCCACCCCTCTAAGGGAAGCAAAGAGGGCGTCAGATTTTGTATGAAACTTTTTTCTTTAATGGACTTACTTCATATTATTAACTGTTTTTTCCAACTTAACATCTGGTTTATAAAATATTCCCCCCACCGCTCTTAGGGGACAAAAGAGGGGGTAAGATTTTGTATCAACTGATGAAGTAGAAATACTTTAAATGGCAAAACAACGTTTGCCGGGACAGCTAGTTCTATAATATGAGAAAGACGTCCGCAACTCCGTTGCGGCAAAATTCGCTTATCACAGAAACGCAGAAACTCTAAAAAGCTGTGGCGAACCAACTAGTGTTACATTCCTGCATCGCGCTATCAAAGTTTTCTGAGCTTGTTGGTTTGTTAAAGACGTCGAAATTGGTGTTTGGCCTGATCGAGCATACCACCTCGCTCGGTCTTACATTTATGTAGCTGTGTTAAATTAATAAGACACAGCTTCTTCAAAAACGTGTTTTTAGAATGTCTAGATTTAACAAATTTCTAGAATAATCGGAATTCGCAATGCTGGACGGCTATCACATGAGAAAGTATGTAAATCTATTGGCCCGGTTTACGTTCGTTCTAGAATCATTTTGATTATTGGAATTTAGCTATCAACAGAACGCAAGATGTAATTTTATTTATGGGAACTTGCTAAGCTGAAGAGTGCTTCAAAATCTGCGGATTGGATGGAATCTGCGGAAGAGTTATGTGGGAATGTGCGCTTTTATAATTTTTGACGTGGCGGTAATATCGTGATTCGTAGACGTCCGCGGTAAAACAATAACATAGGGAAGTTAAATGTATGGAAATATATGAAGACGATGACTTTTTTACGTGCACGTTAGAGGACATCACGACGTCTATAACACTCTTCTGAACCGCACAAAACGTCCGCGGTGCGTAAAATCAAAAGGGCATTTAACGTACCCAACGTTTTACTGTGGAAGTCGGCGTCCGCGATAACGTGACGTCCGAAAGTAAAAGCGCACAATATCTAATAATAATCATTGGGGAGTTGGGGAGTTTGCTCTTTCAGGCTGAAACACATAATATTATATTGATTTCAGCTACAGCTGGTATACAGGTGTAACAAAACATAATGATATTACTTTAGGATGCGTGTAACCCTTGCACAGAATTTACTGTAAAAGTAGTAGGGCTGAAGGAGGTACTTTTGATTTCAATGCTTCTATGAGAAATGTACCAAGCATTCTAGTTGTAAGTTTGCCCTAAGAAAAGGTTTCAGCGCTGCTCCTGTCACAATGAACTGTATATGGGACACACACATCTAAAGTATTCTTTATTTGATACACCATGTATATCGCCGCACTTAAAAAACTTCGATAGTGCGATGCAGAACGCGCGTAGGTGTTTGAACAAAAACCGTGGTACTCAACATGTTTGACTTACATTTCGTGTATTTGGTCTAAGTATTAGACACTATTGACACTCTTAATACGCATTTCGCACTTAACTTAATGAGAGGGCAAAAAATTTAAGATTTGAAGATCGTTGAATAAATAGACATGACATATTGAGTTAATGGGATCGTGAAAACGCGCTGTCTGTTTTCTCTTTACACTAAAACCGCTCACTAATTTTGATGGGATTTGGTGTGGAGATGCTTTGAGTCCGGAAAAAGACATGAGAAAGTTTTTATGCCGGAGAAATGGTCATGTGTGGCAAATTGGTAATGGTCGTGGCACCGAATACATATTAGTTTAGGAAGTGCCTCCGCTGCCGGCGCCGGTTGCCGAAATGGCTGCCGGCGCCGGTTGCTGAAATGGCTGCCGGCGCTGTTTTCCGAACTCCGAAGTTTGCCGAAGTCACGCGATGTTTGCCGAATAGGCTGTCGGCGCCTATTCGGCAAACATAGCTTGTCAAATGACAAAATAATGATCAAAAACATCAGTCTTGAGCTAAAGGACTATGAAAAGTACAAATAATAAGGTCATATTGTAAGGATGCATATTATTTGAATCCTTCGATCGGGGATTCTTGGAAATGCTATTGTATTCTATTGTTGACGCGTTCACCGGTGCTCGTATGGGGCTTGAATCTTGATGGGTTAATGGTGGTATTGATGATGCTGATAAATGTGATCTGCATAGTAGCATAATACAATATCTTTGCTTCTTTAAACAACGCTGAAACTCTCAATATGTATAAGGAATCTGAAGTTCTGTTCAGTACCTGCCTTAAGTAAGTATACTTTAAGTATAATAAGTATAGGTAAGTAAATAAGTATAGTAGTTAAGGAAGTATACCACGGGGTTTATAACTGTAGCTGTGGTGCAAAATCTTACTTTTTTGAAAAAAGGTAGCCAAGGTAAAGCTAAGCTAAGAAAATGCATCACAATAAACTAAAATATCCACAGCTGAACAATTATGTACCTACTTTACTAACTTTCACCTTTGGAAGTCGGTAAAGTCGAATATATTAATTGAGATTATAATTATTTCTTTTTAAAATTTGTGTATCGGGACTGGAACCTAACGTTTTACGCATTATCACCGGCTCCCATTTTGAGTGCCAGCGCCGGCAGCCGTTGTTTCATATCTCGGCTGCCGGCAGTATACTTACCGCCGGCTCCCATTACTGATATTTTTGGTAGCCGGCGCCGGCTGCGGAGGCACTCCCATTAGTTTAAAAAGTCGTGGTGGAACAATGATGCGGGTAACATCTAGCACTAGATCACGCCCAAGTCTCGCGTTATCTATTTCTTTTATTTAATATAATAAAGCTTAAGAGTTTGTTTTGTTTGTATGAACGTGCTAATCTCAGGAACTACTGGTCCGATTTGAAAAATTCTTTCAGCGTTGGATAGGCCATTTATCGAGGAAGGCTATAGGGCTTAGGTTATAATATAATACTTATTAAACTAAGATCAATTGGAGTGAAGAAGCAGAGGAAAATGAGGAAAAAACGGGGAAAATTATATGAAAAATTGCTTATTATCTTAAGAACTACTGGAGCAATTTTTATGTTATTTGGCTCACACGAAGAATAGACCACGTGGGACATAGGCTATTTTTTGCGGAAAAATGTATGAACGTGAAATACGTACCTAAATTACGCGGGCGAAGCCGCGCGGAACATCTAGATTCAAGTTGATGAATAAAATTAGGAACTTGTAGTGAAACTAGACGATGCCTGCGACTCCGTTGCGCAAAATTCGTTTATCGCGCAGGACCGCACATTTTTCCGGGTTTAAGGGTGCGGCCTAATGTGTTCTGTGGTGCGGCCAAACGAGTGTAATTTGTGAGTTGTGAGTCGCAGAATTTCGACTGCATTCAGTTTCATACAAAAGTCCTGTTTGATTCACACGAGCGTAATTTTGTGAGTCATGATTTGTATGAAATTATTTTTCATACAAATCATGACTTTACGCGACCGAAATTCTGCGACTCACGACTCACAAAATTACGCTCGTTTGGCTTCACCCTAAAAGTATCCTTTGCGGTTTGCCCTTTCGTGGGACTTCCAGTATCTCTATACCAAACAAGGGGGCGTCCACAAATTACGTGAGGTGTTTTTTTGGATTTTTTGACCCCCCCTCCCCCCCTGGTGAGATTTCGTGATATTTTATTTAACGCCCCCTCCCCCCTCCTAAATCTCACGTGAGATTTTACAAAATGTGGGTTTCTACTTTCTTACGTAAACGTTTGGTTTGACAGTCAGTAGATTTTCTTTCGAACTAATTTGTGAATGATCTTAATCGTGTAATGATTAAATCTTAAGCATACTTACAACCATAGAGGTACAACCTAGATGAAATGGACCAAAGGCTATTTCTCCAAACCGAAAAATTTTGCTGTCCGGACGTATAAACTACCCGCAGAGTTACATAATATGTAGACCTTTGTATTTTTTTATAGTAGTATAAGGTTTGATCTAACTGTAGCGCTAGCACGGCGACCAGCGGAAATGCGAAAGTATGGACAAACTGTGGAAATAAACCTAAGGTGCCGTTCCGATATTTTTTCGATCCGAAAAATTCAATTAAAATGCAATTTTATGACAGACTATAGTTACAAACTGTGGAGATAAACTTAAGGTGCCGTTCCGATCTTTTTTAGTTCCGAAAAATTAAATTAAAATGCCACTTTATGACAGACTATAGTTACAAACTGTGGAGATAAACATAAGGTGCCGTTCCGATCTTTTTTAGTTCCGAAAAATTCAATTAAAATGCCACTTTATGACAGACAAATAGACCTAAAAATTGAAATAATATCCTACATTATGACATATACTATAGTCTGTCATAAAGTGGCATTTTAATTAAATTTTTGTCGGTCCGGTCGCGATTAGCCGCGGTAAAGATCGGCACCTTAGGTTTATTTCCACAGTTTGTCCATACTTTCGCATTTCCGCTGGTCGCCGTGCTAGCGCTACTGGTCCACTTAGGTTCTTTAGAAAAACTTAATTGTAAATATAATTAAAATTAATTTTAAGGTCGAAAAATTGATTCCCTGGACGTGTCCTATCCCCAGAATTCACTATAAATTCCCAAAAAAATCCCACAAATACGATGAAATTCTAATTTCAAAGTAAATAAATCGTAAGAGAATAAACAAAATATTTATAAAGAAATTGTATATAAACGTATATATCGTTATATAAATAGAAAAAACCAATCAAAGTTATGTCCTGGCTCACATAGTGATTCCCTATACGCTTCACTTGGAGGCTCGTACCTCCCTAGTTATAAGTAGCATGTGGTTGCGGGTGCGCAGGGCGGGAGGTTCGGTAGCCCTCTAAACATCATGGAAGGAGGTCACACAATTCGTTGCTCCGTTTCCGAGTTACAAAGGAAAATATCTGATTCCCTCAACCTTGGTTCCTTACACAATTGATTCCCTATTCGCTAATTACAATGTCATTTCCAAAGTTAAGTTTGCTTAGACACAATGTAAACGACGATAATGAGTATGGTTTTTAGTTAGTCTATTTATTGTTTAACCTACATGCACAGTTTTTGTACACCTCAGGAAAAACTAACTTTTTATTGATTCCCTCTACATATATTTTGATGATTCCCTGGGTATTTTAAGTAGGGAATCAAAATATTTTACATTTATTTATCTAATTGGTACATATCTGTTTATTTTTATTAAAATAAATTACATTCTCTTCATATACTGATACAAATAAATGACACCAATAAGTAAAATATATAATTTTTTTTTTCTTAAAGTCAAAATATTTCAAATAAATTCATTTTCCATTCATTGTATTTGGTTTTAACGAACAAGTTTAGTTTGTAGTCAACTTTATACATGTTTATATTTAAATTGAACATTTAGCTGAAAAAGCTTTTTTCTATTAGCTTTGTTGATTCCCTAGGTTAGAAAAATTTAAATCAAAATATCTTATAAAATTGTGAAGTGAAAAAGGGCCCAAATAGATAATTATTTTTATAATTCACTGAAGAATAATATGCGATTATTGATTTTAAAAATATGCAGAAATAAAAATGTACCAGGGAATCAACTAAATAATCCAAATCTGGAGAAATGCCCCAAAATGGCATGGCATTATTTTGTTGACAAAAAAATTACGTGAGATTTGCCGAGACCCTTCCTCTCCCCAACGTGAGATTAGATGAGATTTGACTCGACCCCCCCCCCCCCCCCCCTAAACACCTCACGTAATTTGTGGACGCCCCCCAACTAAATCAGTTGAGCGGTTTGTGCGTGACTAGGTAACAGACAGAAAGACATACACGCTTTCGTATTTATAATATTAGTATAGACTATAGATAAACGAAATCATCGTGGCTGAAAGCTAATAAACAGGCTGTACTTACCTATATTATAAGTGCCCTGTCTATTCGTCAGTCTGTGTGTATAGCGGTGCGCGTAATGCATGCGGCTTTCGCCTCCATTAGTGGCCGCTCCTAGCAAATACTTTAATAGTGCAACTATAGTCCCACTTTAAATTGCATATTCGACAATAGGCTAACTAGGCGGACTATGGTCTAAAATCCGAACTAACGACCTCTAGCATCAAAAATAGTCTGTCGGTGTCTGTCGGTCAGAAAAAAAATTATGAAATTTTTCTCCTCTCTCCTTTATAAAAATACGAAAGTCTGGCTGTCGCTGGCTCTTGGGTTATTACTTATTAGTACGTAGCTGTCTACAGGAACTCATTCTTAACCCCTTCGAAGTACACCAACCTTTCTAATCGCCCTTTAAACACCACTCCTGGGTCTACGTGACCGCTGTCGCCAATATGTCTGCAACACGGCGATAACAAGTGACGTGTAATATGTTGATATAGGTGTTATCAGCAAACGATGCGGTCATCGCCTATATGTATAATATACTAAAAGTTCCGCGTGGCTTCGCCCGCGTAAATGAGATATTTTACAGACAAATTATTCCACAAAAAATAGCCTACGATCCTTCACGTGGTCTACTTCTTTAAATCTGTGCCAAATAACATAAAAATTACTCCAGTAGTTCGTCAGAATATAAGCCCTTTCAAATAATTTCCCCCGTTTTTTTCTTTATTTCTTCGCTCCTATTAGTCTTAGCATGATAAAATATAGCCTATAGCCTTCCGTGATAAATGGGCTATCTAACTCTGAAAGAATTTTTCAAATCAGATCAGTAGTTCCTGAGATTAACGCGTTCAAACAAACAAACCAACAAGCTCTTCAGCTTTATACATAATATTAAAGTACAGATAACAGATGTTACGGAGTGTCACCTCTTTACTCTAGATTCTAGAAGTTTCCAAGGAGTGTATACCGTACATACCTACATAACTCGATACCTGTTGTCTACGCTGAAAAAGTAGACTTCAATATTTCAAGCTCTATCCATATTCCATGCGTGCGATCCGACGCATTTGCATACGCATAAATCATCTGTTTATATTATACATTTGTATTATCTGTGGACTGTGGTATAAAGTGCTTGGATCATTTTTGGGAGAAAAAGAACAGACTGCCTTTGAGTATTGCGCACACAAATGGGCATTAAAATGACTATTACTTATATGTATAATAGTACGGCAACCGACACTAGATCGGTGTGTATAATTTTACCTGTATGAAATGTAAACTTTCAGATATTGTAGGTACCGCCTTGAAATCTCGGTCATTAGGTTTTGTTCTAAGTGATATCAGGTGCCATGTTATATAATTTCTTATCAGTGCAAACGATGCCGTCATTGTATGATTAATTAGTAACTGCAGAAAGTAAGGTTGATACTAGTTCAAAGTGAAAAAAATAATATTTGCAATAGGCTCCTAGCTACTTGATTGATTTTGATGAACTCAAAGATATGTACGGGAAAGGACATTGGGTACAAATATATACATGCGCGGTCCGAAGGCAGGGGACATGACTCCCCCACCCCCAAAATCTCAGGTCAGATTGAACAATCTCAAAATCTTGACGAATAATCAAAGAGACAATAATTTTTAGTATAGTGAGTGATTTCCAAAATTTCAGGCTGCGATCGTGCCTGAATATATAGGTATCAGCGATAATACGAGTACGGACTGATATTAAATTCCAAAACATAATTTTTACAACCTTTATCCTGTTTGGACATTAGGAAGTGGCGCAGGATAGGCATCCTATCTGATTTATCCGGGGTACTTTTTGTCCCAACTTACGAGAAAAACAACAAAGGCGAATGGTCAGTTTTTGTGCGATGTTTTACGTCAGTTTTTTCTACAGGTTGGGTTACATTTGGGCAATGACCTTCAAATGTCGAGTCTAGCTTGATATCGTTACTTTAGAGCTAAATAAAAATATTATACGCTAGACATTATTTATAGGAGATCCAAGTGTATGAAGTTTTCTTCGCCTCGAAACAAATCAAACGTCATGAATTTTTCCATTTCCATACAAAGCGAACTCTATACAGTATACACCCTAACTAAACTCTACACACTACACATATACTGTATAAGAATATACATATACAAATATTTGAGTTTTAGAAGTTTGTGGTATACGGTAAGACGTATACCTCGCTTGTGCAGAAGAGATTAGACAGGCAATTTTTGTGGCAATCATAATGCCTCAACGTAACCTCTCTCCTCATTGGACCATGCTTGATAACTTTAAATATAAACTAACTGCCGCACTCAGAGACGAAAATTAATTACATAATTGTAATTTAATGATTATTTTGACGTAAGCCCCATACATTATCTGTCAAACTCTTCATTAAATTGAAATAATCGTCATTAAATATCTCGGAGTACGGCCGTTAGTCACGTATTTTTTTCTTCTTTCAGATCTGCTGGCGACAGACAGCGACGTGTTTGCTGGCGAGGGCGGTGGCTGGTACTCGCAGCTGCTGTTCGATGTTGCCAGGGAACAGGTCATCGTGGGTGCCAGGTATGTACCATAAAGATATACCATCAGAGAACCTAATTCATAGGCCGCAGTAAGACTTCGGCCAAACCTACGCGTCAGTAACGCGGGACGCGGGACGGGCGCGTCTTCAACGCGAAACTGCCAGTGTGCACACGTGACACGGCACACCTGCGCACTGCGTGTTCCCACTACGGTGCAAACCGTTTACCGTAGATTATTCCCGCTCTGCCGACGCGAACGTCCCGCTTTGCAGACGCTCCCGCTTTGCAGTCGCAGTTTTGGTCGCGTAGGGTTGGCCGCAGTATTTCCGCACCAATACGGCCTGCAAACCTTCAAGAAGAGAGCGTATTCCCTCTTAAAATACCGGCATCGCACCTGCAGCTCTTATGTTGCGAGTGTCCATGGGCGACGATATTTGCTTCCCATCAGGGTGAGGCCGTGGATTTTGCCACTTTTTTTAAAAGAAAAGTGTCTCATAATATGTTCATCATAAAATAAAACAGAAAATACCAGTTAAACTGTAACACTGATCTCTTATATAACTTCTTTCAGTTATATTTTATCTCTTTTAGGATAGTTTTAATTTTGGTAAATTATCACTTTAAAACGCCAATCTGAATATTTCAGAGCCCTAATTTTTGACAAAAAAGCGATGTCTTTGATGGTAGGTTACTTACTTGTCGCTATTTAACTTTTTTATTTTATGAGTCTACTCAGCAAATTTAATTGAATCTAATTGTCTGATAGTTGAGACACAAGAAAGTGGTTTTAAACTATTGAAAACATGCATTAATCAGTGATTTATAAACATTTAAACATTTGTCTCATTTTTTTCACTTCTACGTTACTGTTTTCTTCGTTACCAGTATTTCGAGACACAAGCATATAAATGTAATTTTAAGTAGAAATTCGGAATTATTATGAAAACACCGAGTTATTGGGCTAAGAAGAAAAAAGTGAAAAGTCACCATCTTGTTTGTTAAAATTTGTGACAAGTTTATGACGCGTGTTTCGTCAGCGAAAATCAAAAGAGTTTTTTGGTGAAATTAAACGTACGTAGAAGCATTGTAAAGACTAATGCATATTGTCAATTTCACTGTTTACTATACACAGAGTATTTTTTATCCAAAAAATTGGCCATGCCCTTTTTTTGGAAATCTCATAAAGAAATGTTCTGTAAATAATTGATTAGTATTTACATGCGTTAATTTCTTAATATGAACAATAAAAGACACTTCTTATTTCAATAAAATTAAAAATTTCCATAACTTTTTAAATATTTACTTAATTGTCTCTTTGATTATTCTGATCGACAATAATCAAAAAACACACAATTTGTTCCAATTTAAAAAATATATATTTTTTTATCACCGTACCCACTAGTTTTTTTTATCGCGTCAGTATGACATATTAAGCTTAACAAAGCAACACCGTTACTTTCGCGTTACTTTAGTGTTACTGTAACGTAGAATATTCTGCGTTACTATACGTTACAAAGTGGCAAAATCCACGGCCTCACCCATCAGGTGAACTGTTTGCTCGTTTGCCTCCTTATTTTATAAAAAAGGCCGATTGCGACCTACGTAATTTGATCGAGCTATGTCAATTTAATGTTGGTCGTGAATCTATTTGTGATTGACGTAACGCCAAAAAATTACGTAGGCCTTGCATGATGCTTTCATATGAAATACCAGGATCTTTATATTAGTCAGCTGGGGAAATGATCAAAGTTCACTTTACGTATTATTTTATCAAACTTTGGAGTAGAATCTTAAAAAAATCAGCCAAGTGCGAGTCGGACTCTTGGGAAAAAATAGGCTAATAATTGTGTTTTTTTGTATGGGAGACCCCATTTTTATTTTAATATTATTATTAAATATTAAAGTACACATACAACAAAAGAATGTGTGAAAAATTCAAGTGCCTATCTCTTGCCATTATTGATATAGAGCGAAAAAGGCCGAAAAAATCACGTTTGTTGTATGGGAGCCCCCCTTAACTATTAATTTTATTTTGTTTTCAGTATTTGTTATTATAGCGGCAACAGATATATAAAATCAATGAAAATTTCAGAATTCTAGTTATAGCGGTTCTTGAGATACAGCCTGGAGACAGACAGACGGACAGACAACGAAGTCTTAGTAATAGGGTCTCGTTTTTACCCTTTGGGTACGGACTACGGCACCCTAAAAACAAAGTTATGTTTGAAATGAAAGTAAACATAGTCCATACAGTATTCGCTGCAGCCTGCAAGCTTGGAATATATTATGTATAGTAACTAGGGTACTTATGAAATTGCATACATTAGTTTGTTTCTACAGCGGACAGCGACACCGAAACCTATCAAATATCAGCGTGCTATTTACTTCCGAGAATTTCATACATCGGCCATCAGCACTAACGGTCAGGGAGGAGTCAACATAAAACTCAAATAAGACTTAGATATCAAATCATATACCATAATATTATATACATACGGTCTTTGAGGGCAGCGACCGAATCAAGAAAGTCCGTAACGAAAATAAATCTAACCACTCAGACCGGCACAGCGCGGCGGTGTAATGTTGAAGGCCATGCATCGTCTAGCGTCGTTTCAATTCGGCAGACTTCGGCACGGTGTTAGTGTGCGTGCGACTAGACGTATGCGTGTAAACTAGATACATATTGCTATACAATAGCTTTACCGCGGCAGTCTCCGAGTGCTACACTAACTTTATTGACAAAATTATCGAATGCAAGTTGTCGAAATACCCAGAATCCATTTCACACTTTATACCAATGGGAAGCCTTCATCATAACCTTACACTTACTTCACAACGCATAATATTCAAGACGTATGAACCATAAACTTATCTAAATCGTCTGCAGCGGCGTTTAGTAGGTCATAAGAGGCGAATATGGTCGTTTCGTTTGACAGTTCTTACGAGTGGGCGCCGGGGACCTCACGTTACCATATTAGTAACTTAAATGTGGGTACCTGTTTATGGGTTAAGTTACTGGGATTTGGGGTTTATGACTTGTCATTTTCGATCATAATTTACGTGGTCCAACGCTCTGATGAATTGTTTGGAATCCTTCTACAACTTTTCGCCATCGTTTCACGCGAAAAATATACCATTCTCATCACTTTGAGTGGCCGTCTTTCACCGTGCGTTCGTGTAATTTTCTGCCACCGTTTTACACGGACAGTAAAACTCTGGAACGACCTGTCGCCAGCAGTATTTCCAAACCAATACGACTTACAAAAAGCTGTAAGTAACTCCTGCGATCCATCTAATACTACTTTTAGAGATCTCTGTAGTAGAGCGTAGAGCTTCTTTGACATTTTATTGGAAATCTTTCGTTTCTTTATTTTTCCTAGTGGAATCTCTCGGTAGCCAATCAAATCTCGTCAAATCTCAACGGGCAGTGTACTGGTGCAATGATGGAACACACACCTAACGTCAATCAAATTTTTCGAAAGAGATTTTAGTCATAATAAAGTTTGATGTGAAACTAGCTATTCCAATCGTATAAAGTTACATCATATCTGACACAGCCAGATTACAATCACAGACCACAGAATATCATGTTTTATCGATATACATCAAACTTATTAGAAACTAGATGAGCCAAATTTTGTCCGGCGTAAAAAGTATTATATGTTTTTTCCCGGGGCTCAAAGTATCTCCATGCCAAATTTCAGCAAAATCGGTTCTGTCATCTGTGGTTCGGGTGTGAAGAAGTAACAGACAGACATACATTTGGACATTAGTATTATAGATATGAATTATTAAGATTACAAGATAGATCTAGGTCTATGTAGTAGGGTTGTAAATGGAACACCACATACTTGAAAGATGATACGGTCTACATCCAGTATGGTAATAATGTTGACAATTATAACAGGTCGAGCCGTTACTTGATAACAGATATCGCTATCTTATTTGTATAACTGACGACTGACAGAGATAGATATCTACGTCCGTCTCAAGGATATTTGTGACCTCTCCTAATTAGTTGAGAGTTTTAAGAAGATCTATGCCATCGTCATCGTCATTAGACGAGACGAGTTGCAATTCGAGCAATGAAGCAGGCAAACTATGTTAAAGGTTGCCTGCTTCATTGCTCGAAATTAAATTAATTAATCTCAGTGGAACTTTTGAAACTAGAAAAATTTCCCAAAAAACTATCCTATTTTCTCGAACTCAGATATCGCGTATCCTTAAACTTAATTTTTGTAGGACTGAAAATTGGCAGGGTATTTTGACGGCTCTGCTGTTTGGCAGTTTGTGATGCCTAAAAAAACAGACTTCCCGACGAAAATACATACTGTTCGACAAGGCTGTTTATGAATGTGACAAGAAAAGGAACTAACGCTTCTATCCTACGAATAATAAAAAACTAAGGAAGAGTAACTCCGTCAAAAAACATGCTCCAAAATATTTGTCAAAAAAGTGTACCTTAGGTTCACTTTTCATACATTTGCAATATTTAGGTGACCTTGAGCGGTACAAAGGCTGACGTTACATGACAGTTCGAATGGAACCAAATTTAAAACTGTATTAGTATGGGAGTTACGTTTCCTGGTTTTATTATTCGTAGCTTCTATCATACAAAAACGTCATTTTTGACAGTTCTCCTTTACCAGCAGCGTCCATTGACATCATTGACATATTCATTTAAATTTTAAAGCCTTGGCGAACTGTACAAGGCCAGCCTACATCCAAACGGACGTAGTTTTCACTATTAACGTATTTTTTAGGTTTATGGTATTTTTGGAATGTTGACCGGCCAATTGGACGAATGTTTTAATTGATTAATCGAACAATCGATTGTTTTTTTTTTCGATTGTCGATATTTTTTTTTATCGATTGTAAGGGTTTCGATTAATTTAAAAAATCGATTTTTTAATAATCGATTTTCATAAAAAATGGGTTAAAAAATGCACAACGTTAATAATGAAGTTTTCATTTCTGCCGGCACTCCCGGAGTGCAACCCGTCTTTTTTTTTAAAAATGCACAACGTTAATAATGAAGTTTTCATTTCTGCCGGCACTCCCGGAGTGCAACCCGTCTTTTTTTTTAAAAATGCACAACGTTAATAATGAAGTTTTCATTTCTGCCGGCACTCCCGGAGTGCAACCCGTCTTTTTTTATATAAATCGAGCCCTAATAATATTAATCAGCTGGATTCGTAACCAAAAAGCGCCGAATATGCAAATGCGTAATGAACAAGTATTTACGGAAATCGTTTTGTCGATGGCTTTTTAAACATCCGATAATGTCATGCACACGCCAAGTGAAATCCGACACGCACTTGACCGGTTTCTGATTCGATTTGAAAAAGGAACACGAGTTTTTTAATTTAGTCAGTGGCAACGGGATTATCAGGAACTGAAGTTTTTGCCACTAATTAAGAAGGAAACCTTAAGGGCGTTCCTTATGGAGATTCCGTAATTTACCGTATTTAAAGCCTTATAAACTCATAATTTGAAAGCTACAAAGTTATAATAAAAATACAGCAATAATCTTCAGTATATCAACATTCCTTTCCCCGTTTTAAATGTTATATTTTTGTTTATTATACTCATGATATCAGCTTCCAAAGTAAAACCAATTTATTAAAAATCAAGCATACATTCAGCATCTCCTTAGGATTTACAAATTACTTTTATTTGAAACACACGCCAATAGATCGACAATATCATAAACTACATATTCCCCGTTTTAATTTTTTTTTAGGACAATTTTGAACTAAGATAAGTAAAAAAAATAGGGTTTTGGTGCGATCTCGGCAACGCGGCAAATGTATGGCCAAGGTCGTTTGCTCGGGGGACGGCCTTAAAATTAAGACAGGATTAGCCAAAGCTTTAATTTTTTTTTATAGCTCTACTTCCTTGATGATGATGATGCATGATAAAAGTTCTGAAATGGTTTTGATACTTTTTTAGGGTTCCGTACCCAAAGGGTAAAAACGGGACCCTATTACTGAGACTTCGTTGTCTGTCTGTCTGTCCGTCTGTCTGTCTCCAGGCTGTATCTCAAAAACCGCTATAGCTAGACTTCTGACATTTTCACAGATTGTGTATTTCTGTTGCGGCTATAACAACAAATACTAAAAAAAAAAAAAATTAAAAATTAAGGGGGCTCCCATACAACAAATGTGATTTATTTTGTCTTTTTTGCCTTATAATATCGGTAATGGTAACAAGTAGGCACTTGAAATTTTCACAAAATCTTCAATTATATATTGTGTACTTTTATAATTAATAATAAAATAAAAATTTCATAAATATTTATTCCCATACAAAAAACACAATTTTTTGCCTACTTTCGCTCTATAGACGGAACTCGCACTTGGCCGATTATTGTTTTATAGCTTAAACGTAGGCTTAAACTTAAACTTTAAGCTCAGGCAATAACTTAACAATATCTAGGCAACTTTTGCATCGAAATTAAAATGTTATTATTCAACTAAATAATATAAATATAATGACGGTTTAATGTTTATCTTTACATAATATTATAGACACAGTAAAACATATTATTTATCCGGATCTTAGGGCAAAGGGGCCTTAGGCAGAAGGCCTTGTACACATCCGATGTCACTATAAAACTAAATACGTAGGTATATCTTACATATCATAGTCAAGGTTTATCTTTAACATGCATAACTCTGTGGCTCAGTGGTAAGCGCGTTGGACGCTCAAGCCGGGGGTTGCGGGTTCGAATCCCGCCGACGGAACAAAAAGTTTTCAATGTTCCCGGGTCTGGATGTGTATTAAATATGTGTATGGATATAATAAAAATCTTAAATATATGTATAGTATAAAAGTATTAAATATATTTCCGTTGTCTGGTACCTGTAACACAAGTCATTTAGGTACTTAGCACGGGGCCAGACTGACGTGGTGTGAAGCGTCCATAGATATTATTATTATTATAACTTAAGACACTCGCTCACTTGTCTATTATTATTGTTTTAGGGTTCTCGCTGTAGCAATATTATTTTTGTCATGTACCTACTTATAATTGTAGTACATGACAAAATATTTGCTACTATTTGCTGCCGTAGTATTAAAGGTATAAATACATACCTACTATGTAATATCCATGTGGTTAGCCAGCCAAAATCGACACACTTTTGTCTTCACCGTAGCCGGATAAATACAAAGTTTTTCTTCTGATCTAGGCACGCGTTAATTCGTTTCACCGTGCTAAAGAATTTTACACATTGTGAGCCCTGATTCTCAACCTTCGAATGTCATTTCGATCGCTGCTCTCTCTCGCGAGTCTCGAGTCTCGACTCACACGTGTGCGAGCAACTCGAGGTCGAAGTTTTCGCAGTATGAGATGCACGCTAGCAAGACAGCATGAGACCAATGATATTCAAAAAATGAGACAGAAATTATTCGAGGCGTGGGAATCGGCCCCCAAGTAAAAGCTAGTTTATCATGAAGCAGTAAAAAGTATACGAGGCCTGTTTTAGAGGTGTGCAGTAAAAGTCCCATAAAACCTCTATAAACACTGCCCAGCCGTAACTGCCTTAGTTAGGACCACGAGTTTCCTATAATAGGACTCCAAATTACGACTTACAAGGAAATAAATTACAACGGTGGGAAACTGGTTTTTGAAGATTTTTCTTACATGAAAAATTCTTTAAAAATTTCGAGTACCTACTTAAAAACTTTTTTTACTCGAAATTTTATTTCACCCTCTAGATTCTAGAACAATGGTTAAATTCTTGACGACCTCAATAAGTGCTTATCCTCTCAGTATAATTATATTGTGTGAGTTCTGCAATTTATCCCAGTATATCCCTTAAACAAACGCGAGCCGGTATGCATATTTTTGTTAAATTTGAATTGGATTTTGAGTAATTGTGGGTCGCTTATTTCATATTTTTGATCAAAATTAAAAAAAAAATAGGGGAAGGGGTAGTTTTTTGGGTGGTAAATAATTTATCATTATTCACTCATGACTCAAAATATTAAATGTTGATGGTAAAATAGTTACCATTGCCCGTTTTGGTTTATTTTTGGTTCTTGACTAGTGGCTTCCTATTGGTTCTACCTTCATAATATATTATTTTTTATTTAATATTTTGGAAAAGAAACAAAATAATAATTGAAGGTATAAACATTTAGAAAATAATTAATAATATGTCAAAGTAAATCCTTACATCTTGAGTCTGAAATCAACAATTTTAAAAAATTAACTACACTATAATATGTAACGTGTTGATAACTTAAAACTTTTCCAAATATTTATTTAGTTTTATTCGTAAACATACAAAAAAACAGCTTTTGTATGTTTACGAATAAAACTAAACTATGTATATACATATCATCAAACTTTTGTCAAGACGGGATCGGACAATGGTAAACTATTTACCACTTCTTTGAAATGTCTAAATTATATGAATAAATCAATTGCGCACGCTGCCTATAAGTGAGATCATACAATATATGTTATAATTTAGGAATTTGAATCGAAAAAACACTAAACAGAATTTTCGTTGAACAAAGTTTCAAAAAAACCAAAAACGCGCGCTAAAAACTTGATTTTTTTTACACCAAAACCGTTTGGTTGACTTTGACATTACCTGACCGTGACAAATGACGTTCAAACGTTGTAAGATGGTATAGATAAGTAAAAAAATATATTTAAAAATAAAATTATGTGACCACGATATCTTTAAGTGTTACTATATCGAAAATTAGGATCATTTTTTAAAAGAAAACAAAGTGGTAATATATCTACCTTTATTTGAATAAGGGATATTGTGCCTAGTGCTTATGACATCTGAAATCCGACGCCACATTGTATTGGTGTGCCACTATCTAGTGAGAAAAGTGTGAGTTGTGACGTATTATAATGACAATTTGATTACAAATTCTTATTATACGTCAATCCAGTTACTACACAACGATTTCCGTATATTGCGTACAATGATTTGCGTATATTTCAGAACGAATCAACAGTAAGGCGTTCATGACGTCACAAGCACTGGTCAGGGGTTATCGGAACCTACCCTATGAATTCTAGGCAAATATTATAGGAACCATTCGTCCATTCGTTATTCGAAATCTAAGCTAGACAGGAAGCTCGGTGACAGCATGCATTATTCATGGGCTCATATCTCCACATTCCCGGGGAGAAAGCACGATATCTAGCGATACTGCTGGAACTGTCTGGGATTGCTGTAACTAGCTAGTGGTTTAGAGCTTGGATCTCTCCTCAAAGCTCGTTAACCAAGTTTCGTTGATTACAGAACCCTAAAACGGAATCCTAACCAGCAGATTTTTTATATATTGGTACGTTAATAGTTATATAATTTAAGAAATATTAAATTCTACAAATAGAACAATCCATATTTTAGGACCATCAAATCAAAGTATGAAATCCTTTCTATCTCTGTTAGCTACCACTTTCAAGATTTTTCGCAGATAAAAAAGTTGTTTGTCTTATCAAAATGAAGCTACACACAAAAAATTAGCTTGTTAGTAATAAAAAAAAAATGTTCTAGGGCTCCCTCACTAATATCCTTTTTCATCTTCATTACTAATTTCATCTAAATTAGCGTGAACAGACAGATGCACTTACGCATTATGTAATTTAACATCACTAATAATTATAGGTTCAAGTGGCTCAAAGAATCATAGGAAGCATTTCTGCTTCCTCCTCTCCTATCACATTATGCGTCAGATGAACTTCAAACTAAATCATTAAAAGGTTATTCTAAAATGTTAATGATTCTAACCTGATTGGCATCGTCGTTAAAAATACTTTTGAACTGCATTTTAAAACGTTTATTAACATATTTTATTCAAAGACCTTGGGTAATTTAGCGATTTGTTGGATTATCTCACCGAATTGATTTGACTTACATTTTGTGGATATTATTAGTTTCATAAGTAAAACTTCTCAACTCGAGGAAATTTGCTATTATGGAAAGAAGTTAGGTATGTTGTTGATTTATTATGGCATATTATGGTAACCATAATAATAATTTGATACTATCCATAGTTTCCATACTATTATTAAATAAATAATATGCGAAAGTGTTTCTGTCTGTCGGTTACCTCTTCGCGCTCAAACCGCTGAACCGGTTTTGTTGAAATTTGGTATGAAGATACTTTAATTCCCGGGAAAAGACATAGGATAGTTTTTATCCTGGAAAATGTACGATTCCTGCGTGATAAACGAATTTTAGCGCAACGGAGTTGCGGGCGTCGTCTAGTTAATTATGTTTGACTTGCTCAAAAGGCATACATTTAGAAAAATAGTTGAAAATAAAGAAGAAACTCAAAAGTTACTTTATAGGATCTCTACTGTAACTGCGCTAACTATAACGAGTTTATAATAAGCCTCCTTTTACCGTAACTATTGACAAAGCAAATACCGTCGCCCGTCATGTTACCGATGTATGCTAAGTTTTGATACACTTCAAACTGGCCTTGTTTCATAATTCGTGTTATATTCTATGTTTTGTTGCATTAATACATGCATTTAACGTGTTTAAAATGCCATATGTATAGTTTTTTATCGGGATGCAATCTTTTTACTTCCAAACGTAAAATGTGGTAAGTCAAAATTTGCAATTTTTTATTTTCTGCACCAACTCTTTCTAATGTTTTTGTTTTTTTTTTCTATGCATACTCTTTTGTGTTAGTATTACTACTACTAATACTCCGGCTGTAATAATATATTACTATTTCATATTTAAAACTAAATCATACTGTGTGGCAAAGTGAAAACTTCGCTAGCGACTGATCTAGTTTACTAATTAACATAAATATGACATCTTTTATGATATTAGTTTACGAAAGCGTGAAAGTCGGGCGTTGATAAATGTAATTACAAGAATTTATATCAAACCGGTATCATACTATGTAGTATGCTGATTCCTGACACTTTGTTGTATGCTGACAAACTTCCAACTTGGATTTATGTTTTATAACTTAATCCGTAACTTGATGCCTTATCTTCTGCATATTTATATGCTGTGCCCATAAGCTAAATAACAGATGAACCAGATTTTGCAGGTTTTGCAGGTGTGTAGCCTGTAGGAAAGTTAGAGTTATAAGAATTTCAGCTTTTTTTGGATCTTTTTAAAGAGGCTTTTTACTCATACTTACTGATGACTGATATCTCTGTAATCCACACTTATATTATATATGCGAATGTTACCTCTTCGCGAAATCGATTTTTGGTCAAATTTTGAGTCTTGGGTAATATCAAATAACATAGGCAAAAGTGCATAAGTCACGACTCACAACGGAGCAGGCGTCATCTAGTAAAATTATGTATTACATTTAGCTTATACTGCTTTTGTTTTGATTACTACAAATATTATCTATCAGATAACAGCGCGTTTTATAAAGTAATCAATAAATTATAAACAAACATAGACTGAGAGCTGCTCGATAAAAATTGACCGTTATCTGGGTCTCGAGTCACGACTAAAAGCATCTAAAAGTGCTACTTTACAAGTTTTAACATTAAGCATACTGAGTTAGCATTTCTTTGAGTTTAAATAATTATTGTAATTATTATCGTTAAACTTACATAAAAATTAATGACCCTAAATTAACTTTAATAACAAATCACATACTTGTAAAAGCTTATAAAACTATATCTTAAACACCAAATGCTTTCTAAATATATTATCATAATTATTGTCATTAATTTTAAGTAATTAATTATTAGGAACATTAAGATATTGGATTATAATTACTGGAGGATAAAATGTGAAAGAAATATTTACAACTAGATGAGCCCAGCTATTTTCCAGTGTCAAAATTCATTTATCGCAAAAGAACTTATTTTTTTCTGGGATACTCGTACCACCTCGTACCCCAACTCGTGATACACGTCAAAATCGATTCAGTGAATTAACCGTAAATATTGACATTTGACATTGTATTTGTAACAGAGATGACAGAGACGCACACTTTCAAATATGTTACATGTATTTTAGGCCTGTAAAAGGGATAAAATTAGTAATATTTACAAGACCTTTTAGGAAATATTTTATTTTATTACTTGTTTAACATTCGTCTTTATGTAAGTGTTAATGACACTTAATTTTAATGTTACGAACTTACGAGCAACAACTGACACATACCTAGGTTATATACCTAAAGTGTCTAAGCACAAAACGTCATAACAAAGTGTGAAAACAGTATTTTGCATACTTACTTTGTTTTTGTTGGCAACCCTGAACACAATATGCCCATAGACGATTAAAATTTGTTATTAAAAATTTCTTCACGAATGCAGCTTCTAGATTTAGATTCAGCTCCCGGTCTATAATATTTCGCAGCACAAGTTTCCCAGTAGTAACACGATAGTCGGCGATGGAATTACAAGCGCGCTGTACTGCGAACATGCGGTCGCGGCTGGCTTCCCACTGTATTGCTGGACAAATCTACCGGGTATACTATAGCAAAGGGCCAAAGATATTGTAAAAATCTTCCGGGTATATCTATATAGTCCGGTGGCATAGATTGCGGCCTTTAGACTCGTGCATTCGATATTGCTGAATAAATCTTCTTTGCATAGATATGGCTGGATACATAAAAGTTAAATGTGCATTCGATTAATCATATTTGGCACTAGTTGCACACGGATCCGCCCGCGTAAAATTGGTATCCGTCGTACATTTTCCTGCAAAAAAAATTCCATATCCTTCCCTGTGGTTTATACTATGACTGTGCCAAATTTCATTATAGGTAATCTATCTTATGCAGGCACTTCACATGGCTATTTGTATTTGCGTATTTGATGTATTCGACAAACAATTACCATGTGTAGACGGTATGTTTGACAAGTATTGGCCTTATTTGCCTATTTGACAAATATGACCAGTACCAAATACACGTATCCGTTTGTCGGTTTGTCGGTTTTTGACGCACCATTTTGAGTATCAACCGGATAAATCAAACAAGAGACCTTTAGTGACAACCCTAGGTACAAAAAATCCGAATTTTTATTAAAAAAAATTTAAATTGGATATAACTTCTGACACAGAGGTTATTAGAATGTGATTTTTAATAACATTGATAAAGGATTACTCACACTATCGTTTCATGCTTAAAACTTTTTCTAATTCGATCTAATCGCGAAATTAAAAATGAAAAACTAAAATTATTAAATAAATAAATATCTCCCTAATTGATCACAGTAGGTTAACCAAATTTGGAGAAAAAGTAAAGTATTAAGTGCTTGTTCAACTGGTATAAACAAAATTAATGTTACTTGATTAGTTTTTTTTTAATTAATTTTTATGCAAATTTTTAACCCGGAAAAAAGCCAACTTTGACACTCTTTAAAAAAAATAACTACAAAGAATATCGATCTCGGAGTTTTACTCTAATGTTTATATAGCTATCAACTATAGTATTTTGAAAGAAAAACGCGGTGAAACAAAATCGAGGTTTTTATCACACTGTGCGCACATCAAAAGAGTCAAATACTCGTAGGCAGTCGTAGGCAAGTACAGCCACAGACTAATAAGAGATACTACGGATAGTACAGCTCGACAAGGCTTTAAATGAACGTGGCGAAAAAAGGAACTAACGCTGCCATCATACAAAAACATAATTTTTGACAGTTCTCTTTTACGAGCAGCGCGCAAGAGTTCATTTAAAACCTTGTCGCACTGTAAACAAAATCAAGTAAAAGTTTGGTATTTGACGTCCATGTGTGGAAGGCCGTATTTGCCTTTATTTGCTTGTTTGTGTATACGTCAATAATTTTGCCAAATGCAACAAATAGCCAATAGCAAATACAAATAGCCATATGAAGTGCCTCCATTAGATATTCGACACTTCTTCGATGCAAACAAAGCTTAGTCAAATTACATTGGATAGTTTGGACAGAAATAAATGTGACTTTTTAGGGACATAACGTATATGATATTTGATAAGGCATCAAAACATACTCGTAATGATGATGACGTTGACGATGATCTTGATAATGATGTTAAAGTTTGTAAACAAACTTTACATAAGATCACGGATTATGTAAATACTACTCCACGATTCTCCAATCAGCAGTAATCAGATTCGGTGATGGCTGATAAATATGCATAGCCTAGGTAGCCTAGGTCATCCGGTAAATTAGGCTTAGACTGAGAACTTGAAGGCTGAATCGTGTTTAGACTACCTAGCTAGTTACTTGATGCCTGGTATAATAAGAATTGGGTACTTACTCATATAATGTGGCCTTGGAATTGTTTTTCAACAAATGTTTTAGAGTTTTTTGGCACATATTTTAGCTTAAATTTTATCTAACAGTCGAGAAGGTTATCGATCGTCTTATTTTTGCAACGTTTTGTGTCGTAGATCAAAGACAAAAAGTAATACGCAAAACAGCATTTTTAGGGTTCCGTACCCAAGGGTAAAAACGGGACCCTATTACTAAGACTTCGATGTCTGTCTGTCCGTCTGTCTGTCTGTCCGTCTGTCCGTACGTCTGTCTGTCTGTCCGTCTGTCTGTCTCCAGGCTGTAACTCAAGAACGGTAATAGCTAGAGAGATGAAATTTTCACAGATTATGTATTATGTATATTATAAAAACAAAATAAATTTAATATCCCATACAACAAACTTGATTTTTTTGTCATTTTTTGCTCGATATCAATGATGGCAATAGATAGACACCTGAAATATGTATTCACAAAATACTCAATTGTATTTACATTTTAATAATTTATAATAAAATTTAAATAAAATAAATAAATAAGGGGGGCTCCCATACAGAAAACACAATTTTTTCCTATTTTGTTCTATGGTACGGAACCCTTCGTGCGCGAGTCCAACTCGCACTTGGCCGATTATTTGTATATGATGTGTAACAATTAACTAAGTTAAGAAAAAGTACACTCTATCCACAACGAAGTCAAATGTAACTATCAGCGCAGCTACTTTCACAGTGAACTTTGAGTCTAGGAATATTTTTAGAGTTAAAAATGTTTTGCGACGTTGGCAAATTTTTAAAGTTAGATCGGAAAAGACGAAGGGAGAGTAGGTAGCCAGTATGCTGTAGCTTATATCGCCCTCTTTTTACCACGCAGTTAATATCTTCTACCTGCACTCCCCAAGTTTTTTGTGGCTCCTGGTCTACAACCGTCTATTTTATTTCAGGGACACCCTCTACCGCCTCTCCCTGCGCGGACTCAAGCAGCTCGAACAGGCGTCCTGGCCTGCACCGGCAGACAAGGCCAAGCTCTGCCAGGACAAGGGCCAGACGGAGGCAGACTGCCACAACTACATCAAGGTGCTGCTGGCGTACGGACACAAGCTGTACGCGTGCGGCACGTACGCGTTCAGCCCGATATGCAGCTGGAGAGAGGTGGGTTTATGACGTTATGAGGTGAAAGCTTGGCCTGGCCGGCAGACAAGGCCAAGCTTTGCCAGGACAGTATGTGGAGTTTTTAATCCGAACTAGCAGATCGATTCACGATTCCCGTTCGACACGGATTCGAAATCTTTACGGTGCGGTCATTGGTCAGCCTAGCGCGGCGAGGTGGCGGCGAGCGTTTGTTGGATGTCGCGCGGTGAAGTTTCCAAATTCGAGTCGAAGTACGCATTGTGAATCAGGGCCCAGATGTCTGTCTGTCGAAAGAGACTTTCTTAATCACACAAAATACTTTACATACATACTTTGAGCCACAGAAAAGCACATGGGATACGTCTTTTGTTCCGAAAATATGTAGGGTTCCTGAGCGATAAACTAATTTCGGCGCTACCCTAAGTTTTTTTCTATCGGCATCTTCTCCTCTCCAGTGTCGCTAGGATCGACAGTGGTATCCACTATCCAGCCAATAAAATAGAACCATTCTTTTCCCCCCAAAGTAAAAAAATGTCCTATTTCCTTTCTCGCCTTTCAAATTACTTTCATATCAAATTCTAAAGCATCTAAATTGGCTCATAAGCCGTATTAGCGTGAAGACTGAAGAGGTAACAGTCAAACAGACTGACACACTTTCACATCTATAATATTAGTAAAGCTTACAATTTAAAACAATATTCAAGACTTGCATTTCCTCAGCAGTATACAGCCGCTCGTTTGCTTTACGACAACTCTATTGGCTGTCAAATGGCCAAATGGCTATTCAGATTTTACCGAGTCGCTTTAAAACATCATGGGTGGCGAGTTATCTAAATTGGTTAAGTAGATACTTCAGTAAATGGGTCGCCTTGTGTTATCTACGGCGTAATGGTCATTGGATAAGTAGGGGTTCGTTCACACTTGGTTTGTATGATTATGACCTAATGCGTTACTCACTTTTAGGTATTAGCGTAAGGACATAAGGTCAAAGCTGCAATGAACCTTATACTTGCAACAGTAGCACAATCATGAGGTAAGTTCCGAAATTTAACCAAGTATACTGGGCCAGTGCTTATGACGTCTAGGAATCGATGCTGTTGATTCGTTCCGAAATATACAGCAAATTGACATAATATAATAGTATGAGTTTGTTAGGATGTCACAATAATACGTCACACTTGTCTCACCAGTGGCACATCAGTACAATATGGCATCAGATAACGGACGTCATAAGCACTGGCCAGCATACTGGGCTATATTTCAGAACCTACCCGTTTTTAACCTTTTGGTACGGAACCTCAAAAAGTAACAATTTGAAAGTTGCAATCAAATAGAATCTCATTAGTGAGCAATGAAGAGTTTTATCTATCATCCTCTCAAACTAAGCCCATGTTGTCCACAGATCGAGTCCATAAACTTGGTCTCAGAGTGGGTGCCTGGGGTCGCCAGCTGCCCCCACAACCCCCGCTCCAACGTCACCGCCCTGCTGACCAGCAGTGGGGAGTTTTACGCTGGAACACCAACAGACTTCGCTAGTTCTGACACGGCGATATGCAGGTAATAAGCTTATGGTTCGCTAAGAAACATGACTCTCTGATCTGATCTGATCTCGAGTTCATATTATGGAACGCCTGTTGCCATTGTCAATTACATATCGACGACGGAAAACAGAAAGGGCGTAACTCGGTCTAACGCAACTTTACACCAGAGCCAAAAAACAAAAAAATATTGGGAAATTAAATCATAACTTTTTAACGGAAAATCGTGGGAACATAATTTTAACACCTTTACTTTAAAATAAAAACCTGCATAAAGTGGCATACAAGCCAATAACTTCCTATTGCTAGAAATAAAGTTATTCAAGTTACGCCCATTGTATACAAAAATCGCAGACCTCAAAAATGTCGTATATTGACACGACGTTAGTACTGAATCATAAAACTATAAAAAATTTAATGACCTCAAAAAGGTCGTAATTAATGTTCGTTTTAATTTGCTCTTAGGAACGGGGTGTAAACACATTCATAATGCATTATAATGGTTAGAAAATTGGTTGTAAGTCAAACGTCTAGACACCCAATGACGAAATAAAGCTTTTATAAACGTAAATTTATTGAACTTTTAAAAAGTTACCAAAAACACAAAGCAAAAAATATAATATTTTACAATGTCAACTTAATAACTAATTAAGTAAATAATATATTATGTCACTAAAATAACAACAAAAACACATAATATAAGGTTATCAAATATCCATAATAGTAACTTTAGGTACCTACGTAATTATACTTTTCATTAAAGAATTATTTAACAATAAATAACTAATAATATTCAGAATTTAAGTGGAATATAATATTATTATTCCCTTCATAATATTATTTTTCCCTACTAATGTATTATAATTTATTTATGGAGTAAATAAAAAAATAGTCAAAGATAAGTCTTGTACATAATATACAACATTACAGAACAAGATTAAACATTTAAAAAAAAAGAACAATATTATTAATATAATATACGCTAGGATTGAGAAACCTCCTCCTTTTTGGAAGTCGGTTAAAATTATAAGAAAAGATATAAAATCAATATTTAATTCATCAATATTTCTTAATTTAATTTTATTTCATGCTTTTTAAACTTGTATTCGTTATAGTGCAGAATAATTCCTATCAAAAGGATCATAATATTACTATCTCAATGAATACCATCTACGAATGTCCTATTGGATGAGGCCGTCAATATGAGTCCAAACATGAAACCTCCACTTTGGGTTCATAATAATATTATGGAGCTCGGCTCCTATAGAATCCTGGCGATGCTGCAGCAGCAGCATGCAAATATTTACTGTTATCTACGTCTTACTAATTGTCGCAATTAAAATGAGCCCAAACACGATATCTCTGCTCTAAGTTGGTGAGGAGTTGGGTATTCTATTGATTACCAGGTTATGCTGCAGCACCAGGTCAACTTTCCATTAATGCGTATTTATTCATAAATGTCACGAACTAGAATGCAAAATATTATTAAGCCCACCAAACGACTGCAAGTTGCTAATCGGCCCTTCACAAACCAGATGAACCGCAATTTTCCAGCACTGAGCAGGCTGATGATGATGAACTATGGCTAAGAACACTCTCAATCATGTCAGCTTTCAAACAAAAAAAAACTAGATCAAAATCGGTCCACCCATTTGGATGCTACGATGCCACAGACAGACAGACCGACTGACAAACCGACAGACATGCAGACAGACACGTCAAACTTATAACACCCCTCTTTTTTGTCGGGGGTTAAAAAATGAGTCATGTTAGTAGTTACCATGCCCATAAATACATAGGTATGCTTAAATTTAAATTAGTTGTTACCTAATTAATACATCAAGCCCCGTACGAGCACCAGTGATTGCGACAACAATAGAATACAATAGCAATTCTTGGAACCCTCGATCGAAGGATTAAGAAAAACGTTACTATGGGAAAATTGAATTTCACGAACACCTACTTACAAAAACGGAAACTTCATACTTTAACCCCTAATAGTAGTAAAAAAACCTGAAATCTTACAACGCATAGGTACCACGCAGAATTTGATTTCGATTTGTTTACATTATTTTTGAGTTTAGCTCAAGAATACATTATGTATCCTGGAACTTATTACTAGGTAATTAAATCTTTAGAATTTATAACATACCCTTGTATAGAGAAATTATACACTCCAAGGTTTTTGCAACACGATTTCACTACAGCGAAACTGACACAACCTTTCAACACGACGCCCGCGCAGCGACTAAGGTAACTTACCTTGGGTGTATGTAAGAAATTCCGGAATGTTCAACAAATTGCGGGACCTGTGACTCGTATTAACTACGATTGAGTTCATTTCTACCACCCATGAAATTGTAGTATCTAAGAAGTAAGAAGTCATTATTTGTCCTTAGAAAAATCTGAACCGTTAAAATGTCGTAACATATCAAGCATAAAAATTGCTTCCCGCAAAAAGGTCGTAACATCTGGGACGCATCGAAACAGGAACAGCGTAAATATGTTTTAATTAAAAACACAAACTTTTTCAATTCGTATCTCAAAAAAGTATAAATAAGCAGTTTTGTGGGCAGTTACACCAAAAAAAATATCACATTTTTGAAAATACTCACTTTTTTTAAATTTCATGTCATCGTAGAGCAACCAGACCCAGACCAATCGACGCAGAAAAAAAAACTGATAATGACCTTATTCGTAGTCTAGTTACGACCTTTTAATGGGATACGCCCTTTCTGTTTTCCGTCGTCGATATTTTGTGATCGGCGATTCTATGAAGAAGAAAATATAAAGAAAAAGTCTCGGCTTAGCCCCAAGCACCCTTTGCTAACTTCGATAGCGAAGTTAGATGTCAGAAATCTATGGGATTTGACATAACGCACCGCTAAGTAAAATGGCGTTTGCGACTGAAAATCGAAACTGATAAATGCATTTTGACTAAGCAATCTACCTAATCAGTTAGTATCTTATTATGGACCGTTGCCTTTCAAAGCTGTGGGGGGGTACCTTTAATCATCCTTTAATAGTGTGCGTTGTATGTATAATGATTAGTGACATCAAAACATCATTTTGTGGTTGAAAAATCACAGATACAAGGACAAATGCTAGCGTCAATTTGATTGACACCTGCTTACCTACCTTATTGTCACAGACGCATCAGTATAATATAATCTCACTGACCTCCATTCAAAGACTTCTATTTTAGAAGTTTTTGCCTCCATTATACAAGTACGCTGGACTTATACTGGATATCCTTTGAAATGACAGCTATTTTTTGCGCCTATTTGAAGCGGAATCAGCGCCCCCAATGCGGGGGAAGAGAACTAAATCTGACGTAAAAATTAAGTTTGAAAGTCGCTATATTGGTGCTGATAGCAGTAGTGGGAATACTTGGAACTAATACTAGTTTCTACAACCAATAGTGATTAAGTGGCCATTTGCAAGTTACGTCAGATTTAGTTCTCTTCCCCGCATTTGGGGGCGCTGATTCCGCTTCAAATAGACACAAAAAACAGATGGGTATCATAAGTCCAGCGTACTTGTATAATGGAGGTCAGTGTATAATCCTCTATTACAATGTCATTGACGCATAATATCCCCTCTAATCCTCTATTTTCTAGGACCCGTGGCGCGGCTACCACAGACCCGGGCATGCTGCGCACAACCCAGTACGACCTGAACTGGCTGAATGAACCCCAATTCGTGGGTTCCTTCGAGGACGACCGATACGTATACTTCGTGTTTAGGGAGATAGCGGTGGAATACCTTAATTGTGGCAAGGTGAGACGACAATTTTTATTAACATTAAAGCTTTTGTCATGTCTTTAAATAATATGTCAACTAGACTACTAATTAAAGCTTTCGTCATGTCTTTAAATAATATGTCAACTAGACTACTAATTAAAGCTTTTGTCATGTCTTTAAATAATATGTCAACTAGACTACTAATTAAAGCTTTCGTCATGTCTTTAAATAATATGTCAACTAGACTACTAATTAAAGCTCTTGTCATGTCTTTAAATAATATGTCAACTAGACTACTAATTAAAGCTTTTGTCATGCCTTTAAATAATATGTCAACTAGACTTGGTCTTGCCAGTCTAACCAGAGTCGAGCAATCACGTAGAGTAAAACCGACGGCTCGGGCTTTCGTCCACACATTCAGCATTGCTCGATAGTTTTACTCCAGTTCGAAGGAAATTAGCTACGAATAATAAAAACTAGTGTCAAAAAATTTGTCAAGCCGGCTCGATTCGAGCCTTCAAACTGGCTCGATGCGAGCCTTCGAGCTGTGAGTTTTGCGGTCCACACGGTGGTTTTTGCTCGATTTCGAGTAAAACTATCGAGCAAAACCGTATGTGAATACTTAGCTTAAGCGTAAGTATACCCACATACGGTTTTGCTCGATCGAGCAATCACCGTCCACAATGAATTTCGTCCACACATTCAGCATTGCTCGATAGTTTTACTCCAGTTCGAAGGAAATTAGCTACGAATCATCTACGAATAATAAAAACTAGTGTCAAAAAATTTGTCAAGCCGGCTCGATTCGAGCCTTCAAACTGGCTCGATGCGAGCCTTCGAGCTGTGAGTTTTGCGATCCACACGGTGGTTTTGCTCGATTTCGAGTAAAACTATCGAGCAAAACCGTATGTGAGTACTTAGCAATAGAATAGTCTTGGTCTTGATCTGGGTCTTGATTCTTTTTCAAAACCAAGACCATGACTGCAATGATTAAGTCCAATTTTGCTCATCGCCATACGACATAAATCGCGCCGTGAATAATACGAACGTGGAGTCCGAATTATTATCGAAATTATTAATTTTTTTTTTTATTAGTGGTAATATTTATTTTGGCTCCAAAATATGTTAAAAGGTTAAAAGCATAAAAGCTTGTAACTGGCATCGTGGCATAGGTGATAGGTATATCCTAGGAACAGGAAAGTTAAAATATCCATAATTTTCACTCCAAGGGATATATATGTTCCGTACGGCTCGATTCCGAAACAAACACGCATTTTTAATGAAAAAAATTAGGATTTTAATAAAACATAAAAAATGTGCTACTGAATTACTATTTCTTACAATTTTCTTGATATACTTTACAGACGATATACTCGCGTATCGCTCGCGTGTGCAAAAACGACCAGGGTGGTCACCTGATGATGAAGGACAACTGGACGACCTTCCTCAAGGCGAGGCTGAAGTGTTCCGTGCCGGGCGACCTGCACTTCGACTACGACGAGATACAGAGCGTGGAGTATGTGGCCGACGAGAAGATACTTGTAGCTGTGTTCACTACGCCCACGTGAGTAGACATAATACACTTCGACTACGACAAGATACAGAGCGTTGAGTATTTTGCCGACGAGAAGATACTTGTAGCTATGTTCACTACGCCCACGTGAGTAGACATAATACACTTTGACCACGACGAGATACAGAGCGTCGAGTATGTGGCCGACGAGAAGATACTTGTAGCTGTGTTCACTACGCCCACGTGAGTAGACATAATACACTTCGACTACGACGAGATACAGAGCGTCGAGTATGTGGCCGACGAGAAGATACTTGTGGCTGTGTTCACTACGCCCACGTGAGTAGACATAATACACTTCGACTACGACGAGATACAGAGCGTCGAGTATGTGGCCGACGAGAAGATACTTGTGGCTGTGTTCACTACGCCCACGTGAGTAGACATAATACACTTCGACTACGACGAGATACAGAGCGTCGAGTATGTGGCCGATGAGAAGATACTTGTGGCTGTGTTCACTACGCCCACGTGAGTAGACATAATACACTTCGACTACGACGAGATACAGAGCGTCGAGTATGTGGCCGACGAGAAGATACTTGTGGCTGTGTTCACTACGCCCGCGTGAGTAGACATAATACACTTCGACTACGACGAGATACAGAGCGTCGAGTATGTGGCCGACGAGAAGATACTTGTGGCTGTGTTCACTACGCCCACGTGAGTAGACATAATACACTTCGACTACGACGAGATACAGAGCGTCGAGTATGTGGCCGATGAGAAGATACTTGTGGCTGTGTTCACTACGCCCACGTGAGCAGATATATTAATATTTCATATAAAATATGTGCTTTGCTAGTACGTCCCTTTAACCAAATTACCGATCAACATTTTAGAAACGTGCGTAAAAATGTACGCACGTTGGACCGTTTAGAATTTAGAAAGAAGACATGTTTGTATTGTTGGAGAGTCCTTTAAACGGCCGTTCCATACCATAAATAAATTACGCAATGCAACTGAGCGCTGCAGCTTTAGCGCTATTCAGAACACAAAGTTTGTTGTGACCAAATAGTGCTATTGCGTCCTATAGTCGATCCGAACTCAAGATTTGCGAGTAAAGTCTGGAATATAAGCTGTATTTACTATTTAGTGAGTAAGCTATCGTAGCAATAGTCCTACGTCTACGGACTGTTCACGGCATGGACCTTATTGAATCGGACGTGCTGTCTAACCCGGTAAAACTCCCTTTAAGGGGGCGACTAACCCAAACTTTACGATTTATAATTCATTTTTATACTTGAAAATAAGCCCCGAATTGATTCATTTTCAAAAATTAGATACTACATTATATTTCCGAGAATTCAATCTGAGCAATAACACGATATATTAAAATTGTCTCGATAGAAAAAAATCACAAAGATGCATCTAATTTTCACGAATTTTTCATTTATTGCCATAACTGTGCATTGAACTAAGTCAATATTTTAACACATTGTATAAAATTGTATCATTGAGAAACCGACCTAGCGGATTTTTTAAAATGTTGTATATTTGTGAGTGGTTGACCAAAAAGGGACCTGAAGGATTGGAAACTGTTTTTTTTTATTATTTTTTTTAGTCCGTGGTCTTTTAGCTTTGTTTTGGTCTAACCAGAATATTTTTAGGTGCCGTAGTTTTTTTTAGGGTTTCGTACCCAAAGGGTAAAAGCGGGACCCTATTACTAAGACTTCGTTGTCTGTCCGTCTGTCCGTCTGTCTGTCACCAGGCTGTAACTCGAGAACGGTAAGTAATAGCTAGAGAGTTGAAATTTTCACAGATTGTGTATATCTGTTGCCGTTATAACAACACATACTAAAAACAAAATAAAATGAATATTAAAGGGGGGCTCCGATACAAAAAACGTGATTTTTTTGGCCTTTTTTACTCTATTTCAATAATGGCAACAGGTGGGAACTTAACTTTTTCACAAAATCCTTAGTTATATGTTTACTTTAATATTTAATAATAATATTAAAATAAAACAAAAAATTAAGGGGGGCTCCCTTACAAAAAACACAATTTTTGACCTAATTTTGCTCTATAATGGTACGGAACCCTTCGTGCGCGAGTCCGACTCGCACTTGGCAGATTTTGTTATGAATTTTTTTGTGAACCGCGCACGAGTCGTAACTTGTTTCTACACGAAACTTCAAACACGATTTACTCAAAATCAAATTATTTACCTTCTTTAATTTTTAAATTTTTTTAATCGGTGGTCTTTTAGCTTTCTTTTGGTCTAACCAGAATATTTTTATGTGCTGTAGTTTTTTTCACCTTCTTTAATTTTTATTTATTTTAATCGGTGGTATTTTAGCTTTCTTTTGGTCTAACCAGAATATTTTTAGGTGCCGTAGTTTTTTTTTACCTTCTTTAATTTTTTAATTTTTTTAATCGGTGGTCTTTTAGCTTTCTTTTGGTCTAACCAGAATATTTTTAGGTGCCGTAGTTTTTTTTACCTTCTTTAATTTTTTAATTTTTTTGATCGGTGGTCTTGTAGCTTTCTTTTGGTCTAACCAGAATATTTTTAGGTGCCGTAGTTTTTTTTACCTTCTTTAATTTTTTAATTTTTTTAATCGGTGGTCTTTTAGCTTTCTTTTGGTCTAACCAGAATATTTTTAGGTGCCGTAGTTTTTTTTAATGAAATTTTATGTGAACCGCGCACGAGTCGAAACACGAAACTTCAAACGCGTTTTACTCAAAATCAAATTATTTACCTTCAGGTCCCTTTTTGGTCAACCACTCACATATAGAGTTATTGAGAAAAAACTAATTTGGCGATGAATCCGCGTCGTCCTTTTTCACCTGGCATATGAAAGACGGGCTGTGAGTGTGAAGAGAGAAGGACGATGTTTAATTTTTTGGGTTAGTCGCCCTCTTAACACCAAATTCTTGTTACAGTAACAGCATAGCCGGCAGCGCGGTCTGTATATACAACATGTCGGACGTCCACGCGGCCTTCGAGGGGCCCTACAAGGTCAAGGATTCCCCCACCTCCACGTGGGAAGCCAGATCACCTTCCAGGGAGACCAGGGAACATTTCAGATGCAATCTGGATATGAGGTAAGCAGGATTACAAGGATACAAAAAATAAGAACTTGCAGCTGGGAAATATATATTTTTTTATTTGCTAGACAGCTTTTTAGCTTCCATACCAATAAAAGCAGTACTACCTGTTACTGTTACTGCTTTTAATAAGAATACTTACTGCACTTCTGTCTTCTATCTTTTCTATAACTTTTCGGGAACTTAAACAATTCCATATACCTACCATTTTTTAAAAATCGATTCTGATCGAGAAGATTTTATAGACATATAGTCCGTCAAGAAAGTGAAGAAATTAAAAATTGGCAACATCGTAGTGTCATCCCTTTTTTCTTAGATTGATTTGAAAGGGATGACACTACGATGTTGCCACTTTTTAATTTCTTCACTTTCTTGACAGACTATACATATGTAATTTTACATTCTACATACTATTAAGCTATCTACTTATTTAACAAAATTATTTTTTTTGCAGGGGCCAACAGGCGATAGAATACCACAAATATCACCTAATGTACGACTACGTACAACCTATATCAGGCGAACCAGTCTACAAAGCGACGTTAGAGCGCTTCACACTCGTCACCGTAGATGTCGCGGCGACAAAAACCGCGCGACAACTCGTCGCGTTCGTCGCTACGGAGAACAATGACGTCATCAAGATGGCGATTCTCCCGAGCTACGATGGCACGTGTGTCGTCGAAATATGGCGGTTTGGGGAGACGTTTGATATACTGAATATGCAGTTTGTGAAGGACACTGTAAGTTATATGTCTTATATATTATATTTTTGTAAAAGAAACAGAGACAGACAGTTCATAATGAGTTTTCTATTCTAGACAAGGTAAGGTTAGGTCAATGCTGCTGCTTAAATTACAGAGCAAAATAATACAAAAGAAAACAACGAACCCTGACATAGTTAGGGGGACAGTAAAAAAAAAATCAAGTGTAAAGTGTACAAATAACTTGTCACGAATTTGAATAAATTTGAATATATTAAAGTTTGGCGTGATTCTAAAACCTCTATGTTTAGCGTAAAAAGTTTGTTCTTTCTGAAACCATCTAAAATATATAATCTCCTGTCACGATGTTTGTCCGCGATGGATTCCTAAACTACTTAACCGATTTTAATGTTTGTTTTTTTTTAAATGTGTGCTTTTTCCAACTTGAGAGATAGGATAGCTTAGATCTTTAATTATAGTCGCAATTTTATTTTATTGCAAATTATTTGTCTATAAAGAGCGACCATTGTTTATGCGACGCGGGTCACGGGATAGCGATGGACGTTGCCATGGTGACATACTTATCTAGTCACAAATTCAATAAAATAATACGGGCGATATACTTTATATAATAATAAGGCAAAGAAACGTTTGCCGGGACAGCTAGTCTTATATATAAATTAATTCTCGTGTCACAATGTTAGTCCACGAACTCCTCCGAAACGGCTTTACTGATTTTTACCCAATTTTATATGCATATTCAGTAGGTCTGAGAATCGGCTACTGGGTACTTTTTATATTGATAAATTATTACAACTCGAGACTGATGGCGACCATTGATTGTGCGACGGGATAGCTATGGACGTTGCCATGGTGAGTGGTGACATACTTATTTAGTCACTTCAATAAAATAATACGGGCGAAATACTTTATATGGCAAAGAACCGTTTGCCGGGACAGCTAGTATTTTTTATAAGTATAGGCCACTTTAATTTTGCCGCCCCTATGTAGGAACTCTGCCGCCATCCTAGTACGCTGCCGCTCCCCTAGGACGCCATAGGACGCTGCCGCGCATAGGCCATGGCTTATAACTTATAAGTTATGTTGCCTATATACATAAATCCAGAGATGTTATCTATAATATGTCAGGTCCATTCTGCTAAAAACACGATGTATAAAACTTTGAGGTAGGGCTGTATTCACCGACCTCCTTTTCCCGTCGGCTTGAGTACTTTGTAGAATTCACTAAAGGTTTGGTAACGAAGTTCGATATGTAACATAGATAGATCAGACGTAACGCAACGCATTCGCCACGACACTTAGCGATGTGTTCAACATCAAATATCGAAACTCGAGAATGCGTTTAACTAAACGCTCTGCGGTGGTCGCATAGCAATAATTCCTCTCAATCAATTCACAAAATGAATTGTCAAAACTGTCAAACTGACGAATGTCAAATTAATACGAATTTAGACCAATTGAATTGGTCTAAATTTGACATTCGTGAGTTTGACAGTTTTGACAATTCATTTAATGAATTGATTGAGAGGAATTGCTATGCGACCATTTTAGCCCCGCAGATCCCTTTGGAGACTTTCCCTGATATTGCCTAGTGATAATGTTAAATCTCATCTGTGATCTGGCAGGCACTTAAAGACAGCTAGGGTAGGCCAACCTCCTTTTCTATCGACATTCTATTTACAATCCTATCACATTGTAATATAAGGTATCAACTCACTTGGCAAGCGTCTTTCCCGCCCTCTCGTCCGCCGGCGCAGATGGTCTCGTTGAATACGGAGTCGACGAAGGAGTCCACACACTTCTGGTGGTCCCACACCGGGATTGACACCTCCATCAGCACGTCGCTGATCGGCCCGCCGTACCACTGGGTGCCCCAACCTGGATAATAGGCATGATGAATATTTTTTCTTGATAGTACCTAATTAAAAGACCTCTTAAAAATTAAAACATCAGTGAAAGAATGACTCTGTTAACTTAAAAACTCACCAAGATATACAGGGTCTAACAAATAAGAGTGATATTATATCGGCATAGTTCTAACTAGTCTTCTGGTGGATAAAAATTCAAATGATCTATACGTTTTTGACACGGGACTGTAGTCCAAGGAAGTTTAGGTAGGGAAATAATTGTCATACTCGAGGAAAAACTTCGCTGTATAATCTCTTTCTTTATCATTGTATAAGAGAGTCTGCTTTAACTTCGAGTATGACTTTTTGAAGTGAAAACTTCTTTAGCGGCGTTGAGCACTTTTGTGGGATAGGTAAAAACAATGAAACTCGCGTCAGATTCTCGTGCTGATCGAAAAACCTTGGAAAAACCGTAAGACGGTTGGAGAGTAGTGTTTTGTGTCGAACTCGAACTCGAACTCGAATTGATTGTAAGGGTTTCGATTAATTAAAAAAATCGATTTCTTAAAAATGGATTTTCATAAAAAATGGGTTAAAAATTTAATCGATAAGGGTTTCGATTAATTAAAAAAAAACGATTTTTTAATAATCAATTTTCATAAAAAATGGGTTAAAAATAATGCACAACGTTAATAATCAAGTTTTCACTTCTGCCGGCACTCCCGGAGTGCAACCCGTCTTTTTTTTTGTCTAAGTGATTATACGTAAGCAGTAGATCATCATGTTACTACGAGTACAATATCTGCAGTTGATTTTATTACTGGTGAAAGTTTTGGCTGAATAATCCCCAACTCGCCAATAACGACGCCAATCTCATCCGTATACTCCAACCCGACTGGTGGCAGACAGTATCGCGATATAGTAATTATACACTTCTAGAATCTAGGCCACAGTTTCTAGAATATTCCCCAACTCACCAATAACGACGCCAATCTCATCCGTATACTCCAACCCGACTGGCGGCAGACATATCGGCCAGACGTAAGTGTTGAAGACTGCCGCGCGATGCAGCTTCAGTATCGCGATGTCGTGGTGGTAGTTGGGCACTTCGTACAGCTCGTGTTGGCGGATCTCGATGACCTTGAAGTTGTATGTACGGGAGTCGTTGGTGCGCTGCAAGTCGTACTCTCCCAGACGGACGGATAGCTCTTCCGCTTTCCACCTGCAACCAAAGACTTCTATTTAAACTTTAAAAAAGTGTTTTTGCCTGCAACATGGGAAATCCAGGGATGTCTTGTTTTGGAGGTTTTTTGACAGCTACGTTAAGGTACAATTCCGTGCATCGCGACAGTCGTAAGCCGCGCGCGGCCGACGACTGTCGTCGGCCGCTCGCGACAATAGTCATTGTATGAAAATGTATGGCACCACTTCCGAGGCCCGCGACAGACGCGCGCGGCCGATGACTGTCGTAAGCCGCGCGCGGCCGTGTCTTGAATTTCATACGTGTCTTGACGGCCGCGCGGGGCCTACGACTGTCGTCGGTCGCGCGCGTCTGTCGTAGGCCCCGCGCGACCGTGTTAAAGTTATATGACACGGCCGCGCGCGGCTTAATGAACCATGTCTTGAGACCGAGATGCATCTTGAGTACTGACTATTTAATATTGTTACGTGCTAGGGTTCGTTGGATTCGGAGAGAAAGACCTGGTGACTCTCTTGAAGACTTTATTCACAAACACTAACTCACACAAATCACTAAGTCCAAACACTAAGCACTAGATCCAAATCACTGAGCACTATCACTGTCCTAGGTCGTAGCCGAGTCACTATCACAATCACAATCACTCACTATTGATCACTTGTTTTCGCTTCGAAGTCGCCTCGAAGATCGCTCAGACGAAACTGAACTGACTGCCGGCTTGTTAACCTTTTATATAGCCCGCGACGCTTTCTGGAACGTTCTATTCTGGATTGTTTACGTAAACACGCAATCCACATAAACAAGGGTTGGACTTTTCTAGAAAGTACGCGCAGAGGTAAACAACTGTCCGTATCCGTAACACTACTCCCCTCTTAGAGATGCTCGTCCCGAGCATCATTGTTACTGCCGCGCCACGCTGTTCTGGTCTGCGGTCCCTTCACATCAGCGCAAGAAGTACATTCGTGGCACCAATCCTGCACATCATCTCGCCAATGCAACCAGAAAAATCGTTCTCATACTTTCCTTAGCATCATCTTGACACCTAGATGACTCCCTGGTACACCCTCATGTATCTTGCGGAGAACATCTGGTACTCTCGCCCTTGGGACAATTATCTGAAAATAGAACTCTCTACCGCTAGCCCATTTCCGGTAGAGTATTCCGTTTTGAAGAATCAGACTGTCCCATTGCGCCCAGTACGCCTTAGTGACAGCGCCAGTGAGTGCAACCTCACTCCAGTTTGGTTTTACGTCACCGCGTTTCTTCCATGTGATGATGTGCCGAAGGTCGTCATCTCTTTCTTGAGCCTTCCTCATAGCATCATTTTCCGAGAGACCCAAAGTATTTGTCTTTGTTCTTCCACTCCGTGCCTGAGAGGTAACAGTTATCGGGGCTCTCTCCACATTGTCCAATACTCGCCACCTAGTCCTGGATTCTATTCGTTTCCCCTTATCCCGGACAGGGGACGAAACTGCTTGCTTCCTCAGCTCCTCTATCTGTTCCTCGATCCTTTCCATCCTCGCCATCTGGGTCTTCTTCTGCGGGCAGTTGAGCTGCAGATGGTCTCTCACCGCACTTATAGCACATGGCTTCGAATCTTTTCCTTGTAGGAGCCTTAACTTCCTTGATTTCCTCGGAGACCTCGCGGATCTTATAGGTCTGCCGTATGTCACGCCGAACAGCCTCGACCTCTAAAGCATGCGCCAACGCTTCCTTTAGCGAGGTGTGGTGACGTAGCCTCACAGCAGCTCTGACTTCCAGATCCCTGATTCCGTCGACAAATCCTTGAACAATATTTGTGTCGACCATCTTGGTATCAGCTCCTGGGTATGCCTTCCTGACGAGTTTTTCAATCTCCAACGCCCATTGTTGAAGCCCTTCTTCTGATCGTTGGACTCTGTCACGCAGTTGGGCACGGAACACGTGCTCCAGATGTCGCTCCCCGTATCTGGATTCCAGTGCCTCCATCAGGTCTTGGAACCCATTTCCCGTATGTGGCAGTGTCTCCAGGACCGACAAAGCTTGCCCTCTGAGTGCAACAGTGAGAGCGGTCAGACATTGCTCCTCCGTCCATCCGTTTGCGGTAGCAACAGTCTGAAATTGCCGTCGATAAGCGTTCCAAGAAGTAGTGCCATCGTACGGCGGCACCTTTACTCTTGGCCCTTGCGCCACACCAGTGGCTCCACTAGACACCACAACTCCTGTAGTTTCAAGGCGCACTACTCTCTTCTGCAGTTCAGTGAATCCGGTTTTCAAATTTTCCACAACCGACTCTAACCCGGTAACTCGTTCATTCATTACGTCGACCTCTTTTCGAAGCTTAGCCACCGTGTCACTTACATCCTTTATAGACAGAAGCGCCTTTTCTTGAAGGTCCTTTTGTTGCTCTTGTGACTCTTGCAAAGCGCCGAGCTTGCGGTCTTGTGACTCTTGCAAAGCGCCGAGCTCGCGTTCTTGTGACTCTTGCAAAGCCTGAATTAACTCAATTATGCTTTCCAATTGAGGAGCCATTTGAGGGGCCGTAGAAACTACGGGCGTGGTAGGATGGATGGAGCTAGTCGACGAGGCCTGAGCAGGCGGGGCCCAGTGGGCGGGGCCAGTGGGCGTGGCTTCACCCGAAGTGGGTGGAGCCTGGGGGCGTGGTCAGTGGGCGGGGCCTGGTGGGCGGGGCCAGCGGGTGGGCCCTGCCCCGAAGTGGGCGGAGCTTGGTCCCCAGTGGGTGTGGCCTCCGCAGCTCCACCTCCAACTCCTCTCTCGGAGTCAATGGCAGCAGCTCGCTGCGCCCTAATCCTGACACTCCCCTTGAAGTCCTCTCTCGGAGTCAATGGCATCTCCAAATCTCACTTCCGACACCAGTTGTTACGTGCTAGGGTTCGTTGGATTCGGAGAGAAAGACCTGGTGACTCTCTTGAAGACTTTATTCACAAACACTAACTCACACAAATCACTAAGTCCAAACACTAAGCACTAGATCCAAATCACTGAGCACTATCACTGTCCTAGGTCGTAGCCGAGTCACTATCACAATCACAATCACTCACTATTGATCACTTGTTTTCGCTTCGAAGTCGCCTCGAAGATCGCTCAGACGAAACTGAACTGACTGCCGACTTGTTAACCTTTTATATGGCCCGCGACGCTTTCTGGAACGTTCCATTCTGGATTGTTTACGTAAACACGCAATTCACATAAACAAGGGTTGGACTTTTCTAGAAAGTACGTGCAGAGGTAAACAACTGTCCGTATCCGTAACAATATTTATACCAGTTTGAGTGTGTGTTGAAAATATATCTTTCTTTCTTACCTCTTGGTGCAATGTGCGGCGGTGAGCACATGTCTGTCTGTGATGAGCGCTCCTCCGCAGTATTGGTCGTAGCCGGGAGGTGTCACGGACGCTATCCACGGCCACTCGCGAGGGTTGGCCGGCCGGGAACCGACAACCCGTGAGGTCGCCCGCGTGCTGAGACCGCAACCTGCAGCCAGGGGTTATGAAGGGGGAATATGGCTGTATAGAGTCTGTAGACACAGGGTCTTGCAGTTTTCGTCTACAAAAGCAGAATCCGAAAAGCCTTAGCGATTTTCACCACCGTTATTGTATAGGTACTTACTTACAATTAATTCACACGCCAATGCCACTTGGTATCGGTAATATTGTAGTTAAACCAAAATGTTGTTTTAATTTATTATTCGTAAAATCAGCGTTTACAGGTTAGGTATTTTTCTTTTTGTTCCGACTTTCCTCCCATTATATATTATATTGGCATAAATAATAACGAAATACTAGGTTCAGCTGATGCTCTTAAATAATATCTGACAGTCTAAAAGGAAATATTTCTTGCCGAGGCAAGCAACAGTTAAATTTTCAGAGAATAAGGGCCTGTTTCACCACTTACTGATAAGTGGCGAATAGGCTGTCCACAACTTAACTTGACAGATAGTATGGACTATGGAGAATCTGTCAGATAAGTTGTAGATAGCCTATCTGGCACTTATCAGGAAGTTGTGAACCGTGAAACAGACCCTTAATTCTTTATTTTCTTCAACTTAAAACGTAGTTAAAGTTTCATTTTAAAATGATGCAATGTCTGTGTTTTACTTCTACAGCCTAGTTATTGCAGATTTTGCATAAAAGATAAAGTAGAAATATCAAATAAACTAGTGCTTTTTAAAATCTAATATCACGAACTACTGGGTCGATTTTAATGTAATTAAGCACAGATATAGAGTAGAACATGGGAAATATTATTATAGGATATATAATATATTATAGGATTATATAATATACTAGCTGTTCCGCGCGGCTTCGCCCGCGTAATTTAGGAATTTCACGCAACCGTACTTTTTTCCGCAAAAATTGCCTATGTCCCTTCACGTGGTCTGTTCTTCATGTTTGCCAAATAACATAAAAATTGATCCAGTAGCTTAATTTACCCCGTTTTTTCAACATTTTCCTCTATTTCTTCGCTCCTATTAGTTTCAGCGTAATAAAATATAGCTTACAGCCTTTCTCGATAAATGGGCTAGCTAAAACTGAAAAAAGTTTTCAAATCGGACCAGTAGTTCCTGAGATAAGCGCTTTCAAATAAGCCCTTTCATATAATTTCTCCCGTTTTTTCCACATTTTCCTCTATTTCTTCGCTCCTATTAGTCGTAGCGCGATAAAATATAGCCTATAGCCTTCCTCGATAAATGGGCTAGCTAACACTGAAAGAATTTTTCAAATCGGACCAGTAGTTCCTGAGATTAGCGCGTTCAAACAAACAAACAAACTAACAAACTCTTCCGCTTTATAATATTAGTGTAGATTATTTTGTTTGCAGAAAAATTTAAGGTCTCCGGATTCTTTATTTACACGGGCGGAGCCATTCGGACTTCGGAGTAGTCTAATAACGAATGTATCGCGCCATACAAGCTTAATATCTATGGACGCTTCACACCACGTCGGTCTGGCCCCGTGCTAAGTACCTGAAGGACTTGTTACGGGTACCAGACAACGGAAATATATTTAAGAGCGTTTACACCTAATTTCAAGTTTCCATACAAACCTGCGGCGGACTATTGGAATTGCTTTGCACGCAGCGATTTATAGTAGTTTTAAAATATTTTTAGAAAAAAAAAATAACAAAAGATTTGTTGAGTTGATATTTAAAAACATTTTTTAAATTAGTGTTCTTCTATGATATGAAGCTATTATTATATTAAATTAAGTTAAATAAATAGGTAAAAAAAAAGTTTTAATTCGTTGATATTTCTTTGATATTTCTCATTCTTTGAATTAAAATTACATAAAGTTAAATACCTAAACGAAATATTTTTTCTGCTATTTGCTTAAGGATCTTGTCAATAGGTAATTATTATTTTTTAATTAGATCTGTCGCTGGTTTCGTAAATTAAAAGCTTCGAAATTGATACTAAAACGGAATTTAAGAAAACCTCTGTTAAGGTATCGAGATTTAATGTACAAAAACTCTATAAATCGTATTTTTTCTCTGCTAACTATATCGACAGTGAAATTCGTGCAATCGACGTGGTGGGGTGGTGGAAGGGCACGAGCTTGGCGTCTGACGACGAGCGACCACTTCTCTACCAGTCATTGTGCGGAACACAACTAGTCTAGAAACTGTCTAACGTTTCGTTATAGTGACTCTACTTAGTGTTCGCAAAAAGTGATTATTATAGTGAAAGTGATTTCAATGTAGTGAAGAGTGATATTCTGATTTTGTTATTAATTTTCCCAATAAACGTTTTAATCAGTTGTTTGTGAAAAATTACTCTCCTTGCTGCTCGTTCCATCGCCCATAAGCAATGTCGGCCAACGATTCCGGACCATCTAATTCTTCTGATCCGATAAATATGTATTTTAAAATAAAGGTTCTTAATTATCTATTATATCCACAGATGTCAGTATACATGGGTACGAGCACGCGCGTGGTGCGTGCGGCCGCGGCGCACTGCGGGCGGTACGCGTCACGTGCGGGCTGCCTGCACGCCGCCGACCCGCACTGCGGCTGGGACGCGGCGTCACAGCGCTGCGTGCGTGTACGGGACGCGCGACACATCGAGCAGGCGTTAACATGCCCTGCTGGAAACGCCCCAGGTGCGATTTTACATCTAAACCCTCCCACTAGTAATATTGTGTACGTACGTGCACGCAACAGTGCGGGCGCGTCGCATTGCAGTTAGAACGTGACGTCACAGCGGTGCGTGCGCGTACGCGACGCACGACTCATCGAGCAGGCTCTAGCATGCCCCGCTGGAAATGCTCCAGGGCTTGTACCACGAAACCGTTTTGTGACTCAAACAATCGAACTAGAATGCCGCATCCTACTCTCACAAACGTGAAATGACGTTGTTAGAGCAGGACGCGACTTTCTCGTCCGATTCTGTGAGTCTCAAAACGGTTTCGTAGTAGGCCTACTTGTGCGATATTCCATCTTAACCCTCTTACTATTATGTACGTACGAGCACACAAATAGTGCGGACGCGGCGCACGGCGGGCGGTACGCGTCGCACGACAAAATGTTCTGTCGTGCCGCGTGCGACGTGTAATGTTCAATATTATTATGCCCTGTGCGATTACTGCAAAACATTAGTCAATCCAAGAATCTTCAGAATAATATTCAAACCTTACTATTATATTTAAATGCGAAAGTTTGTCTGTCTGTCTTCTATTGCCTTTTCATGTTCAAACGGTTGTACCGATTTAGATGAAAGGTTACGAGATACTAGGTTACGAGAGATCTAGCTCCGTATAAATAATTTCCAAAAAAATTCAATTTTTGATTAATTGACAGTAAAATTTGATAATTATACAGTATAACTCTGGATACATCCGTGAAATTGTTAGTGAAGTGCTACATTCAGCAGATAAATCGTAAATACAAGAAAAGTAGTAAGTGGACTTCAGACCTTTATTTCTTACCAAAATAATATATAGTGGAGATATTATAACATTCTGCATCAACTTTAACTCTGCATGAACAGAAGAAGTTACTTTCTGAACAGAATTTAAATGTTATATTCAGAAATAAGAAAATTATTCTACTAGATTTCAAATTTTGTAACAGCTGATTTTGAATAAATCGCTTACGACAATTAGCGCCATCTAGCAGAAATCAACAAAAACACTTACTAAGTATCTTGTACCATGGAAAATATAACATTCAGAAGGAAAATCTTAAAAGCCAGTTCTGAGACTAATATTGCATTAATGTCAGATGATGAATCACACATAATAAACATTTCATCATCTAGCCAACCCATCGACTCGGAAATAGATACAGATATCATTTGCTTAAAGTCCCATATTGAAAAATTGCAAATCGAACTTACCAGCGCCCATGAAGAAATTGCACACCTTAATCTAGAAGTTACGTCCTTAAAACGAGAGTTAGACTCCAAAAATAAAACTATATCTCTTCTTAAAAGGTTATCAGAAGACACCACACTTATATCACTAACTCCGAAGAAAACATATTGTACACCGATCGCTAAAAAAATACGAAAGTCTTTGATATTAACAAGTCGCAATTCCCCACTGTCGCAATATCACGGAGATGTTAGCTTATTACAAAAACTTGGAACTCAGAATGTTCATAATAACCTAGGAAGTCCTAAACGTGATCGAAACATCAATATGACGTTATGTCAAACGTCACAGATGACAGCGTCAAGTGCAAATGACATTCGAAAACAGAAAAATGCGGGTTTTATGAAGAAAAATGACATATTCATTTTGGGTGACCAACAGTTAAAAAACTTTTCTGTGGAAATGCATAAAACGAGACTTAATAATTGGAATGACATATATAATATAAATGGTCTAATAAAACCATTTGCTGCTGCTTCTACTATACTTGAAAATTGTCGTAATCTTAGTGAAAATATATGTAATGACGATATTGTAATTATAAGTGTCGGGACTAACGAAAAAAATCCTTATTCATTGTACTCAGATCTGTGCCACACACTTGAAGCTTTGAAAAAATGTCATGTTTTTGTTATAGGAATAAATCATAACCCGTTTCTAAACACGAATCTATTGAATTATAATATTGAACAATTAATTAGAAATTTTCCAAAGTGTAAATATATTAATCCAAAACAAAAGTTTCAATCTGACTATTATAGATATAAACCATTATGTAATTATTTATGTTTTAAGTGTAATTTAGAAATTGATAGCATTAATTATGATAAGTATTATGTTAACAAATTTGTAGATAAATTGTATTCAAACAACAACATTAAGGGAACCATACCCTATTATTTTTCCATATTGCCAAACACAAATCAAAGTAAGAAAAACTCTGTACAAAAAAATCATGTAGTAAGTCATAAAAGAGGGACAATCCCTTATTATTTTAATAAAATATATTCAAATCCATCAAATAATAGCAATGTAAAAAATGATAATGATTTTTTTCGAGGACAGCGTAGCCAATAGTCTTATTATAGCTCATCAAAATATTCAGGGGATACATGGCAAAGAATTAGAAGTAGACCTATTTTTAAAAAGCCGTAACATTCATGTTTTTTGTGTTACTGAGCACTGGTTAAAAGATGAACAAATTAATATTATCAATAATGAATTTTATAGCATTGCCAGTGCGTTCATAAGGAAGAGCGCCATACGCGGGGGTTCTCTTATATACGTACAAAATGTTATCAAATATAAAGAACGCAAAGACATTGTAACCCTCTCATCTGAATGCACAGCAGAAATATCCTGCGTGGAGCTTGAGGAATATATTATCATATGTGTGTACCGACCCCCACAGAGTGATTTTGATTCTTTCGACGTAATAATAGAAAATGTATTAAACCGTTTAGTTACAAAAAAATATGTCATATTATGTGGTGACTTTAACGTTGACATAATGGAAAAATGTTCCAGATGTGATAGATTCTCGAATTTGTTTGAAACATTTGACCTTAATTATTTATTTTTAGAGCCCACTAGGATCACTTCACATTCGGCAACTTGCCTAGATAATATTTTTTGTAACTGCCATTGCACAAAAATGTGTTTGTTTAGTGATTTGACATCTGATCATTTAGGGCAAATGGCTGTATTTCCAACTAAAACCATTTCTTATACTGAAAAAATAACTTGCAGACCAATCACTTCGAGTAAAATTAGTATGTTTAAGAAAAATATAGCAAATAAAATTACAAATATAGATTTAAACCAACAAGACCCACATATATTATATGAAAAACTACACAATATTATTAAATCAGAACATGACATTATATTTAAAAACAAAACATTTAATGTTAATAAAAAATTAAAATTTTGTGATTGGGCGACACCTGGTATATATATCAGTAGGAACAAACTATATAATTTATATGACCTTAAAAAATATAACTTTCATCCATTGTTTATTCAGTATGTGAGAAATTATTCTAAAATGTTCAAGAAAATATGCCTCGCTGCTAAAGCTTTATACTTAAGTAACAAAATAAATAACTCTCACAATAAAATTCGTAGTACTTGGGACATAATTAATAATGAAATAGGACGTTTTAAAAGATATGACAATAAAATTAAATTAAATATAGACGGTCTGACAATTTCTGACAATTTAAAATTAGCTCAATTCTTTAATAAATTCTTTGTAAATATCACTGAAAAGACAACTCGTTCCCTTGACTCCTGTCCGTTAAAAGCGAGCATGCTACTTAAAACAAATGTAAAGGGAAGCAAGGTACTGTTCAGTTTTAGACACATACACCCGCAAGATATCATAAAGACTTTTAACTCTCTTAGCCTTAAAAAATCAGTAGACTTGTGGGGTATATCAGTAAAATTACTTAAAAATATTATTTCCGAATTATCACCATACCTAGCTGCTATTTTTAATCGTTGTGTTGATGCTGGCGTATTCCCTTGTCTTATGAAACAGTCTAGAATTTTTCCTTTGTTTAAAAAGGGCTCAAAAAGTGACCCGAGTAATTTTAGACCTATCTCTATTTTACCAGCTATCAGCAAAATATTTGAGAAGGAAATCCTCAATCAACTTCAGAGTTACTTTTATATTAACAATTTATTGCATAGTCACCAATATGGATTTACCAAGGGTGTTTCAACTACAGATGCGGGTGTTACTTTAATAAAATACATTTTTAAAGCTTGGGAAGACCATCATGATGTCATTGGTGTTTTTTGTGATCTATCGAAGGCGTTCGATTGCGTGGATCATAGTATACTGATTCAAAAGCTTAAGCACTATGGCATTGAAGGCACCGCACTTGACCTTATGACAGATTACCTGACAGACAGAGTTCAGTTCGTTGATGTAAATGGTCATAAATCCACGGGATTACCGATAAAAATAGGAGTACCACAGGGTTCTATTTTGGGACCTTTTCTTTTTTTAATATATGTAAACGATTTGCCTTTTTTCATACGATCCTTTTGCGAAATTATCTTATTCGCAGATGATACATCCCTCCTGTTTAAATTGAAACGAAAAAATCCAGATTTCAATGGTGCTAATAAAATACTAGCTCTTATATTAGAATGGTTCTCTTCCAACAATCTTTTACTCAATCCTAATAAAACAAAGTGTGTCATTTTCAGAATGCCTAACGTGAAAGCAAACACTGAAATTAACCTAAAAATTGGTGATGTCAATCTGGATTTCGTTGATTCTACAATATTTTTAGGCCTCACTCTTGACTCTAAGCTTCAATGGGGAGCTCACATTTCAAATGTAGCAAAAAAGCTAAGTTCAGCAGTCTTTGCGATTAGAAAAGTAAGACAACTGATTAATGAAGAAACAGCTCGTACCGTTTACTACAGCTATTTCCACAGTATCTTATCTTATGGATTACTACTGTGGGGAAGTGCTGCAGATATTCAAACAATATTTTTATTGCAAAAACGGGCTGTTCGCGCTATATACAGACTAGGATCAAGGTGCTCCCTAAAGGAAACGTTTAAAGAGATAAATATCCTGACCGTACCATCTCAATATATTTTTGACAATGTTATATATATATTCGAAAGAACATCCAATATTATGATAAAAAATCCGATACGCATTCTTTTAATACACGGAACAAAAATAAACTAGCAGTTAATTATTCACGTCTTCATAAGGTTCAAAACTCATTTGTGGGACTCGGTATACGTTTCTATAACAGACTACCTGATGACATTTTAGCCTTGCCCTTCAACAAATTTAAGGAATGTATCAAAAAGAAATTGATTTGTAAGGGCTACTACAGAATAAATGACTATTTTGATGACATTCATCCATGGGAATAAGTGTGACAATATTAATAATAATATGTAATTAACTATGTCTTTTTTTCTATAAGTATAAAAATAACTTATCATAATAATAATTATTGTATGGACATGATTTTATATTACTTGAATTGACTTATTGAATTGACATAATTTTAATAATTTAAAATATTTAAAAATTATATTGACATTTTGTTTTCCATAAAATGTACATGAAACTATTTCTTTTTGAATTATATGCATATTTTTATTTTCAAAAAATGGAATTTGTTAGTAATTTATGTACTTAAGTCAAATAATTGTGATAATTACTATGTATTAATGTATCTAAGAATGAGATGTTTATTTTGTAATATTTAAGAATCTTGACGTTCATAAGTGTTACCGTGATTGATTTGATACTTTCAGTGACGGGAACAGGGCACAGGATGCGAAAATATGTACGATCGAAGAAATTGATTCATAGGCAGTTGACAGACCTACGTCATTTGGTTGGATTATATCAATTCAATGTAGAGATAAACTACATTAACATGGCGCGCCCCTCCAAATTACTGTTTCAATGTGTGTAGTCAGTCACATCCTTATGAAAGAATTTGTATGTAGTAAGTATTGAACCAATCAACCAGTACTCGTAATATTTTACTTAATGTCACTTATTACCAAGATTCACAGATAAAGGATATATATATAGATTTAACCTTAGCCCGTCATCGCGTGGCCATTTTGTGCTTATTTTCATACAAGTAGTGTGCGTTAATTTTCTTGAATATTTCTATTTGTCGATCATTTCGAAGCACATTATTATACAGAAAAGAAAGTCATTTAATTCATGATATCGATAAACTATAGTTCAAGTAATGAGAATCCGTAAACACACGTAAAAAGCTATGCAATTTTTGTAGACAAATTATTAATTGACTAGATGAAAACCCGGCTTCGCTCGGGTAAACTTGTTACTCAATACACATATAATATGTACAAAATGTAGGTAAATATTTGTGTAGTCTTCTTTTCTCAAGAAATATTAAAGGAAAGCAAGACTCGTAAAGATTCGTATAGCTTAGTTCATTATATTTAAAATCTAGATTAATAATTTCGTGCAGGGGTACGATAGACTCGATCGAAACCTTATGTAAATAATAGAAAATAAAAAAATATTGATTTCGAGTCGACATCGTTCCGCGCATGACAAATTCTGAATCGCGATATCGTTCTGTCTAGCCCTCTTTACGCTGAACGCGCCATAAGGAACTTCGTTCCAATTAGGGTTGCCATCCGTCCGGATTTCCCCGGATTTGTCATAGTTTAAAGGGCGTCCGGGGAGCGTCCGGCAGGGTTTTTGGAAAGTGTCCGAGTAAAATCCGGACACTTTTGTTGAGAGAAATTAACTTTTTAGTCATGACTCATGCAGCAATAAACGAAAGATAAAAACACGTTAAGCATACACACGGTTTCTTGCACGGACTTTGACTTAAAATCAGATTTTTACAAATGAAGGTCTTAAAACACTATTTCACAGACATAGGTAATATTATGTTGATCCAAAACTACATAAAAACTGTAACAGGAAAGTCTTCTTTTGGTACCAATTTCCAGAAATCTGCAAAATCTTCTGAAGAATTTTGAGGTTTCGACGACAATTATTCGACAAAAAAGGTTTTCAATGATTGATGATTTTGCAGTTCAACTTAGTAAAAAAAAAGTTGAATATTCAAAACTTTTTTGAAACCGGTTTTATCTTTGAAATAAAAAAAACTTGAGAGGTGCCAAGGGACACCCGAATGGAACGAAGTGAAGTATATCTTATGTTCAAAAAACCTGTTTACATATTATACACTCAAAAATATTATTAAAAAAAAACGCCATATATTGACGCCCAGGAACAACGCGTCGCTGTTTATTCTCAAAAAACGCCATCTAGTTGACGCACAGGAATACTATCAACGCCCTCTGGTACCATGCAGGTACTAATAAAAAAGTGTCGAGGTCAAATATCGCTCGATCAAATATCGGTCAAATATCGGTACCATGCAGGTACTAATAAAAAAGTGTCGAGGTCAAATATCGTTCTGTCTAGCCCTCTTTACGCCGAACGCGCCATAAGGAACTTCGTTCCAACTTCCAATACTATTATAAAAAGATAAAATTAACTTCAAAATTGTATGTAAGTATATTGTACGTATTAAGAATTAAAATTCCCTAGATGTCAAAAACACATTAATTGCTAATTGTTGAGACGCTGATAACTGTTAAGTGATAACAAACAAATGCTACAAAAAAAGGGTGCGCTATGGTGCGCCATGACTGCTAGCAGGTAGAAAATGAGCAATGGCATGTGTCAGTTTACAGCAAGATGGCGCGTGAAGTTTGTTTGTCAGTGCCTACGTCAGTGCCATTAGAATTTAACGAAATACTCCAAAATCCGAATTTTGCGGATATAAGTTGTCGACTCGAAATCAATATTTTTTTTATTTTCTATTATTTACATAAGGTTTCGATCGAGTCTATCGTACCCCTGCACGAAATTATTAATATAGATGTGACATTTTTAGCACTAATGCCTTATATATAGCACGAATAAGGGATTATTAAACTTATAAATTATCTTTTTAGCTTACAAAAATACCGATTGAAAAGCCCAAAAAACGTTGTTCAAAACTTACGTATTTAATGTTAAATCCACGTGTTTGAGGCATTCTTTGGCCATTCTTATGGTTTATTATTTAGCGGAACCACAAAACTCAACAATATCTAACATAAAATGTTCACTAAAAACCTTTATTAACACTTTTATTACATGAAATATGCAGACCGACTCCTTTGTTATGTCCGAGTAAGTAGGACATGACATTACACGCTTTTGACGCTTATACACCGATATAAGGCTCTCTCCTAGTGTATATTATCTCAATGCCAAGATTTGTTGGTCAACTAATCATAACTAGCCGACCACTCAAGACAACGCACTTCAAACGTTTTGACAACGCACTTCAAACGTTTTGAATTTTGGAGGGGCGCGCCATGTTATCGTAGTTCATCTCTAAGTTGCAGCTTGCAATGCAATCTGTCGGCTGGGTTTGATATAACCCGACCAAACTACGTAGGACCGCCATCTGCCTATAAATCAACTTCTCTGATAGTACTTTCCCTGCGCAATTCACAGATTTCAGCGCAACGGAGTTGTGGGCGTCATGTAACAGTATAATAAAACTACTATAACATAATATAACATTTATTTATTTATTTATTTATATTCCAGTCGACGGCGGTTGGTCGTCGTGGTCGGAGTGGGCGCCCTGCATGCAGGACGGCACGGGCGGCGGCGCGTACGGCGAAGAGCCCGACATGTGTGAGTGTCGGACGCGCCGCTGCGACAACCCGAAGCCTGCGCATGGCGGACAGAACTGCAAAGGTAAAGTCATCATTAAGATTCTGTTGTAGTCTATCAAGCATGAGTAGACACTGAACAAAATATTCTAAATATAGTGGTGGTTTTTTCGCCTCATATTTGCACAGAAAACGTTTGTAAATTTTAAGTGCTTGCTCAGACACAGCGCGAACCGCGCGGTTTGGACCCGCGTGGTCTAACCGCTCGCAGCTTATTACTATGGCATTGTATTACAGCGTTCACACTAACCGCTCGGTTTCAGCATGGGATCCGCGCGGTTCCCACTATGTCTGAACAAGCACCTAATATTATCCTGACACACTTTGTATTTGAATGAATAAAGTAGTTAAAGCAGTCAGCAATGGTGTCCTAGTGAGTCGTGGAGGTTAATGTTAGATTTATAGCAGAATCAGAGCTCAATATCATAAGTACTCGTACTTACAATTTCAGGCGTGAGTATATCCGTGACGAACTGCACGATGCACGGCGGGTGGTCGTCGTGGTCGGCGTGGTCGGCGTGCAGCGCGTCGTGCGGCATCGCGGTGAAGTCGCGGCGGCGCGCGTGCACGTCGCCCGCGCCGCGACACGCCGGCCGCGTGTGCGTCGGCCTCGACCAGCAGGACATGTACTGCTCCAGCCTGCCGCCGTGCCCAGGTACACACACACACACACACACACACACACACACACACACACACACACACACACACACACACACACGTCGTGGTCGGCGTGCAGCGCGTCGTGCGGCATCGCGGTGAAGTCGCGGCGGCGCGCGTGTACGTCGCCCGCGCCGCGACACGCCGGCCGCGTGTGCGTCGGCCTCGACCAGCAGGACATGTACTGCTCCAGCCTGCCGCCGTGCCCAGGTACACACACACACACACACACACACACACACACACACACACACACGTCGTGGTCGGCGTGCAGCGCGTCGTGTGGCATCGCGGTGAAGTCGCGGCGGCGCGCGTGCACGTCGCCCGCGCCGCGACACGCCGGCCGCGTGTGCGTCGGCCTCGACCAGCAGGACATGTACTGCTCCAGCCTGCCGCCGTGCCCAGGTACACACACACACACACACACACACACACACACACACGTCGTGGTCGGCGTGCAGCGCGTCGTGTGGCATCGCGGTGAAGTCGCGGCGGCGCGCGTGCACGTCGCCCGCGCCGCGACACGCCGGCCGCGTGTGCGTCGGCCTCGACCAGCAGGACATGTACTGCTCCAGCCTGCCGCCGTGCCCAGGTACACACACACACACACACACACACACACACACACACACGTCGTGGTCGGCGTGCAGCGCGTCGTGTGGCATCGCGGTGAAGTCGCGGCGGCGCGCGTGCACGTCGCCCGCGCCGCGACACGCCGGCCGCGTGTGCGTCGGCCTCGACCAGCAGGACATGTACTGCTCCAGCCTGCCGCCGTGCCCAGGTACACACACACACACACACACACACACACACACACACACACACACACACACACACACGTCGTGGTCGGCGTGCAGCGCGTCGTGTGGCATCGCGGTGAAGTCGCGGCGGCGCGCGTGCACGTCGCCCGCGCCGCGACACGCCGGCCGCGTGTGCGTCGGCCTCGACCAGCAGGACATGTACTGCTCCAGCCTGCCGCCGTGCCCAGGTACACACACACACACACACACACACACACACACACGTCGTGGTCGGCGTGCAGCGCGTCGTGTGGCATCGCGGTGAAGTCGCGGCGGCGCGCGTGCACGTCGCCCGCGCCGCGACACGCCGGCCGCGTGTGCGTCGGCCTCGACCAGCAGGACATGTACTGCTCCAGCCTGCCGCCGTGCCCAGGTACACACACACACACACACACACACACACACACACACGTCGTGGTCGGCGTGCAGCGCGTCGTGTGGCATCGCGGTGAAGTCGCGGCGGCGCGCGTGCACGTCGCCCGCGCCGCGACACGCCGGCCGCGTGTGCGTCGGCCTCGACCAGCAGGACATGTACTGCTCCAGCCTGCCGCCGTGCCCAGGTACACACACACACACACACACACACACACGTCGTGGTCGGCGTGCAGCGCGTCGTGTGGCATCGCGGTGAAGTCGCGGCGGCGCGCGTGCACGTCGCCCGCGCCGCGACACGCCGGCCGCGTGTGCGTCGGCCTCGACCAGCAGGACATGTACTGCTCCAGCCTGCCGCCGTGCCCAGGTACACACACACACACACACACACACACACACACACGTCGTGGTCGGCGTGCAGCGCGTCGTGTGGCATCGCGGTGAAGTCGCGGCGGCGCGCGTGCACGTCGCCCGCGCCGCGACACGCCGGCCGCGTGTGCGTCGGCCTCGACCAGCAGGACATGTACTGCTCCAGCCTGCCGCCGTGCCCAGGTACACACACACACACACACACACACGTCGTGGTCGGCGTGCAGCGCGTCGTGTGGCATCGCGGTGAAGTCGCGGCGGCGCGCGTGCACGTCGCCCGCGCCGCGACACGCCGGCCGCGTGTGCGTCGGCCTCGACCAGCAGGACATGTACTGCTCCAGCCTGCCGCCGTGCCCAGGTACTATCAGAGAAGTTGATTCCTAGGCAGATGGGAGACCTACGTAGTTTGGTCGCGTTATGTCAAACCCAGCCGACAGATCACAATTAACATTGACTTGACATGATATGACCAAACGTCGTAGGTCCGTCAACTCTGCCTATAAATCAATTTATCTGTAAATCCATTTATTACTCTGTGACTGTATTATTAAGATTATGTTCTTAAAATGTAAAATGTTTTAAAACGTACATAAAATCCTTTATTCTTCTTTCAGACCCGGCGTTAGCCCCAGTAGACGGGGCGTGGGGTGCGTGGGGGGCGTGGTCTGCCTGCAACGCTAACGGCGCCCAATGCGGCGCGGGCGTGCGCGAGCGCCGCAGATCTTGCTCCGCCCCTGCGCCGTCGCGAGGAGGCGCCGACTGCGAGGGCGCCCCCGTCGAGCGTCAGCCGTGCGAACTCCGCCCCTGCGACGTGAGGAAGGCTACAGCTTGGACGCCCTGGGTTCATATACCAGGTATTCATCATATAAAGTTCTATTATAGAAATAGGCTACTTGACCTATATTTAATTTCATTGAAAAAATGCATATTCCTAGTAGAACTTGGCCTAGGAAACCATATTTCACCCTTGTCATCAAATAAAAGCTTATGATTGATAAATAAAGTCGATTTGAAAATATGATTGTATGAAAATAGGAATTGTACTGACGAAAACGCTTTTGCGGTACTTCCGATTTGGATGTGACGTCATCCTATTTGTAATTTAATATCTTTTATTTATCGCGCTCGTTATATGTAAGTTTATTTGTACATAAATAATATGAATAAGCCTAGAAAGATTTATAAAATATATTTTCTTGAATAATTCAAATAAAACATCAGTTTTATATATTATCTCCATTTACTGTAGCTGGGAAATGAAATGGCCAAAACTTTTCTACAAAAGTGTTCAACATTACAAATGATTTCTAAATTCTTTTCTAATTTTTTGGCACTGTTAGACTCTTACGCTTAGCACATAAAACTTTTTTCAATAAAGAAATTATAAAATACAAAAAACATGACGTCACACTATGGCGGTACAATGGCGGACAGTGTTTTCGGCGCCATATAAAAGGCATATTTTTAATCAACATTTTTATGGGTTTCTACTGTTTAAAATATTAAAATATTAGTTTTTTTGGTGAAAATGAATAATTAAGAAGCGATTAGAATGAATAAAAAAATAGGTCAAGTAGCCTTTAATTCATAGACGGTGTACTTACGTAATTTGACCGAGATATGTCAAGTTCATTGGATATATTACTAACTACTAAAATTAACTTCACGTAAGGGCAGGTCCACAAATTACGTGAGGTGTTTTTTTGAATTTCTTGACCCCCCTTCTCCCCCCCCACAAATCTCACGTGAGATTTTTCAAAATGTGGGTTTCTTACGTAAACGTTTGGTTTGACAATCAGTAGATTTTCTCTCGAACGAATTTGTGAATGATCTTAATCGTATAACGATTACGCTTATGAGTTATGAGTTACGATTAAATCGTACAATCTGGATGAAATGGAGCAAAATAGTATTATATTTTGTTGAGAAAAAAAATTACGTGAGATTTGCCGAGACCCCCCTCTCTCCTACGTGAGATTAGATGAGATTTGACTCGACCCCCCCCCCCCCCCCCCTAAACACCTCACGTAATTTGTGGACGCCCCCTAACATTCTGGCCGAATAAACGGTCCACCATCTACTTTCTGTAATCGATAAGTAGTGATACAGACAAGCAAAGTTAGGTCAATCAATGGTATAACGTAACCGCGTTATATCTGTTTAATATCTTATATTATATAAAATTCTCGTGTCACAATGTCAGTCCACGAACTCCTCCGAAACGGCTTTCCTGATTTTTACCAAATTTTATATGCATATTCAGTAGGTCTGAGAATCGGCTACTCGGTACTTTATATATTGATAAGTGCATGTGTAGACTAAATAATAGTAAATTATTACAGCTTGAGACTGACGGCGACCATTGTTTGTGCGACGAGATAGCGATTGACGTTGCCATGGCGACATGCTTATTTAGTCACTTCAATTAAATAATATGGGCGAAATACTTTATATTATGGCAAAGCAACGTTTGCCGGGACAGCTAGTAATAATATGTTTACTTTATTTACAGGAAATACATCAGATGGCAGCTACACCGAGAAGAGATTCAAGTTCCTATGTAAAGCGCCTGCGCCGGAGCAGTTGAGGGTGTGTACCTTTAACCTTATTTTTATCCCTAATAAGGGTACGTATCTTATTTTAATCCCTCAGGCTGTTACTTATATTTGTAGGACAATTTTCACATAAAATAGAATTATCAGTGAACAGAATAGATTTGAAACTTTTTATTATTCGTAGTTTGAAACAGTGCAAGTTGCAACGAGTATACGACATACGTGAGATTTTAAAACTTTCTTATGCTAATCTTCCGTTTAAAAACATTAAAGTAAAACACATGCCGACTTTGTAGCTTGTGTGTTTTGTGATTTAGGGCTCCCACACAAAACTGCGAGTTCGCATCGCATATATCTGCGACAAAATCTAAATATATATATCGGTTGTCTGGAAGAAACTGCTTAAAGCAGTAAGACCGCCTTTTTACACAATTTTGTAATTTTTTATACTTTTGTTGTTGTTGTTGTTATTTCTTCTGTTTTTTGTCTCTTTTATGTGCTTTTATGTCTTTTCTTTTGTGTGTGCAAATAAAGAATTTATTATTATATTATATAACTCAAAGGTGACTGACTGACTGTCATAGTGTAGTAAACCACTGGATGGATCGGGCTGAAATTTGGCATGCAGGTAGATGTTATGCCGTAGCATTTAATTTGTCTATGGCCGTAGTCATCCGCTTCGAAAGGATTTTGATAAATTTCATAAATAGATTTTTATCTATTAGATAGGGGATGAAAGGTTGTATATAATAAAACTTTTTAATGCGAGCGAAGCCTAAAAGCTAGTTCATAATAAAAATTACATTACGATGTGATGCGAATCCGCAGTTTTGTGTAGGAGCCCTTACTACGTGGGTTGCGCTAACGGCTAAACCTTATTTTTACCTTTCACAGCTCTCGATAGCCCGCGAAGAGGAGCGTTATTGCACCGCGTCAGGGGCGTGTTCGGGCGACGAGGACGGGTGGGAGGCGTGGGGGGCGTGGGGCGCTTGCTCCGCCCCCTGCGGCGGGGGGCAGCAGGCGCGCTCGCGCAGATGCAGGCGAGCCTCGTGCGCCGGCCCAGCAGATATGTTGCGCGCTTGTAACACTCATGCCTGTCAGGGTGAGTACTTGGTAGACGGTAGTAATAGGGCCGCGACACACCGGAATGGCAGCGGCGAGGCGAGCACTTACAGTGTCATAGGATTTTAAACTTTATCTTCATTATTGTAATACATTGTATCGCTTGAGAAATCGCCGCCAGCGGCCACGAGCGGCCACGAGCGTCCACGGGCAGCCGTAGACTTCTCAAGCGATACAATGTATTACAATAATGAAGATAAAGTTTAAAATCCTATGACACTGAAAGTGCTCGCCTCGCCGCTGCCATTCCGGTGTAGCGCGGCCCTTAGAATCGCGTTTTGACGACACGCGTTTAAGGCTTCAGTCTCGAAATCAGCGGGCAGCGGGGCGGTAGCGGCACGTGACAATGTATAGATTTATATGGATAAGCCGTCTAGTTCGCCTCCGCGGCTTTTCCATATAAATCTAATACATTGTCACGCGCCGCCGCCGCACCATCCCTGACCATCCCTGCTGCCCGCTCATTTCGAGACTGAAGCCTAAGGGTCAATTCAGACCGCAATGCGTACAATAAACAAATTAACACTAGAAAGACCAAGGCAGTCAATTTGACCGCAAGGCAATTTCATTCTTAAATATTTCACAAACTATGGTTTTGTTTCTTTTCATATTTTGTGACTTTTCCTAATTTGCTATTATTAGGCTAAATCTATATTTAAAAAAAAATAACTATATGTTGTTTATGACATTCGATTACAAATACCTACTAAGACCGCGCACCGTCAATTTGACCGCATACAATATAAAGGCAGCGTAGAATAGTGAACAACGATCTCTTCAAACTAAAGTGGGTATTTTTGTTTTTGTTTATGTTGAATTGAATTCTGAGTAAATTGTTACTGATGAACTATCGGTTATATAGATGAGCGGTCGGTTTTATATTAGATATTGGTTTCGAGCAGTCGTAAAGAAATGAGTCCCCGCCTCAGAAGTTCTCAAATAGAACAAGAACTGTTGCGATTTATGGATATACAAGAATATGTGTCGGGTGATGAAACTATTGATGATATAACAAGCAGTGTTAGTGAAAACCATGATGCAGAATTTCAGCCGTAGCAGGTCACTTCTTCATCAGAAGCCTCCGAAGTAGATTTATCTGCTACAAATTATGATAATATTGTAAATTCGCCCAAGTACGCGGGGTATCTGATAGATCAATTAGCAGCGGGTGAACAGCATGCGGTGGACGATCAGTTAGGACATCTTCAGTACCGGAAGTCGGTATGTTACAAGTAGCAAGTGACAGCACAGAATGGACTTGTATTCCTCCTGACGCTAGAGGAGTAGGATGTCATAGCCAGCAAAAAATACTTCCTGGCCTGGCCTGTTCACGTTTTTTGCAATATACTTGATTTAGCAGCTAATAACCCGTGAATTCTATATCAAAAAGTCATAGGAATAAAATTTCTCGTTATGATTTTATCCTTGAACTAGTGAGCGAAGCAGGTACATAGTATGTGAAAAAAAAAATCCACTTCCACTGCGAAGACAAGAAACTAATAATTCTAAAACAAGTAAACCATGTAGTACAAACAATAAGAGACGGCAATATCAAATCATTAGTTATTGTAAAAAAAATAAAACGTGTGAAAATAGCTCTATCTGTAAAAAGTTTCTATGTGGAAAATGTACAAAAGAGTTTCAAAAACTATTACTTCTATTACTATATTACTACACGTTAGGGTCATTTCAGACCGCAACGCGACGCGTAGATGCATTTCTTTTGTACTTAACACTAGAAGGGCCGGGCTTTATGCTATACCTTCAAAGACCGCGGCGGTCAATTTGACGGCACTACAGATTATGCCAGAGTACTTATGAAATTATTGCATATTTTACATAAAAATAATATAACTTTATTTTTTTATTGATAATAAACAATTGCTACAAATTTTATTCAGTTTAGTGCTTACACTTTTTTGCTACAAATTTTATTCAGTTTAGTGCTTACACTAAACTGAATAAAATTTGTAGCAATTGTTTATTATCAATAAAAAAAATAAAGTTATATTATTTTTATGTAAAATATGCAATAATTTCATAAGTACTCTGGCATAATCTGTAGTGCCGTCAAATTGACCGCCGCGGTCTTTGAAGGTATAGCATAAAGCCCGGCCCTTCTAGTGTTAAGTACAAAAGAAATGCATCTACGCGCCACGTTGCGGTCTGAAATGACCCTAACGTGCGTTAGCACGTATACGGCCTGCGATTTCCTCAATAAAACGTATATATTTGTAAACGCGCGGCATCAAATGCTCATTGAGCGCTTACCACCTACTTGAACGTACCCTTAACACCAAAAATCGCGATTAAAATTGAAACATCCAATAAAGGCGAAGCACCTTCAGATCTTCTAATTTTACGAGTGTCTATGGGCGACGGTAGTTGCTTTCCATCAGGTGACCCGTTTGCTCGTTTGCCCCCTTATTTTATATTTAAAAAATCCACTTACAGGCGAGTGGTCTTGCTGGAGCGACTGGAGCGAGTGCACCGGCGGGTGCGGGGCGGGCGCGGGCGCGGGCGCGGGGGCGGGGCACCGCACGCGCACGCGCATGTGTCTCTCGCCCGACGGCTGCGCGGACGCCGGCGCCGCGCTCGAGCGGAGAGTCTGCCTCAGCAACTGTAACGGTAAGGATTGTTATTAGTGATATGTATGATTGTTACTGGGTGATGTGATCGACGCCTCCGTGGTCTACCTCCGGAGTCGAGAGCCACGCTCTAACCACTAGGTTAGAGCGTGGCTCTCGACTCCGGAGGTCGTGGGTAAAATAATGGGCTCGAGTCCCGCGTTGAAAACATGTTATTTCCAAGTTTGGTTAGGACAATGCTAGGCTAGTCTGTTGTCTGACAAGTATGTAAAATGATCCATGCGTCGGATGGGCATGTAAAAAGTCGGTCCTGCGCCTGATCTCTCGCCAGTTGTGTCGGTCTTCCGTCCCACTGGGTTATGAGAGTGAAAGGAATAGAGAGTGCTCTTGTGTACTGCGCATACACTTGGGCACTATAAAAACTCCTGCATAATAGGCCTGGTTTCAATGAAACTGGCCACCGTCACTGAAACCGGTGTGGGGAGTGATACAGCCAGTAGAGTAACTTTAACATCCGGGGCCCGTGGCAAATTGATGGGGCCCTATCAGTAAAAATTGTCACGTTAATAATAAAACAATGTATAAAAAACCCCTGACCTCACGGCCTCTTGGGCCGGGGCCCTTTTGAGTCGGGGCCCGTGGCATTTTGCCGGCCCTGCCACCCTATAGTTACGCCATGGGGTGAATGGAGACGCAGAGTTTACACAAAACTAACGCTTTTTGAACCTTTATGCTTTTGCACAACAACATTTCTATTTCGATCTTTATGTGGTCCTGTCGAAATGAGCAAAGCGAAAGATCAGACCTTATGATCTTTTTGAATTGATTGCCTAATAATTTTAGAATGCCGACGTGCTTGGATAAAAATGGTCTTATCTATGTCCACACTTTCGTCTTCAATTTTCGTCATCATTCTTTCATTCAACTATCGTATTAGCGCATTCAATAATTGAATGCGTCAATGAACGCAACGCCAACATTGTCATTATAAGAACAAAGCGAAAGTTACGGTCACAGGGCATGCGTCGCGGGCATGCCTCACGTTCGCTGTTTACTTCGCTATAACGCATGCCCTTGATGAACAAAAAAAGGCACAGTGTGGACAAAGCTATTGAGTTATTTGAGACAAACATAATGGTTGGTTTACACTTCACGAAATAACGAAGTTTCAAAGGCAAAATTTTTACAAAAAACATTATCTTGGGCCGTGTTTACGTCGCGTCTCAGTGTGAACAGCCTTTAAGGACTTATTTGAAATACTTCCAAACCTAAAATCTTCAAAAACTTTCAAGCCTAGTTACCTCACGTCTAGGAATGAACTAGTTCTGATTGCCTTATTTATGCTTTCAGACCTACAATCCGACGTGGGATGGGGCGATTGGGGGGAGTGGGGGGAGTGTACTGGCGGCGAGCGCGTGCGGCGGCGGTCGTGCGCGTCGGGTGCGTGCGTCGGGCCGCAGCTGCAGGTCGCCGTGTGCGGACAGGACTTGGATAACGGTATGTGTCTAATAGGTCGTTTACACAGACATATATCAAGATAAATACCGCATGTCGCTCCATTTGTATGAAAACGAGCGTCTCACTTTTTTCCTACCACTGACGTGATACCACTGACATGATAAGAAACGTGTCCATTATTAAGGCCAACGTTTCTATTTGAATTTCTACAGCTCAATACGGCACTTTTAGGCATTTTTTAAATTCCGATTTACGTCCGATTCCGATAGCAGGCTAAAGAACAGACTTTCGAAAGACGAGCATTGCTCGTGGTTCGGGAACGCGATATGGCACGCGAAGTACCATCGAGGAAGTTGATTCCTATGCAATTGACAGACCAACGTTATTTGGTCGAATATGTCAATTCAATGTTAATTGTGATCTGTCGGCTGGATTTGACGTAACGCAACCAATCTACTTAGTTCCCCGATTTGCATAGGAATCAACTTCTCTGATAGTACATACACATGCGGTATATATCTTGATCTATGTCTGTGGTCTTTTATATTCAGCCGCTGCCGCTGCTCCTCGCGCTGCCGGTAATATTGCCCTGGCCTTTTAGCCAAGAAGTTTTCTTTATCGCTTCTTTATAGAATCGCCGATCAAAATGTATGGAATTGACATTTAAAGCGTTCGTTTCACATCGTATACATTTTTTACTTAAAACTAAAAGGCTTATAATTAACTGATCACCAGAAATAGTAACATTTCGAAGACAAAAATTGTAAACGATCACCAAAATATAGACCACCATTTTATTGTAAAATGATAACCAAAGATTTAACATCTTAAAACCAAAAATAGTAAATGATCACCAAAATTAGTAAATTATCACCAAAATTTGTAAATGATCACCAACATTATACTAGCATTTTAATGTAAAATGATCACCAAAGATTTAACATCTTAAAACCAAAAATAGTAAATGATTACCAAAATTAGTAAATGATCACCAAAATTAGTAAACGATCACCAGAATTAGTAAATGATCACCAACATCAAACTAGCATTTTAATGTAAAATTATAAACAAAGTATTTTCATTTTGCTATCCTATTAAAGAAAAATGAACCAAAAAAATCATTGCTCCGGAGAATAATAAATAATAAAAACCAAATTTAAACTACACTTTAATTTTAAAATGAGAAACAAAAGAATTGCATCTCGTTATTTAACTATCGTAAATAAATAATAATATACTGATAACGGGACTCAGTATAAGCACGGTGTAACACTGTGGTATAAGTATCTCCATACCAAATTTCAGCAAAATCGGTTCAGTGGTTTGGGCGTGAAGAGGTTATGGCCAGACAGACAGATACACTGTCGCATTTATAAATATTACTTATTAGTACTTATATAAAATGTTATCATCCATGTTAATATTTTAAATTGGAATGGGTAGGTGGCGTCTGTTATCTCTTCAGGTCCAAACTGCCGAATATAACAATAATATGGAGTTATAATACTTCCTTGTTAAGGCCCTATAGACCCGAAAATTAGCAGGTCGATGTCTGTCAGTACGAATATCGACGTAAAGGACATTAAAATAACATTCATATCAGCGCGCCTTGTACAGTGGCGGTTACGACGCTCGCCGCGTACTTGATAGGGCGAAATAGGAGAAAAAAACCTTTTTTCTTTGATAATTAAACCAAAATGCAAAATGTAACCACAAATTATTCTTCTTTAAGTTATGAGCTTTTCGTAGATATGATTTTTGAAAGTAAAACTATAATAAGCTTCATGAAAAATAAGAAAAATATCACAAAATATTCGAATTTAGCCTCCTCTTCGGAGTTATTTTTGATCGAGTGAAGTTTTCAATATTATGTTTCGAACCACAAATTGTCAAAGTACATTAAGTAAACAACAATGTGTATTTTTTGGCTTTTAAAAGTCACTATTTGTTTGTTTATTATTGATTCAAAGTCATGTAAAATTGGGTCTATAGGGCCTTAATTATATGCTTACAATTTATTTGGACAGAAATATCGCATTGATTTGCTCGCGAGGATTTGGTGATCATTTACTATATTTGGCGTTCGATTACAATTTGAAGAGTAGTCGTTACAAAAATAGCTGGCAGCATTGCAATTTTAGACTTTCTTGTAACTTTTTTTGGTAAACAAGCTTAGGGTATCAGAGCATTTTTTGGTGGTCATTATATTTGTTACCAAACTAAAATATCAATTTGTATTATATCTATTGCACACGACAATAACTACGGTATACATAGCATTAATAACAATATGTAATTATTATTCAATAAAATTTAAATAATATATTTAATTTATGTATAAAGTACAAGTTCGTTAATATGAAATTGACGTTTGACACGTATACCGTAACGTCAATTCCATACATTTTGATCGGCGATTCTATAAAGAATTGCGATAAAGAAAACGTCCTGGCTCTGTAGCCAGGTTAGGTAAGCATTCAGAGCACAGGCTCTGTATTCAGAGCCTGTGCTCTGAATACTTCTGCGGCAGTAACGACGCGAGTGAGTGTTTACACTGCGCGGCAGTGGCAGCGGCATTACAAGTGGCAGTGAGCAGGGAAATGTGAGAATGTAAATACTAAATAGCTATATAATTTACATTCTCACACCTCCCTGCTTACTTCCCCTGCCTGACAGGCGGGGCCGGATCTGCCATATGGCTATTTGGGCTTAAGCCCAGGGCCCCATGAGTTCAAGGGCCTCCGCCGCGCCGCCCAGCTAAGTCAAGTCAAAAATAGACGATAATGCCAAAGAATTCATAATTTTATTAATTTTTTGTTCGTATCCCTGAGATTCCTACGATCAAGGTTTATTATACAATTAAGAGGCCGGGTACACTTGGAATTTCTCATACATACGTAATTCCAAAATCATTTTCTCATACGAAAATATTTAACATGTTTGAGTTATTTTTCAGTTTAAAATAGTAATTACCTAGGTTCCTGCACAAAAATTTACTTCAAAATATTAAAACACAAAATTTTTTTTTTTTGCTTTAAAATTTTTTTTTAGTAAATTTACTACTAAATATTTAAACACTAAAAAATAGAGTAAAACACTAAAAAATATATAAATAAATAGTTAATTTACTACAAAATATTTAAACTCTAAAAAATATTTTTTAGTATTTAAATATTGTGTAGTAAATTTACTATTTATTTATATATTTTTTAGTGTTTTACTCTATTTTTAGTGTTTAAATATTAAGTACTAAATTTACTAAAAAAAAATTAAAAACAAAAATTTTTTTTTTAATGTTTAAATATTTTGAAGTAAATTTTTGTGCAGGAACCTAGATAATTTCTATTTTAAACTGAAAAACAACTCAAACATGTTAAATATTTTCGTATGAGAAAATGATTTTTGAATTACGTATGTATGAGAATTTCGAGGGTACCCGGCCCCTTAAGGTGTTGGTACTACGAACTGACAGTTAAAATGTTGTAGCCGTATTTACATTATCATAGCTTACTTCCCCTACCTGACAGGGCTGAATGTAAACAGCTCCTAAAAATTCTAGCGCAACAATTGCTCTAGTTGCTTTCTGAGTAATTATTGTAGTAATACGAGAGAAGTTCGAGAAACGAAGCATTTTTTTAAATATTAATCCTTCGATCGCGGATTCTTGGAAATCTTTTGTTATTCTATTGTTGTCGCGATCACCGGTGCTCTTATGGGGCATGAATGATTAATTTATATTGATCAAAAAATGTTAATTTACTTATACTATTATTTTTCCAGAGCTATACGCGATGCCGGCGTACAGCCAGAACGTGGAAATGGCGTCGTTCGTGACCACATCGACCAAGGAGTCCCTGAGCATAGGCGGCATTATCGGCTGTGTGATCGCGGCGTTTGTTATGGGTGAGTTGTGATGATGATGATGGTGATGATTAATATGGCGATAGTTTGGCAAAGTATTGGCCTTATTTGTCAAATAGGCAAACATACCGTCTACACATGGTGATTGTTTAGCGAATACATCAAATAGGTACGCAAATACAAATAGCCATGTGAAGTGCCTCCATAACAAGTTACAACACTTGAGATTTCGGATAGTTTAGACTTTAGGTGATGACTAAATGATATTGGTGATGAATGATGATAATGATGATTAATAATAATCCAGTAATAATTAGGGCACGTTAGTCTCCGTCTGAATTGTTAATCTTTTGTCGAAACATAAGCATGTCTTTTCTATAAATTCGAAAAATGAACGAGATAGAGTGAAATGTATACTTCCATACCTATAATCCATACTAATATTATAAATGAGAAAGTGTGTCTGTCTGTCTGTCAACAACCTTTTCACGCTCAAACCCCTGAACCGATTTCGCTGAAATTTGGTATGGAAATACTTTGAGTCCCGGGAAATGACATAGGATACTTTTTGTCTCGAAAAAATGTACGGTTCCCGCGCGATAAACGAGTTTTGGCGCAACGGAGTTGCGGGCTTCAACTAGTCTATACTAATATTATAAAGAGGTAAACTTTGTTTGTTTGTTTGTTTAATTGTAATGAATAGGCTCAGAAACTACTGGACCGATTTAAAAAATTCTTTCACCATTCGAAAGCTACATTATTTACGAGTAACATAGGCTACATTTTATTTCGGAAAATGTAGGGTTCCGTAAGATATTTGGGTTTTTCTGACACAAGGTGAAAAAAATCAACCAGAAAATTTACTTATTTTGCGTACGCTGCCTAAACTATAAAAGATAGAACCATACAATGTTCTAAGTAAATGTAGATCTTTTAAATATCTACAAAAAAGTCCGCGACACACTATACCTATCTATGTCAAGTGAGGTACAACCATTATTTTATTTAAAAATCTTAATTTTTTTGGACTACATTTAAATGCATTTATTTTACTCATGCTATTAATCTTTATCAAAATGAATTATTTCATCACTAAGTACAGTTTATGTAGATAATATTTGGTTGGTTTGAATGATTAAAATTGGACGTTTGGTTTAGAAGCTATGGCGAAATTAAAAATTGCGATTTACGCCCGTTTCGAAGTGTTCGCTGCCAAGGCGGGGGTGCACAGTAGCGAAGTTTATGACCGGCCCTGCAGCTGGTGAATTGGCTCATATACCAAGAATACCAATGATCCCTACTGATTTGCCTATACCCTTCAAAAGGCTCCAATTTCCAGTAAAAAAATATTTTGCACTATCGGAAAATATTATGTAAATCCCAGGGCCAAACATTCAAATTAGTAGGAATAGATTTATGAAAAGAATGTTTTGCTCTATCACGAGTCGGGGATCCCGACCATCAGTATATTTTGTTACCTGAAAATAACTTAACGTCAATTAATGTTCTTTATAGAAAAGCTCTACAATAATCGCTTTAGTTATCTATCCTAAAACAACGGGTTGCACTCCGGGACTACCGTCAGAGGTGAAAACTTATTATTAATTACATTTAAATACTTTAACATCCACAGAAAGACAATCTGTGCAGCCTGCGGAAAATGACTGCGTCGTCGATGTTTCTGTGAATTATTGACCTGGGAATCATTTTGCTGACCGTGTATTTCCTGGGTAGGCTTTTTGCAGCGGTAACCGACGCGTCCACGCGGGCGGAGCCGCGGGCGACCGCTATCTGTACATTATAATAAAACTGTAGAAATGAAAATTCTATACATTAAAGATATTCAAAAAATAATAAGCGGGGGGTGTCACTACATCGCTATAGAAGCCAAAAATGTAGTTAGTTTTTTGTCTGTCTGTCTGTCTGTATGTTTGTTCCACTATCACACGAAAAATACTGATCCGATTTGAATGCGGTTTTCGCAGATATATTTGCCTTCTTTCAACTTAACATCTGGTGTATAAAAAAATTTCCCCCCACACCTCTAAAGGGACGAAAGAGGGGGTCAGATTTTGTATAAGACTTCTGCTTTAACACGAAAACTACTGATCCGATTTGCATACGGTTTTCACAGATATATTTGTCTTCTTCCGACTCAACAATTGGTGACTAAAATCCCCCCACCCCACCCCTCTAAGGGAACCAAAGAAGGAGTCAGATTTTGTATCAAAATTTTTTCTTTAATGAACTTACTTTGACATATTATTAACTCCAACTTAACATCTGGTGTATACAATTTTTCGCCCCACCCCTCTTAAGGGACAAAAGAGGGGGTAAGAATTTGTATCAACTGATGAAGTAGAAATATTTTAAATGGCAAAACAACGTTTGCCGGGACAGCTAGTATTAATAATTATGTGAAAGTGTGTCCGTCTGTTAGGGATAAACTACGATAACATGGCGCGCCCCTCCAAATTACTGTTTCAATGTGTGTAGTCACATCCTTATGAAAGAGTTTGTATGTAGTTGTAAGTATTCAACCAATCAACCAGTACTCGTAATATTTCACTTAATGGTGGCGCTATGTATACATATTTTCACAAAATATACTTACAAACGTTCTGAATTTTGGAGGGGCGCGCCATGTTATCGTAGTTTATCTTTACCTCTACCTGACCAAACTGATGAACCGGTTTTGCTATTGAGTATGTAGATAATTTGAGTCCCGGGAAAGGACATAGTATACTTTTTATCCCGGAAAAATGCACGCTTTCTCCGAGCTTAACGAATTTTGGCGCAACGAAGTTGCGGGTGTCAATTAGATTTTATACTGGAATATAAACCACATCGAACTAATGTTTATGAAGTTTATGGTTCAATCTTATATTTTTGGTGACGCTAGTAAAGCGACATCTATGTTGCACTCTATGTAACGCGAGAACTACATTAGTTCAACATAAACGACACAGATGGCGCTGAAAAGGATTTTATATTAGTATACGAATTAGAGACCTCTATGGCAATTAAAATAAGGTCGATATTTTTACATTCTTATTTTACAAGATCAAATTGATTGTACTCTCTATTTATTTTAATATTTTTATGTTATTTTAATGCTTAAATTAAGAATTACCTGCATCGCGATATCAATGTTTTTGCATTCGAGTAGTATATAAGCAAGTTGCCTTGTAAATGTGTCGTGTCTATTGAAAGTCGGGCTTGCTCTTCTTAACATGATGGAACACATAGTATAGGTTAGGAACGGCCACCTTGCCTCGCTTTTTCGGGTTTTACGTGGTTGTTAAGAAAAAAAAAACGAGTTTTTCGGGGTTTCCGTGGTTGTTAAGAAAAAAACGACTAAAAACGTGAAAAAGAAATCTAAGGTTTTCAAACGTGTGTATTACTTTCTATATTAGTTTATTGTGGCTTTATTTAACTTTTAATAATAGTTTCACAGGCTGATTTTGTGTGACGTTCTGATATTGTGACGTACGTTAAACCATGTTATACGTAACCGTGACGTACAATGTCACGATGTGACGTAGCGATGTGACGTGACGCACTATAGCGTAATACGATTGACGACTACCCCTTATCTCTTTTCATATTATACTCTATAAATGAATAAATCGCTAAATGTGCTTGAGTGCTTCTCTCGATAACGACCGAACCGATTTCCCTGAGAATTCTTTTTTTTTGTATTTAAAGTCTAGATTCCGAAATAAATCCATTTAAATAATGGTCAGTCGAAAAGAAGTCATGTATCTGACGTCATATTATTGCATGGCGTACATGTCAATGCTTCAGAGTTTAGCGTATTATGTATGTTGACCCAGACCTTAGGACTGTTCGCTAAGGGCCCTTTTCCTGTCATTCGCGTCATCGCCCACGCGCGGATCTGATCCGCTTACAAGTTGCCAGCATCCTGTCATTTCATAGATGTTTGTCCTGACACCTGTCATACGGGCAACGCGCGTGCGGCTAGGAGCATGCAACTTGCATGCGGATCATATCCGCCCGATGTCAACAATCATGACAGGAAAAGAGCCCTATTATACGCGGTGTAACAAAACTAAGTGATAATACTTTAGAGTTTAGGGTGTGTATCAGACCCGTGTATAGAGCTCACTGTAAAAGTAGCAGCACTGAAAGAGCAATTTTTTTTCATTTTTCTTTGGGAGATCACGTGACGCTGGGGCGCTTGCCCATACAAATCACAAAAAATGGGGTTTCAGCGCTGCTACTTTCACAGTGAACTCTCTACAAGGAACACATACACGCCCTAAAGTATTATCACTTAGTTTTGTTACACCCTGTATTGTATTGGTACTGGCGTATATTACGTGCGTTCACCCTAAAGCCTCAATCTTCCCCAGGTTGCGTGGTCTGCCTAGCCGGCGTCATAGTTTGTCAGCGGCGAGGGCTGTGGCAGCGGGCGCCGCGCGTGCCCTCCAGCCCCCACTACATCACCGCCAAACAGAACAGCTACGTGACAGTGCCGCTGCGTGACGTGGTGAGTACCGTGACCACGTCTTTGTTACCGACTGGGCATAGACGGACCGCAAGTTGCAGTCGAGAACGACTGCTTTAAGCCGGGTCCAGACGAGTGTAACGTGTAATTTAAAGATTACGTGTAATTTAGCGTCAACAGTGTGGACGGCACACGAATTCAAAGCGAATTGTCCAAACGAGCCTTTGTGCTCGCGCGAAAACCGACAGCCGATGGATAAACGCCGAGCGTTACATGGCCGGGTCCAGATGAGTGTAATGTGTAATGTAATCCACCGTGTAATGTAACACGAATTCTACGTGTGGACGGCACTACGAGCATTACATGTAACGCTCGCGCGGCGCTCGGGGTTGATCCATTGCTCGTTCGTGAGTTCGTGTGCCGTCCACACTGTTGACGCTAAATTACACGTAATCTTACATTACACGTTACACTCGTCTGGACCCGGCTTTAGAGCGGTCGCGTTGAGCACCGACCGCTCAAAAACTGCTCGAGCGGTCAGTGTCTATGTATCGCAATCTACATACAGCTCGACACGGCTTTAAATGAACGTGGCGAAAAAAGGAACTAACGCTGCCATCATAAAAAACGTCATTTTTGACGGTTCTCCTTTACCAGCAGCGCTCCCGCCCACGTTCATATTAAGGCCGTCCCCCGAGCAAACGACCTTGGCCATACATTTGCCGCGTTGCCGAGAACCCTATTTTTTTACTTATCTTATTTCAAAATTGTCCTAAAAAAATTCAAACGGGGAATATGTAGTGTATGATATAGTCGATCTATTAGCGTGTGTTTCAAATAAAAGTAATTTGTAAATCCTAAAGGAGATGCTGAATATAATCTTGAATTTTAATAAATTGGTTTTACTTTGGAAGCTGATATCATGAGTATAATAAACAGAAATAGAAAATTTAAAACGGGGAAAGGAATGTTGATATACTGAAGATTATTGCTGTATTTTTATTATAACTTTGTAGCTTTCAAATTATGAGTTTATAAGGCTTTAAATACGGTAAATTACGGAATCTCCGTAGGGAAGGCCCTTAATTATAAGGGCCTTGTCGCACTTACGTAGTCTATAAAACTGAAGAGTTCTTTGCTTAAACGCGCTAACCTACGAAATACTTGACCGGTTTTTATGTAATTTGGCGCAGATATAAAGAACAGGGAAGGACGTAAAGCTACGCTTTTACGAGAACTCCTTATTTACGCGCAACGTCTATAGACTCTGGACTCTAGTCTAATATAATATTATAATAAAATTCTCGTGTGTTTGTGCGTGAACTCCTCCAAAACGGCTCAACCGATTTTAATGAAATTTTGTATGTACATTCGATAGACCTAAGAATAGGTTTTTATCTACTTTTTATATTGATATAATTTATACGGCGAAACAACGTTTGCCAAGTCAGCTAGTTTGTTAATAATAATTACGTATTCCTCCACAGCCTCCACGCAAGGCGAAGCGTCAACCGTCCTTCTCCGGCAACAGCCTCGTCCTCAAGAGCAACAACCTCTCCAACAACCACAACATGGCGGTCACACCCAAGTTGTACCCCAAGGCCATCGCCAACGAATACGACTCCATGGGAACTCTGCGGAGACACTCCAACCAGCCCAACAACAAGGCAGACGTTGAGGAGGATAAGTTCTATTGAGTTTGTTTGGGTGTGTTCTTAAATATCACCCAGTGTACTGGCCGGTGTTATATCCGATATCCGACTGAGTTTGTTTGAGGAACTGTTTTCGTGTGTTCTTGAATATGACCCTATGATGATACTATATTATACGCCATATAATTGTTCTGGTGAACCGCCGGTGTGACGTATAATAATGACATGCCAAACGTACGTCAATGCACTGGTGTATATTTCGAAACGTATCAACAATATGGCGTCTATCACGTCAGATGTCATGAGCACTGAGCACTGGCCACTAAACTATTTTTATATCCAGAATCGACGCCATCGGTCATGATTTGAATTTCATATTGTCTGACTGACTTTTTGTATGACGAACGCATTGTACATTCTATTCTTCTCCTACAAAAAATAATCGGCCAAGTGCGAGTCGGACTCACGCACGAAGGGTTCCGTACCGTTATAGAGCAAAAATAGGCCAAAAATTGTGTTTTTTGTATGGGAGCCCCCCTTAAATTTTTATTTTATTTAAATATTTTTACTAATTATTAAAGTACACATATAATTAAGGCCTTTGTGAAAATTTCAAGTGCCAACCTGTTGTCATCATTGATACCGAGCAAAAAATGTTTGAAAAATCACTTTTGTTGTATGGGAGCCCCCCTTAAATATTTAATTTATTTTGTTTTTAGTATTTGTTGTTATAGCGGCAACAGAAATACATAATCTGTGAAAATTTCAACTCTCTAGCTATTACCGTTCTTGAGTTACAGCCTGGAGACAGACGGACAGACGGACAGACATCGAAGTCTCAGTAATAGGGTCCCGTTTTTACCCTTTGGGTACGGAACCCTTAAAACGGTCACCGTTATTATCGAATGGGCACCCTGGTCTGCCTGATGTATTACAAGTTCGACCCTATGACTATTAAAATAAGATTCAAAATGTAATACAGGAGTTTTCGACTACTGTGCCAATAATATTACGTAAGAACAACATAACGACGTAAAGTTTTAGACGACGCCTCTGGGAGTAACGTGATAAAGTGTGAACGAGCCTTATCTTCAGGGAACAAAATAATGGCCCGTACACAATAAAAGGTAGAATTAAAAAATGTCTTAATCATAAGTAAAAAATGAGTACAAGCTTTTGTGTCCGGTACACAACTATAAATAAATTATTTGACCCTATGTTATATAATAGAATAGCTATTCTACGAAGATACTAAATGTATCCGAAAGACATTAGATACGTGGTTAAACCGACTAAATATTTAACTTACAAATTGCCAAGACAAAATAAAAATATAGACACGTGACGCTATCATGATCATAACTACATCGATGTATAAAATATAGATGTAGTTGTGTCGACAGGTGACATCTAGATATGTCATACCCACGTCAGATTCCTTGATATTCTCTGAGGTCTAATTTATTTACGTGGAATCTATAGGAAAGTGAGCCTTATGTGCAAGGAATAAGGTCTTGCCAGTAAAATTATTAACTGGACTTTAAATGTAAAAGATATGATCAAATAAGTTACACGTGTCTCGTATATTGTAAAGACGTTAAGTTAGACGCTATCGACATTAGTTTGATGTGAGATGTATAAATGGAGTCACGAAAAAGAATATTTCTCTCTCAAATATGTAGTTATTATAAATTATTACTCGTATAGGTAATTCTATATATTTTATTTTACTAATGTTGTGGTATAAGAATTGAAAGGAACTTGTTATTTTCGTCGTATTATTTATATGTTATATACTTTCACAAAAACTGCTTGACGATGCTATTATTGTGTCTTAAACTATTCAAAATATTTTGATGGATGTATGAAATATGAATGCTTATCGAAAAAGTAATGTGTGCCTTCAAAAAACAACTATAACTACTGGTATGTAAGGTTGAGATTTGCTTGTTTTCTCTAAGGTTTGGATACTTGACGTTTTTATCACGGCTTTGCATGCACAAGCTACTTACATTTAACGAATCCAGTGCCATGGTTGAGAAAATGTATAAAATAGTATTAAATCTAAAAATAAGTAAAATTTAATAATTAAATTAAAACTGTGTTACAATTTTGTGTATCTAGATTTAATTTTATATCAATGTTAGGTAATATTTGTAAAAAAAATTAATAATTCAAAGCCAAGTGCCATGTAAATAAGAATTTAAATATACAAAGTATTTTATAGAGCTTATATTTTGTATTAAGTAAGTACAAACGGCAGTGCCTTTAATGATAGGACCTTACATGACCTTTGACTTTATATAAATATTATGTTTAACGGCAGCACTCAAATTTAATGATTAACCATTTTAAATTTAATGAAGAATTAAAAAAAATATATAATCTATCTCTATGAGTGCCGCGGTTGTAAGAACTAAATTTTCTTTGTTAAGGTGGTTCGTTCCCCATACAAAAAACAATCGACATTAATTATTAGCTAATTTCATACTATTACTACACAAATTTATATGCACATCTATTTATTTTGCAATACCATTCCCGCGAAATATATATAAAATAATTTATTTCACACAGAAGTCACATTTTTATTTATTTTTTTATAAAAAGTGACATAAGCCACAAATGTCACTTTTTGTAAAAAAAATCAATAAAAATGTGACCTCTCTGTGAAATAAAGTATTTTAAATATATTTCGCGGGAATGGTATTGCAAAATAAATAGATGTGCATATAAATTTATGTAGTAATAGTATGAAATTAGCTAATTAATGTCGATTGTTTTTTTGTATGGAGAACGAACCACCTTAAGTAGTTTTTGATGATATTTAAAGAAGAAATATCTAAATTCTATACGCATAAAGTCAGAGGTTAAAGTAAAAGGGTTATTTGTAAATGAAATTTTATATATTTTATATCAATTTATAGCGATTTTTATATTATTTTGACCGTTGAATTGATTTCGACGTATATTTTGACTCATGTTGAGTCCTTGTTGTTAGTAATGAGTTCGTATCTATGTATTTTATATCGATGCGTTAGAAAGGGATGGCTTTATTGCCATGTATGAGAGAGAAAGAGATAGTGTGCTTTGACGGGCTTGTTGTATTTTGTATTTTTGTAATAATTATAGTTTATTGTGTTTATGGATTAATTTATATTCCATTCGGTTTTATTTTGATCTACGCTACCAATCTAAGTGACATAGTAAGTATAGTTCTTGCAATCTACGAGTGTGCGTCGCCTTTATTTGTAGTTGGAAATGTGAATAGACATTTTCGTTAGTGTGCGTACCCGACGGAGCAGTCAGTAGCGAGCGAGCCATGTACGCGTGTATAGATACGGTCACTCACACAACTAAGGGCGCCGCGCGCTCGTAGATTGCAAGAACTATACTAGCAGAAAAGTTGATTCATAGGCAGGTGGCGGGCCTACGTTATTTGGTCGCGACTCGCGTATTGTCAAACCCAGTTATAAACAGATCACGACAAACATTGAAATAACTCGATCAATAGACGACGAAGGTCCATAATGTGCCGATGTCGCAGGCGGATTGTACAATCCGCCGTTTTACATTACGGCTAGCTGTTTTAAAAAACAGGGCCGTTTTGTAATGCGGCGATTTATCGTTTAGCCGGATTGAATGCGGCTGAATGAAAAATCGCCGGAATGTATTCGGCGCCATACGTTATTCAAAACGGCTAGCCATAATGTAATAAAGCGAAAGATAAGTCGCCTCTTTGACAGTTTTTAGTTCCGATTCTTAATACCCTTGGCGCTGCCTGTGATTAACAATAACAATGGTGTTGGATACTGAAAGTGTGATTGTCATTGCGATACGTTCTTCAATAAGGCGGCCCACGTTTAGCCGCATCGTACTTTCCTCGTACCGGTACTTTTTTACTATTGACATCGAAAATAATAGAAATTCTTTAATTGCACCTGAAAGTTGTTCTCAAATTTACTGTTTTCTTTGTTTAATTCACTCAAAACTTCGCAATTTAGCAACAAACTTTCAGTATCCATCGCCATTGTTATTGTTAATCACAGGCAGCGCCAAGGGTATTAAGAATCGGAACTAAAAACTGTCAAAGAGGCGACTTATCTTTCGCTTTATTACATTATGGCTAGCCGTTTTGAATAACTTATGGCGCCGAATACATTCCGGCGATTTTTCATTCAGCCGCATTCAATCCGGCTAAACGATAAATCGCCGCATTACAAAACGGCCCTGTTTTTTAAAACAGCTAGCCGTAATGTAAAACGGCGGATTATACAATCCGCCTGCGACACCTATGAATCAATTTCTTCAATGGTACAATGTCGATTTAATTTGGTCGTATTTTAATTTACATTAGATCAAAATGATTCGATATGCCTATGTACTTATAATGCGTGTGCGATCTCACGGTGGTTTTGGCCAGGCCACGCATTCCTAGCTATTTTAAAATTCGATAATTTAATGCCGATATTATAACATTTGTAAACTTGCCAATATAATAAAGGTTGAGCGGAGATAACATTATTTTAAAGGTGACTTTCCGTTCTTTGCCGCGAGCGACTGCGACCGACAAAAATTCAAATAAAATGCCACTTTATGACCTAGGCCATAATGTTTCATCTTCTATCGACATTGGTCTAGCGACGCATGCCGCCGCTGCTTTGTACTGGCGTAGAGTAAAATGAAACTTATAGCCGAGGTCATAAAGTGGCATTTTAATTGAATTTTTGTTGGTGACAAACGGCCTAAGGGACTGTAACTCTGTATTGACGGTACGTCCAACCAAACGGACGGTCAACACTTTAAAACGTACGTTCGTACATCCATGTTTGTATTGTATTACGTTGAACAGTCTTCCTGACCGGCCGTTCCATCGGTGTGCACAATCAGTCAAATGATACAAAAATATATTCTTAAAATAATTATTATCGCTACTTTTTTTATACTTTAGAAACTAAATTGAATATTTCAATCATAATAATGTTTAAATTAATTAGCCAAAGTTTGAGTAAAATGCGTTTTCTTAATTATTATTGTAGGAAATTATTGTTTAAAATGGTGATATTTCATAACTCTTTCAAAACAAAATTAGGAATATATTTAAATACTTACTGTATTATTAAGTTCTTTTTAATGAAAAGGCCAACTCATTTTGTATTATAAAATTACTAAAATATTCTTAGAGGCTGTATAAAATCAACTCACCGATTAAGAGATACTAAATTTGACATAATGTTATGGGGAGGCCGATCGTTCCGGTCTGACCGATCACTGGTCGATCTGTGGCCTGATTCTGAAGCCACATTCAGGCATCTCGCATCATTCTATCGCAGGACATCTCACCGTGCGCAAATTCTGTCTCATGCGATCATGCGATCGAATGACATTTGAGGCTTGAGTATCCAGCCCCTGTGACCCAAATCCCAATTATTATCAAATGTCGCTATGATCGCAGGCTGTCTCTATTGTGCGTTGTGCGTGCAAGCAGTATAGCTTGCGATCGAAACAACATTAGAGGTTTGAAAATCGGGACCCTGACCGAACCCGTTTTGTCCATTTCCGTGTAAAGTAAGGTCGGCCTGCGGTCAGTCCGAATGGAATGATCGGCCTCAGCGTATAGAGAGAGCTTGAAGCTACGATCTTTTCTACTTAAGGCCTCCTTCGCACATGGCGATTGTCTGCTATGTCTAAAAGGTGCCTAATTGTATATTGTTGTTAAGATTCAAAATAATAAAGACTGTCCTGTGAATGTTTTGTTTTTGATTTATCGATAGTTTTATACAGGGTGCAATTAAACCTTCCTGCCAAATTTTGATAATATATTGATCCTTCTTAAAAATTAAAATACACGTATTTTTTATTTTATAATCACTCAGTACTAAAATTTTGAGAAAAAGCTTCCGAAAGCTATCCTAAAAAACACTACAATTAATGGACACGACGCGTCGCCCGCGCGTGACGTGCCCCCGCGCGCGCGCCTCTCCCCGCGTCACCCCCGCTCATTCCCCCGCGCCGCTAGTGACCGTTCTGCAACGATTTTAAATGGGATAAAATATTTTGTCATAAAAAAATAACACCCAATTTTTGTTGGTTAAATGGACTCTTCTAATGATACCTAAGCCCTGGAAAAAATTTGGCAGGAAGGTTTAATTTCATCCTGTATATCTACGACTCTGTTTATGATATTACACATCATAATTATTATTTTTTAACAAAAAATTGAAACCGGCTTCCAAGATAAAAACGATATTCTTAAAATGATCTAAAAAGTTATGAAATCATTCATAACATAATAATTCATATTATGATGATTATTATTCAGAATAATCTTCATATTTAGTGCCTTTTTCAAAATTCGACTAAACCTCAACTACTTCTGCACCCAATTTTCATTCTTTTGAAGTCGGTAGGTACCTTTGTCCAAGTGCTGAACGAGGCGGGAGGCAAGTATACGCTCAAACGCCTTGCCCATCTCGTTCAGTAACACAATCGGCCGCACCGCCGACGCACAGTCCGGTGGTCGCCCGCCCTTAGGAATAAGGACGAGCCGTTCACCTTGATGAGTGGCAGTCTTCCACAGTGCGTTTTTCGCGTAACTTTCTGCCGCGCACCGTAAAACTCTGGAACGAACTGTCACCAGCAGTATTTCCGGACCTATACGACCTGCAAACCTTCAAGAAAAGAGCGTATTCCCTCTTAAAAGGCCGGCAACGCACCTGCAGCTCTTCTGATGTTGCGAGTGTCCATGGGCGACGGTAGTTGCTTACCATCAGGTGACCCGTTTGCTCGTTTGCCCCCTTATCTAATAAAAAAAAACCCTTCTTCCATGCTCCCGGGAACTGTCCGCTCTGAAGGCAGCGGTTAAACAGTTCCCGGAGCCTATCTTCGAGGTGCACGAGAGCTAGAGCTAAAACTCTACCGTGCACCCCGTCCGGACCGGGCGCCCTGTTCTTCCTTCGGAGACGGAACAGAACCGTCTCCATTTCGGCGTCGGTGACGGGAGGCGAAATAGCCTGCTCCATCGAATCCAGCGTCCGCCGGGCCATCCGCGGCGGAGCGAAGCCTGCTGGGGGGTCCAGGAGCAGCTCCCGGACGATGTTCTCCAGCAGTTTTTTTTTAATTTGGAGCCTTCTATGGGCTGTTCGCCCATATAATTTTTTTGTTATCTTATTTTATAGGCCTTTCGCACCAAGGATAATTGGAATAATATTATTAATTTTAATTAATTATTCTCTAGCAGTTGCGGTTGGAGCGTCTCTGTTAATGGGGCCTAATGGGCATGGGGACTGGGCGCGAAGTTTGTCTCGCGCCCGTTTCTAAGGTCGGCCCCAAGGGTCGTTCTCGAGCCCCTCCACCAGCTCCAGCCACCCTGTACAGCCGGTCATCACGCTCCTGAGGGCGGCGCCGCCTGCCTCGACAATAGGCGCGACGCGCCGCATTGCAGGCGGTACGAAGGTCGGTCAATTCTGTCGACCACCAAGATACTGCCCGCCGAGGCGGGGGAGGACCCCAAACTTTAGGCATGGCTGCTCGGCAAACGCTATGTAAAATTTTGCCGAAACAGCCAGCCATTTCTTCCACCCCCATGGCCTCAGACGACGGGAAGCTCCAGCGGCCGACTATAGCCGCCTCCTCCGCCAGTCCTCCGGCAGGGTTATCGCGTAAAAATAGCGATCAACAATCCACTAGCATTAATCGCGCGAGCGATTGCTGGGTATATATGGTCATGTGGGTCAAGTGTGCGAAGCGTCTAAGTGTGCGCATTGTAAATATCTCGAAAAATATATGACGCTGAGGAACGGCAACCCCCCTCTTCGATAACCCACAGTATGCCCTGCGAAGCGCTCGTGTCCCAGCGGCTGCGCGCGCGCCGTTTTGGACTGACAGATAAATGAAGATTTTTGCTCAAATATTTACGATATTTTGTAAATTTTGATGCGTTATCTTTTGAAGTCATGTATTTTTTTTTCTAAATAAGCTTTTTGCTATCGAGTGCAACATAATATCAAGTTTGTTATTTGCCAGTGTTTAGGATATTCTGATGATGCGGGAATTAACGATATTCGTGTAACCCTGTTCCTATGCTTTGGGTTAAGTGTGCGCAGAAGCCTTTTCCCTTATGTGGCCATCAGTATTCTGAACCACCGACTGAAGATTGGATTAAATGAAGCCTTTGTGGAGTCTGGTGGCAAAAACAGTGCACCAGCTCCGCACACGGCACTTTTTTTTTGTATTACAATTTACATGTATGAGTCACAGTATGACGAGGTAACTAAACATTTCTAAGTGAAAATTATTGTTCTCATATTTTGATTTAAGACGATTTTGTTGATAATAATTAAGTAACTATAAGTAGTTACAAATTAAAATTATAAAAGAATATTATTTATGTTCTAAGATATATATAATTTGTTGTTGCGTACACTTACCCGAAGTGCTGCGTACACATACCCGATACTGGGGTAAAAGTGCGCAAATGGAAGGGTTATTGTTTTACCTCTGCGCGACGGCGGGAGTGGCGAACGGCAAGTCCACCACTGAACCGCCCGTCCGCCGCACGCAGGTCTGGACTGTCCCTGTGTTCAATAGGGACAGCCCCGAGGCTAAAGCTCACTCCTCCCCTTCGGATCAGTGACGGGAGAACCCCACGCCGAGGACTCGGCGTTGAAGTCCCCTGCCACATATCACGGGGAGGGGGGCTAGCCTCCTAATCAGCGGCCCTATAGCATCGGAACCAACCGCCTCCTGAAATATGGGATTGGAAGCAAGGAGTCGATGGAAACTTAAAACCAATCACGACCCTGGATCCTCCTGCTCCTGACTTTTTTTTTTTGCCGATATAAAAGTGGTTGTTCTGGAAAATGCAATTGCCGAAAAGCATAGGCATTTAGTGTAGTCTTACCTGTAACGGCTACCTAGGACCTTGTACTAATGGAGCCCCCATCGATGTTAGATAAAGATGACGAAGATGAAACACAATTTAATTGATAAGTCGGTTGCACTCTTGCAAAATTTGTAAAACGATTATTTATCCCATGTAGGTCAAACTGGACTTATATCTAACAATCTCCTTATCAATAGGACCTGCGTACAAAAACTTACCAGTTCTTTCTTGTTTTTATTTTTCAAAATATAATTAATGATTTTTGGACTATATCCGTTGGATATCGCAATTTGGAAAATGATATTAAGCTCATTTTGATAATTATCTTTACTAAGAGGAATCGATAATAACCTATGAATGTAACTATGAAAGGCCGCGAGTTTGTGTTGCCAAGGATGACATGACGATGCATGAATAGTAGTATTAGTGTATGTTTTGGTATCTGCACGCTTATCCAAAATAATGAAAAACAACGATATTGCATGTCGCATTCAGGACAAATAATACTTTAAAACATCATTTGTGTCATAACAAAGACCGGATTGATGAAAAATATCAGTCCGGTGTCTATAAAATCGATTGTCCTGAATGCGATAGTGTATATGTGGGTCAAACTGGACGCAGCTTTGAGACTCGGTATAAAGAACATATCGCGGCTTATAGGAATGGTCATCCTGATAAGTCACATTTTGCTAAACATCTTTTAGATAGTAATCATACCGTGCCCGATGGCCATTCCTATAAAGTTTTACATAAATGCGATAAAGGCTTTCGGCTGAGCGTGTTGGAACAATTAGAGATCATAAAAGAAAAGAAAAACAACAGATTTGCATTGTTGAATGACCAAACTTGCTTGACTACGTCACCGCTTATTAATATGTTCGGGGGTACTGGTGAGGGTAGTGGGGGTAGTAGAGGGGCTCGATAGGGTATAAAAGGCGGTGTTTTGGCCGGTGGCGGCACTTGACGGACGTTGTTCGTAGAGTCCACATCCTGAGGATGCTCCGGTGTTGGAGCGAAACGCGCGTCGAGGTTTTCAACCTGCATGGTGGTGAGGGGCCTTGCACGGATTTGCCAACATTATTGCTTGTGTGATGGTGGTGTTTGCGAGTTCTTGCATGCGAGTGTACGCATAGGCAGTGTGGGAGGAGGGAGGTGCTGTACGCATGCCTATGCGTACACTCACTCATTTACTTAAAGGTGGAAGTTTATTTCGCGGAATATTGCTAAAAATAATAACAAACTGAATTTTAAGCTATGGATTTCCGCGAAGTAACGACTAACGCCTGATTCCATTAACTACTTACTCTGTATTTCCTAAAGTACAGTAAAAATGTTTAGACGTAATTTATAGAAAATTTGATGTACTTACTTAGATAATAATAATTAATGTAGAAGTCACTTTAAAGAGATATTATAAATAATTTTCGAGTCACAAGCAAAAACCTTGAAAAAGAGACCTTCCCCCCCCCTCCCCCACCGCCGGCTTGTGTCCCTCCCTCCGGGACTTTTAGTATATTCATCTGGACACCTTTAGGAATAACTGTAGCAACTTTCAAAACTACATGGATTATTTGGTCTGAATTCTTTAATTTTTCCAGACTATTAAGTCAAACCCATCCGACCGATTACAGAATAATTGACATAAGCCGACCACATGACGTCGCGTAGGTCCCTCAACTGGCACTCCTAACCTAACCTACGCGTGTACAGTGTGTACACTGACCTCCATTATACAAGTACGCTGGACTAATGATACCCTTTGAAATGGCAGCTATTTTTTGTGCCTATTTGAAGCGGAATCAGCTCCCCCAATATTCGGGGGTATGAAGATTTTTGTATGGAGCCTGGCCGACCAACTGTCCGCCATTTTGATTTTTTTTTAAATCGCGTTCACGAATAATTCTTTGAAAAATGGATAGCTAACATCAATACAAACAAAAATTATCTTGGACAAAACCGCGTAAAGTGTCACATTTCGAAGATATAAGCTGCCAAAGTTTTACCATTGGAAATAATTAATATTTAAGATATTGTAACTCTAAGGCTCATATGGTTATTACAAGTGGTTTCTCGTCTACAAAACAGTAGCCACTCTGTAACACGCCGTCGCGTGTTTCTCATTAGGTATGTAGTTGATAAAATTATTGTTTGAGCTAGATTGCACTTTGTCATCACGCGACGGCGTGTTACAGAGTGGCTACTGTTTCATAGACGACAAACCACTTGGAATAACCATGCCTTAGAGTTGCAATATCTAATGCTACGTTTTGATGCTTGCCGAGCCACGGCAAGCCTCCACAAGCCCGAGCGTGAAAACAGGTTACGTAATACACTGACGCGTTCACGAGCGTGAAAACGACTTACAAATGCAAAGCGAGATTTGTGGAGGCTTGTGGCTTGTGGAGGCTTGCCGTGGCTCGGCAAGTATCAAAACGTAGCATAAAATATTTATTTCCAATGGTAAAACTTTGGCACTTTACGCGGTTTTGTCCAAGATTATTTTTTGTTCGTATTGATGTTAGCTATCTATTTAGTATTTTTCAAAGAATTATTCGTGAACGCGATTAAAAAAAACAAAATGGCGAACAAGTAGGTCGGCCAAAATCTTCGTACCCCAAATTTGACGAAAAATGATTGAAAATTGGCGCTGATAGCAGCTGTAGTGGGAGTACTTGGAACTAATACTAGTTTCTACCATGGAGGTATACTATTATCTGTGGTTTCTACAACCAATAGCGATTGAGCGGCCATTGTCTTCCCGAATATTGGGGGAGCTGATTCCGCTTCAAATAGGCACAAAATATTATAATATCTGGGTATCATCAGTCCAGCGTACTTGTTTAATGGAGGTCAGTGAGTGTGTAGTACAGTGGCAACTGCCTAGGAATCAATTACCTCGATGGTACATATAAAAGGCGTTTTTAAATTTTATTGCACCCTTTTTTGAGTGTGGTACAATTGGTGGTATTGGAGTACTGCTATGTCATCATCAAGTAACAAAACATTTGGTGCACATGTTGGATCATACTGTTGAATGGACAGTAAAAAATTTGGAATGTACAAAACATTTATTTGCTACAACCATCAAACATTTGACTAAAATAAAATACCTAATCAAAATAAAAACATTACTCAAATTTCTCATATATTTAGCACAGCTCAGTTATCACTAGCACAGGTACTAAAGACACTAGAGCCAAAATACAAAAAAACAGTAAAAAACGTCCACGACCATATTAATCCTAGATAAAAAGTCAAAACCCCTGACAAAATGTTTGTGAATTTTGAGCCGGTACTGATACCATGGTTAAGGCAATTTTATTGAAAAGTGAAGTTCACTTGTAATCTTAAAAAAACCGGCCAAGTGCGTCAGTGCGTGCAATATAGGGTTCCGTAGTACCGCTAGTTTTTGATAATTTTTGTATAGTTAATGAATGTAGTTGTACATATTTTATAACGTGTCTTACACTATAATAATTATTAACAACATCATCTCAGTTACGTTCAAAGGAATTTGAACGAAAATTTCCTTTATACTTCGCCGAATACATTTTTTTAGTTGATCGATAGATTACTCAATAACTTATGAAGTTTTGTTAGCCGTGATAGTTATCCTTCTAAATTCAGCATATTTCCTACCCTCGTGAATTTTTCACATTTTCATAAGCAACCGTTTAGCTGGAAGAAGGGCGGGACACTGGACTCTAACGATTTTTTCCACTTTAAAATTTCATTTTTCACAAATGTATCCCTAAATCGAAAAATGGTCTTTGATTACTCATAATATTTTTAAAAAACCTATCCAACGACAGCCCACACGGTGGGGTGGACGCGGAAAAAATAAATCACCCCCGCTTTATGTGTATGGGTGGTACTTATGGAGGGTAGATGAAGGAGAACTATCTTAAATGGGGGATATTTGAAAAAGTGTCCAGCTGTCCGCAGTAAATAACAGAGTATAAATCCTCCAAGAGTGGCGCTAGCTACAGCAAAGGGTATGGAAAGAATTTTGTTTTTTGATCATTGTATTTATCTATTTGGTATTTAAAACCTGGAAAACGAGCTGAAACGAAAATAAACTTATTTTGTCCTTATTTGTTTCTTTATCCGAGTCTAATTTTTTGATTTAAAATTTACCCTGTTGCTACTGTAGCGCCAATTTAACGCCCTAATTAAACGCATTTCAGCGGACACTTTTTACATACAGAGCTAGTAGCTCCTCTCCCATACCAGACTTCAGCTCTCCTTTCATATTCCTAGTCTGGTTTAGGAGATAGATGCTACGCTTTACCTTTGTCAGCGTGCTCGCCAGCAGCTGGCTCGTAGTTAACTCGCCGTCGCCGCTGTCGTGCACGCCGTAGGTTTTGTTAAAGTGACTAGGGGTACGGGCCATTGCCATCTTTAGGTTATAATACAATAAAATAAAATATGTAAATTAATATTAGATTAAAAAAGGGGGGAACGCGCCAATTGTATAGATTGAAATATAAATGTAAAGATAAATATAAATTAAAATATTAAAGCCAAAATTATTTAGTTAAAATTAAGGGGGAACGTGTCTATTTGTAAAATTGTATAAATAAAACTTTTATAAGATTATATAAACTTAATATTCTAATAGGCTGTCCCAAAAGGGATCAGCCGGTCAAGTTAAAATGACTACACTAATAAAATGTATATATAAAATAAAACTGTAAAACACACGTCACAATAAAAATAATATATACACTTATACTTATCCTAATCGGTTGTCCCAATAGGGTACAATCGGTCAGCAAGATAATAATAACTAAAAGTATAAGGTCAATAAAAACAAAAACCAAATGTCACGAGTTTAATTCTTTCAGGCGCTCCAATAGGGGAGCGACTGGTCTATTATTGTCCGTTTTACAATTTCAGAGCGATTTTCGCCGGTCGAGAATGGATTTGTAATTTTTCAATTTTTTATAAAATAATGTTTCGCCTGTTAATTTTAAAAAGCAACGTCCTAATTTTTTGGTTCGACTATTTTATTATCCAGAAAAATTAAGCGCCTATAATTTTTGAATAGCAAAAACCCTACTTTTCCTTATCGCCGTACGATCTCCTATAGTTGAAGAGCCGGCGCCCTATTAGATTTATTTTTATTGTGTGTTTTCTATTTTAAGTTTTTAGTACTATTAGGAATTTTTAACTAGTTTTTATTTGATTGTATTTTAATGAATTTAATTTTGCGTGATTTTACTATTTTTATTTAATATTTTTCTTCAATGTTTTATTATTATTTTTGATATTTTATTAAACTAATTTCTAATATGTTATTTGCTTTAAATTTGTGTTTAATTTAAAAGTTATTTTTATGTTTATTTAGCCAAAATATTATTCGTTTTGTTTTTTGTAGAGTTACCGGCGGCGGCTCTTAGACTACCAGACCACACACAGCGCCTGACACCAAGTGGGCGTGTCAGGGCTGCCACACGCTGAATGTATTATTTGTCTCCACCAAATGAGCGGGAGTAACCTGATGGGAATTTTTGAGTTTTATTGACTTCCTGTTGTGCTAAAATTTTAATAATTATGTTATTTATATTGTATTGCTATATATTTTAATATGCTTTTATAATATATGTGTTTTATTATCTGGTTTACGTTTAATATTCAATATATATATTTAACTATTTATGGTGTAATATTAATTTAATTTAGTTAGTAATATTGTTTAATTGTTGTTTTATAAAATATCAATTTAAGTTTTGTTTACTGTTTTCCCTATTATTTGTGTTGTATGATGATTTATTCAATTTGATTATTTATTTATATTGCTAAATGATTTTTCCTAGTTTTGATTATTTCAATTTATTTGTTAGGGTTGGCAGATAAATTTTTCGCAGCCCTGACAGGGCGCGTCTGTGGGCGGGGCAGTGAGCGAGACGGGTATCGCGCGCGTCAGCCCTACTTGCCCCGCTCGCACTTATAGTGTTATTGCTATGTTATCGGTTTGATCTACTAGGTGAGTTAGGGTCATCAATTTGCAATGAGTATTTACAAACGAGCGACAACTAACCTGATGAGAATTTTGAATAATTGGTTTTTTATTATGAGTTATTTTTAGTACTAAGATTAAATTTAACGTGTTAATTAATTGTTATTAGGATTTAATTACAGATTTTATTTTTAATGTTATTTAACTGTTTTTTACAAATAATTTAGCCGAATTTTATTAATTTTCTATATGTCCCTTATTTAAGTTTTTAACAGTTTGTATGTCTTAATAAATTTTTGTGTTTAAAAATAGAATAAGAAAGATAAAAGTATATTGAGACAACCAAAATAATACTGTAATACGATTATCGACTGACGAAACTTTGTCGTGCGCAGCCCTAACTCCCTAGACCTAGTTTCGATATCAGTAATGGCCGCTCACCTCGGACAATGGTGGGCGGGGCGGTGAGCGAGACGGGTATAGCGCGCGTCGACCCACTTGTCTCGCTTGCACTAATGGTGTTTCTATGTCCTGTTGAATATAGTCCGGGGCGTTAAAGTTTACTTCTTGGATACTTCTTATTTTAGTTATGGATTGCTAAATTGACTATCTAATACTACTATCAATTAAAATAGGGCTATGTGGGTTGTTACCCGGATTTTTGTTTTTATTGTAAATTTTTAACCCGATATTTTTGATTGATTTTAACTATAATTACTATGTATTATTATTTGTTATTTATAGTTTAATTGTTAAATTGTATTATTAATCCGAATTTATTATAGTATTTGTATTTTAACTTAATGTATTTAATTTGAATCTATATAAGTTATTAAAAACGATGTTCACGCCTCGGACTATGGGGAGGAGCCTATTTTCTTGGGCGCTAGATCGCCCTAACTGATAATGCAGGGTTGGCGTCTTTATGGAATGTGATGTACAAATGAGCTGAGGAGCACCTGATATTTTTATTTTGTTTATATGTCTATTGTCTAAGAATTTACAGTTTTATATTTGTGGTTTTTTGCGTTGTATTATTAAAGTGTTAATCTATGAATTTTATGTTTAGTTTAAATTTTATACTGTTAATTTTAGTGTTTTTATTTGTTTTAAGGAATAGGATAATTGTTTAATGTTTTGTTTTAAGTGGTAAGTTTATGTATGTTTTCTAACCTGTTTCTAATTAATTTTTATGTCACTTATACAATTTTGTGCCTTGTAATGTGTAAATTATTTTAATACAGTTTTGGAATCTATATTTTGTATATATTTTAGTATTTAATGTAAGTGTCAAGCCCTATAAATCAAATCACAAAAAATATTCTTCGACCGGCGAAAAACGTCATTTGCAGCCCTATATTTTGTTGGATCGTGACGTCACGATTTACTTTATAATTTTGCTGATTGCGCTAAGTCTACCGATCCGGTTTAGGTGAGACTTTGTAGCCCAAAGTAAAGCGGTTTGGCCTGTCCAGTAAAATTGGTGTCACGTTTCTAGAAGAGATACTTTGGGTGCTGTCACTCAAATTCCTGAGCGGGGGGCGTGGCGCCCGCCCAGGTGTTTTTTATGTATGGAGTTAAGCTCCTTTCTTAAAAATCTAAATTTCTCTTAAACTATTAACTTAATTCTAATGGGGCTTACTGATTATTATTCTATGTTAAATTACCTATATTATCACAAAAACTTATAGTTCTAGAACTTTTGCAAGTCGGTTAAATTTAACTCTAAAATTATAGTGTCTTTTTCACATATGTTTTTGTCAAAAACTTCCACTTAGCTGTGTCTCTTGGGCCCCCGGCTGCTGGTTGTAACTCCTGGTGCTGGTCTTCGGGTTTCCTGCGAGTCCAGACCGCCTAGGACACGATCCAGACTTTTAGGTTTTTCCGTTTTTCCGGCCGAACCGCACACAGGATCGCCGCGAAAATTTTCACACGGTAGGTACACACACTACCACACACAACAAAATTATTAAAAGTCTAGGTCGTCGCTCAAAAACACGAGATCTAGACGACCTAAAATTTGGCACTTTTTGATAATCGTTTTTCTCCGGAAGTATGTACCCGATTTGAAAAAGGAAAACGGCTCTGTGTAGCCCCAATAGTTCCGCTTCGATTTGTGGCAGTCGTTCTCCTCCCCCGCACTTCCCCGCGCACGCACCTCTGGGTCCCCTCTTGGTTTTTGGCCTGCTGCTCCTCACCCAGAAGCCAGAAAAATCTGGTTTTTTGGGAGCAGTAGGAAAGAGGTCTTGGGCGTCTATTGGTGTCCAGAAAGCGGGGAGTCGTCGCGATAAATCGCGCGCCGCACGCGTCACAAGGTGTAAAAACGGTGAAAATTCCGGTTTTTCGTCGTTTTTTCGGGCTGGACACGTCGGATTTTCACGCCGTTTTTACTGTGGCTTTCCTCTTGTTGAGCCCCGTCGAATGATGTATAACTAGTTAGGTTAGGTTAGGTTAGGTTAGGTTAGGTTAGGTTAGGTTAGGTTAGGTTAGGTTAGGTTAGGTTAGGTTAGGTTAGGTTAGGTTATCGTTTCCGATTTAGTCAAGTGGAATAACATTTAGAAAGCTAGAATCCTAGCTAGGATCCTAGCTAGGTTCCTAGCTAGGATAAGTGGAATAAGCGCTTTATAATATTATATACTAAGGCTATGTTCCTAAATGTACTGCGACCACTGCAGAGTGTGACGTCATTTTAGTATACTGCGAAGCCGTTCCTTTATAGTTAGTATACTGTTGGTATACTGGTTAGGTACTATTTAAAACGGAACGCAATCCAGTATACTATCAGCCGCATTTTTGACAGCTCGTATTGAACATTTTCAACACAGTCTCATAAGGTTAATTTTTGCAATCCTTCCAGTGTTTTATTATTATTAATCCAAATTAATTACAGAAATTTATAACTTTGGGATTAAACTGTAGGTATTGTTTTAAAACGTTAGATACTCGAGTGGTTTTGACACTTGACAGTTGACTTTTGACAGTTGACTGATCACGTGATCAAAGTACTGCGAGTGCCTTACCTCGAAAACGCCAATACTCACAGTACAATATGGCGACGATTGATGACGTCACTAGGGTACTGCGGCAGTGTACTGCAACTCCATTACGGAACGATTTTTTTCTACAGTGATAGCACTGTGCAGTGGTCGCAGTACATTTAGGAACAAAGCCTAAGTTTATGGTTCAAACTTCAACCCATATAGATAATACAGTATCTATGCTAATATTATAAATGCGAAAGTATCTCTGTCTGTCTGTCTGTCTCGCTTTCACGCCAAAACTACTAAACCGATTGTAATGAAATTTTGTACACAGAGTGAGAAAGGACATAGGCTACTTTTTAACTGGAAAAAGGGGTTGTAAGGGGGTGTTTATGTGTAAATTTGTTCAAATTGAGCTAGTTCCAAAAACTCATAATAGATGGCGCCAAGAGTCGCCTAGATCGCGCTATCGCTTGCTCATACGTATTTCTATAAGAGGTGGTACCATATAGAGTTTAAATTTTCGATTCTTTCGATTGTTATTAGTTATACACATTATTTAATAACTCACCTACCAATATAGATATAAAAAACAACAGCCTACCAATGATAAATATCAAATAGTTTATGGGTTTCGCTAAAGTTGTGTAATGGGGGGGCTAAATAAGCTTTAATATTTGGTATAAAAAGACGGTTGGAGAGTAGTGTTTTGTGTCGAACTCGAATTCGAACTCGTACTCGAACTCGAACTCGAACTCGAACTCGAACTCGAACTCGACTCGAACTCGAACTCGACTCGAACTCGACTGGAACTCGGTTGTCTGTAAAGTCGGTTTACTGACGATAGTTGAACGTGACAATGTCATAGCCTTAAATGGAACGCCTCAGAGCGAGGTAACGCCGCATATTGCGTCATGTTTTTCGCGCAGCCCATATCGAATTATAAGACGTTGTCACATCAAAAAGTTTATTTTAAAAAAATTAAATATTATGTGCACACTGCACAGCTGTTTTGGGTATTTTGATTTGAGGGGTACCAGGGTTTTAAAAAGCTTTTAAATTTGACACCAATTTTGTTGACACCGCGCGCTATAAACTGAAGTCCACGCGGACGAAGTCGCGGGCAACAGCTAGTATATCACATAGTGATTATATTCTCTTGAGACTTCAACCCTAGACCGTAGACGGCCAATAATATTGCGCGATTATATTATTGCTCGTCTAGGGGCCCGCTTCTATACATAGGTTGTTTTGTTCTGCATAATTTTTACACTTTAGATAGGTACTTACTGCTAAGGATATAAATAAAATATGTTTCCACACAACACACGTTCCAACATTTATTAAAACACAATAATCACACTTTTCTAAACTAATCTTCAACTTCTATCTCTCTCGTTCAGATATCTGCGACAGCTCCGTTGTGTCTGCTTTTTTCGTTCTCTTATTTATCTTACTGAAAATAATTCTTCAAATAATAACTTCTTAAATTATTATGACAAAAGTGTATGTCTGTTTGTTTCTTTGAAGAATAGAGACTTGAAAGATGTACTTATTTGAATTTAAATTTTACAGTATTGTGATTTGTGTGTACAATGTACCAGTGGCGAAGGGTGAATATTTTCGGAAGGGAAGCCGGAGTATAAAATCTACTTACCAAAATGCTCAGCACTGATGTAGGTACCTACATAATATTATGTTCGAGTTTCAAGTTTGATAATGATGCCTTTAAAAAGTCAAAATAAAGAGTTAACAAACGAAACGTTTCGTTTGTTAAAGTCTGTCTGAATTAATGCCATTTCCGAAGTCCAAACAACACGATTACGTATGACACACAAATCACAATATAAATTAATTTAATTCATGAAATCATGACACACGTCTAACACTAAAACAAATAAAATTCGACAAAACAAAACTGAAATTAAAACAAACAACAAGTTCTTTTTCTTTAAGATTCGCAGTTATCCGCCATATGTCAAACTAAAAAACCAGCAAAATAAAAATGTATTACGCGCCTATCATATTTAATAAATACCGCTAAAGGCATTCCTAATAAAGTCATATTACAAAAAATCCTACCAAATAAAGTGTAATTACGCGCCAGCAAAAGTATCATGTCGCTACATTCATTCTTAATTCGTATCATAACAATTTTACGTCATGACTCATCTTTCTCGCTTGCACCTGTGCGTTGCTAATTAACCTTTCTCCGTAATCAGCCCATTGAAATCGGCTTATTTCCGAGTAAATTAGCGCGTGCTAGAACGAGACAGAACATGACGATCAGTTCACAGGAATGAAAAGGACAGATGCTTACTATGAAATATTGTTCTATGGAGAAGTAAGCCGCTAATTTATTGGCTTGATCGGAGATGTTCTGCGCTTGCACAATTTTGTAGGCGTTTAGTTATTAATTCAAACTATTTCAAGTGAGTGGAAAATTTATTGAATATAAATATTTGTAGGCGTTTTAAGTGAATTCAAAGTTTTTTTTAAGTACGTAAAATATTTATTGGATAAAAATGTCGTTGGCCCATAGATTCGATTTTTCTAAGGGAAGCCGACGGGAATCGGGTTATATGGACTCTTCGCCACTGCAATGTACTATCAGAAAAGTTGATTAATAGGCAGCAGATTTCGGTCGCGTTTTGTGAAACCCATCCGACAGATCACTGATGAGGTCTTACATGGGTCAATTCGGAACGCAACGATACGCGTAGATATGAGATGCATTTCAAAATTTTTATGGACTTGACATTCATTTTGCAAGACGTCTCACGCAAAAAAATCATCAATCAATAATTTCTTCGATGATACACTGTATTTTACTCTGCCTCTTGTCTTGAAGAAGCTTCAAATGATTAATATTGTAGCGGTACCCACAAAAAAGGCGTCAATCCACCGCAGCGCACGGAGAGACTTCGCACGTGCAAACAAAATATTACTTATCAAAGCTTCGCTTTGTAAGAAAATATATGTGACTGTGTGTCCACTGCAACCCTCGGACACGCTACGCACGAATTGACTCACGTAGCTTGCTCGAATATGGTGCACACGTAGCTCAACGCTGGCCACACTACGCATGCTGTGCACGGGATACACGGAAGCATGTACCATCGAGGAAATTGATTCCTATGCAGTTGATAGTTCAATGTTATTTGGTCGAATATGTCAATTTAATGTTAATTGCACTGACCTCCATTATACAAGATAGAGATCAGTGGTTAATTGTGATCTGTCGACTGGGTTTGACGTAACGCAACCAAACTACGTACCTAGGTCCCCGATCTGCATAGGAATCAACTTCTCTGGTAGTACATAGTCGTAGGTAACGTGTTTGTATAGCGTGTGCGGTGTGCTGCTGCAGTGGAAACGTTAACCCACGTAGGCAAAGAAATAAATCCGTTCGCCGCGTGGCCGTGCACAGCGTGGATTGACGCCTTAATTAGCCTCACAAGCCTGCATCGCGCATTCAAAGTTCTTAGGAATGACAAGATACCTATATTTTACAACGTCTCAAATGACGTCAGTGGGCTTCGGCCTGACCAGCGCCCACATAGTATGTGGTCGCTGGGCCTGACCAAGCCTGCTATCTCGCTCGGTCGGAAGATCTAGACAGAGTTGCTCACCGCTTGTTGGCCTTATCCCGCAGAGCCTGTACATCATCCACGGTCTGCGGCATCATCTCGCCCATGGTCTCCGGTAACAGCCAGGAAACGAGCGCGCCAGCCAGCGCCGCTGTTGACACTATACTGAGGGGGAGGCCCAGCCAGATGCGGTACTGTGGGAAAAAATATTCTTTTAGATTTGGTATGGGAAGGCTAAAGAGATGTTGAATACCGTGAGACAGTCATAACTCATAACGTGTTATGAAGTAGTGTATGGTTAAAATTTAAATGGTAGCAGTAGAACGTTCAGAATTTAGATAAACATCGGAAAAATTTCTAAATCTTTGAAATTGAAAAGGTACACAACAACTGAAGTCCAGTAAAAACATAATCCACTGGTGATCCAGGCAACACAGGACTTAAGGGGCCGAGTACCCTAAAAATTCTCATACATACGTAATTCCAAAATCATTTTCTCATACGAAAATATTTAACATGTTTGAGTTGTTTTTCAGTTTAAAATAGTAATTATCTAGGTTCCTGCACAAAAATTTACTTCAAAATATTTAAACGTTAAAATTTTTTTTTTGTTTTTAATTTTTTTTAATAAATTTAGTACTTAATATATAAACACTAAAAAATAGAGTAAAACACTAAAAAATATATAAATAAATTGTAAATTAACTACAAAATATTTAAATACTAAAAAATATTTTTTAGAGTTAGTTTAGCGTCTTCAGACTTCGCCTAAACCTCAACTATTTCTGTACTCAATCTTCATGCTTTTGAAGTCGGTACCAGCCCGGAAAAGTTCTGAGATCCTTGACATAGCAATTACGCTAAGGTAAGCTGGTACCGACTTCAAAAGCATGAAGATTGAGTACAGAAATAGTTGAGGTTTAGGCGAAGTCTGAAGACGCCACTATAATAAGAAATAAGAATTATTTGATTCTTTTTAGATTAAGATTAAGTATTACTTTTGTTTTTACCTTGGAAGTCGGTTTTAATTTTTTGTTAAAAAATAATAATTTTACCCTTTTTAGTTACATAATATGAGACGACAAGGCAATAATATTATATAGCTTGTTGTCTTAGAGTTGTACATATTACTAGCGGTCGCCTGCGGCTCTGCCCGCGTGGATGTCGGTTACGGCTGCAAAAAGCCTACCCAGGAAAGACTCGGTCAGCCAAATGATTCCCAGGTCAATTCACAGACTCCGACACTGACATCGACGACGCGGACGCAGTCATTATCCGCAAGCGCATCCCGCTTGGTGACGCCCACTATCGTAATATTTTAATTTCGCCATAATTTCAAAACAAACGTCCAATTTTAATCATTCAAAGACCAAATTTTATCTACATAAACTGTACTTAGTGATGAAATAATTTATTTTGATAAGGATTAATGGCATAAGTAAAATAAACGCGTTTAAATGTTGTCCAAAAAAATTCAAGATTTTTAAATAAAAAAATGGTTATTGTGCCTCACTCGACATAGATAAGTATAGTGTGTCGCGGACTTTTTTGTAGATATTTATAAGATCTACAATACTTAGAACATTTTATGGTTCTATCTTTTATAGTTTCGGCAGCGTACGCAAAATAAGTAACTTTTCTGGTTAATTTTTCCACCTGGCGTCCGAAAAACCCAAATATCTTACGAAACCCTATTTTGTCCAAAATAAAATTTTGCCTATGTTCAGGACAAATAATGTAGGATTTGCTTGGAGTAGTTTAAATAAAGCCAAAATCTTCAAACTTGTATCTATAAGGATTCAAAAGTTCTGTTGGGTACCTTCAGAACCAGGATATATCCTGGTGCAAAATCTTACTTTTTGTATATACCTAAAATACTTCAGAAAAAATCGAAATCACCATATGTTCCCATATAAATTTCAAGGAGTCCCCTCGATTCCTCATGAATTCCATCATCAGATCACCACTTTTGTGAACATGGTACCAACCTCGGATTCAACCCTGTACAACAACAAAAGAATAATGAAAATCGGTCCAGAAACGGCGAAGTTATGGTTGAACATACAAAAAAATATATATATATAAACAGACGAACATGTAACCTCCTCCTTTTTGGAAGTCGGTACATCGCGATCTTTGCACGATTTCCATAGCGTCTACGTCCCTACAGTTCAGCGGACAGAATGATCGAAGATGTGTGACGTGTGCGATCTCTCTTAAGTCTGTGAAAAATCCGCGAACGACATTTGTGCGCCTTTTGTGCGCCGCAGACTCGATCACACAAAAAGTGTGACGTGTGCGATCTCCCTAAAAAAATGCAGTCATTTATCTACAGGTACACTTATACGGGCAACTAAAATTGCTAAATTCCAGTCTATCTCGTCAACTATGACGTCACAACTACATCAAGCAATTTGCGGCAACAAGCAGCAACAAGCAGCAATATTGCGCAATACAATTGCCTGGAATTTCTAAGCTAATCGGATATACGTCAATCCGTATTTGCGACATTGAGCGATATGGAATATCTGCCGGGCTAGCATACCGACCAATAGAAATACGAAAGTATGTAAAACTGTGGAGATAAACGTTCTGAAAAATTCAATTAAAATGCCACTTTATGACAGAATATGTGTCTTTATGTTATGATATTATTTTAATTTTCCTAAAAATTAAAAAAATATCCTACATTATGACATAGACTATAGTCTGTCATAAAGTGTAAGCGGAAAGCGGAAGCGGAACGCGGAAGCGGAAAGCGGAAAGCGGAAGCGGAAGCGGAAAGCAGAAAGCGGAAAGCGGAAGCGGAAGCGGAAAGCGGAAGCGGAAGCAAAAGCGGAAAGCGGAAGCGGAAAGCGGAAGCGGAAAGCTGATGCGGAAGCGGAAAGCGGAAGCGGAAGTGGAAAGCGGAAGCGGAAGCGGAAGCGTAAGCGGAAGCGGAACACCCTATTTTATTTCCGGTATTCACTTTATGACAGACTATAGTCTATGTCATAATGTAGGATATTACTTTAATTTTTAGGACTATAGTCTGTCATAAAGTGGCATTTTAATTGAATTTTTCAGAACGAAAAAAGATCGGAACGGCACCTTAAGTTTATCTCCACAGTTTGTACTTTGTCCATACGTTCGTATTTCTATTGGTCGGTATGCTAGCCCGGCTGGAGTAATTAGAATTTAGAAGCAATGTCGTCGAAATAATTGCCGCAATCTATTGAAATCGCTCCACATTGCTCCACTATTTGCTCCAGATAGGATCCATCCGCGTCGCCGAGCAATTATTGCTCGTGTTAGCGCATCTTAAGTCTTGTTTTTTTAAGAGCAGGAAACAAACCAAACTAATCAGTTGTACTTGTTTCCGGCCTGTTCCTTGTCCTATCTGCCGTGATACGCGCAACACTGAGGAGGTAATTAATATCTACTATTGTGTTATTTATTATCTGAAAAATGTGCTCAAGAGTTTAATGCTCACCGTGTACACTACGAAGGGCGACACGATAATGGCGGCGGAGGCGAGCGTGTGTATGAGGGCGGAGCCGGCGGCGCGGACCGGCGTCGGCATCAGCTCCGGCGTCCATTGGATCATCACGTTGTAGCTCATGTTGCTGCAGAAACGCGCGCCCGTCACCAGGATGAGCGTCGCCAAGTCTGCATCAGAATTTAGGAGACCACGTATCGTACAACAACAAACAAAACTAAGTGATAATACTTTAGGGTTTGTATGTTTCCCTTAATATATTGAGTTCACTGTGAAAGTAGCAGCGCTGAAAAAGCGATTTTATGTGATTTGTATGAGCAAGCTACCGAGCATCAGGAATTTTCCCATACAAAAGTAAAAAAAATGTACTCTTTCAGCGCTGCTACTTTCACAGGGAACCCATTACAGGGGACTCAAACACACCCTGAAATATTATGACTTATTTTTGTTACACCTTGTACGATTGAGATGGACTCAAATTTTCCTAAAAATACCTTACTTAAAATATGTCACTTAATTTTTTTGTAATCTTAAAAAAATATTTCTCTTCCTTAAATAGTTATTAATTGGTAAAAATAAACGATTCCAAGTTCCAAGTGGTTGCAACTTCACCTAGGATGAACATGACTAGTGACTGGACAGTACTAGTCATTGGACAGAGCACAAAAACACTATATTATTTATTAAGGTTGCTTTAAAAACTACCTTGTTTTTCTTAAAAATCAGGTGTTCTATTACTTTAAAAACAGGCAGTTTTTAAAGCAACCTTAATAATATTGTGTTTTTGTGCTCTATCCATAGTACTGTCCAATCACTAGTCATTTACCCTACACAAAATTCATGTTTGTTTTAAACAACAATTTTTGTCATACCGTCGCCCAAAAACGCAGCGACTAGTGTTGGTCCGAAAATCAACAACATTGGTATGATGTACAGCATGCGGCGACCGTACCTGGAACCGAGAAGAATCACAAAATATGACAAAGGTCTAAAAATTATCATTTTCTTCGAGCTGCTCCTGCACACGCTTATTATGTACCTACTCTAAGGCCGGTATAATTTATAAATAGTCAGTACTCAAGATGCATCTCGGCCTCAAGACACGGTTCAGGCTCTGTGCTTGGTTGGCTGTCAAAATTTGGACCAATCACAGAACCGAACCGCGTCTTGAGACCGGGACCTGATGTCCCTTAGGGCTGTGTGCTATCGCCTATCCAATTCATACTACATATCAATGACATGTTCCCGTATCGTGTCTCTCTTTTTCCTTCTCTATACTTAAATTCTCTCTCTCTCTTAATTTCTTATTCATCCAACCTACCTATCCAACAGCACCACAAGCAGCATGATGGACGGTATCTCAGTCGCCGAGGTGATGGTGAATGTGACGAAGAAATTGAACCCTATGTTCTCGGACATACGGATCAGGCTGTCGAAGGCCAGCGCTGTGCACAGCACACACGCCACCAGCACAAATACAATGTTCCTCAGGGTGGGGATCTTGAATAGAGTCAGCATCCCCTCGTCGGAGATTGTCTGGTTTTTACTGGCTATCTGAAATGGTGCATTTAATGTTTCATCATCATGGCGGATTCCGAAGATTGTGTGACTTATAAATTAAATGAGCTATCAGAATAATGTTAATTGTTTTTAATCCTTCGATCGCGGAATGCGGATTCTTGGAAATCTATTGTTATTCTATTGCTGTCGCGATCACCGGTGATCTTATGGGGCTTGATAGGTTAAAAATTAAAATGTTATCATCATGTTGGTAATAGCTATGATAACGAACATAAATGATAATTTTATTCAGATTTTCTAGATATTTATTATATTTTGTCCTCCGAATACTAAAATGTTCCTGTAAATAACTCACAATGAATTTGTCTATAGATTCCTGGGGGATTTTAGTGCGGTTGACTTTTTCAAATCGCCGTAAAATTTTAACAGCTTCATCGTGACGACCTTTACTCGTCAGCCATCTACAAAAGAAAACACGTGTATTATATTTCTCTATGAAAGAAAATAAAATTAGGACCATATCATATTAAGGTACTGGTACCATCGAGGAAATTGATACCTACCCAACTAGCAAAAAGGTCTCTTATAATTATCTCAAGACAATTAATTTTTTACACTTATAATACACTAAATAATATCTCCAAGACCGCAAAAGGGCCCTTTTTATTAGACTATTTGCTCTTATAACATGCTAATAGAATACTTGGTCAATCCGATTTACACTTGTAATGACCTTGTATAACCAAAAACTAGTGTGTTATAAAACTGAATCGGACTATAACAAACTCAGGCTAGCGAGTGATAAAACTAAATGAGAATATTTTGCACTTGTCAAGTGGAACGAGATTAAAATTTAGATACATTTCAAAGGTTACATGTATTATTAGTTAATAATATTTTTGGTTTATTTTGTATTGTCGATAGTTCCTTTACATTAAGTGTGTTCGTGGGGGAACGGGAATTTATTGTAAAGTATATTAGGGTATAGCCCAAATTTTTAATGCGCCTTGCTAATATGAAATATTTACAATAAATATTTATTCAATTATTCAGAATCAATTGCATTATCAGCCATATTGTTCCTACTATCATTTAGAAGAGTGTTATAAGTATATTATCAGAAAAACTAGTTCTATAGGGACTTACTCAAGTGTCTTACAAAACTGTCTCCCGTCATTTTGCGAATTAGCGATTGATTAGGGTTCTGCGGTAAATATCTACCAAACAACCCATGTCTCTGTATTGTAATTAAAATATGCAAATCAAGTAATAAAATTACCTATTATAAAACAGCATTTTTGATTTTGATGATTCTTTTAGTGTTAGATAGCCCATTTATATAGGAAGGCTATAAGCTATATTTTATCACGCTAAGACTAGTAGGACCGAATAAATAGAGGAAAACGTGGGAAAAAAGGGGAAAATTATTTGAAAGGGCTAACTTGAACGCGCTAATTTCAGAAGTACTGGTCCGATTTGAAAATTTCTTTCAGTGTTAGATAGCTCATTTATTGAGAAAGACTATAGGCTATATTTTATCACGCTAAGACTAATAGGAGAATGTTGAAAAAACAGGGGAAATTATATGAAAGGGCTTATCTCGCGAACTACTGGAGCTATTTTATGTTATTTGGCACAGATAAAAAGTAGACCATGTAAAAGATCATAAGCTATCGATTTTAATAATTTGTTCGGTGGCTATATATTTAATACCCGTGCGACGCCGGGGCGGGTCGCTAGTAAGTAATAAAATATAAGTATATAAGTAAATATAAGTATTGTTTATAGTTCTTTCACAATTGTCACTTATATTATAATTTTGTACAGAACCCTCATCACTTCGAACGATATTGTGCTTGCTAGATCCACTTGTCAGATGAGAACTCCTGATTTGACAAGTGGATCTAGCAAGCACAATTGAAGATTAAATAACCTTATAAGAGTTTTGGTGGAGACGATTAAAGATAAATTGTACTAATAATACTCTCGCATAATGCTCTTACCAATACAGCTGATGGAACTTACAAAGGCCAAAACATGTTGTCTTATAATAGCTTACAAGCACAAATAACTAGAGTAAGTACTCTTAAGTCTATTAACTCTTTTTCGACATGTATAACTGTCATCTTATAAGCTACTACAAGAGCTTATTATAGGAGTAACTGTACTTCAGTATGTTTACTAATAAGGGTTAGAATTTTCATGCTCATAAAGGCTTATAAGTGTAATTGTAAGAATAAACTGACTTGAGCATAAAATGCATTTTTCAAAACTATTAATAGTGCAAACAGCATATGTCAAAACCACTATAAGCCGATATCCCCAACCAGCGGCCCGCGGGCCGCATGCGGCCCGCCGGGACTTTATTTGTGGCCCGCGTGATGTTAAAAAATTTTGAAATTCACGCCCACCTGCAAAATAACGTAAAGTCTACGTAATAGTCGTTAAATTTTTTTCACTTTAAAATGATTAATTTTGAAGAATGTTATTTTTTAACCCTAAAATTTTTTTGTTGCGGCCCGCGACACCAAGACCAAAACATGTTTGTGGCCCGCATGAAAAAAAGGTTGGGGACCACTGACTATAAGTAATCTATAAGTGCAGTACTATTATAACGTACGTAGGTTGAGAGAAATTTGCTAGTTGGGTAGGCAAGACAGTATATATTATAAGTCTATGGTTATAATTGACAGACCCACCAATGTTAATCTGTCGGCTGGGTTTGGCATAACGCGACCAAATTACGCAGGTACCCTTCAATGGGATGTTTTCTTATTTTTAATCTCCACCAGACGGCACGACGATAGACACTTAGAGATTTTCTATTGGTTCCCCCCGAACTGAAATTATCTGCAGGTTGGCATCACTGACTACATATGGGCTGTGTTTCCAAAAAATATCAGTGTACTGTCAAGTCACGAAGAGCATACGCCTAAGCGATCATTGGCCTAAGCGATTAGGCCAGTATACTGGTAATAGTTTAGGAACACGTAAATTGTCAAACTGAAAACTGACAACTGAAAGAGAGTTTTGGCGGGCATGTCACTTTCAAACTTCTTCTACTTTTTATTGTTGGTGTGGTTTTTATTATTTTTTTCCCAAATTGTGTTATTTGGGTTTTTGATATTCATTATTGGTAAAATATTAGCCATTAAATATCCGTTATCTTGCACAAGTGCAGGTAAGATGTTGTCAAAACCAAAATGTATATTTCCTGTGACATTTGGTGTGAATATCGGTAAACAGGGCTATTTCTTCCGTGAGTTTTAACTAAAACATCGTTATAATAACTCTATTATCCTATTCATTGGAATATTATTGCGTCTTTTTCAAATTGAAATGTATCAAGTTTTACATTCTTTTGCCCAGTTTTGTAGCAATTATTGATGGTATGCCCTGGTATTACCGATAGTTGTCTACCCATACGCCATCTAGTTACTCAAATGGAAACTGTTTGACAATCAAATTAAAAAAATAAGAAAATGCCTCATTAATATGAACGAGGAAAATAGTAGAAAATATAATGGTACCGATTGTTTATCGTAATTCGTACAACACAATCAACACATCATCATCATTTTAGCACGAGCGTAGTCCACAAGTTTAGCTATCAAATAAGACCTTTTTTTATCTTCATAGGATATTTCATATGAGAAGTATTGGTCAGATTAGTGTGAAAGCCCGAGGAAAACTAAAATGGCTGCCATTTTAAAACCGTGAGAGACAGAAAAAAATTGAGAGCCAATTTGTCGATAAAATATTATGCCATTCATCATGACATCACACCGGTGTCGGGACATATTTTATAAAACAATATCCTATTTAATATTTTGACAGATCTTCGAGCTTATTGTTCTTAATGCTCGCTTCTCACGGCGCGTCATATCACGAGCCGCGCCGAGCCGAGCTGATTTATATAAAGGGGGCGACAGACACACCAGTAAGTACGCGGACTTATGGCTCAACGACCTTAATCGCCTGTGTGTCAGCAAAGAGCCGCGCGCCGCGAGCCGCGAGCCCGGGGGCATGGTTAAAACCCGCGTACTTTAAGTTCGTACGTCTCTCACCCCTTTAATACGAGCGAGTACGAGCTAACAGGCTAGTCCACGCTACCAGCTGTTCTCACGGCGCGTAATTTATCACGAGCTGCTCGAGCCGCGCCTTTGAAGTTACCGACTTCAATCGGATCGGACGCGCCAGCTCGAGCCAACCCGCGCCACCTCGAGCCACCCCCTTCACACGGCGCGCGGCTCGAGCTGGCGCGGTACGGCTCGTGATATTACGCACCGTGGGAAGCCAGCATAAGATTAGTCCTCAGGCCTCAGCCTCGAAATCAGCAGGCAACGAGGCGATGGCCGTGGCGCGGGAGCGGCGCGTTCCAATGTATAGATATCGGCCTCGATGGCAGATGCGCGGCGAGCGGCGTACGGCATACAAGGCACCGCCACCGACGCTCCTGCCCCGCTGCCCGCAAAATTCGATGCAGAGGCCTTAGTCTTTATCTTCAACCATTTCCACCTGGCACTCTCTGGTATGGTGAATGGTGCTATGACGACGAGGAACATGGGCACAGACGAGATGACCATGAGCAGGCGCCAGTCCGCCACCCAGTAGGCCAGCCACGGCAGCAGTATGCAGCCACCGCCGAAGTATAAGGCAATGGACATGTTCGCCACCGCCGTGCGGTACTTCACGCCGACGTATTCTAGAACTGATGGAAAAATCTATGCGGTAAAATCACTGTAAAACTATGGTACGAACTGTCAGCAGTATTTTCGGACCAACATGACCTGAAAACCTTTAAGAAGAGAGCGTATAAAAGCCGACAACGCACGCCCACCGAGCTCTTCTAATGTTGCGAGTGTCCATGGTCGACGGTAGTTGTTTTCCATCAGGTGACCCGTTGGCAATTCTTGCCAATTTCCTTTCCACAAAAGACCCTAGGGCAAGAAGCGTAGGAAAACCAATAATTGTAAAATATAATGATTTTACAATTTTTTTGGGATCCCCGAAAACGAATTAAAAACTAATCGGACCGGATATCCTATTAAGATATGAGGTGATCAATCTTGCATGTACAAACAGATAAGTGGTAGATATATTAGGCGTTTCACCACTTCCTGATAAGTGCCGAATAGGCTATCCACCACTTGACTTGGTAAATAGAGTATGGAGATCTGTCAAAAAAGGTGTAGATACTAGATAGCCTATCCGGCATTTTATCATGAAGTGGTGTAACAGGCCCTTAATATTTTCCTTACCTAGAATATACATCAGCATGAAACATTGGTTGTTGGCCATCCCGACGAGGAATCTCGCTGCGACAAAGTCCCAAAACGATTTGGTGAAGATGGACGCTATGCTCCCTATGCCGCCTACCAGGTTGGCCGCTGAAAATTGCAATAATATTGCTATGCTTAAAATACTTACTTACGTATAATTACTACGATCGATGGCTCAGCGACCCAAAGTGTATTTTGGCCTCCGACACGAGCACTAAAAGTAAATTTACAAAATTTCCTATATGTAGAGTAAAAAACATTATTTTACAATACACTTAATATTTTACGGTGCTCCACCGTCCACGCACATATTATATGCGACGCACCGGTCACAAGTCAAAACATATGAGTAGGTCTTGTCTTTGAGCAGGCACTATCACTATTTTGAGTCTTTTCTCAATGGCATCTAGATTACACGGTCAATATTATCACGATTCTAGTATCACGGGATTCACAAATAGTACTGCGATACTGCGATTCGGCCTATTACACCATCAATATTATCACGGAATCCACGCCATTTGGGTGCCTAAACCTAAAATCAATAGTTTTAATTTCTTAAAGGTCATACGAGGTGTATGTAGATCTAGGTAAAATTGTTTAAGAAAATAAGGTTACAGTAGGTTTGGAATTTAGATGTAAAAGAACATCAGGATACCTACTCTCTGAATACTGATAATATCCGAATGTTTAAGTATAACCATCGCGCTAGGCGTATGTTTGTATTTCCATTTTCGAGACACGTACCCATCAAAATAGGCATCCTTCCGAACCGGTCAGCCAGCGAGCCGAAGAGGATGTTGCCGCACATGGAGCCCATGAAGCTGATGGTCTGAGACCACGGTACCAAGTTCGCCTTGTCGCATACCCAATCGCGCTGCAAAGGAAATTTCACCTTTGTTTACATAATATCAGAAGTACCTAAAAATATTTTCGTCAAGTCCATCAGTTTCTGTTTAGAAAATGTATTTTGTTAAACCTTTTTCATAAACCAGCTAGTGAAGGGTTTTGAGGAAATAGTCGATACAGCTTGACATAGTAAGGCTTTCACCTGAAGACAGGAAACTCCCAACTCGTGAAAAAATGGCCATCGAGTGCGCATCACATTTCGGCATCAGGGCATGCTCAACAATCACCTCAGGTATAATCAGTTATCAGAATAACGAGACCCATGCAGTATTTCAAACAAATTTTAACATCTTCTGTTAAGAAGTTTCGTGCCTCAATTCGCCGCGCCATTTTTACATACCTCACTAACAACAGTGTCATAAGGGATATCATCGAAGAGGAACTCCCAGCCGTTCTGGCAGGGGATGGTGGGAGTGGAGGGGTCCGGGGGGAGCAGCTCCTTCAGCACCACCGTCCAGTTCGCGTCGAACATCCTGCAGCGGTCGTACTCCGAGTCACTCGTCATGGGCGTCGAGAGATTAAGCCTGAAGGGACAGATTTGCTAATTAATGCCTCTGTCTTGGCATTTAAGCTTATGTGGGTGATTGCTTATTGTTTGTCAAATATCAACAATGTAATTCTTTTCGTAAACTTTAACCTGGACTGGCATTCGGCATTAGCATATATTTCAAAACTAATGTGACGGTTATTTTTAAAATTTTAATAGGAGAATTTTATATATATATATATATATATATATATATATATATATATATATATATATATATATATATATATATATATATATATATATATATACGAAGTGTTTCCTTATTCCTATACTATATATATATATATATATATATATATAGTATAGGAATAAGGAAACACTTCGTAGCGTAGGACGAGCTTCACAAACAACTGGGATTGATATTCCATATCTTGTGTGGAACTTTTACGGCCAGCTGAACGCAGGCCTAAGAAATTCTGTGCCTTGCTTGTTTCCACTTACCTCAGTTCTGGAGTAAGGTCGGCCAGCTCGGGCACCCAGCACCAGTGCTCCTGCGGCGTCGCCGTGATGAACATCTGGCCGAAGTACACGAACGACCACGTGATGCCCAGCGGCAGCATCCCAAGGAATAGCAGCTTCTGGTACAGGCCCATCTCGCCCGCATGACGCAGCACCTCCTCGAGCGCCGAGTTAACATCTTCTGGCGGATTCTCCTCATCTTTTATGTCGAGCGGTGATGTATCTTCTTTTTTGTTAGGAGGAGCCTGCAATTAAAGATAAGAAAGTTGTGTTGCGCTAATAAACAAAAATGGTACGAGTCGGACTCTCGCACAAAGGGTTCCGTACCAATTACCATTATCAAAAAAGGTTTTTAATTTTTATTTTATATTCGAGTTGACTTATTATTATTTTTTAACAAAAAATTTACACCCACTTTCAAGGTAAAAACGATATTCTTAAAATGATCTAAAAAGTATGAAATAATTATTATTCTTAATTAGTGCCTTTTTCAAAATTCGAGAGAAGAATAAGAATTATTTCATACTTTTTAGATCATTTTAAGGGCGCGTTCAGACGTGCGCATGTTCTGCGCGTGTTCTACTCACGGACGTATATATAGCTTTGATAAGGGGGGGTCCCTAACGTAAAAAAACGGCCAAGTGCGAGTTGGACTCGCCCGTGAAGGGTTCCGCAGCAGCAAATAGGTAACGTGCTTAGGAAATCAAAAGTATTTTTAGGGTTCCGTACCCAAACAGTAAAAACAGAACCCTATTAACTCCTAAGACTTCGTTGTCTGCCCGTCTGTCTGTCTCCAGGCTATATCTCAAGAACCGCTATAGGATATAGCTAGACATCTAAAATTTTCACAGATTGTGTATAATTCTGTTACCGCTATAATAATAAAATTAATATTTAAGGGAGGCTTCAATAATGGCAACAGATAGGCACTTGAAATTTTCAGAAAATCCTCAATTTTATATATTATTATGTACTTACTTTATTAGTAAGTACATAATATCTATACTTTCTGTACTATAATAATATTATAAAGCGGAACAGTTTGTTTGTTTGTTTGAACGCGCTAATCTCAGGAACTACTTGTCCGATTTGAAAAAATCTTTCAGCGTTAGATAGCCTATTTATTGAGGTAGGCTATAGGCTATATATTTTTATCACGCTAAGACTAATAGGAGTGAAGAAATAGAGGAAAATGTGGATAAAACGGGGGAATTTTTTTGAAAGGGCTTATTTGATCGCGCTAAACTCAGGAACTACTGATCCGATTTGAAAAATTTATTCAATGTTAGATAGCCCATTTATCGAGGAAGGCTATATGCTATATTTTATCACGCTAGTAATATTATATCATAGCGCTAAACCTAATAGGAGCTGAGAAATAGAGGAAAATGTGGAAAAACGGAGGAAAATAATTTGACAGGGCTTATTTGAACGCGCTAATCTCAAGAACTACTGGTCCGATTTGAAAAATTCTGTCAGGTTTAGATAGCCCATTTATTGCGAAAGGCTATATTTTATCACGCTTAGACTAATAAAAGCGAAGAAATAGAGAAAAATGTGGAAAAAACGGGGGAAAATAATTATTTGAAAGGGTTTATTTGAACGCGCTAATCTCAGGAACTACTGGTCCTATTTGAAAAATTCTTTCAGCGTTAGATAGCTCATTTATCGAGGAAGGCTCTAGGCTATATTATTTTATCACGCTAAGATTTATAGGATCTAAGAAATGAAGCAAAATGTGGAAAAAACGGGGGAAATTATTTGAGATGGCTTATTTCACGAATTACTTGAGCAATTTTTCTGTTTTTTGGCACAGATAAGAAGTAAACCACGTGAACTTTGTGACCAGACTAATTTGTCTGTGAAATATCTAATTTACGCAGGCGAAGCCGCGCGGAACGTCTAGTAATTAAAATAAAATAAATACATGTTTAAGGGCATACAGAAAACACAATTTTTGGCCTATTTTGCTCTATAACGATACGGAACCCTTCTTGCGCGATTCCGACTCGCACTTGGCCGAATATTTATTTAAAATTTGCATATCGGAATGAATGTTTACGTTTTATTGCTAATTGATTACTTAATAATTTCTTCGGAAAAAACTTGCATAGTTTGGATGCACCGCCACGGGCGCGGGGAAATGTGCATTTCCCCGCGCCCCTGCGACGAACAACGAACGCATCGCGGTACCTACTCTGAGTATGGACACGCTCCACAGTATAATAATAAATTAAAATTATTATACTGTGAATAAAAAAAAACACATGTACCTACGTCGCCGATTAAAATCGGTGCGGTAGGTACATAATATATTGTCGATTGGACAAGTAAGATGGATAGTACGCCCATGGTTCTACTGTAGCGTATCCAGGGAAAACTTGGGGAAAACGCGCGCGGGTTCAGCGCAGATCAGCGCGTACCGTGAGCGTGTTTTCTCACTTTTTAACCGACTTCCAAAAAGGAGGAGGTTATATGTTCGTCTGTTTATATATATATTTTTTTTTGTATGTTCAACCATAACTTCGCCATTTATGGACCGATTTTCATGATTCTTTTGTTGTTGTACAGGATTGAATTCGAGGTTGGTACCATGTTCACAAAAATGGTGATCTGATGATGGGATCCATGAGGAATCGAGGGGACTCCTTAAAATTTATATGAGAACATATGGTGATTTCGATTTTTTCTGAAGTATTTCAGGCATATACTACCAAAAAAAAAGATTTTGCACCAGGATGTACCCTAGTTCTGAAGGTACCCAACAGAACTTTTGAATCCTTATAGATACAAGTTTGAAGATTTTGGCTTTAGTATAAACTACTCCAAGCAAAAGCCAATGAATCCTACATTATTTCTGCTGAACATAGGCTAAATTTTATTTTGGAAAAAATAGGGTTTCGTAAGATATTTGGGTTTTTCGGACGCCAGGTGTAAAATCAACCAGAAAAGTTACTTATTTTGCGTACGCTGCCGAAACTATAAAAGATAGAACTATAAAATGTTCTAGTAATTGTGGATCTCATAAATATCTACAAAAAAGTCCGCGACACACTATACTTATCTATGTCGAGTGAGGCACAATAACCATTTTTTTGTTTAAAAATCTTGAATTTTTTTGGACTACATTTAAACGCGTTTATTTTACTCATGCTATTAATCCTTATCAAAATAAATTATTTCATCACTAAGTACAGTTTATGTAGATAAAATTTGGTCTGTGAATGATTAAAATTGGACGTTTGGTTTTTAAATTATGGCGAAATTAAAATATTACGATAGTGAGCGTCATACAAGCGGGATGAAAACAATATGTGCATTGTGCAGTGTGCACTGTGCACCCTTCGGATAATGACTGTGTCTGCGTCGTCGATGTCAGTGTCGGAGTCTGTGAATTGACCTGGGAATCATTTTGCTGACCGAGTCTTTCCTGGGTAGGCTTTTTGCAGCCGTAACCGTCATCCACGCGGGCGGAGCCGCGGGCGACCGCTAGTAGTATTATGTACAACTAAGACAACAAGCTACAATATAGCCTTGTCGTCTCATATGTAACTAAAAAGGGTAAAATTATTATTTTTTAACAAAAAATTAAAACCGATTTCCAAGGTAAAAACAAAAGTAATACTTATTCATAATCTAAAAAGAATCAAATAATTCTTATTCCCTATTATAGTGGCGTCTTCAGACTACGCCTAAACCTCAACTATTTCTGTACTCAATTTTCTTGCTTTTGAAGTCGGTACCAGCTTACCTTAGTGTAATTGCTATGTCAAGGATCTCAGAACTTTTCCGGGCTGGTACCGACTTCAAAAGCATGAAGATTGAGTACAGAAATAGTTGAGGTTTAGGCGAAGTCTGAAGACGCCACTATAATAGGGAATAAGAATTATTTGATTATTTTTAGATTATGAATAAGTATTACTTTTGTTTTTACCTTGGAAGTCGGTTTTAATTTTTTGTTAAAAAATAATAATCCCATACGCTATAGTAGAACACGCGCACATCTGAACGCGCCCTAAGAATATCGTTTTTACCTTGGAAGTCGGTTTCAATTTTTTGTGAAAAAATAATAATTTGTTACTCTTTTTAGTTATCTACACGACCACAAGGCTATATGCGTAGATACTAGATAACCACTACGCAAGTCCTATTCAATATATATTACTGTAAGCGAAATTGTGGTAAATCCTTACAGTTATCTAAGCGATGCTGAAATTTCCAAACTTTTATGTTCAGGAGTTCTGTTCAGTGCCTTTGGATTCAGAGATACCTTCGTTTGAAATTTTACTTATTTGTAACATTATGTTAAGTAAAAACAACCACCATGTGTATTTATAAATTTCAAGAATTTTCCTCTATTGCTTAGATATAGATCCCATCATATCATCACCTTCGTAATCATTGTAAAAAATTCAGATTATACCATGATTATACAACAACAAAACAATTTTCGAAATCGGTCCACAAACAGCGGCATGGGCGTACCGAGGGGGGGGGGGGGGTAAAATAAAAGTCAATTTTCATGGAAAGTGGGAATTCAAAACGTGTTACGGTGCGTCCACATTTGTATCATTTGCGCGATCAGATCTCCGATCAGATCTCCGTCGCGTATCATCGAAGCGTGTCAAAATGATACGCGTATCATGATACGCCCCGATCGCTATTAACCGCGTATCTGATACGTGCCGTATAAAATACGCGCATGATCGGCAGAATGATCTAATAGGCGTCCACACTATGATACGCATACTACGAATAATATAAACTAAGGAAACGTAACTCCCATACTTCAACCGTTTTAAATTTGGCTCCTTTTCGAACACTAAAATATGACAATTCAGATTCTCGCCAAGGTCGTTTCCCAAGTAACGTATCATAATATTGCGCGCTGGACGACAGCCTGCCCGGTTATTGTCATTGTCATAGTTATGAAACAAAGCCGTTGACAATAATTATCAAAAGCGGATGGTATTATGCAGTATACACCAAACATATTATCTACTATTACGAAGAAAGGAGTACTTATATAATTATTATTTTAAAATCAAACATTTTCCTCTGATCCTTAAGTCATCGATAATAATAATATATAATAATTTTGAACAAACCTTGTACGACTCGGACGAATTTAAAACTATCCAGAGCACCGAGCAGAACAAGACGTTTTCAGATTACAAAAATCTATGTGCTACATTATTACAGAATTGAAATAAAAAAACTTACGGTGCAAATAGGCAATGCAGATTTTCGTAATCTCTTTAATTTTCGGTCATTACTCATACAAATATTATCATGACTAGTAAAGTGTATGCTACATCAACGAGTAATCTGGCTCGGCATTCAATTCGGTTCGTTTCTTACTAAAAGAACGGCAGTATAAAAATAAGATACTCCATACTGATGTCAGCCAGATGCCAGAAGAATGCCAGAGCCAGTACAGATGTAAATTGTTACATCTTGCATAACACTGTCCATGGCGACATTGTAAAAATTTTGTAATTATATTATTTTTTGATTATTGCACTTTTACAATAACATGTAAGCTAAATAAGACAAACACAAAGAGACCAGCTTAATTTTACGCACAATTTACTAGCAAGTAGCAAGTTGCAACTAAATTTTAACTTGCAACTTGCTACTAAATTGTGTGTTTACATGCAATTATTAACTTAAAATTTAGTTAAAATTTAGTTAACTACTTATCAACTTAATATGTGTAAACCAGCTCTTATTCGGTCATTAAAAAAATAAAATGTATAATATTTTTCTCCTATTTCGCCCTATCAAGGACGCGGCGAGCGTCGTAACCGCCACTGTACAAGGCGCGCTGATATGAATGTTATTTTAATGTCCTTTACGTCGATATTCGCACTGACAGGCATCGACCTGCTAATTTTAGGGACAGCCTTGCCTTAAGTCAGTTGGGGGAGGGGGGGGGCAGGCAGCCCATGCTGTCTTGGAATACTTCATTATTTATCCAAAATCACTATTAGTTTCCATTTGAAATACTTCAGATTATGAATCAAAATTACAATATAATCCAGATAAATGGGGTTTTAGTATAAAATATCGCGAAAAATCCCCTCGATTACTAATGGATATCATCATATCATCATCAAGTCACCTTTTTTATGAACATGGTACCAAATTCGGATTAAACCCGATACAATAGCGAAAAAATCTTGAAAATCGGTCCACAAACGGCGAAGTGATTGTTGAACATACAAAAAAACATATAAACAGACAAACATATAACCTCCTCCTTTTTGGAAGTCGGTTAAAAAGGTAAATTGCGGTTAACGTTTTATGACGTGAATAAACTACTAACTATAGATCTCGTTCAAGCTAATTTTCGCTGATAGTTTTCATGGTAATGTAATTCGCTTTCACAGCAAGGTCAGCAACTTATCATTATTTATTTAATTAAAATATTACCTCATTTGAATCCATCTTATACCCACAACTCGCGCTCGGTTATAATCAGGCAATGATTTGTTTGATGAAAGAACAACTAATGATGGGTTACTACGAGTAGATAAGATTAATATTTAATAGATTTTGATTTTGATTATTGTTATCGACACGTGAGTTAATTAAATACTTATTACATTCTTTGTAACTCAAGTAGGTATTTATGTGCCGACACAATTTGTGAGTTGTGAGTCGCAGAGTTTCGGTCGCGTAAATATATTTTCATGCAAATCATGATTCATGAGTCATGAGCTCATGACTCACAAAATTACGCTCGTATGAATCAAACAGGACTTTTGTATGAAACTGAATGCAGCAGAATTTCTGCCAGCCGAAATTCTGCGCCTCACAAATTACGCTCGTTTGGCTTCACCCAAACAGCAACACAGTTGGTAGTCATGTACTATCAGAGAAGTTGATTCCTATGCAGATCGGGGACCTACGTAGTTTGGTTGCGTTACGTCAAACCCAGCCGACAGATCACAATTAATATTGAATTGACATATTCGACCAAATAACGTTGGTCTATCAATTGCATAGGAATCAATTTCCTCGATGGTACATTGTACAGTCAACAGTGTACTGTACCGTGTACGTACAGGCTACAGCACGTGACACGCGTCGAACGCGCCGCATCATCAGAATGCTTCCTATAAAAAATACGAAATTCGGATGCCTACCGCACAGTACCGCACTTTACCACAGATTAATATAATATAATGTAGCAAGCACTTTACGAAATGCGGCGCGTTCGGTACCGTACGTGCGGCGCGTACGTTGCTGACAATGAGGGATTTTCTTATTTTTTTAATTTGATTGTCAAACAGTTTCCATTTTAGTAACTAGATGGCGTATGGGTAGACAACTATCGGTAATACCAGGGAATACCATCAATATTTGCTACAAAACTGGGCAAAAGAATGTAAAACTTGATACATTTCAATTTGAAAAAGACGCAATAATATTCCAATGAATAGGATAATAGAGTTATTATAACGATGTTTTAGTTAAAACTCACGGAAGAAATAGCCCTGTTTACCGATATTCACACCAAATGTCACAGGAAATATACATTTTGGTTTTGACAACATCTTACCTGCACTTGTGCAAGATAACGGATATTTAATGGCTAATATTTTACCAATAATGAACATCAAAAACACAAATAACACAATTTGGGAAAAAATAATAAAAACCACACCAACAATAAAAAGTAGAAGAAGTTTTGAAAGTGACATACCCGCCAAAACTCTCTTTCAGTTGACAGTTTTCAGTTTGACAATTTGCGTGTTCCTAAACTGTTACCAGTATACTGGCCTAATCGCTTAGGCCAATGATGGCTTAGATTTAAGATATTTTGATTTACGTTACACTTGACAGTACACTGAAATTTTCTTTAAACACTACCAATATGTTGTCAGTGATGCCAACCTGCAGATAATTTCAGATCGGTGGGGAACCAATAGAAAATCTAGAAGTGTCTACCGTCGCGCCGTCTGGTGGAGATTTAAAAAAGAAAACTTCCCATTAAATTTTGATATATATTTTTAATGCTTGTAATGCATATTAGGAATCCAAAAAACCCTGTTTTTCGGTTTGTACTTAAAATAGGTTGTCCATTTAATTTAAGACCAGTTAAATAATTTTCCATAACATTAAAAAAATGTTGGATTTCAGCAAAATTATCTTTATTTAAAGATTTTTTAAAACCATAGTTATGAAAATTGCGGCTATTTAAAATATCAAATAGATCGTTAATTTTTCTTATAAAATCTACAGTTGCTTCCGCATCATGAAATTCAGGCAAGCCTAAATAATAGGCTACTTGACCTATATTCAATTTCATTGAACAAATGCATATTTCTAGTAGAACTTGGCCTAGGAAATCGTATTTCACCCTTATCATCAAATAAAAGCTTATGATTGATAAATAAAGTCGATTTGAAAATATGATTTTATGAAAATAGGATTTGTACTGACGAAAACGCTTTTGCGGTACTTCCGATTTGGATGTGACGTCATCCTCATAGTAATTTAATATCTTTTATTTATCGCGCTTGTTATATGTAAGTTTATTTGTACATAAATAATAAGAATAAGCCTAGAAAGATTTGTAAAATATATTTTCTTGAATAATTCACTTAAAACATCAGTTTTATATATTATCTCCATTTATTGTAGACGGGAAATGAAATGGCCAAAACTTTTCTCCAAAAGTTTTCAACATTACAAATGATTTGTAATTTCTTATTTAATTCTTTTATAATTTTTGGGCACTTTTAGCCTCGTACATTTAGCACATAAAAAAATGTTCAATAAAGAGAGTTTAAAATACAAAGCGTATGACGTCACACTATGGCGGACAGTGTTTTCGGCGCCATTTATGAGGTATATTTTTCAATAAGCATTTTTATGGGTTTCTACTGTGTAAAATATTAAAATATTAGTTTTTTTTTTTTGTGAAAATGAACGATTAAGAAGCGATTAGCATGAAGAAAAAAAGTAGGTCAAGTAGCCTATTCTTGCAAAGCAAAATTGATTCAGCTACAGAATTACTGAAGATTTGAGCTGCCAGTTTAACCTTCATTATTTGCTTTGCAAAATGTATGTATGCTCGCTGCGTAGTTTATTTCCTAAATGTAGCCCATCGTTTGCTTGAATTTCGTGAAGCTTTGAAATGTATTCCCAAGAATTTTTTTATTATTTAAATTTGTTAGCTCTTTTTTTTCGCCTAATGTATTTCGGACTAATTTAAGCATATGAGCTGGATCTGGAGTAATAAAGACTTCTCGATCGCCAATCGTAAATGAAGTCTTAAGAGCAGCAATATTATTAAGGTACAATTCCGTGCATCGCGATCGATCGCGGTCGTGCACGACCTACGACTGTCGTCGGACGCTCGCGACCATAGTCAACGTATGAAAATGTATGGCACCGCTTCTGAGGCCCGCGACCATTGAGATAATATACACTAGGAGAGAGCCTTATATCGGTGTATAAGCGTCAAAAGCGTGTAATGTTATGTCCTACTTACTCGGACATAACAAAGGAGTCGGTCTGCATATTTCATATAATAAAAGTGTTAATAAAGGTTTTTAGTGAACATTTTATGTTAGATATTATTGAGTTTTGTGGTCCCGCTAAATAATAAACCATAAGAATGGCCAAAGAATGCCTCAAACACGTGGATTTAACATTATATACGTAAGTTTTGAACAACGTTTTTTGGGCTTTTCAATCGGTATTTTTGTAAGCTAAAAAGATAATTTATAAGTTTAATAATCCCTTATTTGTGCTATTTAAGGCATTAGTGCTAAAATGTCACATCAATTAATAATTTGTCTACAAAAATTGCATAGCTTTTTACGTGTGTTTACGGATTCTCATTACTTGAACTATAGTTTATCGATATCATGAACTAAATGACTTTCTTTTCTGTATAATAATGTGCTTCGAAATGATCGACAAATAGAAATATTCAAGAAAATAAACGCACACAACTTGTATGAAAATAAGCACAAAATGGCCACGCGATGACGGGCTAAGGTTACATCTATATATATATATATATATATCCTTAATCTGTGCCCGCGACTGACGCGCGCGGCCTACGACTGTCGTAAGCCGCGCGCGATCGTGTCTTGAAGTTATGACAGTTGCGCACGACCGACGACAGTCGTAGGCCCCGCGCGACCGTGTCAAAGTTATATGGCACGATCGCGATGATGACGTCAGAGCGAAACTTTAAAAATTTATTGAGAAAAAACTAGGGAATGAATTTCAAAATTATTTAATTTATATTCTTAAAATACCCTATTTTAACGAAAAAAAATATAAAAAGTACATGTGATTTTTTTTGGACAATGCCCATTCTGTAAATAATAATAAATACAGATTAAAGTTTTTAGGAATTCGAGCTATTAATAAAAAACTACTGAATTAATTTTCATGAAATTTGAAGTATTCCCTAAGTTGAACAATAATTATACCTAGTACAAAAAAATAATTACTTAAATCGGACTTGTAGGTATGTACTTCCAGAGATAACGCAAACATAAAAAATACACATTATACACTCTTTTGAAATTTGGCACATTTGTTTAGACGGTTATAATAATAATATTATAACCGTCTATAGACTATCAATATACGGAATAATAAATTACATAGCGATGATTTTTTGTTGAAATTATGAACATGTTATCAGGGCGAGCGAAGCGACCCCTTATATTACCCACAACCTGAACTACTTTTGTAGTACACTTTATGGAAAAACTATCACGCCTATTGGTGGTTATTTATGAAAATATGCGCCGTTATGATCAACTACTTGCACAAGGAACGTTCAAGTTTTTTACAGACATTAATACATCACTGTCCACTTCCATCGGCGCAACACAGGTCTCACACGATGGGTTACCTGCTTTGCTCTTAAAATGTAGGAGCTGTAATAAAAAAAATATTAATTTAAGGTGACGCCGCGTAAAAGTAAAAAAAACCGTGTTGGATGTGTTTTAGTTTGCTTGTTTTCCTTGAGAGGCCGGCCCGGCTTCTCATAGAAAACAAGCAATGGACCAGCAAAAAATGGAAAAGGCGTAAGCGACAAAATGGTTTTTGTCGCGTAATTTAATAACTGTATTTTAAAAAGATAAAGGAGATATGCGAACACAAATATAAAAACATACATACAATATACATACATACATATATACACTTTTAAAATTTGGCATATATATGTTCAGACGCTGATATAGAATAACATATACAAAAACTGGGCAGTTCTGGAAATATTACATATATACGCGTCGAATAGATAACCTCCTTTTTTTGAAGTCGGTTGAAAACCATAAATACATTTCATATAAGCTATGGGCAGATTATAGTGTATGCTTGAACCAATCTATGTACAAATTTTGGAAGCTTAAATCACTCTCATCTGTTGGCAAAATAGGAATCCCTTTTTTTACAGAGGTCTTTTTGATTGATTATTCCGTGTTATAAAAGTTGACCAATCGTGTTATGTTATGGGCAATTCAAAGACAAAGACATGATGAATACTGACAATTAACTTTAATTTCTTAGCTTTAGTCATTGTTGAGAAAAATCGATATCGCTACAGCCAAATTATCAAGGCGTCGACTTAATTTCTGTACACAGACAAGAAGTAATTAAGTATATTAAATTACCTTGACAGGCACAGAGTTCGGTTTAGGAAATGTTCTCTTTCTATGATTGAAAAAATCTTCTTTATTAAAATGTTCACTGCATATTCTTGAACCAAGTGGTAGGTCCCAATTTTGTTTATTTGTGGCAGTTATCCACAATTTACGGATTTCAGGGTCATTAGGAAATCTAAAAAAAAATTCGGATACATAATTTTATTGGAATACTTAGTATTTTAAAAGTATAAAACCGACTTCAAAATTGTACGTTATTCAGAATTAAAATTATGTTATCTCAAAACTACTAGACCGATTTTGACGAAGTTGAACAATACCAAGTACAACAAAAAAAGAATTACTTAAATCGGACTTGTAGTTCCTGAGATATGCAAACACAAAAAATAATTCATAAAAACATACATACTTTTGAAATTTGGCACATTTGTTCAGACCCGATCTAGATCGGATATCCAACATAGATCGGATACCCGATCTAGATAGTCTAGACTAGCATATTATACAAAAACTGGGCAGTTCTCTAGAACTGCCCAGTTTTTGTATTTCTAAATATTACATACATACGCGTCGAATTGATAACCTCCCCTTTTGAAGTCGGTTAAAAACAACAAAATGTGGAAAAAAACATATTTACATAAATTTCCCCATTAGCAGGGTAATTAATGTAAGCAATATCTGGCAACACTGGCATTTGAAGTTATAAAAACAAAATACTTATAATACAATGTATTAAATCATTGAGTTAATATACACTAGGAGAGAGCCTTATATCGGTGTATAAGCGTCAAAAGCGTGTAATGTTATGTCCTACTTACTCGGACATAACAAAGGAGTCGGTCTGCATATTTCATGTAATAAAAGTGTTAATAAAGGTTTTTAGTGAACATTTTATGTTAGATATTGTTGAGTTTTGTGGTTCCGCTAAATAATAAACCATAAGAATGGCCAAAGAATGCCTCAAACACGTGGATTTAACATTAAATACGTAAGGTTTGAACAACGTTTTTTGGGCTTTTCAATCGGTGTTTTTGTAAGCTAAAAAGATAATTTATAAGTTTAATAATCCCTTAATCGTGCTATATAAGGCATTAGTGCTAAAAATGTCACATCAATTAATAATTTGTCTACAAAAATTGCATAGCTTTTTACGTGTGTTTACGGATTCTCATTACTTGAACTATAGTTTATCGATATCATGAAGTAAATGACTTTCTTTTCTGTATAATAATGTGCTTCGAAATGATCGACAAATAGAAATATTCAAGAAAATAAACGCACACTACTTGTATGAAAATAAGCACAAAATGGCCACGCGATGACGGGCTAAGGTTACATCTATATATATATATATATATATAGATGTAACCTTAGCCCGTCATCGCTATTTAATAATAATTTAATAATAATTTATTTAATACACAGATTAAGGATATATATATATATATATATACTTGTATGAAAATAAGCACAAAATGGCCACGCGATGACGGGCTAAGGTTACATCTATATATATATATATATATATATATATATATATATATATATATATATATATATATATATATATATATATATATATATATATATATGTAACCTTAGCCCGTCATCGCTATTTAATAATAATTTAATAATAATTTATTTAATACACAGATTAAGGATATATATATATATATATATATATATATATATATATATATATATATATATATATATATATATATATATATATATATATATATATATATATATATATATATATATATATATATATATATATATATATATATATATATATATATATATATATATATATATATATATATATATATATATATATATATATATATATATATATATATATATATATATATATATATATATATATATATATATATAGATGTAACCTTAGCCCGTCATCGCTATTTAATAATAATTTAATAATAATTTATTTAATACACAGATTAAGGATATATATATATATATATATATATCCTTAATCTGTGTATTAAATGCTAATTTTAGAAAAATGTATGCTTATTGTGCACAATATTAATAATTAAAGAAAGTAAATTTATAAAAACTGTGATGCTATTAAAATATAACGAAATTTTTGAAAACTTACTTATGAAAAGATATTCCCTCAATTTTCCTTAATGTATTGCTTTTACAGCCCATAATACTACATCCCACCATTATATTAGTATAGTTCAAATACACCGCTTATAAGAAAAACACCAACCACTACTTCTAACGTTACAAATAATAGTTAAATCAAACAAAATTTGTAAATCACAGCTGTTTGTGTACGAAACGTCAAACTTTGATATGCTCCTGTAGGAGCATCACATTGGAAAAAATGGCCACGCGGTGAGGGACAGAAAATAAATATTTTTTCTCTTTTCTCGACAAGCAATACGTAATTAACTATCTCTTTCTTTGTGTGAGTGAAAAGGAAATATACAGCAGTCTATCTATCTCTGTTTACGGTTTTGACGGTTCGTAGCGGACCGTGAAATTTAACACGTGGGCTTAGTGTTGCCAATTTAACAAATATCTGCCTATATATAAGGAAAAATATTTATTGTAGTTGTATAAATTTAACGCAAAACTTAATATTACTTACGGCTCCTGTCTTTACTTTTAAAATAATTGAGGTTTTAGAATAGAATAGATTTTTTTATTTGTACTTGTACTAAGCTACAGAAGAAAAACGATAAAAGAATCCGTACAAAATAAAGGCGGTCCTACCGCTAAAGTGGTTTCTTCTAGAAGTATAAAGATAAAGGTTTTTTCAAGTCTGATAGAAAAAAAATCTATTTGGCTGTTTAAGCTATATATTTATGCTATATATTCAAGTTTAAAAAGAATAGCTGTCACTGGCTGTCCGAAACCAAGGTAAAGGTTTCTTCAAGTCTGATAGAAAAAAATTTTTTTTTCTTTAGTCGTGTTCGTTTGCTTTTTCAACTGCGCATGCGCGGCTTTTTTGTGTGTCAGTGTGAGTGTCATATTCTAAAATACCTTGTCATGTTCTAAAATATCTGTCAGATTTTCTAAAATTTGACAGAAATTGATCGGTATTTTAGAATATGACACTCACATTGATGACACTGACACACAAAAAAGCCGCGCATGCGCAGTTGAAAAAGCAAACGAATACGACTTTTGGCTGTGCTATAATATATATATTATATTAATAATTAGGGAGTGCCTTCGCTGCCGGCGCCGGTTGCCGAAATGGCTGCCGGCGCCGGTTGCTGAAATGGCTGCCGGCGCTGTTTTCCGAACTCCGAAGTTTTCCGAAGTCACGCGATGTTTGCCGAATAGGCTGCCGGCGCCTATTCGGCAAACATCGCTTGTCAAATGACAGAATAATGATCAAAAACATCAGTCTTGAGCTAAAGGACTATGAAAAATATAAACAATAAGATATCATAAATAGTCATATTGTAAGGATGCATATTTGAATCCTTCGATCGGGGATTCTTGGAAATGCTATTGTATTCTATTGTTGTCGTGATCACCGGTGCTCGTATGGGGCTTGAATCTTGATGGGTTGATGGTGGTGATGATGATGCTGATAAATGTGATCTGCTTAGTAGCATTATACAATATATTTGCTTCTTTAAACAACGCTGAAACTCTCTAACATGTATAAGGAATCTGAAGTTCTGTTCAATACCTTCGGAAGTATACCGAGGGGCTTATTATAATTTATAACTGTATAAGCTATAAATTATAATAAGCCTAGCTAGCTAGCTATAAATTATAATAAATTATAGCTGTGGTGCAAAATCTTACTTTTTGGTAGCTGAAAAAAGGTAGCTAAGGTAAAGTTAAGCTAAGAAAATGCATCACAAAAAACTAAAATATCCACAGCCGAACAAATAGGTACCTAACGTTCACCTTTGGAAGTCGGTAAAGTCGAATATATTTGAGATTATTATTTCTTTTTAAAATTTGTGTATCGGCACTGGAAGTTGGAACCTAGCGCTTTACCTACGCATTATCTACGGCTCCCATTTTGAGTGCCAGCGCCGGCAGCCGTTGTTTTATATCTCGGCTGCCGGCAGTATACTTACCGCCGGTTCCCATTACTGATATTTTTGGGAGCCGGCGCCGGCAGCGGAGGCACTCCCTAATAATTATTATTTCAAACGAACTTGTATTGCAATACATAAATTTATCAATCAATGTGGCATATTATATTTTGTGTTATCTAACAATCGTTTGATAGTCATAGCTGACTCTGTAGGAAGGTCTCTTTGATTGAAAAAATCTTTAAGCACAGAATTAGCCAAAAAATGTTGGTTGTTGTACCTACCTTCAAACAAAGCCCAGTAGTGGTCGTAATTATGACTAGTTAAAGGTATATGGACGATGAGCTGCGCAGCTTCTCCGGTGAGGTGGGCCTTGGGTTACTGGAGCTTTTGAACAATGAACATTGTCCAGTGCTGACTTTATTTGGTGTTAACCAATGATAAAAACAACTCACCAACTGAGCCATTCAGTATAATATGCACCTGAATATTGATTTCCGGAAATACTGATTTAACATATGAGCTGGCTGGTTTAAAAGTTTCGGTGCACTGATTCCAGGTGATACTGTTAACTGTAGCTGCGACTTAAATTCCAAAAAGAATTCCTCAATCTCTGTATATAAGTATCTTTTGTCAAATATAGTAATTTCTGATCCTTGCCACCTGCTGTTACAATTGCAAATGATTTTCATTGAATTTCTTCCATTTTATCTCTATGCTTGCGCTCTTGTCTCCACAAAGGTACGACTATGTGATTTTTTCTTTTGGACATTTTTCGAAATTAGTTTTTAGTTTTAAAGCTGTGCTTTTAATTCTAGTTCATTATAGAATAGTTCATTGATATTTTCGATCCGGCTCTAATGCGACCAAAATTTTAATTGCAAACTAAGGATATTTTCCACGAAATAATTAAAAAAACACTTTTAAATACAAGTTGCGACCATGCGACCGATATAATTCATTCATAAAAATATTAATTGACAACATCAAAATCCTTTCTACTTCTCACAAAAAAAAAATTGTCCATCTGTGATTTTTGTATCACGTCAGAGTTAAATACTTGACAAATACAGTGTGGGGAATATATTTCTTTCAGAATTGGTAACATTTTACGAAATGGAAGCTTTTGGGCATTTGGAACTCTATTGCAATCTAATAAAGTTTAATATCCGAAAACAATATTACAAATGTCATTCCGGTTTGACGGACGAGGTTCGCGTAGTGTGTAGTGGACGACGAACCGTCAAAACTGTCAAATTTGTCTCTCACGGACGGACCGCGTCCCTCACGAACGCGGTCTTCAGACCGGGTTCGCGCAATCTGTAGAAGCCATTAAACGTAGCAACTAAATGTAATCACTTAATCTGTGCAAGGTCGACTGTGATTGGCTGATAAAAAGACCATAGAGAATATAAACTACATGAGAAAAAAGACGAAGAAGAAGTAGGGAGAGAGAAGCGCGGGAAACTTCGGAGTAGGCGGGAGTGTTTTCTCGGAATCTCTTTTGCAAAATTATTAAAAATAGGATAAGGAGGGTTAAAGTTGTAAATTATTAAGTATTTTTATTATTTATTACTAATTGTATAAATAAATATGTATGTGTAAAGTGTAGTTAGCTGTATATATTGTATATATATTAGTACTAGGCTGGCCCTGTTGTAAATATTAAACTATTTTGGGTGGTTCAATGAATGAGCCACCCGACCCTAAGTCCTGATGTAGGCATGAATGTAACTATTACAACTGATATGGAGTATGAACATGAGATGAGTGGGAGCCGCAAACGGCCGAAAACATCATACAAACAAGATTTTATTACTGTCAATAATATAATATCAAATACGCCACCTAAATCATCAGAAACTACTGATTCACAGAATATTAAACCCCGAATGTATACAACTACTGACAGTTACCCTTATGTTGTACATGTTCAAAGGATAACAGCATCTTTACAGGATGGTACCACTCTACATCCCCTTATCTTAGGCAAATTCTTTAAAACTAATAATGTAAATAATATTATACCAGGTAGCATTAAGAAAATAGGTAGGAACCGGTGTACAGTAGCTTTTAACTCACACATAGATGCTAATAATTTTGTAAATAATAAAAATTTTGAATCTTTTAAGTTAAAGGCATTTATACCTAATTTTAATGTTACCAGAATGGGTGTTGTTAAAAATATTCCAACAGAGTGGACAGACTCAGAAATATTAGAAAACTTAGAAACTCCAGTAGGTTTTGGAAAAGTATTAAAAATAAGGAGGATTAATTATAAGGTAAAAATAGATAAGTTTGTCGAATGGAAACCTTCTCGTTCTGTGGTCGTTACTTTTGACGGGCAAATATTGCCTCCTAAAGTTTACATTTGCTATAATTCTTTACCTGTAGATTTGTATATATATCCGACTATTCAGTGCTACAATTGTTGTAGATATGGCCACACAAAGGCAATTTGTAGATTAACACCACAATGTTTCAAGTGTGGACAGGAACATACAGCAGAGTCATGCACGAGTGAGACAGAACATTGTATAAATTGTTTAGGTGAACATTACGCTACAAACAAAATTTGTCTAGAGTTTTCAAGACAAAAAGCAATCAAAAATTGTATGGCTGAAAAATACATATCTTATGGTGAGGCTAGTAAGTTGCAGCCTCCAATTCTGATCGGAAGTAGGTCTTATGGAAAGGTTTTGACATCTGATGTACAGAGTTCTGATTATGTTATGACAACTCAGAATAATAATGCACGGTCATATAAAAAAAGCTTTTATTCAAAGCCACGCTTCCCACATAATCCTGGTAAAGGTTATGATAAAAATTTCCATACTAATTTTATAAAAGAGTATCAAATTCCAGCTTCTGAGAATAGTTGTGCATATGTTGACCCTGAAACAAGAAAAGAATTAGTAAACAATAAGACAGACACAAACACTATTTTAAATGTTTTATCTGCTCTAGTTAGTGCTTTACAGCAAAATAATACCTGAAAACCGTCCAACGTTGCTTCTTTATACAATTTGATTAACTCTGTTGATAACATCAACAATGGATTCAAACATAATACAATGGAATTGTATTATGTTTGAATCCATATAATTTGAAGTATACTTACTAAAAAAACTAATTTGATTTACTTAGTAAATAAATACAACCCCATTGTTATTGCCCTTTCTGAAACTTGGTTACGACCATATTTTTCGTTTCGTATTCCAGGTTATTATTGTGTACGAGATGACAGACACAGATATGTAGTATAATATTGTAGACAGATAAGCGTCTTAGAAGAGTTTGACGGCTCACGAATTGACATTTGATGCGACAGCTAGCGCCATCTGAAATTGGTTCGATTAAAACTCCATAGGTGTGTACGTGTGCGTTTATGTTTGTATGTGTGTATTAGGATATTATGGGGATAGGATATCCGTGTCAGATTTTTATGTTTCAATAAACTTTAATTTGTAAAAACTGAGTTTGTTAAGTTTAGTTCACATAACAATACACAATTTTCACAAAAACAAAGTCTTTGAAACATAAAAATCCGACACTATAAAACAAATAAAAACAAAATTTTGACGAATATGATTATTTATTTTTCTTGGTCAATATAAAGACCCTGCCACATAACACTATTTAATCTTGAAAGTGTTTTACTTTTAAATATTGTTGTCTCGAGGTTGAGAAGGTCCAGGTTGGCCAAAACACAGGCAACTTATGCTGAGACTGCAAGAGAAAAATTAAATACTATAATAAAACATATGAATGGCGCATATACTATAATTGACCAATACTTATTTTCAATGGATAAGTTGACAAGCAAAGGACACGACACACAAATTTTAAAGAAAAAAAACATGATTGGCTGAAGACTTATTTAATTGCTATTGCAAGGGGCGATAGCCCGTTACCGCTTGGAGGTTAATTGAAATATACAATACATTAAATAATCATTGACTTTCAATTTACTGTGTAAGTATTTGTAAATAAAAAATAAATTGTATCAAGACGTAACACTACATTTTACATAATGGTGCCAAAGTGCCAAAAGCCACCACATACCAAAAATCTTTGTCTCAAATTAAGTATAAAACAGACACAATCAAATATATCACTTACATCACATGGGATAGCTGCTGTCCTTGATAAGGCTCTTTGTTACCATCAGTGAAGTCTGTCTCTTTGAAAATATGTCTCTCATAGTATCCTGTCTGTCATAGTATCCTATGCTAATGTACACAGAGTACAGTTTTTTCGGACTTCCAATGTATAGTTTCCAACTTCAAAAACATATCTTGTCCATGACCCACAACTGAAAATAAAAGATGAATACATAAATAATAATTATATAACAAATAAAACAATAATTATTGTTATGTTATGCTAAATATGTACCTATATTTAGGTATTATATATTTTTTTATCTTATATATAAAATTCTCGTGTCACAATGTTAGTTCCCGTACTCATCCGAAACGGCTTGACCGATTCTCGTGAAATTTTGTGAGCATATTGAGTAGGTCTGAGAATCGGCCAACATCTATTTTTCATACCAAAAATTATTTATATGGCAAAACAACGTTTGCCGGGACAGCTAGTTTATTTATAAATGGAGGACCCCCGTACCACTCCCAACCTCAGGAGACCCCTCCTGAGGTTGGGAGTGGTACGGAGGGGTTTTCCTCATCCAACCCATCCCTACTCAACCCATCTTAACACCAAAATCGTGGGGCATGATTCTAAACTTTAGCCATTCTTTTTATATCTAAGCCCTAAGGACAAAATTTTTTATTACTTCTAAAGTTAAAAAAGTTTATTACAGCTCTAAATTAACATGAGAAAGAGGAGTAAGTGTTTCAAATGTGAGGGTTATTATAACTATCATTAGATTCATATTTACGTACCAAAACAGGTTTCTTATTTCAGGGCTAGGAAAACGAAACAATTTAACGCCGTCTTCAGCAGCTGAAGAGCAGCATTCAAAGCACCTTCTTCTGTTTTCTTTGTAAGATGTTTTCACAAAGAAACACTGAGTCAGGAGTCTATACCAGCTATTATCTCACTTTACAACAACACCGAGTCAATTTCTCTTACACACACAGTTTTGCAATTGATCCAGGAATAATACAACGGAGAAATTGAAGCTCAACTCAACGTTTTAATCACCGAATACATCAATAGCACCTTGTTCGTAAATCTCAAAACAAAACGAACGCCATTTTGAGAGGCCGGAGGGTGGAGACCATGGTTGCCATTATAAAATGGCAATATACATTAGTAACATTACTCCCAATTGCTAAACAATTGTTTAGCAAGTGTTAATGGTGGAAATTATTTTAAAATCATAATATTTTAATACGAACAATACAAAATCTCACTATTTATATTTTTATTTCGCTTTATGGATATATAAACGAAAAAACAGAATAAATTTTTATTCTGTGGCTTTTCTTACTATGACCACACTATGACATATTCTGTGCTAGTGAAAAAGTTGGCGGGCTTTTTAAAAAGAGAAGTCGTATTTTTTCAACTTTTGCGAAATTAATTATTTTAAATAGTTTATGTAAAGCATTTTAATAATAAAACAACGCAAAACGGTGGAATAATAGATGTTGTAATGGAGGATCCTGGGGGGACAGCCCCTGGGAAACCCGGCAGAAAAAGGCCGCGAGGGCCTGATACTGACGAAGACAAGGATGTTCTAGATGAATCATTTTACATCCCGTATAGTAAACCCGGCTACAGACGCTTGTTCCCTGAGAAGTCCCACTCTCAGGAGTATATAGTATATACCGAATCCACCCAAACCGATAGCAATATCGGCAACAAAAATCCGTTAACACTAACATCCGTATTCAAAGAAGAAATCAAAGGAATAACCGGAATAAAAAGAGTAGCAGCCAATAAAATAGCAATAGGATTCTCCCAGGCAAGTTATGCCAATAATTACTTGCTCAATGAAGACTTCCATAGAAAAAATAATTTCAAAGCATTCATCCCAGCTAGGAGCATCGAAAAGATAGAAGTACTACGGTATGTACCGACTAGGATAAGTAATGAAGACCTATTCAAAAAGTTAACTTCTGCCTATGAAATTATTGGAGTGAGAAGGTTCACCAAAAAAGTTAATGGCAAAGTGAAACCGTTTCAAACGGTTTCTGTGACATTTCTCTCCAATATACTACCACAATCTGTCTCATTAGATATTTTTAATTATAAAGTATATGAATATAACCCTCCTTTGCTGCAATGTTACAAGTGCTTTAAATTTAATCACCATGCTAAGATATGTAAATGTGTCCAAAAATGTTCGATTTGTTCAAAGGAACATCATTATTCTAAGTACCCTGATGATCAGGCACTGCATTGTGCCAACTGTGGTGGACCACATCTTGCTATATCTAGAAACTGTCCGGTTAAGCAAAAGAAAATATTGGAAAAACAAAATAAAATGGCATACGCAAATGTGACTAAAAACACTGCCCACACTTACAGTTTGGCACATTACAGTGCTGATTTCCCGGCTTTACCACACAAAAAACATGAGATAACTAATGAGGAATTAATACAAGGTATAATAAAAAGCGATAACATTTTAAAGTCTTTAGTAGCTACATTAGTAAATTTAAGTAACAGTAATAAAAAAATGACAACATCAGTAATAAAGGAAGTATTATTAAATAACCTTAAACATGGATAGTAATTTTTTGAAAATATGCCAATTTAATGTTGAAAATCTTAATAGCAAAAAACCTCTTCTTATTACTTTTTTGGACCAAAATGACATTGATATATGTTTGTTAAATGAAACACATTTAAAAGAAAATCATAATTTTAAAATAACAGGCTATAATTTTATTTACCAACATGGCCTTAATGGCCGTGGTGGAGTCGGCATACTCATTAGGAATAATTTCAAATACATTACTGTCAATCTGCCTTTTTATGAAGATTTACAATCTGCAGCTATAGTTCTTAAAACTGATATTGGTAATTTGTCTATCTTATGTAGTTATAGTCCACCAAGACCAGGAAGGTTCAAATCTAGACAACTTAAACAAATTATTAATAGTTTACCAAAACCGATAATACTATCCGGAGATTTAAATGCTCATCATGTTGCTTTTGGATGTCTTCAAACCAAGCCTCGAGGTACAGATGTTTACGATTTATTAGATGAGTGTGACCTATGTATCCTGAACTCGGGAGCTCCAACAACAGTAGGTAGTTTGCGTAATAGCCAATCTTCAATTGACATTACTTGTGTTAGCCCACAAATCGCTCCTCTATGCCATTGGAGCGTTAGTGATGATCCAATGGGCAGCTATCATTATCCCACTTTCACATTTATTGAACTCCATCCACAAGATTTTGAAGTTGGTCAACCAACGGAAAGATTTCTGTATGACAAGGCAGATTGGAAGCTCTTTGCATCTGAAACTGAAAAGGCATTCAGGTCATTTACTATTGATTACAACAAACCTTTATCTACTTATAATAAATTTTGTGTTACATTAAATACAGTTAAAGAATCATGTATTCCAAAACTAAATATAACTTCCCCAACCATTAGGAAAAAACCAGTTCCCTGGTGGGATAATGAATGCTTAGAAGCAGTTAAAAAAGTAAAGCTGCTCTAAATTTTTATAGAACACATTCATCTATAGAAAATTTCATTGAATATAAAAAAATAGATGCAATTAAAAAAAGTTATTAAGGGAAAAGAAAAAGAATAGTTGGAGAAACCTTTGTGAATCATTCAACAGACAAACACCTGTTACTGTCATCTGGAATTATATCCGCAGATTTAAAAGAGCTTCTTCTGTTAGTAAACCAAAAAACAGTGAATGGATTCCATCTTTTCTTGATAAGTATGCACCCGATGACCCACCTGAAAAATATATAGACAGTAATTTATTAAATTCATATTTTATCCAGGAAGGCAATTCAAGTAGCATATTTTTGAGTAATACTTTTACATTTTATATATACATACAAGGCAAGAATTCCAATTTGCTTTGAAATCTAGAAAAGACACTACTCCAGGCTTAGACGATATCCCTTACAAAATATTAGGCTACATGCATGAAGATGCCCAAAAAATTTTATTAGATATTTATAATCTATTATGGACAAACAATCTTATACCAGACTCATGGAAAACACAATGTATTGTACCAATCCTTAAACCAGAAAAACCGGAAAATGACTGTAACTCATATAGACCTATATCTTTGTCATCTTGTGTTGGTAAAATATTTGAATACATGCTTAAGGTGAGACTAGACTGGTATGTTGAATCAAATAATATCTTACCAAAGGAGCAGTATGGCTTTCGTAAAGGTAAAAGTTGTGTAGAAAGCTATGTTGCATTATTAAGGGATATTAAAGATTAATTTCACTCATTTTCTTCCACTATTTGTGCCTTTCTCGATGTTCAGGGGGCGTTTGATAATGTTGATCTAACTATCCTTGTTGAAGTCTTGATAGATATAGGTGTCCCCGGAAAAGTCTGTGAATGGATTTTTAAATTTTTATTTAAGAGAACAATGTATGTCAAATTTAATAACATTTTACATGGACCTAGACATATATATAAAGGCACAATGCAAGGTGCCACTATTTCGCCACTGTTATATAGCATATACACAAGTCAACTGTGTAAATATCTTTTAGGTTGTAATGTAAAATTTCTACAGTATGCAGATGATATTGTTGTGTATAGTAGTCATAAGGATGTAAATATTGCTGTAAATATATTAAATAAGGCATTAGAACAAGTATATAATTACTATACTAGAAAATTAAAGCTATGGATAAGTTTGGAAAAAAGTACAGCCATGATTTTCTCTAAATCAGATCCAGGAAGTTTATTTAACGTTAAACTTCACAACAACAGTCTCAAATGGGTCTGCGAAAAAAAGTTTTTGGGGATATATCTTGACAATAAGTTAAAATTTGAAAATCATATCCAACAAATTATCAAAAAAGCTTGTGGAGGTCTTAACATAATTAGATCTTTGGCAGGAGTACACTGGGGATCCGACCCTAAAACTTTATCCATGTTATATAAGAGTTTAGTATGTAGTCACTTTGATTACAGCACCTTAGCATATTACAACTGTAATTATAACTTATTAAGAAAATTAGATGTTATCCAAAATAAATCTCTTAGAGTCATAACAGGTGCAATGTGCTCTACTCCTATACATATCATGGAGGCCGTGACATGTATACCTCCACTATTAAAAGGCTAAAAATTGCTGAACGATTTTGCTTAAAGGTATTTGCCTCTAAAAATAATCATCTTTTAAATAGAATTCTTCCTATAGTTCCAACAAATAGTATGAATGTGGGTCCATATACTGATGTTTCTAACATTATTTCTAGAAAATTGCCAGAACTATTAAGGATTATGATAAACATTTACTTAAATATTGGAAATTATATATTTAGAGAAAATCATTGGCCAATGTATAATATTGAATATAATGCATACATGCATGATGTTACAATATGTGAGCAACAAATAAGTAATCAAAATGATCTTCTCAATACTATAGATAATGAGTACATAATTTATACTGATGGGTCGAAAACCTTAAATATTGTTACATCAGCCTATTATGATCCTCAGAAAAAAATTAAAAAATGTATAAAATTAGCGTATGAATGTAGTATATTTACTGCTGAATGTTATGCTATATATAAAGCATTATTGTATATATCTTCAATTAATGAAAGCAATTGTTTGATTTTAACTGATTCACTTAGTGTTATAACTGCACTTAAAAATAGGGTTTTAAAATTTAATATAAATTATTTAATATTAAAAATTAAGCAAACTTTGTACCATATGTATAATAATAGTAAAAATGTTAAATTCATTTGGGTACCTTCTCACTCTGGAATTACTGGCAACGAAGAAGCTGATGCAGCAACAACAGGAGATCCAGACGAAGACCACAGTCAACTCCAGCACATACCGTATACAGATATACATGCTCCTGTGAAAGACTGCCTGGGAGAGTTGTTCAAGGCATACTTTACCCAAACGTCGTCTGAAAAAGGAAAATGGTATTACGATATACAAAAGGTTCCGCCCGCCAAACCGTGGTACCATGAATTGAAAGAAATGTCTAGATCATTTATAGTTACTATGAACAGGATGAGATTTGGGCATTGCTAAGTTAAATCTCATCTCTACAGATTGAAGATGGTGAATACCTCATTTTGTGACTGCGGCGTTGAAGAGGAGACTCTTAATCATCTGGTTCTTCGATCTGGAAAACATAATAAGGCACGCTTAATGATGTGTAGTGAAATCAGTGAATTTTTGGACAAAGATGACAGTGACAGTGATATAAACATAGACAACTTGTCTTTGAAAGATTTACTTCAAAAAAATACTTTTTATGGTCCGCTTTATAGCTTTTTAAAAAATGTTAGGAAAAAACTTTAATTCCGTAATGCCCTGTGTAATGTTAAGTTAAGTTACTTGTTGTTAAAAACAATGAAATGTATTTTAAGGACTGGGCTAAAAGGACTAGAATCCAGGCCCGTAAAATTTTATTAATAAAAAAAAAAATCTGTGCTAGTAGAGTGCCTTGAGAGTGCCAAGAGTGTCTGACCTCATTGGGGGGATACGCTATTGGTGGAACCTCATAATACACGATCTGTCCCCCCCCCCCCTGATGACAGACCTGACGGGTATGGTGGGGCTGCCATGTTGATAAAAAATACCATACCATTCACAGATTAAGGATGATACCATTTTTTTTTTATTTATTTATTCGTTACCATGGATACAAGTCCTTCAGCCGTAAAAACAAATAAATTATAAAATTAATTAGAATACATAACATTAGAAACATATAACGTTACAACTTACAAGACATTACATAGGTATTTAGTGAGTAACAAAATATTTAAATACTTAAATTAAACAAACTTATGACATTTATAAATACGAATGAGACATGAGTCATGACATTTCAAATATAAACTTAAAAAAAAAACAATTAGGTACATAAATTTAACAAACATAACCTAGAAATTAGAGCTCTAAATTTCTTATTAGGTACTAAATTTTTCCTATAGTATTTACAATATACTTATAAATAGGGTGAAAGTAAATAGTGTTTCCTAATAGATCTTGACTGAGGCGGGGGACACTTAAAGAGTTCTGTTCAGCTATTTCTTTGATCATGTCAACAAATATAGATCTCTGTATGGCAAAGACTGGACATTTAAAAAGCATGTGATCGATGTCTGCGTTTTCTTCAGAGCAATGTGTACAGTTACTATTATTTACTATGTTCATTCTGCTGAGATGTGAGGGAATTAGGCAATGTCCAAAACGCAAACGATTAATACTAGTCACAAACTTTCTATCCACATAACCAAGCCTACTGTACCATGGTGATATCGGTAAGTCTCTTTGTATTTCCGAATACCATTTTCCTTTGGTTTCTGTTATTTTCTTCCAATATTCTATCCATAAACTTTTTACTGAGCTTTTAATTTGTGGATAGAAATCCGTGAATGGGACTTTCAAAGTTCCTGAAATGTCCACATCATGTTCCCTACGAGTCACTTGGTCAACAATTTCATTGCCTAATATGCCACTGTGGGAGGGAACCCACACTAATTCTATATTCTTTTCAATCAATTTTCTAAAAAAATATCTTATTCTAAATATAATATAATTTTGTTTATAACACAAACTTTGGTTATAAATAGAATTTAGTACACTTTTTGAATCACTAATAATTAAAATATTTACATTATTTACATTAGTATAAACATATGTCAAAGCGGCTAATATTGCCCAAGCCTCTGCTGTGAAAATACTGCAACTTTGTGGCATTTTAAAACATTTGCTCAGTTTAATTTGTGGGTCATAGTATGCAGCTTTAACTTCATCACTTTTGGAACCATCTGTATATATTGTGTAAAAATCTCTTTTATCCTGTAAAAATTGTACAAAGTCAAATTTATTTGTAACGGAGTTTAAATGACACTTAATAGTAAAATAGTTAATTGTAATCTCATAAGGATACTGATAAATTGGCCACTTATTACTCGTATACATATTTTTAGCACATTTTTTTGTTAAAAACATAATTGTTGGTATTTCAGGTAAAGAAGCAGAAATGAGATCATTACATGTAATAATTGGTAAAGCTGACCCTACAATTTCTACAGGATGCAACAATTGGTTCACTATAAAATTGTTATCACAGGATAACTGTTTAAGACAAAATCTCTCAGCCAATTGTAAACGGCGCAGAGACAATGGAGGTATACAATTTTCTATTTCCATAGACACAATAGGGGTAGTGCGCATGGGTGCCATGCGCACTACCCCTATTGTGTACTTATTATTCTTAAACCCATATTCTGTATAACATCTAATTTCCTTAGTAATGTTATATTTGCATTCATATAAGCTAATGAACTATAATCAAAATGACTTCTGACTATGCTTTTGTACAACATGTTAAGAGTTTTTGGGTCTGAACCCCAAAATGTTCCTGCCAAACTTCTCATTACATTTATGCTTCTCATAGCATTCTGGCATACATAGTTTATATGTTTATCAAATTTAAGTTTATTATCAATAATAACTCCTAAAAATCTGTGTTGATTCACAATGGGAATTCTGTCATTATTATAAGTTATATTTACAGACTGTGCAGGTACATCTTTACTAAATATTAACACCGAACTTTTTTCTGAACTAATTTCTAATTTTAAAATATCCTTGTAATAATTTTGTAATTGAGCTAATGCCCTATTTATAAGAATGATAGCTGTATTTAAGTTTTTATTTACACAGTAAAAAAGCAAGTCATCAGCAAATTGCAAAACTTTTACTCCAAGTATATTTACAAATTTAAGTATTTGAGATGTATAAAAGTTATATAGAGATGGTGATGTCGTAGCACCTTGCATTGTGCCTTTATTGGCCTTTTGTGGCCCATGCAATTTATTATTGAATTTGACATAGACTTTTCTGTCATATAAAAATTTGTATATCCATTTTAAAGTTTTTACCGGAAATCCTAGTTCTTGTAAAACTTTTATTAACACTTCAATGTTAACACTATCAAAAGCAGCTTTTACATCTAAAAATACACACACAGCACTACAGTGACTTAGTTTTGCCTTTTTTAAATCCTCTATAAATGATACAAAGCTTCCAGAACAACTTTTTCCTTTCCTAAATCCGAATTGAATATCCGGTAAAAAGTTTTGTGATTCAGCAAAGTAATCTAATCTTAGTTTTAACATGTTTTCAAAGAGCTTACCTAAACATGATGATAGGGAAATGGGCCTGTAGGAAGTTGGATTACCAGCAGGTTTATTTGGTTTTAAAATAGGAATGACACATTGAGTTTTCCATGACTCTGGTATTACTAAACTATCCCATAATCTATTATAAATATTTAAAAGTATTTCTATGGCATTAGGGTGTAGTCTCTTAATTAAAATATATGGTATACTATCCAAGCCTGGTGTTGTGTCTTTTCTACTTTTTAAAGATATGTACAATTCGCTTAGTGTAAATGGCTTATTAAGAAATGAATTACTTTCATCTTCAACGGCTTGATCAAAAATAGTCTTTAAATTACTTTCATTTATCTGAGACTGATATGTGATTTTATTCAAAAAGGATGGTACCCAATTATCATTTAAATACCTATTATGGGAGGTACCTATTCTCCTAAATCTTTTAATGTATCCCCATATTCTAGATACTGGTGTCATTCAATTAAAACTACTACACAAGTCATGCCATGATTTAACCCTTTCCTCCCTTAATATTCTTTTCTTTTGAGGATCTAACTTTTTATAAGTAATAAAATTGTCAATACTGGGTGAAGATCGATAATTTATTAAAGCTTCCTTGGACTTTCGAACTGCATCTTCACATTTTTGGTTCCACCAAGGAGCTGGTTTTCTCAATGGCTTTGAAATTGGCTTTATATTTTGTTTTGGTACTGTTACTGATCTTAGATTACTTAAAATACTGACAAAACTATTGTATAACTGAAGTGGTTCTAAATTATTATTATCTACATTTAATTCTGAAAAATATGTCTCTGATAACTTAAAATATTTATTTCAATCTGTTTTACTGTAAATAAATTTTTCTTCCACAGGACGAACTTCATATATTGAGGGCTGTACATTAATAGTTACCTGAGTTGGATAGTGGTAGCTGCCCATTGGATCACTGTAGACAAGCCATTCGCAAAGAGGAGCTAAAGAAGGACTAACAAGAGTTAAATCAATTGCAGATGGATTTCTATTTGGTGCCTGAACTGTTGTGACACTGCCATCGTTCAATATACACATGTCAAATTCATCTATGATGTTAAACAAACTGTTATCTCTGTTATTGTTTGAGTGGCATCCAAATAAAATGTGGTGTGCGTTAAAGTCTTCCATGATGAGACATGGCTTAGGAGTTTCAAGTAATACTTTTTTAAATTTATTTGTATCAAACCTGTTATTAGGTGGGCAGTACACACATAAAATGTGTATTGTTCCTATTGTAGTTTCTAATGATATACAAATATTTTGAATACTTTCGTAAAAAGTTGTATTTACAATTTTGTATTTGAGGTTTTGTTTAATGAGTATACCTACTCCATTATGTGAATTTAATGAATCTTTACGTATGAAATTATAAGGTGTAAAATCTGGAATTATACTTGAACTCCTAAGCCATGTCTCATTTAACAGACATATGTCTATATTGTGATCAAAAAGAAATGTTTTTAATAAGGCTCTTTTATTCTGCAAGCTTTGTATATTAAATTGTGCTATATTTAAATATGTATCCATTATGTGATTAAATTAGATAATAGTATATCTTTAATTCTTTTATTCGTGACTGGAGTATTGTTATTACAGATCTTGCAATCTACGAGCGCGCGGCGCCCTTAGTTGTGTGAGTGACCATATCTATACACGCGCACATGGCTCGCTCGCTACTGACTGCTCCGTCAGGTACGCACACTAACGAAAAGGTCTATTCACATTTTCAACTACAAATAAAGGCTACGCGCGCTCGTAGATTGCAAGACCTATACCGAGGATTACAAGAGACTTAACTAAGGCATTCATTATAATGTCATTATTCAAAATTTGTTCTACATTGAAATTTGTTTTAGTGTTACCAGCAGTATTTACATTAATAGGTTTAGAAATAGCTGGAAAAGATTTAGGGTCAGTGAGCAACGGAACACTACTCACCACAGTGGCATAGCTACGGTTAACATTCTGATATTTGGACTTCTTTTCCTGCATTTTCTTCTGTTTCACTGGACAGTCTCGTGAGATGGCCAACTGATTTCCGCTACAGTTGAGGCATACAATTTCTTCTACATCACATTCTTTGTATGAGTGCCGTCCAGCACATGAGGAGCACATTTGCTCTCCTCGGCAAACTTTGGCAGAGTGGTTGAACTTGAGGCATTTGAAGCATTGCAATAATGGTGGTATGTATAAATGTACTGGATACCTGAACATTTGTATGTAGGCGTATTGAGGTAAAATTGTACCAGCGAAGATAACTGCTATTGTACCCAATGGAGTAAGTTTCCCTTCAACTTTCTTAAAAAATCTTTTAATTGAAATCACTTCTGTGTCGCATGCAATGTTTTTGTATATAACTTCATTGGACAGATCCTTAGGCACATATTTTATAACACCAGTAATTTCCGACTGGTGGGCCGGTAAAAAGGCTTTCAGTTTATTTTTTGTTAAAAAATGATCCATTTTTAAGAAGTTATTCGCAGGAGCGGGCTTCTTAAGTGACACCAACTTTATGAGCGTTAACTCTGAACTCCTATGATGCCCTTAACATTTTCCGTGAATAATTTGGTCAAAGCAATGGGATTTTTGTTTCCCAATTTTTCATTGTTTATCGATTCTACATACACAACGCAATCGCTACTATAGTTCTCCGGGAATTGCCTTTTATAATTTGTTTTTGTAAAAATTCTATAATCCACTGTACAGCTATCGATATCATCCAATTTTCTTTTCTTAGAAGTATCTGCGGGGGCCGGACCCCCGTCGCTATCTACACTCATCTTATTTTTAAATTATTTAACACTATTGAAAAAGTACTATTTACTACTATAATTACTATATTACAGTAATATTACTGGAAAATTAATTTTTATAAAGCAGAGAAAATTTTGAACACCCGCTCTTTTCGACTTCCCGCCAAAAGTCCTCTGATACCATTTAAAGTGTTGACATTGCCACATTTAAATAGTACAAATTTCAATAGAGTCGGTGTACAGTTGTTAAATCCTAACATGTATATTTTCTCATTGTATATAGCACAAAATTCTTCTTCTACATATTTAGATTTAAATAACTTGCTTAATTCATTTTCTGGCCCAAAATTAGTAATGGGTGACTTTAATGCTCATCATCAGAGTTGGGGAAGCGATGTGTCAAACAGGGATGGAGAGGATTTATTGGACATCATAGACAAATCTAATTTATGTGTGCTTAATACAGGTGATCTTACACGGGTCGTAAATATTAATGGAAACAAAAGTGCAGTGGACATTTCCATTTGCTCTCCTTCATTAGCACCAAATATATCATGGCAAACTTTGTCTTCTTCATACGGCAGTGATCACTATCCTATATGTTTATCTTTGGCTTATAAAACTAACAACATAAATAATAAAAGAATAAGAAATAGATATAAATTATGATATTATAAGTTTAAACACTTACGGATTTTGTCGCGGAGCACTTTTATTAATCCCGACGTTTCGGCTACTTTACAGCGGCCGTGGTCACGAGCGGACTGAGGTGACAGGTGTCCAATTTCTTGAAGTTATCCAACTACCCGACGACTCATCAATATTTGTTTGCGTTCCGATCTACGCAGAACGAACTCACAGTGTCTTGAAGCCGAGGTGTCATAGATTTGTGCTTTAGTTTGTTTATCACTGGATCCCAACTAGATGGCAGCACCCAACCATCTTCGCAGTTGAAATTAGGGTGTTTTTTAATTTCTATGGCCTCGCGTATCATTCTTGGGCGGTATCGTGCTTCTTTTGCCAGTACTTGTGGCTTATCAAATCTTATGTAATGGCGAGGTTGATCCAGTGTGTGTTCACAAATTGCAGACTTGTTGTTCCTACGGTGTTTGACATCTGCAATGTGTTCCTTGATACGGGTCAATAACCGTGATACTCGCGAAAACTTAAGAAATCATTAGATATAAATTAGATAAAGTTGATTAGAGTAAGTTCAAAAATGAAATAGAATCTCAAATCAATTATCTTCCTGAAGTTAGATTAGGTAACGAAACAACTGCTTCTGAATTATTAGCTAAGACAATTATCGATGTTGCTGAGAAGCAATTCCCCACAAAAAAAGCAATGGGAACAAAAGTCTCATTCCCTCCATGGTGGGACTCTGAATGTTCGGAAGCAGTTAAAAAAAGAAAAATTATTGAAAGGGAATATGCTGACAATATGTGTAGTGAAAATTTTGATAAATTAACGCAAAAAAAAACGCGAATTTTTTTAAAACAAAAGAAGCAACAGGGTTGGAAAAAATTCTGTTCATCTCTATCTCCATCCACATGTCCATCTGAAGTGTGGAAAAGTATTAAAAAATTCAGATCTGTATTTAAAGAACAGACTATGGTACTGCCTAAAGAATTTTTGAGTAGTTATGTTGATCAGTTAGCTCCATCTTCAGTAGCAGAATTTTTTCCGGTCTCTTCTCCAACCTGTTACATAAGAGAACATTCATATTCCGCACTAGATTCTCCTTTCACGATGGTTGAGCTTAAAGGTGTTTTAGCAAGTGTGTGGCGGTACCCACAATTCGCCTAACATTCCTGCATCGCGCTATCGAAGTTTTCTGAGCGCGTCGTTATATATACGACAGCTGAAATGTATCACGTGGGCTTCGGCCTGACCGGGCATACCACCTCGCTCGGTCGGAAGATCTTCCTTTGGCCTCCACGCATAATTCCCACATTGGTGACCCTCGACAGAACACGCCTCCTTCATCATCGTCACTCCCCGCCCCTCCGCACCGCGCCAGCCAGCATCGCCTCATCGGGTACATCGTCCACTAGCCGCAATGTACCGCGGCCTGGGCAACTCCGCATCGGCATCATCGGGCTTTCTCACTACACCGACCGGTCAGCAAGCAGAGCACATCTCTCCTGGTCAGCAAGTAGCATCGGTCCCGCACGGCAGCTATCCGACTCACTGGATCCCGTGCAGCAGCTTACAGTTCCGACTCACTGGGACTCACTGCAACAGTTCCGACTCACTGGAACTCACTGGCACTGGCGACTCAAGCGACAAGACTTCAAGATTCGACCTCCGGTCTTCGGGGGGAGTGATGTGGCGGTACCCACAATTCGCCTAACATTCCTGCATCGCGCTATCGAAGTTTTCTGAGCGCGTCGGTATATATACGACAGCTGAAATGTATCACGTGGGCTTCGGCCTGACCGGGCATACCACCTCGCTCGGTCGGAAGATCTTCCTTTAGCCTCCACGCATAATTCCCACAAGTGTAAATGATTCTACTCCAGGTATGGACAGTATTCCGTATTCTTTTTTATCGAACTTAGGGGATAAAGCGTTAGGTTACTACCTAAATCTTATTAATACGGTCATGATTTCTGGAAATATTCCTGACTCGTGGAAATCACAGGAAGTAATACCAATATTGAAACCTAATAAACCCGCTGATGAAATTACTTCTTATAGACCAATAGCACTATCATCAGTTTTAATCAAAGTGGCTGAAAATTTAATAAAAAATAGATTGGAATGGTTCCTTAAGCATCATAAATTATTGTCAAATAGTCAGTTCGGTTTTAGAAAAGGTAAATCCACTATGGATAATTTAAGCATATTTACTACAGATATTCGTTTAGCTTTTGTAAATAAACAGTACGCTGTGGCTGCTTTTTTAGATACTAAGTCTGCCTACGATAATGTCATAATATCAATTTTAGAGAAAAAAATGCACAAATTAAAGGTTCCCCCCATTCTTATCAGGTTCATTATCAATTTAATTAAACAAAGATTAATTTATGTATTTGTTAATGATATTGAATATTTTCTACGTGCTGTATTTAAAGGATTGCCGCAAGGGTCAGTTTTAAGCCCGTTACTTTATGACATTTATACATACGATTTGGCCCCCGTAATTGCGAAATTTGTAAAAAAATTGCAATACGCAGATGACCTAACAATTTACGCTATTGATGCAGACATTAAGGTCGCTTGTAATTTATTAAATCAAAGTCTTGCTGTCCTTAAAGAATGGCTTTTCGATAATGGGCTAGATTTAACAGTGGAGAAAAGTAGTGTAGTAATATTTACTAAAAAGGTTTCTATTCGAAATGTAAACATCTCTTATGATAATAAATTAATTCCAGTTAAAACAAGTGTAAAGTTCTTAGGTGTTCATCTTGACAACAAATTAAATGGTAACTCACATACTGAATATGTGATTTCTAAATGTGAACGTAACTTGAATATATTTACAATGCTGTTATTAGAAGTGTCTTAGACTACGGTATATTTTTATTAGTAGGTGATAACTTGTGTGTTATGAAGAAATTAGACAAAATTCAGTCCAAAGCTCTCCGAATAATAGGTGGAGCTATGAAGTCAAGTCCCATTAATCCTTCAGGCCCCGCGCGAGCACCGGTGATCGCGAGAACAAAAGAATACAATGGGAATTCCTAGAACCTCCGATCGAAGGATTAATGCCTTACAGGTAGAATGCACTGAGCCACCTTTGACTCTAAGGAGACAATACTTATGTGATAGATTTGTTTTTCCTCTGAAACAGTACAAATTCCATCCATTACTAGAAAAACTTGATCAATTGAATAGCGTTTTAGAGTCACGTTCCTTCTATAAAAGGTCTTTGCCATGCCTTATCGTAAGTTACCGTAAACTTCTTTCAATATCTGCTCCTATTTACCAATCCGATGTGCTACCTTTGTTCTCATATAATTTTGAAAGTTTGCTGATTGAACCTGATGTAAAATATGATTTAAGTTTAAGTAAAGATAACATTAATAATTTATATTAATACAGTAATTAAATAAATTAAATAAAAAGATAACATTAATACAGTAATTGGCACCATATATTTACTGACTCTTCTAAGTTACAAGAAACAGGAAATGTAGGAGTAGGTGTTTATCATAGTCAATTTAACATACATCAGAAAATTAAAATGCCTATAGAAAGTTCGGTATTTTCCGGAGAATGTTTAGCCATTTTGAAAGCTTTGGAATATGTATTAATGTTTAAATTAACAAAGACCATCATCTTTTCAGACTCCAAAAGTGCATTACAGGGCATTGAAAAGTTTCCGTTTCGCAGTAAAGCCTATCACCATATTATTTTTGATATCAGATATAAACTTTATAAATGCATTGAGAAAGGATATACAGTAGCATTTTCTTGGGTTCCTAGCCACTCAGGAATTTTAGGCAACGAAAAAGCAGACGAAATAGCTAAGGACGCAGTGCAGAGTGGTGACATGTTTCCATTTAAAATTTATCCCAATGACCTTTTGAGTTTACCGGCAATCGATTTATATAACGAATGGAATAAATATTGGGAATTTACTGGACAACAAAAGGGTAACCGTATGTACAAACTGCAGCCTCTAGTACCTAAAAAGTCTTGGTTTAATAGAATCAATAGTTCAAAACGTGTGATTTCATCCATTATACGAATGCGATTAGGACATGCGTGTATTCCTAGTCATCTAAATATAATTGGTGTATTCAATAATGATATTTTTCTCGTGTCCTTTGCTTGATCATGCATCGTTTTTATCCTCTTTGTACTCCCTTCATGTTCCTCTTCCTACTTATATGATGTGTATATTAAGTGACCCTATAAAATATTTAATCTGAATTTATAGTAACCAATAATTTAAGTTTATAAAATATATAATTACCGACATTTATTATATTATTATTTAAAAATATATGTTTTGTTAGTCTAGTGCCAAAACTTTCCTGATCCTATCCAAATTCCGTCCTTGAAATCTCTACTTTTACCGCGTCATAATATGTTTCCCTACCTTTACACCACTCGACACTGGCAATAGTTTTATGCTAGTCGCCATTAAAAAAAAAAAAAAAAAAAAAGAAGTAGGGATGGGGATTCTTGCCGAAAAAGATCGATTTTTAAATCGATTCGAATCGTGACCTGATGAATCGATCCACAAAAAAATCGAGGTCTAAAAGATCGATTTCTGAAAAATCGATCTTTTTTCAAATTAGTTTTTACAATGTAAGTATATTATCAAATTTATAAAAAACAAGACAAATGTTATAATTAACGATCTTTGAATCAGTAAAATCAGGGACTCCAATAATAAGGCAACGATATCAAAATATTACGTAAGGATCTATGAATCATGAGTCATGACTCATGATTCACGATGTTTTTATTGCTTGTGATGATAATATTGAGACAAATATAATACTTATATTTATTCTACAAATAAAACTTAAGTTATACAACTTACCAACAACACACACGAACACAGCCCCGGGGGGCAAGCCGGGGCCCATGCCCCGGGCGGCAAATTCAGGGGGCGGCCAAATTCACATTTCACGGACCAATGGACAACTCATCATTTATTTAACTTTGACCACGGAATAAATAATAGCATAAGTACAGCAATTTCATGGCCATATCAACTTGACCGATACCCTGAGCGCGGAGTGAGACGTGCTGCACGAACATTTATTATTCGCGAGGTAGCGTATTAGTTCATTATTATTTTTAACAAAAAATTAAAACCGACTTCCAAGGTAAAAACAATAGTAATATGAACTAAAAAGTATTAATTTATAACTCTTACCCTTTAATAGTGCCTTATTCAGAATTCGTCTAAATCTCAACTATTTCTGTACTGTATACTACAATCTTCATTATTTTGAAGTCGGTACCAGCTAATTTAATCGTGAGTTCAGTAATGTCAGATTATCTGAAACTTTTGGGACTGGTACCGACTTCAAAGTAATGAAGATTGTAGTTAGTATACATTACAGAAATAGTTGAGATTTAGACGAATTCTGAAAAAGGCACTATTAAAGGGTAAGGTTATTTAATACTTTTTAGTTCATATTACTATTGTTTTTACCTTGGAAGTCGGTTTTAATTTTTTGTTAAAAATAATAATTTTACTCTTTTTAGTTAAGTATATCTACAAAATTAGGCTTTATGCGTAAATCTATACGTCTTATAAAATTACATGTCCTGACTGACTGACTGACTGACTGACTGACTGACTGACTGACTGATTCATCATCGCTGAGCAAAAACTGTTAAAGTTACAGCCACGAAATTTGATGAGTAGGGTTGTTTTATTAAGTAGACACCCACTAAGGAAGGAATTTCGAAAATTTTACCCCGAAGGGGGTGAAATAGGGGTTGAAAGTTTGAATGAAAGTCCGTCATTTCTTGAGTTAGAAACATGAAACTTTATTTTTGGGTTACTGATTAAAAATGAATGGATACGTATTTAAGCGTTTTTGGAAATTCTACCCCCAAGGGGGTGAAATCGGGGTTGAAAGTTTGAATGAAAGTCCGTCATTTCTTGAGTTAGAAACAAGAAACTTTATTTTTGGGTTACTGATTAAAAATGAATGGATACGTATTTAAGCGTTTTTGGAAATTCTATCCCCAAGGGGGTGAAATTGGGGTTGAAAGTTTGAATGAAATTCCGTTATTTCTTAAGTTAGAAACTTGAAATTTTATGTTTGAGCTACTGATTAAAAATGATTGGATACCTGCTTAAGCGTTTTTGGAAATTCTACCCCCAAGGGGGTGAAATAGGGGTTGAAAGTTTAAATGAAAGTCCGTCATTTCTTAAGTTAGGAACATGAAAGCTTATTTTTGGACTTCTGATTAAAAATGAATGGATAAGTATTTAAGCGTTTTTGGAAATTCTACCCCCAAGGGGGTGAAATCGGGGTTGAAATTTTGAATGAAAGTCCGTCATTTCTTGAGTTAGAAACATGAAACTTTATTTTTGGGTTACTGATTAAAAATGAATGGATACGTATTTAAGCATTTTTGGAAATTCTACCCCCAAAGGGGTGAAATTGGGGTTGAAAGTTTGAATGAAATTCCGTTATTTCTTAAGTTAGAAACTTGAAATTTTCGGTATGGGCTACTGATTAAAAATTATTGAATACGTGCTTAAGCGTTTTTGGAAATTCTACCTCCAAGGGGGTGAAATAGGGGTTGAAAGTTTAAATGAAAGTCCGTCATTTCTCAAGTTAGGAACATGAAAGTTTATTTTTGGACTACTGATTAAAAATGAATGGATAGGTATTAAAGCGTTTTTGGAAATTCTACCCCCAAGGGGGTGAAATTGGGGTTGAAAGTTTGAATGAAAGCCCATCATTTCTTGAGTTAGAAACATGAAACTTTATTTTTGTGCTACTGATTAAAAATGAATGGATATGTATTTAAGCGTTTCTGGTAATTCTACCCCCAAGGGGGTGAAATTGGGGTAGAAAGATTCAATGAAAGTCCATCATTTCTTGAGTTAGAAACATGAAAGTTTTTTGACGTTTGCGTTTGACGTTTGCTTTTACCCTTTGTATAAGGAACCACAAAAAGGGGAAAGCTATCCATCTTTGTTATTATACTATGTTAACGCGTACGAAGTCGCGGGCAACAGCTAGTAACCAATACGAATGTTAACTATTCACATTATGTCACTGTAAGCGAAATTGTGGTAAATGCTTGCAGTTATCTAAGCGATACTGCAATTTCCATACTTTTATCTTTAAAGATTCAGAAGTTCTGTTCAGTGCCTTTGGACCAAGAGACACCTTCGTATAAAATTTCTCTTATTCGTAACATATTTTTAACTTACTAGAAACAACATTTTAACCACTATGAGTGTTTTGATAAAATTCAAGGATTTTCCTCGATTGCTCATAGATCCCATTATCAGCTCACCACTTTCGTAATTGTTATACAAAATTTAGATTATATCCTATACAACAACACGAATTTTGAAAATCGGTCCACAAACAGCGAAATCATTATCAAAAACGTCTGCTTCGATGCAAAATATCACGAAAAGTACCAATAATTGGGTCATAGTGTGATGACCCATGGTATAATGATGGTTGTGATGATGATGATTAATCAAATTGATGTATTAGCTTATGCTTTCAGTTGTTTAAACAACGCCGAAATCCCCGAACCTGTACCTATAAGCATTCAAAAGTTCTGTTCGGTACCTTCGGATCCAGGGTATAACCTGGTGCGAAGTCTTACTTTTTGGTAGCATTTACCTCGAATGCTTCAGAAAAAATCGAAATCACTATATGTTTCCATACAAATTTCAAGAAGTTCTCTCGATTCCTCAAGGATCTCATCATCAGATCACCACTTTTGTGAACATGGTACCAAATTTTAGTTAAACCCTATACAACACAAAAAGAATTTTGAAAATCGGACTACAAACGGCTGAGTAATCGTGGAACATACAAAAAAAATAATTACATACAGCCGAACATAATATTACCTCCTTCTTTTTGGAAGTCGGTCAAAAATACGCGCCCGGCTCCCGCTCGAGTGCAGGAATCGCAGATCGGGGCAGCACTCATTAAACCCTACCCTGTTAAGGTGACGCAGCGTTAAAGTAAGAAACCGTGTTGGATATGTTTTAGATTGCTTGTTTTCTATGAGAGGCCGGGCCGAGAGAGAGCCGACGAGAAAACGAGCAATGGAACAGCAAAAAATGGAAAGGGCGTAAGCGACAAAATGGTTTTTGTCGCATAATTTAAAAACCATAAATACATTTCATATAAGCTATGCACAAATTAAAGTGCATGCTTGAACCAATTTATGTACAAATTTTGGAACCTTAAATCACTCTCCTCTGTTGGAAAAATAGGAATCCCTTTTTTTACAGAGGTCTTTTCGATTGATTATTCTGTGCTATAAAAGTTGTCCAATCGTGTTATGCTATGGGCAATTCAAAGACAAAGACATGATGAATACTGACAATGAACTTCAATTTCTTAGCTTTAGTCATTGCTGAGAAAAATCGACATCGCTACAGCCAAATTATCAAGGCGTCGCCTTAAGGGCATTCCCTCCGGAGATTCCATAATTGAACGTATTTGAAGCCTTATAAACTCATAATCTGAAAGCTACAAAGTTATAATAAAAATACAGCATTAATCTTCAGTATATCAACATTCCTTTCCCCGTTTAAAATTTTCTATTTTTGTTTATTATACTCATGATATCAGCTTCCAAAGTAATACCAATTTATTAAAATTCAAGCATACATTCAGCATCTCCTTAGGATTTACAAATGGGAGTGCCTCCGTTGCCGGCGCCGGCTCCCAAAAATATCAGTAATGGGGACCGGCGGTAAGTATACTGCCGGCAGCCGAGATATAAAACAACGGCTGCCGACGCTGACACTCAAAATGGGAGCCGGTGATAATGCGTAAAGCGCTAGGTTCCAGTGCCGATACACAAATTTTAAAAAGAAATAATTATAATCTCAAATATATTCGACTTTACCGACTTGCAAAGGTGAAGGTTAGGTACCTATTTGTTCGGCTGTGGATATTTCAGTTTTTTGTGATGCATTTTCTTATGCTACGTTTTGATGCTTGCCGAGCCACGGCAAGCCTCCACAAGCCACAAGCCTCCACAAATCTCGCTTTGCATTTGTTAGAAGCACAAATCTCGTTTTCACGCTCGTGAACGCGTCAATGTATTACGTACATCCAAGCATGGCGGACACCGAACTTGTGTCGGCTATTACGTTTGGTTTCCTATTATTTTTAATGCTCCTAAAACCAAAAGTATCATCACATAATATAGTATTCTATTAATTAAAAAGATAAAACCGACTTCAAAATTGTACGTAATTGAGAATTAAAATTCCCTATCTCAAAAACTACTGAACCGATTTTGATAAACCTTGCACTGTTCCCTAAGTTAAACAATACCTAGTATAATAAAAAAAACTCAAATTGGATTTGTAGTTCCGGAGATATGCGAACACAAACATAAAAACATACATACATACATACATACATACATAAACTTTTGAAATTTGGCACATTTGTTCAGACGCTGATATAGACTAACATATTATACGGAAATTGGGCAATTCTGGAAATATTATATACATACGGGTCGAATTGATAATCTCCTTTTTTGAAGTCGGTTAAAATAAATTAATAAACAAATGAACTTTATATCTTTATGGTTAACATCCTTGGGGTTCCAGATACACGTTTCGGTTTGGTAATATTCTAAAAACGATAAACTCTCTTCGTTCGACCATCGTCTACAAGCGTCCGCAAGTTCACGCAAGCCAAGCCATTTGATGCTACGTTTTGATGCTTGCCGAGCCACGGCAAGCCTTCACAAGCCCGAGCGTGAAAACAGGTAAAATGGCTTGGCTTGCGTGAGCTTGCGGACGCTTGTAGACGATCGGGAGTAGTGTCGGTTTTTGGACAGAGATCAAAGGGCATTTGTGGCAAACGTTTGCGACGTGTTCACACGTTGGCTCGCGCTTAGTAGCCGCTGTGATCTCGCGACGAACGCACGTCATGCACAAAATGAGTGGCTGGTCGAACGAAGAGAGTTTATCGTTTTTGGAATATTACCAAACCGAAACGTGTATCTGGAACCCCAGGGATGATAGCCATAAAGATATAAAGTTAATTTGTTTATTTATTTATTTTAACCGATTTCAAAAAAGGAGGTTATCAATTCGACCCGTATGTATGTAATATTTCCAGAATTGCCCAATTTCCGTATATGTTAGTCTATATCAGCGTCTGAACAAATGTGCCAAATTTCAAAAGTTATGTATGTATGTTTTTATGTTTGTGTTCGCATATCTCCGGAACTACAAGTCCGATTTGAGTTTTTTTTATTATACTAGGTATTGTTTAACTTAGGGAACAGTGCAAGTTTCATCAAAATGGGTTCAGTAGTTTTTGAGATAGGGAATTTTAATTCTCAATTACGTACAATTTTGAAGTCGGTTTTATCTTTTTAATTAATAGAATACTATATTATGTGATGATACTTTTGGTTATAAGAGCATTAAAAATAATAGGAAACCAAACGTAATAGCCGACACAAGTTCGGTGTCCGCCATGCTTGGATATACGTAATACACTGACGCGTTCATGAGCGTGAAAACGACTTACAAATGCAAAGCGAGATTTGTGGAGGCTTGTGGCTTGTGGAGGCTTGCCGTGGCTCGGCAAGCATCAAAACGTAGCATTACCTGTTTTCACGCTCGGGCTTGTGGAGGCTTGCCGTGGCTCGGCAAGCATCAAAACGTAGCATTAGCTTAGCTTTACCTTAGCTCTACCTTTTTTCAGCTACCAAAAAGTAAGATTTTGCACCACAGCTACAGTTATAAACCCCGTGGTATACTTCTGAAGGTACTGAACAGAACTTCAGATTCCTTATACATGTAAGAGAGTTTCAGCGTTGTTTAAAGAAGCAAAGATATTGTATTATGCTACTATGCAGATCACATTTATCAGCATCATCATCACCACCATTAACCCATCAAGATTCAAGCCCCATACGAGCACCCTGCACCGGTGATCGCGACAACAATAGAATACAATAGCATTTCCAAGAATCCCCGATCGAAGGATTCAAATATGCATCCTTACAATATGACTATTTATGACCTTATTATTTGTACTTCTCATAGTCCTATAGCTCAAGACTGATGTTTTTGATCATTATTCTGTCATTTGACAAGCGATGTTTGCCGAATAGGCGCCGGCAGCCTATTCGGCAAACATCGCGTGACTTCGGCAAACTTCGGAGTTCGGAAAACGGCGCCGGCAGCCATTTCAGCAACCGGCGCCGGCAGCCATTTTGGCAACCGGCGCCGGCAGCGGAGGCACTCCCTTTACAAATTACTTTTATTTGAATCTCACGCCAATAGATAGACAATATCATAAACTATATTCCCCGTTTTTATTTTATTTTAGGACAATTTTGAACTAAGATAAGTAAAAATAATAGGGTTTTGGCGCGATCTCGGCAACGCGGCAAATGGTTAATATATATCCTACATATTGATAAATTATATGGATGACTAGATGTTCCGCGCGGCTTCGCCCGCGTAATTTAGGAATGTCACGGAAACCGTACATTTTTCCGCAAAAAAAGAAAGCTATGTCCTTTCACGTGGTCTATTGTTCATGTGTGCCAAATAACATAAAAATTGCTCCAGTACGTTCAAATAAGCCCTTTCAAATAATTTCCCCCGCTTTTTCCACACTTTTCTCTATTTCTTTGCCCCTATTAGTCTTAGCGCGATAAAATATAGCTTATAGCCTTTCTCGATAAATTTATTTAACACTGAAAGAATTTTTCAAATCGGACCAGTAGTTCCTGAGATTAGCGCGTTCAAATAAGCCCTTTCAAATAATTTCCCCTGTTTTTTCCATACTTTCCTCTATTTCTTCGCTCTTATTAGTCTTAGCGTGATAAAATATAACCTATAGCCTTTCTTGATAAATAGGCTTTCTAAGACTGAAAGAATTTTTCAAATCGAACCAGTAGTTCCTGAGACTAGCGCGTTCAAATAATCCATTTCAAATAATTTCTCCCGTTTTTTCCACACCTTCCTCTATTTCTTCGCTCCTATTAGTCTTAGCGTAATAAATATAGCTTATAGCCTTCCTCGATAAGTAGGCTATCTAACACTGACAGAATTTTTCAAACCGGACCAGTAGTTCCTGAGATTAGCGCGTTCAAATAAGCCCTTTCAAATAATATCCCCCCGTTTTTTCCACACTTTCCTCTATTTCTTCGCTCCTATTAGTATTAGCGCGATAAAATGTAGCCTATAGCCTTCCTCGATAAATGGGCTATCTAACACTGAAATAATTTTTCAAATCGGACAAGTAGTTCCTGAGATTAGCGCGTTCAAACAAACAAACAAACTCTTCCCAATTATAATATAATATATAAAAGTAATAGATAAAGGTGAAAATAAACATAATAAGTAGGTAGATGGGGCGGCATTTTTCAGTTTTTGCCCCGCCTAAAAAAAATTGAAGATCCGGGGCAGCACGAACAATAATTGTGCAAAAAAGTATTTAAAATTAAACATTTTGATTTATATTACCAGCTAACTTTACTAAAAAGAACTGTGCATATAAAGTGTTTGACTGCTGTGTTCATTTTCCTTATATAATATTTATTGTTTACATATTAAAAACCAGTTTACAAAGTACAAACGTAAAGAAAACAAAATTTATTTTGCAAAACTTTGTTCCAATAATGTGAAAGCGCCATCTATCAGTATTGTAGTAAACTATTATAAATCTGACTACCCTAAACCTTTAGGGTAGTCAGATTTACTTATAATAGTTTACTACAATACTGATAGATGGCGCTTTCACATTATTGGAACAAAGTAAATTGCAAAATAAATTTTGTTTTCTTTACGTTTGTTTCAATCATCTCAAAAATCAATGAGAAAAATAATTTTCTAGCAGAGCCTTTTCACAAATACAGGATCCTCAAGAAATTTCACTGAATTCGTTATAATGCCATTCCGGTGTGAATTGGCCCTTGAAGTACTTGATGATACTATTGGATCCGACCGTAAAATTCTGCATGAATCGTTTTTTTCGATCAAATATATTTTAAAATAATCTTTAGAACGTATAGAATGGATTAATGTTGGGTTGCCTTGTCAAAAGGAGCCGCAAGTACCTCTAATTAAGTTTAATGTTCATGAGATAAATGCACAAATTTGCATGTATATTTTTTTTTAACAAATTTTACACTATTCGAAAGAAAATGACGAGACAAAATAATGTATAAATGGTTGCCAGCTCTAAGTCAGCCGCAACCTAGGGTTGCCAGCCCGTAAACAGACATAGTTCTTTATCAAAATTGAAGCATCGATTTTTTTAAATAATTTTGATACAAAATTAAAGTTTTATGCATTTTGTACATGGATATCCATGGTTGCCTGTTGCACGATAGCCGCAAACTGGGGTTGCCATCACTTTTGTATATGACAAATGTTCAGGCCTACAATTATTATGCCTGGCAGGATTTGAGGACGTCGAGAACCCGCAAGATTGCTATTTTTATTTAACAGGCGTTTTTATTTTTATGCGTAGTGTCCTGTCATTCCTTCTTAGTTCTTACTTTTCTATTGAACACACGCAAGTTTGTATTACGGGCTTTCATTTTGCTCAATTAGTGGTACTTGCGGCTACTTTTAACAAGGCAACCCAACATTAATCCATTCTATACGTTCTAAAGATTATTTTAAAATATATTTGATCGAAAAAAACGATTCATGCAGAATTTTACGGTCGGATCTTAGGATATGAGTGCCAAGACTCAAGAGTCGAGATTAGTTTTCCTTTCTGTCCCATAGATGTCGCTATTTATTCATTAACCCAGGGGTTCCCAATCTTTTACAGTCTGCGGCGCACTTACAAGTCAATATTTTGTCACGGCGCCCTACTTTACCTAAGGACCCTGAACCATGTAAGGCCAATCTAACGGGAAAATGCTTGTTATTCGTTTATAAACTAAAAAAATTAAGAAAACAAATTATCAAGTAATGCTCTGTTTCATTAGGTATCATATTATAAATCTCTTTTTAACCTAGCTTCAATAGCCATTCAAAAACTTAAGTTTTGTTAAGGCTCTTCCAAATGGCCTTGCAAGGAACACAGCTCCAAACAAGGCCAATATTATACATCAGTCGTTTAACTTGAAAATAGAGTCACAATTATTTATTAATTTGCTTTTACTAAAACGACATTATAATTTCTTTCAATTAAGCAACACATTAAATGCTCAATAAATTTATATCATCTAAAAAAACTATAACGAACATTGCTTGAACATCATCTTATAACTAAGAATATATAAATGGAAATTCTTTAAAAATAGTAGCAATGAGTGTCACAGGGACACCTTATAACTAATTGCCAATGCGTTTTATAATACGAACAAAAAAATTTTAAATCTAAAATGGCCTTCTTATGGGCCCGTTCTTTATAAGGCCAAAATGTTCAATATGCGTGTATAAGCTCAATAATTCTAATAAGTAAAGATGTTATAAAAAACAACATTATTTTAATTGTTGCGGTACGCATTTATAACTAAAAATAACTGTTTATATGTTAATGATGTTTAGATGTTCCTTGTAAAGTTTATGTTCCCTAGCAAGGCCAACTATCAAATCTTTGGTCGGGCCTTATAAGGAACCACCGGCCTTCCTAGGAACATTACCAATATTTTAACGTAAATGGTAGCATAAGTAGATTTTCTTTTATTAGTACCATACATATGTATATCCCTATACGATAATGCCCTGTAATAAAATTTGAGATAGATATAGGTTATGTAACTAAAAACTAAAGTTTTTCAGGGTGCGGAAATTACAATTGTAGCCTCGACAACCAAAGTCTACAAACAGTGAGATCTGACTGCCACAATAGCGGCGCGATCGACACTCCGCCGCGTTTGTGGCCATAAGTTTGATGGATCTAAGTGTGTAGTAGAAGGAAAATGTCTTTACATGACGATAACTGCGACTTTTTGATAGTTGGCCTTCAAAGGAACATGGCCTTACATGGCTCAGGGTCGATATTACAAAAAGATACAGTTTAGTACATTACAGTTAGGTATAGCAAGTAAATAATAATAAACAAATATCTATTCATCTGCCTGCTTTGTATAATTCATATTATAATTTTATTTTATAATATTTGTGGTTATGGATAATGATGGAGGATCGACTCACGGCGCCCCTCTTGCCTTTCCACGGCGCACCAGGGCCAGGGCGCCGCGCCGCACAGTTTGGGAACCCCTGCATTAAATTATCAAGCCATGAGGACCGGTAATCGCGACAACAATAGATTTCCATGAATCCGCGATCGAAGGAATGAAATTTAAAAATATCATGATCAAGATAATAAGATGTAATATTGTTTTTTTATTATTCTTATTAATCTTTCAGGCCCCGCGCGAGCACCGGTGATCGCGAGAACAAAAGAATACAATGGGAATTCCTAGAACCTCCGATCGAAGGATTAATCCTTCCTTCCTTAAAATTCCTTTGTCGCGGTCGCCGGTGTCCTTATGGGGGTTGAAGGTTAATACTGAAAAAATCAATAGCGTTAAGCTACCAATAACTTAGAGTTCATCGTGCAATAATATAAAGATAATAATAATATTATCATGTAATAATTTGGGCCCCATTAGAATGCGGCCCTTTCCACTGCAGCGGCCTGACATAATGTGCACGAGTTTAATATTTCACACAATATTTTTAACCGATTTCCAAAAACGAGGTTCTATGTTCAGCTGTGGATATTTTTATGGAAGACTGTGGATATTTTTACACCTTTCATCTTTTTTAGATCGGAGATGTAACTGCAACTGGGGATGTATTGCTAGCATGACCATACGTCCCGCTTTGGGCGGGACAGTCCCGCTTTGGGCGGGACAGTCCCGCTTTCAGGCAGTCTGTCCCGCTGTCCCCCGCGAGGCCGAAATTGTCCCGCTTTTGCAAACAGACCAAGCAACAATAATTTAAAAGTATTTTTTATGCCTGTGCAATGCCTGCCGCCTGGAAGTAACGTACTCGTATACTCGTACATACAACAAACGTGATTATTCTGCCATAATTTGCTCGATATAATAGACAATAAGTAGATGTTCCGCGCGGCTTCGCCCGCGTAAATTAGGAATTTCACAGACAAATTAGCCCACAAAAATAGCCTATAATCCTTCACGTGGTCTACATTTTATCTGTGCCAAATAACATAGAAATTGTTCCAGTGGTTCGTGAAATAAGCCCTTTCAAATATTTTTTTCCGTTTTTCCACATTTTCTTCTGTTTCTTTGCTCTTATTAGTCTTTCCGTCATAAAATATAGCGTCGATAAATGAGCTAACACTGAAAAAATTTTTCAAATCGGACCAGTAGTTTCTGAGATTAGCGCGTTCAAACAAACAAACTCTTCCGCTCTATAATATTATAAAGTAAAAGCTAATAATAATAATTATTGTAAGATAGACACTTTCAAAATTCAAATACTTATTCGCAAATTGTTTGGGGAGGGGGGGGGACTATGTATTTGTCCCGCTCGGACAAAAAAACTACATGGTCACGTTAGGTATTGCGGATATTCGTCAGGCGCAAGGAGCTATTACAAAGGTCAAGCGTGCTGCGTGAGGCGATCTATCTGTTTCGGTCGTTCAACAAGGAGATGAAGCGCCTAGCTCATAGGTAGGTACTCAAAATCTATTTCTTCCTCTGAATACTAATACTAATAATTACTACAATATATTATACTATTAAAAACTAGATGATGCCCGCAACTCCGTTGCGCCAAAATTCGTTTATCGCGCGGGAACCGTACATTTTTCCGGGATAAAAAGTATCCTATGTCCTTTCCCGGGACTCAAAGTATCTCCATGCCAAATTTCAGCAAAATCGGTTCAGCGGTTTGAGCGTGAAGAGGTAACAGACAGACGGACAGACAGACACACTTTCGCCTTTATAATATTAGTACGGATACATTCAAGATGTTATCGCGCGGTACCGTACATTTTTCCGGGCTAAAAAGTGTATGTCTGTCTGTTACCTCTTCACGCCCTAACCGCTGAGCAATTACTAGCTGCGTATGGCAACAATTTGAGTAGTAATAGCGGTAGGCGACAAGGACACAAAACAGTTTTTATCCCGAAAAAATATATTATGGTTCCCGCCGTCAAACGCGCAATGGATTTGCGGGCGTGAGGTAATTTTTTTCAAGTGAGTAGGTAGTGAGTTATAAATAAATTCTTTATATTATAGTATTTTATATTTTTCCTTGAAAGGCTTTAGTCTATAATAAATACGACGTTTCCTCGAACATCCTTTGCCCTTTTCCTCCCTTTGGGGGTGGAATCTCCCTTTGCATTGAGTTCCCGGTATTCTAAATATAATTTAGCTCCATTTGGAACGATCTGCAAGTTCCCTGAAAAAAATGCATTATAATCAAATCAAAATCAAATAAAATCATCTTTATTTCGGGCATCGGAGGCCCATAATATAACAAATACCTTAAATCTAACATACCTACATATTTATAATTAAATACCTTAAAAACTAACATACTTACATAATAACAAACATACTTACATTAATCGGTAGATTATAATTTTGTGGTCGATTGCAAAAAGGGATTAAAAATTAAAAAAAGGAATTGCTTAAAATGTTCTTCCTCTTTTTTATGTTTTATTCATCCTAACAAGAAAAGTTAAGTAACTTATAATTTGCAAAAAAATAAATTATAGAATAAATTTTGGTCTGCAAACACTTTATTTTTACCGTGCTTCCTATTAAATCGTAATTATAGTGTACAGGTACTACTCGTAGTACTTGTAAGTCTGTTTTTTTTTTTAAAACAAATTTTTGTTTTTTTTTTAATTAAAAAAATTTTATTTGAAAAAATACTGTCACAACTCATCCTGATAAAAATACTGATTTGACTAGATAACTATAGAATAGGCCTCGTTTACTCAAGGACCGGTTTCGAAGCCAGATTAGGCCGCAAACCGACAAGGGAAAAGGGATGCACTTTTTTGTACTTTGACAGTATAATATTGGTATCACTAAAATTCCTAGACATGATATTTTAAGTGGCAAATATTATAAAAAGTACAATTTATGTTAATTTTAAACACAAAAAATGTATCGTATGCTTTTTTATTTAAACAAATTTTGGTGCAATGGAATTTCGGCCGTCATCTAGTAGATTTAAAATTGCCTACTAAAAAACTGTAATGACTTAGAAGGTTACGTTATGTAAGCAATCGCTAGAATGAAAACGTATTGACTATAATTGATGTTTGACTCAAGTATGGTTACTGCCAGCAGTTTACGAGTTGCGACAAATATACCAAACTAGATGACGCCCGCAACTCCCTTGCGCCAAAAATCGTCTATCGCGGAAAACCGTACATTTTTCCGGGATAAACATTATCCTATGTCCTTTCCCACGACTCAAAAGCATCTTCATACCTTTCAGCAAAATCGGTTCAGTGGTTTGGGCGTGAAGAGGTAACAGACAGACAGACAAACAGACAGACACACTTTCGCATATTTATAATATTAATTACTATAATTACTATGGATTTCTTAGTTCTTAAAAACCTAATTCCTTACTTATAAATATGTATAATATGTCGCAGCCAAGAATCTTTAAGTTTCTTGGTCGCAGCCAACTGGTTAAAATAGCCGTTCAATCAAACAGCCTTCTAAATTTCATCTATGAATACTCTCCCAAGAAATTACAAAAAGACTAGGTCGCCTTAGTTAATTCGTCATTAAACCAGTTGACTAAGCGTCGTCTAACTGAAGTGTTGAACGTTGCAGTCAACTAGTTGGCTAAACGACGTATAACTAAAGGGCGTTTGATTAAACGCCGTGTGATTATAGGGCGTTTTCAGTCAAAGGGCTAGCTGTTTGATTAAAAGGGCTATCTTAACCAATTGGCTGCGGCCTGCGAAATAATATACATTATACACACATCAACAAAGTCAAGGCCCAAGGGATAATAATATGTGTATTTTATAAAATATCTAAAAATCTGTCAGGAGTTCTTGAAGATGTGGACGAATGGAAGAATGAGTTTATTAAAACGTAAAAACCTTTTCCGGGTTTTTTATTGAAGAAAAAATCATTGATTTTTTGACGTGATAACGTCTTATAATTCGATGGAGCCGGCTGCACGCACGAAAAAACATGACTCATGCGGCGTTACCTCGCTCTGAGGCGTTCCATTTTCTTATGACGCGGACGTTGTCACGTTCAACTATCGTCAGTAAACCGACTTTATAGACAACCGATTTTTTTTAATTTAGAATACATACCTATATTATATTACAATTTACAACTAAAAGTAAGCAGCATGTCTATTATAGGTTGTGATATTAATATTAAAATGTCGTCGTATGAATAGCGAATTTGAAGATTTTTTTTAGGAATAAATACTAACCGATCCCACTTCTGAATTTGAAAAAAATATATTAATATAATTTGTAACTTCTTTTATTTAATACATCTAAAGGAAATGTTCGAATATTTCAAGGTATGTATTTGCATATTCTTACTGGTGAGTGGTTATTCTCAAAATATTAAATTTTAACTCTGAAACTATGGAGTATCTGAAACATAATTTTTTTCTATACCTACAATCTACATACATTTTTTTATCATCGTGTAACTTCAAGTAAGTATATTTTTTAACACTTAGTGAGTATCATAAAATTGTAACTTCTAATAATACTTAGTATTTTCAAAAGTTTTTTTGTTTTATCCTTGGTAAGTTTTGATGTAAGTAAATAAGGTTTAAATTTTTGCTCACGTCGTAACAGCTAATTTCTAACTTTATCATCGATGTAGAGCAAATGTTTGTTTATAGTTTACTAATGATGTTATGAGCACATATATTAATATACAGGGTGCAATTAAACCAAAATACACGTGTTTTTTCTTTTATGCTGAGAAATAGCTTCCGAAAGTTATCCTAAAAAACACTACAATTAATGGACACGTCACACGATGCGTCGGCCGCGCGTGATGTGCCCCCGCGCGCGCGCCTCATCCCGCGTCACCCCCTCTCATTCCCCCGCGCCGCGAGAGACCATTCTGCAACGATTTTAAATGGGATAAAATGTCATTGAAAAAAAAAATAACACCCATTTTTTTTTTGTTAAATGGACTCTCCTAATGATACCTAAGCCCTGGAAAAAATTTGGCAGGAAGGTTTAATTGCACCCTGTATGTAGTCTATTTAAATACATATTAAACTACCAGTTGTTACCGCGTTTAGGTATATAATAATTGTTAAATCATTCTATATCTCGAAAACGACATAAAGACGGTATCAAAAAGATTACAAAATATGTGATTGTACTATTATGTAACATCAAATTTATAGTACTCGTAAGTATTTGTTGAACCGTATTTGTTACTTTGTGGTTATAACTCGTTTCATTGTATTAGTCACATGAATTTTATGTAGAGTTTAATTTAATAGCAATTATTTTAGTTTTGATTTTGTTTGATAACGGATGTTTGCGGCTATTTTTTTCCACAAATCGAGTGTAGCGTCGCCAGTTAATAGGATAGTTGCATCTTATTTATTTATTACCAAGGAAGATATCGGTACAAAACACCTATCGTCTGTTATTTTGTTTTCCCTCGGAGTTTCTGTGAGAGTGATCTCTATGCTGTCAATAATAAGTCCCACCGAGAGGTAAAATAAATCGAAAAGCGATGTATATTTCCCCACGAGCGGCCATGTTGCCGCACTCGCCGCGCTAGACCCGCCAGTTTCGCGCTGGCATTCGCAAGAGAAGCGTGCACTGTAATCAATTTCAACTACACGCACTTGTCAAATTTGAATTTGGAAATTTTTCTTTTTTATTCCCCGCTCCCAAGATGGTCAGGAATAAGGACGGCGACGGGATCGAGAGTAGTAAAATAATTTTGGAAATCCAAAAGCGGCCTTGTTTGTACGACACGAATGACGTGTTCTACGGCGACCGGGCGGAGAAGATGAGGAACTGGGAGGAGGTGTACGAGTGCGTGGTGCCGGGATGGGCAGCCTTGGGCCTGGCGGAGAAGCTGGTGGCTGGTGAGTTGCGAACTTGCGACGTGCGACGTGCGGATGCCGCGATAGCGCGTGCGGCGCTCGACCGCCGACCGGATTGCGCCGCGTTTGCGTGTTCTTTGTCCGTTCGGATGCTTTCGAAACGTTCGAAATAACTTTTGCGTTTTTTTTATTGCCACAATTTTTTTTATTAAGCAACCGACAAAATATATTTTTATATTTTTGCATAATATTTTGTTTTTCAATAATGTCACGTATTCAAAACAACATGACGTCTTAGCGTCATCTTGCAGTGCAAACGTAATCACCTACCTATTTCGATTTTGTTTAGGTACTCTTATTACTCGCGAGTCGTGTTCTATCTGTTTCAAGAACGCGTTTCTTAAAATTTAAACTTTCTTTTTTTTATTTACGACACAATATGGTACAAAAATAATGATAATGATTCGAAAATGAGGCATAAAAATTATATTTCGAAAATGATAATGGTTTATTCGAAAATGATAACGCCTCAACAGGGCGTATAGGAAAACTGTCACGTTTCAAAACATGTTTAGCTCAGCCTGCTTCACCTGCAGTGACGTCATCAACGTTTAATATTTCTATTACAAGCGAAGGCGTAGTTAGCAAAATTATTTAGAACCAAAAGGTCCGTTACGGTTGTTATCAATTAAATAGAAGATATTCAAGGCCAAGAGAGTTGTCTTGCTAATTTGAGAATACTCGTTTAAAATCTTTACGTAATAAATTCAACTGAGAATAATTATTTTTAGTGTAAATATTTAAGCAAAAGAGTATTTGTGTCGCATGAGAAAGGTGTTTCAACACTGCATTAAGAGTCCATATACGAAATTTTGCCGATTTCGCTCATTTAACAGACGTGATTTAACAGTTAAAATACAGTATTTCTATAAGTTTTAATGCACAACATGTAAGATCATTTCAATTTTAATCTAATGTTGCAGCTAGATTTTTTATTTTTTTTAAGTATCTTTAAATAATCCAACTCAAACCCGCGACAGTTTCGTGATTTTTGCTGTAAAAGGTTTAGAATATCACCTTTTTATGGATTGTATTGACGTCTTAACGGTATGAAAAAAATACAATGTTGGAATTACTTTTTATCACTTTAATATAAAAAACCCTTTAAAAAACAGAATACCTATAACTGCCCTCTAACTTGGCGATCGTCCTTTTCCACCTGGCATATGAAAGACGGGCGTGAGTGTGAAGAGAGCAGTAGAAAAGATAGTAGCATCAATAAAATATGTACCTACAAAAATTGTTAAAGACTGATAATATCTACTTAATTGAATAAAGAATAATGCGTCATTTCTTATAGTTCGAAAAAAAATTCGACTAAAATGTTCCAAATTCGAATATTATTGCAAAATTAAAACGTGTCACAATTTACATGGTTGATGTTTTTGTTGTTGTTGTTGTTCGTTTAATTATTGTCATCGATTTATTATCAAAGAATTCAGTGCGGCGTTCGTGAGTCGTGACTCAACCGTGGGGCCGCGGTTAGTTCACTTGCACTCGTTGTTATAGTACCATCGCTCGCTTTAAAGTAACGTGTGAACTATAACGCGCGAAAACACAGCAATGGATGTCAAAATGATATTTTTAATAAACTCGTTTCAGTATTCAATAATTTTGTACCTATATGCAAGCGGTTTTTACGTTTATGGGCGCGGTTTTATCGTACTTAATATTAAAACCTAATCACCGAGTACACGCTAAAAACGTTTCACAAAATGGCCGCACCACATTGTTTTTTACAATACTTTTTACAACTTTTTGCAATAATTTTTTAAGCGGAAAAAAAATATTTTAACTTTTTTTACAATATGGTAATTTACATTTTACAATTTTTTTTCTAGGCTAAAAAATTTTTTTATGCTTAATAAATAATTACTTATATAAGGTCAATGTGTCGAAGTCCGTCTGGGAGGTAAGTCCGTCTATCGGCAATAACTTCCATATTTGAACGACTAGTTTCATATGGCTCAGTGGGTAAAACAATATTGCAGAGTTAGTTTGACCTAAGAAACAGACATGTCGCTACTAACTACCTGTTACGAAAAAAACGATCTGCCATTTTTTTCCCGTTTTGTACTCGCAGTCGGAGTGTAAGTCTCTGCCAAAAAATGAAAAAAAGATGGGAATACGAAGGAGTTTTTGGAGTTTCTTGGATTACGTAAGTAATTTAGTGATCCTTTTACTTATTACTGGCGTTCAATTCGTCAATATCGCTTTAATTTCGTTATAATCACCTGCAACGTATGTCTAACCTAAAATTGAATTAATTGGGAAGTCCGTCTAGTTTGCTTAAAGAAAGGCCGTCATATGCCGGTCTTGCCTCGAATCAGATATTGTCAACCTTTTCAAACCTACATGTATTCATTGTTAATTTGCATAAAAATAGGACTGCTAGATCATAGCATTGCCCAAATTTTACTGCACGAAAAGAGCGTATTCCTTTTTAAAAAGTAGGCAGCGCACTTGTGACTCCCCTGGTGTTACAGGTGTAACGTAACGTAACGTAAAGGGCGACGGTAGTTCACTTACTGTCAGGGGATCCGTTTCCTCGTCTGCCCCCTTTATGGTAAACAAAAAAACTTGTAAAAATAACTTTTTTTTATAATGCCATAATTATTCGTTTCAGAGTTATACACGTCATGAAAATTCCTACCTCCCGAACCAACAACCCTTATAATTTTAATTGAGCGACAAAAATAATGGTAATAAAAACGCGTAACTTTCGCGTGCGTGGCCCCAATCTGCCACGTGAACTAAAAAGTTATTTGAACTGACTAAATATTAATATTAAGGAATAAAAAATGGGTACTAAGTAGACATAATATTATCAATAAACAATAATCAAATCAAAATTAAGTAGGGGAGTATGTTGAAAAATGTCTTATCCCATAAATGATAATGAAGCAAAGTTGTTGATTTTGCCGGCACTAATAATTTTTATAATTTTGAATTTGTAATAAATATTATTTTATGTTTATACTTAGTGTTTAATTTTTCAAAAAATGTTTGCTACCACTTAGACTTACGATATGCCGGACTTGCCTTAAAATGTTATAAAATGAATTTTCTCTGGGATGCGAACCTTATTACCGACACCTTAAACACATATTTGAATGGCCGTTTTGCGGCTCTGCTAGAAACCGTTGCCATGCATATTACTTCACAGGTTAAGGTTATATTGGTACTAGACGGACTTACCTCAAACTGTAAGGGAAGTCCGTCTACAGGCCGAGTTTTTAAAAAATAGCACGTTAATAAAAAAATACTGCAATTAAGACTATTTTTAGATCATTATAGGTCTAATTAATATATTATATAGCCTATAATTTCCAATGACACAAGTTGCTTTAAAAAGCGAATCTCAAGTGAATAAAGTATGTTAAACTTTAATTTGAGAAAAGTATGCCGGACTTCGACACATTGACCTTACTGTAAGTATACACAAAAAAAGCTGTTATAAATATTATTGAACAAGGAAAGACTGAACGTTTTTGTTCATTTCTGATTTTCTAATTTGCCAGTCTTCTTTCAACAATCTAAAGTTTCTTGCGTAATATTATGAGTAATATTGTTTTTGAGGCGTTTAATACTTTATCTACAGTTGTCAGTTTTATTTTTGGTTCATTTAATCATTTTAAACCAGTTTTAGGGGAGTTTCAAAAAATACTACAACAGACAAAAATCGGCCAAAAATAATAACTTTCACATATGGCGGTTTTACGATTTTAGTTATAATAGTATATTACTAAATTTATTAAATATCATATTTTTTTGTGACTAATAGACTATTTACTAGTAAAAAATTCAAAAATATCTGAGTTAGTATCAAATTTGTGTCCATTTTGTTACCATAATCAAGTTGAATAGTCAATATAAATAAAACTATAATATATTTTGAGACTCTTACGTATTTACTGAAATAATACAGTTCTTTTGCGTTATTTACATAAAAAATTAAGACACTGCACATTTTAAAACAGATTAGAAAATCCAATTTTTATTTCGGGTTCCAAAACGACATCCATTTTTTATAGTACTTTATCAAAAATTGAGCTGTTTAAAATCTGAATGCAATTAAAAACGCTTCATATTAATTGTTTTAGCTAAGACAGGAGACATATCTCATAAGATAGAAATTTACGTCAAAATCTTAAAAATACCTTAAATAAATACGGGGACAGTAACAAAACCGACAGTAACAAAATTTTAAGGCATAGTGTACAAGACTTAGAATTCAATATTATATTAAAATTAGCAATTATTTTTTCTTAACTCCACTCGTCTATTCTAGCTTCTGCCTCAGCTGGATTCAGTTCCGATATGTTTTTCTTTTTTTATTTAATTTTCGTAAAATTTTCCTTAATTTACTCCGGATTTTAATTTTTTAACCTCTCCCCATACCTATTTTTTTTTATTTTTTTAATCGGGCTTTGGCCCACCACACATTCCCACCACTGTATCTCCTGTGTCGCCAGGATCGACAGCGGCATCCAACCACGAAAACCCTTTGATATGATCTCAGGGAGCCCGAGGGACATGCTAATACTGTCTTGGGACCCGCAACGAAATTAATCAGAAGAAAATAGGAGGAGTAGGAAGAATCCAATTTCCCTCCCCATAAAAGCGGGAGACAGCACAAAGTTGCAATGACCGAAAGTCAAAGAACTTAAGGGGGAGCACCACGGAAATAAGGTTAATAATTGTGACTCCTAAGCCAAAGCTAAGTTAATATTGGAGTTTATTGTGTTTGACTGTTGCCAATAATAATTGTGGCAAAAACGCTTGAAGGCACGGAAGTTCCTAGCGCTGTCCACGAGATCACCGTAGTATGCTACTCCAGATGTACAGAATAGGTTGTTTAGCATAGTAGTTCTTTCGTCCTGCCAGAGACTGCACTCCCAGAGAACATGATGCGCGGTTTGTTCAAACATGTTGCCTTCGGTCGAGCACTCGCACATGGGTGATGGTACTAGTTTAAATCCGTAAAGTTTGGCCTTAAAATTTCCATGACCGGTCAGGAATTGAGAAACGCAGTGATCAATATCCATCCAATGTTTGGATAGCCGTTCACGAATATTAGGGAAAAAATTATAAAGGTGTCGCCCTTTGGTGGAACAGTCCCATCGTGACTGCCATTCGGAGATTAGGCTTTGCACAGAGTTTTCTAAAGGTTCAAACAGTCTTGCTATTTTAATTTTATCGCGAGCGCTTAAAAAGAACGGGTTGTCAATGTTTTTTTTATGATAGTAAATTGTCGCACGACGCTGAATCTCAAGGTCAACGGGTAAAACTCCGGCTAACACAGGTAAGGCTTCGGTGCTTGTGGTCCTGTAAGCTTTGCATAAGAATATAAGAGCAAGACGTTGGCTTTGTAGCAACTTGCGACGAGCCGCGCCGATTGTTGCTCTGTCAGCCCACACGGGGGCCCCGTAGCAAATGCTGCCTAGGTAAGTAGCAGTGTAAATTAATTTTAGGGTTTTGAAGGAGAGGCCCCATGTCGACGTAGATATTTTGGTAAAGGAGTAAAAATTGCGCTTCGCTGTCTCACCGGTTTGAATTATATGTTCTAAAAATGAAAATTTATTTTCCAAGTAAAAACCAAGATAACAGAGTGACTGTTTGCGTTTAACGTTAATATTGTCAAGTTTAATGCTAGGGGAAGATATAAGGGACCCTTTTAAAAGAATTTGGTAAGTTTTATGCGCGGCGAATTTCAGGCGATTGCGTTTACCCCAGCTCGATATTAAATTAAGACTATCATTGGCTTTAGATTCAATTTCGGAACGTGAATTTGCATGAACGATGAGAAAACCGTCATCGGCGTAGCCAACTAGTACGCACAGCGGTGGTAGGGGAAGACTTAATAAATCATCAAATCCGAAATTCCATAATTTTGGCGAGATAACAGAGCCCTGAGGGCAGCCGCATGTTAAATCTTTGGCGTGTGTACAATGGCCAAGTCGAAGCTTAGTTTGACCGTTAAAAAAATAAGAACGTATTATGGCATAAATATTAGAGTAGCAACCTCGATTTTTTAGTTTTAATAATAACATCGGCCACCAAGCATGATCGAACGCGCCGGAGATATCTAATGAAATGGCGACCACGTATTTAGATTCCGAATGATTTACTATTTTTCTAACTTCCATAGCCGCGTCAACAGTCGATTTCCCGGCGGTGAAACCGAACTGATGACTATGAAATTTAGGGCCACCGGGTAGCAGGCGAGGTACGATGAGACGTTCTAGTAATTTACCTAAGCAAGGCAGTAACGTTATCGGACGGTAAGATTTTGGGTCGTCAGGAGGTTTGTTTCCCGCTTTAGGTATTAATTTTAAGCAACCGGTGCGCCAAATTTTTGGAAATATACCTTCTGCGATACATCTGTTGTAAACATGTAGAATCGATGAACTGGCCGCTAAGCACGCTTGTTTTATCATAATATTCGATATTTTATCCTCGCCCGCAGATTTTTTTATAGGCAAAAGGTTTACTATTTTACTAAACTCCTCCGAAGTTGGTAAATCTGAGGCCGGTGTATGTATGGGGTCTAGCATTCTACTCCTAATGTCGCGGTGGTGTTCATCATCCAAGGAGGGCTCGTCGTCTGGGATGAGAACGTTTAGATATGCCTTCGCCGTTTCGTCTAAGCTACAAGTGTAAGAGTTGTTAATTTTAATATTTGAGAAAAAGCATGGCTCATTACTACTACCGGGTTTAAGCTCGTGGTATAAAGAGGACCAGGGGCCCTCTTTATCCAGTCTATTCGCGGCATTCTTCAACATATTATTTTTCGCTAACGTAACGGCGGCGCGATAGCGTGACCTTGAAATGCGTAGGTTATTCAAACTAATTATGTAATTATAATTCGAACGATCGTGGCCAGATTTACGAAGATTATTGATTTTGCGCCTGGCCCTTCTAAATTCCCGACGAAGATTAAGAAGGTTACTGTTCCACCATTTACAGTTGTGATCTTTTTTAAGAGGTCTACGACCCAAGGCTACATCGGCACAGTAAACAAATGTGTTTGTCATAATTTCCGCGCACTCATCGACGTTTAAATCCGGCCGAGTGAAGTCTCCGGCATGAGCGGTAATGAGGGAGCGGAATAAATTCCAATCGCCGTTCTTTACGTTGTATTTATAGTCATTAGAATTGACTACGGTATCACTCGGGACCGCACGAGAAAACTCGTACACCAATAAGCGGTGATCACTACATGACGCATCAGGTAGGACACGCCAATGCCTAATCTGGACGTACGCGCTGGATAGCGTGACGTCAATCGACGATTCGCCCGTTGGGCTACTATAGGTAGGTGGTGCATCGGGGGTGTTGTGAATTTGGAGGTTAAACTCCGCAATAAAGTCTTCTACAGCGGTACGACGGTCGCGGTCAGTGTACCTAAGCTGGCCGTGCCATAAGGGCGAGGATGCATTGACGTCGGCGCCAATAATAATTTTATCACCCGCGAGAGATTGTAATACGCGGCGGAGTTGATGTAAATGTGGGCCTACGGTATCCGCGTACTGAAAGTAGCAGCTTACAACGTATAGTCTAAACTGAGGACACGATACCTCGGCTACCGCACAATGCGACGTCGAAAGGTTAGTTAAGGCCGTGACTGAAAATCTAGACTGAGGTGTGTATATACCCGCGCGAGCTAAGTTATTAATTTGTATCATTTTCGACCGAAACGACGCGAGTTGATATTGTTCTTGAACAAGTACTAAGTCTAAATTGTGATCAGAAACTAACTTTTCTAATTCTAAAGTCGCGTGCTTGTTATTATGGAGGTTTAACTGTCCTATATTTAAACTATCCATACCTAGTAGTTAAAATAAGTTGCTCCATTTTGCTTTTATATGTTGGACAGTCTGGGGAGCCCGTGGGGTGGTCGGAAGATTTTTTATAACGTTGGCAACTACCACAAACTGGCTTAAAATTTTCTTTATCTTTGTTGGGGCACGACAACGAGCTGTGTTTTTCGGCACAGTGATAGCAGCAAGGATTAGGATCGCGACAGAATTTAGCGACGTGCCCAAACTGTTGGCAGTTGCCGCAGCGGACCAGCTCAACGTCGTCCACGAAGCGACACATCGCCCAATCGATAAACAGTTTTTCTTTTGAATTGATCAGGTGTTTACGCACAGCGGGGTCTAATTCGATACCTATCCATTTCCTGTTGTTGTAATCTTTATTTAAATTACGACGTCTTACTATTTTTGTTGAACGCAAAAATTGTTCTTGAGACATATTCATTTCGCCATTAATATTTTGATTAAAAAGTGCGAGAAGGAAATTATCATCCGTCATATGTTGCGGTACATCTTTTATGAGAATACGTGGGTTACGTCCTTTAGGCGACTCGAGTCGCAGACCGGCCGATTTAAGCGCTTCCACGGATTTAAGTTTATTAACTTGCGACTCGCTAGTTAGTCGCAAGATCACACCCGAATTAGCTGTTTTTTTGACGCCATGAAATTGAAAACCGTCGGCCGGGTTGATGACTTTCATCAGAGCTTGTTTTGTCTCCGACGATGATTTTAATTCCCCCGATTTTTCTTGTGTCGGATAGGCAATAACGCAGGGAAGCGGTTTTCGGGTCTCGACTGGCGGCACTGACTTCGCAAGTCTTAGTTTAAGCGCGTCCGAGTAGGAGGTAGAAGGCGCGGCGGCAACTGTTTGTACGACGGGATTAGTTTTGGCAGCTAACAATTCGCGTTCCATATTAGCGACCTTGGTTTCCAAGGAGGAGTTCTTTATGGCGAGAAGTGAGACAATCGTAGTTATTTTTTGAGTCATACTCATAATATCGGACTTGTTGGCAAAATTATTACGGCGAGACACGGTGTCGTTTGCGAACTCGTTTATTTTGGCTAAGTACGAGCTAGCTTCGCGGACGAGCTCGTAATAATTGCAAGCATCGTCGGATGCGCGGCTTGTGTCTAATAATGACGTAACGGGGGACAGCAGAGGCTCGTCCCTAGTGGGTTGGTGACGCTTCTCCACAGGTGACAAGGAGGAAGGAGATAATTCCGACATCAAACGTTTACCGGACGATAATGTCGGAGAACGAGGAGTTTTATCGCTTCTATTAAACGGGTTTGTATCTTTATCTGGCGGCATATTATTTTGGCTCGACATTGTGAGTTAATATAAAATTTGAATGTACCAATTACACTTATTTAATTTAAATTAGAATGAAACAAAAGTTTAGCTTAATAATCACAGTCAGCTGATCGCAAGGCCGGCCGGCGCCGCGCGAGCGGTACCGACACACACAATATTTTACCTACCTACAATTCCCTACTGATAAAAGTGAACAAAGAAATTTACTTACCGAGTTAAATCCAATAAAATACGAGCAAATGTGTTAAAAAACTTACAGTACACGTAGATTACACCGTTACCTAGCTAATTACACACACTCAGCACGAATTTACCGATTTAAAACCACCGAAAATAATTTTTAATCCCGGAGCGCACGTCAGACGATGTTAACCGTACGGAGGCCGCGGGGGGAGGGTCCCCATACCTATTTGTAAAACAAAAATTTTAAACAAACTATCAGCTATCTTTAACTTTACAAAAATTGTATTTAATTGAAACTTCTTAGATAATTTATCACCATGCAAATCCACAGTGTATGACTAGCTTTGTGCTTTCGGTTTTGTTACTTTGCCGGTCCGTCTATATGTTACCCTGTAAGCAGTAACAAAACCGAAGTAACATTATGCGTCTACCTTACACTTAAAGACATGTAAAACTTTTTCTGTTTTACGCTGAATCAAACTACACACTCTTACTTTTAGTTCAAAAATCAGTCTATCTTTACAAACTATTATGTTACAAATAAAGATAGTAAAAAGTATCAAACAGCCGTAACAAACCTGACTATCAATTTTGGTCCATTCCAACTGATTACACATTTCTTTGCACCACCGAAAAAATTACTCAGCCAAGCCGTAATAAAATGGCCCATCGTACTGTAATATTAGTTTCGCCATAAACAGAACACAAAAAATATACTTTAGTAGAATTTTATCATGAAAAAATTATGGTAACAAAACTGGAATGTCCGGAAATAGCATATTCCGGGGACAACAGATAACTGCAAATTGAAATGGATTAAAGTAGTCTTACGCTTTAAATTGAGCCTTAAAAGTAAAGAATATGGTTCATTTAACCAAAAAAAAAAAAAAACAATTGAATGTGTCAAGTATTTCCAGAAAATTTTAATTTAATTCAGTCCGAAGTTTTAAATTGTTACTGGGGACACTGGAAAAAGAGGGGCTTGATAAATTATATCACCATAATTTCTTTTTTCTTTCTATTTGAATTAAGTTTTTAATTATCCAAAATAAAGAACAAATAGACACTCTTCCAGTTACTTTATAAATAAATACCGTACCAATAATGGTCAAAGTTTTTAATAAAATAAATATTAAAATGAAGGACATGCCAAAATGGCTGTTGTATTATTTTTTTGAAACTCCCCTTTAAGCAAATATGTGCAGACTGCAGACAAATAAAATTTAGATTTTTTGGTTTATAACATTTTGTAACTAGGAGGCAACTGAAATATTTTTTTGTACTGAATAAAAATAATCATTTAGACACCCGTCATAAAATATTTAAAAAAGAGAATTTCACAATAAGATAAAAACTGTGGCCCCAAACATAATAATATAAAACCCACAGAAAACCAGACTTCTAAGGTTGATCGGACGCTACGTAAGATATTTTCTAGAATATGTTATCCAGTTGAATCACCTATTTATAATATTTGGCTGACTAATGACTAAGATATACCTTTGACCTTTGATAACCCAAGACCAAACTTGTAGAAATATAAAAGTACTAAATGACGCCCGCAACTCCGTTGCGACTTGCGCCAAAACTCGTTTATCGCGCGGGAACCGTAGATTTTTCCGGGACATAAAGTATTCTATGTAAGGACATTTGGCATGGAGATACTTAGAAAGTGTCCCGGGAAAGGTCCCGGTATAATCCATACTTACAAATATATGTATTATTTAAGTGTTTCTGTCTGTCTGTCTGTTACCTCTTCACGCCCAAACGGCTGAACCAATTTCGCTGAAATTTAAACCTGAATGAAAACCAATAACATTTTAATGTTTTTTCTATGCCCATGATTATTCATACAAGTTCACCAATGTGCTTGAGAACGAAAAAATCTATACACCTCAAGGTCAAAGCAATCGCGGGGCCAAAATGTATTTGTAGTTTGAAACTAATCACTAATTATCGTTAGACTACTTCTATCTTATTTGCTTTAAAGTGTTATTAAAATTATTCTAAAAAAAAAACAACGAAAAATTTGAAAAAAAAAAAAAACTAGTTACGTAACAATTTTTGTTACAATTGAATAAATATTAAAAAAAGTCTACTCCCTCAAGCCCCGTAAGGCCCATATGGGCCGCGACTACAAAAGATTTCCAGCAGGGCAATCGCGCTAAATTTTTTCAACTGAACCGCAAATGAAACTCGGACGTTGATCGACTTTTGGAACGATTCGGTATCGCGCTAACGTTTTGACAGCCAGTTGAGACGTAACTGAACCCCAGCTCAAGCGCAAACGCTGTCAAAACAAAAAGTTGATACAATGCAACTTCTACTCGCACGTTTCTGAAACGTTTCTTATTTTGGTATGTTAAATTGACGAAAATCGATGGAAAAATATAACATAAGCTATAATCAAATTATAATTTAAGCTTATGTTTTACTTCAAAGCTGTAAAATAACACTACGGACTATTTGAGTTTGTTAAAAAGTGAATTGAATTTTGACATTACTTCTTTACGTAAATGTTTTCTCCGCCACATAAAACTTTTGTCACAAGTCACTAGTCACTACTCAACACTTATGGCGCTTGTAAAATATAGTAAAACAATATAAATTTAATTACGTAAATTAAAAACTCCAAGTAATAATCATTCGCATTCATAACTACCAAAACAACTTCACTCGTGTCATATTCATCCATATGTTTAAATAAACAATTTGTCAATTGACCAATTAACGCATCGGAAAAAAATTGTTCATATTTAAACCAATCAAAATTAAATTAGAAGAGCGCTGATTGGTCCGCTGCAATGTCTGTCTATCGGTCAAACGTTGCGCTTCGTTCGAGTTCCATCTAAGGTTGAGCTACGGTTGAAACGTTAGCACGATACCGAAATTTGTTCAGACGCAGCGGAACCAAACCGTAACTGAACCGCAACCAAAGTAGATGTGAACCTGAATTGAAACGTTTAAAAATAGCGCGATTGCCCTGCAGGAATTGGTGATCGACGGATATAATATATTGCACATAATAATAATTAGGAAATTTATTTAATTTGATATAATAATGTTATAATCATAATATTGCGACGCAATATAGATAATAATATTATAGCATCTTAAATTCTTAATATTTCAGTTATAAACGTTCATGCAAGGTGGCATATAATTTTACCGCAGCGTCATCAGCGTAAAGGCCCTAAACTTGTCGAGCAGAAAACCCCGCAGATTTTATTATACGTACAGAGTTTGATCATATTACAAAGTTTTTTATTATTTTGTGTTTGATGAATTTAATATCGCTAATTATATAATTTTAAAAATCGAATTTTTGACTTACGTCACTTTATGTGCGGACTAGTTAAGCTGACGCAATGTGTATTACTTTTGTTTTGTATTAAACTACACTACTTTATTAAATGCAAGGTGCATAAGATTCTTATTTTTACTATCATGTTAACGTTCACCACATTTTTTTTATTTTTTATTTTAAAAGTTAAAAATATTTTTATCAGACTAAAAAAAAATGGAAAAATGACTTAAAAAATTCCTTTGCGGCCTCCACGCCATATCCCCACAAAGAGAACTTCTTTTTTCGGCTGTAAGGGAATGCAAAAGTCACCGATATCAGTACACTTTCCATCAGCTGATCCAGGTTCGTTCGGATTTTAAATTAGTTTCAGGTCAATGACCGGCCTTGACTGAGTGGCGACATCCGTTGCCAATAGATTTAAACGAACTTTTACAAGCTGATGGCAAGCGTCTAGTCTGGACTCTGCAATCTGGATATATTGTATCCCTTTAATTTCTCCCTTACTATCTATACTAATATTATAAAGCGGAAGAGTTTGTTAGTTTGTTTGTTTGAACGCGCTAATCTCAGGAACTACCAGTCCGATTTGAAAAATTCTTTCAGTGTTAGATAGCCCATTTATCGAGGAAGGCTATAGGCTATATTTTATTACGCTAAAACTAATAGGAGCGAAGAAATAGAGAAAAATGTGGAAAAAACGGGGGAAATTATATGAAATGCTTATTTAGTAATAGTTTGAACGCGCTAATCTCAGGAACTACTGGTCCGATTGAAAAAATTATTTCAATGTTAGATAGCCCATTTATCGAGAAAGGCTATAAGCTATATTTTATTACGCTAAGACTAATAGGAGCGAAGAAATAGCGGAAAATGTGGAAAAAGCGAGGGAAATTATTTGAAATTGCTTATTATCTTAAGAACTACTGAAGCAAATTTTATGTTATTTGGCAAATATGAAGAATAGACCACTTGAAGGGACAAAGGCTATTTTTGGCGGAAAAATGTACGGTTGCGTGAAATTCCTAAATTACGCGGGCGAAGCCGCGCGGAACATCTAGTACATAATATTTAGGTACGCAGCGTAGGTATAACTATTCATTGGCCGCTGTCTTCTTGTGACTTTTTAGGGTTCCGTACCCAAAGGGTAAAAACGGGACCCTATTACTGCGACTTCGATGTCTGTCCGTCTGTTTGTCCGTCTGTCTGTCCGTCTGTCTGTCTCCAGGCTGTAACTCAAGACCCGCTATAGCTAGACTTCTCAAATTTTCACTGACTATGTATTTCTGGTGCCGCTATAACAACAAATACTAAAAACAAAAATAAAGTTAATATTTAAGGGGGGCTCCCATATAATAAACATTATTTTTTTGGTCTTTTTGGCTCGTAATCCATAATGGCAACATATAGACACTTGAAATTTACACAAAATCCTCAATTGTATGTGTACTTTAATATTAAATAATAAAATTAAAATAAAATAAATAATTAAGGGGAGCTCCCATACAAAAAACACATTTTTTTCCTTATTTTCGCTCTATAACGGTACGGAACCTTTCGTGCGCGAGTCCGACTCGCACTTGGCCGATTATTTATACATATTATGGCAGACAAAGATGAAGAATCTCATAGTCTTATTCGCTATGTAAATACTAAATATTTTAAAACTAAGTGATTTAATACTTAAGGACGTGTAAGAGTCTCCTATGTTGAGTTCACTGGAATAGTAGCAGCGCTGAAAGAGCAACTTTTCTTAAACTTTTGTATGAGCAAATTGCTGACGCTTGGGCGCCCACGCCGCCGCGCCCACAGAACAATATAATCGGCCAAGTGCGAGTCGGACTCGCGCACGAAGGGTTCCGTACCGTTATAGAGCAAAAATAGGCCAAAAATTGTGTTTTTTGTATGGGAGCACCCCATAAATTTTTATTTTATTTAAATATTATTACTAATTATTAAAGAACACATATAATTAAGGCCTTTATGAAAATTTCAAGTACCTACCTGTTGTCATCATTGATACCGAGCAAAAAATGTTTGAAAAATCACGTTTGTTGTATGGGAGCCCCCTTAAATATTTAATTTATTTTGTTTTTGACCGACTTCCAAAAAGGAGGAGGTAATGTGTTCGGCTGTATGTATATTTTTTTTTTGTATGTTCCACGATTACTCAGCCGTTTGTGGTCCGATTTTGATTTCAAAATTCTTTTTGTGTTGTATAAGGTTTAACTCGAATTTGGTACCATGTTCACAAAAGTGGTGATCTGATGATGGGATCCTTGAGGAATCGAGGGGACTTCTTGAAATTTGTATGGATTTTCGATTTTTTCTGAAGCATTCGAGGTAAATGCTACCAAAAAGTAAGCTTTCGCACCAGGTTATACCCTGGATCCGAAGGTACCGAACAGAACTTTTGAATGCTTATAGGTACAGGTTCGGGGATTTCGGCGTTGTTTAAACAACTGAAAGCATAAGCTAATACATCAATTTGATTAATCATCATCATCACAACCATCATTATACCATGGGTCATCACACTATGACCCAATTATTGGTACTTTTCGTGATATTTTTCATCGAAGCAGACGTTTTTGATAATGATTTCGACCGATTTGTGGACCGATTTTCAAAATTCTCGTGTTGTTGTATAGGATATAATCTTAATTTTGTATAACAATTACGAAAGTGGTGAGCTGATGAAGGGATCTATGAGCAATCGAGGAAAATCCTTGAATTTTATCAAAACACTCATAGTGGTTAAAATGTTGTTTCTAGTAAGTTAAACATAATATGTTACGAATAAGAGAAATTTTATACGAAGGTGTCTCTTGGTCCAAAGCCACTGAACAGAACTCCTGAATCTTTAAAGATAAAAGTATGGAAATTGCAGCATCGCTTAGATAACTGCAAGCATTTACCACAATTTCGCTTACAGTGACATAATGTGAATAGTTAACATTCGTATTGGTTATTTACGCATAAAGCCTAATTTTGTAGATACTTAACTAAAAAGAGTAAAATTATTATTTTTAACAAAAAATTAAAACCGACTTCCAAGGTAAAAACAATAGTAATATGAACTAAAAAGTATTAAATAACTCTTACCCTTTAATAGTGCCTTTTTCAGAATTCGTCTAAATCTCAACTATTTCTGTACTGTATACTAACTACAATCTTCATTACTTTGAAGTCGGTACCAGTCCCAAAAGTTTCAGATAATCTGACATTACTGAACTCACGATTAAATTAGCTGGTACCGACTTCAAAGTAATGAAGATTGTAGTATACAGTACAGAAATAGTTGAGATTTAGACGAATTCTGAAAAAGGCACTATTAAAGAGTAAGAGTTATTATTTAATACTTTTTAGTTCATATTACTATTGTTTTTACCTTGGAAGTCGGTTTTAATTTTTTGTTAAAAATAATTAGTATTTGTTGTTATAGCGGCAACAGAAATACATAATCTGTGAAAATTTCAACTCTCTAGCTATTACCGTTCTTGAGTTACAGCCTGGAGACAGACGGACAGACAGACAGACAGACGGACAGACATCGAAGTCTCAGTAATAGGGTCCCGTTTTTACCCTTTGGGTACGGAACCCTAAAAAACAGTGTTTTATTGTTCTGTGGCCGCGCCCATAAAATTACAAAAAATATTTTGCGCTTTCAGCGCTGCTACTTTCACAGTTAACTCAAGTAACAATAATATACACCCTAAAGTATTATCACTTAGTTCTGTTTAACCTTGTACCTATACATTAAATACATACATTATTATTATTATACTTACATTATACTTATTTATCCAGTAACTTTTTAATATGCCTGAGCTCTGACTAGGAATGAATATTAAATTAAATCATTATTTACTTGGCCATAGCTATTTAAAGTTCGATAAAAAATTAAGTAAGTACTGTTGACAACACGCGTCCTTGAGTTTTGGCGGGCATGTGAAAGAGTGCTGTTGTGTTTTTGTATTATTTTCCTAAAATTGTGTTAGCTGGGTTTTTAATGTGTAATATTGGTAGAATATTAACCATTAGATATTCGTGTTCATGCACAAGTGTAGGAAAGTGATGTTATATCCAGAAACGTGCTATTTTGTGTTCCCTCCAAAACTCCATAGAAAGTTTCAGTAAAGCGTCTACCACTTTACTGAATCGACCGACTTGACTCCTGTGACTGTATTGACTTTTACTTAGACTTTGACTAGACTTTAGACCTGACGATACATGAAAACGATGATGAAAATTATAATAGGAGGAATATGGTTTTCCCGCCATATTCCTTACCTTTTTACCTTGTCTGTGGCACAACATACACATCCTTTGTGTCAAGTTGCCAAAAAAGAAGACAAAAAAAAAAGAAAGAAACACGCATCCAAATGCTAAAATGTTAAGAAAAAACCGTATATTTTCTTGCTGCGTGTATTAGATCTAATATAGTATAATATAACCGCACTCGGCGAAACATGGCGGTAGCGGTCATTGACTCCCTGTCAAAAACCGCGATTGACAATGAAGTGTAAGAAACAACTGACAACAGTCAATCGCGGCTTTGTATAGAAAATGACAAGCTTTTGACAGGGAGTCAATGACCGCTACCGCCATGTTTCGCCGAGTACAGTATAGTCTAGAGCCGCTATCCCCAACCCGCGGCCCGCCGGGACTTTATTTGTGGCCCGCGTGATGTTAAGGGAGATCGCAGACGACAGACTTTTGTGCGATCAAAGTCTGCGGCTTCCATACAATCTGATGGCGCGCGCCATGCGGAATGTATGTAAGCCGCAGACTTTGATCGCACAAAAGTCTGTCGTCTGCGATCTCCCTAAACAATTTTGAAAATATTCACGCCCACCGGTAAAATAACGTAGTCTACGTGATAGTCGTTAAATTTTTTCCACTTTTAAATCGTTAATTTTGAAGAATGTTATTTTTTTAACCCTAAAAATTTTTTGTTGCGGCCCGCCACACCAAGACCAAAACATGTTTGTGGCCCGCATGAAAAAAAGGTTGGGGACCACTGGTCTAGAGGCAAAAGTGTGAAGAGACAGCTCACAGCGCATTTGTGTGCGGTCTCGTACACATATTTTATGACTTAGCTCCGTCCGACATGCCTTCGATAATTTCAAAAAGTCAAAATTTGTAACAACTGACTGAGAAAATGTTACAGTACGATTTTTTTCTTTGTATGGATGTTCTATCGCGGCGCCTAAACTACTGAACCGATTATAATCAGTGTGTCAATAGATTTGTAGTAAAGACTGAAGGCTCTGTAACTTAGGCTACTTAATTTGCGAATGACGTCATTACATTTATATTTTTTTATATTTTTATTGCGTTCGTAATTCAAAGAATAATAAATAACGTAAGGAATAGCCTACTACGCACTTACGTAGTACCTGTAGTAAAGCGTAACACTTGTATCGAAAGGAGCCGAATAAAAAATAAAGTTTATTTATTTAAAATATCAAATACGTCCAGCCAATTCGAGTAAACAATATTTTTGTTTTTTTTTTAAATATTATATCCGTGAGAGGCGGACGTTTTGCCAGACGTTCGCGGAGCCTTGAAGAGCTATGTGTGATGCGGGTGAGAATAATATTATGTTACATATTATTATGTTATAAGTATATTCATGGTTTAAAAATGTGTATTATAATTATTTATAGCACACACGCAATAAACGGTTTTGCTCAAGTCCGTAGCGCAAAAATTGTTTATCGCTCGGGTACCATACATTTTTTCGGGATAAAAAGTTTTTTTTTTTAAATTAAATAAGGGGGCAAACGAGCAAACGGGTCACCTGATGGTAAGCAACTACCGTCGCCCATGGACACTCGCAACATCAGAAGAGCTGCAGGTGCGTTGCCGGCCTTTTAAGAGGGAATACGCTCTTTTCTTGAAGGTTTGCAGGTCGTATAGGTCCGGAAATACTGCTGGTGACAGTTCGTTCCAGAGTATCATGTCCTTTCCCGGGAGTCGGGACTCAAAGTGAGAGGCGTAACGTGTAGAAGTAACAGACTGACAGGTAGACACACTTTCGTGTTTATAATAATATTATTTCAGGTACTTAGCACGGGGCCAGACTGACGTGGTGTGAAGCGTCCATAGATATTATTATATTATATTATTATTATTATTATTGTAGTATGGAATTACAGTTATCATAGGGAATACCCGGATATTATTATGTATTTTTACCTATTATGCTAGTAACGTATGGCACCGATTAGGTGAGTCACATAACTTCTAAGATAAATCTCAAAATGTGTATAAAATTCTTTAACCAGATTTTTATTTTTATTTTTACCAACCATTAGCCAGTTTAGCACTATTTAAAAAAATACATTTTATGAAAACGAAGTATAATTCCAGGTTTGTCAATTTAAAAAAAAATAATGGGTTATACACTTTTTCTTTGGGGAAGTTCGTTCAAGCACAGAAAAAAAGCTCGGTGTAATCAGTAAAGTAAAAGTGATGTTTTTATTTTTAGATTATTTAATTTATTATAAACATACTACTTAATAATAGGTATTATTAACATAGAGTAATAATTATTATTACTTATTACAAACGTGAAACACTAATTATATTGTTACTTATGATTTACAATCTATAAAAAGCTTAAGGTGACGCAGCGTTAAAGTAAGAAACCGTGTTGGATATGTTTTAGATTGCTTGTTTTCTATGAGAGGCCGGCCCGGCCTCTCATAGAAAACAAGCAATGGAACAGCAAAAAATGGAAAGGGCGTTAGCGACAAAATGGTTTTTGTCGCATAATTTAAAAATCATAAATACATTTCATATAAGCTATGCACAAATTAAAGTGCATGCTTGAACCAATTTATGTACAAATTTTGGAACCTTAAATCACTCTCCTCTGTTGGAAAAATAGGAATCCTTTTTTTTACAGAGGTCTTTTCGATTGATTATTCTGTGCTATAAAAGTTGTCCAATCGTGTTATGCTATGGGCAATTCAAAGACAAAGACATGATGAATACTGACAATGAACTTCAATTTCTTAGCATTAGTCATTGCTGAGAAAAATCGGCATCGCTACAGCCAAATTATCAAGGCGTCGCCTTAAGTAGATACCTATTATATTTTAAAATCATTAATTGATCTTTATTTCAACGCAATTTAATCTGCACACAGAACAATCGAATTTAATTTTTTATAAAATTATTTGTCTTCGTTCTAAAAAAATGATTCTTGTATTGTTAAGTATTTGGTGGCAATAGTTTTTTTTATAAAATTATTTGTCTTGGTTCTAAAAAAATGATTCTTGTATTGTTAAGTAAAAGAGTCCAAAAGACTTTAGTCTGTACTTTTTAGGGTTCCGTACCCAAAGGGTAAAAACGGGACCCTATTACTAAGACTTCGTTGTCTGTCTGTCTGTCTGTCCGGCTGTCTGTCTCCAGGCTGTATCTCAAGAACCGCTATAGCTAGAATTCTGAAATTTTCACAGATTGTGTATATCTGTTGCCGCTATAACAACAAATACTGAAAACAAAATAAAATTAATGTTTAAGGGGGGCTCCCATACAACAAACGTGATTTTTTCGGCTTTTTTCGCTGAATTTTTCACACATTCTTTTGTTATATGTGTACTTTAATTTTTTATAATAATATTATAATAAAATAAAAATTTAATCCCATACAAAAAATACAATTTTTAGCCTATTTTTGCTCTGTATTGTTACGGAACCCTTCGTGCGCGAGTCCGACTCGCACTTGGCTGATTTTTTAGGGTTCCGTACCCAAAGGGTAAAACGGAACCCCATTTAAGACTGCGATGTCTGTCCGTCTGTCTGTCCGTCTATTTGTCTCCAGGCTGTTACTCAAAAACGGTAATAGCTAGAGAGTTGAAATTTTCACAGATTGTGTATTTCTGTTGCCACTATAACAAAAAATACTAAAAACAAATAAATTAAATATTTAAGGGGGCTCCCATACAACAAACGTATTTTTTGCTACATATTTTTTGCTCGATATCAATAATGGCAATAGGTACGCACTTGAAATGTTCACAAAATACTCAGTTTTATTTTTTATAATTTAATTATTAATAATAACATTTGGGAGTGGGCGGGTCACGTTAGCCGCATGCATCCCGACCCCAGCGGTCTCAACTGAGCACCCGAAGATGGACGCCGCCGCCGAGTCCGGCCTAAAAAAAGGTGGCGTGACGAGCTGGGGGCATACCAGCCAGGCTGGCTATCGGTGGCGCAGGAGCGAGAACAGTGGAAGATCCTGGGGGAGGCCTTTGCCCAGCAGTGGGACACTATAGGCTAATAAAAAATAATAATAATAATATTTAAATAAAATAAATAATGAAGGGGGGCGCTCCCATAAAACGCATTTTTTACCTATTTTTGCTCTATAATGGCACGGAACCCTTCATGCGCGAGTCCAACTCGCACTTGGCTGATTTTTATGGTTTCACAGTTCACTTTTTTCACGTGACCATATCACGTGATTTTGTTTTCGAGCATTATTAATCTTAAAATATAAAATTCTCGTGTCACTCACAGACCCCAGTGTTTGTGCGCGAACTCCTCCAAAACGGCTCAACCGATTTTAATGAAATTTTTTATGTACATTCGTTGGGCCTGAAATAAATTCTTATCAATTTTTATATTGATACTAGCTGTCCCGGCAAACGTTGTTTTGCCATATACAGGGTGCAATTAAACCTTCGTGCCAAATTTTGATATATTGATCCCTGTTAAAAATAAAAATACACGTATTTTTTCTTTTATAATCACTCAGTACTAAAATGTTGAGAATAGCTTCCGAAAGTTATCCTAAAAAACACTACAATTAATGGACACGACGCGTCGCCCGCGCGTGACGTGCCCCCGCGCGCACGCCTCCCCCCGCGTCCCCCCGATCATTCCCCCGCGCCGCGAGTGGCCTTTCTGCAACGATTTAAAATGGGATAAAATATGTCCTTGAAAAAAAATTACACCCAATTTTTTTTGGTTAAATGGACTCTTCTAATGATACCTAAGCCCTGGAAAAAAATTGGCAGGAAGGTTTAATTGCACCCTGTATACTATATTTTATTATAGTGACTAAATAAGTATGGCACCATGGCAACGTCCATCGCTATCCCGTCGCACAAACAATTATAGTCGCCGTCAGTCTCGAGTTGTAATAATTTACTATTATTTTTATTCAACAAATGCACTTATCAATATAAAAATTAAAAAGTAGCCAGTAGCCGATTCTCAGACCTACTGAATATGCATATAAAATTTGGTAAAATCAGTAAAGCCGTTTCGGAGGAGTACGGTAACTAAGTGACTTACTTAATAACATTGTGACACGAGAATTTAAAATTCTCGTGTCACAATGTTAGTAAGTACTTAGTTACCGACGTACTCCTCCGGTCGACTAGAAATTATCATAGCAAAATAGTCGTGTGCGTACAAGAAAAACGAGGAATACGGCTTTTGCTGAACCAAAGATTTCTTTTGGTAGGATTGATCTTTATATCCCTAAGATGGGTTTACGATGTGGATCCACCTGAATATTTCATGCAGGTGGGGGAGGGGGGTAGGTTTAGTTTAACAAGGTATGAGGTCAATAACTGCATGGGATTTAGGTATATAGTCGAGTTTTAGATAAAAGATAGTAAAAATAAAATAAAATAAAAAATTTTGAATATATGATTTTCAACCAATGAAAACGCCGTTGATAGGGCTTAATTAATATAAGGAGGCTGATAGCCGCATTTTTCTGCATGCCAGAGACATGGTGATGAATGGAGCAATAAATATATCGACGGTGGAAATTTCTAATGTCGTAAGGGACAAACCCCGACTTTACAGGAGAGCAAAAAAACATTTTTCTTACTTTCAAACTGGCATAACTCTTTCATTTTACAACCTATTAAAATAATTTCTAGACAGTTTTGTTTCGAATTACATCATTTACTAGCTGTAAATGATGTAATGTGTGTGTTGCTAAGTCAAGTAATCCTAGAAAAACGCAATAGTTTAGGAGATGATGTCCCTTACACACGGGAATTTTAGAACAAACGTCCCTTACACGTGGCCCTTTTTGAAGTATTTTGTTGTAACCACCGAATAGTCTGAATCATCTGGCATTTTAATGTTGTAAAGCATACTTAGTAATCAAGATAATGAAGTAACTTCCAAGAACATAATTGTTTTCATTGAAATAACATCATAGGAGATTGCGAAATACTAAATTTTAATTATAAAATAACTACAAAATATGAGTTGGCTGGGGTAAAATTTTTGTGAGCTTCCTAATTTAACTATAATTCATTTGGTATGTAATAGCTGGGTTCTTGAAATACTCTAAAAATTTCTAACCGATTTTTAGAGTATTCCAAGAATGACACAAAGGATTCCGTAAGCGAAAAAATAGTGTTTTTTTGTAGGAGAGCCCCCTTCAATTATTTATTTTATTACTATTAAATAACGAACATAATTAAGGATTTTTGTGTTTACTTCAAGTGCCTACATGTTGCCATTATGGATTACCTACGAGTAAAAAAAATAAAAAAAATCACGTTTGTTGTATCAAAATCCTTTCTTAGCGGATTAAGGAGGGCTCTCCTTAATCCGCTAAGAAAGGATTTTGATCAATTCTACCCCCGAGGGGATAAAAAAGGGGATGAAAGTTTTTATGAAACTTAAATAATTTTAAACTGATCGGGCTGAGACTTTGCATGTATGATGCATAAAGTTACTATGACGTAAGCATCTCCAAATAAAGGATTTTGATAAATTCCACCCCTACGGAGATAGAATAGGAGATGAAAGTTTGTATGACTTTTAGATTTTCGACTGATTGAACTGAAATTAAACATTGAAGCTAAACTATGATGAAGACGTTCGCTTAAATAGGAATAAAATAAGGGTCTACGTGTCTGGGAATTCAGTCAAATGACGAAGGTTAAGGTATTCAGCATGAAACCGTTTTGGAATCGTACCGTTTGAGTGTAACAATCATTTTAAATCTGCATATTTTGTAGTTGAAATTAGTAGTTTTATTTCGTACAGAGGTTTCATAGGAACTACTACACTATCCGGATATTGAGCATGCTCTTGTAAACTCACGTCATTTTTCTTTTCTCTTCTCTTCTCTTCCCCTTCCCTTTTCTTTTTATTATAATATTAGGGAGTAGATTTTTCTTTTATTTAATATTTGAGACTTAGTTTCTTTTGTTTAATATTAGACAGCGGTAGCGTGCCAAGCCAAGTTCAAGTAATACAGTACTGGCGAGCAGCACCGTGTGTAATATTACACGAACCATTTGCAGTCACTTTTGACCCCCTCATAATTCAGAAACTATTTCACATAAAGGTGACAAATTTGGCGACTGACTGATTAATCTATAGATTAAAATTCTAACCCACTTCTAGATGACCTAGAAGGCTGAAATTTATGAAGGATAGAAATTTAGAAGGAAGGAATTCACTTCGTTAGTTGTGTGTAATCTCAGGAAAAATTAAAAAAAATCGGTCAAGTGCGAGTAGCGCCGAGCAAAAATAGGCAAAAATTTAGTTTTTTGTCTGGAAACCCCTTTTAAATATTTATTTTATGTTACTTTTATTGTAAATTATGAAAAAAATATATATAATTAAAAATTTTGTTAATATTTCAAGTGTCTATCGGCTGTCGTAAGTAACATGTTGCAATAATTATTATAGCCTAGGTCGTTACTTACGACAAAGTTCATCAGCTGATGTTTATTTATTTTCTGAACTTAGTGTCGCAAAGGACTTCATGATTAATAGTAAGAAAAAAAATACCTTTTAAAATATGTCGTAAGGGGCTATATTAGTTTAGATTGGCTGTTACAACACATATCTCTCACAGTTACACAGACTTAGAAAAATAGTATTATCAAGGACCTTATGGCGTAATAGTTAATTTTTTTTGTATGTTACGACAAAGTGAATTATGCTATATCTCCTATATTTGAAGAGATATCAAAATTTTAAATATACAGATCGATAGAGGAGAAAAAATGCTAGCGGATGGTATATAAAGTACTTACGACAAAATGTCCCTTACGACATTTGAAATTTCCACCGTCGATATTAATATTACTAGACGTTCCGCGCGGCTTCGTCCGCGTAAATCTGAAATTTCACGGAAACCGTATATTTTTCACATATTAACAACCCATGTCTCACGTAGTCTACTATATATTCGTGTCAAATAACATAAAAATTGCTCCAGTAGTCTGTGAGATATTAGCCCTTTCAAATAATTTTCCCGTTTTTTTACATTTTCCTCTGTATCTTTGATCTTATTGGTCTTAGCGTGATAAAATATAGCTTATAGCCTTCCTCGATAAATAGGCTATCAAACACTGAAAGATTTTTTCAAATCGGACTAGTAGTTCTTGAGATTAGCGCGTTCAAAGAAACAAATTCACGAACAAACTCTTCAGCTTTATTTTCACATTTTCCTCTGTATCTTTGCTCCTATTGGTCTTAACGTGATAAAATATAGGCTATAGCCTTCCTCGATAAATAGGCTATCAAACACTGAAATATTCTTTCAAATCGGAAGTAGCTCCTGAGATTAGCGCGTTCAAACAAACTCTTCAGCTTTATAATATTACTAGACGTTTCGCGCGGCTTCGCCCGCGTAAATTAGATATTTCACAGACAAATTAGTCCACAAAATATAGCCTATGATCCTTCACGTGGTCTACTTCTTATCTGTGCCAAATAACAGAAAAATTGCTCCAGTAGTTCGTGAGATAAGCCCTTTCAAATAATTTCCCCCGTTTTCCCCACATTTTCCTCTATTACTTCGCTCCTATTAGTCTTAGCGTAATAAAATATAGCCTATAACCTTTCTCGATAAATGGGCTATCTAACACTAAAATAATTTTTCAAATCGGACCAGTAATTACTGACTCATACTAAGATTAGCGCGTTTAAATAATGCTTCTTCTTCTTCTTCTTTTTACATTGTTTATCATATTTATCGAGCAAATATGAGTCCTTAAATGAATTAAGCATTCTTAAGTCATCCGAATATGGTACCGAACTTGGAATAGTACCATAATAAATGCCTCTATACAGATTGAGACTCTATTTTCCTCCAGAAAAGAAGCTGCTAAAATTTTAAAAAACTAACATCAAAAATCGCGGTGGCTCCACATCTTAAATCCATCCTTGGGCCATAAGGACCAATCCTACCAAAGGAAATCTTAGGTTCAGCAATAGCCGTATAATTTACCGTACACACGCAACTAAAACAATGTTTGCCGGCTCAGCTAGTAGCTTAAAAGCCGCGAAACGAAACGGACCGCAGTTATTAATATTATAAAATTGTAATTAGGATCTCGATAAAATGTCAGCAACCTTAAAATGAGTCAACTGTCTATTATAACAAGGTGTTGTTTTTTGTTTTGCCTCTACGAGTTCGTACACTGCGTTAATAACATAATTAGTTCATGGTTGTAAAGATAGATGGCGCTTTAAAAATTAGGTTGTTTTTTAAAAGGAAATAATTTGTTTTTGTTTTTTCACACTAGCCTAGACAGTAAACAAAAAGTTTTTTCGACGTTAAACAACGTTTCTGAAAATATTCTGATATTATGTGCGCAACGTGTCGGTATTCGGTAATGTCGGTATAGGTATCCAAAAAGACAAAAGAATCCTATTATCCTTTTCCGGGACTCAAAGCATCTTCATACCTGTCATCAAATTCGGTTCAGGCATAAGTGGTTTAGGCGTGAACAGGATAAGATAAATTTAAATCATTTAAATGACCCTTAGTGCCCTTAGGGCCACGATCCCTATAGTAATGGTTTACTTATCAGTAAAATGTGTTTTGTAACGAACTTTAACGATTACATATGGGAAGGGTGATATTTAAGTTATTGTTCACCTGCCATTAAGGATAATACTAATACTATAAAAATGAGTCTGTATCTCTGTTACCTCCTAATGCTCTAAGCGGTTGTGGCGTTATACGTCATAATATTAGAAGTTCAGTACGAATATATTTTGAGAGACGGGAAACGAAATAAGTAACTAGTAAGTAATATAGTACATGGACCCTACCATGAGCTCTTATAACAGTATTACTTTAATATTACTTTTGAATTTCGCATAAACAAATATGATATCTATTTATATAAACATAGCTATGTTTTTTGTTTGTGTGAAATCTGAAAGTAAAAGTAAAGTAAAGTAATACTGCTATAAGGTGTCATGGTAGGGGGGGTATCTGGTAATACTTAACTAATAAGATTTGTTGTTACGAAAAAATGTACGGTTTCCGGTAACTTTGCTAATAGCACGGAGCTAATACAAGCTCCCGTCCGTGGCTAATAGCCTCTGATAAGCGTAATACTGTTTTAAATGCTAAATATTCGCGTTGAGTCGCGTGACTGCAAAATCTTGCAGTCAGTGCAAATGCAGGGCCGGAGCAACCATATAGAATTTGTAGCAACTGCTACGGGGGGCCTACGGGGCCTCAACCGTGGGAGAGCCATGCTTCGGCACGAATGGGGCCAGCTTGACCGAAGAAATACCACGGGCTCACAGAAAACCGGCGTGAAACAGCGCTTGCGCTGTGTTTCGCCGAGTGAGTGAGTTTACCGGAGGCCCAATGGCCAATCCCCTACCCTACTCAGTACTCTCCCCTACCCTATTACCCTATTCCCTCTTAAAAGGCCGGCAACGCACCTGCAGCTCTTCTGATGTTGCGAGTCTCTATGGGCGACGGTAGTTGCTTTCCATCAGGTGACCCGTTTGCTCGTATGCCCCCCTATTATATAAAAAAAACATTCTGAAAGTTTGTTCCGATGAGCCCAGGGAGCTCCGCAGCTTGTCCCCTACAAGCGATACATGAATTGTTTTCAGAAATATCATCAGACACTTATTACAAGCATGGAGACAATTTATTCAAAGGCAAAACATTCCATTTTTTTGGGGGTCAGCAGTGGCGTAACTATAGAGTGGCAGGACTGGCGAAATGCCAGTCCTTCAGACCCAAAAGGGCCCAAGAGGCCGTGAGGACTGAGGTCAGAATTTTTTATACATTGTTCTATTATTAACGTGACGATTTTTACTGATAGGGCCCCATCAATTTGCCACGGGCCCCGGATGTTATACTTACGCCACTGGGGGTCATTCAACACTACTTAACTTCTTCTTTAAACGCCTCCGTGGTCTAGTGGTTAGAGCGACGCTCTCGACTCCGGAGGTCGTGGGTTCGAATCCCGCGTTGGAAACATGTATTTCCAAGTTTGGTTAGGACAATGCAGGCTGATCACCTGATTGACAAGTAAGATCCATGCGTCGGATGGGCATGCAAAAAGTCGGTTCTGCGCCTGATCTCTCGCCAGTCGTGTCGGTCTTCCGTCCCACTGAGTTATGAGAGTGAAAAGAAATAGAGAGTGCTCTTGTGTCCTGCGCACACACTTGGGCACTATAAAATTACTCCTGCGTAGCTGGCCTGGTTTCTATGAAACTGGCCACCGTCACCGAAACCGGTGTGGGGGAGTATAACACTTCTTATAAAGGTTCCGCTACCATAAAAGTTTGAGAAGTCTTACATAAATATAAAATTATTGTAGTCCGTAATAAAACGGTTTTCCTATGTACCATTGAAGAAATTGAATCATAGGCAGTTGACATACCAGCGTCATTTGGTCGGTTTATGTCAATTCAATGTAATTCGGCTGAGTTTGGTTACGTAGGTCCGCCATCTGCCTGAATCAACTTCTCTGATAGTACATATTTTAATCCTTCGATCGCGAATTCTTGGAAATGCTATTGTATTCTATTGTTGTCGCGATCACCGGTGCTCTTATGGGGCTTGAAGGATTAATATGTAATTTTAACACTGGATTTCTAATTACCTTATTTATTTATTTTTCCTTATCACCAGGCAAAGAAGTCCAAAAGCGATGGCGCTCGATCCGCGATTCCTACACGAAGGCATACCGTCAGGGCAAATGTACGCCGCCAGAGCAGGCGTCCAACAGAAGATCACAGTACCATCGTCAGATGGCGTTCCTGCTGCGAGCTTTGCAGAACAAGTGAGTTGGAAGAAGTCTGTTTTTAAGCGACTTCAAAAAATCAAATTAAGAAATTAAAAAAAAACCCCGCCGAACAACTTTAAAAAGTAATGAAATAATATTTACTGCCTTTAAGTTCAAATAATTTCTAACTTGTGTAAAGTAATATTTTAGTCCATAATTGTTGTCACGGTGTGTCGGGGGACCGCCAACTGCCAAGTAAACTACAACATACAACCGCCAAGTCGCTGACTAACTAGATTCAGTTCGCTATGAATTGATTGTGAAATGAAATCAAAATTCAAACATACATTAGCGGTCCCCCGACAGCGACACACCTTGACAACAATTATGGACTAAAATATTACTTTACACAAGTTAGGAGTTATTTGAACTTAAATGCAGTTAATATTATTTCATTACTTTTTAAAGTTGTTTGGAGGGGTTTTTTTAAATTTCTTAATTTAATTTTATAACATACTTTTTAAACTTGTGTTGGTTATAGTGCAGAATAATTCCTATCAACAGAATCATAAGTATTCTCATGATTACCATCTATCAATGTCCTTTTCGATGAGGCTGTTAATATGAGCCCAAACATGAAACCTCCACTTTGGGTTCATACGAAGCTCGGTTCCTATAGAATCCAGGTGATGCTGCAGCAGCAGCGTGTAAATATGTACTGTTTGTCTACTTCTTACTGGTTGTCGCAATTAAAATGAGCCCAAACACGAAACCTCTACCTACTCTAAGTTGGCGAGGAGTTGGATATCCTATTGATTACCAGGTGATGGTGCAGCACCAGGCCAACTTTCCATTATTATGTGTATACTTATATTGTATATTCACAAATGTCACGAACTAGAATGAAATATAAAACCCATCAAATGACTACAAGTTTCTAACGGCCTTTCATGAACCAGATAAACCCTGATTGTCCAGCACTGAGCGGGCTGATGATGATGAACTATAGCTAAGAACACTCCCTAACATGTCAGCTTTCAAACAAAAAAAAACTAGATCAAAATCGGTCCACCCGTTTAGATGCTACGATGCCACGGACATGAACCAGATAAACCCTGATTGTCCAGCACTGAGCAGGCTGATGATGATGAACTATAGCTAAGAACACTCTCGATTATGTCAGCTTTCAAACAAAAAAAAACTAGATCAAAATCGGTCCATCCGTTTGGATGCTACGATGCCACGGATAGATACACACACAGACAAACAGACAGACAGACAGACACGTAAAACTTATAACACCCCTCTTTTTGTCGGGGGTTAATAAAAGGAGGTTATCAATTTGACTCGTATGTATGCTGTCCCAAAACTGCCCAGTTTTTAGGGTCCGCACCCAAAGGGTAAAACGGGACCCTATAACCTATAATTTCTATCCGTCTTTCCGTCTGTCCAGGCTGTATCTCAAGAACGGTAATAGAGAGTTGAAATCACAGGTTATGTGTTTCTGTTGCCCCTTTTTTTATGAAATAAGGAGGCAAACGAGCAAACGGGTCACCTGATGGAAAGCAACTACCGTCGCCCATGGACACTCGCAACATCAGAGGAGATGCAGGTTATGTTTCCCCTGCAGATTGTTTACATAATATAATACAGCCGGCCCTAGACGAATTAGGAATTGCTTAAATAAGTATAGGAGCATCTTTAGTGTGACATGGTGTGACGCAGCTTGCGAGATAGCTATCATCGAAAAATAATAATACTCGTAGTTATTTACACTGTGGTAGTGCTATCTTGATGCATCAAAAGAGCCGAAGTGGCTTCATTTAATGTCTGAATCAGTCTTTCTTAAATACTAGAATTGTTACAATCTGTAATTCAATTCCTATTATCTTACCTCTCCTACATTTTGAAGACTATCCTGAAAATCAGGAACCAAAACCTATTTTGCAAGCCTTTGCCACTGCTACGTTTTGCTCTCTAACCAGAACTTTATCTTTCCAGGAAACCACGGTACTCCCAAGACAAATACGAATCACTCTCCGAAGTTTCAAGTTCCCCACAGCATCCTCCGGAGGACATAGACAAACCTCTGGACTTAAAGACTAAACCAGAAAAAGTGTATCACGACAAGGAATGCCAGGTTTCCTTCGACGAAAAGACGTGTGTGCTACCTGAGGACCATTTTAGAGACGATAAAATGTTTATGAACTCTCTTCTACCTATGTTTAAGAAAATGAGCGATGACACAAGGCTGCTCTGTAGAATAGAAGTGCTGAAAATCATCAGATACGCTCTCCAAGGTCATAAATGTTTTGAAGATTTGAAGGTGGCGGAAGACAGATTTTTTAAGGATAGCATGAGTGGTATACTAGCTAAGGAGGAGAAAGAGAAGATGACGACAAGATCGGAGAATGGAAGGCCGATTAGGAAAAGAAAAGTAAGTTCGCTATGTATACATTTTTACTATTTCTATACTAATATTATAAAGCGGAAGAGTTTGTTTGTTTGAACGCGCTAATCTCAGAAACTACGGGTCCGATTTGAAAAATTCTTTCAGTGTTAGATACCCCATTTATCGAGGAAGGCTGTAGGCTATATTTTATTACGCTAAGCCTAATAGGAGCGAAGAAATAGAGGAAAATATGGAAAAACGGGGGAAATAATTGGAAAAGGCTTATCTCACTAACTACTGGAGCAATTTTTCTGTTATTTGGCACAGATAAGAAGTAGGCCACGTGAAATACCATAGGCTATTTTTTGTGGACTAATTTGTCTGCGAAATATCTAATTTACGCGGGCGAAGCCGCGCGGAACGTGTAGTAAAAGATATATTGACTAAAGTCGAATCTTGGAGTAAGTACATAGAAAATCGCATAATATTGACTATCTGATATGTTGCTACTTGCTATCACACACAGGCTGTTGATATAAGCTAGATGTTTTGGTCAATGTATCAACTGCGTACTTCGCAATCTTACAAATGACGTCATATTGTAGTTGTTTATCCTAGTACCAGTCAAATGGCTGCGACATTAGAGACCTTAATTCTAATTTGATAATGAAATTTTCTTTCTATCAAAATTAACCTATCAAGCCCCATAAGATCACCGGTGATCGCGACAACAATAGAATAACAATAGATTTCTAAGAATCCGCGGTCGAAGGTTTAATAAGGAGTATGATAAGTAAATGATAATGTTTTTTAGGGCTCCGTACCTAAAGGTTAAAAACCGGAAGCATCTGACCATCGGTCTGTCTCCAGGCTGTGTCTCAAGAATGGTAATAGCAAAGTGTGTTGAATGAAAGCACCAGCCGAGCCTTTGCGCCTCCAATTTTATAGATTTTTGATCGTCGTTACTTTATACATCGATTAAATCGAGTCAAATAAACGATACTCGCTAGATATATTCTTTGTCCATAATTCAGTACAAAAATTATCTAAAAATTCCAAATAATTTGGACATAGTATGGCAATTTTGTTAAAATAGGTAACTTTGGGATTTTTTTCTATCGAGTAAAGTTCATGATATTGTGTAATGGAATATGAATTCCAATGTGTTAGATCCATAACTAACACATATATTTTTTTCAGAATTTAAATTACTATATTTTTATGTCTGCTGTCCCGTTTAAATCTTGAAAATCGTCCGTTTCTTAAACTTAAAACCTTCATCAAAAAGTGATTATAATAAAATCTCTTTTAGTGCGGTATAGGAGACTTTACGCTTACAACTTTTCTGATCAACAGGAGCGTTTTAACTGCACTACCAGCACCCTGCTGGGTACTGCTGATCAATGTCCATCATCACAGGAGTTGCTAGTGTAAAGTCGCAATGGCGCCACTTTGTAGTAAATAGAGGCTTTTTAAAAAGATAGAGATATAACTTGACCTATGTTCTAGTGTGAGAGCGCGGCTCTTGACTCGGAGGTCGTGGGTTCGATTCCCGCGTTGGAAACATGTTATTTCCAAGTTTGGTTAGGACAATGCAGGCTGATCACCTGATTGTCTGACAAGTGAGATGATCCATGCGTCGGATGGGCATGTCAAAAGTCGGTCCTGCGCCTGATCTCTCGCCGGTCGTGTCGGTCTTCCGTCCCACTGGGTTATGAGAGTAAAGGAATAGAGAGTGCTCTTGTGTACTGCGCACACACTTGGGCACTATAAAATTATTCCTGCGTAGCTGGCCTGGTTTCAATGAAACCGGCCACCGTCACCGAAACCGGTGTGGGAGCTATTATTATTATGTTCTAATGTGACGTGACAGCTTTACATAAATATTTCTCGCGATAAGATGTCAACAAACTTTGTCGTTTATCAAATTATCACAAACCCATTTGGATATAAATGCTGTGACAAATTATAATACTATAATTCTCTGTCTGTCTATCTATCAGCCGTCTGTCGCCACTTCTCGCCCAAGCCGCTAAACACATAATATTTATCTGAAAGTATGGAGAGGTACTTTGAATCCCGGGAAAGAACATAGGATACTTTCATCCCGGAAAACTGTTCCATACCAAATACCATCCGGTACTTACCTCCATACCAAAAACCAAAATCGTTTCACCGGTTGTGAAGAGCTAACAGACAGACAGACATACTTTCGTATTTACAATATTAGTATGCATGTATAATTTTTACCGACTTCAAAAAAGGAGGTTATTGGCATGTCAATAATCTTTAAATGCTATTTTCAGACAAGAACACCTTCTCCCAGTCCAATGCCAGTGAAAAAGAGAGGTCCTGGTCGCCCCAGAAAGGTATTTAATCTTCCCTTTGTATTTGCTACAAGCTACGAATAATAAAAACTAAGGAAACGTAACTCCCATACTATTACCGTTTTAAATTTGGTTCCATTCGAACTGTCATGTAACGTCAGCCTTATACCGCTCAAGGCCACCTAAATATTGCAAATGTATTGAAATGTGTACCTAAGGTACACTTTTTTGACAAGTATTTTGGAGCATGTTTTTTGACGGAGTTACTCTTCCTTAGTTTTTATTATTCGTAGGCTACAAGGTATTTGGGGAGTTGCGGTGGGTGTGTCGTGCCCGTGGCTTCGTCTTGGTTGGCGAGAGGAGCGTCGCAGAGTTTTAGTGGGTAGGATCGCGGCACATACCATCTTCGCCGCGATGAGCCCCACATATCCGCAGCGGGAGTCCCCATCCCCTGCGTCGAATGCGTAATGCATTTCTCTGCGTCAAAAAAAAAAAAAAAAAGGCTACAAGGTATTAAAATAATAAGCACAGAATTAAGGTGACGCAGCGTTAAAGTAAGAAACCGTGTTGGATATGTTTTAGATTGCTTGTTTTCTATAAGAGGCCGGCCCGGCCTCTCATAGAAAACAAGCAATGGAACAGCAAAAAATGGAAAGGACGTAAGCGACAAAATGGTTTTTGTCGCATAATTTAAAAACCATAAATACATTTCATATAAGCTATGCACAAATTAAAGTGCATGCTTGAACCAATTTATGTACAAATTTTGGAACCTTAAATCACTCTCCTCTGTTGGAAAAATAGGAATCCCTTTTTTTACAGAGGTCTTTTCGATTGATTATTCTGTGCTATAAAAGTTGTCCAATCGTGCTATGCTATGGGCAATTCAAAGACAAAGACATGATGAATACTGACAATGAACTTCAATTTCTTAGCTTTAGTCATTGCTGAGAAAAATCGGCATCGCTACAGCCAAAATATCAAGGCGTCGCCTTAAGGTAATTTTGTACCTGTTCAAAGAAGTTTCGGTAAAAAATAACTCTATCTAAGGTACTAAGGTTATTATCTCACAGAAATATAGTTATTTCAAAGAGAAAGAAAAGAGTTTGCACTAAAAAGTAAAAATGATGAGAGCACAAAGTTAGTCAAGTTTGGTATAAAATCTAGAAGGAACTGTCGCCGGCACTATTTTCGGACGAATACGACGTGCTTCAAAAAGAGAGCGTATTCCCTCTTAAAGGGCTCGCAACGCACCTGCAACTCTTCGGCCGTGTTCTAACCAAACTGACTATGAGCCGCCAAATGTGAGCAGGCTCCCCAGCCCCAGTGTGAACGTGAAAATATACGGTATCGAATGTCCGCGCCTACGCCTAGCGTAATGGCGTATAGTCAGTTAAGTGTGAACGAAAAAGTGAATTTGTATGGAAATACAATAAACTGCGTAACGTTCGCTCACATTCGGCGGCTCACAGTCGGTTTGGTGTGAACACGGCCTTCTAATGTTGCGAGTGTCCATGGGCGACGGCAGTTGCTTTCCATCAGGTGACTCCTTTGATCGTTTGTCCCCTGATTTATAAAAAAAAATGTGTATATTTATTTATTTTCATGTCATCACATTATTTCCAGATCCGTCCACCCGAATCGGATGATGAACAATACAAAAAGGTACCCAAACTCGCACCCAAGTTGGTACCCAACTTGGTACCCAAAGTGGAACATGAGGACGAATACGGCTACGCGACTACCATCAACCAACTGCCAATGCCAACGTTTATGAAGGTACGGCTTAATAGCATTTGTAGTAAGTGATATGGGCCCCCGCTAGTTGAATACGACACTGAGAATACTTCTTTAATCGACAAATTAAAAAATCGGCCTAGTGCGAGTCGGACTCGCGCACGAAGGGTTCCGACTTCCGTACCGGTATAGAGCGAAAGTAGGCAAAAAACTGTGTTTCTTGTATGGAAGCCCCCCTTAATTTTTTTTATTTATATTATTAATTATTATTAAAGTTCAAATATAATTAAGGATTTTGTGAAAATTTCAAGTGCCTAGCTGTTACCATTATTGATTACGAGCAAAAAAGGCCAAAAAAATAACGTTTGTTGTATGGCAGCCCCCCTTAAATATTTATTTTATTTTATTTTTAGTATTTGTTGTTATAGCGGCAACAGAAATACATAATCTGTGAAAATTTCAGAAGTCTAGCTATAGTGGTTCTTGAGTTACAGCCTGGAGACAGACGGACAGAGTACAGACGGACAGACATCGAAGTCACAATAATAGGGTCCCGTTTTTACCCGACTGCCGGGAGGGTTATGTGTTTAGCGCGTATCTTGTATGTTTGTAATATTCTTCCTTACCTTGTATCTTCAGAACCGCTGAACGGATTTTCACATTTGAGGTATCATTAGATTTGTCTTAATGACCCAAGTGTTCTTAGATAGGTGACATTAAAAAAAACCAAAATGGCAGATGTTTGACGCCATATTGTAAGGTAAAAAAAATAAAAATTCTACCAAGCATATCGAGTGGGGTATCAAAATAAAGGATTTTAAACACTGATTCTAAATATGTATATAACTTGCAGTTTTAATATTAAATAAAACAATAAATCTACACTAATATTATAAAGAGGAAAGATTTGATTTTTTGTTTGTTTGGCTCCGAAACTACTGGACCGATTTGAAAAATTCTTTTACCATTAGAATTCTACATTATTTTTGCTGAACATAGGATGAATTTTATTTTGGAAAAAAATAGGGTACCGTAAGATATTTTGGTTCTTCAGACGCAAGGTGTAAAAAATCAACCAGAAAAGTTACTTATTTTACGTACGCTGCCTAAACTATAAAAGATAGAACCATAAAATTCTAAGTAATTGTAGAACTTACAAATATCTACAAAAAAGTCCGCGACACACTATACCTATCTATGTCGAGTGAGGCACAATAACCATTTTTTTTATTTAAAAATCTTGAAATTTTTTGGACTACATTTAAACGCGTTTATTTTACTCACTCTTTTAATCCTTATCAAAATAAATTATTCCATTACCAAGCACAGTTTATGTAGATAATATTTGGTCTGTGAATTGACCTGGGAATCATTTTGCTGACCGAGTCTTTCCTGGGTATGCTTTTTGCAGAGCTCGCCGACATCCACGCGGGCGGAGCCGCGGCCGACCGCTAGTAATAAAATAAGAAAAAAACAAAATCCGCTTGCATGGATGAATCCGATATTAATTAAAAATTAACTAACATTACTGAAACAAGATGAAAATTCAATGACAAAGTATTAAAAAAAACAATGATTTGGTACTTAAAACTAGAAACATACATTGAAACAGTACCAAACCTATGTACCTATTAAAACGTATTGTAGATACACTTTTCTAAATGTACCTACGATATATTAATCCGTCGATCACCAAGTCCAGGAAATCTTTTGTTGTCGCGGCCCATAATCTTGGCTTTACGGGGCTTGAGGAATTAATATGGTTATATCAGCACGGTAGTTTTTCAATTTTTTATTCTGATTGATTGTCGAAATGGTTAGATGACTACAACTAAAAAGTCGCAAATAAAATTAATTAATTAAAAATCAAATAACCCGACTGCAAAAAATGTTAACTAAAAAGAACGAAACAAGACCTAATTCTGCCGGAGGCATCGAATCCATGTTTTAATTGATACGACTCTTGCTTACGAGTTTCATGCCAGGATAAATACAAGGTTACATAGAAAAACGTAGAAGAAGAAAGTGGATAATAAAATGCAGTCGGAGGCAAAATCTTTTCTGATTTATGAATTAATTACTTGGTGCGACATGCCTGGAGACAGACGGACAGAGTACAGACGGACAGACATCGAAGTCACAATAATAGGGTCCCGTTTTTACCCTTTGGGTACGGAACCCTAAAAAGGGGTATTACCGTAGCATTTGTAGGAAGTGCTATGGCCTATGGGCCCCCCGCTAGTTGAATACGACACTGAGAATATTTTTTTGCCGACAATTAAAGGGGTGTTAAAAGTTTCACGTCCGTGGCATCGTATACCATCCAAATGGGAGGGCTGATTTTGATCTAGCAACTAGTTTTCAACTAGAGCCCACACACTGCAGAAAAATTTGGGGGTTTTTAATTTCCCAATATAGCCCCATACGGGCACCGCGGTGATAACGACAACAATAGAATACAATAGCATTTTCAAGAATCCCCGATCGAAGGATTAAATTAAATTACCATGTGCAATAAATGAACTACATAATAATAATTATAATATAAGTACCTACCTATGAGTATAATACTTACTTACATATATTTTTTTATAAAATGTTTTTTTTTCAGATGCTCAACTTAGAAAGATCTAGCACCAGTCAGGTTCAAATCAAGACAGAACCTGTGGACGAAATACAGTGAGAGTTCTAATAACTATTTTATGTGAAATTACATTTCTCTCCTCATTTTGAGGAGACTAGGCGTTTGTCTAGATTCTAGAAGGACTTAACAGAATAGGGAATATTACGCAAATGTTGCAGTAGAGGGCGCTACTATTACATACAGTAAATCTACGAATAATAAAAACTAAGGAAGAGTAACTCCGTCAAAAAACATGCTCCAAAATACTTGTCAAAAAAGTGTACCTTAGGTTCACTTTTCACACATTAGGTGACCTTGAGCGGTATAAAGGCTGACGTTACATGACAGTTCGAATGGAACCAAATTTAAAACTGTATTAGTATGGGAGTTACGCTTCCTTAGTTTTTATTATTCGTTGCAGTAAATAATCCGACAAAAACCCCACATGTTGCACACGTCATATCAGAATAATTGACAGAAATGTCAAACGTCGAACAAACTTTTGTTCTGTCTACGTGCTGGTGCTGGCATCTAGTGTGAAAACATTGCAGTAATATAATATTGAAAAAATTCTGACTGAAATTATTGTGTGATAAGATTCGTTTAATTTTCAAATTAAGAACAAAAGAGTGTGAGAAATGACGAAATTAAAAAAAAAATGTAAGGAACTTTTTTAAAAGATATAAATGTTAAAGGGTCCATTCACTATCCTGCATTGCAGTCCTGTTGCAGTCCGCCGTGTAGGCCTGCAGGCTACGACACCATTCACTATCCTGCATAAGCCGGCGGACTGCACGCAGGACTGCAATGCAGGATAGTGAATGGACCGTTTAATAGATATACCTAGATGTAAGTGTGTATTGAAAAAAATATTTTGTTAATTGAAATACTTAGCTGTAAAATGTATGAATGTGATATTAGTTTAATATTGAACCTATATAATAAGATATCGTAATACGCTATAACATCAAACGTATTGAGCGTTTGCAGTTTTTTAGCCTATATCTATGTTGCATGGAAACTCCTTATTCCTAGGGACTGTAATATTATGAAAATCATTGTATAAATGCTTAGAATATTCTCGAACCGTAATAAAAATGCAACTATTTATATATTGTTTAGCCTTAGAGCTTAAATACTGGCACAGAAAACACTTTCTGTGCCTTCATGATTAAAAGAATTCAAGTTTTTTTTTTTTTTTATGAGAGTATACGTCCTGTACCTAATAATATTTTGTTATTATTTTTCTATGTATGCAAAATGTCTATTTTAAATTGAATATGTTGCGAACCTCCTCGTCAAATTATAAGTCGTGTTCGTTTGCTTTTTCAACTGCGCATGTGCGGCTTTTTTGTGTGTCAAGAGAGATTTAAGAAAATCTGACAGGTATTTTAGAACATGACAAGGTATTTTAGAATATGACACTCACACTGACACACAAAAAAGCCGCGCATGCGCAGTTGAAAAAGCAAACGAATACGACTATAAATTTAGGGAATATACAGTTCGACAACTGACAAGGCTTTATATGAACGTGGCGAGAAAAGGAACTAAACGCTTCTATCATACAAAAACGTCATTTTTGACATGTGTTTGACAGTTGTCCTTTACCAGCAGCGCTGCCGTCAATGTCACCCAGCTGTAAGGCGTAATTTTCCCTCTTACTTTTTACCCATAACCTGTGCTTTTATTATTAAAAATATTCATTGCACAGTATGACTTGAGGGCAGTTGGGGGTCCGATGTCTTTGTTTGATATACTACTGTTCAAATACACCAGACACAGTCCACAGATCTTGTCATACAGTTCGACAAGGATTTATATGAATATGTCAATTATGGGCCCGCTGCTGGTAAAGGAGAACTGTCAAAAAGGACGTTTTTGTATGGATAGAAGCGTTAGTTCCTTTTCTCGACACGTTCATAAACAGCCAAGGCTGTTTCTACGCAGCGTATGATGCAGTTCGACAAGGTTGTCGAACTGCATACGCTACATAGAATTTAAGGGGGTTTTGGGGTTATAGGTTGACCATAGAGTAGAGATTAATTTTCATAAAATAATGTTGCCATGCTTAAGCATTTTTTGTCTACTGTACTTTATGGTCGTGCTGTAATTTTTTTTTGAAAGACTTGTGCCTTTAATGTAGTAATGAATGTAGGAAGATGTATAATGGCATACATATCTAAATAAAGGAATTGAATCAATAGCTAAGTAGTTTTATTTGTCATATTTATTACTTATAAGTTATAAGCCTATTACTAATTTGCGTGACTGAGTTAATTCAGTCATGAACCAGTATTCTTGGTTTTGACAAACAGGGCATTGAATAAAGTAAATATTTTTGAAGTGAAAACTAATTCTTTTGCGGCGTTGAGCACTTTTGTGGGATGGGTAAAAATGTGAAACTCGCGTCAGATTCTCGTGCTGATCGAAAAACCTTGGAAAAACCGTAAGACGGTTGGAGAGTAGTGTTGTAACATCGAAATTGATTAATCGAACAATCGATTGTTTTTTGTTTTTTTTTTGAAGTGAAAACTTCTTTAGCGGCGTTGAGCACTTTTGTGAGATGGGTAAAAACTGTGAAACTCGCATCAGATTCTCGTGCTGATCGAAAAACCTTGGAAAAACCGTAAGACGGTTGGAGAGTAGTGTTGTAACATCGAAATTGATTAATCGAACAATTGATTGTTTTTTGACGTGACAAAGTCTTATAATTCGATATGGGCTGCGCGCACGAAAAATATGACGCAATATGCGGCGCTACCTCGCTGATCGCTCTGAGGCGTTCCAATATAAAGCCTAGTATCCACTTGAGCGGCTCGGCCAAATGAGCCCGCTCATTTGGCCGAGCCGCTCAAGTGGAGACGCCTGAGCACGCTCGAACTCGCACGAATGAGCGGCTCATTCGCCCGAGCATGCTCAAGTGGTTACTAGGCTTAAGGCTGTAAAGACGTCATACGTCTAATACTGGTCCAATCCGTTCTGTAGGGTTACCCTGGGACGCAAATCCCTCTGGCGTAATAATAAATAAAACAACCAGTGAGTGTCAGCGAAAAGACAAAAATATTGCCCATTGAATTACATATACCAAATGTTGTCGGGTAAGCGATAGCGCGATCTAGAGGTCTAACAGCGACATCTGTTATCAAATCGCGGAACTAAATTTACTTATAAAATATTATGAAGTTTACAAATCTCAACAAAGGTAGTTGTCACGTACAACTATCGTCAGTAAACCGACTTTACAGACAACCATTTTTTTTAAATCGATTTTCATAAAAAATGGGTTAAAAATTTCATCAATTGTAAGGGTTTCGATTAATTAAAAAAATCGATTTTTTAATAATCGATTTTCATAAAAAATGGGTTAAAAAAATGCACAACGTTAATAATCAAGTTTTCACTTCTGCCGGCACTCCCGGAGTGCGACCCGTCTTTTTTTTTAATAAAAACTAAAGTTTTATTAGTTAAATAGAACACTTTTATAAAAATCAAATAAAGTGGTATAACCATTATAACCTGGGGCGGGGGGCCCGTGGTAAATTAATGGTGCCCTGTAAGTAAAAATAGTCACGTTTATTGTATAAGAATATTTCTGAGCTAGGGGCGTTTGGGCCGGGGCCCTTTTAAGTCGGGGCCCGTTAAGTCGGAGCCCGGGGCGTGGCGTTTCGGTAGCCCTGCTACGCCACTGAATTCAAATTATTCCGTAAGCACATCTCCCGCCAGTTTTGACATTGACAGCTCGCTGAATTTGACGTTTAATCCTTCTCTTTGAGGTGTGCAACACATAACCCCAACGTACACAGCGCTAGCAGAAAAAGGCGCTAAGCGCAGTAAATACCATTTGTTTTTATCCATTGAATATTTTACGCAGACCACATCGTTCACTTTGCTTAATTTTATCCAGAATTTCGCAGGGTTGCCAGTGTATAGACCTAAAACAGATTTTATTTGAGCCAAGCTATTGTATACAAAAATATTATTTTTACAGAAAAAATTAAATATTAATTATTTTTGTAAAAGTTAACGGCAAATGAGTGAAAAAATCACCTAATGAGTATTACTAAGACCAGCTAAGACTAACTTTTTTCTAGACAACAAAGCACTTTCCATATTATCTTTGATGTTGAGGGTACACCCCTTACTGTTCAAGAAGCACTGTCTTCAATTATTGTTATGAAACGTTTTTAAAGTGCCAGACAAAGACAAATAACCCAATACTTACTTAGTAACTATCTAAGTGCCCCGCAAACGATCAAACATCAAACACGTCAAACACCATATAAACTACGTATTTGACGTGTTTGACGCGTTTGAAGAAAATTTAGATTTACTACGTGTTTTGACGTGTTTGACGGTTTGATGTTTGATCGTTTGCGGGAGACTTTAGTAATCTGTGCTTATACTGTTTTGTTTTTTTTTTATTCGCTGTGTGTAAATATTTTTAGTAAGATTTTATTTTAGTAATACCTGTTGCCCAATCAGATACTTCGTTCGTAACCACAGTGGATATCATTGGATGACCATCGTTGTATTCAATTCCAGCTTTGATCCAGTGTTTGTCGTCTGAATAAATCATAATCCCAGCTTGGTCGTACAGCGTCTCATATTTAGCTTCGACGCAAATCTAAAAACATTTCATGCATCTTACTTATATTGTTAAAATATAATATAGCCTAAGAAAAAATATTATTATAGTCATTGACTTATAAGTAGATAAGTACTACTTATAACTCGATGATTATAGTAGTCTCATAATAATTTGCCGCAATAACATTACCTTTAAACTGAAGTCTTCTTTGACTTGTATCCTAAAGAAGTGACCATTACTCCCAAACAGCTTCTTAAAAGGATCTTGCCAGAAATCGGTCTTTGCATCAGTTTTTAATAATAATTCGTCGTTGCTGAGTTTCCATTCTTTTGGTTCATTTAACCAATTAAAATCGTTTAGTGTTATTGCCTCAAAATTCATTATTGTATTCGTAACCCCAAACAGTACAAACAAATACTCAAGAGTATATTTATAGAAACTCTTTATTGAGATTAGAGATAACAATATCGTACCCACAGATTACTAGTAGTGACAACACAACTTATTGTAGGTAATGTATTTGTATGTGGGTATATAGAACGTACGTGTTACGCTATCTAAAAATAACCAACGGTATAATAACACGGTATTATTTACAACATACATATACCTTTTCTTGCTATTTGTGATAAAACTAGTTATTAAAACTTGAGTAAGAGTATTCATAAAACTTAAATATAGTTAGAGAAATAAATACAAAGAACCTCCTCCTTTTGGATATTGGTTAAAAAAATTCAAAAAATAAAGTAGATTTTTTTTCTAAGAAGTGGCAACCCCAAATATGTCGTTTGACAGTTCATATTTGACGTTTGTATGACGTAAGACGTTTGTACTTTGTCAATTGTCATTTGTGCTACTTTTCAAAATGGCGTTCTTTCCTGCGGTGTTAAGACGGTGGGGTAGCGATGCTGTCCGTCCGTTTTTAAAATTAATAAAATTTAATTATTTTCTTGAAATTATTAAGTAAAAGTTTTCTATTGTGAAGTGGAGATAATTTTATATTGTTTAATCCATATATTCCATCATGGGAAAGCCCGGTAAGTATTATTTTTGTCATCCTTGCGTGTTTACCGCGTGGTCTTTCGGTGTGGTATTTCTTAAATCTTGAATGATTTTACCTACTATAAGCAAACCTTTACGTGTATTTATACAAGATCTGCTTAATTTATCTACTTATGATTGTAATTTTATTGTAGTTTCAGTAAAAATTGAAAATATAACCTCAACCTAACCTGAACTTTGTTTTCATACGTTTATGATACTTTATAGATAATGAGAATACGTTTTTAATTTGCTATTATTTCTAAAAAGTATACCTATTTCAGTTAATACATCCAATAATTGTCATTTATTATTCACATTGTATTCTACATGTGGGAGGGGGATCCACGCGGAAACATTGGTAACACGCGTTCCAAATTTAAACGCGCCTGCACGTTCCATTTTCAAACCTAACTTTTTTATTAATTTTTTTATTTCAGAATTCAATAGCCCACGTGGTGGAGGGCGCGGCGGTTTTCGCGGTGGCCGCGGCGGGGGCGGAGGCCGTGGGGGCTTCGGTGGCGGCAGAGGCGGCGGCGGTGGCAAGTTTGAGAAGCGTGGCGGCGGCGGGGGCCGCGGATTCGGCGGCCGTGGCGGTGGCGGAGGTTTGTAATATTCTTTTTAGGTTTAGGTTAGTTTCTCCAAAGAAAAGCATGTCTGTGGGCTTTCCGCCTATTTGTTAAGTTTTTTCATTTGTGCAAGGGAGTACTATCAGAGAAGGTGATTCCTAGGCAGATGGCGGACCTAATTAATTTTGTCGTGTTAAGTCAAACCTATCCGACCGATCACAGCTAACATTGAATAAGCCGACCAAATGACGTAGGTGATAGGTCCATCAACTGCCTAGGAATCAATTTCCTCTATGGTACTACCTAAATCAATACATTTGGATAAGTTACTATTTTCCTTTTTTGTTAGCTTAGGTTTTACATGATGATAGAATGGTCCCTCTAATCTCGACCTATTCGTGAAGACTATGATACCACATACCCACTTCTGACTCATCATCATCATCACACTCATCACGCCAGTCGGAGAACATCTCTAATATGCTCTTCATCGGCAGGTCGGGGTCGCGGTCGTGGAGGCGCTGGTGGCGGATTCAAAGGAGGCAAACAAGTTATTATTGAGCCGCACCGGTAAATATAATGAGCTGATAAAATGCCTGATGGCAGAAAACTACTGCGTTAGAAGTTATTTGCCATGACAAGTCACAAGACAACTACTTGGTAAAGTCTGAAGTAGACACTCCGATATGTCACACTTGGAAACATTTAAATAATAGGCTACTTGACCTATATTTAACAAATGCATATTTCTAGTAGAACTTGGCCTAGGAAACCATATTTCACCCTTATCATCAAATAAAAGCTTATGATTGATAAATAAAGTCGATTTGAAAATATGATTTTATGAAAATAGGATTTGTTCTGACGAAAACGCTTTTGCGGTACTTCCGATTTGGATGTGATGTCATCCTCATAGTAATTTAATATCTTTTATTTATCGCGCTCGTTATATGTAAGTTTATCTGTACATAAATAATAAGAATAAGCCTAGAAAGATTTGTAAAATATATTTTATTGAATAATTCGCTTAAAACATCAGTTTTATATATTATCTCCATTTATTGTAGACGGGAAATGAAATGGCCAAAACTTTTCTCCAAAAGTTTTCAACATTACAAATGATTTCTAATTTCTTATTTAATTCTTTTATAATTTTTGGGCACTTTTAGACTCGTACATTTAGCACATAAAAAAATGTTCAATAAAGAGAGTTTAACCCATCAGTCGTGGCAAAACGAGACACAATAGCTTTTTCATTGTTATCGCGGCCGGATGTGGCCGCTTGGGGCTTCATGAATTAAAATACAAAGCGTATGACGTCACACTATGGCGGACAGTGTTTTCGGCGCCATTTAAAAGGCGTATTTTTCAATAAACATTTTTATGGGTTTCTACTGTGTAAAATATTAAAATATTAGTTTTTTTGTGAAAATGAATGATTAAGAAGCGATTAGCATGAAGAAAAAAAGTAGGTCAAGTAGCCTATTATTATGTAAGTTATTTATTGAAGGTTTTGATACATTATATGCATTTTCTGTCAGTCTTCATTTAAAAAACTAGCTTAGTAATCATTGTCTGAGTCTGCCTTCAATAATTTATTTACTTAAATACAGAGATCTTGTCTTTATTTCTGCGGGGCTAAAATGGTCGCATAGCAATTCCTCTCAATCAATTCACAAATGAATTGTCAAAACTGTCAAACTCACGAATGTCAAATTTAGATCAATTCAATTGGTCTAAATTCGTACTAATTTGACATTCGTGAGTTTGATCAATTCAATTGGTCTAAATTCGTACTTATATTTTGACATTCGTGACTTTGACAGTTTTGACAATTCATTTTGTGAATTGATTGAGAGGAATTGCTATGCGACCATTTTAGCCCCGCTGTTCTAAATGATGTTACAATATAACTTTCGTTCTTCTGAATGCGAACGCTTGAAGCCAACATATCTTACTGATTACACCACGCACCCACAAAGATATAATTGTCTTTGGAAGTATTCACACGAGACTCTTTTCAGACATCCTGGAGTGTTCATCGCTAGAGGCAAAGAAGATGCGCTAGTCACAAAGAACTTTGTCCCCGGCTCAGAAGTTTATGGGGAGAAGAGAATATCTGTTGAGGTATTTATTTTTTTGTTAGTTTTTTGGATAGGTACTATTTAAAAGCTTGTTGAATAAATCTACATATCCATATTATTTTAAATATTATGATTTATGTCTGTATGTTACCTCTTGATGATAAAACAGCTAAGCTGTTGTGAATTTGATCCTTGGAGTCAATGAAAATGACAATAATTTTTATTCTGGAAAATGTATGGTTCCAGTAGCATAAACCAAAGTTTAAGCAACTTTAAGTTGCATTGTATAAGCTTTAACAGTAACTATGTATTTAAATTTAAAATAATAACTTAACCTAAAAGATACTTTCTAAAGTATTCAACAAGTTTTTGATTACTTAGTACTTTAGTATTTCCTAAATGATGACTAGTGGTCCCTCTAAACTAGACCTATTCGTGAAGACTAGATCCACTTACCCACTTCTGATTCAAACCACAAAAAAAATCTACAAAAATTCCTCTGTCCGGATCGTAACAGTAACTTCTTTTCAGAACGAAGGAGAAAAAGTTGAGTACAGAGTATGGAATCCGTTCAGATCAAAGCTGGCTGCGGCTATCATGGGTGGAGTGGACGCTATACATATGCCTCCAGGCTCCAGAGTGTTGTATCTCGGTGCGGCCAGCGGAACTACAGTCAGTCACGTATCGGATATTGTCGGACCGGTAAGTTTGTTTTTAGAATGTCGTTTTTAATAATGTTTACTAGAGATTTGTTTTTCAACCTAGAAGATTATGAATACACAGACATTTAAGGATTTACCATTAATTTTATGAAGAGTTTCACAGATAATATATCAAAATTGTGTGGCTTATCAAAATCTTCATTAATTAATAATATTTGTCTCTGTGGAGTTAGTCCCTTACAAATAAAAAGATCCATAGTGTAAAGACATTGTAGTTATACAGTGTTTAGTCCTAGTCTGTTCTATTGGTAAGTGGCTTGATAGACAGGACAAAAGGATCTTTTTGTTAGTAACAGGCCTTAAAATCATTGGTTTTAGCAATCGTCATTTTTGCAGGATAAAGAAATATGGAGAAGTTCTTTTGTTCATATTATTTACTAGCGACCCGCCCCGGCGTTGCACGGGTATCTATACTTATAAAATTACATGTCCTGACTGACTGACTGACTGACTCACTGATTCATCATCGCTGAGCAAAAACTGCTAAAGTTACAGCCACGAAATTTGGTGAGTAGGGTTGTTTTATTAAGTAGACACCCACTAAGGAAGGAATTTAGAAAATTTTACCCCGAAGGGGGTGAAATAGGGGTTGAAAGTTTGAATGAAAGTCCGTCATTTCTTGAGTTAGAAACATGAAACTTTATTTTTGGGTTACTGATAAAAAAATGAATGGACACGTATTTTAGCGTCTTTTGGAAATTATACCCCCAAGGGGGTGAAATTGGGGTTGAGAGTTTGAAAGAAAGTCCGTTATTTCTTTAGTTAGAAACTTGAAATTTGATGTTTGGGCTACTGATTAAAAATTATTGGATACGTGTTTAAGCTTTTTTGGAAATTCTACCCCCAAGAGGGTGAAATTAGGGTAGAAAGTCTCAATGAAAGTCCGCCATTTCTTGAGTTAGAAACATGAAAGTTTATTGACGTTTGCGTTTGACGTTTGCTTAAATAGGGTCTCGTTTTTACCCTTTGTATAAGGAACCACAAAAAGGGGAAAACTATCCATCTTTGTTATTATACTATGTTATCGCGGACGAAGTCGCGGGCAACAGCTAGTAAAATGTATAGCCACTGAAAAAATGATTAAAATCTAAAGCCTATGATCCTTCACGTGGTCTACTTCTCATCTGTGCCAAATAACATAAAAATTGCTCCAGTAGTTCACGAGATAAGCCCTTTCAAATAATTTCCCCCGTTTTTTCCACATTCTCCTATTAGTCTTTGCGTGATAAAATATAGCCTATAGCCTTCCTCAATAAATGGGCTATCTAACACTGAATGAAATTTTCAATCGCACCAGTAGTTCCTGAGATTAGCACGTTCAGGTTAGCCCTTTCAAATAAACTTCCCCGTTTTTTCCAAATTTCCCTCTATTTCTTCGCTCCTATTAGTCTTAGCGTGATAAAATATAGCCCATAGCCTTCCTCGGTGAATGGGTTATCTAACACTGAAAGAATCATCAAAATCCGTTGCGTAGTTTTAAAGATTAAAGTGAACAAAGGGACATGAGGGAAAAAAAGCGACTTTGTTTTATAATATGTATAGATATAGATAGATTAGTAACTCCTTATAGCAGCATACTTTATAAATGTGAAAATTGGTTGAAAAACAATTTTCAATTTTTTTTAAATGATGAATACTATGCACAGACCTATTCGTGAAGACTATAATAATCACTACCCACTATACTGAGAAAAAGAAAGAAAAATTACATTTTTTTTACTCTCTTGTACAAGTTCTGAACTTTTTTTTTTCTTCTTTTAGGAGGGTCTTGTCTACGCTGTTGAGTTCTCACACAGATCCGGAAGAGATCTCATAAATGTTGCCAAGAAACGAACAAACATCATTCCTATTATAGAAGACGCTAGACATCCATTGAAATACAGGTAAATTATTCTTTTTGTTAAAAATGTTTCTCCATACTACTGTAAAACTCTGGAACGAACTGTCACCAGCAGTATTTCCGGACCTATGCAACCTGCAAACCTTCAAGAAAAGAGCGTATTCCCTCTTAAAAGGCCGGCAACGCACCTGCAGCTCTTCTGATGCTGCGAGTGTCCATGGCCGACGATAGTTGTGTAATAATTTTTTCTATCTCATGGTGCCTTTTTCCGAATTCGGCTAAAACTCAACTATTTCTGTACTCAATCTTCATAATTTTGAAGTCGGTGCCAGTTACAAATGTTTCAAATATTCTGGCATCTGGATTCAGCTATATCTGGTACCGACTTCAAAATTATGAAGATTGAGTACAGAAATAGATGAGTTTTAGCCGAATTCGGAAAAAGGCACCATGAGATAGAAAAAAATATTTAATACTTTTTAGTTCATATTAAAAGGATGTTATTATTGTTTTTACCTTGGAAGTCGGTTTTAATTTTTTGTTAAAAATAATAATTGAAAAAAATATTCGCAAACGCGGAAAATCACAATGGCGGACAGTAGGTCTGCCAGGCTACATGCCAACTACCATGCCAACCAAGTGTCACATTTCGATTATATAAGCTGCCAAAGTTTTACCAATTTAAGATATTGCAACTTTGGTAGCTCAAATCTTCGAAATGTGACACTTTACGCGGTTTTGTCCAAGATTATTTTTAACCGACTTCCAAAAAACGAGGAGGTTATATGTTCGGCTTTGGATATTTTTTTATTTTTTTTATTTTTGTATGTTCAACGATTACTCCGTTTGTGAACCGATTTTCGAAATTTTTGTTTTGTTGTATTAGGTTTCACTCCAATTTGGTACCATGTTCACAATAGTGGTGACTTGATGATGGGATCCATGAGTAATCGAGGGAACTCCTCGAAATTTATATGGAAACATATGGTGATTTTGGTTTTATGATAAGCATCCTAAGTATATGCTACCAAAACGCAACATTTTGCACCAAGGTATACTATGGTTCCGAAGATACTAAGAGAACTCCGGATTCCTTATAGATACAAGTTTGGGGGCTTAGGCGCTGTTTTAAGAACTAAAAGCATATGCTACTATACAAATTACATTCATCATCATCATCATCATTACCACGTCAGGGTCACCAATGTCACCAAAATTGAACATAACAAAATATTCAACCTTATCTCCAGAGCGTAAGGCACACATTTGACATTACTTCTGAGAAGTAAGTTGCTTCGATAATACAAGTAACATGGTAGTGCACTGTCACACTTACCAATCGCGGCCACGGGCGGCCGTAGACTTCTCAAGCGATACTATGTATTACAATAATAAAGATAAAGTTTAAAATCATATGACACTGAAAGCCTCCAGTATCCACTTCGATTTTTTTAAAATGTATTGTTTAAAATTATCTGCAGCTGATATTATATTTTGTAAGTGTGACTTAACAAATTGTAATAAGATACGTAGAATAATATACAGGTGTAGGGCCGATTCACACCGGAATGGCGGAGGCGAGGCGAGCAGTTTCAGAGTCATATGATTTTAAACTTTATCTACATTGTTGTAATACATAGTATCGCTTGAGAAATCTACGGCCGCCCGTGTACGCTCGTGGCCTCTTGCGGCCGCCGGCGGCGTCGATTTCTTAAGCGATACTATGTATTACAATAATGAAGATAAAGTTTAAAATCATATGACACTGAAACTGCTCGCCTCGCCTCTGCCATTCCGGTATGAATCGGCCCTAATCTACGTATAGTACGCGATGATTTTACTATGTAACTAAAAAGAGTGAAATTATTATTTTTAACAAAAAATTAAAACCGACTTCCAAGGTAAAAACAATAATAACATCCTTGTAATATGAACTAAAAAGTATTAAATAATTTTTTCTATCTCATGGTGCCTTTTTCCGAATTCGGCTAAAACTCAACTATTTCTGTACTCAATCTTCATAATTTTGAAGTCGGTGCCAGTTACAAATGTTTCAAATATTCTGGCATCTGGATTCAGCTATATCTGGTACCGACTTCAAAATTATGAAGATTGAGTACAGAAATAGTTGAGTTTTAGCCGAATTCGGAAAAAGGCACCATGAGATAGAAAAAAATATTTAATACTTTTTAGTTCATATTAAAAGGATGTTATTATTGTTTTTACCTTGGAAGTCGGTTTTAATTTTTTGTTAAAAATAATAATTGAAAAAAATATTCGCAAACGCGGAAAATCACAATGGCGGACAGTAGGTCTGCCAGGCTCCATAGAAAATCTTCATACCCCTATTGTATGTGTTGATGTTGGGATTTGAAGAAGAAAAATCGACCTTACTAGGTCTAATCCCTTGTGAACCTTGCATTTTTTAGTAATCCCCATTCCCCATAACAATATCAAATTCTAGCTAGCATTTCTAAAATGATGATAATCACCAAACTAAATTTTTCATGTTGATAACTTGAACTCTCTCTCTGAGCCAACTTTGTTTTTTTTTCTATAATATTTTTTTTGCTGTACTAAAAGTGATGTTTCTTTGCAGAATGCTCGTCGGTATGGTGGATACGATATTCGCGGATGTGGCGCAGCCCGATCAAGCTAGGATAGTTAGTTTAAACGCACAACACTTCCTCAAGAATGGTGGACATTTTGTTATATCTATTAAGGTAAGCATAGTTTTACAGAAAAACTGTTTACTGCCCATTTAGGACTTAGGCCACAATAGGGAATATGCATAGATTATAAAATTTTGACTATACATAATTTCATTTTATCAAAAAGTTAATTTGACATAGTTTTTTAAAGACCCTCTACTGTCTCAATGCTGGACAAAGGCCATGACATATTTTAAATTCATAAAAAAACGTGCATATTCCCTATTACGCTTTCGTTTCGCCAAGCGGTCTTAAAATCCATCTGGACAAATTTTTAGTAGAATTAAATTCCCGTGATGACAAAAAAAAGCTAAATCACACATGTTGATAACGAACTCTCTCTCTGAGGAATTGAACTTCAAAAAACATCATCTTAATATTATAGAACATTATTATAATCTTATATCTTCTTTCAGGCCTCCTGTATAGATTCCACCGCACAGCCCGAAGCAGTGTTTGCCGCTGAGGTAAAAAAATTACAAGCGGACAAACTCAAACCTCAAGAACAGTTAACGTTGGAGCCCTACGAAAGAGACCATGCTGTTGTGGTCGGTGTGTTCAGACCGCCACCTAAGAAGACATAGGATTAGTGTTAAGATAGTTATAGTCGGAACACTAGTTAAATTAGGGTTACCTAGGCTGTTTTAGAGTAATGGCTTTCCGATTATTGCTGCAAGTGATCGACAAAAATTTAAATAAAATGACACTTGTTGGCATAGGTATGTAATGTATAGAGGTCAGAACTCAGAACGACCAGCAACTATGGAGTTTTGGACTGTTTTAGGTACCTAATCTGCCTAACCTCTGTAAAGTATATAACAATTTTTTTTATCTTATTTTCTTCATGGTAACTCTAGGAATCTCGGCTTCCACTGTCAGACATAGGACTTTAGGGGTGTCTGACAGAGAAGTAACTGTCAAAAGTGTCCAACAGTGGAAGACAAGGTGTACCTAATTTTCTGTTGACATTTAAGAGGCCCCTAATTTAAGCATGTTTCGTATTTAGCCGTAAGAGATATCAGTCGCTTTTTGGCGATTATGTGCAGTCGTTTTTGTTTGACGTTTGTAATAGTGCCTAAAGTGTCGAGAATGTATTTTTGTAAATATTTCATAGAAAAGGCTTTGGAAATTGATAACGGCACTAAAAGAATATAATGAATGATTTAATATGTAAACCAAACTCTGTTTGGCTGGTAGATTTGTGTTATTCGTAAAGACAGATCTTTGCGCGAAAAACTGTCTTCAACTTTTGTACCCCAATGGGGCAGAGAAAAATATTTCTACTATAGGGGCAATTTTCAAAGCTTTATATGACTGTAAGTTGAGCATACAAGGTGATGTATGTTTATATGAATAAATATGTTAAGTACAAATATGTTTTTTTATCATCTATCCCCAAAACTGTTATACCAATTTTGTTAAAATTTCATTTATCATTACATACTTCCTCGTGTTTTATAATAAAATATGAAATACCAATGAAATTGTAGCAGAAATAAAAAATGGTAGAGGTGTGAAATGAGATGACACCTTCAACCGTAAATAATGAACTAAAAACACTGGAAATGCGAAAAAAAAAGCTTCGCAAGTTTTTGTGTTGAAAGTCACGAGTTTCTGACTTGTTGCCTATTGCCCATAAAGGGCATCTTAGAATATTTTTTTTATAATTTTCAAAGAATCTAGATTCAATGTAGAAATTTCAGGACTTATTCAAGAAAATTCCAATATTAGTTTAGTATTGAAGTACCAGGGGCACATAACTTATGAGGAGGTGTTTGCATTACCCCCAATATTTTGTTTCAATTCTTGTAAATTGACAAATTAATAGGGGTAGCCCATTTGTTTTAAGCTACCAGGAACTCTGAAGTACCAGGAGCGCATAACGTAAGAAGAGGTGTTTGCGTTCAATTTTTTCGACCTACCCACTAATTCAAAGATTTGTGAATTGACAAATAAATAGGGGTATGTAGCCCATTTGTTTTAAACTATAAAGTACCAGGAGCGCATAACGTATGAAGAGGTGTTTGCGTTCAATTTTTTCGACCTATCCATTAATTCAAATATTTTTCTTGTGACTACCCCCAATATTTTATTACAATTCTTGTGAATTGACTTATAATTAGGGGTAGCCCATGGGCATGAAATTTCAAAACTGTTTTACTTCATGCGTGATGCAGGCCACTGATATGGTCGCAGCGGGCCGCGGGTTGAGTATAGCTAGTCCAAAGACAAAGAAGAAAACTATGATACATAATAATTATATTTTATTAAAAAATATTTCAATAACAAATAAAACAGCTTATTATAACGAATAGTTTAATCATCTGACATCTCACTGTGTTCGCTCTCGTTGGTGTCATTTCCGTCATCCGCGTCATTTCCGTCATTCACGTCATTTATGTCGCTCACGTCGCCGTCAACGTCATCGACGTCATGATCATCACCCCACGACTGTTCACTCTCTGATTGGTACCTCTCGACCTCCATTTCTTCGTCTGATGATGAATCTGTAAAGTTGAGAATTTTAAAAATAAATCATTGTATACAGTAGATATCAATACTAATATTATAAAGCGGAAGAGTTTGTTGTTTGTTGGAACGCGCTAATCTCAGGAACTACTGGTCCGATTTGAAAAATTCTTTCAGTGTTAGATAGCCCATTTATCGAGGAAGGCTATAGGCCAGGGGTTCCCAATCTTTTTCAGCCTGCGGCGCACTTACAAGTCAATATTTTGTCACGGCGCCCTACTTTAAAAATTTACATCAATAAACACCTTTAATGATTACCTATATATATATATATATTATATATAGGTAATCATTAAAGGTGTTAATATACCTATAGCCTATAGGTAGGTTTTAAAGCAAGTAAATAATAATAAACAAAAATTAATTAATTCATGAAGCCCCAAGCGGCCACATCCGGCCGCGATAACAATGAAAAAGCTATTGTGTCTCGTTTTGCCACGACTGATGGTTTAATCATCTGCCTGCTTAATGCTTTGTATATTTCATATTATAATTTTATTTTTAATATTTGTGGTTAATGATGGAGGATCGACTCACGGCGCCCCTCTGGCCTTTCCGCGGCGCACCAGGGCGCCGCGGCGCACAGTTTGGGAACCCCTGCTATGGGCTATATTTTATCACGCTAAGACTAATAGGAGCTAAGAAATAGACGAAAGTGTGGAAAAAACGGAGGAAATTATTTAAAATTGCTTATTATCTTAAGAAACTACTGGAGCAAAAATAGACCACGTGAAAGGACATAGGTTTCTTTTTTTACGGAAAAAATGTACGGTTTCCGTGACATTTCTAAATTACGCGGGCGAAGCCGCGCGGAACTAATATATACAACTAATAGAGGTGCGAAAGTGTGTCTCTGTCTGTCTGTGATTTTGCTGAAATTTGGTATGATAATACTTTGAGTCCCGGGAAAGTACATAGGATACTTTTTATCCCAGAAAAATGTACGGTTCCCGCGAGATAAACTTGGCGCAAATGAGTTGCGGGTGCCATAATTGTCATTGGCTCTCAATATGTATGCAAAGTTTCGAATTAAGGTGACGCAGCGTCAAAGTAAAAAACCGTGTTGGATATGTTTTAGATTGCTTGTTTTCTATGAGAGGCCGACCCGGCCTCTCATAGAAAACAAGCAATGGAACAGCAAAAAATGGAAAGGGCGTAAGCGACAAAATGGTTTTTGTCGCATAATTTAAAAACCATAAATACATTTCATATAAGCTATGCACAAATTAAAGTGCATGCTTGAACCAATTTATGTACAAATTTTGGAACCTTAAATCACTCTCCTCTGTTGGAAAAATAGGAATCCCTTTTTTTACAGAGGTCTTTTCGATTGATTATTCTGTGCTATAAAAGTTGTCCAATCGTGTTATGCTATGGGCAATTCAAAGACAAAGACATGATGAATACTGACAATGAACTTCAATTTCTTAGCTTTAGTCATTGCTGAGAAAAATCGGCATCGCTACAGCCAAATTATTAAGGCGTCGCCTTAATTGGACTACTTGAGATATGTAAAAATCGTTCTCAAAGATTCCGTTACATACATACAGCCCAAGCTTATAAAAGCGTGTTATGGAGGCACTTCACATGGCTATTTGTATTTGCTATTGGCTATTTGTTGCATTTGGCAAAATTATTTACGTATACACAAACAAGCAAATAGAGGCAAATACGGCCTTCCACACATAGACGTCAAATACCAAACTTTTACTTGATTTTGTTTACTTTCCTATTTGACTCTTTTGATGTGCGTCAAAAACCGACAAAGGTACGGATACGTGTATTTGGTATTGGTCAAATAGGCAAATAAGGCCAATATTTGTCAAACATACCGTCTACACATGGCGATTGTTTGGCGAATACATCAAACACGCAAATACAAATAGCCATGTGAAGTGCCTCCGTTAATATCTACAGTTATGCACTCACCATTATACTGCAGCACGGGTTGATGTTCCACATCGGTCTCTGTGTTGGTTTTCTGTGACAGGGTCAGCTCGATCCGTCCCTTTAGGTTGAGCAGTTGACATAGATGCGATCTCCTGAAATTTATGTTATGTATATTAATCACTGACCTCCATTATACAAGTACGCTGGACAGATGATACCCAGCTGTTTTTTGTGCCTATTTGAAGCGGAATCAGCGCCTCCAATGCGGGGGAAGAGAACTAAATCTGACGTAACTTGCAAATGGCCGCTCAATCGCTATTGGTTGTAGAAACCAAAGAGAATATAATCACTACGGTGGTAGAAACTAGTATTAGTTCCAAGTACTTCCACTACTGCTATCAGCGCCATTATGGCGACTTAAACGTCATGTTTAGTCAGATTTAGTTCTCTTCCCCCGCATTGGGGCGCTGATTCCGCTTCAAATAGACACAAAAACAGCTGTCATTTCTATCATAGGTCCAGTGTACTTGTATAATGGGGGTCATTGATATTAATCCTTCGATCGCGGATTCTTGGAAATGCTATTGTATTCTATTGTTGTCGCGATCACCGGTGCTCTTATGGGGGCTTGAAGGACTAATGCGAAAGTGTGTCTGCCTATATATCTTTACACCTAACTTTTATGCTAAGTACTCACATATGGTTTTGCTCGATTGTTTTAGAGATAAACTACGATCTAACATGGCGCGCCCCTCCAAATTACTGTTTCAATGTGTGTTGTCACATCCTTATAAAAGAGTTTGTATGTAGTAAGTATTCAACCAATCAACCTGTACTCGTAATATTTCACTTATGTCACTTAGACCAAGATTTGTTGGTCAACTAATCATAACTAGACAACCGCGCAAGACAACGCACATCAAACGTTTTGACAACGCACTTCAAACGTTTTGAATTTTGGAGGGGCGCGCCATTTTATCGTAGTTTATCTCTACTCCAAATCGAGTAATAATTACTGTGTGGCCCGCAAAACTGACAGCTCGAAGGCTCGCATCGAGCCGCTCGAAGGATTGATGGAACCGGATCGAGCCGGATTGAGGGAATGAAATATATCGATTTAGAATAAAACTATCGAGCAATGCTGAATGTGTGGACGAAAGCCCGAGCCGCGGGTTTTGCTCGACGTTAGTGTTCGATTGAGCAAAACCGTATGTGAGTAGTTAGTATTAGAGTCATCGGGAAATGACAGGATGGTTTTTGTCCGGGAAAAATGGTTCTCGCAAAACGAAGATCAAAATGAGTGAACGTCAAATTCTCGATCCAGAGAAAACTATATTATCCTCATCACCTTGATGAGTGGCAGTCTTCCACCGTGTGTTTTTCGTGTAACTTTCTGCCGCGCACTATAAAACTCTGAAACGAACTGCACCGTTGACGGCGGCGCCCAAACTAAGTAATGTTTTGCCCTGATGAAGATAAAACGCTAACCCTGAACAAATAAAATACACAATAGATTTTCAAACGTAGTTTCGTATTTATGTCATTTGAAGGCTATTATTGGAACGAAGTTCCTTATCGCGCGTTGCGAAAGGAGGCTAGACGGAAAAAGTTGTAACGTTTCGACACATTTTTATTAGTTCCTGCGCTGTAGGGGCAGAGCGCGTTGATAGTATTCCTGAGCGTCAACTAGATTGCGTTTTTGAGAATAAACAGCGACATCTACCGGACGTTTACATAAATTTTATTACAATTCCACTAAAGTGTCGTCGTTAGTATTCCTGGGCGTCAATAGATGGCGTTTTTTTTATAACTTCTTTCCATCCGGGTGTCCCTTGACACCTCTCAAGTTTTATTACCTGTGTGTCAATATAGTTAGTAGTTTAGCTAGTGGTTGTCCGGCGCGTGCGCCGCTCGCGAGTAACAGCGCTGCGTGAGCCCGGGTGAGTGCTCGGGCCCACGTGCACACTGCGGCACATCTGCGAACAAGTAGATTGATTTAGTTACTTCGTTAGGACATGTTTTTTTTTTTAATTTAGTTAAATAGTTTAATACTAAAGATGTCACGAATATTCGGCAACTATTCGGTATTCGGCCGAATACCAAATCATGTAAAAAAAACATGTTATATTCCTCAAAATTACAGTTCGACAAGGCTGTTTATGAACGTGGCGAGAAAAGGAACTAACGCTTCTATCCATACAAAAAACGTCATTTTTGACAGTTCTCCTTTACCAGCAGCGCCCATTGACATCATTGACGTATTCATTTTAAGCCTTGTCGAACTATATGTATTTATTTCCAAATTACGACACTTTAGTAATTAAAATTGATCAGTGGTAAGTTGTGATGGATAAAAACAAGCTTTTTCAGTATTTTTGGTAGCAAACGATTACGCTTTTCATCGTAAATGTTACCAGCATCAGAAAATAACCTCTCAATATATACGCTACTTCCAGGAGATAAACTTTGACAAATTTCGATAGAATCTTTTTCAGCCGGCGGCGCACTTACAAGTCAATATTTTGTCACGGCGCCCTACTCTACGTAGCTAATATTATGTATTACACAAATATACATAAATAAACACCTTTAAGAAATATAGTTAGCTTAAGCAAGTGAATAATAATAAACAAATATTTAATAATCTGCCTGCTCTGTATAATAATTCATATTATAATTTTATTTTATAATATTTGTGGCTATGGATAATGATGGAGGATCGACTCACGGCGCACCTCTTGCCTTTCCACGGCGCACCAGGGCGCCAGCCGTGGCGCACAGTTTGGGAACCCCTGGGTTAGGGTATTGTTTTTCGTTTGCTAACCACCACTTGTAAGGATCGGCCTTCCGATCTAGGTGAACTGTTTTCAAATATTTCACGACAAACGAGTTGGAATTTAACTCGTTTGACGCAAATGACTCGTTTGAAAACGCAACGAGGAAAACAGGTTGCGAATTGCCGAATATTCGGCGCTTCGACTGACAGCATTGCCGAATATTCGGTATTCGGCCAATTGACTATTCATTCGTGGCATTCCTAGTTTATACTAAAAAGTTAAAACATAATTCCCCTATGAGGATAAAACGAAAATTGGAATGTAAATTCATGATATTTGGGTGTGGCGGTACCCACAACTAGCGCCACAAATCCGAATCGCGGTATCGAAGTTTCTACTTTGTTTCACGGCAAGATATACATACAGGTGTAACAAAACTAAGTGACAATACTTAATGCTCCGTACTCACATACGGTTTTGCTCGACAGTTTTACTCCAAGTCGAAGGAAATGACATATTTGACATATTTAATTCTATCGAACCCGGCTCGAAGGCTCGCTTCGTCAGTTTTGCGGTCCACACAGTGGTTTTTGCTCGACGTCGCGTAAAACTATCGAGCAGAACTGTATGTCAGTACGGAGCATTAGAGAGTGTCTGTCAAAAAAAGTGAAGAAATTAAAAAGTGGCAAAATCATAGTGTCATCCCTTTTTTTTAGATTGATTTGAAGGGGATGACACTACGATGTTGCCACTTTTTAATTTCTTCACTTTCTTGACAGACTATAATATGTGTCTCTTCTATAGAGGCCACCGTGATAGAAGCGCAAAAAGAGCAAAATTTTTTTGTATTCATATGGGCGTAACTACATGAGTATACCCATACAAATCACAAAGTAAAATTTGCTCTTTCAGCGCTGCACTTTTACAGTGAACTTTTGTTATAGTATAATTTGTGTTATAAAACTCACTGGCTAGTCTTCCTAGTCGCCATATCGGCCAACTGCTCTAACAGCATCGGCACATAATCAGCGGGTAATGCTGACACGGTGCGAGACGCGACTAGCGGGTCATCGTTTTGCAGCACCGTTAGTATTATACTGGAAAATAGAGAAGGATGATGTTACTTTATGAGAATAATAGTATTTTAAAAAGATAAAACCGACTTCAATTTTTGTACGTAATTAAGAATTAAAATTCCCTATCTCAAAAACTACTGAACCGATTTTGATGAAACTTGCAGTAATCCCCAAGTTGAACAATACCTAGTACAATAAAAAAAGAATCACTAAAATCGGACTTGTGGTTCCGGAGATATGCGTGCACAAACATAAAAACATACATATTACATACATACATACACTTTTGAAATTTGGCACATTTGTTGAGAAGCTGTCATAGATTAATATATACAAAAACTGGGCAGTTCTGGAAATATTACATACATACGCGTCGAATTGATAACCTCCTTTTTTTGAAGTCGGTTAAAAATGCTGGTTTATACGATATTTTGAAATATATATTTTAATAATAATAATAATAATAGTTTATTCATGCTTTAAGACAATACACAATATTAAAAACTAACAATAATTTCACAAAAATTTTGACACCACTACATAATATAGAAAAAAATTATCATAAATAGGTATATATAAAGATTAAAGATAAAGACTATGTAATAAACTGTAATAACTAACACAATTTTAACATTTACATTTTTACAATAACTAAACAATTATAAAATAAAACGACGAATACAAAAACTAAAAATAAAAAACAAGAACGGCATCAGTAGGCAGTGTACTGTGTATTGCTTAACACAGAAACGGAATACCACTCAGGTGTATCCCCGCAGCGCAGAAACACCACGGTACCTGGTCTTCCGTGGTTCCGTAAACGTATGACGTGCAACAAACTCAACAGACAACTCATTAACTAATGATAACAATACAATAATAATAAAATTTTCTTTCTGAATAGATTTGTAACAAATACTTTCAGAACGTCGTTACTACTGGTGCCTACCACCGGTTCGGGAACTATCCCGGCGAGAAGAACCGGCGTAAGAAACTCGCACGGGTCCCTTTTTACTTTTTACCAATTTTACCACAGAAATACATCAAGATAGAACGGCTAAGCGGGTGGAGTACGCGTGTTTCAATCTTGCTCAAGTGGGCAATATTCGTTGAACGTTCATTCGGTCAGCGCGCACGTCTCGACTTGATTACACCGGAGCGGTTGTGGAAAAATGCCTCATTGTGCAGTGTCTAATAGTAAAAACAGAAGTACGAAAGTGAATCGGTCAAAAGGAGGTATTTCTTTCCACGGGTAAGTTATTTGTTCTAACTAAAAGCACAGCAAAAATTGACACGCGCGATTCCTTAGCAAGGCACGCGCGTCGCCGTTCTATCTTGATTTATTTCTGTGAATTTTACCAAAAAAATGGGAAAAATAATAAAGTTTTAAATAAAGTATTTAAAAAATGGCCTCCCTTAGACTGGATTTACATGCGTCCGAGAGATCGAGCGGTTTCGTCCAAACACCGCGAGATCACAAGCAAATCATGTACTAGACGTTCCGCGCGGCTTCGCCCGCGTAAATTAGATATTTCACAGACAAATTAGTCCACAAAATATAGCCTATGATCCTTCACGTGGTCTACTTCTTATCTGTGCCAAATAACAGAAAAATTGCTCCAGTAGTTCGTGAGATAAGCCCTTTTAAATAATTTCCCCCGTTTTCCCCACATTTTCCTCTATTACTTCGCTCCTATTAGTCTTAGCGTAATAAAATAAAGCCTATAGCCTTCCTCGATAAATGGGCTATCTAACACTGAAAGAATTTTTCAAATCGGACCTGTAGTTCCTGAGATTGGCGCGTTCAAATAAGCCCTTTCAAATAATTTCACCCCGTTTTCCCCACATTTTCCTCTATTACTTCGCTCCTATTAGTCTTAGCGTAATAAAATATAGCCTATAACCTTTCTCGATAAATGGGCTATGTAACACTAAAATAATTTTTCAAATCGGACCAGTAGTTCTTGAGATTAGCGCGTTCAAATAAGCCCATTCAAATAATTTCTCCCCGTTTTTCCTCATTTTCCTCTATTTCTTCGCTCCTATTAGTCTTAGCGTGATAAAATATAGCCTATAGCCTTCCTCGATAAATGGGCTATCTAACACTGAAAGAATTTTTCAAATCGGACCAGTAGTTCCTGAGATTGGCGCGTTCAAATAAGCCCTTTCAAATAATTTCTCCCCGTTTTTCCTCATTTTCCTCTATTTCTTCGCTCCTATTAGTCTTAGCGTGATAAAATATAGCCTATAGCCTTCCTCGATAAATGGGCTATCTAACACTGAAAGAATTTTTCAAATCGGACCTGTAGTTCCTGAGATTGGCGCGTTCAAATAAGCCCTTTCAAATAATTTCACCCCGTTTTTACCACATTTTCCTCTATTTCTTCGCTCCTATAAGTCTTAGAGTGATAAAATATAGCCTATAGCGTTCCTCGATAAATGGACTATCTAACACTGAAAGAATTTTTCAAATCGGACCAGTAGTAGTTCCTGAGATTAGCGCGTTTGTGTTAGTTGCGCAACTTACGAACCGATTTGGCTGAAAATTGGTGGAGAGGTAGCTTAGAACCAGGAATAGGACATAGGATACATTTTGTCCCGGAAAAATGGACGGTTACTGCACAATATACTTTTATGATTTGCGCGTAAACTATTCAATCGATTTTGATGAATTTTGGTATGGAGATACTTTGAGTCTCGGGAAAGGACAAGGGATACTTTTTGTCCCGGAAAATGTACGGTTCCCGCACAATAAACTTTTATGATTTTCGCCTAAACTATTCAGTCTATTTTTATGAAATTTGGTATGGAGATACTTTGAGTCTCGGGAAAGGGATACTTTTGGTCCCGGAAAATGTACGGTTCCCGCACAATAAACTTTTATGATTTTCGCCTAAGCTATTCAATCTATATTGATGAAATTTGGTATGGAGATACATTGAGTCTCGGGAAAGGACAAGAGATACTTTTGGTCCCGGAAAATGTACAGTTCCCGCACAATAAACTTTTATGATTTTCGCCTAAGCTCTTCAATCTATTTTGATGAAATTTAGTATGGAGATACTTTGAGTCTCGGGAAAGGGATACTTTTGGTCCCGGAAAATGTACGGTTCCCGCACAATAAACTTTTATGATTTTCGCCTAAACTATTCAATCTATTTTGATGAGTTTTGGTATGGAGATACTTTGAGTCTCGGGAAAGGACAAGGGATACTTTTTGTCCCGGAAAATGTACGGTTCCCGCACAATAAACTTTTATGATTTTCGCCTAAGCTCTTCAATCTATTTTGATGAAATTTAGTATGGAGATACTTTGAGTCTCGGGAAAGGACAAGGGATACTTTTTGTCCCGGAAAATGTACGGTTCCCGCACAATAAACTTTTATGATTTTCGCCTAAACTATTCAGTCTATTTTTATGAAATTTGGTATGGAGATACTTTGAGTCTCGGGAAAGGGACTTTTTGTCCCGGAAAATGTACGGTTCCTGCACAATAAACTTTTATGATTTTCGCTTACACTATTTAATCTATTTTGATGTTTGGCATGGAGATACTGATTTTAATCTATTGTTTTCTTAATTATACCAATTCGAATTAAATAATCATCGTTAAGACAGGACAACGTCTGTCGGGTGAGCTAGTATCATCCAGTATAACCAGGCACATCTTTCATTTCTCGCTAACCCATCCTTACACATCAAAGGGAGCGGTTTTATTTTATCATTCCCAATCGTTCTCCCTTAATTATCATTTATCTTTATCACACATCTTTAATAAAATATTGGTTGTAAGGCAGGCTGCAGCAGTAGCCCCTACACGAGGCCTAAGGGAGGCCATTTTAACAAGTAACTCACTTCTTATCCTTGGAATGTAGACCCTGCACGAGCAGCTTGGTCAGATTCTGACTGACCGCGGACTTGCTGCGGCTCTTGATGTCAATGGACAGGTTCGCCAGTCGAGACTCCATAGATACTTCTACCTGTAACATTCGGTGGTTGTTATAGTATAAAAAAAAACTAGGGGAATGCCGCGGTAAATCTATTGCATAGCATCTATTGCTTTTTATCAACTTATACAATTACACGCATACGTCTAGTCACACGCACACAAACACCGTGTCGACAACGCGTGTGTCTGGCAACGCCGCACCGCTGTGTCGGTCTGATGGGTATTAGGTTTATTTTTGTTACGGAATTTCTTGATTCGGTCGCCGCGCTCAATCCCCGCGATAAAAGGTATGCAATAACCTAATAATTATAAGTTTTTGAATGACAATGACAAAACATAATGTAACTATTATGTAAAGCGCGCAACTCCGTTGCACCCACAGACATTTATCAAGTTAGATAACGCATGTGTATGTACTTGGCGTGCCATCGCATTGTACATATTCTCGATTCTAATTAATCGATTTTCGAAACAAGACATGAAACAGAGGAATGATAATGTTCGCTTTGGGATATTTTGTGACTCGGTAATTATATTTTATGTAATACGTATTTATGTTCCTGTTTAGTGATTTAGTTTAGAATAATATAATATATTACTAGCTGTCCTGGCAAGCACGTATCTTAAGATTTATCATTCCTCTATCTATGAACTCGAATTCATTTTGCCAAATGTTAGGCAAGTACAAACCAATGTACTATTAAATGATGAGAAAATGAAATTAGTGGACACCACCGTTTTCCTAGGTATAACTTTAGACAGTAAATTACAGTGGAGTCCGCATATTGCAAATCTGGCGGATAGGCTCAGTTCTGCAGCATATGCTGTTAAAAAAATCAGAGAAATAACTGATGTAGAAACAGCGCGACTTGTTTACTTTAGTTACTTCCACAGCATTATGTCCTATGGAATCCTTCTATGGGGAAATGCAGCGGATATTTATTCAATATTCGTGCTGCAGAAGCGAGCCATACGTTCTATTTATAAGATGTCATCGTGTGAATCCTTAAGAGAAAAGTTTAAGGAAATAAATATTCTGACCGTCGCATCTCAATACGTCTTGGATAATGTACTGTATGTAAGAAAGAACTTAAATAATTTCAAAAAGAAAAGCGACAATCATTGTTTTAACACTAGGAATAAGAACAAATTAGAAATACCAGTGATCAGACTCAGCAAAGTCAGCAAATCTTTTAAAGGCCAGTGTATACGCCTGTACAATAGAATCCCAGAAAACGTTCAAAATCTCTCTGTCAATAAATTTAAAAATGTAGTAAAAGAACGTTTGTGTACTAAAGCTTATTGTAAAATCAATGATTTCATCAACGACAACACACCTTTGGAATAGGGTGGTTCTTACAGGCTACTAGAATATTTTTTATAATTCCTATTGTAAACAGCTCTAAGTTATGATATTGTTATATAACACGGTCAAACTAGACGCACGGTGATGGCATATTGCATTCTAGTGGTGCGTCAGGTTAATGTGACCGTGTTGTACTGTATATGTTTTTAATTGTAATTTTCCATCTTTTTAGCAAAAGATGGACACGTGCGAGTTTCTTACGCCGGTTCTTCTCGACGGGTTAGTTCCCGAACCGGTGGTAGGCACCGTAGTATCGACGTTCGGTAATGTTTTTGTAAAAAAATTACTCCGAATAAAAATATTTTGATTTGATTTGATTTGAATAATAATCGATTAAAAAAATCGATATACCTATTAAAATGGCAAAAGAGGCGGGGCGCGGCAATTCCCTTGAATCGATTCCGCGCGTACGGGTATTCCCATCACTAAAGCGCTCTTGTGACGTCACAGTAGGTATGAAAAAAGTGACACGCTCGTGTTCGTACAAATGGAGCGATATGGCGCTTCTATCTAGATGTTATTTCTGTGGTTGCACCGAAATAAGTTTATCTCGGGGGAACCGTACATTTTTCTGGGATAAAAAGTATCCTATGTTCTTTCCCGTCACTCAAAGTATTTTCATACCAAATTTCATATAAATTGGTTCAGCCGGTTAGACATAAAGAGGTGAAGTGTAAGACAGATAGAAAGACAAAGACACAAACATAATATTCTGTGTCTTATCATGAGTACACACTATGCCGAAGTTACGCGGCGTAATTTCCGTGGTCGAAATTACGTTTCGCGGTATTCGTCTGATACGACACACTATACATTACGCGAAGAGCCGAAATTACGCGGCGGAATATTAGTTTAGCGGTGGATTTTAGAAGAAGGATCAAAAGTTTGTGGAAGTTGATATCAGCAGGGCAATCGCGCTAAATTTTTTCAACTGAAACGCAAATGAAACTCGGACGTTGATCGACTTTTGGAACGATTCGGTATCGCGCTAACGTTTTGACAGCTAGTTGAGACGTTACTGAACCTCAGCCCGAGCGCAAACGCTGTCAAAACAAAAAGTTGATACAATGCAACTTTTACTCGCACGTTTCTGAAACGTTTCTTATTTTGGTGTGTTAAATTGACGAAAATCGATGGAAAAATATAACATAAGCTATAATCAAATTATAATATAAGCTTATGTTTTACTTCAAAGCTGTAAAATAACACTACGGACTATTTTATTTTGTTAAAAAGTGAATTGAATTTTGACATTACTAATCACTTCTTTACGTAAATATTTTTTACTTTTGTCACAAGTCACAACTCACAAGTCACTATTCAACACTTATATGGCGTTTGTAAAATACATATTATAGTAAAACAATATTATGAATTCAACTACGTAAATTAAAAACTCCAAGTACTAATCATTCACATTCATATTAAGTTCTACCAACACAACTTCACCCGTGTCATATTCATCCATATGTAAATAAACAATTTGTCAATTGATCAATTAACACATCGGAAAAAATTTGTTCATATTTAAGCCAATCAAAACTAAATCAGAAGGGCGCTGATTGGTCCGCTGCAATGTCTGTCTAAAGGTCAAACGTTGCGTTTCGTTCGAGTTCCATCTAAGGTTGAGTTACGGTTGAAACGATAGCACGATACTGAAATTTGTTGAGACGCAGCGGAACCAAACCGTAACTGAACCACAACCAAAGCAGATGTGAACCTGAATTGAAACGTTTAAAAATAACGCGATTGCCCAGCAGATGACAAAATGTAGTCATCATGACATTTCGGCGACAATCGAACCGAACTTCCGTCGCGTATAGTGTGTTGCTATACAAAACATTACCGCCGAATCGCTGCCGAACTTTACGCTCGACTCGGCTCGACGGAAGTTCGGCTCGCTACGGAATTTTGGCAGTGTCAAGTCGCGTTCCGTCCGTATTTTGTATGCGTTTGAAACGCGGCGGAATTTACGCCGGCGTAATTCGGCCTAGTGTATTAAGACACTAAGAAGGTATTATAATATTATGAATATTTACAAATTTTATTCCTAGATCTCACCTGTAGCATTACTACGTCGAAATTTTGTGGCTATCGCGCGGGAACCGTAAGTTTTGTTGGGATTAAACTCTTAGGGCCGGGCTACCGGGACATAAAAACACGGCACGACGTCGTACGGCGCCGTGTCGTGGGAATCCACGACGCGCGTCGCAAAAAACCACGACACGGCGCCGTACGGCGTCGTACGATGTCGTGCCGTAGAAACTCACGTAGAAATTCAAGATGAGTTTCTACGACGCGACGTCGTACGACGCTGTACGGCGCCGTGCCGTGGTTTTTTACGACGCGCGTCGTGAATTCCCACGACACGGCGCCGTACGACGTCGTGCCGTGTTTTTGTGTCCCGGCTCTTACTTTATACTTTTACTCTATTTTTTTAAATTATAAGTAAGCGTGTTATTTATTTAGTTGAAATACAGCACTTTTTTAATTGGGTATTTTCCAATAAAGTGATTAAGGGCCGATTCACACCGGAATGGCAGAGGCGAGGCGAGCAGTTTCAGTGTCATATGATTATAAACTTTATCTACATTGTTGTAATACATAGTTTCGCTTGAGAAATCTACGGCCGCCCGTGGACGCTCGTGGCCGCTCGTGGTCTCTTGCGGCCGCCGGCGGCGTCGATTTCTCAAGCGATACTATGTATTACAATAATGAAGATAAAGTTTAAAATCATATGACACTGAAACTGCTCGCCTCGCCTCTGCCATTCCGGTGTGAATCGGCCCTAAGTGTTTGATACTTAAGTACTTCAATTAAAAAGAATTTTTACTCCTACTTTATAATGTCTTTCCCCGCCAAATACAAAAACCAGTGGTTTAGGCATAAATAACTAACAGGCAGATATACAGACATAACATAGAGTATAGACAGACAAAAAGAGTATAAACATCCTTATCACATATTTTATAACGGGGCGTTCCACGCCAAGCGGACAGGAAAAAATAGTCGACGTCTCCGATTTTGATAATATTTGGATATGTTATACCTACACGTGTTATTAATACGTGTGCCAAATATTTTTGTAATATAATTGCTAGATTAAGAATGATGGGACTTTGAAACATGACTTTTCTTTTCCGCACTTCAAAGCTGATTAAAGATTGAAAAAATTTATATATTTGAATAATTAAACCACTGAACTTGTTACTCCATTTAAATAAATCTCAATTTCATTTGAGTCAATCGTCTTCCGGGATCGTAATACTTATTAGAAAACACAGCAAAATTTCACAGCCCGCTCTTAAGTCCTTCCCCACCAATCACCAAATTAAAAATGTAACCGGTGGTTTAGGGTGAAGAGCTAACAGGCAGACACACAGACATAATATGGACAGACAGACAAACACTGTCGCATTTACATAATTATTACAAATACATACGTTGCCTCCCGGCGTCGCTCGCTTCCTATTCACACCACCCATGGGCTCAACATATGTGACCGTGTTGCTCGTCTTCTCTTTCGCCTTAGCTTCTTTGTCTTTCTTCTTGGCTTTCCCCGGCCCTCGGATGAGCACTTGGGTCTTAGTTTGGAGGTCTGGCACCTGAAAATGTAAAGTAGCTTTTACATAAAACTGCGGAGTAATTGTTGTACTATCAGAGAAGTTGATTGCTATGCAGATGAGGGACCTACGTAGTTTGATCGCGTTATGTCAAACCCAGCCGACAGATCACAGTTAACATTGAATTGACATGATCCGACCAATTGACGTTGGTCTCCCAACTGCCTAGGAATCAATTTCCTCGCACGTACATACAAAAATAAAATAATAGAAAAAATTTATTATTTTATTTTTTTTCAAAAATTTTAACAAATTATTGCATTGTCGTTGGCTATTTAATACGTATGCAAAGTTTCGAATTAATTAGACTACTAAGATAGGTAAAAATCGTGCTCAAAGTGTGTTAAAAATATTTTCACAGCCAAACATATAACCTCCTCCTTTTTGCAAGTCGGTAAAAAATACTGCAAACACTGTACATTTTGCCAGCAACCAGATATTGACTGTTTTGTTTTTTGTTTACATGGAATATAATTATCACTGCGGATTCAGTTATTCCAGTCATTTTTCTGCAATAAAAATTGTCCTATGTTCTTTGTCTATATCAGCCTTTCCCAAAGTGGGCGATAACGCCCCCTTGTGGGCGCTGAATGTCTTAAAGGGGGCGGTTTGGAACCAAAAAAAAAATAGGGGCGTTGTGTAGAGGCTTGGGGGGTGATTTATTTCATCAGGATGCATTTTAAATTGAAACAATGGGGGTGCTAAAATACAATTTGTTTTTAAAGTAGGCGGTAGACAAAATAAGTTTGGGAACCTCTGGTCTATATCAATATCTTACTTTAACAGTTTACAGAAGCTTAGGAAGATTATTTGACTCTCTGCTTTCATCTCGAGACCAAAATCTCAACACTAGGCAAACTTACCCATATAAAGATTTTTTTCTCGTGTATTATGATAATTATTTTTCTGCTTAAACAATTATACTTAAGGGGGCGACTAACCCAAAATTTTCGATTTTATAATTCATTTTTATACTTGAAAATAAGCCCCGGATTGTTTCATTTCCTAAACATTGATACTACATTATATTTCCAAGAATTCGATCTGAGTAAAAACACGATATCTTAAAATTTTGTCCATAGAAAAAAATCACAAAGATGCATCTAATTTTCACGAATTTTTCATATATTGCCGTAGCCGTGCATTACACTAAGTGCATAATTTAACACATTGTATAAAATTTTATAATTGAGAAACTGACCTAGCGGATTTTTAAAATGTTGTATATTTATCGAGTTATTAAGAAAAAACTAATTTGGCGATGAATCCCCGTCGTCCTTTTTCAACCTGGCATATGAAAGACGGGCGTGAGTGTGAAGAGAGAAGGACGATGTTTGATTTTTTGGGTTAGTCGCCCTCTTAAGTAATATCCAGAGTTAACTTCACTATAATAGTTTTAGTTTATTATAACTACTTTAATTTCTAGTCCTTTGAGCCGGATCACTTACCACTTTCTCAAACAGTACACTCGGCCCGCTGCTGTATCCTATCACCAGGTCCCCCGCTGGTGGTAGCCTGCAGCAGCTCAGCTGGAGGGGAGTTGCATCAGCCGTGGTGACGTGGATGGTGACAGACGGCTTGATGGGTTTGGTGGTGGCGCTGAAATGTGAAGAAATGTAGACATTAAAATGGGAATACTAGATAACCTCGTAAAGTATCACTTCCCTGAACTTCCACAAACACTTAAATTTGTCAAGTCAATTTTGCCGTTCTCAAGTTTTAGCGAGATTAAAATTTTTAATTTATTTTTACAGATTTATCTACATAAATATAAAAAAGCGACGAAAAATTACGCCAAACTTAATACAGACACGAATATTACGATACAGCACCTGCAATAATAATATAATAATATAATATCTATGGACGCGTCACACCACGTCAGTCTGGCCCGTGGTAAGTACCTGATGGACTTGTGTTACAGGTACCAGACAACGGAAATATATTTAATACTTTTATACTATACATATATTTAAGATTTTTATTATATGATACACATATTTAATACACATCCAGACCCGGGAACATTGAAAAACTTTTTGTTCCGTCGGCGGGATTCGAACCCGCGACCCCCGGCTTGAGCTACCAACACGCTCACCACTGAGCCACAGAGGTCGTCAAAAAAGAACAATAATAGATATCCAAGAATCCACGATCGAAGGATTAAAATGGGAATACTAAATGACATGGTAAAGTATCACTTCCCTCCTAATATAAACCTTCCCTGAACTTCCACAAATACTGAAATTAGCCAAGACAGAGACCAGCCAAGACAATTTAGCCGTTCTCAAGTTTTAGCGAGATTAAATTTTTAATTTATTTTTATTTATACAGATTTATCTACACAAATATAAAGACGCGGCAAAAATTGCCAAACTTTATACAGACACGAATATAGTGATATATTGAAACTGCAATAACATTACGCTAACCATTTACAATGTTTATGAGCGATCTCAAAGGTTTGGGCGGCCTCAACATCTAAAAATCTATATGTCGCACGGAAATGAGGATATCAGGGATTTCATGAAATCCCTAGGGATATCACGAAATTCGACGGGAGCCGCTTTTCTGACATTTTACTAGATTTAAGCCCAATTTCACCAACGTCTGTTAGTGTTACCAGCTTGTTAAAATGCATGTCTTCTCTTTCATTCATATGAAAAACGAAAGAGGTAACATGATACTAAATCGAGCATTAACTTTAACAATCATTGGTGAAATTGAGCCTTAGTTTAGTGAAACGACATATCACTGGCGATAAATTGGTATTTCATCATATCACTAGATATATTTTAATAAGAAGACGTAATAAAGAAGAATATTCGACATCTACCGAGATTTCATGATATACATAGAGATTTCGTGAAATCCCTGATATCCTCCTTTCCCTGCGACATATAATATGTATAATATTATGTTGCTTTCAAAATTACACACCCATTAATAACATGTCCATAATAATGTATGACTCCACTCCTCGTGCAAGCTGCTAATCTTAATCTCGTTGAACTATCCTCAGTCTGTAACTCCACATCGATGATTCTCGGAGCGTCTTCTAGCACGAAGTTGTATGTTGGTGTGGGGACGGTGGGAGCACTTATGGACTTCCTCCTCTGTCGTTTACTTGGCGTCTCCTCTTCACCGTTCTGTTGGGGAAGGAGGTCTTCTGTGATTGTTACGTCCCAGAAGGATAGTAGCCGTTCATTTCTGAAAATGAGCAATGGTAAAGAAATTTAGAAAAATACTCATATAGAGATCCCTCCCAAACGATGAGATGGAGGAGATTTGCCAGGGACAGAGACAAATGGAAGGAAACGGGGGAGGCCTAAGTCAAAGGACAACCTGACTAAATGTGTTATTCTTGTTTAGCTACAAAAAAAAAAATGCATGGTTATAGTCAGTGAAAAAAGGCTTTATTATATGGTTCAGACCAAACTGACTATACGCCACCGAATGTGAGCAGGCTCCCCAGCCCCAGTGTGAACGTGAAAATATACGGTATCGAATGTCCGCGCCTACGCCTAGCGTAATGGCGTATTGTCGGTTAGGTGTGAACGAAAAAGTGAATATGTATGGAAATACAATAAACTGCATAACGTTCGCTCACGTTCAGCGGCTCACAGTTGGTTTGGTGTGAACACGGCCTTAATGTATACATTTATTTAATATAAGGTTTGAAAAGTTAGGTAAAGCTTGAACATACAAACAGACTTAACTATAATTATAAACAATTAAACAAGTTAAACAAAAAATTTCTCATTTTTTCAAAATATGATAATATGAAAATTACTTTATTTTTGTTTTACAAATGTTACTTTATTTTTGTTGTTAGTTATTTTTGTTATAATACATAACATGTTATTTAATATTATCATTAAATATTTGGCACTATCTATATTGTTTATCACTGCATGTATTATTTTATTCTCATAAATATTATATCCTTACTTTAGAAAAAAATCTGTTAACTCATAAAATGCTTGACAGGCAAGGAAAAACATTATCAATAATGTCTTAATACATGGTGAATCTTTTCAATAGTAAAAAATAAAAATTAAAACATACAAATTTGATTACCAAGGTACAAAAATATTCCTTAAATTAGGTACAAATATTACTTACTGTGACCCCTCTATTAGCCTACATGATTTGTTAATAGTTGCAAGAGTAAGCAGTGCCTTTGGAGAAGCGTTGTGTCCAAAACATTTGACCACTGTTGCATCTGCATCGTCTAGCCTCCACAACCTTATTTGTGAGGACGCTGTTATTACAAATCTTGATGTTGTGTTCTGGAAATGTTAAAACATTTTTGTAAAAAAATATAACATGTAAAATTTCAACTAGACACTGTAACTTTGTTTTGCTACAATTTGTATAATGTCATAGACTAAGGAAAATATAATAATGTGAGGAACCATAAATTTTTCCTGAGATTTAGAATATCTTTTTACCAAATTTTATTAAAAAGCTGTTTGAGCTTGAATGGTAATGGAAAGACACATCTTAGCATTTGTAAAGAACATTAGCATTGATTTGTAGTGATTGTTCCATTCCAGTTTTTTTTATAAGCTCAGTATGTGCAGCTATGATGATCACAAATTAAATCTGATTTACTAGGCTACAAAGGTATTTGATTTTGGAATTGGAATTCTTTGTTTACATTATACAAATGCTTATATTAGTATTTTTTTAACAAATCCATGGCCAAATCTTCAGTAATATGTAACCTATGTTTACTAAGAAAAATATACAAACTGTCGAGTATGTACACATGTTATATTTTTCTTTCGTTGTTACATTTGAAAGATGACTTCACAGAAAAGGACAGAAGTACAAACTATAGTCTGCATACAGTGTTTTTATGTTAGTGGTGTATTACAATCACTAAACAGTATAGTAACTTACTTGGTTATGTGGCACAATCTTGATAGCACTAACACTATCTCCCTGTTTCTTACTGTTTATATTTACATTATGTGTATTCTTCACATTCGCCGTGGACAAATCCCATTCAACAACATAACTACTTGTACAACTGAATAAACCATATTTTCTATGCCAATCTAAAGATTGCACTTTTTTCTGTACATTCGAGTTTTTCTGGCCCGTTAAAACCGATTCTACTTTTGCTTGTGCGATTGAGTAGACTAGGATGACTCCGTTGGTTGTTCCTAGAGCTATACATGACGATTCTTGGTCACTTATGGATTTTCGTCTGCCTTTTCGTGAACTCTGAAAGAGGTTATGTTGTGATACGTAAATAACATGAAAATCATACTTTTAAACATACATAGGGCAGTTTTATCTAGTGTACGAGCTAAATAAGCTAAATATCTTTCCTGTGGATATAAAATAAGATTGAATAAGCAGAAAATATAAAAACCACGTGTAGTACTTACGTTTGATGTGCTAACGTTTATCCACTGTAAACAACATGGGGGTGAAGTTAAATGGTTATCTGGGGTATACTCCTGCTTTAGCACATTCGTCTCCGTATCCCATATCCTTAATCTACCATCTTGACTAATTGCGGAATAATATTTTCCATCATCCGAAAAGGCGGCCTCAGCCATCTTTCAGAAATGTCAACCACAGATTATTATTATATGATGTCAACTGGCGATTTTTACAGATTTTTGATAGGCCGTTGACATTTTGAGAACGTTCCGCTTTACGCCTGTAGCGCTAGCACGGCGACCAGCGGAAATGCGAAAGTATGGACAAGCTGTGGAAATAAACCTAAGGTGCCGTTCCGATCTTTACCACGGCTAATTACGACCGACAAAAATTTAATTAAAATGCCACTTTGTGACAGAATATAGTATATGTCATAATGTAGGATATTATTTAAATTTTTAGGACTATACTTTGTAATAAAGTGGCATTTTAATTAAATTTTCGGAACTAAAAAAGATCGGAACGGCACCTTAAGTTTATCTCCACAGTTTGTAACTGTAGTCTGTCATAAAATGGCATTTTAATTGAATTTTTCGGCACGAAAAAAGATCGGAACGGCACCTTAGGTTTATTTCCACAGTTTGTCCATACTTTCGCATTTCCGCTGGTCGCCGTGCTAGCGCTACTGGTGCATTTTTTCCATGTTATATTTCTCGCTGTAAAAATATAATAACAACAAAAAATGGAAAGTAATGAAATAATAATACAACTACAGTTATTTAAAAATTGTTCACATTTTACAATACTTCCTATCCAGTGGACTGCGACATATATAAAACTCAAAAGGTGACTGACTGACATGGTCTATCAATCAACGCACAGCCCAAACCACTGGACCGATCGGACTGAAATTTTGCATAAATTCCAACCCCAAGGGGTTAAAAATAGGGGATGAAAGTTTGTATACCTACAATAATACTTCTTAACGCGAGCGAAGCCGCGGGCAAAAGCTCGTTACAAAATAATCTTTTATCAACTGAAAAAAACATTATGAAACTTGGGAAAATAGGTATAAAATTTTCCTAAGTCAATGGGGAAAATAGGTATATTTTTTTTGGCAACACCAAAATCTTACGTTCCTTTTCATGATTCATCCATTCCGTTGTGTTCTGTGTAGTGATAATATAAAAGAATTGGCTTCGGCCTTCACTATCATTCATTAAAATATAGAGAAAACATAGAAATGGCTGTATAGGCAACGCTCCCTTTGCCTGTCCCGACCGGGACGAATTAAAAAAAAATCTGTCATCTGTGATCCGTCACTTTTTTTTTTTTTTTTTTATTAATAAAATTTAACGGGCCTGGATTCTAGTCCTTTTAGCCCAGTCCTTAAAATACATTTCATTGTTTTTAACAACAAGTAACATAACTTAACATTACACAGGACATTACGGAATTAAAGTTTTTTCCCAACATTTTTTAAAAAGCTATAAAGCGGACCATAAAAAGTATTTTTTTGAAGTAAATCTTTCAAAGACAAGTTGTCTATGTTTATATCACTGTCACTGTCATCTTTGTCCAAAAATTCACTGATTTCACTACACTCTACAAATCACGGGGGGGACAGAGCCGTGGAAACGGTGTTCCACCAATGAACGATCTCGCCATATATGGCTACTAAGAAAAAAGAAAAAATATGTTTTTAATAGCTGGATACTAGTCCTTTGATCACAAGTGATACCAACTTCTAAAAATATTTAAAAGGGCTCTAGCACACGGTTATTGTTTTATAGCGATGTAAACGTGATATTGTGGCGATACAAACGACCGATTTTAGTGATGAAAATACTTAAATGTATCGTGCCACAATGTTGGATGACAGCGGGGACTACAACGAAGAAAGGGTGAGTACATTAGGCGCGTTTTGTATCGCGTTGGCAGGTATTACACGCATCAATATAATAGGCCGAATCGCAGTATCGCAGTACTATTTGTGAATCCCGTGATACTAGAATCGTGATAATATTGACCGTGTAATTTAGGCCTTTGAATCATTAATATTGCTAGCAACATTCTTAGTGTATAGTCTATGCAACATTCTTTAGAAAATGGTTGCCGATAAGGCGGCTGGTTTCTAAATATTTTTTTCCAAAAAAGTCTATTGCTCTTAATTTTATATTAACAGTGATATTATTTAATCAGAATGAGTAGTTATTGCATTTTTGGCTGCTCGCGAAAGGAAAGTAAGTATTGGAATATAAACATAAATATAAATTTTATAACCTCGCTACCTCGTATTATAATAATAAACGGTATTTAATTGTAAATAAAATCAGATCAGCAAAATTTGTTCGTTTTACCTTTAAGAATACACATAATATAATATAGTATTTCACACTACGTAATACATAGTATTACATACTACGTAGTATACAATACCTACTAGATTTCTTATTCTACAAGACTGATTGATTCTATCATATGATTCAGACTCTTTTCTGTATGATATCCATAATCCATATTTTTTTAGGATCGAAGACCGTACATAGATTTCCGTCACCGAAATTTCCTTTAGTATATAGAGCTTGGTTGGAACTCATCCCAAGCAAATTTGATAAGGAAAATTTCGACTATCGCAAATATAGAGTTTGCGATAGACATTTTGAACCAGAAGCAAAAGCAAAGTATGGTGCTGGGAGTCGCCTTAAAAGAACCGCAGTTCCAAAACTTCATTTACCAGTTGGTAAGTATATGACTTTATAAATTATCTTAATATTATTGAGTCCAGTAATAATTTATTATCATACCATCACAAATCAAATCATTTATTCACATAATGTACTTTACGAATACACAAACAAGCAAATAAAGGCAAATACGGCCTTCCACACATGGACGTCAAAAACTAAACTTTTACTTGATTTTGTTAAACATGCCTATTTGACTCTTTTGTGGTGGAAAGGTACGGATACGTGTATTGTGTATTGGTCATATTTGTCAAATAGGCAAATAAGGCCAATATTTGTCCAACATACCGTCTACACATGGTGATTGTTTGGCGAATACATCAAATACGCAAATACAAATAGCCATGTGAAGTGCCTCCATTATACATATCACGAAAATTCTGTTAATTTTTTTATTGTATAATAGGTATCTAGCATAATAAAGTGACAAAATTCATGCAGTCGGACTTATAAGCAGCGCAAGAAACTTATCTGACATAATATATTAAATTTCAAGTATCAAAATTCTTAGCCTACAATTTTGAAATACAAGTTTATTAATATTTTTTTTACTAGATCACCATGTCAGATAACTTTCTTACGTTGAGTATTGAATCCATTTAACATTCTGATTTTTGTTACAGTTTTCTTCGAGAGATGCAGAAGATGTTCAAAGCAGAAAACGGCTCTTGTTCACTTGAGGATCACATGAAGATTTGTGTAAATCTTCATGTGATTTGTATAGCTGTGTCTTAAGACTATCATGTCTCAAGTGAGTGAGAGCTTGCTTGCCGAGGGAAGTGTAATGTTTCATGTTGATTTTTATTTATTTTTGCAGCGAACAAAGATTTAAACGTTTTTTTTTCCAGTGTAATTTGTGGGCGATTCGTTTAATATCATCGTGCATCCTTCTTCGTGGGATGAAAAAAACAACGCATGCAGTTGTAGTTAATCATCAAAACAGACGACAAGAAACGTCGAAGGTAAGCAATCTTTTCTAAAAATAACTATTTTATAAGTAAAAATTTCTAAAATCGTTGGACCAGCGCGGCTGCGGTGGGTATATCGAGCTAGTACTTTTTTAAATTAATATTTAATGCGTCAGTATAGTCTGTCAAAAAAGTGAAGAAATTAAAAAGTGGCAACATCGTAGTGTTCAAATTAATCTAAGAAAAAAGGGATGACATTACGATGTTGCCACTTTTTAATTTCTTCACTTTTTTGACAGACTATACTTAACGCATTAAATATTAATAAAAAATCGGCCAAGTGCGAGTTGGACTCGCGCACGAAGGGTTCCGTACCGTTATAGAGCAAAAATAGGCCAAAAATTGTGTTTTATGTATGGGAGCCCCCCTTAAATTTTTATTTTAATATTATTATGAGTTATTGAAGTAGACATACAATCAAGCTTCTTGAAAATATCATGCGCTTACCAATTGCCATTACTGATGAAGAACAAAAAAGGCCGAAAAAATCACGTTTGTTGTATGGGAGCCACAATAAATTATTAATTTAATTTTGTTTTTAGTATTTGTTGTTATAGCGGCTACCAAAATACATAATCTGTAATAATTTCAGAAGTCTAGCTATAGCGGTTCCTGTGTTACAGCCTGGAGACAGACAGACGGACGGACGGACGGACAGACATCGAAGTCTTAGTAGTAGGGTCCCGTTTTTACCCTTTGGGTATGGAACCCTAAAAAAGCAGGCACATAATAATTATAAGTATTGAATATTGCCTGCAGTTTCCTGATATTAACGAAAGAACATAAAAAAATATTCCTTGAACATGCTTATTTTATGTTTTTTTTTTTTTTTTTAATTTCTTGTTTAAATTTTTCAGTGTTAAAAGGTGCTATCAGTGGCACTTTTTGCAATTCAATTGTGGGCGTTGTGAGCTGTATCGAAAATAAAATAAAAAGGTAAGCAGCATATTTATAATTTATTTTAACCCATCAAGCCCCAAGCGGCCACATGCGGCCGCGAAAAAAAAGAATATCTATTGTGTCTCGTTTCCCACGATCGAGGGATTAAAGTATATTAATAGCTATCGTCTAGGCACTAGGGCATAAATAAAAAAAATCTTCGAGCATTCATTCAATGAGAGAGGAGATTCGAGTGCGCACCTTGTAATGATACAGTGTGTAATATCTTGATAAAACTTGTAACATCAACTAGCTATGGAATGCTCAAAGTCGAACGTTACATTACACGCGAATGCTCGTCAGTCAGGGAGGTAGTATTTTAATGTAATGCTTGAAGTCGAATCTTTAATGTTACATTACAGGTGAATAGCTTTGTCCACACTGGGCCTTTTTTTGTTCATCAAGGGCATGCGTTATAGCGCTTGCAGCGAACGTGAGGCATGCCCGTGACGCGTGTTGAAATCGTAGCGCTCGCTATGACACTGTTCTTTCAACGCGGGTGGATTTTGACGCATTCAATTATTGAATATGCCAAACGAAAGTTGAATAAATATATACACATTACATACATAGCGGACATAGCTAATGCTCGTCGGTCAGGGAGGTATTTTTGTAATGTAATGCTGAAAAACGAATATACTCGTATAATGTTACATTACACGTGAATGCTCCCGCGGGTGAGGGAGCTACCTACCTTTAGATACAGGGATTGGCTGATGTTTTGGGTAGCGTTAACAGAGTAGACAGAATTATAGAGTATGCCGACTTAGAACTGATGTTGAAATGTTTAAATTTGACGTATTATGACGAAAATCGTCGCTAGGGTTGTTGACTTGTTGCCTACGAATTTAAAACTATGACATATTCGCTGGACGTGTTCCTCTTTGGTCGTATTGTTGTTTGTATTTTGGCACATGCGATTAAAATTGTCAGAATCCAATTTTGAAATTTATTTTAAATATTTAAAAATAAATTATATCAGCCAGCGCGAGGCACATTCCGTTCATAATCCTAGTGAAACCCGACGAATTTGACAGATATTGAAACCTGTCCATTTCTTTGCAGTCGAACTACTGGTAGTTATGTCTATTGTGGCGTTAATCACTTACATTGGGGGTCGCCCTAAATCGCCTTTAAACGAGACAATCTTGTACATTTATAATAATATATCAGATGACCCGCAACTCCGTTGCACCAAAATTCGATTATCGCCCGGAAACCGCACCATTTTCCGGGATTTAAAGTATCCTATGTCTTTTCCTCAAAGTATCAATGTGAAATGCAGTAAAATTTAGCATAATATGTGTTAATTAATGTTAATTAAAGGATATCAGCTAACTCGTTACGCGAACCTCCAAACTGCCGTCTAATCCGGGGCTCCGGGCAAGGATGGAAACCTGCCCGGCTTAGCTAGTCCCGGCGCCGAGGGGAACGCTTCAGTTTGCCGGAGCGTTCCCTTACTTTGGTGGAAGTCCTGTCCCTTTTGAGGTAGACCGGCCAGTTGTGGAGGGAGTCCTGCGTTAGACAGATCCAGGACATCCCTCCGTATACGTCTGAAGGCAAACCGCAGGTGGTTTTAGTGGGTAAGAGTCCCACATACCCCCGGGGTGCTTCAGCTTAACTGAGGCACATCCCCAACCCAGAGGACCCATGACGGGTTTCCCCTGCGCATTAAAAAAAAAGAATATCTGCTAACACTTTTGATTGACCATAGCTAAAATATTAACAACGCGACGCTGCTGAATAAAATCCCATCAAAAACATACCTGTTAAAATAGGGCCTAGTTCCTATAGGCTGATTTTTGGCCTAAAAAAAGAGTTGAAATCTAATCCAATGCCAAGTTCAGATGTACTTCACCGATCATAATCATCTTCATCAACAGCCTGATCCATAATACTTCTAATTTAAACTTGGTAGGTTAATTAAATTCTATAAATATTATCTAATTATATAATTAATGTAGTGCTACGTATAGCACAAAAACCTCAACCTCAACCTCAACCTCAAACTCAAACTCAAACCTCAGCCTCAACCTCAAACTCAAACTCAAACCTCAATCTCAACCTCAACCTCCAACTCCAACTCCAACTCCAACTCAAACTGAAACTCAAACCTCAACCTCAACCGCAACCTCAACCTCAACCTCAACCTCAACCTCAACCTCAACCTCAAACTCAAACTCAAACTCAAACTCAAACTCAAACTCAAACCTCAACCTCAACCTGAAACCTGAAACCTGAAACCTGAAACCTGAAACCTGAAACCTGAAACCTGAAACCTGAAACCTCAAATCTGAAACATGAAACCTGAAACCTGAAACCTGAAACCTGAAATCTGAAACCTGAAACCTGAAACCTGAAATCTGAAACGTGAAACCTAAAACCTGAAACCTGAAACCTGAAACCTGAAACCTGAAATCTGAAACCTGAAACCTGAAATCTGAAACCTGAAACCTGAAACCTGAAACCTGAAACCTGGATCCTGAAACCTGAAACCTGAAACCTGAAACCTGAAACCTGAAACCTGAAACTGAAACCTGAAACCTGAAACCTGAAACCGGAACCGGAACCGGAACCGAAACCGAAACCGAAACCGAAACCGAATCCGAATCCGAAACCGAAACCGAAACCGAAACCGAAACTGAAACCGAAACCGAATCCGAAACCGAAACCGAATCCGAAACCGAAACCGAAACCGAAACCGAATCCGAAACCGAAACCGAATCCGAAACCGAAACCGAAACCGAAACCGAATCCGAAACCGAAACCGAAACCGAAACCGAAACCGAAACCGAATCCGAATCCGAAACCGAAACCGAAACCGAATCCGAAACCGAAACCGAATCCGAAACCGAAACCGAAACCGAAACCGAAACCGAAACCGAAACCGAATCCGAAACCGAAACCGAAACCGAAACCGAAACCGAATCCGAAACCGAAACCGAAACCAAAACCGAAACCGAAACCGAATCCGAAACCGAAACCGAAACCGAAACCGAAACTCAAACCGAAACTCAAACCGAAACTCAAACCGAAACTCAAACCGAAACTCAAACCGAAACTCAAACCGAAACTCAAACCGAAACTCAAACCGAAACTCAAACCGAAACTCAAACCGAAACTCAAACCGATACTGAAACCGAAACTCAAACCGAACCTCAAACCGAAACTCAAACCGAAACTCAAACCGAAACTCAAACCGAAACGTCAACGTCAACGTCAACGTCAACGTCAACGTCAACGTCAACTCGAACTCGAACTCGAACTCGAACTCGAACTCGAACTCGAACTCGAACTCGAACTCGAACTCGAACTCGAACTCGAACTCGAACTCGAACTCGAACTCGAACTCGAACTCGAACTCGAACTCGAACTCGAACTCGAACTCGAACTCGAACTCGAACTCGAACTCGAACTCGAACTCGAACTCGAACTCGAACTCGAACTCGAACTCGAACTCGAACTCGAACTCGAACTCGAACTCGAACTCGAACTCGAACTCGAACTCGAACTCGAACTCGAACTCGAACTCGAACTCGAACTCGAACTCGAACTCGAACTCGAACTCGAACTCGAACTCGAACTCGAACTCGAACTCGAACTCGAACTCGAACTCGAACTCGAACTCGAACTCGAACTCGAACTCGAAATCCAACTCAAATCCAACTCCAACTCCAACTCAAACTATAATATATATATATATATATATATATATATATATATATATATATATATATATATATATATATATATATATATATATATATATATATATATATATATATATATATATATATATATATATATATATATATATATATATATATATATATATATATACATAATAACACACGACCTGTGTGCCAAATTACATTACGCTAGGATATTTGCAAGTAGCCTCTAAAGTTCGTAGATAAGCCGACTCAGGCTTGACCGATTTCTAAAATTTCTTAATTATTTGTTAATCTACATATATAACACACGAGCACGACCTGTGTCACAGAACTGTGTTCTAAATTTCATAACCCTATTATATTTGGAAGTAGCCTTTTATAGTTCGTAGATGAGCCGACTCACACTAGACCGATTTCTAAAATTTCTTAATTTTTTGTTAATCTACTATAAAACACGACCTGTGTGACAAATTTCATAACGCTTGTGCATTTGGAAGTAGCCTCTAAAGTTCGTAGATGTGCCGACTCACGCTTGACCGATTTCTAAAATTTCTTAATTTTTTGTTAATCTACATATAATGGAGGCACTTCACTTGGCTATTTGTATTTGCGTATTTGATGTATTCGCCAAACAATCACCATGTGTAGACGGTATGTTTGACAAATATTGGCCTTATTTTCCTATTTGACAAATATGATCAATTCCAAATACACGTATCCGTACCTTTGTCGGTTTTGACGCACATCAAAGGAGTCAAATAGGCAAGTAAAGAAAATCAAGAAAAAGTTTGGTATTTGACGTCCAATGTCTATGTGTGGACGGTCGTATTTGCCTTTATTTGCTTGTTTGCGTATTTGTCAATAATGTTGTCAAATACAACAAATAGCCAATAGCAAATACAAATAGCCATGTGAAGTGCCTCCATTACACACGACCTGTGTGCCAAATTTCATAACTCCAGAACTGAAAGAAAAGAAAAATGAAGTAAAAAGACTAAGACGGAAAATCAATAAGGCAAACAGCGACAGAAGAGAGATGGTGGTGCATAATTACCTAAAAGCACTAGAAGAGTACAAAGACCTGATACTCACCACAAAGACCGCCAGCTGGAAACAATTCTGTACATCACAAAACAAGGAAAGCTTATGGGATAGAATGTATAGAATAATGAAGATGACTAGCAAAAGAAAGGACGATCCCACCAAAAACATAAAATATGTAAAAATGGAAAGCCAAGTTCCATACAAACATTATTCTTGTCTATGGACTTCGCCGTAAAAAGGATGGAGATCTAAATGAGTGCCAAGTTCCATGGAAAATCGAAATATGTATGTATAGGAACCAAATAACATTATGAACAAATAATAATCTATTTCTTTGCTTTATTGAATAGATTTTTTTTATGCGTAGGACGCAAACGATGTGTTCCGTGAGATTTGGCGATTAAAATAATTTTTGAAGTTATTTTCTAGGGTCTAGATAAGGTATTATTTAAAAAACAAATATTATAACAGTACGTTAAAATAAATCATTTTAATTTTACAGTGACATGCAGAAAACGAAACCAACAGTTTTGATATGGGAGGAGATGAATACTGATTTGGAGAAAGGATGACAACGCCGAAGCGGACCTACGCATCAAATGCGCTACTGAATAGAATAACATATTATTCTTACAGATAATAAAACCTAAGGAAGGGTGACTGTATCAAAATAATCGGCCAAGTGCGATTTGGACTCGCGCACGAAGGGTTCCTTACCGTTAGAGAGCAAAAATAGGCCAAAATTGTTTCTTGTATGGGAGCACCCCTTAAATTTTTATTTTATTTAATTAATTATTGACGTAGACATACAATAAGGGCCTTCGTGAAAATATAATGTGCCTACCTGTTGCCATTTTTTATATAGAGCAAAAAAGGCCGAAAAAATAACGTTTCTTGTATGGGAGACACCCTTAAGTATTATTATTTTTTTAAGTATTTGTTGTTATAGCGGCAACCGAAATACACAATCTGTGAAAATTTCAGAAGTCTAGCTATAGCGGTTCTTGAGTTACAGCCTGGAGACAGACAGACGGACGGACGGACGGACAGACGGACAGACATCGAAGTCTTAGTAATAGGGTCCCATTTTTACCCTTTGGGTACGGAACCCTAAAAATCCATGAGTCTACAAAATTAGAACCGAATACATACATGATGCTATTGTCATATTTTAGTGTACGAAAAGGAACTAAATTCAAAACGGTTGAAGTGTGGGTGTTACGTTTCCTTAGTTTTTATTATTCGTAATATGAAGAATATTACAATAATACAATCATCAATTGTACAAACATGTATAACATTTATATTTTTCTAAATCTTAGCAGTAAATTAAGGATAGAGCTAGATTAACAAAAACCCGTTATCTTATAATATCTTTAAACGATATATCTTTAAATCTCGGAATCAGCTCCAACGATTTTCATTGTATTATGAATGTAACGTTGTAAACTCAGTTTAATTTCAATTGAATATAAATAATAAGTTTATTCGTAATATTCTTCATTAACGAAATCAAACGGAAAAAATGCATACTGTAGATAGATTGTTAAAAAAATCTTCAGACTATTTATTATCAATTGTACAAACATGTATAACGTAATATATATTTTTCTAAATCTTAGCAGTAAATTATGGATTGAGCTAGATTAACAAAAAACCCGTTATTATGAATAATTAATAACGTTTTTGTAACTATTTTAAAACACTTGATTAAATAGTGTTATGAATGTAACGTTGTAAACTCAGTTTAATTTCAATTGAATGTAAATAATTAGTTTATTCATAATATTCTTCATTAAAAAAATTAAACGGATAAAATGCAAACTGCAGATAGATTGTTAAAAAAAATCTTCAGACTATTTATTATCAATTGTACAAACATGTATAACGTAATATATATTTTTCTAAATCTTAGCAGTAAATAATTATGGATTGAGCTAGATTAACAAAAAATCCGTTATTATGAATAATTATAACATTATTGTAACTATTTTAAAACACTTGATTGAATAGTGTTATGAATGTAACGTTGTAAACTCAGTTTAATTTCAATTGAATGTGAATAATAAGTTTTGATTGAGTGATGCATGACAAAATGTTTTACGGAAAAAATGCAAACTGTAGATTGATTGTTAAAAAAAATCTTCAGACTATTTATTATCAATTGTACAAACATGTATAACGTAATATATATTTTTCTAAATCTTAGCAGTAAATTATGGATTGAGCCAGATTAACAAAAAACCCGTTATTATGAATAATTATAACATTTCTGTAACTATTTTAAAACACTTGATTGAATAGTGTTATGAATGTAACGTTGTAAACTCAGTTTAATTTCAATTGAATGTGAATAATAAGTTTTGATTGAGTGATGCATGACAAAATGTTTTACGGAAAAAATGCAAGCTGTAGATTGATTGTTAAAAAAAATCTTCAGACTATTTATTATCAATTGTACAAACATGTATAACGTAATATATATTTTTCTAAATCTTAGCAGTAAATTATGGATTGAGCCAGATTAACAAAAAACCCGTTATTATGAATAATTATAACATTTCTGTAACTATTTTAAAACACTTGATTGAATAGTGTTATGAATGTAACGTTGTAAACTCAGTTTAATTTCAATTGAATGTAAATAATTAGTTTTGATTGAGTGATGCATAACAAAATGTTTTAACTTTTATTTTACGAATTTAATTGAATCTAAACAGAGTGTGTATGATGTATGTATTCTAGCATTGTTTGTTTAAAAAAATAGACTCACCGAGTTTCTTACGCCGGTTCTTCTCGGTGGGTGGGTCAGCGAACCGGTGGCAGGGACTTTATATTGACCAAAAAGTAAAAACAATAAATAATCATATTCGTCAAAATTTTGTTTTTATTTGTTTTATATTGTCGGATTTTTATGTTTCAAAGACTTTGTTTTTGTGAAAATTGGGTATTGTTATGTGAACTAAACATAACAAACTCAGTTTTTACAAATTCAAGTTTATTGAAACATAAAAATCTGACAAGGATATCCTATCCCCATAATATCCTAATACACACATACAAACATAAACGAACACATACACACCTATGGAGTTTTAATCGAACCAATTCTAGATGGCGCTAGCTGTCCCATCAAATGTCAATTCGTGAGCCGTCAAACTCTTCTAAGACGCTTATCTGTCTACAAATATATAATAATAATCTGTGCTACAAATATATAATAATAATCTGTGCACTACACACATCTGTGCACTACACATCATTAAGCGTGCCTTATTATGTTTTCCACATCGAAGAACCAGATGATTAAGAGTCTCCTCTTCAACGCCGCAGTCGCAAAATGAGGTATTCACCATCTTCAATCTGTAGAGATGAGATTTAACTTGGCAATGCCCAAATCTCATCCTGTTCATAGTAACTATAAATGATCTAGACATTTCTTTCAATTCATGGTACCACGGTTTGGCGGGCGGGATCTTTTGTATATCGTAATACCATTTTCCTTTTTCAGACGACGTTTGGGTAAAGTATGCCTTGAACAACTCTCCCAGGCAGTCTTTCACAGGAGCATGTATATCTGTATACGGTATGTGCTGGAGTTGACTGTGGTCTTCGTCTGGATCTCCTCTTGTTGCTGCATCAGCTTCTTCGTTGCCAGTAATTCCAGAGTGAGAAGGTACCCAAATGAATTTAACATTTTTACTATTATTATACATGTGGTACAAAGTTTGCTTAATTTTTAATATTAAATAATTTGTATTAAATTTTAAAACCCTATTTTTAAGTGCAGTTATAACACTAAGTGAATCAGTTAAAATCAAACAATTGCTTTCATTAATTGAAGATATATACAATAATGCTTTATATATAGCATAACATTCAGCAGTAAATATACTACATTTATACGCTAATTTTATACATTTTTTAATTTTTTTCTGAGGATCATAATAGGCTGATGTAACAATATTTAAGGTTTTCGACCCATCAGTATAAATTCTGTACTCATTATCTATAGTATTGAGAAGATCATTTTGATTACTTATTTGTTGCTCACATATTCTAACATCATGCATGTATGCATTATATTCAATATTATACATAGGCCAATGATTTTCTCTAAATATATAATTTCCAATATTTAAGTAAATGTTTATCATAATCCTTAATAGTTCTGGCAATTTTCTAGAAATAATGTTAGAAACATCAGTATATGGACCCACATTCATACTATTTGTTGGAACTATAGGAAGAATTCTATTTAAAAGATGATTATTTTTAGAGGCAAATACCTTTAAGCAAAATCGTTCAGCAATTTTTAGCCTTATAATAGTTAGTGGAGGTATACATGTCTCGGCCTCCATGATATGTATAGGAGTAGAGCACATTGCACCTGTTATGACTCTAAGAGCTCTATTTTGAATAACATCTAATTTTCTTAATAAGTTATAATTACAGTTGTAATATGCTAAGGTGCTGTAATCAAAGTGACTACGTACTAAACTCTTATATAACATGGATAAAGTTTTAGGGTCGGATCCCCAGTGTACTCCTGCCAAAGATCTAATTATGTTAAGACCTCCACAAGCTTTTTTGATAATTTGTTGGATATGATTTTCAAATTTTAACTTATTGTCAAGATATATCCCCAAAAACTTTTTTTCGCAGACCCATTTGAGACTGTTGTTGTGAAGTTTAACGTTAAATAAACTTCCTGGATCTGATTTAGAGAAAATCATGGCTGTACTTTTTTCCAAACTTATCCATAGCTTTAATTTTCTAGTATAGTAATTATATACTTGTTCTAATGCCTTATTTAATATATTTACAGCAATATTTACATCCTTATGACTACTATACACAACAATATCATCTGCATACTGTAGAAATTTTACATTACAACCTAAAAGATATTTACACAGTTGACTTGTGTATATGCTATATAACAGTGGCGAAATAGTGGCACCTTGCATTGTGCCTTTATATATATGTCTAGGTCCATGTAAAATGTTATTAAATTTGACATACATTGTTCTCTAAAATAAAAATTTAAAAATCCATTCACAGACTTTTCCGGGGACACCTATATCTATCAAGACTTCAACAAGGATAGTTGGATCAACATTATCAAACGCCCCCTGAACATCGAGAAAGGCACAAACAGTGGAAGAAAATGAGTGAAATGAATCTTTAATATCCCTTAATAATGCAACATAGCTTTCTACACAACTTTTACCTTTACGAAAGCCATACTGCTCCTTTGGTAAGATATTATTTGATTCAACATACCAGTCTAGTCTCACCTTAAGCATGTATTCAAATATTTTACCAACACAAGATGACAAAGATATAGGTCTATATGAGTTACAGTCATTTTCCGGTTTTTCTGGTTTAAGGATTGGTACAATACATTGTGTTTTCCATGAGTCTGGTATAAGATTGTTTGTCCATAATAGATTATAAATATCTAATAAAATTTTTTGGGCATCTTCATGCATGTAGCCTAATATTTTGTAAGGGATATCGTCTAAGCCTGGAGTAGTGTCTTTTCTAGATTTCAAAGCAATTTGGAATTCTTGCCATGTAAAAGTATTACTCAAAAATATGCTACTTGAATTGCCTTCCTGGATAAAATATGAATTTAATAAATTACTGTCTATATATCTTTCAGGTGGATCATCGGGTGCATACTTATCAAGAAAAGATGGAATCCATTCACTGTTTTTTGGTTTACTAACAGAAGAAGCTCTTTTAAATCTGCGAATATAATTCCAGATGACAGTAACAGGTGTTTGTCTGTTGAATGATTCACAAAGGTTTCTCCAACTATTCTTTTTCTTTTCCCTTAATAACTTTTTTTTAATTGCATCTATTTTTTTATATTCAATGAAATTTTCTATAGATGAATGTGTTCTATAAAAATTTAGAGCAGCTTTACTTTTTTTAACTGCTTCTAAGCATTCATTATCCCACCAGGGAACTGGTTTTTTCCTAATGGTTGGGGAAGTTATATTTAGTTTTGGAATACATGATTCTTTAACTATATTTAATGTAACACAAAATTTATTATAAGTAGATAAAGGTTTGTTGTAATCAATAGTAAATGACCTGAATGCCTTTTCAGTTTCAGATGCAAAGAGCTTCCAATCTGCCTTGTCATACAGAAATCTTTCCGTTGGTTGACCAACTTCAAAATCTTGTGGATGGAGTTCAATAAATGTGAAAGTGGGATAATGATAGCTGCCCATTGGATCATCACTAACGCTCCAATGGCATAGAGGAGCGATTTGTGGGCTAACACAAGTAATGTCAATTGAAGATTGGCTATTACGCAAACTACCTACTGTTGTTGGAGCTCCCGAGTTCAGGATACATAGGTCACACTCATCTAATAAATCGTAAACATCTGTACCTCGAGGCTTGGTTTGAAGACATCCAAAAGCAACATGATGAGCATTTAAATCTCCGGATAGTATTATCGGTTTTGGTAAACTATTAATAATTTGTTTAAGTTGTCTAGATTTGAACCTTCCTGGTCTTGGTGGACTATAACTACATAAGATAGACAAATTACCAATATCAGTTTTAAGAACTATAGCTGCAGATTGTAAATCTTCATAAAAAGGCAGATTGACAGTAATGTATTTGAAATTATTCCTAATGAGTATGCCGACTCCACCACGGCCATTAAGGCCATGTTGGTAAATAAAATTATAGCCTGTTATTTTAAAATTATGATTTTCTTTTAAATGTGTTTCATTTAACAAACATATATCAATGTCATTTTGGTCCAAAAAAGTAATAAGAAGAGGTTTTTTGCTATTAAGATTTTCAACATTAAATTGGCATATTTTCAAAAAATTACTATCCATGTTTAAGGTTATTTAATAATAGTTCCTTTATTACTGATGTTGTCATTTTTTTATTACTGTTACTTAAATTTACTAATGTAGCTACTAAAGACTTTAAAATGTTATCGCTTTTTATTATACCTTGTATTAATTCCTCATTAGTTATCTCATGTTTTTTGTGTGGTAAAGCCAGGAAATCAGTACTGTAATGTGCCAAACTGTAAGTGTGGTCAGTGTTTTAGTCACATTTGCGTATGCCATTTTATTTTGTTTTTCCAATATTTTCTTTTGCTTAACTGGACAGTTTCTAGATATAGCAAGATGTGGTCCACCACAGTTGGCACAATGCAGTGCCTGATCATCAGGGCACTTAGAATAATGATGTTCCTTTGAACAAATCGAACATTTTTGGACACATTTACATATCTTAGCATGGTGATTAAATTTAAAGCACTTGTAACATTGCAGCAAAGGAGGGTTATATTCATATACTTTATAATTAAAAATATCTAATGAGACAGATTGTGGTAGTATATTGGAGAGAAATGTCACAGAAACCGTTTGAAACGGTTTCACTTTGCCATTAACTTTTTTGGTGAACCTTCTCACTCCAATAATTTCATAGGCAGAAGTTAACTTTTTGAATAGGTCTTCATTACTTATCCTAGTCGGTACATACCGTAGTACTCCTATCTTTTCGATGCTCCTAGCTGGGATGAATGCTTTGAAATTATTTTTTCTATGGAAGTCTTCATTGAGCAAGTAATTATTGGCATAACTTGCCTGGGAGAATCCTATTGCTATTTTATTGGCTGCTACTCTTTTTATTCCGGTTATTCCTTTGATTTCTTCTTTGAATACGGATGTTAGTGTTAACGGATTTTTGTTGCAGATATTGCTATCGGTTTGGGTGGATTCGGTATATACTATATACTCCTGAGAGTGGGACTTCTCAGGGAACAAGCGTCTGTAGCCGGGTTTACTATACGGGATGTAAAATGATTCATCTAGAACATCCTTGTCTTCGTCAGTATCAGGCCCTCGCGGCCTTTTTCTGCCGGGTTTCCCAGGGGCTGTCCCCCCAGGATCCTCCATTTCAACGTCTATCATTCCACCGTTTTGCGTTGTTTTATTATTAAAATGCTTTATATAAACTATTTTAAATAATTAATTTCGCAAAAGTTGAAAAAATACGACTTCTCTTTTTAAAAAGCCCGCCAACTTTTTTTCGTGATCCGTCACCAATGACCAGTGTTGCCAACTATGGGGATTTCCCAAAAAATTTAGTGGGAAAAAATAAATTTAGTGGGTTTTTTAGGGGGTAAAATATTTTGGGGATATTTTTGGGGGTAAAATTTTTGAAGAATGGAATATTTATTTATTAACAATCTTATGGCTTCTACAGATTGCACGAACCCGGTCTGCAGACCGCGTCTGTGAGGGACGCAGTCCGTCCGTGAGAGACAAATTTGACAGTTTTGACGGTTCGTCGTCCCGCTACACGCTACACGAACCTCGTCCGTCAAACCGGAATGACATTTGTAAAATTGTTTTCGGATTTTAAACTCTATTCCATTGCAATAGACTTCCAAATGCCCAAAAGCTTCATTTTCGTAAAGTGTTACCAATTCTGAAAGAAATATTTTCCCCACACTGTATTTGTATAACTCCGGCCGCTGGCGTGATACAAAAATCACAGATTAAGGACAAAAATGTTTTTGTGAGAAGTAGAAAAGATTTTGATGCTGTCCATTAATTATTTGAATTTTATTTTTCAGAATATATCGGTTGTAACATGGTTGTAACTTGTATATCTAGAAGTGGTTTTAGTTATTATCGTGGAAAATATCCTCAGTTTGGAATTAAAATTTTGGTCGCATTAGAGCTGGATCGAAAATATTAATTAAATATTCAAGAAGAATTAACCCCAGTTATTTTAAAAGTAAAGACAGGAGCCGTATGTTAAGTTATGCGTTAAATTTAATACAATAAATATTTTTCCTTATATATAGGCAGATATTTGTTAAATTGGCAGCACTAAGCCCACGTGTCAAATTTGACGGTTCGCTGCGAACCGTCAAAACTGTCAAATTCGTACGAAGTGAAGTAGCTGCATACGAGTTTGACAGCTGTCAAAAATCAATCAAACAAAAAAAAAACCTACGCCTATCTTCACTTCGTACCGGGTTCGTCCGTCTGTTGAGTGTAGACACCATTAAAGTGGCTTTCGGATATTTGCCGCGAGCAACCGCGACGGACGAAAATTCAAACGAAATGCCACTTTATGACATAGGGCATAGGCCATAGGTTTCATTTCATTCAATTTTACCGGTCGCGGTCGCTCGCGGCAAAGATCCGAAAACCACTTTTACTTAAAGATGGAACTGCCGCACAAAGCACATGTCTCTATAGTCGTACCAGCTGGCACTGCTGACAGTAGGCTGACAGATTATTATATTTGTTGCATCGTTCAAGTATGTAATGAAAAAAAAAGATTGAAGTATTTTAAAACTGCTGGCCTGTTTGTTTGTTTGGCCTGTTGAAGACGTATTTCAGCCATTTTCAGTCGTTTTGAGCGCTTAGTTAGTAGAACACACCCCAAGTAATTTTAAATATTTTGATTTTTTGGGGAGTTTTGGTTGAAATTTAGTGGGTTTTGAAGTTGCTTTAGGGGGAAAATATTTTGAATAGTTGGCAACACTGCCAATGACCAACATTCCTTTTTAGTAATTTTCATCATATACTAGTAATCTGTGATTTTCATTTATATGTTTTGTCGTGTTCTCGTTTGTGTCGCGTCGAACGGGTCTCGAGATTAGAACGAATGTAGATTGTAGTGTAGTTTTTATTTAATGTAGTGCTCTCGTTCCATTTTTTATCTATCCTATTTTCTTTTTTTATGCTCGTGTTGCGAAAGTGAGACAAAGGTTTTAGTGAATTTGTGTTATGATGTCACTGTTTATGTATCCTTGAACAATGAGTGTGAGTGTTGAGGACGTTACGAGTCCTTTATCCAGCCAGAAGAGTTTGGACGAGACCCCGACCTCGGAGGATATAAATAAAAGCGATGAGGCGAGTCCCACTGACCAATCAGAGCCGTCAACTCCGAAACCTCATCCTATGGCATTCACCATCGATTTCGGGACTACCAAGCCTATCGACAGTCGTAGACTCGAGGAGCTAGCGAAGAAGTCACAGGCGAGGCACCAGAGAGTCCAATCCATGTCCGCAAGCCAGCCTAGGACCAGTCCCGTTGCTAGGCCGCCCATGAGCGCAAAATTACCTCGGAAAGCCCAGGGATACAACTCTGAAGGATACTTCTCGTCCGACCAGGAGGACAGCTGCCTCTCCGGGTCAGTAAAACTCCGAAGTAGCCTCCCAAACTCAGTCACAAGTCCAAGTACAAATAGAACTCTCAAATCTCCCGTTAATGATTTTCTGCCCAAAAGAACGTCCAAAAGTCCTATAGTCGACAGCATCATGTCCAGAAGTGATAGTTTTAGTGCAAGACAGGCTTTAAACTTACCCCTCAAAACAGGTTCCTATAAGAAAGACGTCCATCGCTCGCCGAGTTATAGTAATTTAAATCACAGACAGATGTCGGATATCATTGATAAGAGTCCAGAGGGTGTTATGTTGACTGATATTTCTAGTCCAGAATTGGATATTTTGACACCTGATAATGGTCTTTCTACCCCGGAGGCGAAGAGTCCGACTAGAAAAGTGAGAGCAATGTCAGAAACACCAGATCTATTATTCAAAAAGTGTAATCCAATGTCCGAACCCCTGTACATAGATGATGATATTGATGCGGAATCTAATCACTCATCAACTGGTACGTACACTATAGAAGGGGATAACTATACCGAGGAGCAGAAAGCTAGGATGAGCATAGATAGAACATTTGGGGCTGACGTAACAGATACCACCATCGATGACAGTATACCTGACAGCAGTATCATAGAAAACCACACCGAAGTTATCTTTACGTACCCCACACAGTGGGCAATAACAAAAGAACCAAGAAGAGATACATGCCTTCGTAATCCAATTCCAATAAAAAAACTAGACGTACCAAACAAAGTATCAAAAGACAAGAATGTTCTAGAAATATCGTGCTGCTATGAATCACCGACAGAGAATGACTTAGCAACCCAAACATCAAAACAAATCAAATCAACGCGTAGCTATTTGGAGAAAATAAAGAATAGGGTGCGGACGATAACAGAAAAGACGTTCGCTAAGTCACCTCCTAAGCACGAGGAGCATTTCGATGCTGGTATGTTCACTTCGGTGACCACATCTGGTGTTCTCAGCTCAAAATATCCGACAAAACCTGAGTATATCCCTAGAAGACGATGTAGCTTAACGAAATCTGAAATAGATAAAACGGACTACATACATAGACTATCTAGGGAATCCTCTGTACCTGTATCTTTACCCAGCAACAAACTAAATGAGGCTAAATTTGAAAGTACGGCTCTGAAAAACGCTCAAAAGAATTTAAGAGACAGTATGAATACGGAACTCAGTCCGGAACAAGTCGGAAAGCTATCGTATATGAGTCTTAGTAGGTGTAAGGGAGACAAAACGTGGATACAGGATTGGGCCGACAGTGTTAAGAACTATAATAATAATACTTTAGGCAAGGATTTGGATTTAAATTCTACATGTAATGTTGAAGACCGTCCACCCATCAGTCCAAGACTTATACCAACTAAACGTAAGTAATTTATATTTTTATAGATTTCATATCTTTCATTCCAGTGTTAGTCAACCTTTTTCGTGACCCCCCATTGAGGACCCACGGATTGAAAAACACTGTTCTAGTTTACAATTTTATAGTGTAGTCTACAATACTATTAACCCATTATTACCGCGCTAAAACTGCTGAACTGATTTTGATGAAATTTGGTACATCTATCATTAATTTTGAAATTAGAATTCAAAGAAATAGGCTTTAGCTTTTGGCTACGAGTACCTTTTGTTGTTACTTCTAATAGTTCTAAATTTAAATTGTAACACATAATAAGATAAAGGAAACAAAAAGCATTTTTGTGCGTCCCACCGAGATAAATGTGAGATTTGAAAGTCATAAACAGTTTTTAATTGTTAAATTATGTAATTGCTTTCATTAATTTGTTGTGATACAGTTTACAGACTTAATTTATACTAATATTATAATTGGGAAGAGTTTGTTTGTTTGTTTGTTTGAATGCGCTAATCTCAGGAACTACTGGTCCGATTTGAAAAATTCTTTCAGTGTTAGATAGCCCATTTATCGAGGAAGGCTATAGGCTATATTTTATCACGCTAATACTAATAGGAGCGAAGAAATAGAGGAAAGTATGTAAAAAACGGGGAGAAATTATTTGAAAGGGCTTATTTGAACGTGCTAATCTCAGGAACTACTGGTCCGATTTGAAAAATTCTTTCAGTGTAAGATAGCCTATTTATCGAGGAAAGCTTTAGGCTATATTTTATCATGCTAAAACTAATAGGAGCGAAGAAATAGAGGAAAGTGTGGAAAAAACGGGATAAATTATTTGAAATGGCTTATTTGAACGCACTAATCTCAGGAAGTACTGGCCCGATTTGAAAAATTTTTTCGGTGTTAGCTGATTCGAGAAAGGCTATATAGGCTATATTTTATCACGCTAAGACTAATAGGAGCGAAGAAATAGAGGAAAGTGTGGAAAAAACGGGGGAAATTATTTGAAAGGGCTTATTTGAACGTACTGGAGCAATTTTTATGTTATATGGCATACATGAAGAATAGACCACGTGAAAGGACATACTCAGGTTTCTTTTTTTGCGGAAAAATGTACGGTTTCCGTGACATTCCTAAATTACGCGGGCGAAGCCGCGCGGAACGTCTAGTAGACTATAGTTAAGTTGTTAAATTAGACTGTTTTAAAGTTGATAATATCTGCCCAAGTAAATAATATGGGTAGATTGTTACATAATAAAATCGGCAAAAAAATAGAACACTAGTTAAGTGATTCATTTTATATAATTACATAAATAAATAAAATAAAAATAAAAAAGCCTTTTATTTCTCACTAATTACATAATATTTCGTTAGTAACAGTTAAGATGATTAATGTTTGTGTTAGTAAGAACCCCTCGCTTCGAAGGTGAAGGCCTCCTCTAGAGCTTTCCATGCTTCTCTATTTTTCGCTACTTCCATCCATCCTTCGCCAGCTACCTTTATTATGTCGTCAGTCCATCGAGCTATAGGTCTCCCTCTCGTTCTAGTGCCCGTGGGCCCTTTCCATGCCGTTATTGCTTGAGTCCACCTATTATCTGTCAGTCTCGAAAGGTGGCCCGCCCAGCGCCATTTTAGTTTTTTGCAGTAATGGAGAGCGTCTGCTACTTTAGTTCTTTTTCTTATGCTTCTGTGTGCTATTTTATGTATTCTTTTGATATTTAGCAAACTTCTCTCCATACCTCTTTGACACGATCTTATTTTTGACTTGATCTTATATGTAAGTTTCCATGTCTGGCTAGCGTAAGTTAATGAGGGAAGTATACATGTGTCCATTACTTTTTTCTTGACGGCAATTGGCATATCTCCTTTAAATACCTCCTTCAGACTCCAGTACTTTTTCCAAGAATTGGAGATTCTCCTGTCAATCTCTTGTTCATTTCTCTGTCTCAGAAAAGAGATTTGTTTTCCCAAATAGATAAAGGAATCGACATACTCCAGCTCGACATTTTCTAGGTATATTGGACTTTTTGTAGAGTTTGTTAGTACTTTGGTTTTGCTTCGGTTAATTTCCAGACCTACTTGTTTACTTGCGGTGTACAATAGGTTTATCATCGACTGTAACTCGGTTACATTTTCTGATAGTAAAACGATGTCGTCTGCGAATCTCAAATTACTCAAATAGCGATTGTTGATTTTTATACCTACATTTCCCCAATTTAGATTATCAAAAATCCTTTGTAAAGCAGAAATGAACAGGGTGGGAGATATCCCATCCCCCTGTCTCACCCCCCTTCTGATGGCTATAGGAGGTCCAGTCCTTTCAAGCTTGATTCTACTATAACAATTACGGTAGAGGTTTTTCAGGATTTTTATATATGCTGGGTCGACTCCTTGCGATTGTAGGGACTCCCATATGGAGTGGTGGTAAAGAGAATCGAAAGCTTTTTGGTAGTCTATAAAAATAAGGTATAGTGGTTTGTTAAATTCTTGATATTTGTCTATTATTAGTTCTATAGAGTGGATATGATCAATCGTGGAGAAACCACTTCTGAACCCCGCTTGTTCTGCGGGTTGATGTCTTTCGATATTGTCTCTGATTCTCTTTTCTAAGATGGATGAGAAAACTTTATATATTGAGGACAGCAGGCTTATTGGGCGGCAGTTTCCAATATTATTTGGGTCTCCCTTTTTATATATCAAAATTATATAAGATTCCGTCCATTGTGTTGGTACTATAGCCGATTCAAGCACGAGGTTAAAGAGATGCGTGAGAGGGACAGCTAGGTATGGATGGGCATCCAATTTTCAAGGCTTCGTTAGGTATTTGATCCGGTCCAGGACTTTTGTCGGTTTTGGTTTTCGTAATTGCCTTTATTACCTCCTCTACGTCGATCTCGTGTATATAGTGTGATCGAATATGTGATTCCAACGACGTGTTGATGGTGGGTGTCGACTCTACATATTCGTAAAGATTTTTGTAAAAGCTAGTTGCTACTTTTAGTATTTCGTTTCTATTGCAAGTTATATTATTATTATTCGAGGTTTTTAAACCTTCTATCCATGTCTTGTGTAATCTAAGTTCCTTGTTTGCTCTTTTTAAGCTGCCTGACTGTAATATATGTTTTTCAAAAGTGTTTTTACGATGTATGTTATAATCGTTCCGGATATATTTACTAACAAGCTTATACAATATAATTATATAATTACATATAATATCATAATTTAGGCAACAGTGCTAATATTCGTTTAAATATTATACACAATGACGAAACTATCGTCTATCGCGCGGGAACCGTACATTCTAAAGGGACTCTAAACTCTAAAGCAAAAACATCCCAAACTTATTTTGTCCACCACCCACTTTGAGAACAAATAGAACAAATTATGTTTTAGTGCCCCCATTGTTTCAATTTAAAGTGCATCCAGATGAAATAAATCACCCCCCAAGCATCTACAATATACATAATAAACATACAATACCCCCATTTTTTTCTGGGTCCCACACCAGGTTGAGACCTTCAGAGCCCACAAGGGGGCGTTATTGCCCACTTTGGGAAATAATGCCCTAAAGTATCTCCATACCAAATTTCAGCAAAGTTGGTTCAGTGGTTTGGGCGTGAACTGGTAACAGACAGACACACTTTAGCATTTATATATTATTAGTCAGGGGGATTAGTTTATTAGAAAACAGTAAGTGCTATTGACAGTATTAGATAAAATAATCAATAGATAATATTATATTATCTGTGTAGTAAACATAAAAAGAGTGATAAAATTAATTCATGGCAAATTTTTTGATAAAAGCAATAAAGAATATATTGCACCAGATGTTGAGTCACAACTCCGTTACGCAAAAATTCGATTGTCGCGCGGGAACCATACATTTTTCCGTGGAAACTATTCTGTGTCCTTTTCCAGGTCTTGAAGTATCTCCATAACAAATTTCATCAAAATCGGCATCATAAACTTCGTTTGCGCAAAATAAAACCCCAATGAACTAAAATATTGAGTACTAGATGACGCCCGCAACAACTCGTTTATCGCGCGGGAACCGTACATTTTCCAGGGACAAAAAGTATTATATGTCCTTTCCCGGGACTCAAATTATCTCCATGTCAAATTTCAGCAAAATCGGTTCAGCGGTTTGGGCGTGAAGAGGTAACAGACAGACAGACAGACTTTCGCATTTATAATATTAGTATGGAAGTATGGATTGTATCATTTGTATCATAAACTTAGTATGTGCAAAATAAAACCCTAATGAACTAAAATAATTAGTATGAAACATCAGTGTTTTTCAAACCTTTTTATGTCGCGACCCCTTCAGTTGTCAAAAAGGTACCCCTTTTAGCAACTAAAGGGGTTCTAAAATTAACGAATACCACTGCGCGTGCGCTGCTGCGCAGAATAATGCACGAAATATTTAACGGAAATATAGTGCTAAATGTAGTGTATAAAATCGTAATATATCTATATATATAAAAATGGATTTTCGAATGTGTTAATCGCGCTAAAACTCGAAAACAGCTGAACGGATTGGGCTGATTTTAGTCTTAAAATATTCGTAGAAGTCCAGGGAAGGTTTTAAAGTGACACGAAGTTCACCGGGACAGCTAGTAGGTACTAAATCAGTAATAATATTTTAAATGCGAAAGTGGGACTATCTGTCAGTCTGTCAGTCTGCACTATGTAACCTCTTTATGCCAAAACTGCTAAATCGATTTTTATGAAATTTGGTGTGGAGATGTGTCGTGGGCAAGGACTTAATATTAAAGTTCCTACTATGCTAGAAAAATTACGGTTTCCGTGGAGGTAAACTAATTTCGGCGTACCATATAAATAATATATCTTAATCCTTTGTAAATATGATAATAATGGATATTGTTATGTTGTTACCGTTAAAATGCAAGACCTCGAACTTCGAAGTGAAGGAAACTGTTACTTGTGAGTCACTCCTTGCTGTAACAAATAACAAATAACAATACAGTTCAGGGCTTGCCAAACTTATTTTGAATATGACCCCTTTGATTTTGACGGTGATCAAAATGAAAAAAATGCATTGTTACCGAAGAATGGGACAGGAAAATTGACCTGCAACAACGATATTTTTGTTCATAAAAAAATTTGAGCAGGTCCCTCGGTTTTTCATAATCCGTTTCAAAAGGTTTTCGTGGTTGGTTACCGCTGTCGATCCTGGCGACACAGGAAATACAGTGGTGGGAATGTGTGGTGGGCCAATAAAAAAAATGAAAACACCAATCTAACACGTTTAAGCACCTGAAGTTGGAGATTTTAATAGAGATCTATCGAAAATATTGTCAGCATGAGAAAATACGCTATTTATTATGATTCATCACTTTACAAATATAATAAACATAATCTATTATAATGATTCATCTCCTTAACTAGGACATTGACCGTTGAACTGATAAGCTAGGTTGTTAGGGTCACTTCACATTATTACGACGGGGTGTAGCGATGCATTTTTAAAGCCATTCAAAACTGCACTTTATTTAGTACATAAGATGTAACTCATTTAAATATTGAAAGACTGCTTGTAGTGCTGCCTGTTACAAATTTAAAGGCTCATTTAAAATCGCATCGTTTTGTCAAGTTGCATATTATGACCCTAAGGGTAGATTACACACGTCTTATAGTTAAAAACGTGTAAAAGATACTGATAATTAATTATAGTAATATCAACATTTTTTTGTTAGGCAAAACATTTGATTAATTTTTAGGCTTATGCAATATCTGAATATATATTTCTATTTCTGCTGCTTTTTAGACCAAGGAAGCGTTCTTTAATTGGTTCCAGTATAGACCAATGTAATTGACTACTAATTAGCGCTAGTCAAATCTCTTCAAATTGCGCTGGTCAGTACTGTTACAGCTTCGGAACTCACCCTTAATTTTAAAGGGTAAAAACGGGACCCTATTACTAAGACTTCGATGTCTGTCCGTCTGTCCGTCTGTCTGTCACCAGGCTGTAACTCAAGAACCGCTATAGCTAGACTTCTGAAATTTTCACAGATTGTGTATATCTGTTGCCGCTATAACAACAAATACTAAAAACAAAATAAATTAAATATTTAAGGGGGGCTCCCATACAACAACGTAATTTTTTTGCTATTTTTTGCTCTTAATCAATAACGGCAACATATAGGCAATTGAAATGTTCACAAAATACTTAATTGTATTTGTACTTTACTAATTAGTAATCAAATTTAAATAAATTAAATAATTAAGGGGGGCTCCCATACAAAAAAATACAATTTTTAACCTATTTTTGCTTTGTAGTGGTACGGAACCCTTCGTGTGCGAGTACAACTCGTACTTGGCCGATTTTTTTTGTTCATTTCCATAGATAATCTACATGTTTTTTTATTTGCAGCTCGCAGCCCCGTCTGTGGTACTCCCACCAAGATACCCAGTCCTGTCGGCACTCTGCTCCAACGAAGGACCCCTGTAAGTATACTCTGCTTTTTTAATCTCCGAAAAAAAGGGATTTCATAGGGCTCCCACACATTATTATTATGTTTGTGATTTTTCATCGCATCTCAAGTTTGCGGCAAAAAATTATATTAACAATAAATAATGCAATAAGATGCGATGTGTCATACGATGCGAACCTGCAGTGTTTATATGTGTAGGAGCTCATAAGTTTAACGCTTTGCCTTCTGAGATTTTAGCACAGCACCATAACTCCAGCCGAGAATCGAATTAACTCGAACTTTTGATACTAGTTATATAACCATTATATTATGTCAATAATTTTTTTATTCCAATATGTGTAATGGCTTTTATCATTTCCGAATCCTATGAAATAGCAAAATGATAGTTAAACGACAGATTTTTTGGGGAAATTAAAATCACAGTTATCGAAATTGTAGGTATTAATTTCGGGAGTATGCTCCATGTCACGAACGAAAACGTTGATAAGGACTTTGCAGTAAAAAAGTTTTGGAAGAGCTGTTCCGTAGTAACACTTTTTTACAATATTTTACCCCCTAAAGAGGCTACAATAAAATCGTGGTTTATACCAATAATAATAATATTTTGTACATAACATTGCTATTAATAATCTTCATAATATCATGACAGACACGCACTGCGTGTCAGTAATTAATGTCTATAGCACAAAGAAATAATTTCAATTAATGTTAACTTCTGCAATGTTTTTGCTAAACAAAATACGACTATCACTATCTTAATTAAACAATGTTTATGGTTTCTTCTGTCAATGGTTTTTCATAATCACCCAAAAAATTTACAACAAGACCCCCCAGAGGGTCGCGACCCACAGTTTGAAAAACACTGTTCTAAGCGATTCAAAATTGAACTTCTATACAACAAGAAACACTATCGGCGTAACGCAGTGCGGCAGCTTGAAATTCATAATATTCGAAACAAATATTGACACTTTAATTAATATTAAGTATTTTTTTACAAACATCGACCTAACTTTTGACTAATCATATTCCATAAAACTCCTAGGATTTTGAACCTTACTCTCATAATAATAGAGTTAAAACTTAAACTTTATTATTATGAGATTACGACTACTACGGTTATTGGAGTAAAGAAGATGTCGTAACACTTCCTAAACACTGATAAGTGTTATCAGTTATCACTTATTTGGTATCAAACAGATTGTGTATTGCTGTAACAACTTAGTAGAGATGTCTAACATTTCGTCAGCGGTTATCCTTTGTTTTTAAGCTATTGCATAGCTTTTATCGCGAAATTCCGAAACGAAAATAAACCTAACACCCGCCACTCTGACCGGCACAGCGGTGCGACGCGACGTTGCCGTGCATTGTTTAACGTGTTAGGGCCGATTCACACCGGAATGGCAGAGGCGAGGCGAGCAGTTTCAGTGTCATATGATTTTAAACTTTATCTTCATTATTGTAATACATAGTATCGCTTGAGAAATCGACGCCGCCGGCGGCCGCCAGAGGGCACGAGCGTCCACGGGCGGCCGTAGATTTCTCAAGCGATACTATGTATTACAACAATGTAGATACAGTTTAAAATTATATGATACTGAAACTGCTCGCCTCGCCTCTACCATTCCGGTGTGAATCGGCCCTTATTGTGCGTATAGACGTATGCGAATTGTAATTGCATAATTTGATAAAAATGCAATTCAATGGCTTTATCGCGGCAGTCCTCGAGTGCCACACTTATTTTTTGTTTGTTTTTTGGCACTGACATAATAAGGTGTACTTTAGGAGCCATAATTAAAAAAACTTTGTCATATTATGTATATGTACAGTCAAGAGTTATACCAAATTCATCATTGCGACATCGGATAAAAAATAATCGGCCAAGTGCGAGTCGGACTCGCGCACGAAGGGTTCCGTACCGCTATAGAGCAAAAATAGGAAAAAAATTGTGTTTTTTGTATGAGAGCCCCCCTTAAATTTTTATTTTATTTAAATATTATTATTAATTATTAAAGTACACATATATTTAAGGCCTTTGTGAAAATTTCAAGTGCCTACCTGTTGCCATTATTGATGTCGAGCAAAAAAGGGCAAAAAAATCACGTTTGTTGTATGGGAGCCCCCCCTAAATATTAATTTTATTTTGTTTTCAGTATTTGTTGTTATATCGGCAACAGAAATACATAATCTGTGAAAATTTCAGAAGTCTAGCTATAGCGGTTCTTGAGTTACAGCCTGGAGACAGACAGACGGACAGACAGACGGACAGACAACGAAGTCTTAGTAATAGGGTTACTTTTTTACCCTTTGGGTACGGAACCCTAATTAACGTTATGGACATGGGGGTCCGCGTTAAAATATTGAGAGACACTGGTTTCTAATATCGAGTCGGATGAGACTGCTCTTTAGGCATGGGGTCTGAAAAAATTATAACAAGTGACTAGTAAAATAAAAAAGTTAAATTATTCCTAATTTAAATTTAAAAACCTGTACGAAATGACAGTTCGTCAGTAAAATATTCAATAGAAAGCGACTGCATAATTCTCTATGGACTTTTCTTTGTTTTTTTTTACGTAATTAATGTAAATGGCAATAATGACATAAAGCCGAAGTAAGCGCTTCTACCTAGCGCCCTATTAGCGAGTATAATTTTGACTAGATAACAACAGCCCTTAGCCAAGACGCCTTCGCCAATTTCACTGTCGGAATTCTAAATTCAACAAATTACATTTGTGATTTCAAACTTCGACGGTGAAATTAATGAAAGCGTCTTGGCTAAGGGTCCTTAGTTAAGTAATTATGCACCTTATAGTAAGGACTGAGATGAAAAGTAAATATCTGATTTTGACTCGACTTTTTTTACTCCTAAAACTGCAAAAAAATAAGTTTCTACATTTAAATTTTTGCTTCTAGGTTTTATCAAACGAATCAAATATGTTTTCCCTGTATATTCCATATGAGACCTATAAACAAAGGCGTTATTAAATGTGTGACAAGGACGCTAGATACATCTATCTCGCTTACGCGATCGAAGGTATATTCTGTCTCTTTCTTGTAGATAGAAAAAGTATTTAGAAGTACAATTATTAATATAAATTAGTAGTTACCATAATATACGGTATATGTACTACTTACTCATTTGAGAAAAAAAATATTTTATTCATGGAAAAATAGAAAAAAAAACATTCAAGTGATATTATATACCCACCGTAGAAAATAGATGATAATTGAATTGATTATTAGAAAGGCAACATTACTAAAGTTTTTAAAATATTATAATTTCAGTTTATTAACAATTTGGGGAAAAACAGCGCCATCTGTGTTTGGTGCCGTGAACTTCGGGAAGAAAGAACTACCCGCAAAAAAGATGAAATTAATTTTAAACACTTTGTTGATTATTTTATTTTCGACTTATGTATGCCTAATTATTTTTAAAATGTTTCTGTCTTTATAATTTTTAAAAATGAATAGAGGGAACAGAATTTGTTTAATTAATTTTGTTCATGGATTTTGTTTTATCGCAACTTTTAGAAATATATGATTATTTTTATTACTTTAGCTGTTTTATCTTTAACATCGGCACTAATAGGTCAGCTAACTAGTGACATATTGTGAGCTCTTTTAAAATATTTTAATTTAGGGCCAGAAATAGACAAACACTATAATATTTTAATTAGTAAGTAGGCATTACTATCAGGCGAGTTTCTGCTCGTTTTGCAATTTGCAACTTTCATATTATGAATTGTACTAACTACTAAGATACATCGTTATGCAAGCTGCATTCAGACTGGAACGACTTTTACTTGTGATTGCAGGTAACGCACCTGCGTACCCTCTAGTGTTGCAGATCTAAAAATCAGATGTTCTATTTTCCATTTTATTTAGAGTTCACTGTGAAAGTAGCAGCGCTGAAAGAGCAAATGAAATAGCTAATTTTCACAACACAAATTTTCTTTTCTCTATCAGAAAAAGTGAACTAAATTCTAGAAAGCTAAAAAGTTAGTCAAATCTACTTTCGCCAATGTAAAAGAATTTCCTTGCTTTTATTTGGTTATTGTTGTTGTAAAAAGTGTATGAGAATAAGAAAAGTTTAATTCAGAGGTTCCCAAACTATTTTGTTTATACACCACATTCAAACCCCCTCAAAGCGATTAAGCCTAGATATCAATTCTATCTGTCTATACTCTATACAGATAATATTAGGTATTTGCCTGTTTATAAAAGTCAAGCAAACAATTTTTATTTTCATGCACCCCCAGCTTACGATTGTGAACCCCCAGTTTTTCCCCACACATCGTAGATCCCCCTCGAGTCTCACGTGGACTCCTGGGGGTCCACCTGGACCACTTTGGAAATTGAAATGGAAACTGGAATTACTGGTTCAATTCAAAAACCTCCTTTTCGACGCGGTAAAGAAATGAAAGTTTAGTTAATGGATTTAGAATCAATTTAATCTAAATTAAGATAAAGTGACTATAGACGTAGACTTATCTCTACAAAATTAATAATCTTCTAATCGTGTTTACGCTTTCATTAAATTTGAAATCAGAATAAGTACATTGTTTTTAATTTTCAAAAATGGAATTCGCTTTCAAATATTCTTTTTTAAAAATGTATTCCAAATTCAAAACGGTCGGCAATTCGGACGTGACGGGAAACGTCATACGTTTTTTTTTAAATGTCTTTACCCATTAGGCAAGAGTTTCACTACACGTCGCCCTACTTGCTTTGATTAAATGTTTTCGTTTAAGGTCAAGTGTTTTGCGGGGATTTCGAACGAAACAGAGCGAGTTAAGTCGAGATTATGACGATTAATTCTCGAGTGAGTTAAAAATAAACGAAATGTTAAGTGAAAAAAATATATAGAAATGTAGTATTGCGTTTAACTTCATTATTGAAGTGAAAATCTAGGTTAAATGGGTATTACTTGACAATGGTAGATGCGCTAGTAATGTAATTGACTTTCTTGAGTGTGCCATAATTTCTCGAGACAATCTTGTTTATTCTATAGTTATTAGTTAATTAGTTTCTTGACCTGACTCCCGTTGTGGGGAAAAAATGTGACCAAGTCTTATTCTCTGAGAAACCTTACATTTTTTAATTAATTTAGGTAATCTAATCATACTGGGTCTGTCGTTCCGTCTGTGTATCTGTTACCTGTTCACGCTTGAACCGCTGAACCGATTTTGCTAAAATTTTGTATGGAGATACTTTGAGTCCCGGGAAAGGCATAGGATACTTTTTATCCCGGAAAAGAACGGTTCCTACGGGATAATTTCTGCGCTATGGAGTTGCGGGCATCAACTAGTTGTTTCTTAAATACGTGATAAAAGTAATGTTCCCAAAATGATGACTAAGATCATTGGCCGTTTACGGTAAGTAATAAAAAAGAATCAAGTTTAAATTCCGAACGTGACTCACCTGTCAAACTTTCGCGGCAAAAAACGGCGATGCAATATGGCGTCATACCGGCACGATTTTATCTGCGATTTAATTAAGTCTAGATTAAGTTATTTTGCGGTTTGGATTTGTAACAATAACTGTGATTGTCTGATGAAAGTTGTTTTGTTCTCTTGATGGAGTCTTTACGCGCATTTAATTTTTATTTCCTTTAAATTACTTTGTTTTGTTCCTCAAACTTTTTAAATAAATCTTACTAATACTTACTATAAATGCGTAAGTGTGTCTGTCTGTTTACTATCTCTTTACGCCCAATACGCTGAACCTAGTTCGCTGAATATGGAGATATTTTGAGGCCCAAAAAGGACATAGGATACTTTTTATATCATTTGCCGGGACTCAAAGCTCGATTCAGCGGCTTCATCGTGACAAAACAGACATAAACATTTTCGCATTTCTAATTTTAGTATGGATATTGGATAGATAATTATTATCAGGGCATATTAAAGATATCAAAATACTAAATCATATATGAAGAATTGGCGCGTCTTGTTTTGCGCGGCTTTTATAGAAGTTTGGCTCCTTAGTTCGTCTAGCTGTTGTATGATGAATTATTTGACTGCCCAAGACAACTGTTTGTTGTCCTACTATCCTATAATATGTAGGTTATTTGATTGTCTACAGTCTACACTCTACGCTAATTAATATAATAATAACTAGATGACCCGGTGAACTTCATTTCACCTAACAATAATATTATGTATTTTTACTAATTATTTCAGTTTATAACAAATAGGACGACCAGCTTTGATGACGGAGCCCCCCAAGTACGGGGGCTCGGGGGGCGAAGCCCCCCGCATAGTAATCAAACCTCACTCCAAAACTGAATGTGTTGTTCTTGAGATATTCACATCAAATTGCAATAACTTAGTATTTTCTTAATACATGAGAAAAAACGCAACACTAACGACGCGAAGCCGTTTTGTTTTAAGCAACTGATTCTTGGAGCGGGGGGAAGGGGGGGCAAGGCCCCCAAGTAGGGGGGCTCGGGGGGCGAAGCCGCCCGCATAGTAATCAAACCTCACTCCAAAACTGAATGTGTTGTTTTCCTTGAGATATTCACATCAAATTGCAATAACTTAGTATTTTCTTAATACATGAGAAAAAACGCAACACTAACGACGCGAAGCCGTTTTGTTTTAAGCAACTGATTCTTGGAGCGGGGGGAAGGGGGGGGCAAGGCCCCCAAGCAGGGGGGCTCGAGGGGCGAAGCCGCCCGCATAGTAATCAAACCTCACTCCAAAACTGAATGTGTTGTTTTCCTTGAGATATTCACATCAAATTGCAGTAACTTAGTATTTTCTTAATACATGAGAAAAAACGCAACACTAACGACGCGAAGCCGTTTTATTTTATGCAACTGATTCTTGGAGCGGGGGGAAGGTGGGGCAAGGCCCCCAAGTAGGGGGGCTCGGGGGGCGAAGCCGCCCGCATAGTAATCAAACCTCACGCCAAAACTGAATGTGTTGTTTTCCTTGAGATATTCACATCAAATTGCAATAACTTAGTATTTTCTTAATACATGAGAAAAAACGCAACACTAACGACGCGAAGCCGTTTTGTTTTAAGCAACTGATTCTTGGAGCGGGGGGAAGGGGGGGGGCAAGGCCCCCAAGTAGGGGGGCTCGGGGGGCGAAGCCGCCCGCATAGTAATCAAACCTCACTCCAAAACTGAATGTGTTGTTTTCCTTGAGATATTCACATCAAATTGCAATAACTTAGTATTTTCTTAATACATGAGAAAAAACGCAACACTAACGACGCGAAGCCGTTTTGTTTTAAGCAACTGATTCTTGGAGCGGGGGGAAGGGGGGGCAAGGCCCCCAAGTAGGGGGGCTCGGGGGGCAAGGCCCCCAAGTAGGGGGGCTCGGGGGGCGAAGCCGCCCGCATAGTAATCAAACCTCACTCTAAAACTGAACGTGTTGTTTTCTTTGAGATATTAATTATTCACATCAAATTGCAATAACTTAGTATTTTCTTAAAACATGAGAAAAAAACGCAACCTCTTCCTCAATCCCAAATCAAACCTCACTCGAAAACTGAATGTGTTGTTTTCCTTGAGATATTCACTTAAATAACTTGTTACTCTTAAAAAAGAAGATATTGGTGAGCAAAGCACCCTACGTCGAAATCAAACGTCGTTCGAAAACAGCTAAACGTGTAGGTTAAATTAGAACGATTTCGTTATTACATTCATCGTCGTATTGTTTCTGGTCCCTTGTAATTGATATGCCCGAACTTATTCAGAACGCAAAGCCATTAGAATGCGATGTTTTCATCATCAGCCTTTCGCTGGTCATCAGTGTGGTTAACGCGTAAGGTAGCTCGTCACACATCATAATATTGGGATCGGCTTTGACGACCGTTGTTATTTCATTTCCTGCTCGCCATTGTAAAGAGATAGGAGTAGAATGAGGTAATCATTTTTTCGAGGGTATTTAACATTTTTTTTCAAATGACCTCAATTATGTATTTAGCGAGTATCAGCAATTAAAAATTACACGATTAAATTAAGTCGAATTAATTTTTAAGAGTGGGTTGCACCAAAGGCGTTGTTATAGTTACATTTATGGTCATAGTTAAGGCTAACTTAACATGAACTTAACTTTAACCTTTACTTTGACCACAGAATTTGACAGATCTCTGTTGCGTTTATTTTTTTGTTAAAGCTACAGTTTATGGGGTTGAGAGTATAAAAAATGAATTATCCGTAAAATCGTCAGGAAAAATATATTTTGTTATAATAACACTGTGAGCCATAGTTACGATTAATATTCCGTGGTTACAATAATTATTTTCACGAAAAAATTTCAATTTAAGTTTTAGCGGTTATGGTTATCGTTAAATATGGCGTCCATTATCTATTGACTTTAACCAAAGATTTGACACTTTTCGTTGTAGTTATAGTTATTATTAAAGTTACAGTTATAGTTATGGTGCAACCCACCCTAAGGGTTATTTTAGTGGTATTATAATATTACAGTCTCCGTCATCAGTTCATGTACGTGATGTAGTAATTCACATCACATCAGAGTGTTCTGATGTTGGCGATTCACGCAGGAGCAATTTAAAAGAAGAAGAAGTATTCTTTGTTCTATAGTCTATCGAAATGTCAATTATAACTGACTTGTTAGAAAATGTAGGTATTTGATAAAAATATTTGTTTTTGTGTCTAATTGAATTTGGATTATTTTTAAAAAGAAGAAGAAGTGTCATAATAGTGTTTTTATTTTTGCAAATACGTGATAATTCGGCAATTATGGATACATGTTGTCGATTCAAAACCCTTATTTTATCTAGATCTACGTGTTATCATGCCAAAAAACCGAATCAAAAAAGAATTGTCGTTATTAGCATATTACTCGCAATTTTTCAATTATTTCTCATCTCTAAAACCTTCCCTGGACTTCTACGAATATTTTAAGACTATAATCAGCCCAATCCGTTCAGCCGTTTTCGAGTTTTAGCGCGACTAACACATTTGAAAATCCATTTTTATATATATAGATTAGCGTCTACATTTAAAAGTTTGTGTAACGGCCGTGAATTAAACACTATAAAATTAAGTCATGCAGCGATGAAACTAGCAACCGTCATTAAAACTAGTGTAAGGACCTATAAAATAAACCTTGTGCTTAAATTCCACTTATATTCTACCAGTATTATACACAAACAATAACGAAGGTCCCATATACGATCCTTGCGGTACACCTTCTTCAATACACAATTGAGTCATTTTGTGACGAAGTAAACTTATTCCTACGCTCATTAATGATCCAAGTAGGGCAAAACCTTGGCTGAGAATTACGCAACAGATTAGAAACAGATACTGATGATTTTTATAAGGCTTCCGATTCTATAGCCCACTTCCTAATATCTTTACCAAATTGTTTTTATGTACTTTTTTAATTGCCTTTTTATCACCCTATATGCATTTGCTTTATAATAAACTAGCTTAATATATTTTTTCAAGGGTTTTGATTATTTCCTCTTCCTTGTTTGTATATTTTTAATCTACATTTTATTGGTACGTCAATGTTGTAAGTTGTAACTGTAATTTTATCTCCTACAGTCTGTTCATTACTATTTGACCGGCTTTGCTCTTTATGTAAACTACGTAAAGAATACTTTCGTATAAATTCTGATGTAAAACAACTTCTGAGTGTACACGGTAGCATAGTATTAAATTTTACTGTTTTTTCTTTAAGTGCTTCAAGCGTCTGACCATGACGAAGATTAGTTTAAATATTTGATTTCAATAATTATTGCAATGCTGTTATTGCTGTATTAAGTTGGATTAAAAACATTGACAGCTCAAGTTTTGTTTTGTAAGCAGAATCCATACTTCCATACTAATATTATAAATGCGAAAGTGTGTCTGTCTGTCTGCCCGTCTGTTACCCCTTCACGCCCAAGCCACTGAATCGATTTTGTTGAAATTTGGCATGGAGATACTTTGAGTCCGGCTAATTTTTATCCTGGAAAAATGTACGGTTCCTTCGCGATAAACGATTTTTGGCGCAACGGAGTTGCGGGCGTCATCTAGTAAGTTATAACAGTAGAGTATACGGGGTGTAACAAATACAAAACAAAGTGTTAAATCTTTAGGGTGTGTACTCTGTATATTGTGTCCCTTGTTTAAGCGTAGAAATCACTGGATAGTTGATGAAAGAGCAGAACTTTTTTGTGGTTTGTGTGGGTAAGCGCCCCAGCGTCATGAATTAATAATAATAATATCTATGAACGCCTCACACCACGTCAGTCTGGCCCCGTGCTAAGCACCTGAAGGACTTGTGTTACGGGTACCAGAGAGCGGAATTTGCCCATACAAATGTGAGAAAATACTAAATAGTTACTTTTGGGCATGAGACTTGCAAAAAGCTATTTTTTTTAAAGAGATTGTCATTTGATCACAAAACAGTAAACACCAATCACCATTAGTCATAATTTTTGATGATTAACGTTTTTTTCAAGTTGAAGGTGAGTATCTCCAATAGATTAGATCATGCAGCCATTTGTGGTGATGCTGTAATGTTTGTTTGTGCTTATTTGGATGTGTATGGAAAACTGTATGTGTCATGTTGCAAAAACAATCCATACAAGAATCAGTGTAGGTCGACTTCGATACATTGCAAATGAACAAGTATAAAGTTTATTTAAAAAAGCAAATATAAGTTTGTGATAGATCAAAACGATAGATCGCAAATGAGAAGAGCCATTTGCGTCTATAGAGTTAAACTAGACGCTCCGTCTGCTTCTTCCACGTAAGGAAGGAAAACCCCGGGAACTGCACAAATCTACGCAAAAATGGCCCATTTCCTTCCTCGTGGACTGCTCTATATCTGCGCCAAAATGGTCTAGTTGTTCGTGAGATTAGTGCGTTGAAACAAATTTTTCAGCTTTATAATCTGTACAAATAAGAATGTTTTTTTACATTTTCGCGAAAAGTCAAGAACGGCTGAACCGGTTTGACTTATTTCTATCTTGAAACATTCGTGGAGTTCCAGGGAAGTCTTAGGAGGGAAGTGATACGAAGTTCACCGGGTCATCTAGTATTAGAATTAAGAATAGATGATCGATGTTAAGCATTTGTGTATTAATCCACGCAACGCCTCCGTGGTCCAGTGGTATAGAGCGCGGCTCTTGACTCGGAGGTCGTGGGTTCGATTCCCGCGTTGGAAACATGTTATTTCCAAGTTTGGTTAGGACAATGCAGGCTGATCACCTGATTGTCTGACAAGTAAGATGATCCATGCGTCGGATGGGCATGTAAAAAGTCGGTCTTGCGCCTGATCTCTCGCCAGTCGTGTCGGTCGTCCATCCCACTGGGTTATGAGAGTAAAGGAATAGAGAGTGTTCTTGTGTACTGCGCACACACTTGGGCACTATAAAATTACTCCGCGTAGCTGGCCTGGTTTCAATGAAACCGGTCACCGTCACCGAAACCGGTGTGGGAGCTATTGTTATTAACCCACATTTTTTTGTTGCGTTATGAATGCAATCTTAGGCCCGTATAAATAGTCAGTACTTAAGATGCGACCCGGTCTCAAGACGCGGTTCGGCTCTGTGATTGGTCCAAATTTTGACAGCCAACCAATCACAGAGCCTGAACCGTGTCTTGAGACCGAGATGCATCTTGAGTACTGACTATTTATACGGGCCTTATTCTAAATTATCTAAAGAACATGACTGCATTCGTAACTCCATACGTAATTTTTTGTGGGTTGATACACAAATGCTTAACAGCGTCCAGATATCCTCTGCACATCTGAATATTTGTATTGGTCCATCAGATATGCCCTTCTACAAGTAAGAATCTTTGAATCCATCATGGGCGAACGTGTAAAGGCATAAGACATTTCCACTTGGCCTAGGATCTGATGTTTTATTGAGCTGTTGTCTTTACTAGTAAATAATTCATGGTGATTGTTAAAATTCAAGTCGCCCGTGTGAACGTGAACTTTGCTTATCACTATTCAAGTCTCTAAATTCTAAACAGTGCCTAGTGGTTAGTGAACTTTGCTTAGGTCTTATGTAAATTCTAAGCGGTATACCTATAGCCTAGAGGTTTAGACTTTAGACCTTTGATTGGCATTCAAGAGGGTGAAGGTTCGATCCAAGTTCGATCCCAGATGGTGGCGTGTGCCGAAGAGACATTTTTCAGACCTGTTAGTACAAACACAGATTCTCGAATGGTTGAAATAACTTATTGAAAAAACCTGGTTCATGGTTGGTTCCAGACTAATTCTCGACTAGGCCGTTCCTCTGGATTACGTTGATGTTGTGGGACGTACCTTTTGAAGGTTGGTATGTAATGCCATAGCGTAGGCCATAGAATTAAGGTATTTGCATCCCTTGTGTAAATACAGTATTCTCCGAAAGTAACGAATCTTCTTCATTTTTTTTTTTTTTTTTTGAAGTGAAAACTTCTTTAGCGGCGTTGAGCACTTTTGTGGGATGGGTAAAAACTGTGAAACTCGCGCCAGATTTTCGTGTTGATCGAAAAACCATAGAAAACGCGTAAGACGTTTGGAGAGTAGTGTTTTGTGTCGAACTCGAACTCGAACGAAATGTACAGTCGGGGAAAATTGTGCTAAGCAGAAATGTACAGTCGGGGAAATGAGTTGTTTAGCAGAAATGTACAGTCGGAGAAAATTGTGCTAAGCTGAAATGTACAGTCGGAGAAATGAGTTGTTTAGCAGAAATGTACAGTCGGGGAAATAAGTTGTTTAGCAGAAATATACAGTCGGGGAAAATTGTGCTCAGCAGAAATGTAGTCGGGGAAAATTGTGCTAAGCAGAAATGTACAGTCGGGGAAATGAGTTGTTTAGCAGAAATGTACAGTCGGAGAAAATTGTGCTAAGCTGAAATGTACAGTCGGAGAAATGACTTGTTTAGCAGAAATGTACAGTCGGGGAAATAAGTTGTTTAGCAGAAATATACAGTCGGGGAAAATTGTGCTCAGCAGAAATGTACAGTCGGGGAAAATTGTGCTAAGCAGAAATGTACAGTCGGGGAAATGAGTTGTTTAGCAGAAATGTATAGTCGGGGAAAATTGTGCTAAGCAGAAATGTACAGTCGGGGAAAATTGTGCTAAGCAGAAATGTACAGTCGGGGAAATGAGTTGTTTAGCAGAAATGTACAGTCGGGGAAAATTGTGCTAAGCAGAAATGTACAGTCGGGGAAATGAGTTGTTTAGCAGAAATGTACAGTCGGGGAAATGAGTTGTTTAGCAGAAATGTACAGTCGGGGAATTGAGTTGTTTAGCAGAAACGTACAGTCGGGGAAATGAGTTGTTTAGCAGAAATGTACAGTCGGGAAAAATTGTGCTAAGCAGAAATGTACAGTCGGGGAAATGAGTTGTTTAGCAGAAATGTACAGTCGGAGAAAATTGTGCTAAGCAGAAATGTACAGTCGGGGAAATGAGTTGTTTAGCAGAAATGTACAGTCGGGGAAATGAGTTCTTTAGCAGACGCGCTGATTAAGGCCGCGTTTCCACCTGCAAGACAACTGTGCGAGAAGTGTCTGACAGTCTGTCTGACAGCAGCTTTTTTTTCGATTGTCGATATTTTTTAATCGATTGTAAGGGTTTCGATTAATTAATTAAAACGATCGTTTTTTTTTTAATCGATTTTCATAAAAAATGGGTTAAAAAAATAATGCACAACGTTAATAATCAAGTTTTCACTTCTGCCGGCACTCCCGGAGTGCAACCCGTCTTTTTATTTTATTCAAATAAAGTTTAGGGCAGTCATTCCCAAAGTGTGCTACGCGAACCCCTGGGGGGCCCCAAAGGCCTTGTAGGGCTCCACGAGCCATCAAATATTTTCAGACACCAGCATGGAGACAATTCAGCCAAATACGAAACTCTTTTTTGGGTCCATCAAAAATTTAGCTTCTTAATACGGTTCTACGGCAAAAAAGTTTGTGAACAACTGGTCTAGGGCATGTTATTTTAAAGTTCCGTGTTCCTACACGGACACTTTGGGAATGACTGCCCTAAACTTTATTTGAATAAAAAAAAATAAAAAAATATGAAGAAGATTCGTTACTTTCGGAGAATACTGTATTTACACAACGGATGCAAAGACCTTAATTCTATGGCCTACGCTATGGCATTACATACCAACCTTCAAAAGCTTATTTCAACACAGTGAGAGTTTGAATAATAAATTTCAAACTGCTCCTCGGCCCCATAAATATTCACAGACATTACATAGTTGAATATGGAATAGCCCCGAACCATAGACAACGAACCATAGAGTATGGACCATAACCTAAAAATAGTTTTTTAATAGTTCCTGTTGGAAATTTCTGTAAGGTATCCTAGTATATTACATACTAATAAATAAATGTGAAAGCGTGTCTGTCTGTCTGTTACCTTTTCTCGCTTAAACCCGCTAGAAACCGATTTTACTGAAGTTTGGTATGGAGATACTGAGTCCCGGAAAAGGACAAAGGATAGTTTTTATCCCGGAAGAACATGGATAATTTTTATCCCAAAATAAGGAAAGTTTTTATCCCGAAAGTACGGTTTCCGTGAATATAAATTAATGATTTGCGCTTAAACCGCTAAGCCGATTTTACTGAAATTTTGTAGGCAGATAATTTGAGAGACGGAAGCATGTACGGTTCCCAGTTCCCACCTAATTTCGGCACAACAGAGTTGCGGGCGTCATATAGTAATAAGAACAAACGTTTACTCCACTTTAGCATAATCAATGTTGCCAACCGTCTTGGATGATATCCAAATTTATTTATAGGCTGCTAAATATGCTACTTTTGGCAATATTTACCCTGTTTATACTAATAAAAAATCCAAACGTTAAACTTACACGATGTTTTGCCATTTTCTGTCAAGTCATATTTCTTAAGTATCGAAAAGGTACAAACAACCTGGTAGCTGGTTTTTTGATAGTAAGGGGCATAATTTTGTTAATTTTGTTTCGATTTTAATCTAGATGTAAGAAAGCTCAGTGAGTGGCTATAATTCTACCAATTTAATTTTCACCTATTAACCGCGGTAAAGAATGATCGGAAATTAATTTTAACAGAGTATAGGCCTGATTGAAAATGGCGTTGGCAACTTACTGAGGCCGCCATGAGAAAAAGAAGAAGAGGAACATTTTGTTAAAAATAATGTTGAATATAATGCGGAAAAGTCTAGAAATCTAGCTCATGATTCTGAATATCCCAATCAATACAATCTGGTAGTCTGCCAAGCTGGACTTTTATTATGCAATAGGCTATATTTATCTAACAATAAAAAAAGCGGGATCCCAATATGGCGTTTGACAGCTTTTAAATATTTTTAATCACCAGTAATTTATGTCTTGTTATACACGCTCGTAAATTAAAAAAGTAGCGTTTTAAAAAAGGAATGTCATAAACAATAATAGAGCACCGGAAGTGCTCCTGCGCGGGAGCCGGGGCAACGCTCGCTGTCTATGACTCAATCTCCATTGTTTTAAATTTTGAATTAGGAATTCGAATGCCTAAATATAGTAGGTGTGAGTTATGCATTTTAACCTATAAATTAAGATAATATTATGAAACATACGAAAATGTACGAACATAATTTTATTGGTACCATATTATAAATGATCCACCATATTTTATTAATTGTCATAGTTATTAGTTTGTGTTAATTATAGTAGATCTATGATTTTACTTTTAACTGTTAGACATGAATCGTCTTTGAAAAATAACGAAGATACAGACAAAAATATGTGTTCACATCATTCTATTTTAATTTTAGTTTCAATAAAATAAAGTAGCAGGTACGCTTAAAATGAAATAGAGAATAGAGAAGATTTTTTTAATATAAAATTGGGGGCAAACGAGCACACGCCTGATGGAACTACCTTCGCCCATAGACACTCGGAACATCAGAAGAGCTGCAGGTGCGATACTGGCCTTCAAAATATATAATTATCTTCAATCTAAGATACTGTATTTACTATTTAACAAGCATGTTGATTAATTTCATTTCTATCTAATTCATGTAAGACAACTTGATATGGAATAGTCTAAAACCGTTTTTTGATAATTTGGCTATTATGCGGGAACCGTACATATCTTTGGAACGTAAATTAACTTAAATGTGCTTTAGACTCGAAACATTTCATCAAAATCGGTTCAAAAAGTAACACATAATCTTTCAGATTTGTATTAGGATGGACATAATATTTGTTCAATTTATAAACATTTGCTTATAATTTTATGTTTTGAACAAAAACTGTGAGACTCTCTCACGTTTATTAGGATTATGATTATTTGAACGTTAAATTAATTAATATTTTATTTATTATTTGATAAGGTCATTAATTAAACTGACACTTAAATTACTTATGTTATAAATTGTCTTGTGTTTTGATTTTTTCGGTTAGGAAAATATCAAAGCGCACGGTAGTGCGCAGGCCTAGTTCCAGCAGGCCGCGCGCATGCCGTGCACTATTTACACGAACCGTTTCGACGCTCTTTTGACCCCCCTGTATCTCAGCGCCTATTGCGAGTGCAAAGATAAAATTATACCTACGTAACAGTGGCGTGGGGTGAAAAAAAATAAAGGTAAAGCCGGACCAAAAAACGGCTAACTCGTGAATAAGCAAAATTTCAATTCTTGTAAAAAAAACGTGCAATAAATTACATACCTGTATTAAGTGTGTTAGTTTACCTTTTCCATAACTACTAGGGTGCTTTGCTTGCATTGTGTGCGTTGCATGCAGTGTTAGTGTTGTTAGTATTCACCACCTTCACCATACATGACATCACTGGTATTATATGAACAGTGCATGTCGAGTATGATAAAAGTGGCTTTAAAAAAAGCCGTTTTAAGCACACGTCACTCACACTCACACACCAAAAATAAGTGAATCCTGACTTGCCAGTGTAGATGTTTGTTACTCAATCATGCAAAAACTGGATTTAGATGAAATTTTGCATGCATCCCATGTCAAACATGGAAAGGAACATAGGCTACCTGTCTGAAGTCCACGCAGACGAAATCGCGGGCAAAAGCTAGTAGCAAAGAAATATCAGCAGAAATACGTACCTAAATGTTTAATTTTGTTATTTGTCGTCTGTCGTCGTTATTTAATATTATTATAAAATATAATAGGTAATCCGTAAGACAACAGTCAATTTGTACTAATGCTGCCATTTCTCACCTAACCGTGTCACGACAAATTACAAAGTAAGTAAAACAAACCAACCTTTACGATGTAACAAACAAAAACACAACACAACACTTGGCAAGTAAAATTTCACTACTTTCGATTCTTTTAAACTATATAATATTACAATCAAGCTAGCCCACTAACTTAATAAACAAAATTTTGCATATTACAATAATAACAGTACAAAATGAGTGTAAATGAGCGCGTAATATAATTGTTAGTAATATAATTTAGCTTAAAATGAAAAAATGACAGCACGCGCCGGTCGGCCGCTGCAATTAGCTCTGTTGTGATTGGACGAAATCTTTTAAAGCGAAACATGCGAAACTAAACCTTAACACATGACAAATAAAGACTAGGTAGGCTATGTGGGATCGGCTTGTTGTTCGACAATATCGACGAGTCGTTTGCATGTAGTAGTAATGTGTATGTGTGCGTGAATTTCATACATTTCAAATGTTTGGATTCCCGATGTTTTGAGCGAGTTCCCCGGCCACCGCCGCCGCACACTATGGAGCAGTACGTACGCGTTCTGAGTGCGATCGTAAAAACGGGTATGTGTGAGTTTGCGTGATTTTAAATACATGGCGAATTAATTTTATGAAATTGTAGGAAGCGGGGTAAGCTATAATTATTAATAATAAAAAATGTATATATTAAAATTGGCCAAGGTAAGCCGGTAGGAATCGTGTTCTATGGAGGCTTCGCCACTGCTACGTAATAACATACTAGTACTTAAGCAGTATACCCAATTTCATAGCCATAGCTTCGGTAGATCCTGAAATATGTCCCTGTAAAAATAGCTAATTTTGGCACTCACTCACTCACTTAACACTCACTCACTCACTGACCGGTAATCAAAACCTCTAGGCCACTTCCAATTGTCCTAGCGTTATGAAATTTGGCACACAGGTCGTGTATATATGTAGATTAACAAAAAATTAAGAAATTTTAGAAATCGGTCAAGCGTGAGTCGGTTCATCTCCCAGCTTCAGAGGCCAGTTTCAAATGTCCTAGCGTTATGAAATTTGGCACACAGGTCGTGTGTTATATGTAGAATGACAAAAAATTAAGAAATTTTAGAAATCGGTCAAGCGTGAGTCGGCCAATCTACGAACTTTAGAGGCTACTTCCAAATGTCCTAGCGTTATGAAATTTGGCACACAGGTCGTGTGTTATATTATGTACTTAGATTAACAAAAAAAAAGAAATTTTAGAAATCGGTCAAGCGTGTGTCGGCCCATCTACGAACTTTAGAGGCTACTTCCAAATGTCCTAGCGTTATGAAATTTGGTACACAGCCCATATGGTCGTGTGTTATAACTTATAAGTAGATTAACGAAAAATTAAGAAATTTAAGAAATCAGTCAAGCGTGTGTCTTCTCGTCTATGAACTTTAGATAAAAATTCTTATGTACCAGTGATACAATGAGGCATCTATTGAAAGTATTAGCATCGGGCGTGGCACAAAAAGAAAAAAGTGGTATGATTTCTTGGAAAAAAAGTATTGAAATCCCACCAAAAACATACCTGTTAAAATAGGGCCTAGTTCCTAGCTAATTGTTGGTCTAAAAAAAGAGTTGAAATCCAATCCAATGCCAAGTTCAGATGCACTTCACCGATCACAATCATCTTCATCAACAGCCTGATCCATAATACTTCTAAATTTGAACTTGGCAGGTTTTTGTGCTATACGTTACACTTGATTAATTATATAATTAGATAATATTTATCTATAGAATTTAATTAACCTGCTAAGTTCAAATTAGAAGTATTATGGATCAGGCTGTTGATGAAGATGATTATGATCGATGAAGTGCATCTGAACTTGGCATTGGATTGGATTTCAACTCTTTTTTTAGACCAACAATTAGCTAGGAACTAGGCCCTATTTTAACAGGTATGTTTTTGGTGGGATCGGAATATACAGTGAAACATATTGATAATAATACGAGGGCTGCTATTTATGTATCCGGAACTGGCCACTTACAAGAACAATATTTAAAAAGTAATTACAACATTTGAAAATGGAACTCTTTGGTTGAAGAATACATTTTGTTTCATGTGACTGTCAATTATTTTTCCATTGTGGCGTCATTTTGAAAATTGCGTGTCTTCATTTGCCATGGATTTAACGCGTGAACATTTTCGTGCAATGATTTACTACGATTTTCGGCGTGGGCTAAATCAACAACAGTGCTTTATTCAACTCACCGCAACTTTTGGAGATGAAGCACCATCAAAAACCACTGTTTATCACTGGTACAGTGAGTTTAATCGTGGGCGGTCTATGCTCACGGATGAAAATAAAGAAGGTCGCCCAAAAACAGCTGTTGTCCCACAAAATATAGATGCTGTGCGGGAACTAATAATGAGTGATCGTCATGTTACATATCGCGAGATAGAGGCGTCCTTAGGCATAAGTATGACGAGCATACATAAGATATTACACGAACATTTGGCTGTAAAAAAAATATGTTCGCGTTGGATTCCGCACAACTTGACAATCGATCAAAAACGGGCTCGTGTCGATTGGTGCAAAAAAATGATAAAAAAATACAACCGTGGTACGTCAAAAGCCGTTTATAATATCTACACAGGTGATGAATCTTGGATCTATGCATATGACCCCGAAACTAAACAACAGTCAACGGTGACGGTGTTCCAAGATGAGCCGAAACCAACAAAAGTTACTCGTGCAAAAAGTACTTTGAAGCAAATGGTCGCCTGTTTTTTTGGAATTAATGGACATGTGGCTACAGTGCCATTAGAGAATCGTAAAACGGTTAATTCTGAATGGTATACGACCATTTGTTTACCAGAAGTCTTTGAAGAAATAAGAAAGGACAACCGACAACGTAGAATCATATTACATCACGACAATGCTAGCTGTCACACCTCAGCTGAAACAACTCAGTTTTTGGAGGGTCAAAAGATCGAATTGACTGGTCATCCGCCGTACAGCCCTGATTTGGCACCTAACGATTTCTTTTTATTTCCATACGCGAAGAACAAATTACGTGGTCAACGTTTTTCGAGCCGCGAAGAGGCTGTTGATGCGTTCAAAATGCACGTTTTGGAGATACCTCAATCAGAATGGAAAAAGTGCTATGAAAATTGGTTCCAGCGCATGCAAAAGTGTGTCGATCATCGCGGCGAAAATTTTGAAAATTTTGAAAAGCAATAAACCCATATTAAATGATATATGTTTGTTTCTTTTTTTAATTCCGGATACATAAATAGCAGCCCTCGTAATATTATTTTATTGTGATTTGTAACACACAACCAAACATCAGCGTTGCTACTTCCACAGTGAATTCTATACAAAGACATTTACACGCCCTAAAGTGTCACTTAGTTTTGTTACACACTGTATATCACGGAAGAAATGTGGGCAATGGGCATGGTTATGTATGATTAATAGACGAATAAATGAAGGGTTATCTATTGATAGTATAACTAAATATAACACTATGAAACAATACTAGAGAAGAGTTATTTTGAACTTTTTATAACCCTTTCTATCTTTATCTTGCCGTTTCTTTAATATGAGTTAGAACTTAGAAGTGACGTACTATTTGGTTAGAATAATTGATAGTTTTCAACACAGATTAATGATTATATAATATAAGATTTTCAATAATTATACAATGGCGCCCAATTGTTAATACAAAAAAAAAAAAAAATGGGCGCCAATTCGATATTTAAAATGTGACATTATATTTTTATCTTGAAACAGATTTAAAGTCCAAAAGTGTTTGCCACTTGTCCACACCGATAAGTGCGTTTTAATGTGACATTAATTTTTTTAATGGCCGTCTAAGTGCAAAAGTGTTTGCCACCTGTAATCCACACATAACAAAGATTTAGGCCGAACCGTATTTGACGTCTATTGCAGCTGTTTTCGTAAACTGTCAAGGGCGCGGCTGTAAAAAGGTGGCGACCTCATTTCGGTACGCGAAAAAAGATGCGTCACGAGTGTTGCCAATTTTGAAAATTTCCCCGAATCGAGGGTAATTTATTGTAAGTTACACGTCTGGTTTGCCAAGAAATATTAATTAGATTGTAAATAAAGTAAGTGATGTATTAATAGTGACAAGTTTTCAGAATTACAGATTAAGATTTAGCTTTGTTCTTGTGTAAAAGTTTTTAAGAATTTGGTTTTTGCAACGAATTTTCTTCAAATAAGTATGACCCCTGACAGTGGTTCTTTTTTTTATTATTGCGACCTCAGCAATTTGCCAATGTCAAACTGATTAAAAAAGACTGCTGTCGTCGGCGATAACCAATTAAAAATGGATAATAATTGCCCAATTATAAACCGACAATTCAAATTGGTGAGGCATTCGTTAAAGTTTGGTAATCGTTAATTATTATTGATTACTGTTGTTTTTTTAGGGTTCCGTACCCAAAGGGTAAAAACGGGACCCTATTACTGAGACTTCGATGTCTGTCCGTCTGTCCGTCTGTCCGTCTGTCCGTCTGTCCGTCTGTCCGTCTGTCCGTCTGTCCGTCTGTCTGTCCGTCTGTCCGTCTGTCTGTCCGTCTGTCTCCAGGCTGTAACTCAAGAACGGTAATAGCTAGAGAGTTGAAATTTTCACAGATTATGTATTTCTGTTGCCGCTATAACAACAAATACTAAAAACAAAATAAATTAAATATTTAAGGGGGGCTCCCATACAACAAACGTAATTTTTCAAACATTTTTTGCTCGGTATCAACGATGACAACAAGTAGGCACTTGAAATTTTCACAAAAGCCTTAATCATAAATGTGTACTTTAATAATTAAAAATAATATTTAAATAAAATAATAATTTAATTTCCCATACAAAAAACGCAATTTTTGGCCTATTTTTGCTCTATAACGGTACGGAACCCTTCGTGCGCGAGTCCGACTCGCACTTGGCCGATTATTTTTTTTCTTTTTGCTTGTATGAGCTCCAATTTTCAAAATCATACCATCACTTAAAATTATTCTTAAATGAACTAAAAAGTGCTAAATAATTTTCACTCTTAATAGTTCCTCTTTCAGAATTAGCTTCATATTTTTTAAGTCAGTACCAGTCGCAAAAATTCAAAATATTTTGTCATAGAATTCTTGATTCTTCGCTCTCACTTTTTGGGATGACTAGGTGTTTACATCTGCTTGAGTATTCAGATTAGTATGAATATTATAACAGTTCGACTTTTATGGGCATAACTGTAATGACCTTAGCATGTGTGTCCGCCCACGGTGTTTAATTACAAACAGGTGAGGGAGTGCCCGTTTGTGAATAGGGTTGTCGACACGGAGAAAAATAGACAAACAAACAAATATACTTTATTGTACACATAGATAACATTACAAATACTTAAATAGGTATAATAAAATTTTGAACTGCACACAAATAGTATTTTAATAAGATAAAACCGACTTCAAAATTGTACGTAAATGAGAATTAAAATTCCCTATCTTAAAACTACTGAACCGATTTTGAAAAAAAAAAACTGCCTTAAAGATACCACGCAGAAAAACTACGCGAGCCCTCACAAAGCTCGGCTTTTAGCTAGTATCTTTATTAGTAAGAGGAAATATTATTTTATGTGCCACTTTACTAAAACCAAGTATAATTTTATGAAAAACTCGAAAAGAGTTTAAAATTTTATAATATTTGTCAAGTGCCAACTGCCAACCCTAATTAAATTTCAAGCAATAATAGACTTAATCGCCTATTCATTAAGCACACAATCGGATGACGATTATCATGTGTTGTCAGCTTTATAAATGGAATTTGGTATTACCACACGGAACTATTCGGTCAAGGCTTCGAATACAATACTAGAAGGATGGCGGAGATCCTTGCCACAAGCTTACACATTCTTGCCACAAGCTCGAAAAAGCTATATTAATAATAACTCCCACACCGGTTTTGGTGATGGTGGCCGGTTTCATTGAAACCAGGCCAGTTACGCAGGAGTAATTTTATAGTGCCCAAGTGTGTGCGCAGTACACAAGAGCACTCTCTATTCCTTTACTCTCATAACCCAGTGGGATGGACGACCGACACGACTGGCGAGAGATCAGGCGCAGGAGCGACTTTTTACATGCCCATCCGACGCATGGATCATCTTACTTGTCAGACAATCAGGTGATCAGCCTGAGGAACTTGGAAATAACATGTTTCCAACGCGGGAATCGAACCCACGACCTCCGAGTCAAGAGCCGCGCTCTATACCACTGGACCACGGACGCGTCGAAAAAACTAGTATCTGAAGGGAGCGACAGCCACCTTTCATTCATTTCATCAGTTTATATGGAACTAAAATTCGTTTATCGCGTGGAAACCGCGCATTTTTCTTCTTCAGACCTATGTCACTAAAATGGTTTTGCTGGGTGTGGAGATACTTTGAGACCCGAAAAGAGATATTTTAAGATACTTTTTATCCCGGAAAAATGTACGGTTCCCGCGCGATAAACCGGCGCAACGGAGTTGCGGGCGGCAACTAGTTAGAAATATGGCGAATTTTTTACCAGAATCTTTTATTTTTGACAAAAAAGCTAGACTTTGATTGTGGTAAAATCTTAAGAGGCCGGTTACACTTGGAATTTCTCATACATACGTAATTCCAAAATCATTTTCTCATACGAAAATATATAACATGTTTGAGTTGTTTTTCAGTTTAAAATAGTAATTACCTAGGTTCCTGCACAAAAATTTGCTTCAAAATATTTAAACACAATTTTTTTTTGCTTTAAATTTTTTTTAGTAAATTTACTACTAAATATTTAAACACTAAAAAATAGAGTAAAACACTAAAAAATATATAAATAAATAGTTAATTTACTACAAAATATTTAAACTCTAAAAAATATTTTTTAGTATTTAAATATTTTGTACTAAATTTACTATTTATTTAAATATTTTTTAGTGTTTTACTCTATTTTTTAGTGTTTAAATACTAAGCACTAAATTTACTAAAAAAAAATGAAAAACAAAAAAAAATTTTTAATGTTTAAATATTTTGAAGTAAATTTTTGTGCAGGAACCTAGATAATTACTATTTTAAACTGAAAAACAACTCAAACATGTTAAATATTTTCGTATGAGAAAATGATTTTGGAATTACGTATGTATGAGAATTTCGAGGGTACCCGGCCCCTTAATATTTTTGGACAAAGTAACTGTAAAAAAGAAAGCCATCACGGTCTGATGGACGCGCTCACCGATTACGTCACAGCAAAACTAGACGTGTAGTTTATGAGAAGAAGCAGAACAGAAGCAGACAGACAGACGGACAAATATAAGAATAGATGTGTAGTTTATGAGATAATAGCAAATAGATGGACAGATAGATAAAGAATGGGTTAGTAGTTTATGAGAAAATAGCAAGCACGCAGACTGACAGATATAAAAGGTGTAACAAAACTGAGTGATAATATTTAAGGGTGTGGTGTTCCTCGTGTAGAGTTCACAGTGAAAGTAGCAGCGCTGATAGACCAATTTTTTTTTTCACTTTTGTTAGGAGGACTCATGAGTCATGACTCATGAGCTACGAATAATAAAAACTAAGGAAGAGTAACTCCGTCAAAAAACATGCTCCAAAATACTTGTCAAAAAAGTGTACCTTAGGTACACATTTCAATACATTTGCAATATTTAGGTGGCCTTGAGCGGTATAAAGTCTGACGTTACATGACAGTTCGAATGGAACCAAATTTAAAACGGTTAGTATGGGAGTTACGTTTCCTTAGTTTTTATTATTCGTAGGTCATGAGTCATGACAACAGGGCGCTTGCCCATACAAAAGTGAAAAAATATGCGTTGCTATTCACAGATATATCACAGTGAACTCTCTACAAGGAACACGTACACACCCTGAAGTATTATCACTTAGTTTTGTTACACCCTGTATAAGAATGGATGTGTACAGTTTAGGAGAAATTAGCAAGCAGATAGACTTAAAGGTGCTAGCCATTTGCAAAGTAACATTGAAATAAGTACACTGACATTACGCCATCTAATATTGACATTTCAACCGTCACTCAGAAGTCAGATGGCAATTTACAAAATGGCCGAATAGTTCCTATTTTGGCCACGCACTAAAAGAGCCTTTTAGAACTGCAAGCTAATTATCATAAACTGGGCCTATAACCTGTGAGAAGAATAAAATGTTATCTTACTAATAAAACGTTTTTTTACTTTTAGTTTAGAACTTAAGACCTGAGGTCTAGAATTTAGATAGACATGGTGTAAGCTCTCCATGTCAGACGTCTAACCTTCTTGTAACCGAATTAGAAATGTAGGTCATCTACAATCTAGATGAGACGAAATATTCAGTCATCAATTCATAATATTGATTTAAAAATAGTAAAAATTGTTTTTAAATTTTATTAGTCACGCTAAAACTCGAGAACGGGTGAACCGATTTGGCTAATTTAAGTGTTGAAATATCCATTGAAGTCCAGGGAAGGTTTATTTTAGGAGACACGAAGTTCACTTGGTCATCTAGTACCTAGTATAGTTTTTGCCCTCCGTCAAGCCACGTTTCTAACGTATCAATCAAAGACAAAACATTGCATAACTATATCTGCATTATACGAATTGTGGATTTTTTAATAATAATACTAGCTGGCCCGGCAGACGTTGTTTTGCCATATAGATTATAGATTATTTCTAGTATCAATATAAAAAGAACCTATTCTCAGGCCTAAGTGTCTAAACACACTAGGCCGAAGTTACGCGGCGTAAATTACGTCCGCAATGTCAAACGCATACAAAATACGGACGGAATGCGACGGAATTGTGTGTCGTCGGCAATTTAAAATACATTGCGGGCGTAATCATGCGGAATTTACGCCGCGTAACTTCGGCCTAGTGTTTAGACACTTAGGAATGTACATTAACAAAATTTCATTAAAGTTGGTTCAGCCGTTTTGGAGGAGTTCGCGCACAAACACTGTGACAGAAGAATTTTACATATTAGAAGAAGGCTTGTATATTAAAATGTTTGTAAGTCAGTCGTGCACCTTGTAAACAATACAGTGTGTCACGCTTCGCTGGCGCACGCCAAGTGTATCCTGTGTGTGCGGTGTTTGCGACCGGCTGAGGCGTGTACAGAGATGCAAGGATACATTGACAATGTCAAGTGAATAGATGCGAAACGCATTTGACATTGTCAGACAGGCGTGATTGCAAAAATGCAGTCATTGAAGTTTATTTCTGTTTCGGCTACTAGCGAAATTATAACTGTGTCTGTCTGTCTGTTACCTCACGCCTAAACGACTGAAGCAATTAAGATGCGTAATATAAGACACTTTGAGTACTGGGAAAGGACATAGGATACTCTTTAACCTGAAAAAAATGTACTAAATTGCGGCCATCAACTAGTATCAATTAACTGATCGCTCGTGATCGCTACAACAATAGAATACAATGGCATTTCCGAGAATCTCCGATCGAAGGATTTTAGGGTGCGTTTCCACTGAAGCGGAGCGGAGCTTAGCGGTGCCCGAATTGACCAATCGTTCTATTCCAGCGGAATGACAGCGAAGCGGAGCGAAGATTTCGAGCATGGTGATTGGTCAATTCGGCACCGCTAAGCTGCGCTCCGCTCCGCGTCAGTGGAAACACGGCCTAAACTTTACATTTTTGATATCTTTAAGGGTAGCTAGTCAAGTTATATTCGATACTCGTCCCGCTTAAGCCTTACACCCTACATTTGCGGTTCACGCACCTGCGCGCCCCTGTGACGTCACTTCCCGTCATTGTTGCTCCTGACACCCCTCTGGTAATGCATAACAATAGTGTATTTGCATAGAACATTCAAAAAGTTATTTTTACCCGATAAAGGTAAAAGGAGGGTTATGATTTTGCATGGGCTATTATTTCGTTTGTACCACCATATCGCCTATACAGGATAGGCGCTATGGTGTGTAACAAAATGGAGTGATAATGGAGTGATGAATGGATAATGGAGTAATACTTTAGTTAGGGTGTGTATGTGTTTGAGTTGCATAGAGTTCACTGTGAAAGTAGTAGCGCTTAAAAAATGCTTTCTTTAAACTTTTGGGCATGTCAACGTGCAATGGGCAATTTCATGACGCTATAGGGCACTTGCCTATACAAATCACAAAAAATTTGCTCTTTCGACACTGCTACTTTCACAGTGAACTCTATACAAGGAACGCAAGTAAAATGTAAAGTATCAACAATTATTAGTTTTGTTACACCTAGCCCGTAGGCTACTTTTGCCTCTGATCGGTCTTCATACCGAACCGACTTCCCAAAAGTTATTCATAGGCTATTTTTCATGTTTTTTTGTTGCCATCGACTACCGTTAATGTAGCCTATATCACTCTGACTCACTGATCCTGTGACTCCAAAACTGTCCATAGACTTGTATGGTAAAGGACGATTCCTTTCCGGTAATTTACATCCATACTAATTTTATAAATGCGAAAAGTCTGTCTGTGTGTCTGTTACCTCTTCACGCCCAAACCGCTGAACCGATTTTGCTGAGTATAAAGTCAAAGGGAGCATAGGATACTTTTCATCCCCGAAAAATGTACGGTATGGTCATCTTGTTATTTATACAGGGTGTAACAAAACTAAGTGTAGTTATTTATACAGGGTGTAACAAAACTAAGTGTAGTTATTTATACAGGGTGTAACAAAACTAAGTGTAGTTATTTATACAGGGTGTAACAAAACTAAGTGTAGTTATTTATACAGGGTGTAACAAAACTAAGTGTAGTTATTTATACAGGGTGTAACAAAACTAAGTGTAGTTATTTATACAGGGTGTAACAAAACTAAGTGTAGTTATTTATACAGGGTGTAACAAAACTAAGTGTAGTTATTTATACAGGGTGTAACAAAACTAAGTGATGATACTTTAGGGAGTGTATGGGTTACCCTATATCGAGCTCGCTGTGAAGCGCTGAAAGAGTAACTTTTTAAGGTGACGCAGCGTTAAAGTAAGAAACCGTGTTGGATATGTTTTAGATTGCTTGTTTTCTATGAGAGGCCGGCCCGGCCTCTCATAGAAAACAAGCAATGGAACAGCAAAAAATGGAAAGGGCGTAAGCGACAAAATGGTTTTTGTCGCATAATTTAAAAACCGTAAATACATTTCATATAAGCTATGCACAAATTAAAGTGCATGCTTGAACCAATTTATGTACAAATTTTGGAACCTTAAATCACTCTCCTCCGTTGGAAAAATAGGAATCCCTTTTTTTACAGAGGTCTTTTCGATTGATTATTCTGTGCTATAAAAGTTGTCCAATCGTGTTATGCTATGGGCAATTCAAAGACAAAGACACGATGAATACTGACAATGAACTTCAATTTCTTAGCTTTAGTCATTGCTGAGAAAAATCGACATCGCTACAGCCAAATTATCAAGTCGTCGTCTTAATGCTTTTGTTTGGAAAATTCACGACGCTCGTGCGCTTGCCCATACAGTTTACAAATCACAAAGAGAAATTTGCTCTTTCAGCGCTGCTACTTTCACAGTGAACTCTTAAGGGATACATACAAACACTATTATTATTACTTAGTTTTGTTACACATTGTATGTCATTGTCTCATTGAGTTTAAACAAAGTATTGTTTAATATTCGAACTAAGTATGAATCAATTTATGAGTAACTGGCACATAGTACCTAGAACTGTAGGTCTCTAGGTCCAGTATTTAGGTCTATTTAGGTATTAATGACCTAGGTCTTTGTGTGTCATATTATGTGAAAGTTGGTTGCTTATTGTTCTATAATAATATATTAATTTTATTAATAAATGACGCCCGCACCTCCGTTGCGCCAAATCTCGCTTATCGCAGAGAACCGTACGTTTTTCCGGGACAAAATGTATCCTATGTCCTTTCTCGCGACTCAAAGTATCTCTATACCATATTGTTTATACCATATATTTATATATAATTGCTTTAGCGGTTTGGGCGTGAAGAGGTAACAGACAGATACACTTTCGTATTTGTAATGTGTTTGTAGTATGAATGACAACTACAGATAACGTGGCTTTCAATTGTTGAAAGAATTTTCAAAATCGGTTCAGTAAATCTAGAGATACACCCTACAACGTCGCAGATTCCTCTATAATTAACGTGACCATACGTCCCGCTTTGGGCGGGACAGTCCCGCTTTCAGGCAGTCTGTCCCGCTGTCCCCCGCGAGGCCGAAATTGTCCCGCTTTTGTAAACAGACCAAACGACAATAATTAATTATTGAAAAGTATTTTTATGTTTGAAATGCCTGTGCCTGGAAGTAACGCATTCATGCAACAATGAATAAACGTGATTATTCTACCATACTTTGCTCGATATCAATAACTAGACGTTCCGCGTGGCTTCGCCCGCGTAAATTAGGAATTTCACAGACAAATTAGCCTACAAAAATAGCCTAAAGTAGACCACGTGAAGGATTATATTCACGTGGTCTACTTTTTATCTGTGCCAAATAACTTAGAAATTGCTCCAGTAATTCGTGAGATATGCCCTTTCAAATAATTTTTCCAGTTTTCCACATTTTCCTCCGTTTCTTCGCTTCTATTAGTCTTGGCGTGATAAAATATATAACCGCGTAGGCGCGTAGGGGGGAGGGAATTCTGTATTTGTCCCGCTCTGACGGGAAAAATAAATGGTCACGTTATCTATAATATGTATTAGTAGATGTAATATTAGTACTTATAATGTAGTTATATTACAAGATTCTCTTGTTTCAAGTAGTATGTCAAGTTATTATAATGAAGATGATAACAGCTGTATTTTAATAATGTCATTAAAATGTAATTCATATTAACTAAGCAATAAAATTTCACTTTTCAATGACTTAATAATAATAGAAAACTTATTAGTTACTACTTATTAGCAATCAGACCGCACCCAGAAGGATTAAATGATAAATTAACTTTAATAAAGATACTGACCTACACTGCACAATATATTTTGTTTGAAATATTTACTACAGGCCCACGTCGAAAATGGATGGGTCAAATGAACCACCTGGGGACGTATATAGGACGATATTAGAGCATAAAATAATAAGATTTAGCACTATGCCGTCACTTGTAAGCTGTCCAACTGAGTGCTGGTGAGAATTCAAAAGTGCATGTAGGGTGAGTACATTTTGGTCATATGATCCTGTACGGCATTTTTACCATCGATAGACACATGAAAAATTATAAGAAAGCCCGCAGTGCCGTACAAAAATTATGCGCCAACAAGTCGGTATTTTTATTTTATTTTCAGCCAATTTCCATGGTAAATTTGGTCATTTGATTCAATACGGCATACGTTTCATACTGTTTGGATACAGCTTGGAATCAATTATTCCGCAACGCCGTACAAAAATAATGCGACAATAGAAAAAAATCGAGGGTTACAAACCCCTATTTTTCAGGGGTCCGGGGGGTCATCTGAAACAGTACGGCTTCGGTTCCAAACATTATTTTAGCACTCAAAAGTACTATTAAAAATAATGCCGTCAAAAAATTTTTGTCCATTTTAATAATAATCTTAATTACATGGTATACTTGATTTTTTAAGCTGTAAAATTATTTGATTCTGTACGGCGACTTTATTTTTAATATGATATTGTAAAATACAATTGATATAGAGTATTGCCGTTCAAAAGAAACTGTTCTAAAAAAAAAACAGAAATACAAAATCTGAAATTTTAAATATTCATAGATTAATAAAATAAAGCAATTTCCTACATTTTTCCTTCGTCTTAAATAGTATTAAGATAAACAAATTAGGAAAAAATTATGCCGTTCATTTTAATGCAGAGTAAGTAAAGTTCCGTACCATCATAGAACAAAATTGTGTTTTTTTTGTATGGGAGCCCCCTTTAATTATTTATTTCTTAAAAATGTTACTATTGATTTTTAAATTAAAAATAAAATTGAGTATTTTGTGAACATTTCAGGTGTCTACCTGTTGCCATTATTGATATCGAGCAAAAAATTGAAAAAAAAAATCACGTTTGTTGTATGGGAGCCCCCCTTAAATAATTATTTTATTTAGTCTTTAGTATTTGTTGTTATAGCGGCAACAGAAATACATAATCTCTGAAAATTTCAAATCTCTAGCTATAACCGTTCTTGAGTTACAGCCTGAAGACAGACAGACATCGAAGTCTTAGGTAAAGGTATCCGTTTACACCCTTTGGGTACGGAACCCTAATAAAACAACTATTTTTTAGAAAAAAATCGATATATTGCGTTGTATGGACTTTTCTTACATTTCGTTCTATGGATATTTGCTTGAGTTTTTTTTCTCCTACAAACCTTTGGACCAACAAAAATGTACGGCGTACAAAAAAATATGATCTATGCATAACATACTTTCAAAATGAATTAATTTTATGTTGGTTCAAATGACCCCCCGGACCCCCGAAAAACGGGGGTTTGTAACCCTCGATTTTTTTGTATTGTCGCATTATTTTTGTACGGCGTTGCGGAATAATTGATTCCAAGCTGTATCCGAACAGTATGAAACGTATGCCGTATTGAATCAAATGACCAAATTTACCATGGAAATTGGCTGAAAATAAAATAAAAATACCGACTTGTTGGCGCATTATTTTTGTACGGCACTGCGGGCTTTCTTATTATTTTTCATGTGTCTATCGATGGTAAAAATGCCGTACAGGATCATATGACCAAAATGTACTCACCCTACATGCACTTTTGAATTCTCACCAGCACTCAGTTGGACAGCTTACAAGTGACGGCATAGTGCTAAATCTTATTATTTTATGCTCTAATATCGTCCTATATACGTCCCCAGGTGGTTCATTTGACCCATCCATTTTCGACGTGGGCCTGTAGTCTAAAACTATGCGTTCTATGATCTATTAATTCCCATAATACAGACCTCTGTAACAAAACTAAGTGATAATAGTTTAGGGTGTGTACGTGTTCCTTGTAGAGAGTTCACTGTGAAAGTAGCAGCGCTGAAAGACCAATTTTTTTTTTACTTTTGTTTGGGGAAACTCGTGACGCTCGAGCCCTTGCCCATACAAAAGTGAAAAAAAAATGGTATTTCAGCGCTGCTACTTTCACAGTGAACTCTCTATAAGGAACACATACACACCCTAAAGTATTATCACTTAGTCTTGTTACACACTGTATATTTTTGTTGAAATCTTAATTCGTTATCGTAACTAGCGAGTGTAGAATCTGTTCAGTGGTTTAGGCAGTTAATAAAGTGATTAGTTTCGTGTAATTTCGGCGGTTTCCTGCTACAGTTATGACTATGTCGTAATTCTTGTCACGCTAACTTTCACATTCGAATATCACTGAGAATTATAATTGCTTCTGTATTTTATTGAGTTATAACTTATGGACCTATGATTTAGAATTAAGATATTATAGCTAACATTTTTAATTACTAAATACTAGTAACCTATATAAAGCTTAAGGTTTTTCTCTTACTACGTCTAAGTGTCTAAGCACACTAGCCGAAATTCCGCCGCGCAAATTCGGCATAGTGTGTTTAGAGTTTAGACACTAAAACGTAAAACTTATTTTAAACCATAACGTTCAGTTGACCCCGAATTTATATAAACTAAAGTTCGATTCTCGGGCTGTCCCATAAATAGAACAATAAACCCGTAACACAAGCCCTTCAGGTACTTAGCACGGAGCCAGACTGACGTGGTGTGAAGCGTCCATAGATATATTATAAATAGAGACCGGATTATATGCAACATAAAAAGCTTGTTATATGCATGCAAATATGCATGAAAAATGCTTGAAATATGCACGAAAATTGGCAGAATATGCAAAATTATATGAAAATATGCAAATTCAAAATCTGCATACATTAGTACATTATTTTTTGTTAGGCGATAATAGACCGTACAGTAACATTATAATATGACATTAAAATTATTTAAATTTGTAAAGGTAAGCAGTCAATATTTTTCAAAATTTTCAGTAGTAAGATTGAGTCTACGATCATTTAGAATATTTTTGTAAATAGAAAAGGTTCGCTCCACATTCACTGAGGAAACTGGGCAGAATTTGAACTTGGGTGCTATGTTAGCACGTCTTACAGTTTCTGGCAAAAGTTCTGCCGTTTAATTTGTAGTTAGCTTAGCGAGCGCGACTTTCTTCTGTCTTTTTCATTTTACTATCGTAACTATCAAAACAAAAGATGCGCACGGCTACAGACTGCATTCGAAATGCAGTAATTATTATTTTTAACAAAAAATTAAAACCGACTTCCAAGGTAAAAACAATAGTAATATGAACTAAAAAGTATTAAATAACTCTTACCCTTTAATAGTGCCTTTTTCAGAATTCGTCTAAATCTCAACTATTTCTGTACTGTATACTACAGTCTTCATTATTTTGAAGTCGGTACCAGCTAATTTAATCGTGAGTTCAGTAATGTCAGATTATCTGAAACTTTTGGGACTGGTACCGACTTCAAAGTAATGAAGATTGTAGTATACAGTACAGAAATAGTTGAGATTTAGACGAATTCTGAAAAAGGCACTATTAAAGGGTAAGAGTTATTTAATACTTTTTAGTTCATATTACTATTGTTTTTACCTTGGAAGTCGGTTTTAATTTTTTGTTAAAAATAATAATTTCACTCTTTTTAGTTAAGTATCTACAAAATTAGGCTTTATGCGTAAATAACCAATACGAATGTTAACTATTCACATTATGTCACTGTAAGCGAAATTGTGGTAAATGCTTGCAGTTATCTAAGCGATGCTGCAATTTCCATACTTTTATCTTTAAAGATTCAGGAGTTCTGTTCAGTGGCTTTGAACCAAGAGACACCTTCGTATAAAATTTCTCTTATTCGTAACATATTTTGTTTAACTTACTAGAAACAACATTTTAACCACTATGAGTGTTTTGATAAAATTCAAGGATTTTCCTCGATTGCTCATAGATCCCATCATCAGCTCACCACTTTCGTAACTGTTATACAAAATTAAGACTATATCCTATACAACAACACGAGAATTTTGAAAATCGGTCCACAAACAGCGAAATCATTATCAAAAACGTCTGCTTCGATGCAAAATATCACGAAAAGTACCAATAATTGGGTCATAGTGTGATGACCCATGGCATAATGATGGTTGTGATGATGATGACTAATCAAATTGATGTATTAGCTTATGCTTTCAGTTGTTTAAACAACGCCGAAATCCCCGAACCTGTACCTATAAGCATTCAAAAGTTCTGTTCGGTACCTTCGGATCCAGGGTATAACCTGGTACGAAATCTTACTTTTTGGTAGCATTTACCTCGACTGCTTCAGAAAAAATCGAAATCACTATATGTTTCCATACAAATTTCAAGTAGTCCCCTCGATTCCTCTAGGATCCCATCATCAGATCACCACTTTTGTGAACATGGTACCAAATTCGAGTTAAACCCTATACAACACAAAAAGAATTTTGAAAATCGGACCACAAACGGCTGAGTAATCGTGGAACATACAAAAAAAAAAAAGATACAGCAAAACATATTACCTCCTCCTTTTTGGAAGTCGGTCAAAAAGTCACAACCATTACTCGATAGCATGTCGATAGCTCCCTTATGTTTTGTAAAGTTTCTGTTATTGTTATTTTTGGTCGCATTTCGAAACGCAGCATTAGTGAAAAATGGTGTAAATGTACCGATAATATGCATCATAACTATCTAGTTATGATGCATATTATCGGTACATTTACACCATTTTTCATCCATATTTTACCTAAGATCTCTTAGGTAAAATATGCTATTACTGCTAAAATGACTAAATATGCAAATGCATATGCAAATATGCAAATGCATATAGTCCGGTCTCTAATTATAAAAGAGGTGCATAATGTAATTTCCAATAGATACCATTTACAAGCCCACGTTTGAATGTCGACGGCGATAGGCTGATTATTATGATGATGAGTTATTCAATATTCGCTTTGTTTGTTTCAGGATCTCATCCCCCCACAAGACACCGAATCTTACCTGGTGAAAACGCAGAATGCCATCACCAATCTTCAAGCGAAGCTCCACTTCAATAAGATACCATCACCGCTCACCACCAGCCTCCTCAGTGAGAAGACCCTGGTCTCCCGTCTACCGGTCTCCCAGCTCAGCAGGAGTAACTCTCTCAACTACCGCCTCAGAAGAAAAGAGACTTCTGGAGACAGCAGCCCACTCAGAAGTCCAGGGCATTACGTGATAACTGGGTCTGCCAGGGTTCCCGAAAGCACAAGGATACTCCTCAACACTGCGTCCAGGTCTTTAGATACCGACACCAGGGATAGGAATATGAATAGTCCAAGTTCTGATAGAGGACTCCTAAGTAACAGTTCAGATGATAAAACTTTGTCCAACCGTCTTAATACTACACCGCACCGAAAAACGCACGTCAGACACAAGTCATTTGAAGGAAGGAATCCCTCGGAAATATTCGCGAATGATATCCATAACGCTAATCAGGTTAGTCTAAAAACTGTCCTCAAAAACAACGCCTTGGAAGCCAAGGCGTATATTGACCAAACACGTTGCCATGATACCAAGAAAACGCATCAAAGGGTGTATAGTGATGGGCGAAACAAGCCAGCTTTTGGCACTTCCATTCGACGGTCCAGCTCCTTTAGTACCGTCAACAGGAATAATAACATAGAAAGATCCAGAAGATCAAGTGGACAGTCTGAAGATGTGTACTCAGATGAGTCTGATAATGCGTCTTACGAGCCATCCGCAGATTTGCGCTTCAAAAGGCAGTTGCGGAATAGAGTCGAGTTTGATGCTAAGTCCATTGCTCCAGCGAATTCCCCTCGATGTCCCAACACGCCGGAGATGCAGAGGAAATTCGGACCGGGACTGATAAGGAACTCTGTGCGAGTGACCAGTAAGGAGAGAGGTTTGAATAGGATGTCAGAGCCGCCGCCAAGCAGAGAAGAGAGGAAGCATCAAAGCAGGAAGATATCCGAGCCAACTAGGCAAGCGGTTCTGAACAGGCTGACTAAATCTAGGAGTTCTACTAGAGAAGTTCAACCTAAGAACCAGGAGAAAGGTGAGTTCTATTTTAAAATTATTATTTTTTTACTTTTTTATGACACCATAGTAATTTGCAAATGTCTGACAGTAGCTATCTACAATAATTATTGTAGGTGAGTACCTAAAATAAATCTATAAAAATAATTTTAAATTCTTTTAGACCTGCTAAAACTCGAGAGCGGTTTGGATAATTTTAGTCTTGAAATATTCGTGAAAGTCCAGGAATGTATGTATATTATGATAGGGATAGAATGGATACAAAAGTCATCTAGTTTTAGGTAATTAAATAAAAAAAAAACAAAAGTTTGAATTCCTGTGTCCTGTTCTAAAAACAAAGGCGGATGTTAAACCAAATGGCAAGTTACGATAAAACGGTAATTGATTATAAATTATAATAACAATAAACAATCGTGCGTCCGTGTTAAAACAATGAACGGCCTTGGTTACGGTATCCATGGAGATTTGGAATTAGTGACGCCATGTTTAAAACGGCGTTTAAAAGTGACTTTACATGGGGTTCCTACAAGGTTACATTTTTGCACCATTTCTTTTCCTAATTTATGTTAATGATCTACCAGGTGTAATTGAAGAGAAAACACAATCTTAATCAATAATCAGTAATATTTGCTGTTGACTCATGATTTTAATATATATTCTGATTTATTTAATGTTGGTAGTAGCTAGATAGGATCTGCCGACTGCCGTCTGAGCTTTACATAATCTAACCAAATTAAGTAGTTCCGCAAGTACATATTATATAACGCTTTGTTTCTAGAATATTAAAGACTAATTAAGATTAAATAACCTTAAAATTGAGTAATGATTAAATTAATACCCGAAAACTTATTTTTTATACTAATATCTAAATTACCAGGTCAAAAGAAACCAAGCCAGCACAGGTCCTCATCAGCTCTAGCCACAAAAGAGATAGAGTTCTCAAACTGGAAGAAGCGCGCCTCGTACGACCCCATGAAAGCGGCGATGGAGGGGAAAAAGAGACAGATGGCGAAACGACAGGAGTGCAACAAGGACGACCTTAGTTCTCCCAGGTAAGTCTACAAACTGAACTACCAAAAAAAAAAAAAGAGTTCACAGTGGTGGTAGAAAGAAATAGATAATAAAATGCCGGGAATATGAAGAGGAGGACCATAGTTCTCCTAGGTAAGATTTTCTCTCAGAAAAGGAGCCTTATATTCTTCCTGTTCGTCTACTCTGTGTCTATGCCCAGCAAAAATCTGTCTAGTATTTTCGGATCTTATTTGTTGCAAACCAACAAAGTTTTGTACTATCAGAGAAGTTCATTCCTAAGCAGATGGCGGACCTCAATAAATTGGCCGCGTTAAGTCAAACCATTCCGACCGATCACAGCTAACTCGATGGTACCTAGCTTCATCTATACCAACGTTTCCCAAACTATGGTCCGCGGATCCCTGGGGGTCCGCGAGTATATGCACGGGCGTCCGCGGTGTCATCTGTGGACAAACCGATGGAAACCGATTTTTTTGCTTTATATTTTTCAAAGGGGTCCGTGCTGTGCTGTACTTGACTTCCTAGGGGTTCGTGGCTGAAAAAGGTTGGGAAACACTGATCTGTACTGTAGTACTGACTTAGACTTTACATGTTTCAGCCACTCATCCCCCGTCCACCGCTCGCAGTCATTCCACACGACCAACATGGCGGATCTCACCCTGGACTCCTCTGATGAGGAGGCTCCTACGCTGCCGGTGGACATGATCACCTCCACGCACTCAGATATCCTTGATCTGAGGGGGATGATGGGGAGGGAGTATTTGAATTTCCAGGTTAGTCATGGAACCTTAAGTATTTATTCAATTATTTTACAAAATAATTTCCTTATTCTAAAAACCGTAAAACTGCACACCAGTTTGTTGGCGATGTTTGTAACACATATTTTATAATATAATATCCAAATTAAACAAAATATTGACCAGTTCCTACTTGAGAACTTGGTATTACTGTTGTATTAGGTCAGCTTTATAGGGAGAATGCCATACATGACCTGTCATATGATAGGCAACCACCGTAATAAGAGGGTGGTTATTTCACTCAGTCAATTTAAATCGTCTACATTCTACATGGTGTAATTAAACAAAGTTGTAATACTTTAGGGTGTGTAATGTGTATGTGTCCCTTGTACAGAGTTCACTGTAAAAGCATCAGCGCTAAAAGAGTAATTTTTGTATGGGCTATTAGCTCATAGAAATACATAATATTCCTTCGATCGTGGAAAAACGAGACACAATAGCCTTTCTATTGTTATCGCGGTCACCGGTGACTCAAGGTGGCTCGAAGGAATATTATAGAAGTGAACCTAAAAAAGTTTATCTACTTTTACAGCCATTTGTAATTGTAAAAGCAGTGTAGCTTTGTTTATTTCAACTATAATTACTTAATTTTCCATTATAATATTTCAGGTGAAACAACAAGAAAAGCCGAAGCGTCGCGAACGAAAATACATAGATGACATAACCCCAACCAAAGAGAACATAGACTTCCTGTCAAAAGAGGGCATAGACAAGCGGAAATTTGACCCTGACAGCGTCATAGACAAGCGGAAATTTGACGCTGACAGCGCCATAGACAAACGGAAAACTTTTACGCTCGACAGTGACAATTCAACTACAAATGGAAGTAGCCCAAGGAATTCTTCTATATTCAGCCACGAAAAGTCTTTGACTACTTGCACGAGTGACACGGAGGGAGAGAGCGGAACAGAAAGCGCGCCGGTCGTTATGAGAGGGAAGAGGACAGCGAATGTTCAGGCTAAGCAGAGGTGGGTACTTAGATATTTTTGTTTCAATAAAAAAACTCGTTTTCCTGTTTAATTCATGAAGCCCCAAGCGGCCACATCCGGCCGCGATAACAATGAAAAAGCTATTGTGTCTCGTTTTGCCACGACTGATGGGTTAAACCGCGACACGTTATACAATAAAGACCCTTAGGGCTGGTTTACACGTATTAAGTAGATAAGTAGTAACTAAATTTTAACTTAATTTGAAGTACCTGCCCGAAATGTGTCAAGTGACAAACCCCGCCTGCCAACCTTACAGAAAATAGTCAAAATTCTAATTTCCTTGTTTAGTACTTAACTAAATTTTACCTTACTACTTGCTACTAAATTTTGTGTTTACATGCAATAAATAACTTAAAATTAAGTTAAAATTTAGTTAACTACTTATCTACTTAATACGTGTAAACCAGCCATTAACGCTACTGTTCTACGAACATACGTAAATTGCAGTCATATTTTTGTGCAAGATTAGGTGGTTATTAAATAAAGAAATATCTAAAACATGTATCTGTTCACTGTTGTTACATGTTTCTCGTTAATGTTGTTACCAGAGATTTAAAGTTTCTCCATGCGAAATGCCACCAAGACGTTATCAGTCGTTTAAGAAGGACCGAAATACATAGATATACAGGGCCACGCCATTTTGACGCCCCTTTAGGTAAATTTTTTGGGTCCTTGGTTTTGGCGCCCCTAAAGATGGCGATTTGGCGCCCCTAGAGGATGGCGCCCGTGTGCATTTCACACATTGCACATATGGTAGCGGGGGCCCTGTAGATATAGCTTTGCGCATTTATTTTAATATTTATGAACAATGATGAAGATTGTCAAAACCATTATTATAGTGCAAGTAGTTTTGCTGTATTATATTTTCTATTGCATAGCTTTTATCGCGGGCTTTGAACTCGGCGATCGAATCAAGAAATTCAGTAACGAAAAAACCGAACACTCCGACCGCTGTGCCGGTCGGTGCATTGCCAGACTTCGGCACGGTGTTTGTGTGCGTGCGACTAGACGTATGCGAATTGTAATTGCAAAAGTTCATAAAAATGTTATGTAATTGCTTTACTGCGGCAGTTCCTTAATGACACGAATTTTACTATTTTATTTTATTCATATTACTAGCTGTCCCGGCAAACGTTGTTTTGCCATATAAAGTATTTCGCCCATGTTATTTTATAGAAGTGACTAAATAAGTATGTTACCATGGCAACGTCCATCGCTATCCCGTCGCACAAACAACATTGTGACACGAGAATTTTATATATTAAGATTTATATTAATATTCCAGGTACAGTGGAGACTACTCAATGTCGTCATCAACAACGTCCATCACGCAGAAGAAGGTCCAGCCCCGGTACCTGGACATATCAAAGTACACGGAGAGCTCTCCGAAGAACTTTCTCCGGAGGGACCCGAGTAAGACTTACGTTGGTGTGTTGAATACGGAGAAGAGTGTTAGCAAGGGAAGCGCACAGCAGTATGAGATGGGTGAGTGTACTAAGATCTTGAGGAAACCCATCCTGTTTACTAGTAGAAGTTTGGATAGCAAATTATGGATTTATTTGATACTAGTGACGTCCACAGCTCCGTTTCGCCCGCGAGACGCTTCGCGAGAACCGTACATTTTTCCCGGATAAAAAGTATCCTATGTGCCTTACCGGGACTTAAAGTATCTCTATACCCAGCAAAATCGCTTCAGTGGTTTGAGCGTGAAGTGGTAACAGTCAGACAGACACAATGGCGCATTAATGATATTAGTATGGATGACGCGTTGTAAGTAACATGGCGCTTGCGAAGCCTTGTGCTATAAGTACTATCAGAGAAGTTGATTCCTATGCAGATCGGGGACCTACGTAGATTGGTTGCGTTACGTCAAACCCAGCCGACAGATCACAATTAACATTGAATTGACATATTCGACCAAATAACGTTGGTCTATCAACTGCATAGGAATCAATTTCCTCGATGGTACATACATTTTTGATTTCAAAGTTCGCTATCTGTCTGTCTGACTAAAGGCTTTTAAAAAAATAAAAAAATAGTCTACTGTGACGTTCGCTTTTAAACTGATTTCTATAAAATAGGTTTAATAATCGATCCCTGTATTGTTTTTTATACAGGGTGCAATTAAACCTTCCTGCCAAATTTTTTCCAGGGCTTAAGTATCATTAGGAGAATCCATTTAACAAAAAAAAATTGGGTGTTATTTTTTTGTTAATGACGTATTTTATCCTATTTAAAATCGTTGCAGAATGCTCACTCGCGGCGGTGGGAATGATCGGGGGTGACGCGGGGCGAAGCGCGAGCGCGGGGGCACGTCACGGCGACGCGTAGTGTCCATTAATTGTAGTGTTATTTAGGATAACTTTCGGAGGCTATTTCTCAACATTTTAGTACTGAGTGATTATAAAAGAAAAAATACGTGTATTTTTATTTTATCAAGGATCAATATATCAAAATTTGGCAGGAAGGCTTAATTGCACCCTGTATGACATTGATTTTTGTTTTTGTAATATTTTTCTCGGTCTTAAAATGTAGTGTCGAACATTCCGTCGCGCTGCCCAGGTCGAAATTGTAACGCTATATCCTTTTTAAGGTCACAGCACACGGAAACAAAAAAAAAAACTCGGAAAGGGATCGTCACCGTATCGCCTTTCGCCTCGCCGTCAACCAGGCGTCAACCCAACGTATGCACGTAACCAAAGCGCATCAGTAGCGCCTGCACGTCAACTTGGCTACGGCTAGGCGACGCCTCGCTTACGGCTCGGGGAAGGGGAAAGGGGCAAGGGTGGACGAAGAAACGTAAGCTTGAGTACGGGGAGACGTAAGGGTCTAGACAGACGGACTGCATTTCAACTGCAATCCAACTGCAAATTGCAGTTCAAGTGCAGTTTGAATGCAGTTGACACGACTGCAATACGACTGCAATTGAACTGCAAACCAAACGGTTCACACGACTGCACGCCGACTGCAACTGAACTGCAATCTAGGCAAATGGTTGGCAGTTCTATTGCAGTCGCATTGCATTCAAACTGCACTTGAACTGCAATTTGCAGTTGGATTGCAGTTGAAATGCAGTCCGTCTGTGTAGACCCTAAGCGCGGGGACGACGAGCCGTAAGCGGGTTGACTACTAGTTGACCACGCGTTGCATCCCGGTTCGGAGCCTGTTCCGAGGCGAGGCGGTTACGTTACGGTTCCGCTTAGTGTGCGTTGCAGTAGGGAGTTTCATACAAACAATATTGATACGGTGCCGATCCCTTTCCGAGTTGATATGTGTGATGTGACCTTTATCTGGAAAATAAAAAGTTTTTGTCTGTTCAAAATTTTGTTTTTGTGTAGTAAATAAAGTTTTTTTTAATAATATTCCAGAACAAAAGAAACAGGAGTTAGAGAAGTGGAAGCGACGCGCCTCCTACGACCCGCGCAAGGCGGCCGCGCTCGGCAAGACCAAAACGCCCAAGACGGCGAGGTGAGTTCGATTGTCTATGATCGTTTGTCTATGGTATTTATAGTCTGTGGTATATTGTCTATGGTATTTGTCTGTGGTCGTTGATAGTCCATAGTTTTATATGTCTTTTGCTGCGGCCGCACATGCGTAGTGCTTCATGCTTGAGACGATGCCATTTGACGATCTGCGTGTACGGCGTATCATCCAATGGTCTCAAGCACGAAGCTCCGTGACGATATTACGCATGTGCGGCCGCGCCATTTGGTTTTTACTTTAGTTATGACTTAGGCTGGTTTTAGTATCACGCGGGCCGTCGGTACGGATCGCTCCGTAGATCGATTTGTGTACGGATCGCTCCGTAGATCGATTTGTATGAAGTTTTAAGGAGTAATGCGGACGGGTCCGTACGGATCCCTCCGCATTACTCTAAAACGCTCCTTAGAGCGTAATGCATATTGCATTTATACGGAGCGATCCGTACCGACGGCCCGCGTGACACTAAAACCAGCCTTAAGAATTAGGAGTATTACAAGAATACCATAGAGTAAATATTATGTGTACATATCTATACTCTTTGACCTATCGACAGTTGTCGCTATTGTTTTCTTGCGATAGGAGCGTGATAGCAATAACTTTGTTTTAAGGAGATACAGTGGGTGGCCAAATTAATATACTCAGTGTGAGATTTTTATATAGATTCGTATTGGTTGATTGTTTAGCCATTTTGTGTTGTTAGTTTTAGTTTTTTCTTTTATTTTTTGTTACTTTAGGTTGTCTTCAACATTTTGTGAGTCAGTAACATTTATTATTCAATAATAATCTTGTAATAATAACACCATTTAGTATGACAGTCACTTATGCCATATTTTCCTGTGTTAAGTGCGTGCAATAGGGAGTTAGACACAGGCGCTAAAAATGTTTTTTGCGTGAAACGTGTTATAAAAAGCAACACTTAAGTCTTATCTATTTTATTATAATGTATAAATAATAGGTATTGACACATGATTCTAGTGTTTCTTGGTTATTTTTTGTGATAATGTAATTTTAAGTTCAAATAATGAAAGATGTAGCCATGGGAAAGAATTCAGACATTTCAGCTAGAAATAAATCTAAAATTTAGACACCTTCGAGTCATATAAATCATACCCGGGGAGAAATTGCGAGATATAGTAGGCGTTTCCCAGTCTACACTTTGAAATATAAAAAAGTGATGAACCTAAAAAAATCTTTGTCCCCATAGCGAGTTGATAAATGTGGGAGAAAACGTCTTTCGACTGCTTGAACAGGAGAGGAAACAAGGCGTTTTATTGTTGAGAACAGAAGAAACCCCCTGCAAGTCATTAAAGTTTTGTTAGATGATGCTGGCGTAGCTTTATCTAACAGAATGCTAAGGCGAAACTGAAGAAACTGAATTTCAGTTGTTTCCGTCCCTCGAAAAACCTAAGTTTACCCCAGATGCATGCATGCTAAGCGATTGGCGTTTGCTACAATGTAAAAACACTGGTCTGAGGAATACTGAAAGGAGGAAAACAAGTTATTTTAATTTCATTTTTTTTAATTATGAAGATAAAGGCGTGACCTTAATATGACCCAATTGATTCAGATCCTCCAGGACAATCCTTAGTTTGTTCACCGAAGGCGACATGAAAATTTTTATAAAAGCTGTGTTATTGAACGAGTGAAACCTCCTTCGTCGGTTACGACATGGGGCGAGATTAGCTCAAACGGGAATGGTCGACTACACGTGGTTGAAGGAACCATGCGTTAGGACCAATATCTGCTAGTTTTACAAAGTCATCTCCATCCCCAGATGGCTGAATAGCAGCCAGGCGGGACCTGCATATGTATGCAGGACTCTGCACCTTACCATAAGGCTTAAAAAAATTATTAACTTTTTTAAAGATAAAAATGTTTCCTTATGAGGCACAAAAACGTATTGTTTTTCAAGTGAGTATAATGATTTGGCCACCGACGGTAAGTTACGATATAAAAGAGTTTAAATATCGTGCTTTACGACCGAACTCTAGTTATATTACTATAAATGAGCAGTGTAGTTATCGTTATTTTGACGTTTGAAACTGTGAACATTATTTTTGATGTTAAAATACTCAAATATTAAAAATATAAATTCAACAGAAAAAGATAAATAATGCATATTATGACGACTATTATTATGTTTAGATATAAGTTTTAACTTACGTTCAAAAGCGTTTTTTTTGTATTTTTATTTCAATATAATAAAATATGTAATATATAAGTATAATTATTTATTATGTAGTAATTAGGCGATTAACAGTAAAAATTGGTATTTTAGAGCGTGACAGATGTCAGATTGCATGACTTTGTGGCTTGTGTCAAGTGAGCCGCCATCTTGTGCTAGGTAAGACGCCATTTTGTGAAAGCGCCTTCTATGATCAGATTTTGGAAACACGCTTATAGCTTTTTTGCTTATATTTTAGTGTTGAATGTTTTTTGTATGCTTCAGGGTTAAAATATTTTATCCCCTTACTGATAAAAGTATACAAATTCTGCTGTCTGTCTGTCTTTTTAACCGACTCCCAAAAAATGAGGAGGTTATATGTTAGGCTGTGGATATATATATTTTTTATTTTTGTATGTTCAACGATTACTCCGCCGTTTGTGAACCGATTTTCGAAATTTTTGTTTGGTTGTATTAGGTTTCACTCCAATTTGGTACCATGTTCACAAAAGTGGTGACCTGATGATGGGATCCAGGAGTAATCGAGGGAACTCCTCGAAATTTATATGGAAACATATAGTGATTTTGGTTTTATGTGAAGTGTACTAAGAATATGCTACCAAAAAGTCAAATATTGGGTCAAGGTATGCCAGTTCCAAAAGTTTCAAATTTTCTGTCAAAGAAATAAAGATTCAGCTATATCTGGTACCGACTTCAAAATGATGAAGATTGAGTACAGAAATAGTTGAGGTTTAGCCGAATTCGGAAAAAGGCACTATTAGATAGGAAAAGATATTTAATACTTTTCAGTTCATAATAAAAGGATGTTATTATTGTTTTTACCTTGGAAGTCGGTTTTAATTTTTTGTTAAAAATAACTAAATTTTTGCTTTAATTATTGAAATTACATTCTAGAAAACCCTTTATAATGTCTTCAAATCACACTTCATAAGTCTTACACATTTTAAAAATAAATAAAGTGTTTCTGAAATTACTTGCTAGTAAAGAAATATTTTTTTAAATATAGATTTTAACAGCAAATAAGGTATGTAGTATTAGATCAAGATTGCATGTATATGAAATATTTCCTCAAAACCATTTATTTTATCATAAAAAAGTAACGTATGTGAAGTAAACATAACACGACACGGCTGTGACTTACCGCGAATCAACAGTAAAAAAAAATCGGCCAAGTGCGAGTCGGACTCGCGCACGAAGGGTTCCGTACCGTTATAGAGCAAAAATAGGCCAAAAATTGTGTTTTTTGTATGGGAGCCCCCCTTAAATTTTTATTTTATTTAAATATTATTACTAATTATAAAAGAACACATATAATTAAGGCCTTTGTGAAAATTTCAAGTACCTACCTGTTGTCATCATTGATACCGAGCAAAAAATGTTTGAAAAATCACGTTAGTTGTATGGGAGCCCCCATACAACAAACGTGTAAATATTTAATTTATTTTGTTTTTAGTATTTGTTGTTATAGCGGCAACAGAAATACATAATCTGTGAAAATTTCAAGCTATTACCGTTCTTGAGTTACAGCCTGGAGACAGACGGACAGACAGACAGACAGACGGACAGACATCGAAGTCTCAGTAATAGGGTCCCTTACCCTTTGGGTACGGAACCCTAAAAAGTGGTACAGAAACTCCCGAAACCATGATTGGCTTGGCCGACTAGTCGGCCGATTAGTCGGTTTCTTTGCAGCCGACTAATCGGCTAGTCGGCTAGTCGGCCAAAGTCATGATCGGCACATCTCTAGTATTTATAGGAGCCGAGCTTCGTATGAACCCAAAGATGGAGGCTTCATTTTTGGGCTCATATTAACGGCCTCATCGAAAAGGACATTGATAAATGGCAATCATGGGAATATGATCCTTGATAGGAATTACTCTGCTCTATAATCAATACAAATTTAAAAAGCATGAAATAAAATTAAATTAAGAAATAAATAAAAAACCGCCAAACAACTTAAAAAAGCAATCCATACTAATATTATAGATGCGAAAGTATCTATAATATTAGTAGTAGTAGTCTGTCTGTCTGTTACCTCTTCACGCCCAAACCGCTAAACCGATTTTGCTGAAATTGGCATTGAGATACTTTGAATCCCGGGAAAGGAAATAGGCTACTTTGTATCCTGAAAAAATGTACGGTTCCCGCGCAATGAACGATTTTTGGCGCAACGGAGTTGCGTCATCTAGTAAAATAATATTATTTACTGACTTTAAGTTCAAATAATGAGGCATTTTCTTATTTTTTTAATTCGATTGTCAAACAGTTTCCATTTTAGTAACTAGATGGCGTATGGGTAGACAACTATCGGTAATACCAGGGAATACCATCAATAATTGCTACAAAACTGGGCAAAAGAATGTAAAACTTGATACATTTCAATTTGAAAAAGACGCAATAATATTCCAATGAATAGGATAATAGAGTTATTATAACGATGTTTTAGTTAAAACTCACGGAAGAAATAGCCCTGTTTACCGATATTCACACCAAATGTCACAGGAAATATACATTTTGGTTTTGACAACATCTTACCTGCACTTGTGCAAGATAACGGATATTTAAGAGTCCGTATACGAAATTTGCCGATTTCGCTGATTTTACAGACGTGATTTAACAGTTAAAATACAGTATTCCTATAAGTTTTAATGCACAACATGTAAGATCATTTCAATTATAATCTAATGTTGGAGCTAGATTTTTTATTTTTTTTAAGTATTTTTAAATAATCCAACTCAAACCCGCGACAGTTTTGTGATTTTTGCTGTAAAAGGTTTAGAATATCACCTGTTTATGGATTGTATTGACGTCTCAACGGTATGAAAAAAATACAATGTACTGTTGAGAAAGTCGTCTATAAAATGTTGGAATTACTTTTTACCACTTTAATATGAAATAGTTGAGTAAAATAATATGTAACTCGGCAAAATTTTAGAGAAAATGGGCAAAGAATTGCTGTTAATTTCGGCAACTTGGAGCTGTAATTCATAAAAAGAAAACGACAGAAATAATCTATAGATAAAATTCTATCCAATTCGAGAAAAAAGAAAAAAAAAACAAATTGTGCCAAAAAACACGATTCAAAACAACCTAAATCTCACATTATATTACTCGCCGCAAGTTCGAGTCGGCTTTATATATTAAATCTAATAATTAATATATATTTTTTTAAGTCTAATAAGGGGAAAAAACCTAATAATATTTCTGTAGCGAACCTTTGCAATTTCGGCAAAATCGGAAAAATTTCGTATACGGACTCTTAATGGCTAATATTTTATCAATAATGAACATCAAAAACCCAAATAACACAATTTGGAAAAAAAATAATAAAAACCACACCAACAATAAAAAGTAGAATTAGTTTGAAAGTGACATGCCCGCCAAAACTCTCTTTCAGTTGTCAGTTTGACAATTTCCGTGTTCCTAAACTGTTACCAGTATACTGGCCAAATCGCTTAGGCCAATGATCGCTTAGGCGTATGCTCTTCGTGACTTGACAGTACACTGATATTTTTTGGAAACACAGCCCATATGTAGTCAGTGATGCCAACCTGCAGATAATTTCAGATCGGTGGGGAACCAATAGAAAATCTAGAAGTGTCTATCGTCGCGCCGTCTGGTGGAGATTAAAAATAAGAAAACATCCCATTCTTAAGTGTAAAGGTAGGTGTAAAGTAATACTTTAATGACATAACATTATTCGAGATAATCAGCGACTTGGCGGTTGTAGGCTGTAGTTTACTTGGCGGTCCCCCGACACACCGTGACAACAATAGTAATGGACTGAAATATTACTTTACACTTAAGAATTATTTGAACTTAAAGTCAGTAAATATTATTTCATTACTATTTTAAGTTGTTTGGCGGGTTTTTTTTTAATGTCTTAATATAATGTGATGGGGATTATATAATATATTATAATATTTACATGACACAAAAGGCCAAACGATGCTCTTAAGTTTAATATAAGCTTTTCGGACATCTTACGTAGTTACGTAGTAATAAAATAAGGCACTGATGTAAATAGCAGTTTTGGTAAGTTAAAAATTATAGATGGCCCGTTTAATAACTAGTTTAGCAGTTAAAACTAAGCAGTAAAGTAAACAAAAATGAGTAGTAAAAAATAATGAAATGGATCATTGAAAACATTATTGAACAGTAAAATAAATTAATGAGCGGTAAAAATTAATTAATGAGCGGTTACGTGTGAGCAGTAACAAATCGGAATTTGTCAGTAAGATATCTCATTCTAAGCAGTTCTTAAAACAATGAGGTGGTAAAGTAAAATAAAATCGGCCAAGTGCGAGTCGAACTCGCCCATGGAGGGTTCCGTACCGTCATATATGACAGTCGCCGGCTGCTACCGCAGCACGCTCGCTGCGCTCGCTCGGCTCCCTCTGTGTTGTGGTCTAAGTTCTAACCTAACCTACTTTTGGACTTTCTGGATTGTGTTTGTTTTTGTTTTGGCAGGGGGCTGCCCGGGCCCCCTTGGAGGGGGGGGGGGGTGCGGCCCCCCGTCCCCCCGCTTCGGTATCCGTGGTTAAGTAGGCCTTCTGTTAAGTCTTTTCATTAATAATGAAATGAAATGTACATGGAAATATTTATTTACACTTAATAATTATACAATTCTACTTAAAAAAACACTCTCCCTTCCACCGCTCGCTATGATCTGCCGTGGATCTGCCGAACTATTTATATCGAAATTCGAACCGCTCATTCCATCATTTTTACCGCTCATTCAGTAATATTGGACTGCTCAATTATTTTTTTATTACTGTCCATGTTTTACTGTCGCAATAATTAATCAACCGCCATAAAATTAAATAACTGCTCAATATTTTTTCAACTGATCATAATAACATCTCAAATATTTAAATAACTGCTCAAAAAATTAGTTCCCATAAAATAACAGAGAATTGTTGAGTATGAATAGAGTGTGTAAACTTAACAAATGAATTCTTTATTTAAATTTTAATAACAGTCTTTCTGTATTTTTTTAACCTATTTACAATACTTAAAAACCTAGATTTTAGACGAACGTGTAAATAATAATTTTCGAACACACTTGAAAAATGTCATAAAAATAGTCATAAAAATCGGTCCAGCCGTTTTCTATTCACGAGTCCACTTGGTCACACAAAAATTACACCAAAATCGGCCCAGCCATCAAAACTAACATACACAGGGATGTGTACGAATCTTTTAATGTTTTATGTTAGTGTGATTAGTTGATTACTAATACCATAGACAAATAATACCATGGAGTTAAGACACTTTGTCTATGCTAATACTAATCCGGCAGATGTTGTTTTTCCATACACGGTGTAACAAAATATATGCTTGAGACCTTTGTTATTTCAGAACTTGTTTATGTCACGCCGATCTTGTGCAGGATCTCAGGACAGGAAAAATAGATTCTCAGACCCAAAGAATAAGCACATACAATTCATCACAAACGGCCCAGCCGTTTTGAAGGAATTTGGCGAAAACGTCGCATGACAGTTTTATACGTGACTTTTTTTATTACTGACGAAATCTTCTTTTTCAAATATTATTTCACTTGTAAGGTTCTGCTTATCATATTTCTTCTCAACTTTCCCAAAATGTACTTGTGGGTCAAAGTATGAGGTGTATGTAACAATCTGATACGGCCTTAGAGGTGGTTGCCTGATCATCTTGAAATACTTATTGATGTCTAAGCCTTTAGTCCACCAGCAGCTATAACCATGGTAGATATAACAGTCTTCATACTCGAAGTAAATATCCCCGTTGAACCTCACTTCATAATTGATTCTTAATTTAACTATCGCCTTCTTTACTTTAAGTCGTGTCGTGACGGTCTCTCCTGGTTGTAAGACAACATTCGGTGATATTCCAATATCACTTTCGTTATGCTTTAATTTTATATTTTCGTTTATCGCTTTGCTAACGTACCTTTCTTCTCCGAATGCTGAAACGTCTTTCAGACCGCCAAAAGCAATGCCAATGTCGCCAGAAAGAGATAATCCACGTGTATCAAACCATTTAGTAGTCATAGATTCGTTTAATTTCATCACAGTTGTGTTATAAGTTACGGAGTGCATATTTTCGTTATTGAGCACTTTTTCAGCATGCTTCACTCTTGGTCTGTCTTGTAAAAAGTCGACCGATATCTGCCGTAGTGTAATGTTGAGTTTTCTTAGTGTGCTATTTTTTTTATTTGCATCTTTGATTTCAACATTCTCCACAAATTTGAATGTCGTCTTAGTTTCCAAATTTTCTTTCACTTCGCTTGGCGTTAGTTGCAATGTTTCTAAATCCTTATCAGTTAGTACAACACTCTGCGCTCTTGGGATGACTTTTGTTTTCCCGTTTTTGTATTTATATCCCGGTTTTACTTCGACCAGTATTTGTGCGGTAACGAGACATGGCAGTAGCAAAATTAGTACCGTTTTAAACGTTCCCACCATCTTGCTTTAGTTTGCTTGTAGACTGTTACATGGATGTTTCAATGCATGTATTTATATTACACTTCAAGACCACAAGGATAGATATCTGCTTGTATAATAGATGTTTCATTCGTCATATTTTGGGTTTTCCAATAATTTTCAGGTTATGACTTATGCTTTTAGTAAAGGACTTGTGACGTCAATAACTTCTCCATTGAGTCACCCACCACAAACGCGTGCGTACATTAGTATATTTACAGATCGATCGCAGCCAATTAACATCTTTATGCCGTCTACATAAAGATCAATATAGAAAGTCCAGGCTGTTTTAAACGGATGATACCTCGAAAACACCATGCTTGTTCAGCAAAGGAGCAGTTTGACCATTACCAAATAAGGGTGTGTAGCTTTGTCATGGGTACTTGGGTAGCGATGTGCCAACTCGGAATTCTGTTAATCAACAAAACTTGGTTGACTACAGTACCCTAAAACGGAACCCTAACCAGCTGATTTTTTGTATATTGGTAGGTTAATAGTTATATAATTTAAGAGTAACATTGTCCTACAAATAGAACAATCCATATTTTAGGACCATCAAATCAAAGTATGAAATCCTTTCTATATCTGTTAGCTACCACTTTCAAGATTTTTCGCAGATAAAAAAGTTGTTTGTCTTATCAAAATGAAGCTACTCACAAAAAATTAGCTTGTTACGAGGGCTGTTTGAAAAGTTCTCGGCCTTACATACTTTTGCGTGTCTTATTTAAAGCGTATAACTTATACCATGTATAGGACTATTGTTAACTAGATTAAAACCCAGGCCTTTTGTAAATTGCTTCATTAGAAAAAAAATTTTTGAGCAACCATCTGCGCCAAGACAGCAGAAATGTGAAGGCGCGCGTATTCAAACAGTTGCGCTATTATTGCAGTCTAATAAAATTGAATTGTGAACACGGAATTAGTCTTTGTCATTTTTAACAAGTTTTGTATTGTCTTTACAGACATACGCAATGATTTAAAAAAATATACAACAGTTAAAATAGAAAATATAGGTCTTTAAAGACGAGTCTACCTCAGTTACTAAAAATCGTTCATTTTCAAAGAAAACGCCTAAAACTAAAAAAAATGTTCTAATCTTGGAATAAATAAATCGATAAAAGAAAGAAAGATAAACAAGCTTTTAAAAAATAGCATTACTTTTGTTTTGTAATATCGTAATGATAAAAATAAATGTCTTTGAAAAACCAGTGCCGCGTTTTCCGACAAAATTCGAAGTATCAGGCAGCTCGGAAATTAAATTAATTTTTTGAAAATATTTTGTACTAAAGAGATTCAAATTATATTCATTTTATAATATGAATTTATTCATTAGTTTAATTGTATTAAAATCAGGCCAAATAATAGCCTAATCTTTTAATTAACGTGGAAAATCTAGCTATAAGGAAATCTTCTAGAAAAAGTGGCTGTTACGGATTAAGGCCACAATTTTTTTAAGAAAGGAGTAAACTATTAAATTTCTCTTATATACTAAAATAACAATACATTTTGAACGGGAAATAGTAATTTATTAGGTCTTTACCATAAAAAATGTGCAGTAGGGCCCTACGAACACGACGATCGGATTGTTGTTAATTGGGACAACACAGATGCTCACACAATTTTATTAAAAAAAAATAATCATAAAAAGCCTTCAGCCTTGCAAGGCTGAAGGCTTTTTATGAATTTATGAAATTATATAAATACGTAAATATATATAATAGTGAAATTTATTTAACGTATTTATGAAATTATATAAATACGTAAAATAAATTTCACTATCAAATAATTTTGGCTTGGTTTTCACTTTTCAGTATTACAATACATTTTTCAAATCTAAATTACAGTTACCAGGGAGATATTCACATTACAACGAGACGTAGTCGATCTCGGTGATCATTTTGTAAGACATTTTTTTAATCAACTTTTTTAGTCATTATTTATTGTAATTTGAATTTTTAGAGCCATATCTTTTTGTTAAAGACTGAATTTCAAATTAAAAAAAATTTTCTTAAATCATTTCATTGGAAAAATACTCAAAGCCGAGAACTTCTCAAACAGCCGTAATCACAAAAAAAATTGTTCTAGGGCTCCCGTCTATAGTTTAAGGGCTGCTTCGCAATAATAGTGTAATTATTATTTTTAACAAAACAATTAAAACCGACTTCCAAGGTAAAAACAATAGTAATATGAACTAAAAAGTATTAAATAACTCTTACCCTTTAACAGTGCCTTTTTCAGAATTCGTCTAAATCTCAACTATTTCTGTACTGTATACTACAGTCTTCATTATTTTGAAGTCGGTACCAGCTAATTTAATCGTGAGTTCAGTCAATGTCAGAATATCTGAAACTTTTGGGACTGGTACCGACTTCAAAGTAATGAAGACTGTAATATGTACAGAAATAGTTGAGATTTAGACAAATTCTGAAAAAGGCACTTTTAAAGAGTAAGAGTTATTTAATACTTTTTAGTTCATATTACTATTGTTTTTACCTTGGAAGTCGGTTTCAATTTTTTTGTTAATCTGTCATGTGACCGCTTGCTAGATAAAGATAGCAGATAGTTATTCACTTTTTGAAGTGAAAACTTCTTTAGCGGCGTTGAGCACTTGTGGGATGGGTAAAAACTGTGAAACTCGCGATAGATTTTCGTGTTGATCGAAAAACCATACAAAACGCGTAAGACGGTTGGAGAGTAGTGTTTTGTGTCGAACTCGAACTCGAACTCAATTTGAAACTTGATCGAAACTTGATCGAAACCTTGATCGAAACTTGATCGAAACTTGTTCAAAACTTGATCGAAACTTGATCGAAACTTGATCGAAACTTGATCGAAACTTGATCGAAACCTTGATCGAAACTTGATCGAAACAACTTGATTGACGATTTTTTTAAAATCGATTTTCATAAAAAATGGGTTAAAAAAATGCACAACGTTAATAATCAAGTTTTCAGTTCTGCCGGCACTCCCGGAGTGCAACCAGTTTTTTTTATGTGTAAGGGGCTTAGTGTAGAGTGGTTTTTATTTAATACATTTTGTACGTATTATAAGATAGTTATAGCAGTCTATAATTGCTAGGAAGATTAAGAGAACTTATATGTTTTTACTTTTTATACTCAGAAGCCTAGAAAATAGATTTAAAAACCGGCCAAGTGCGAGTTGGACTCGCCCATGAAGGGTTCCGCAGCAGCAATAAGAATTATTTCTATGAAATTATAAGGTTTTTGATTTATTTTAATATTTCATTTTTGATATAATGAAAGTTAAATTAAGGTTTATCATTTATGACGTATAAAAAAAACTACTGGCTAGATCTCGTTCAAACCAATTTTCGTTGGTAGTTTTTATAGTAATGTACATCATATATTTTTTAGAATTATTATCATGCCCCTACTTTAGAAGTTAGAGGGGGGGGGGACACATTTTGCCACTTTGGAAGCGTCTCTCTCGCAAACTATTCAGGTTAGAAAAAAATGATATTAGAAACCTCAATATGATTTTTTAAGGCCTATCCACAGATACCCCACACGCATAGGCCAGATGAAAAAAAAATTTTTTTGTTTCAGTTGTACCTATGGGGACCCCTAAAATTTTTAATATTTTTTCCATTTTTGTATCAAAATCTTAATGCGGTTCACAGACTACATCTACTTACCAAGTTTCAATAGTATAGCTCTTATAGTTTCGGAGAAAAGTGGCTGTGACATACGGACGGACAGACAGACAGACAGACAGACAGACAGGCAGACAGACAGACAGACAGACAGACAGACATGACGAATCTATAAGGGTTCCGAATTTTTGCCATTTTGGCTACGGAACCCTAAAAAAAGCTGACAGCTAAATTATGTCAAAAGTGACATTGTTTTTTCTTCAAGACTGTAGGTAACAGTGCGACAAGGTTTTAAATGAACGTGGGTGGTGGCGCTGTTCGTAAAGGAGAACTGTCAAAAATGACGTTTTTGTATGATGGCAGCGTTAGTTCCTTTTTTCGCCACGTTCATTTAAAGCCTTGTCGAGCTGTACAGGTCTTGCAGATTGCTTCTAGAATGATGTTTTTTCAATTTTATAAATGGCTGAAGGATATTGCTAGAAAACTAAAACGCTTTCTTTCACTTAATTGGGTGTGTGAACGCTTACACCATTATAAAATGTATGCTTTTGATTAAAAGTGTTTGAAATTATTTTCAAATTTTCAAATATTTAAGACTGCAAAATTGCAATGCACTGTGAAATATACGCTACAATCTATTTTATACTTTAGAGCTTAAAATGTATAATTGCATTGCTAGATATTGGAGATTGTAAACTTTGGAAAGACTTTCTTTATATTTTTGATCACTGAATAATTTATATGCAATAACTGGCAACACTGCTGACATTTCTTATTTTTTCTTAGATATTTGGAGCCGCCGGTCTTACTGCCGCACTCAAGAGACACTTCATAATGATTAATCTTCAATGTTATAAAGAGTTTGATTTCATTTAATTACAGTTAATTAATTAACTGTAATTAAATGAAATTTTTTTTCGTCTCTGAGTGCAGCAGTACTTATCTTTATTTTCTGTGAGCGCGGCAGTTCAAATATATTAATATATATTTGAACTGCCCCGCTCGGAGTGTTCATGTTGTTTGTTAAATTATATTTTTTATATTCCAGTAACGTTCTCCGGTCGCAATCTTTTCACGGGCCGATGCTAACGCCGACTCTGCGCTACCAGCCGCCCGCGACACATATCGCCGAGACATACGACGCATCAAGCGACAACGACTTCTAACGACGGTCGCGACGACATTGTGATAAATGTATATTAATCGGAACCAAATACGCGTAACGGATATTTCATAGATGTAAGATGATACGCTTAAAAAAACTAAACGTCAAATCTGACGCCTGTCAAAAGCTAAACGTCAAATCTGACACCTGTCAAAGTCAAGCTTTCCCGCCAATTGCGTTTTCCAGTTTGTTGTCTGTGCTTGGGACGATGCAGTTGTTCGCACAATCTAAATTGTTGCTGGAATATATTTTGATGTTAGTCGTTTTAGAATAAAGTTTTTTTATGCACCTTATGATGTATTTGCTTAAATTTTTATGGATTTTTACGCGATCGATTTATCGATATTTGCGATAGTAACGTAGTTGCTCATTTCATTCATCGATTAATTATAATTATTATATGTATTAAGTTTTTTTTAGTTATTCGTAGTGCAATATGATTACATCACATATTCGGTTAGTTTTTTTTTATATTTCAAATTGTGTAGTTAAGGATCTTATACATAGGTCTAAAACTGTCTATGGTATGTGTTGCCATTTTTGGCTAAATTATCTTTTATTTACAATGTGTTAATGGAATTCCTTCTTAGAAATATTTCATGTTATATAAATGTACTTCGTACTAGCTAAAACTGTTTTACCGAAGAAATAACATAATGAAATTATTAATTTTTTAAATTATATTATTTTTGATTTTAAGAAAAGTACTGAAAATATAATCGTATATGATATTTCTAAACACATTTTTTTTACATATTTGGTTCTACATGAGTACACAACCTTTTCATAGTACGTAGTATGCTGTTTGCTTTATTTAAATGCTGCAAAAAGAAATTGAAATGGAGGATTTTTCCGCCTTTTAACTTTTTTACTGTTGCCTAGAGGCGCGCTATGGAATACTCATTTGGAAATGATAATATAAATGTAGTGAGTAGACATATTATTTGTTGTTCTGTTGTAGTGATAAAATTCAGTATTTTGTGTACAAATTATTTTATTCGTATCTAAAACCTGTCTTCGTCCATTTTTCATATCAGGCTATGTTAATAAATAAGAGACGAAAAAGTATTGCAGAAAAACATTAATTTTTTGACAGTCGATTTTTGTTTATGGCAACAAAATAATGTTTTTTTGGCAGACACTTTCGGAGTTGAGGTTAGCGGTTTGTATATTGGTACGCGTGATCTCAGAAAAAAGTTATTGTTTTGCATAGCGAAAAAAAAGAAAAAACAAAAATATTTTATAGGCTAAAAAATTCTATGCCGCTTCTCTCCTCTATAGATCTGATGCTGAGTATGATAGAAATTACGTTCATCTCTTTCTAAGGGTGACAACGATATAGTGTAACCAGATAATGTAGTGTATTCTAAATTAAGAATTTATTTAACCCTCTTCCTATTAAAGATATTTACGTAGCTTATAAATATTCAATATAGCTGTTGCCCGCGACTTCATCCGCATCCACGTCAACATTTTTTTTCGTCAATTTTTTTTAAATAAAAAGTATCCTATATTACTTCTGATACCTCCAAGAGTATGATGATGATTCGTCAAGTAATTTTTGCGTAAAAGCGTGACAAACATCCACGATTTCACATTTATAATATTAGTACCTAAGGATCTGTTTTTGTCTTTGTGACTGCCAATTCTCCAAAGACAAGTAGAACTTGTATGAAATTCGCCGTGTTCATATCTTTATTAGTTAAAGAGAGTTAGTGTATAATATAGCGTATTATATTATTATTTGTATTTTTACTAGTATGTAACCTTTAAAAACTTACCTTTGCAGGAATTTACCCATTTCAAAATTTGTAACGCCAAAAGTTTTAGTAAAAGTATTTTGCCTTTGCGCATTTCTATCACGCTCAGTGTAGGCTATTCTAAATGAAGAGTGTACAGGGGGTTATTTTGAAAAATACAAAAATATGGGCTACTTATATATTTTTCTGTAACAAACTTAAACTTCTATGTCTGATTCTTCTATTTTAATGTAATTCTTTTTGAGTAACCCACGAAATTTCTTTTTATATCTTATCTTCAATTCTATTAACGTTATTTCATTGATATAAATTAATTTAATTACATGTCAGATAAGATTTTTTTTTAATATTATGTAATTCATATGTGCAGTTTGGCGAAAATGAGTCTGTCGCGGTGACAGCTGGAACTAAAGGTGCTCCCAGACAAGTTATATAACGTTATAAAACATTGTGTAACACGATAACATTTTATAACATCGTGTGACATAGCTACAACATGTCAAAAAATAAACGTGTATTATGTTATAAATTGTTACAAAATGTTATACAAAAATGTTATCTAACGTTATAATATAAATTCTGTCTGGGAGCATCTATGGCAACATTTACAGTACTTGTCAATACTAGTAGTGTCAAAAGTGCGTTCAAGCGAGCCTGGATTGCTTGTATTAAAGAAAAGCACCCTTATTTAAAAATAATGCAGTCATTTTTGCCAAGCTGTAGGCATTTTTTTTTATTCCATAGACAATCATACCAAGTGCCAACTTACAAAATTAAATTTAGAGATCCTGTACACTCCCGTCCCAAATTATTTTATTTGGCAGCCGTTTTGTTGTTAAACTCAAGATTGTAGAGTTTATATTTGATGTTTAGCATTTCATAATAATTGTATAACTGAAATAAACACTAAAATGTATTTGGTTTTTTTTTCAAAGTACCCGCATACGGCATAAATCACGAACATAACTTTCCAAACTTGCAACTCTAGAGCGTGATTCTTGACTCGGAGGTCGTGGGTTCGACTCCGCGTTGGATACGTGTCTTTTTCAAGTTTGGTTAGGACAATGCAGGCTGATCACCTGATTGTCTGACAAGTAAGATGATCCATGCGTCGGATGGGCATATCATACTAGAGTCAATAAATGAATAGTAAGTGATATTACACGATGTTTTATTCATTGTCTTTCTTCAAAAACAATAAGGAGGTTTTATGATCAAAGGGCCCCATGTTGTCCGGAAAAAATGTAGGTACTGTACACCTGCACGCCCGAACCGCTAAACCGATTTTGCTGAAAATTGGCATAGAGTCACTTTGAGTCACATAAAAATTGGGGGTAGTAACAAGTAAAATCTTTGAATTAGTGGGTAGGTCGTAAAAACTGAACGCAAACACCTCTTCATACGTTATGCGCTCCTGGTACTTCATAATTTAAAACAAATGGGCTACCACTATTAAATTGTCAATTCACAAGAATTGAAACAAAATATTAAGGGTAGTCACAAGAAAAATCTTAGAATTAGTGGGTAGGTCGAAAAAATTGAACGCAAACACCTCTTCATACGTTATGCGCTCCTGGTACTTCATAGCTTAAAACAAATGGGTTAATAATTTGTCAATTCACAAGACTTGAAACAAAATATTGGGGGTAGTCACAAGAAAAATCTTAGAATTAGTGGGTAGGTCGTAAAAACTGAACGCAAACACCTCTTCATACTTTATGCGCTCCTGGTACTTCATTGTTTAAAACAAATGGGCTACCACTATTAATTTGTCAATTTACAAGAATTGAAACAAAATATTGGGGGTAGTCACAAGAAAAATCTTAGAATTAGTGGGTAGGTCGAAAAAATTGAACGCAAACACCTCTTCATACGTTATGCGCTCCTGGTAAGTGGTACTTCAAAGTTTAAAACTAATGGGCTACCACTACTAATTTGTCAATTCACAAGAATTGAAACAAAACATTGGGGGTAGTCACAAGAAAAATCTTAGATTTAGTGGGTAGGTCATAAAAATTGAACGCAAACACCTCTTTATACGTTATGCGCTCCTGGTACATTATAGTTAAAACAAATGGGCTACCCCTATTAATTTGTCAATTCACAAGAATTGAACCAAAATATTGGGGGTAGTCACAAGAAAAATCTTAGAATTAGTGGGTGCAGGGTCGAAAAAAATACCTTTTCATACATTATAATTTAAACCAAACGGGCTACCCCTATTAAGGTCAAAAATAAATAAAACACCAATTACATTAATTAGGATTTTATTTTTGGTTACGAATAAAGTTTGCATTTATTTTTTACACCGTTTTCATCGTTACCTTAATTATATTACCAATATTTATAATTTACTAACACTGCGTTTTATACACTTGATGCGCTGTTATGAAAATAAAAAATTAATTTTCCAAAAATTTCGTTGTTTTCTCATTATTAATATTAAGCATTTAGAAGTGCGAAAATAGGCAGTTGTGTAGTTGTGTTGATCAAACAGATTTTTTTACTACAATATCATATCCCTAAGGTGACTTTCCGATCTTCGCGGCAAGCGATCGCGACCGACAAAAATTCAAATAATCCATAGATATTATTATATCTAATAATAATAATATCTATGGACGCTTCACACCACGTCAGTCTGGCCCCGTGCTAAGTACCTGAAGGACTTGTGTTACAGGTACCAGACAACGGAAATATATTTAATACTTTTATAATATACATATATTTAAGATTTTTATTATATTATTATACACATATTTAATACACACACACAGACCCGGGAACATTGTAAACTTTTTTTGTTCCGTCGGCGGGATTCGAACCCGCGACCCCCAGCTTGAGCTACCAACAGCCCACCAACTGTGCCACAGAGATCGTCATATCTATATATATAAAACTCAAAGGTGACTGACTGACATGGTGATCTATCAACGCACAGCCCAAACCACTGGACGGATCGGGCTGAAATTTGGCATGCAGGTAGATGTTATGACGTAGGCATCCGCTAAGAAAGGATTTTGATAAATTCCAACCCCAAGGGGTTAAAATAGGGGATGAAAGTTTGTATATAATAATACTTCTTAACGCGAGCGAAGCCGCGGGCAAAAGCTCGTATTCAAATAAAATATCACCTTATGAACTAGGCCATAGGTTTCATTTTGCTGTACGCCACTACAAAGCAGCGGCAGCATGGGTCGCTAGACCAATGTCAGTAGATAATGAAACTTACAAGTTTAAGCCTGAAACCTCTGGCTTGAGCGAGTGGTCAGCGTTCAAGCCGGGGGTCGCGGGTTCGAATCCTGCCGACGGAACAAAAAGTTTTCAATGTTTCTGGGTCGATGTGTATTAATTAATATAATATGTATCACATAATAATATAATAAAAGTCTTAAATACTCGAATATTATAAAAATGTATATTATAATATAAATATATTTCCGTTGTCTGGTACCTGTAACACAAGTCCTTCAGGTACTTAGCATGGGGCCGACGTGGTGTGAGGCGTCCATAGATATTATTATTATGGCCGTAATATGGCATTTTATTTGAATTTTTGTCGGTCGCGATCGCTTGTCGCGAGGATCGGAAAGTCGCCTTTAGAAACATCTTACGAGTCGGGCGTTAAAAAATGTAATAAAAATAACCCCTTTTCTGGCGCTGTCGGGTAAAAACTTCGCAGTACATTGAATAATATTATGAGTTGGTACATAAATTAATTTACTTTGTTTGTATAGTGATTTTTGAACATTTTCGCCAATTATTTTATCTATTAATATCGTTTCCGGCATCTGAACTGCCCCGGGGCAGGATACGGAAATAGCCGAATTTTAAATTAAGAACATAAACTACGTATTGCACTACAACCCTTACAGCACAAGACTCTTAGTGTAGGGGTTGTGCACCTAATTTTGTAATAATATCCTGTATCTATCTTTAATTGTTTTGTATCATTTTCTTATTATGTATTTACTGAGACAATAAACTATTATTATTATTACTATTACTGTCCACGCGTGGCGCGTGCTCGTGGATCATCGGTTTTGTTCGGCTATTTCCGTATCCATTCGGCCTGCCCTGCCCCGGGGCAGTCCCAGATGCCGAAAACGCTATACTCATGTCGTTGACATGTAAATAATCATTTGCTGACTCTTTCGGTCAAGAACTCGAAAACGAGACAGCAATATTATTTTCTACTTCAGAAAAGTATAGCATCTGGAATGCAGTTGGTATGAATAACATTTCAAAGTCACTCCGTAAAAAAGGAACTTCATAATTTTTAATGTCATTCTATAATTACTTCACAACCACAATTCTCAAACAAAATGAACTAAAATCTAAATTGAGCAAAGCAGAAAGTGACAGTCAAACGTTATTCGAAATTCAAATGTTGCCGCCCTTTTTAACGCGCCAAATGTCAGCCATTTTGAGAAATAGGAACACATCACAATGAAATAATTTTAGGTAAATATATAACTCTGAAAATCAACGTCTTCACAATAAAAGCATATATATTCTAAGTACATATAAATATGCACTACGTTGTCTTAAATTCCTCTTATTTAAAATTATTATTTAAAATAACATCATTTCATATATGAATGCTAAGTATATCATATGAAACTATAAAATCATTTACATTTATGTCGTCACCGACTATTGACATTACAGCAATATGCGGAACAGATGAGCCCTAAATCCTTATCCACATTTTGCTCGCATATCATTTTATCAAAATCGGTAGTATTTCTGAAAGACATCTGGCAACACTTACTCTATTTTGGCGGGAAATTTTAAAACGTCAAACATTTTAAAATTAACCGAATCGGGAGTTTCGTTCAGAAACACTACCACAATTACATTATTTATTTACAGACGAACAAAAATATCACAACATATAATAACGTACAGGTTTTAGATACCATGAAAGGTATCAAGCAATTGTAAAACGTTCCATACCCTGTCTAAATGCCTCACACAAAATTAAATGCAGTTTGGAGGCAAAAAATAAACTTAATAAAGAAACCTCAACATCACCGATGCATTATAAAAATGAGATGAAACTTTTATTTATGGTTTCGATGGTTTTATATTTATTTTGCTCTATGGTTTTAAGTCGGAATTTACTGTTTTAAGTCACCTACCAATAAAAATATTTATCCAGCGTGGCATGGCATGGCATGCTAGGCAGGGACAAGACACATATTGTATAGTTATCCGCTGTATATTTTTATTAGTTAGGTAGTTAGAAAATTGACAAAACATCGTTGCAGCAAGTCTTAATGACTCTTCTGCGAATATAATTACGACATAACATGGGACTACTTTTTTTTCTTACGTATAAGCATTTTTTTACTACTAGTCTCAGAGTATTTTTTTGTTTAGTTACAGAAAAATGGTTTAATTGCACATTATATTTAAAAATAGATGATGACCGCAACTCTGTTGCGCCAAAATCCATTTATCGCATGGAAACCGTACATTTTTTCTGGATAAAAGTATCCTATGTCCTTTCCCGGGACTCAAAGCAAATTTCAGCAAAATCGGTCCAGCGGTTCGGGCGTGAAGAGGTAACAGACAGACACACTTATAATTTTAGTATGGATTAAGTGGAAAAGAGAAATACAAAGCTTGCTTTACTTTCTTTGCCTTTGATTGTAACTTAATCTGTTTACTTCGATGACTTTTTCTTCCCTTAGGGCCTTCTTACACCCACCGATTAGAGTCGAGACACCGTCTCGGCCAATCAAATTGTCTAATTGCACTGTCTCGTCACTCTACTCCAGTGTTTTTCAACCTGTGTGTAGCGACCTCCTTGGGGGTTGTAAATATTTTGACAAGAGTTGAAGAGGACGTCAAAGATAGAGAACTATTTCAGTAAAAAAAAACAATAAAGTCTAAAGATTAAAAATATTAATATATCGAGTAGGAAAATTTTAACAAAAGGAAATGTCCATAAATATACATACAAAACAGAAAAGCCGGGGTCGCGAAATATTTTTTACAGGGGGTCGCATCATACAAAAGGTTGAAAAACACTCTACTTGTACTTGTAATCAAGCCCAAGGATTTTTTAGGGTTAACATATAACTTATTTCTTGTTATTATATTGTTTCACCTCATTTTTGGAATACATCAAACCATTCTGTCTCTTATTAACTATCTTACAATTTAGTTAAAGCATTCACTTATGTGATAAACACACATATAATTTCGTCAATAAACTATTTCAATCCTGTCAACCTGTTTGAAACAAAGTAACATACAAACAGAACATTAGCGTATAGGGCGGAGGTACACCAATCTACAATATTATTTACAAGTTTAAGCACTACATTACCTAGCCTGACATACAAACAAAACATTTAGGTCTATACATACTCCAAGTATGTGCGTTTCCATGATATTCAAAATAATTATCTATCAACATCGATATAAACTTGTACTATTTAACCGACTTCAAAAGAGGAGGTTATCAATTCGACCCGTATACTATGTAACATTCCCAGAACTGCCCAGTTTACGTATATGTTAGTCTATATCAGCGTCTGAACAAATGTGCCTTTCAAAAGTGTATGTGTGTTTTTATGTTTGTGTTCGCATATCTCCGAAACTACAAGTACGATTTAAGTGATCCTTTTTTTGTTGTACTTGTACTAGGTTTTTTTGTTGAACACAACTTAAAAAATATTGCAAGTTTCATTAAAATCGGTTCACTAGTTTTTGAGATATTCGGGAATTTTAATTCACGTACAATTTTGAAGTCGGTTTTATCTTTTTAAAATACTATTATTATTGTTCTAATTTGGCAAAATATATAGCTAGTTGAGCAACAAACTATACTAAGCGGGAAGCGGTAAAACCGAATAAAAATATACTATTTAAAAATTTACCAACAGTAAATATATCTGTACAGATAAAAATATCAAAACAATCGTAGACAAAGATTTCACATGTATTTTTTTATATTTAAAAACGTATATTTACACACTATATTATATTCTACAGGGTGTAACAAAACTGAGTGGTAATACTTCAGGGTGTGTAGGCGTCCCTTATATAAAGTTCGCTGTGAAAGTAGCAGCGCTGAGGGAGCAACATTTTTTCACTTTTGTATGGAAAAATTCACAACGCTGGAGCGCTTGCATACAAATCACAAAAATTTTGCTCGTTCAGCGCTGCACCCTAGCTGCTGCTACCCTAAAGTATTATCACTTAGTCTATCACAACTTGTATATAAGCCTAAACAATGTCCACGGCGGCACTGACACAACGACATTAACAACTGATCTCAGAATCCCCGACCCCGCTACCCTGTTTCTTGAACTTTCCATTTTCGATCGTTATCTCCTCGTATCTATGGTTCCGTTTCCCGTTGCGTCCACTTCCGGTGTTTCGACTTCCGTTTCCGTTCCGATTGGCTCCGTTTCCGTTGCCATTTCGATTGCCATTTTTGCCATTCGGCTGTCCACCAGAACTCGATGAGGTGTTATCACTGTCAGCATACGGTACATCAGTTAGGGGTCCATTCAGCAAACTAGCAGCAGAATTCGACTGTTTCAGCTTATTCTTCTCTTCATTAACTTCCTCCTTCGGTAGATCGTGGATCACGGCTTTTTTGGGATCTATCTGGATCGTTTTCGACTCCGACAGCTTATTTGGCGTCACCACGTTGATATACGGAGGGAGGACCTTCGCATTCATGGTCGTCAGATTCACTGAACCACTGTTCTTCTTTAATTCATTCAAGTTCTCTTCCAATTGGGCAGCGTCTAGGCAGAACGGTTTGGATTTTGGAGTCTTCACTTCTTTATTCCATGCGTTTATTCGTGGTGGGTCTGGTGAGGCTATCGGCGCGGTTTTCCGTTCCGGAGCGAGGGAGGTTTTGTTCGTTTTGTCTATGACCACCGGTTCTGAAAGCGCGTTCTCCGGTGGTTTGGGCGACGTTGGAGTTATGCTTATAAGTTTTTCAACCTGCAATTTAATTTAAACATAGTAAGCGAAATTAGCGATAAAAAGGCGAGCAACTTTATGGTCACAGCACACATATCGACTCGGAAAGGGATCGTCACCGTATCGCCTTCGCCTCGCCGTGAACTAGGCGTCAACCAGGCGTCAACCAAGCGTCAACCTGGCGTCAACCTAACGTACGCACGTATTACCAAAGCATATCAGTAGCGTATACGTCAACTCGGCTACGGCTAGGCGACGCCTCGCTTACGGCTCGCCGACCGCTGTCCCCTTCCAAGGTGAGGCGATTACGTTACGGTTCCGCTTAGTGTGCGTTGCAGTAGGGAGTTTCATACAAACAATATTGAACGGCTCGAGGCGATACGGTGCCGATCCCTTTCCGAGTTGATATGTGTGCTGTGAGCTTTACTCGTGCGGTAACGAAATAAAAGGGCGTGACAAGGATGATTTTCTGCAGCTGCTCCCCGATTCATAGGTTTAACATGGCTTTATTAGTGGCCGCAGTATCGCACTTTGGAAGCTTTTCGTACTAATATTTTTTTGTACTTATATTGGAATTAAATAAACTATGCTTTGTAAATATAAATAAGACGTATACGAGTATATTTAAAATCAAATCTTATTTCTCCCTGTTAATATTACGCAAAGGGCGCTACTATCACATACAGTAAACAATCCAACCAAAATCCGACATGTTGCACACGCCATATCAGAATATTGATAGAAACGTTGTCAAACGTCGAACAAAACTGTTTGTTTACAGTTTGTGCTGGTGCTGCCTTTACCGTGAAAACATGGCAGTAATTTAACATCCTATTAGTCGAGGAACTTTTTCGAGACTAGCAACACCTTTGTTATTTATTTTTTAAATTAATTTTGTGTAAATTTTGAAATATCTTACCACAGGTCCAGCAGAATTCTTCCGTTTGGCCTCCACGGAGGGTGTCTTAGGTTTCTCCACAGATAGGGTTTTGTGTTTCTCCATTGATGGGGTTTTGTGTTTCTCCATGGATGGGGTTTTGGGTTTCTCCAACGATGGGGTTTTGTGCTTCTCCATGGATGGGGTTTTGTGTTTCTCCATGGATGGGGTTTTGTGTTTCTCCATGGATGGGGTTTTGGGTTTCTCGATGAAGGAGGTCTCGAGGATGACGGGTCTGTCGTCAACGCTAGTCGCTATGTCGTCGTCTATTGACGGGTCTTCCACTGAGCATATTAGTCTGGAAGTGGATGATATAATATATATAGCGTGTGTAGTGGATGATAAAAGAATCATCAAAAACTCCACGATTTTGTCTTTGGAACAAATAAATCTGGATCCGGAAATAGTTTTTAACCGACTTAAAAAAAAGGAGGTTATCAATTCGACGCGCATGTATGTAATATTTCTAGAACTGCCCAGTTTTTGTATATGTTGATCTATAACAGCTTCAAAACAAATGTGCCAAATTTCAAAAGTGTATGTATGTATGTATGTTTTTATGTTTGTGCACGCATATCTCCGGAACTACAAGTCCGATTTAAGTGATTCTGTTTTTTATTATACTAGGTATTGTACAACTTAGGAAATACTGCAAGTTTCATCAAAATCGGTTCAGCAGTTTTTGAGATAGGGAATTGTAATTCTTAATTACGTACAATTTGAAGTCGGTTTTATCTTTTTGAAATACTATTTTATTTTTTGTAAAAGGCCTGATTACACCCACTGAGTATACTGGCGAGACATCAGACAGTGCAAAACGATACTTTGATTGGTCGAGAGCACTGTCCCGCCACTGTCTCATGATCTCATCACTCTTCTATTCAGTGTCAAAAAATTCCCGACAGATTATGATTTAATTTTGCAAAAACCCAAAAGACACGTCCTAACCATAAAGTTTACCTAGCGGAAAAGAGAAACAAAGGCCTGAGCAAGCGAGATGTCACTATAACTAATATACGCAGTGTTACTATAAACTAGTAACACTGCGTGGTAACAAAAGACGTGATACATGACAGCAGAACCAATTTTTTTCATCTGTTTGACGTCCAGTCGGAACTTATCGGCAAGTTGATAATTAAATCTCTTAGAAAGATGGTAGTGTATGTGTATACGTAAACAAATTTTTACACACAGACGTAAATCAAATGCGGTTTCGTTTGACAGCTCGAGATTGTTGCTCTATTCCGCCAGGTATATTAACTTTATGGTCCTAACATCCCATAAAACGTGTGAAACTGTTAAACCCACAGCATAGATCAAGATAGATACCGCATGTCGCTCCATTTGTATGAAAACGAGCGTGCCACTTTTTTCCTACCACTGTGACGTACCGACTATAAGAAACATGTCCATTATCAAGGCCAACGTTTCTATTTGAATTTCTACAGCTCAATACGGTTCGGTACGGTACTTTTAGGCATTTAGGCATTTTTAAAATTATGATTGACGTCCGATACCGATAGCAGACTAAAGAACAGACTTTCGAAAGCGGAGCATTGCTCGTCGTTTGGGAACGCGATATGGCACGCGAAGTACACATGCGGTATCTATGGTTGAACCCCACACCCACCTGTCGGTAGACTTAGACGGCAGAAACTTGGCGGTCCTCGCCGCGGCGGAGGCAGCGGAACAGTCCGCGCCGGGGCCGCGACGCGACGCCATTGGAATGTTGCCATAGTCTTGTGATGCTGAAACAAGAAATGAGCTCACTGACCTCTATTATAATACACTGGACCGGCGATCGCTATCAATAAAATGTTCCTATTTGAAAGTCGCCATATTGGCGCTGATTGCTATGTGAAAGCAGTAGTGAGTGTACTTGGAACTACTATTTTGCAAATAGCGGTTGCAATTTTCTATGTAATTAGTTCACAGTACGCTCACCGCGGCGCTTCAAATCGACACAAAAAATAGCTGTCATTTTGTACGGCATAGCCTGTCCAGTGTATTATAGAGGTCAGTGAATGAACTTAAAAACTACCGACTACGTAATATATGTAATAATATCTATGGACGCTTCACACCAAGTCTGGCCCCGTGCTAAGCACCTGAAGGACTTGTGTTACGGTCCACTGAGCCACAGAGGTCGTCGTAAAATATGCATATTTAAAAATTGAAATATAATATGCATATTTGAGATGCGCTAAAAGCTATTTCACTTGATACCCCATATGACATAACTTTACGTTTATAAGTTGGAAAATCATTTATTTTTTCTTATTTTAGCGCTGTTCACAAAAAGAAAAAACAAGCGGACATTAATACTAATCACACACCCTTATTTATTAAAAACAGCCCCAGAATCGGGAACTGGGCGACAAAACTTTACAGGAATAAGAAGGCAAAAACAATTTAACCAATCAAATCACTGGAAGTTTCTTACATAAAGTAGCCATCATCATCACCTTGATGAGTGGCAGTCTTCCACCAATCACAAACACACGCGCACACACACACACACACACACAACTGTTTATTATTTATATTAAGTAATATAAGAGTATTACCTTTCAGTAGAAGTGGAAATCGTGAATCCTCGACTTCCTTGCCCGGCGCCGCCGTTTGCGATTTGCTATGAGGGTCCGGCTGATCCGTTAGGCTGAACATTACATTACACGTTGTGTTACATTACAAGCATTACGTTATACCGTTAAATATTACAATATTATATTACAATACAGCTTTGTACGCGCAGATGTTTAAAGCGCGGGAATCGTACATATTTCGATGATATAATAAAATATATCCTATTCCTTTCATAAGACCAAAAGTTTCTGGATCGAAATCGATTCTGTGGTTTAAGCTCGAAGAACAGACAGACGGTATAACTGCAAAAAAATCAAATGTATGTCATTGCCTAATTATTATTAATAAAGGGTGCCCAAACTGTATTAAATTTTAATAACTAAACTGTGGTTACCCAAAAAATGAGAGTGTTGCCAGATGTATAAAAATCTACTATTTTTGGTAGTTTAAAAATTTACCAAAATTGAATTAAAAATGTGTTTTTAATTATGTTTTTTTAATAAAATTCTCTATTAAATGGGATCACAGGGGTCTAAGCATGCCTGCTCGTCTAGAGAGCATTCGCTTTGTTAATTTTGAATAAATATTGTCCAAATCTTCTCTTATGCAAAACATAAAAAAATAAGTATTATTTTTACAAAAATTGCAGCAAAAGTATGAGAATGAAGTGACAATTTGAAGTGGCAAAATGAAAATATTTACAATACCGTAAATGGATAAAAGAGAAAATTTTGACAATACAGTAGCATGATTATTTTTAGTAGATTTTAATGAAGCAGATTAAAAATAATCAAGCTGGAGGATACATCCAATTATTACGGGACATGGAACATTAAAATTACAAATAGTTTACGGAAAAAAGTTCACTGGCAATCAGAACCATTGTTCGAAGAATTTTCTATCCCTTTCTATCCTATTACATTTTAAAATTTGCTGTCTTTGTCTGATACGTTGGGAGTGTCACACGACAGACAAACATAACTTAAATTATATAACCAGTTAATAAACATTTTTATATTAAAAAATAAAAATGTTTATTAGCTGATTATACAATTTAAACATAATTAAACATAATTTTTATTATTATAAGTAAATTATTAAGAGGATTTATACGTAGACACTGTTACTGTTGCCAATATTATTACAAAATAAAGGCTCATTGGTACTTAAAATCCTTAGGCGTTTTTTTCACAACGATTTTCTGAAAGATCAGTATAAATGGGTCATAGTTCCAAGGAATTAACGAGTATTCAGTTACACAATTGTTTGTTCAAGCATACAAGTCGACAAGACCCAGTTTCACAAGTCTTTCGCTGAAAGAGAATTCACTAGTAGCTCTTTTCAAATTTTACAAACAGCTTTTCTTTGTACGAGAATAAACATTTATAAATATTTAAAAAACGGAACGTTACTTTCTTGTAACTTTTTAATCATATTTTTTAATGCAAGGATTTTTATGTTTAATTTACTTAATATTGTTTTCGTTTAATTTGTAAATCAAATATATTTTGAATAGACATAAATTTATGTTTGACAGCCGTCGACCAGTGTTACCAGTCTCCCAATTCGGTAGAATTTAGTATATTTTTTTTATCCACAGACAACACTAACCTAACCAACTTTTTGAAAATACCTCCTCAAAACTCGTAGAACATAAAGCACTAACCTAAACTCGGTAGTATTTATTATCTATAGATCAATTTTTTGTGTTTCTTTAGATTATGATTGCCAGCACTATTTACCTATCGTCCGGCGCGGGGTCCTGCGCAGATTTCGGCACGAGGTAGTCTCCCGCCGACGAGCGCTGCCAACACAGCGACGTAAGGGAGACCCACATTACAACACGCCACACACTTTGTACTACCGTCGTCGTTTTTACTTTTTTTTATAGTGACTTTGACATTAATTTTTTTTAAACTTTGTGTTACTGAGAAAGGTAGCAAAATGACAGTGACTTTGACATTTACTTTTTTAAAAAACCTCGTGTAGGTGAAGGAGGTAGCAAAATCCAATTTAATATTTTAATCTTTGATCTCTTTATGTGGTCATTATACTTTACCTCTATTATCTAATGTCATTAGATAATAGAGGTAAAAGTTCATTAATATTCTTAAATAGATCGATATATTTTTTGTACCTGTTTTTTTCTAGACAATATTTTTAATTCGGTAAAGGATTGAGTATTTTGCCAAAACTGACATGACAAATTTGAGTTGCCAATATTCGAACTTGGTAGAATTTGGTATATTTTTGATCAAACGATCGAACCTACTAGTTATTGGTAAAAAAGACCACGGTAGTGTTTTCTAAAAAATGTTAAGATCTCCCTGCATATCTTTTTAGGTCTAAGCGTGCATAACACTGGACTTTATACAACAAAATTAAAAATATTTATTTCTATTTAAAGTCCAATGTTAGAGGATAGGTAAAAAGAACAGGTAAAGATTTCCGCTATAGCTACTAGGCAAGTAAACACCTCAAGTGTCATAATAAAAAAAGAGATTCTTGGAATCGAGTGTTTTGATGTGATGACTTTTTAAATTTTAGTAAAACACCATGCAAATGATAAATCCCAATGAATCTCTTTCTATCTACAGGGGTACTAACTCTACGCGATTTTCATTCAGGGTAAGGTTAAGTTAGAAAAAAATAAATAAAAAAAAAACTGTCATGCGTCACTCGAAAGCACGTTTTTCTAACAATTATTATTCGGAAAAAATTTAATTACTTGCTTCTAGTAGCCAGAGCGAAATCGTTTGAAAAGAAAACAATTAAAATTAGTACAGTATTTATATGTCGATTTAATGATTTTTTATCTGTGTGAATGAAATTATTGTATCTGTAAAATATGAATGTTTAATAAAAATGTAAAGTTAAGTAATTGACTCAATTAATTATTTGCCTTAAATGATATAAAAAAAAAAACAAATGTCATTTTTATTTAAAAACAGACACAGTAGAGGTCGTGGAATCCCTGTCAAAAACTTGTAATTTTCTATATAAACCGCGATTGACTTGTCAGATGTTGTCAATCGCAACTTTGTATTAGAAAATGGCAAGTTTTTGACAGGGAGTCAATGACCGCTACCGCCATGTTTCGCCGAGTACAGTATAACAATTTTTCTCAATATCAAAGATATATACTACGACATTATATGTATACAAGAGCTCAATCCTCTCTCCATGTCTGTGTGAATGACATTTGTTTTTTTTAAAGTCGTCGCATACACCGCTAGGCTTTACCTGCGCTTCGACGGAATCGTTCGGAGTCTCGTTCCTGGAGCCACCGATGAAGGACCTCACTATGGGTAGAGGTGCTTCTAGAATTTGTGGGTCCTGGTACAAGAGGAATTTATAAGTTGTGAAGTTTCTTAAAGGGCCCATTCACGGCAGTCCGCCGTGCAGGACTGCAAATGGACATAGCTCACTCATTGGTTCACACGACCGGAAACACCGAGTGTGAACCAATCAGTGAGCTATGTCCATTTGCAGTCCTGCACGGCGGACTGCCGTGAATGGGCCCTTTTATATAGTGCGACAAGGCTTTAAATGAACGTGGGCGGGGCGCTGCTGGTAAAGGAGAACTGTCAAACACATGTCAAAAATGACGTTTTTGTATGATAGAAGCGTTAGCTCCTTTTTCGCCACGTTCATTTAAAGCCTTGTCGAGCTGTATTGATATATTGTGTACTAGCTGTTGCCCGCGACTCCGTCCGCGTATACTTCAGTTTATTCCCGTTCCCTTTTCCGTGAGATTATCCAATCGGTTCTGTAGTTTTGGCGTGGAAGCGAGACAGACAGACAGACAGAGATACTTTCGTATTTATAATATTAGTTTGGATAGTACAGATATTCAGCTAAAAGTACTCAGATGGTAGAGCGCTCGCTTAGCATGCGCGAGGTACCGGGATCGATACCCGGCGCCTTCAGTTCTTTTTCCAATTTTCTTTCACCTTTTATATTTTTTGTTTATTATCTAATGTTCCCATAACTAGGTAACGCATTTATGCCTACTTAATATAAAAATAATATTTTTTTTACATAAATCCAGCCATCCAACGAAGATGATTGGCAGGATTGTCATTACTAGAATAGTTTTGAGGTACCTACTACCTAGTTTCGTACATTGATACATCGTTACTTAATATTTTACTTGCAACAATAATATTATATTATTGTTACCCTACTATTCCATTTTCACAGATACGCGATATGGAATAGCAATACATATATTCGTAGGCGCGTGAAAGGGACAAGTAGCATTCCTACTTTTTAGTTAGCCTCCTTTCGCAACGCCAAACGCGCCATAAGGAACTTCATTTCAATACAGTACAATAGAACAGAGCAAGCGGTATAAATCACGTGGTAAGTTATACTCGTGTATTGTGAATGGTCAAATGGTGAACCACCATAATATCATCATTTATCTGGTTAATGCCTCCGTGGTCCAGTGGTCTAGAGCGTGGCTCTTGACTCGGAGGTCGTGGGTTCGATTCCTGCATTGGAAACATGTTATTTCCAAGTTTGGTTAGGACAATGCAGGCTGATCACCTGATTGTCTGACAAGTAAGATCTCTCGCCAGTCGTGTCGGTCTTCCGTCCCACTGGGTTGTGAGAGTAAAGGAATAGAGAGTGCTCTTGTGTACTGCGCACACACTTGGGCACTATAAAATTACTCCTGCGTAGCTGGCCTGGTTTCAATGAAACCAGCCACCGTCACCGAAATCGGTGTGGGAGTTTAAAAAAAAATCATTTATCTGGTACACCCACAGACATAGACCAAGATAGATACCGCATGTCACTCCATTTGTATGAAAACGAGCGTGCCACTTTCTTCCTACATACTGTGACGTACCGATGATAAAAAACGTGTCCATTACCCAGGCCAACGTTTCTATTTGAATTTCTACAGCTCAATACGGCACTTTTAGGCATTTAGGCATTTTTAAAATTCCGATTGACGTCCGCTTCCGGTAGCAGACTAAAGAACAAACTTTCGAAAGACGCGCATTGCTCGTCGTTTGGAAACGCGAAATGGCACGCGAAGTTCGTAATATATAGTCCGCGCGGAACTAGTTGGCCGCTCTGCCGGTATGTGAGTATACGGGCAGAACGGCCAACTAGTTCCGCGCGGACTATACACATGCGGTATCTATCTTGATCTGTCTGTGGGTAACCTGGTTCTAATTTACCTGAAGGAATCCCTGCAGGCGGTCGTAGATCATGGAGAAGTTGGGCCGTTCGTCCGGCAGCGGGTTCCAGCAGTCGCACATCAGCCGGTAGATCTCGTTGGGGCATCCTATAACCATAGAATTATAACCTTAATAAAGGGGGTGACAGACACGCGAGTAAGTACGCGGACTTATGGCTCGACGATCTTAATCGCCTGTGTGTCAGCAAAGAGCCGCGAGCCGCGAGCCGCGCGCCGCGAGCCGCGAGCCTGGGGGCATGGTAATTCAGTGTGAGCGATTCTCGTGTGTCGCCGACGCGAGCCGAGTAAGTTCGCGAACTTAAAACTCGCGTACTTTAAGTACGTACGTGTGTCACCCATTTAAATGAGCGAAAGAGAAAGAAGTATATGCTGTTACTGTAAGACAAAAAAGGACGACAGTATTTGCTCGATTCGATTAAAGCGTAAAATGAGCGAAAGAGAAAGAAGTATATGCTGCTGTAAGACAAAAAAGGACGACAACATTTTCTCGATACACATTTTGCATACAAAAACATTGCTACAGTTTTGATGGCATATGCCTTATCTAAGTATTGACATCGTTGCCTCTAACGAGTTTTTTTTTTTAAAGATGACGTTGGACATACATAATAGAGAGGAAAAATCAGCTGGTTAGGGTCCCGTTTTAGGGTACCGTAGTCAACCAAGTTTTGTTGATTATAGAACCCTAAAACGGAACCCTAACGAGCTGATGTTTTGTATATTGGTAGGTTAATAGTTATATAATTTAAGAGTAACATTGTCCTACAAATAGAACAATCCATATTTTAGGACCATCAAATCATAGTATGAAATCCTTTCTATCTCTGTTAGCTACAACTTTCAAGATTTTTCGCAGATAAAAATGTTGTTTCTCTTAGGGAGATCGCACACGTCACACTTTTTGTGTGATCGAGTCTGCGGCTTCCATACATTCTGATGGCGCGCGCCGCGCCATGCAGATTGTAAGCCGCAGACTCGATCACACAAAAAGTGTGACGTGTGCGATGTCCCTTATCAAAATGAAGGTACTCACAAAAAATTAGTAATAAAAAAAATTGTTCTAGGGCTCCCTGACCATAAGATTTATATTAATAAAAAAATACTTTGATACATGTAATTTTTTATTGTGTTTTATGTTGTTAATATTAATATTGTGTAATAAACTTTTAAACATGGGTAATAGTGCCTTCACACTTCCAACTCTCAACTTTGTGAGGTGGCATTTAGGACTCATTAACTATGTCCACACTGAGCCTTTCTTTGTTCATTAAGGGCATGCACGTGAGGCATGCCCGCTACGCATGCGTTCTGACCGTATCCAAAACTTTCGCTTTGTTCTTTTTTTTCTGCAATTTCTTGTGACCAAATAAGCCGCACATATTCCACCCAGTAAAATGTTCTCGTCGCACATGTTACAATAAGCTGACAGACACTGCAACTGAACAAAAATGACAATAATTTGGCGTTGCGTTCGTTGACGCATTCAATTATTGAATGCGCCAAAACGAAAGTTGAATGAAAGAAGATGACGAAAATTGAAGATGAAAGTGCACAGTGTGGAGGTAGCTATTGAAGAGTTAACACAGTCAACAGTAAGCGAATTAACTTATCTTTCTACATGTATCTAGGACTGTATCATTACCCTGTCCAGTAGTACAGTGATTAGTTGCGCAGTAGGATCTTTGTACCGTAGGACAGTCGGCAGTAGGACAGAACGACCTGGTGGGACAGAACTCACCATTGACTTCTCCAGTCTCCCCCCTCCCGACACCAGCTCCATAGAGAAAACCTCCCACAGTAGGACGCCGTGCGACCCGGTGGGACAGTACTCACCGGCGAACGGCTTGTCCAGTCTCCCCCCTCCCGACACCAGCTCCATCACCTCCCGGTTAGTACAGCCGGTGTACGGCATCATGCCCAGAGAGAACACCTCCCACAGTAGGACGCCGTAGGACCTGGTGGGACGAAACATCAATCAGGGGGCAGAGTACTGTCAAACATGTGACAACATGTGACCGAACTTAGCTAAACAGAGTAAAGACAGCTCTGAATCAAATCATCAAAACACCACTCTTGTGTACGTGGTTCTTACTAAACCCTACAATCTACGTGTATTATCATAAAAATTTAAGCCGTCATTCCACCGCGGCACACGCTGTGCACGGCCGGCGCACGTTTTTATTACTTTGACTACGTCAATTCGTGCGTAGCGTGTCCGTGGGTTGCAGTGGACACAGTCACATATATTTTCTTGCAAAGCGAAGCTTGACGCACGTGCGTAGTGTCTCCGTGCGCCGCGGTGGACTGACGGCTTTATTCGAAGGTAGTGGATTGTTATAATGTCAAGTGATTATTTGTCAGATGGGCTTGACATAACTTGACCAAATAACGTAGATCAGCCCTCTACCTATAAACTACTACATTTATGTTGTTGTGTGCTCATATTATGATCCATATTAGGTTTCACAAACAGTGCAGTAAACATACAAAAAAATACACACATACAATATAAAATATGCAAAATAAAATTATACACAAATAAAACACAATAAATATTTAACAATAAATTATTATAGTCTGTCAAGAAAGTGAAGAAATTAAAAAGTGGCAACATCGCAGTGTCATCCCTTTCAAATCAATCTAAGAAAAAAGGGATGACACTACGATGTTGCCACTTTTTAATTTCTTCGCTTTCTTGACGGACTATGCGTTAGAAGAATTGATGTTGCGCCCATGGGCGCTTGAAGTGAAGTGGCACCAACGTTCCCCCAGAGGGCGTGGTGGGAAGACGTCCGCTCACTGACCTCTATTATAATACACTGGACCGGCGATCGCTATCAATAAAATGTCCCTATTTGAAAGTCGCCATATTGGCGCTGATTGCTATGTGATAGCAGTAGTGAGTGTACTTGGAACTACTATTTTGCAAATGGCGGTTGCAATTTGTTATGTAATTAGTTCACAGTGCGCTCACCGGTTGCGCTTCAAATCGGCACAAAAATAGCTGTCATTTTGTATGGCATAGCCAGTCCAGCGTATTATAAGATGTGGTGGTGACCCAGTGGTTTTGACCCATTAAAAAGTAATAACCGTGTATGGCACTGACCTCCATTATACAAGTACGTTGGACTTATGATACCCCCCTGCTTTTTGTGCCTATTTGAAGCGGAATCAGCGCCCCCAATGCGGGGGAAGAGAACTAAATTTGACGTAATCGCAACCAATAACAACAGTTGTCTTCACTAGCATTAGTTCCAAGTACTCTCACTACTGCTATCAGCGCCAATATGGTGACTTTCAAATGTCATTTTTACGTCAGATTTAGTTCTCTTCCCCCGCATTGGGGCGCTGATTCCGCTTCAAATAGGCACAAAAAATTGCTGTCATTTCAAAGGGTATAATAAGTCCAGCGTACTCATTATACAAATGCAGGTCAGTGGTGTATGGTCATTCTAAAAACGCGGAATCGCTAAACTTACCAAATGTCAGTTTTGCAGGTGAAAACTCCGTCAATGTACGCTTCCGGCGGCATCCACTTGATCGGCACCATCGCTTTTCCGCCTTTCTTATAGTAGTCCGACCTGGCAGATAAAAATGTGAATAAGTAGAAAAAAAACTGGAGAGGTGTCAAGGGACACCCGGATGGAACGAAGTTATTTATTATGTACAAAAATCCTGTATACACTCAACAAAAAAAATCGTCGCATCACCACACTATTTAATGCGCGAGAGAGAGAGAAACACGTGACACACACTTTCGTGTGTGACGCGACACACGACACTTTTGTGTCGTTGCAACTTTGCGTCTAGCCCCCTTTCGGCTTTCGCACCGCGCGATAAGGAACTTCGTTCCAAAATCTATGTAAAATACTGGTAACTTTCTTTTTTAGGGCTCCGTACCCAAAGGTTAAAAACGGGACCCTATTACTGAGACTTCGATGTTTGTCCGTCTGTCTGTCTGTCTGTCTGTCTGTCTCCAGTCTGTATCTCAAGAACCGCTGTAGCTAGACTTCTGACATATTCACAGATTATAATATATTTCTGTTGCCGCTATAACAACAAATAGTAAAAACAAAACAAAATTAATACTTAATAGTAATACTTAATAGGCTCCCATACAAAAAACACAATTTTTGGACTATTTTTGCCCTATAACGGTACGGAACCCTACGTGCGCGAGTCCAACTCGCACTTGGCCGATTATTTTAAGTATTGAAAAAACAAAAAAACAATGTTTTAAGCCAAGGTGACCTTAGGTCATAGAAGATGTCTTGTCCACAGAACATGCACATAATATTATATCTAGAAAAACATAACTCTGCTTATGCCACTTTTAATTTAAAAAAAACTGTTTTTTTTTATATTTTTTACCCACATCATTTTTTTATTTAAAAATGCTTAAAGTTATCAATAACGGCTATCCATCAGTGGCGAAGCCTCCATAGAACACGATTCCTACCGGCTTGCCTTGGCCAATTTTAATAAATACATTTTTTATTATTAATAATTATAGCTTACTCCGCTTCCTACAATTTCATAAAAATAATTCGCCATGTATTTAAAATCACGCAAACGCACACATACCCGTTTTTACGATCGCACTCAGAACGCGTACGTACTGCTCCATAGTGTGCGGCGGCGGTGGCCGGGGAACTCGCTCAAAACATCGGGAATCCAAACATTTGAAATGTATGAAATTCACGCACACATACACATTACTACTACATGCAAACGACTCGTCGATATTGTCGAACAACAAGCCGATCCCACATAGCCTACCTAGTCTTTATTTGTCATGTGTTAAGGTTTAGTTTCGCATGTTTCGCTTTAAAAGATTTCGTCCAATCACAACAGAGCTAATTGCAGCGGCCGACCGGCGCGTGCTGTCATTTCAATTCACATAAACAATTATATTACGGGCTAATTTGCACTCATTTTGTACTGTTATTATTGTAATATGCAAAATTTTGTTTATTAAGTTAGTGGGCTAGCTTGATTGTAATATTATATAGTTTAAAAGAATCGAAAGTAGTGAAATTTTACTTGCCAAGTGTTGTGTTGTGTTTTTGTTTGTTACATCGTAAAGGTTGGTTTGTTTTACTTACTTTGTAATTTGTCGTGACACGGTTAGGTGAGAAATGGCAGCATTAGTACAAATTGACTGTTGTCTTACGGATTACCTATTATATTTTATAATAATATTAAATAACGACGACAGACAACAAATAACAAAATTAAACATTTAGGTACGTATTTCTGCTGATATTTCTTTGCTACTAGCTTTTGCCCGCGATTTCGTCTGCGTGGACTTCAGACAGGTAGCCTATGTTCCTTTCCATGTTTGACATGGAATGCATGCAAAATTTCATCTAAATCCAGTTTTTGCATGATTGAGTAACAAACATCTACACTGGCAAGTCAGGATTCACTTATTTTTGGTGTGTGAGTGTGAGTGACGTGTGCTGTTTTAAGCACTTTTTTAAAGCCACTTTTATCATACTCGACATGCACTGTTCATATAATACCAGTGATGTCATGTATGGTGAAGGTGGTGAATACTAACAACACTAACACTGCATGCAACGCACACAATGCAAGCAAAGCACCCTAGTAGTTATGGAAAAGGTAAACTAACACACTTAATACAGGTATGTAATTTATTGCACGTTTTTTTTACAAGAATTGAAATTTTGCTTATTCACGAGTTAGCCGTTTTTTGGTCCGGCTTTACCTTTATTTTTTTTCACCCCACGCCACTGCTATCCATCTATCCATATTACTTAATATTATAAATGCGAAAGTGTCTCTGTCTGTCTGTCTGTCTGTTACCTCTTCACGCCCAAACCGCTGAACCGATTTTGCTGAAATTTGGCATGGAGATACTTTGAGTCCCGGGAAAGGACATAGGATACTTTTTGTCCCAGAAAAATGTACGGTTCCCGCGCGATAAACGAATTTTGGCGCAACGAAGTTGCGGGCGTCATCTAGTTTGTTATAAGTCAGTAAACCAACCTGTAAATATCTCTGGCCATGCCGAAGTCGGCTATCTTGACGACTTTGCCCGGACCTCGACTGGTGAGAAGGCAGTTGCGCGCCGCTATGTCCCTGGATGGAAAGAAATATCGTGTGAGTTCATAGAAAAAACACAAGTAACTGAAAAATGCGCGGTTTCCTAAAGACTACATCGATTTGCCTCTAGCAAACCTCCTAGATACTTATTTTTAACCGACTTCCAAAAAGGAAGAAGTTATATGTTCGGCTGTGGATATTTTTATTTTTTATTTTCATGGACATATTCACAAACATTGCCGAGACACAGAAAATTTTGTATGTGGAATAAAGTATTCCACATACAAAATTTTCTCATTACAAAAGATTAAAGGTCTACCAGAATCTGATGGCAAAAAGTGAGAAAAGAAATTGACTCTAGCAATACCGGGGTAAGGAAAAAAAAGGATCAAAATGTTTTATTCCAACATTTTGATCCTTTTTTTTCCTTATAGCGGCTGATTCTATGTGTGAAACATGCTAATATTATATCCTAATATAATGATCCAGGATAATTTTTTTAAATGTGCTGTCAGCCATCAGATTCTGGTAGACCTATACATACTTTTAAAACCTAAATACAATCTTTTTACATAAACTTACCTATGTATAAACCTCTTGGACTCCAAGTATCGGCACCCCTTGGCGATGTCCATGGAGCACAGTATGAGATCCTTCATAGTCAGGGCGCTCGCCCGCTCCGGCTTCGGACGGCTTTCACGAAGGAATTTCTTCAGATCACCACCACCTAACAGCTCCAGGACTATATACCTGTTGGGATTGAGGCAATAATAATAAGATTGGTGTATTACTTCCTACGAATAATAAAAACTAAGGAAACGTAACTCCTATACTCACTGACCTCCATTATACAAGTACGCTGGACTAATGATACCCAGATGTATTTTGTGCCTATTTGAAGCGGAATCAGCTCCCCCATTATTCGGGAAGAGAACTAAATCTGACGTAACTTGCAAATGTCCGCTCAATCACTATTGGCTGTAGAAATCACAGATCATAGTATACCTCCATGGTAGAAACTAGTATTAGTTCAAAGTACTCCCACTACCGCTATCAGCGCCAATATGGCGACTTTCAAACATAATTTTTACGTCAAATTTAGTTCCTATCCGTAATAACGGGGGAGCTGATTGATGATTCCGCTTCAAATAGGCACAAAATATAGCTGTCATTTCAAAGGGTATCATTAGTCCAGCGTACTTGTATAATGGAAGTCAGTGCCTATACTTCAACCGTTTTGAATTTGGTTCTTTTTCGCTACTATATGATAATAGCTACGGAACACTAACATTCAAAGGACATCAGGCATTCTGGCCTAAAAAATAAATATGCGCGGCCAGAACTAAGAATACTTCCAATAGCAAGGCCATATTAAGAATTTTAAAAAATATACGCACTTAACCCTGTAACTGCATTTTCTGAGTAATTATTTTCTTAGGAAAAAATGTTAAAAGCATTACATTTAAAGGGGTCTTACTGGGAATTGCCCCTTTACCCCGTATTACCCCTTTCCTAGTACGATGCCATTTCCAGTATGACCCCTTTCCCAGTGAGACCCCTATAAATGTACCTAATGCTTTTAGTAGATATTTTTTCTTCAACTAAATAATTACTCAGAAAATGCAGTTACAGAGTTAAGTCCATATTTTTTTTAAGTTCTTAATATGGCCTAGATATTTTAAATAATCCTAGGTCTGGCCGTGCAGCTTTTTTTAGACCAACATTGTACGGAATTTGCCTGATGTCCTTTAGGAAATAAAGCCGTTGACAATATTATAATTGTCACTTGTATAAAACACACACAATTGTGTACCGAATACATGAATATTCGGGTGACATTTTGTAGACACGCGGATAAAATTTTTGACACAGTTACTCTTCCTTAGTTTTTATTATTCGTAGATTACTTACGTCAGAAAGAGCATGGGAATTTTTAGTATGAAGTCCGGTATACCTACAAATTCGCGATTAAAAAAAGTCATTTTGGCGGCAAGAGATGAAACATGTGCCAATCGATAGTTCGTCAAAATATAAATGTAACTGATACGGTTGCGGAATAAATAAGAGTTAAAAAAATATTTAAAATTTAAATGCAGATTTTTTTGGAACGAAGTTCCTTATCCCGCGTTCGGCGTAAATCTGAAGGCTGGACAGAACCATATTTGACCTTGATTTGACCTCGACACTTTTTTATTAGTACCTGCATGTAAGGGGCAGATGACGTTGACAGTAAGTATTCGTGTGCGTCAACTAGATGGCGTTTTTTTAAAATAAACAGCGACGCGTTGTTAGTATTCCTGGGCGTCAATAGATGGCGTCTTTTAATAATTTTTTTGAGTCTATATGTATACAGGTTTTTTGAACATAAATGAATAACTTCGTTCCATTCGGGTGTCACTTGACACCTCTCAAGTTTTTTAACTCTTATTTATTCCGAAACCGTATCAGTAACGACATTTTACCAAAGAGTATTTCCTATTTATATTTCGATGTACTATAAATTGGCACATTTTTCATCTCTTGCCGCCAAAATGAGGTTTTTTTCCAAAATTTCTAACTCTAGGTATACCAGTTAGGTCCCATGCTCTTTGAATTTCGAAAGATTTTCATTTGGTATAACTTAGTTTTTGATAAATAAAAAAAGAGTTGAGACAAAGATAAAAAATCATTGTTAAGACAAAAAAGTATTAAAAAAATAAAATATGTTTAAAAACAGTATACATACACATTACACAATGTAGTTAGTTGGTACATTTTTTTAAATATTGAACTGGCAACATTGTTTTTGTAAGGAGCAAAATATCAGTGTCCAACTGTCATATGATTTTTTGTTTGTAATTTATTAATATTTAATAAACCAAATTTTATTAAAAACACAACAAACTGTTTTTGATTCATTAAAAATTATGAATTTCTTATAAAATAAGGTGTTAAATTCGCAAAAGCCATTTTATGTGGTTATGAATGTTTAATGATAGTGCGTTATTGCGTTATTTTGTGTTATGGTGTTTTTTTTTATTAAAAATTTAAAAAAATAATTAGTCAGTGATAAAGCAAAGTAACTTAATATAAAAGTTGTGCAGAAATTTCCCTAAAATTTTTATCGAGCGACTAAAAAATTATCATCTAAAATTAGCATATGCAGATGACATGGAGCCGTACACAAGTTACGTCAAACTTTTTATCCCCTTAACGATGATAGTACATATCAGAGAAATTGACGGCAGATGGCCACCAGGTACACAATTTGGTCGGGTTATGTGAACTGCCGCAACTTTTTCAAGGCTGTCCCAGTTTTGAACTCCAAAATATGCACTTGGACTCCAATTTTACGTTACCTTCCAAATTGGTATTGTAAATTTTTCAGAACATAGGACTTGGAGTCTACCTTTAAGACGTTGGGATTACGACTAAAATGTATCTCTGTAGCTCTACCATGAGTTTAAAGCTATAGTATTTATCGACTCTCGATTCCGACTACGTAAAAGTATGGCAAATTTTGCAGCGCCTCTAGCGGTCACTTGCGGAACTAAAATCGCCATACTAAAAATTTACGTAGTCGATATCGAGTACCGATAAATACTATAGCTTTAAACTCATGGTAGAGCTACCGAACACGACTAACATAGCTCGACCAAATGATGCATTCGAAATCTACAAGCAATAGGCTTGATGACAATTTTTTTTCTTATTGGTAATTGAAAGACCCTTAAAAATAGAAACATCGCTGAAAGAATGACTCTGATAGCTTAAAAATTCACCAAGATATGGCAATTCAAACATCTCATAAAATAGACTTGCCCGAAACGCTCCATATAAAGTGCTACGAAAGACTGACGTCACTCTTTCGTAGTTTGTACGGATCGGGAGAGAACTTTGTTCGATAGGTATATTAAATATTGCGTTTATGAAAGTGGTTTCATAACAAAAGTTGCTTTTAATTGCATAAGTTATCGAATGGTATACAAATATTAAGAAATTTAATTGAAAAAAAAATCGACTTGATTATCCAACTTTGAAGGCGCATAACAAAAAAAAATACAAATGCTATCGAGCTGAAATTTTGGGAACACTTATTTTTTACCGTGATTTCTTTATTTTATTAACAAAATTTGCTAATCTTTGACCTTGTCATCATCCCTATTCCTCTGAATTCTGTAGGTACCACACTATTTTAAGCCCCAGACGTAACACATGAACGACCATCAGCGTATTAGCGAAACTTACACGTTATACCTCGGGTGTCTTTCGAAGCACACTCCAATCAGATGGACGATATTTGGATGGTTGAATTTCGCCATGATGGCCGCCTCCATGAGGAAATCTGACTCTGACTGGCCGGTGGACAGTTCTGGGAGGGTTTTGACGGCCACGGGCATCTCCTCCCCGGGCCGGTGCTTGTAAAGGCCCTGGTAGACCTCACCAAACGCGCCCTGCCCCAACGGCCTACTCGTACAGTAATGAAAAGAGAGAATTAAATAACTATGCACTTTCCTTATACAGGGTGCAATTAAACCTTCCTGCCAAATTTTGATATATTGATCCTTGTTAAAAATACACGTATTTTTTCTTTTATAGTCACTCAGTACTAAAATGTTGAGAAATAGGTCACCCAATTTTTTTTTTGGTTAAATGGACTCTCCTAATGATACCTAAGCCCTGGAAAAAATTTGGCAGGAAGGTTTAATTGCACTCTGTATAGACCACACCTTGTATAATAATTTTGTAATATATAGATTTATATTACAAAATTATTATACAAGGTGTAACAAAACTGAGTGATAATACTTTAGGGTGTGTATGTGTTAGGTTAGGGTGTGTATGTGTAAAGACCAAAAAATTTTTTCGCTTTTGTATGGGGAAACTCGTGACGCTGGGGCGCTTACACATACAAAAGCGAAACAAAATGTTAGTCATTCAGCGCTGCTACTTTCACAGTGAACTCGTTACAAGGAACACGTACAGTGTACACACCCTAAAGTATTATCACTTAGTTTTGTTACACCCTGTATACACGACCGGTTTCGAAAAAATCATCATCAGGTTTTTTCGAAACCGGTCGTGTATATAATATAATAATAAATCTATTAAAGTGGAATGAGTGCAAGGAAAGTATATTATAATTATTACTTATTTAATAGACCATATATTTCCACCAAGAAGTGACAGCTTACATTCGATATCATATCGAAAAGAGAGAAGGACAGAAATACAAAAATCACATAGCAAAAACATTACATACAGGGTGCAATTAAGCCTACCGGCCAAATTGCGATATATTGATGACCATTGTTAAAAATAAAAATACGCGTATTTTTTCTTTTATAATCACTCAGTACTAAAATGTTGAGAAATAGCTTCCGAAAGTTATCCTAAAAAAGACCACAATTAATGGACACTACGAGTCGCCGGCGCGTAGCAGCCGGTTGAAGCCGGTTAAAAAGATGCCTTTCCGTTCGGCTCGGATAGTAATGAAAAGGATGGAGCTTCTGAAGATATTAAGGTTAGAGAGAGAGAGATAGAGAGAGAGAGAACTACAAAAAAAACACAACATTATACAGTTAAAAGTTTGTATAATTCACCAGTTATTTTATTATCTATCTATACTTAATATAAAACAAATTCGCTTTTATTTCCCTCATGTCCCTTTGTTCCCTTTAATCTTTAAAACTACGCAACGGATTTTGATGATTCTTTCAGTGTTAGATAGCCCATTTATCGAGGAAGGTTATAGGCTATATTTTATCACGCTAAGACTAATAGGAGCGAAGAAATAGAGGAAAATGTGGAAAAAACGGGGAAAATTATTTGAAAGGGCTAACTTGAATACGCTAATCTCAGGAACTACTGGTCCGATTTGAAAAATCCTTTCAGTGTTAGATAGCCCATTTATTGAAGAAGGCTATAGGCATAATTTTTCCAGTGGCTATATATTTTATACCCGTGCGACGCCGGGGCGGGTCGCTAGTTATCTATATTTATAAAAGAAAGTGGTGTTAGTTACACTACTTATAACTCAAGAACGGATGAACCAATTTGGCTGAAAGTTCGTGAAGAGATACTTTGAGTCCCAGAAAAGGACATAGGATACATTTTGTCCTTGAAAATGTACGGTTACCGCACAATACACTTTTGTGATTTGCGCGTAAACTACTCAATCGATTTTGATGAATTTTGGTATGGAGATACTTTGAGTCTCGGGAAAGGACAAGGGATACTTTTTGTCCCGGAAAATGTACGGTTCCCGCACAATAAACTTTTATGATTTTCGCCTAAACTATTCAATCTATTTTGATGAAATTTGGTATGGAGATACTTTGAGTCTCGGGAAAGGACAAGGGATACTTTTTGTCCCGGAAAATGTACGGTTCCCGCACAATAAACTTTTATGATTTTCGC